>JAIFGZ020000378.1:3942266-5256355 GCA_019925245.2 Oryza australiensis
ACAATAGACATAGCATAAACATTGTGCTAAACTTTGCTTTTTCTGTTGTAGAATAAATGGCGGCTAATACTACACCCGTGCTTTTAATTTGCGATCTATTCTCGAGAAAGAAAAATTAAACGGAACAAACTTTATGGATTGGTATCGCAACTTGAGAATTGTCTCAAGCAAGAGCGTAAGGAGTACGTTCTTGAAGTACCCTATCCCGAGGTTTTGCCTAATAATGCCACTGCAGTTGCACGGAGAGCTTACGAGAAGCACACTAATGATGCCCTAGATATAAGTGTCTCATGCTAGCTACAATGTCCCTTGAGCTTGAAGCAATATGAGAGCAAGCGATGCTCACACTATTATTCGGGACCGCATGACATGTTTGAGAACCAAGCTCGGGCCGAGAGGTTTAACACCTCAAAGTCCTTGTTTGCGTGCGGCTTGTTGAGGGAATCCCGTCATCCGCATGTGATAAAGATGATTGGCTATATCGAGAGTCTTGAGAAAATAGGTTTTCCTCTTAGCCAAGAGTTGGCTACGAGACGTGATTCTCCGTCGCTCCCTCCGAGCTTCGAGCCATTCATATTAAATTATCACATGAACAATATGGATAGATCCTTGGCTGAATTGCATTGGATGCTAAAGACAGTGAGGAGAGTATCCGAAAAACGGTCATCATGTGATTATGATGCGAAGGCTAAGCGCAAACCACTGTCAAGAAACTTTGCACCAAGAGGAAGCTAACTCCCGATGAGATCGCGAGTGCCTCTAATGCAAATAAGGGCAAGAAGGGGTCGGCGGCATCAGATGTCGTTTGCTTCTACTGCAAGGAGACAGGCCACTGGAAAAGGAACTGCAAGAAGTACATGGAGGATCTCAAAAAGAAGCAAAGTACGACTTCGCTCAGGTATTAATGTTATAGACATTAATCTTGCTACTTCACCTACTCGACTCTTGGGTATTTGATACCGGATCGTAGCTCATATTTGCAAATCGTTGCGGGAATGAGAAGAAGTAGAGGCTTGAGAAGGGGCGAGGTGAACCTGCGCGTCGGCAATGGAGCAAGCGTTGCTACGCTTGCTTGTCGGCACAATACCACTTCATCTACCTTCAGGATTAGTTTTGGAATTAAATAATTGTTATTGTGTTCCAACACTATGTCAAAACGTTATTTCCGCTTCATGTTTGCAAGCGGAAGGATATGATTTTAGATAAATGGACAATGGTTGTTCAATATATCTCGAGAGATATGTTCTATTTTCATGCTCCATTGGTGAATGGATTATACATTTTGAATCTTGAAGCGTCTCCCATCTATAACATTAATACGAAAGGCAACTCCCAAATGATACAAACCCCACGTTTATCCGGCATTGTCGCTTAGGCCATATAAATCGAAACGCATGGAGAAGCTCCATAAGGATGGATTGGTTCACTCTTTTGATTTTTAATCATTTGAGACATGTGAGTCTTGTTTACTTGGTAAGATGACAAAGGCACCTTTCACGGGACACGGTGAGAGAGCAAGTGACTTGTTGGCACTCGTACATACCGATGTATGTGGACCAATGAGCTCAATGGCCGAGGTGGTTATCGTACTTCATTACCTTTACCGATGACTTTAGTAGATATGGTTATATCTACTTAATGAGGCATATGTCCGAATCCTTTGAAAAGTTCAAAGAATTTCGAATGAAGTACAAAATCATTAAGGGAAAACAATCAAGTTTCGCGATCGGATCGTGGAGGGGAATACTTGAGCCAAGAGTTTGGTAATCACCGAAAGATTGTGGAATTGTTCCGTAGTTGACTCCGCCAAGAACTCCACAATGGAACGGAGTGTCCGAACGGAGAAATCACACCTTGTTGGACATGGTGCGGTCGATGATGAGCCAAAGTGATCTTCCATTATCCTTTTGGGGATATGCTCTTGAAACATTGCGCTCACACTAAATAGAGTTCTATCTAAATCAATTGAAAAGACACCATATGAGATATGGACAGGGCAACCCCTAGTTTGTCTTTTCTGAAAATTTGGGGATGCGAAGCTTATGTAAAACGTTACGATCGACAAGCTCACACCCAAATCGACAAGTGCTTCTTTGTGGGATATCCTAAGGAAACTAAGGGATATTACTTTTATAATCGGGAACAAGGCAAAGTGTTTGTCGCCCTACACGGTGTCTTCTTGGAGAAAGAGTTTCTTTCAAGAAGGGTTAGTGGGAGCAGGGTGCATCTTGAAGAAGTTCAAGAAACACTAGAAAATGTTTCAGCGACCACAGAACCACAACAGAGGAGCAAAGTGTTGCGCCACCGGTTGTAGATACACCAGCCCCACGGAGGTCGAAAGATGACGTCGTGCACCCGAGGTACAGTGCGGAACGATGTGATATATTATTGTTGGACAACGATGAGCCTAAGACCTATGAGGAAGCGATGGTGGGACCCGATTCCAACAAGTGGCTTGGAGCCATGAAATTCGAAATAGAATCCATGTACGACAATCAAGTTTGGTACTTGGTTGATCCACTGATGGTGTCAAAACCATTGAGTGTAAATGGGTTTTTAAGAAAAAGGCGATATGGATGGAAATGTTCAAATCTATAAGGCGCGATTGGTGGCGAAAGGTTTTAAACAGATTCAAGGAGTTGATTATGATGAAACCTTCTTGCCCGTCGCAATGCTTAAATCTATTCGGATTATCCTAAAGATTGCTGCATATTTCGATTATGAGATATGGCGATGGATGTCAAAACGGCTTTCCTAAATGGAAACCTAAGCGAGGATGTATACATGATACAACCTCAAGGTTTTGTCGATCCACAATCGCTCGGAAAGATATGCAAGCTACGAAATCCATTTATGGATTGAAGCAAGCATCTCGGAGTTGGAATATTTGTTTTGATGAAGTAATCAAAGGGTTTTGTTTCATCAAAAATGAAAAGGAGGCCTGTGTTTACAAAAAGGTCGAGTGGGAGCGCAATTGTATTTCTAATCTTATATGTGGATGACATATTACGATTGGAAATTATATCCCTATGCTAGAATCCGTCAAGTCTTCATTGAAAAATAGTTTTTCCATGAAAGACTTAGGGAGGCAGCATACATATTAGGCATTCGGATCTATAGAGATAGATCCAAGAGGCTAATTGGATTAAGCCAAAGTACATACATTGACAAGGTGTTGAAAAGGTTCAACATGCATGATTCCAAGAAAGGTTTCTTGCCCATGTCACATGGCATTAATCTTAGCAAGAATCGGTGTCCTTAGACACATGTTGAGCGGAATAAGATGGGTATGGTTCCATATGCTTCGGCAATTGGATCCATCATGTATGCCATGCTTTGTACACGTCTAGATGTCTCGTACGCTTTGAGTGCTACGAGCAGATACCGATCGGATCCGAGGTGAAGGTCACTGGATGCCGTAAAGAAAATTCTTAAGTACTTGAGAAGAACTAAGGATATGTTCCTAGTCTATGGAGGTGAAGAAGAGCTCGTTGTAAGTGGTTACACCGATGCTAGCTTCCAAACAGACAAGGATGATTATAGATCGCAATGCGGGTTCGTGTTCGCCTTAACGGAGGCGATCAGTGGAAGAGTTCCAAGCGGGATACCTTGCTGATTCTACAACGGAGGCCAAGTACATTGCTTGCTTCGGAAGCCGCAAAGGAGGCTGTTTGGATAAAGAAATTTGTTTCGAGTGGGTGTGATGACCAAGTGCGGCGGCCCAATGTCTCTCTATTGTGACAATAGTGGAGCCATTGCGCAAGCCAAGGAGCCGAGGTCACATCGAAGTCCAAACACATACTTCGGCGATATCATCTCATCCGCGAGATAGTGGACAGAGGTGATGTCAAGATATCCAAAGTGCACACGGATCTCAACATAGCCGATCCGCCGACAAAACCTCTCCCTCACCGAAACATGAGGCGCACACAAGAGCAATGGGTATTAGATACTTACATGATTGACTCTAGTGCAAGTGGGAGACTGTTAATGATATGCCCTAGAGGCAACATGGAGATATTGGATATCATTGTAATGTTTATGTATAAATGAATAAAGTGTTATTCGGTTCCATGAAATAGACATCTTGTATTGATCAATAAGTACGTGACTTATTTATGAGACTCTATATGTATGAATCTACTTCTAAATGATCCTCGATCATATATCATATTAATGGAACTAATATGATTCTAAGATCGGCATGTTAATTGATTGATGATCATGTCTCATAGATCATGGGTATGGAGATACCAAATCAACAAACATGGACATACGTGTTAGAGAACACATTGTTGGATAGACCCACCATGAGACACTACGGGAATTAAGGTGCCATTAGTTGGTCTCGAGGTAGTGTTGGTACAAAGTCCTTAGACCTGAGATCACCATGGATTCTAACATGTGTAGTAGCCTACTTTGTGACTACCAAACGCTATTTCAGAATCGGGTAGTTATAAAGGTAGTTTTCGGGTTTGCTATGAAACATGGAGTGAGATGTGAGTGATCAAGATGAAATTTGCCCCTCCTTTGGAGAGATATCTCGGCCCCTCGAGGTAATGGATTATGAAAATGCATGGTCATGCTAAGTTGATTGAGGAGTCAATCAAGACGGATAATCCAATACGGTTCGAGTGAATGGTTAAGCTATTGAAGGGATGGCACACATCTTGCCTATAGCTTAATTGGTATCGTGAGGCAAAGGGATTTGTGTACACATTACAGGTTCGAGCCGATATTTATTCTTGTATACTATGGTGTCAATATGTGCCGCTAGACGCCGCTATTGACAGTCACCCGAGTTGGACTCGGGCCGACGATCGGCTAATTTAGACTATAGCCGAAACCAAGTATACCTGAACCCTGTGGTCGCACGCTTAAGGGGATAAGAACAGGACATTCGAGTTGGACTTGGATACGGCTCGATTGGATAGGGATCCGATCGGATAGAGTCCTATGGTCTTACGACGTATGGGCGGCCAACTCTATGAGATTCGGATGAGATCCGATTCAAAATAGAGTCCGATCAGCCACTAGTCCCGTCGGCCAACTCTATATAAAGGGGTGAGGGGTGGAGAGTTGCTGTACTGCATTGAACCGAATCCGCAACAGAAGTCGCCGAGATCAATCTCCACGGAAACCCTCTCCACTTTCGAGCCAAACCCTAGCCTTGCATCGCGTGCTAGCACACGGTGTTCGGCGTTCGTCCCCGGACGTGTGGATACCTGTAGAGGCGCTGCTACATTGCAGCGCTGTTGATCGGCTACGAATCGGCTGTGGTGAAATCGGCTGCGGTTGGGCGCATCGGAGCGAGGCGCAAGAACGTGACTGGACGACTCGGCGAATCGGCTGCTCAGCGAATTGGCTGATTGGTGAATCGGCTGATTGGTGAATCAGCTGTCTCCAGGAATCGGCTGTCGACTTGCGGGAATCGGCTGTCATCGGCCAGCACAGTTCCAGATCGGATAGCCCTGATTGGCTATTTCCGCTGCATACTCCAATCGATAATGATCTATCGGCCCTTACTTGCAAGTGTTCCTGGTTTGCGTGGTTAAAAGTTTTTGTTTTCGGCTAGCGTAGCCTCCGCGTAACCCTTCAGGGATCATATAGCCTGCTGCTCGGAAGGGATTTGATTCACGCCAACTGCTGTATCCCTTCTACAATGCACCAAAGTCTGATCCAGTGGCAAGGCAACAAGATAGAAATCGTGCCAGCCGACATGTCAGTTAACGTTGCTAACGCCGATTTGCCACTATGGGAAATCGATGGTATTGATTGCCTATTTGGCAAAATCTGGCAAGCCGATTTTCTAAAGGTGTCCGATTCTGATATACAGCCAATTGGAGACGAGGAGGCTTAATTACTACTTTGAAGGCGTCGTGGAGGGCTCGAGCATCTACAACAAGGACACCGTGGACGACAGTGACGAAAAACTTAGATAGGGGTTTATGTCGGCCGACGAGCTAGAAGAGGTTGATATAGGTCCAGGAGATAGGCCTAGGCCGACATATATTAGTAGAAACTTGTCTTCTCGTTTTAGGGCCAAGCTTATTGATTTATCAAAGGAATATAAAGATTGTTTTGCTTGGGAGTATTTCGATATGCCTGGTCTTAGCCCCATCAATTGTTGTGCATCGCTCTACCTATAAAGCCTGGATATCGGCAGTACAAACAACCTCCCAGGAGGTTTAAAGCCGATATGTATGATGTGATAAAAGCCGAGATCACTCGGTTATACAATGCTTGGTTTATTCGGCCCTGCTGATATGCAGAGTGGGTTTTCAACATAGTTCCAGTGTTAAAGAAAAACGGCAAGCTTAGGGTAAGCATCGACTTTAGATATTTGAACAAGGCTACCCCCAAGGACAAGTACCCAATGCTTATAGCCGATCTGCTAGTGGATGTTGCCTCAGGCCACAAAGTTATAAGTTTCATGGACGGCAACGCAGGTTACAACCAGATCTTCATGGCCAAGGAAGACATCCACAAGACAGCTTTCAGATGCCCAGGGGCAATCGGCCTGTATGAATGGGTTGTCATGACATTCGGCTTGAAAAATGCTAGGACTACGTATCAAAGGGCCATGAATTACATTTTTCATGATATGATCGGCTCCCTGGTAGAAATCTACATTGATGATGTCGTTGTTAAATCCAGGGAAATAGAAAACCATATAGCCGATCTAAGGCAGGTTTTGGAGAGAACAAGAAAATATGGCCTGAAGATGAACCCCTTAAAATGTGCGTTCGGCGTGTCGGCCGGGCAATTTTTAGGATTTCTTGTTCACGAAAGAGGAATTGAAGTTACACCAAGGAGCGTTAATGCAATCAAGACGATTCAGCCTCCCAAGAAGAAGAAGGATCTACAGTCCCTGATCGGCAAAATTAATTTCATCAGGCGATTCATAGCCAATCTGTCAGAGAAGATGGAGCCATTCACACCATTGCTTCGGCTGAAGACCGATCAAGCATTCACCTGGGGGCCAGAGCAGCAGAAAGCGTTGGACAATGTCAAGGATTATTTAAGCTTACCTCCAGTTTTGATTCCTCCACAAAAAGGGATATCATTCAGGTCATATCTGTCAGCCGACGAAAAGTCCATCGGCTCAGTTTTAATTCAGGAGGTCGAAGGGAAAGAAAAGGCTATATTTTACCTCAGCCGACGGCTTCTGAACGCTAAAACAAGGTACTCGCCCGTGGAGAGATTATGCCTTTGCCTGTATTTTTCATGCACAAAGTTGAGGCATTATCTATTATCCAACGAGTGCACAGTGGTATGCAAAGCCGACATAGTAAAATATATGCTATCGGGTCCAGTGCTCAAAGGACAGGTTGGGAAGTGGATATTTGCCTTAACAGAATTTGATCTATGATATCAGGCACCCAAGGCAGTAAAGGGACATGCTATATCCGATTTCATAGTGGAACACAGAGATGACTCAATTGGCTTGGTGAAAATTATGCTTGGACATTAACTTTCGATGGCTCGGTTTGCACCAATGGATGCAGAATCGGCTTGGTAATAATTTCTCCAAGGGGGGTAAGCTTCGAGTTTGCTTTTTCAATCACGCCCCATGCCACAAACAACCAAGCCAAGTATGAAGCCGTGCTTAAAGGACTACAACTGCTCAGGGAGGTGGAAGCCGACGCCATTGAGATAATGGGAGATTCACTGTTGGTCATCAACCAATTGTCAGGGGAATATGAATGCAAGAACGACGCGCTGATGGTCTACTATCGCAAGTGCCGAGAATTGATGGACAACTTTCGGCTAGTGACACTGAAGCATATCCCTCGGGAACAAAACGCAGAGGCCAATGATTTAACTCAGGCGGCATCAGGCTACATGCCGATGATAAAAGATGTTGAAGTGGAGATTGCCACCATAACAGCCAACGACTGAAGGTTCAAAGTCTACAACTACCTGCAAAATCTTTCCCAGTCGGCTTCAAGGAAGTTGCGCTACAAGGCTTTGAGATATGTTTTGCTCGACAAAGACTTATATTACCGGACGATTGATGGTGTGCTGCTCAAATGTCTCAGTGCCGATCAAGCCAAGGTTGCTATCGGAGAAGTGCATGAAGGGATTTGCGGCACGCATCAATCGGCTCACAAGATGAAGTGGCTACTTCGAAGAGCAGGATACTTTGGCCGACGATGCTTGAAGACTGTTTCAAATACTACAAGGGATGCCAGGACTGCCAGAAATTTGAAGCTATCCAGAGGGCACCAGCATCGGCTATGACTCCTATCATCAAGCCTTGGCCGTTCAGAGGTTGGGGAATCGACATGATCGGCTAAACTAATCCACCCTCAAGCAAAGGACACAAGTTTATATTGGTGGCAACCTATTATTTTACCAAGTGGGTGGAAGCAATTCCTTTGAAGAAGGTTGACTCTGGGGATGCCATCGAGTTTGTCAAGGAACACATTATATACCGATTTGGCCTCCCTCAAACTATAACTACGGATCAGGGATCTATTTTTATCTCAGATGAGTTTGTTCAATTTGCCAATAGCATGGGGATCAAGTTGCTCAATTCTTCACCATATTATGCTCAAGCCAACGGGCAAGCAGAGGCCTCAAACAAGAGTTTAATCAAGCTGATAAAGAGAAAGATCGCTGAGTACCCGAGGCAGTGGCATAGCCGATTAGTCGAATCACTTTGGGCCTATCGGATGGCTTGCCACGGATCGATCCAGGTGCCTCCATATAAACTGGTCTACGGACATGAAGCAGTTCTGCCATGGAAAAACATCATCGGCTCAAGAAGAATTTAACTACAGGACCAGCTGACAGCCGATGAGTACTATAAATTAATGGTGGATGAATAGAAGACCTAGTTTTGTCAAGGATGTGTGCCTTGGAAAAAGTGACCAGGGACAAGGAGCGGGTAGCCCGTCATTATAACAAAAAGGTTGTGCCTAAGTCTTTTGAAGAGGGCGAACTCGTTTGGAAATTAATATTGCTGATTGGGTCAAGGGACAACAAATTCGCCAAGTGGTCACCTAACTGAGAAGGGCCTTTCAAGATCGAAAAATGCATCTCTAAGGGAGCTAACATGTTAAAAGGATTGGACGGAGAAGTATTTGGGAGGGCTCTCAATAGCAAGTATGTGAAAAAGTATTATTCTAGCGTCTGGATCAACTCGTAAATCAGCTGAGGATGCCGATCCATGCTAGCCGATGTGTTGTGTCAATGCGCACATCTCCTTTAGACCGTTTTTTCTAAGTTTTTCCCCTCTGGTTTTTCTAAATCGGCTTGATACAGCTGACAGGCCTTGGTTTGTTCGGAATACTAATTTTATCAATGTTGCAGTCATTATCGACAAAACTAGGGGGCATATACATATACAACATCAGGAATCAGACTTAGCAAGTTTTCGAATTTTTTCAAGGCATTCAAAGCTTAGATCGGCAGAAGGCATGAGATTAAGGTCAACGAGCTGATTACAAAAGATTGTATAAACAAAGTTAATACAAGTTTTGAGAGCTAAGTCCTATTAAATGCTTAGGAATGTATCTATGGCCGAGATCGCTGAAGTCTTGATGGCGTTCACTTTGTCAACCACAGCCAGATCTTCTGCATCGGAGCCGGGGACCACTTTAGCCGTCTTATGCAGCTCCTTCAAATGCTTGATTGTGGCCGTCAATTTGCTTTTTTGGTCTTCGGCGGCTTTGGGCAGATTGGCTAGCAGTTGTTGTTCGGTAGCGATCTTCTCTCGGCATTGTTCCAACCGCAACAAGAAACCGGCTTCTTCGAGCTTGAGATCGACAATCCGGGCTTGTGAGGTTGATGGACCGGCCGTCAGTTCATTTAACTTCGCCTTTTCGGCTTCCACATTCTTAACCGTTTCTTCGATCCGAGCTGTTACATCGGCCCGGGCAGCTCTCTCTATCATCCTTTGTATTGCGCGCCCTAACTTAGGCCGATGCAAGTCGATGTAGACGGCTTCCAAAATTTTGGTGGCCAGATCTTCCGGGAGTTGGTTCTCAATCTCGAAGAACCATGACCTGGCCGATCCGCATTCCACAACCAGGCGGTCCACGTCAATATCTAGCCGATTGCGGATGTCTTGGAGTTTTCTCTTAAGTTCATCGACTACAGTTTTGTTTGGACTGGTTGCTTCGCCTTCTTCATCACCAAGGAACTCCTTGATGTCAAAGGACAACAAATCAGCCAGGGTCTGCAAAAGAGATGGAGAAGACGGATCACAAGTCAGAAAGCAGCCGATTATTCAAGGACTAAAAAGAGGAAAGGAACAAGGCTTACTCTTGTTGCAGGGACTGGAGTAACCGTTTCTTCGGTGGCCGGACTGGCTGGAGCAATGGCCTCCTCATCGTGATCATTGGCTCACGTGGCCACCTCCTCAGTGTGTTCGTTGATCAGCCCAGCGACATCTTCGGCGTTGTGACTGCCCGCAGCCGATTGAGTGTGCTCGCTGGAGATGTGGGGGGCAGCCGATGGAGACCGAGGAGGCTGCACGAGAGACAAAGTATTAGTTCAGATCGGCCAAGGAAAGCAAAGCAAAGAAAAGACAAGGTTAGAGGTTTACTGGTGAAGCAGGACATGAAGGGCGACCAGCTAGCCTTTTGAACAACAGAGGAAAGTTTGGTTAAGGATTAAGGTGATCAAGGTTCATGTGCCAGATTTGACAAGAGAAGGACTCACCGGCCGTTTCTTAGCAGGATGGCTTGGAGGAGATGGGTCGTCGGCTAGTGGGCTCACTGAGTCGTGTCTCGAATCACTTGATTCGGCTACCTCCTCGACAGCTTGAGACATTTCTTCATCCATGATTTCCTCGTTGAGGGCCTGGTCGATGCTTGGGTCGATGGATGGGAGGCTGTCGGCTGGTGTGGTCAGCTTATTATTCTTCTTCTTCTTCTTGACAGGTGTAGCTGACGGCTTTGTAGTAGGGGCAACCCTCTTCTTCCGTGCCAGCGGCTCGCGCGTTCGCCCATGCAACAAAGTCTTTAGCTTTGGTGCTTCCCAGCCGATAGCTGAAGGAGCTAATCCACAGCCACCATGAAGAACGCCTTGGCAGTATTCGATGGTGATCCCGAAATTGCTCACCTTCGACGGATCCGTTTCTGTCATCTGCAAAGGGGGAAAATGATTTAAGTGTTAGCAAGCCAGATCAGCCAATCATTCAAAGAAGGGAAAATGTTTAAAGTTTAAAGCTCACCGAGGGGATCTCGTCAGGCAGTAGGGAGGTGATGTAGTAGGAGGATTGCTGATGGAACAAGTGTTTCTTGATCTCTACCCACCATCTATCATATGTCGTGCTCTTTTTGTAAGACAGGCCCAAGATGCCGATACTGTTGAGGGGTGTCCATTTATTTCCATTAACTTGTTCATAATCAGCCTCTCGGTCACCACCCCTTGAGTCTCAATCTTATCGGCAAAGAAGCAACCGATGGGCAGTTGCCCAAGACCAAACTGCCTAGCAGCCAAAATTGGATAATAGAACTCATATGTCTTCACTACATTTCGGCCCTGGAGGATTCCTGTCGGTAGGATGCATGGCACAAGCGCTGTGGTGAAGTTCTCTCGGCATTTGGGGTAATCTTCCAAATTGACCACTTCAAAGTTTAACCCGATTAGCAGCTCAAAGAGTGTTCTGTCCCTGTAAAAGTACCAGCATCGGTTGTCCTTGGCGAAACCGTCATATAAGGACATGAACCATTCGGATAGCAGTTCAGCCAATTGCTTGGATCCAGTATGTGTGACCGCTGCTTCGCCGTAGCTAAGACATCTCCTGGTGGTTATTGCCTCCCCTTCATCATCTTCAATCGGCTCTAACAAGGGGGAGCAGGCCTCAGTCAGTTGTGGCTGACTGACTATCTTCTGTGTAAACAACACCAGCCACAGTTGGAGAAACCACCAGGGCCCCCGGTATTAATGTTGGCGTTGGAGGCGATCTTGGAAACGGCTTGGTTCAAAGTTTGGTACAAGTAGCTGAGCAAGAACTTGCCTAATGAGATTTTCTTATTGTCCACTAAGGCTTCAGTTATTACTTGCCAGTTTGCCGTTGGCCCGCAACTAGATTCGCAGAAAAAGAATTTTTCTAGCCACATCATCAGAAAAGCGGCGTGCTCCCTGGCATTGATCGGCCCCTCCTGCATGCTTGCGGCCACGAAGCCGTTCCAACCCCCTATGGCCTTAGTCTTGGATTGAAACTGGCCTTTGCCTTCCAGATTGTTGGGGTTAGCCGATGACAGGACATCTAATCCAGTTATCATTACTACATCGGCTAAGGTGATGGTCATTGGGCCCTGTTGGAAGATGAAAGCATTCTAGGTATTGTTCCAGAAATAGACTACAACCGGCATCAGTGGTTCGTCTTTTGCCATATCGGCTACAGACAGGGCTAAGCATTGGGCTATCCAAATTTCCTCCCAGTGGCTACACTTGGCTGGCTCCATTCTCTTGTACCATGCCGTCCAAGACTTGTCCATTGATGGCCAAGACTTGAAGTTGCTTGCCCAGTGGCTAAGACTTGGGTTTTTCATCCTATAGGGCATTCTATTAGTTTCGGCTATTATGAACTCAGTGGGGTCCTCGTTGCCGATCGGCCCTAGGAAATATCTGTCACTCTGTAGAAGGCTGGGGATTGCTACTTGGTGAGCAAGGTGCTACAATCGGAAATATGCGGATTTCAGAATCACAAACCCTATAATTTGGATCTATAAAGGGAAATGAGCGAAAAAGGGAGTTCTAGCCGATTAGGGCATACCTCAGGAAACTCGGCAGGGGACGCGGCCGACGAAGTAGCGGAAGACGCCATTGGGATGCGCTGGGGTTGCTGGAGGAAGAAATCGCTGCCGCAAGTTTGAGGACGCCGAAGGACTCAAAATGTTTGCTAGAGTGGTTAGCTGTTGACGTGGTGAGTTGTTCGGCGGGCGACGGGCGTTATTTAAGGAGTTCTCATAACGGCCGAAACAGAGTCGACCTAGAGTTGCACTTGGAATTCGGATTGTACAAAATCCGCAACATTTTCATATTGTGGACTTGGGGGGCATGTGTTAACGACCAAATTTGATAACCAAATCCCTAGGTTTGAAGCAGAAATTGAGGGGGAATCGGAGAAGATGCGCGACCTACGGAGAAACAAAGGCCGCGTTGGCTGAATCCGAATCGGCTACGGAGCCAGTCGGCTAAGTCCGAGTCGGACCAGGATAGCCGATTCCGCGTGAAGATAGAGATGGAGCCAGTCCCGGAAGAAAACTTGAAGATAAAGTATTGGATTCGGTCTCCAAATTGTGTGTTAAAGATATTGTCATCTACGGATAAGGTCCTGTAACGATAGTTGTATCTGTAAATTAGGAAGTTATTAGATATTCCTTTTGTAATGCGGCATGGGACTGCGTCCTGAAATATTGTCGTACTGTAAATAGTAGATAAGGTAGAAACCGTGTCCTACACGGATGTCGTTATGCGTGGGTATAAATAAGACCCGAAGGCTCTTTGTAAAGGACAACCAACACACAATCAATCAACTTCGGCGCATCGCCACCCTTTTACTTTCGACGAGTTCTTGCTCTCGCTCGGGCTGCATCGGCTTAGATCTCCGAACGAGGTAATTCCTTGTCACCAGTGGTTTGTATCATCGGGATTAGTGCTTCCATCGTCATGATACTCTAGTTTCGATGTTATAAATTACACAATCTATCATACGCGGCCTATAATCTAGAGCAATGCCTAGATCTATCCCGCAATCGGCTGGTTTCTCTCTGAAGACAGTGGCTGATGGGGCTAGATCCAGGGGTTGAAGTAGATTATATGTCGTTTCTACCATCTCGAGGGGTTCTCATTAACTTATACATATCTATTATTTCTTTTTGTACTTAATGCTGCATCTAATCGACCTGTTAAGTCGCTTTTAGAACTATCAATATCTATTTAGTTTAATGTTTATCATTAGAGACAGCGACGGGGTTTCAGCCGGCCTTACCTGTTTTAGTTATCTTTTAGTTTTAATTGCTATTAGATATATTAAGATCTCAATCTGTTTAAATGCCCTAAGCCAGTATCAATCTGTCAAGTTATGCTGACAGCTGATTGATTTAGGTTTAGCACATTTAGATTAGATTAATATCTTTTTATAAAATGTATCGGAGTATTAGCCGATTCACATTAGGCCTGCAATATCGGCTAGGTTATCAATGCGAATAATTATTATCCTAATGTGCCTTTAGTCTAAGTGATTTATACTGTCTCGCTATACTACCGATCTATCCCAATCACTTAGTATACATGTGCTTTGCGATAGCAATTATGTGTTTATTGATGTCTTCAACCGATCCGGTAGGATCTAATTCGAACTTAATGTCTATTTCTTGTTCTTGTTGGTTACAAGAACAAACCAACTGGCACACCCTAAATTCACCAAAGGCGACCAACTTGGACCTGCACTGGAGCTAAGCAGATCTCCCAGGCCAGTGCGTGGGAATCAGAATTCTCATCAATAGCGAGGTGATGACAAAGATGACTTTGAGGAGGAACGTGTGGAGGTGTTCGGTAATATTGCTTCAACTTCGGTCGATATCCAAGGCAATGATGCTGATGCCCCGCAGTCGCAGGAGGATCTCGTGCTGCCCGTCGATCGTGCTCCTAGTCCTGGTGTCGGTGGCAATGGGGCACCGTTCGTCTCTAGCATCAGCAACAAGAGATGCAAATCTGAGGTATGGACCAACTTTGAGGAACTTTTTGAAGAGCTCAATGGATCTCAGGTTCGAGTCTCTGCTAAGTATAATTACTGCCATAAAACTTTATCTGCTCATTCATCTGGTGGTACTGGACATTTGCTTAGGCATATTAAGTCATGCAAACCCATAAATATTGGGTGTAATGCCTTGTCTCAGTCCATGCTTAGGTTTAATGCAGATGGTTCTGTCTCTCAATGGGAATATAGTCATGAGGTTGCTAGAGTACAGATGTGTAGGTTGATTGCTAGAGAAGATCTTCCAATTTGTTTTGGTGAATCTGCTGCCTTTGAGGAGTTTATTAAGTTAGCACATAACCCTAGGTATATTTTTGTCTCTAGGCAAACTACCACCAGAGTCCTTCATAACTATTTTAAGGATCGTTGTGCTATGGTTGTTGAGACCTTAAAGTCTGTTAGTTCTGTTGCTTTGACATCTGATACATGGTCTGGTAATGCTAAGGAAGACTATTTAAGTGTTGTTGCTCATTTTGTTAATTCTAATTGGTAATCAGAGAAGAGGATTTTGGGTCTTAGGTCATTGATGTGTCACACAATGCTGAAAATATTTCTGAACGTCTACTTGCTGTTGTTGAAGAATATGGTTTAACTAATAAGGTTTTCTCCATTACATTATATAATGCCTCTGCAAACACTAGAGCGATAGAGACCCTACGTCCTGTTCTGTCTGGTTATGTTGGTGATTTATATTTGCATCAGCATTGTGCATGTCATATCATCAATTTAATTGTTAAGGCTAGTCTTGAAATTTTCAAACCCATGCTTCATGCTTTTAGAACTGCTATTTCATTCTTGAATGCATCTAATCAACACATTGCTGCATACAAAAACTATTGCATTGCTAAAAATATTCATCCCCATAAGTCTGGCTTGGACATGGATGTTAGATGGAATCCAACTTATCTAATGCTTAAGCATCTCATGCCACATAGGGAGCCATTTTCTGTGTTTATCACTACAAACTATCCATTGGTTAATGGTCAGCCATTACTTATAGTCACACACTGGATATGTGCTAAATCAATTCTGTTATTCCTTGAACAATTTTATGACCCAACTGTTATTCTATCTGGTGTTTATTACCCAACATCTCCACTAATTATGCATCACATTATTGAGATTGCTGGACATCTAAATATTTATGAGAATGATTGGAACCTTAGAAATGTTGTTGTCCTCATGAAAAATAAGTTCATGTCCTATTGGTCTGAAATTCCATTTGTTTATTGATTTGCTTTTATCTTGGATCCTAGGGCCAAGATTAGGGGTTTAAGCAATGTTCTGCAAATTATGTCTCAACTTTATAGTGATGATTACTTAGCTTATTTAACTAAGGTTAGGGCTGCATTGTCTGATATTTTTGCTAAGTATGAAAGTAAGTTTGGTGCTGTTAGATTGCAAAGGGTCACAATTCCAGGCTCTTCTGTTGGTAAGAAAAAACTGTTTGGGGGAAAAAAAATTTGGTGCTGTTGCTTCTGGTACCAGTCTTGGTACTGGACTTGGTGATGGTGCCAGTCTAGTTGCTGGGCTTGGTGCTAGTGCCAGTCCATTGTCTAGGAGAATATCTACCAGTGCTTTGTTTTAGGCAGCTTCTTCAACTGCTTATATGAATGCTTAGGAGCTTTCTGCCTATCTTGACAGTGACACCGTCAACCAATACGACGATGACTTCAATATCCTTAATTGGTGGCATGAGCAAAAACTCACCTATCCTATTCTTTCCATCTTAGCTAGAGATGTTTTCACTGTTCCTGTATCTACTATATCATCAGAATCTGCTTTTAGCCTAACTAGCAGGATCATCGAGAATCGTCGACGACGACGTCTAAGTCCTGAAATGGTGGAGCTGCTGGCATTGCTCAAGGACTAGGAGCAAGCAGATGCAGAGGCTCAACATTCCATGGATAATTTGGAGCTTCAAAGCTCCTTTGAGAATTTTTATCTTGATGATGATGTAAACATTGGATGACTGTAATTGGACTGTATTATAAATATTACATAAGCTGTGGCTGCACTCTTTTTCTTTCTAGGGTTTTCTCGCGAGGTGTGAGACTTTACCTAGAAAGTTTTTTAATGAGGCAGCCATTGCACAAAACACAACTAAAGTTATATATGGGGCTGTTTATATGTCATATCGTTTATATTGTGCCGATAAGTTGAGCCCAAGGATGTTTATATTGTGTCGATAAGTTATATGTGATGTTGTTTATATGTTTATGCTGTATATATGAATGAAAGTTTCCTTTTCTGACATTTGTGCCGATGAGTTCATTTATGATGTATACTTGAAAGTTTCCTTTTCCAAAGCTTGCCGTACTGTCTGTTCTATCAATTCGGGCATGGGCTGGCATGGGGCCCATGGGCTTGTCGTGCCTTTGGGCCGGCACGGCACGACCCGATTGTTATTGGGTCATGCCTGGGCCATCCATGCACCCCGTGGGCAAGCACAAGCCGGCACGGTGTGACTATCGGGCCGTGCCGGTCCGACCAGTATCGGGCCGTGCCTTGTTCCGGCCCGTGCCGGGCGGGCCGTTTGGTCTCTTCGATTGTGCTGAAAAATGTCAACACAACGGCCAAAGAATGCTTTAGCGAATTAAACTTTTTAAATATTGATTTAGTTGTAGCATCAACGATATCGATCGAGGGTTAACGTTACCTCAGGATATGCTCCCTCCATTAAAAAATCATTTTTGGTTTTAAATTTGGACATAGCGCATGTCCAAATTCAAAAAAATGGGTTATTTGAACGAAGGAAGTATATAACATCATCCAAAAATAAGAGATTGTATAACCACGTGATTAATTGTAATAAGCACTCAGAGATATACCCACACTATATTATTTGGGATCCATCAATTTATCATTGAGGTGGATAATGATAATCTTATTTTGTCGAGTGACTTATAGATATTTTTGTGTCTTTCAAGTGTTCTTTAATAAATATTTGTGAATGATAATATTAGTCATTATAAAAATATGAAACAATTATGAGAGACATGATAATTGCATAAAATATTTATCTAACCTTATTTTGATATTTAATTAAACTTTAAAGATTATATAATCTTTTATCGTACTAAAAAGTAAGAACAATACAATATAACTTTACTTCAAACTGGACCTTAGTGTGGTAGCTCTCTGACACACTACTACAGATCCTTTTATCTGTGACGGCCCATAACATGCCTGAGTTTTGCGGGCCGTCACAACTAACTCATCTCAAACGGGCCTAAGAAGAGACCGACAAAGATATAGTCGCACAGACATGTCATATGTGCATAATTCTAGAGCCCGTAACGGATGACAAACATCCGTGACGGGCCAAACTAACGGTTCGACAAAGATAACAAATGTTATCTTTGTCGGGCCCCAATATAAGCCCGTCACCGATGTTTGTCATCGGTGACGGGCTCTAGCTCATGGCCCGGTTGAGATAACAATTAGGCCCGTCACCGATGATTGCCTTCGGTGACGAGCTTGAAGTTAGGCCTAACAAAGATAACTGTATACCCGTCACAGTTGCTGGTTCGTTGGCCGTTACAGATATTTATTGCGCTCTATAAATACCCCAACCAGACAGTTGGAGTGGTTATCCCACTATTCACTGTCTTGGTGGGAGGAGGAAGAGGACGTTTTTTGTCATTTTTTCCAGGAAATCAGAAAGTGCAAAAGTAATTGAAAAATAATAGTCATTTCTCATAAATCTAGTAGATACTTATGTACAAAATGTTAATTTAATATTTTTCCATTTTTTTGCAGCTTAGCAATGGATTGAAGTTGGATGTATGGGAAAAATGTGCATCGTTATAGCGAAGAGTATCGAAATGGCGTGGTAAATTTTATAAACGCCGTGGAGGAGGATAGGAAAAGAAAAAAGAGCGATTACATGTGGTGTCCATGTGCAGATTGTAAAAATGAGATTATGTTTCACAGTAAAGTGGATGTACACGCTCATCTGATACAACGAGGATCATGGAGGGGTACACATGTTGGGTGAAACATCGAGAGCAAGAATGAGGCAGTGGTGCAGCTGTAGACAGAAGTGATGCACAAAATCAAGAAGATGAAGATGAACATGACTTGTTTGTACCTTCTCCACTGGACGGTGAAAGGGTTGATGTGGATCATGATATGCTGCAAGACATGTTACGTGATGTTGAGGACAAGAACTACAACGAGAGAGATTCCCTGTAGTTCAGGAGGTTTGGTCAGTGATTCTGAGAAGCCTCTATACGTCGAATGTAAGGAAAAACACACAAAATTGTCAGTTACCTTGGAGCTAATGAAGCTGAAGGCAAGCAGTGGATGGACAGACAAGAGTTTCACACAGCTTTTGAGAATTCTAAAGACCATGCTTCCATATGAGAACACATTGCTCGAGACGACATATGAAGCAAAGCAGGTTTTGTGTCCCCTGGGGTTAGAGGTTCGTAGAATTCACGCTTGTCCAAACGACTGCATACTATATCACAAGCAATATGCAGACCTAGATGCTTGTCCTGTCTGCAAGGCTTCTTGATACAAGAGAACAAAAAGTGCTGACGAAGAAAAGAAGTCAAAGCGGGATGGTCCGGCGAAGGCCGTGTGGTAGCTACCTATCATCAATCGTTTCAAGAGAATATTTTCCAACCCTAATGAAGCAAAGTTAGTACGTTGGCATGCCACGGAGAGAAGGAACGATGATATGCTAAAACACCCAACAAATTCCATTCAATGGAGAAATATTGATCGAAAATACCCAGATTTCGCAGCGGACCCTAGAAACATGAGAGTTTGTTTGTGTACAGATGGCATGAATCCTTTCGTTGACATGAGCATTTCTCATAGCACATGGCCAGTTTTGATTGCAAACTATAACCTACCGCCATGGTTGTGCTTTAATAGGAATTACATTATGCTATGCCTGTTAATCCAAGGACTGAAACAGCCCGGTAATGACATTGTTGTGTTCTTGGAGCTTGTTATCGATGACCTTGAGACTCTCTAGAAAGAAGGTGTGGAAACTTGGGATGCGTACGGCCAGGAGAACTTCAACCTACGCGTTCTATTGTTCTGCACTATTAATGACTATACCGCACTGGGCAATATTTTTGGACAAACAGTGAAAGGAAAGAAGGTCTGCTCCTACTGTACGGAACATACACGTAGCAGGTGGCTGAAGAAATATAGAAAGATGGTTTACATGGGTCATAGGAGATGGCTCCCTCTCCAACACGCATTTAGAAGGAAAAAAACTTTTCAACAGTAAAAGGGAACTTCAGACTGCACCCAAGCATCTGTCCGGAGATAAGGTCCACAACATGGTCAAGTACCTAACTAATGAGTTTGGCAAGAAAAGAAAACGAAGTAAGGCAACGGACAAGGGTATGTGGAAGAAAAAATCCATATTTTGGCGACTTCCTTACTGGAAATATCGAGGTTCGTCATTGCATTGATCTGATGCACGTCGAGAAGAATGTGTGTGAGAGTCTGGTAGGGCTACTGCTAAATATTCCTGGAAAGACAAAGGACGGGTTGAACACGTGCCTTGATCTACAGGAGATGAATATTCGCAGTGAACTCCTGCCTGTAACAGATGCAGAGACAGGCAGAGTGTACCTCCCTCCAGCTTGCCACACATTGGCCAAGGATGAGAAGATCGCAATGCTATCATGCCTCAGAGATATCAAAGTTTCATCAGGCTATTCAGCAAGGATAAGTAAATGCGTCAAATTGGACGAGCTAAAACTGGTTGGAATGAAGTCTCATGATTGTCACGTGCTCATCACGCAAATCTTGCCAATTGCTATCAGAGGCATTCTACCACCCAAAGTCCGCCACACGATGCAACGTCTATGTGCCTTCTTTAATGCAATCGGTCAGAAGGTTATAGATCCTAAAGACCTAGACGGATTGCAGACTGATATTGTCAATACCCTCTGTCACATGGAGATGTTTCTTCCTGTCTTTGTATGATATCATGACTCATCTCCCTGTACATCTCATGAATCAAACAAATTTTTGTGGCCCTGCATTTCTAAGAGAAATGTATCCGTTCGAGAGGTACATGGGAGTTCTAAAGTCTTACGTGAGAAACAGAGCAAAACCAGATGCTAGCATCATTGAAAGTTACACGACCGAAGAGTTTATTGAATTTTGCGTTGATTATATGGCCGAGGTCGATCCTATCGGAGTACCAGCGTCTCGTCATGAACGAAGGTTGTCAGGCGCTGGCACAATAGGCAAGAAAAGAGTTGTGCCTGATCAAGCCTCATATTCGCAGGCTCATTTCGCTGTGCTCCAACATATGGCAGAAGTTGCCCCATACTTTGAGGAGGATTTAGCGGAAATCCGACAGGAGAACTTGGGGCGACTGGACACGTGGATTAACAAAGAACATAACTCCAGGTTCAACAAATGGTTCGAGAAGCGTATTACAACGTCGACGGATGATTCAACTGAGGCAGTACGGTTGTTGGCGATGGGACCGTGTTGGGAGATATACACATGGCAAGGATACGATATCAACAGTTACACGTTTTACAACGTACAACAAAATGACAAAAGCACAGTGCAAAACAGCGGAGTCCGTATAGATGCATTCCAGCAGGATCAAGTTGGGTCAAACACATACTACGGCCGCATTGAACAGATCTGGGAGCTGAACTACGTGAGATTCAAAGTCCCTCTATTTCGATGCCGTTGGGTGAATATACACACCGGTGTATAAGTCGACAAGGAAGGTTTCACTTTAATAGATCTATTCCAGGTTGGATACACCGATGAACCATTCGTGCTTGCGAAACAGGTCAAGCAAATATTCTACATAAAAGACTCTGCAAACAAGAAGATGCACATCGTCAGGGATGGCAAGCGCCGAATTGTCGGGGTTGACAACATCATCGACGAAGAAGAATACAATCAGAATCTTCATGTCAGACCTCAAATCGACCTTGATGATGATCCCACAGAGGATGTGGCATATGCTCGGTCAGATCATACGGAAGGCATAACCTTGTGACTGATGACTTTGTACTTATTTGTTTTCCTATTTGTTGTAATGAATGAAGTATTTTGTATTAACAAGACTTTTGTATAAAATAAATTATTGAACTTTACTAAATTATCTAGTGAATACTATGAAATAGTAATTAATATAGTGAATTTAGTTAATTTGGATATTTATTTAGTGACTTAAATAAATTATTGAACTGCATGAATTATTTATTGAATTATATGAAAATAGTAATTTAGTGAATTATATGATAATAGTACTTTAGTGAACTTTACTGAATTATTTAGTGATTTACTGTATTATTGAATTATTCTGTGAAATAATAAATACAAGTGGAAAAATTGTATCGGTGATGGGCTTTATATAATAGATCGATAGGGAATATATCGAGAGCAAACGGGCTTAAGCTTTGTGCCCGACAGAGATGATTAACTCACTTATCGGGTTTTAACTTAATGGCCGTCATCGATGAGTCATCGATGACGGGCCTTAATTTCATACCGATAGAGATGGTTAATTTACTAATCGGGCTTCAAGTAAAGGCCCATCACCGATGAGTCATCCGTGACGGGCCTTATACCAGGCCCATTACCGATAATCAGTGTTATCCTAAACGGAATTAAACGGTCGTCTAAATGGTTTTAAACGGTAAACGGAGGTTACCTGTCCTGTTTTGCACCTATTCGGTTTCCTAAACGGTTGACCCGTCTAATCGGTCCAGGACGGAAAAAAACGGTCTACAAAACTTAAACAAGGTGGTTTTTAGACGGTTTGAACCGGTTTAATACACCATTTAGGAGATATTGCTCAGGACAACGCGGGAAAAGCCAAAAAATGGAGCCGACGAGCGGGTAAAACCTAAACAACACGCTGCTCACAAGTCCTCACAACTCAAAGAGAACGCACGCCGCTGCCGCCGCAACACCTCCGCCGCGCCGCCGCCCGCGACCTCCGCCCGCGAACCAGAATTGCTTTATGTGTATGTTTAATTATGTCTCTATGAATGATTGAATGCTTGCTAGCTGCTGGAATTTTTGTTGTTTGCAGTTTGAACACATAAAGAATTGTTCAAACTGGTATGATATGAGCTAAGATCAAAGATTAGAAGTTCAATTTTGTTATTTATACATGTAAAATCATGCTGTTTATACATGTAAAATCATGCTAAAATAGCAAACCATTTAGCCCGTCTAAACACCGTCTAAATTCGTGTAAACCGTTTAAACGCTAAACTCTAGGTCACCGACTATTTAGCAAAACCTGTTTAGGAAAACACTGACGATAATATTTTTCCGTCGGCCATTAGGGCGCCAAATCCTTCATCATCCGTGACGGACTTTATATTAAGCCCGATTGAGATGATTCATCTCAATCGGGCTTAATGTAAAGCCCATCACTGATGTGATTCTGAATTTGGTTAGATCTATACATTAGCGTGGAAATTTTCTAAGTCCCTCATTCTCACTTAGAACCCTCACGCCTTTCTGCAGAGCACGTCGCTGTCGTCCCTCACGCCCTCCTGAGCCCGACGCCGTTGTTCCCGAGCATGTCGCCGTCGTCCTCGAGCACCGCGCATCGTCTCTTTCCCTCGTCGACACCGAGTACCGCGCATCATCCCAGAGCACGCCGGTTAGTTTCCATGCATATAACCCTAGCCCTTCTTGATGTGCCATGCATGTGTGTATATCTGATGTTGCTCGTCGTCTTTGCTGTCCCCAAGCCCGTCGCCATAGACTAGCCATCTTATTCCCTCGTCGTCGGCCGCCGTTCGACCCCTAGTCGCCACCGAGCACCACTGGCCATCTTCTTCCCTCGTTGCCACCTAGCTCCAGGTTAGTCTCCATCCCCCTCATTTGCCCTGATGTTGTCCGAGGGTATGTGTGAGAATGTTGCCCTCATTTGCCCTGCTGTTGCCCTCATTTGCCCTGTGTATATGTGAGATATGTTGTTTGGCATGTGTGTATGGCCTTGATGTTTGATGCCATGTGTATATGTGAGATATGTGTGTGTTTGGCATGTGTGTATATTTGATGTTTGATGCCCTGATGTTAGTTGTTGTGAAGTGAGATATGAAGTGTGTATATGTGAGATATGAAGTGATGTTTGAAAATGCAATATGCCGTGATGTTTGAAAATGCATATTGTGATCTTGTGTATGTACATTGTGAAATCTATGTATTATTCAGTGAATGTTGTATAATGGGACTATTAATATATTTGGACAGTGAATGTTGCAAAGCTATGTTTGGATAGGATTTATGAAAAGCTATTGCTTGAAAAGCTATGTTTGGATAGGATTTATAATAGTTTATAATTGCATGATTAAACAAACAAATTAATATACTTAGTTTGGAATAACTTTAAAAGCAATTTCATAGATTTATAAATAAATTCAATGATTTATTTTCCTCCCTTTCTCATTTGTTTCAAAAATACTTTCAAAGATTTATAATCCTCCCTTTCTAATCCCTTTCAAAAATACTTTCAAAAAGTTTGAGAATTTTGACATATGACAAATTATTGAATTTTCTCGTCTCCTCTTCTTCTTTCTTTATTTCCAATCCCTCTTCTTTTTGATTAAATTATTTTTTTCATTTTATGATATTGCAAGCTATTTAGAGGATGTCGCAGAACGATGGAACACCGTCGGTGACAACTAATGGGCCCACAAAGTCATGGACCTCTAGGAGCAGCAATAGAATCCCAGGGAGAGGCACACTATAATAGAGGTGGACCTCCTAGGAAAGCCGATCACACCAAAGCACGTGTGAAAAAAATTGAGCTCAATTTGCGGGATTATAGGGAGGCGGAGATTCACGATCTTGGCTGATAACGTGAAGGACGTGCCGGAAGTGGAGAATGAATCTGCATGGCTGAAGTTCAAGGAGAGCTTCGACTATCCCACAGCCGACGAGGAAAGGATAAAGACTATGGCCTTCAGGTCGATGGGACTTGCTTGGAAGAACTTCAAGTCTAGGCTAGTGAACGAGTACATCAACAACCCCAGCGCCGGGGAGCCTTTCGGGGAAAGCCCCTTAATCACACAAGAGGTGTGGGAGCAGTTCGTCGAGAAGAAAAATAGTGAGGAAGCCCGAGCGAAAGCCGAGGCTTTTAGGGTACTCCAGGCTCGGAACGTGCACCCGCACCGGCTTGGCACGGGGGATATGCCAGGAAGATGGAGATATGGCAGAAACAGGATGAGGCGGCAGAGGCATGCAACATGCCAACTCCTTTTGCTGATATCCCGCACGCAAGGGCAAGGAGCTGGACAAGGGCAAGGGCTATGAAGAACAGCGATGGAACAATCACATGGCCAAATGCCCAAGACCAACAAGTATATGAAAATACCGTAAGTATCTCACCTTAATATGTTTCTTTACACAAATCGTACTATCGATTTACTATACTCACTTGTATTGCAGAAAGAGTTGGTTGCCGTGAGACAGACCTCCAAAGAGGAGGACTGCTCTTCTAGACGCAAGGATGACATCCTCACTCAAGCGTTGGGCAACAATGAACACCGTGGACGTACACGGGGAGTTGGCACTTTGGTCCCTTGGAAATATGGATTTCCAGAATACGCGGGACAATACAAGAAGCGGGCCCTATCAAAGGCCGAAAAAGATATCCAGCTGGTCGAGAAGATCTGGGAGAAGGTCAGAGCCGAGATAAGTGTTGAAGTAAAGGCACAGCTCGATGACATGGCTATAAAGATAAGGGAAGAGATATGACAAGAGCAGGCGCAGCAGAATGCCAAGGGTGCCATTGTTTTGCACCGAGATATCCGACACAAATGCGGAGCAGTTGCACATCAACTGAGGTGGCAGAACCTCAACAATCATTCACAACCTCCGTCGATCAAATAACGGTAAAACTCTCGGCCACAACGCGTAACAGTCTTAAAAATCCTTCTAATATAGTATTCTAAAAATATGGATGAATCTCTCGCAGGAACCGACACACTGCACACTATTAATTAAGGTGATGTCGTCCTTCACTGTTGCGGTGGCCGAGGGACTTGCATTTAAGCCGACCGCAGATAAAAGAGTGCATGGGGTGCAACTGATAGCCAGCACGGCAAAAGTGCAAGTTGACACGGTCAAGAATGAATGGGCTCATTTGACACTGCAGTACCCACCGAACGATGAGATCCTTACTCTAGATGTTGGACGTGGAAGTTTTATCCAATGGCCCAAGGAGCTTATTGATATCAAGTTGACTGTGAAGTCAGCCACTCCACCAAGCGTTCAGCCGCCGCCCCGACCGACACCTGCTCCTTCAGCCCCTCCAGCCCGTCCAGCTCCCGCTGCTCCAGCCATTGAAATGGAAGCCGACAGCACGACAAAAGAAATTAATCCCCCACTGCTCAAGAAATCAAAGAAGGCGCGTTTCTCTCCTCCGCAAATAACTAACGACAAACCTGCGACAAGGAGGAGAGGAAGACCCCAAGGCAAGGGCAAGCCTGCGAGTCTAAAACCAAAGAAGCTAAAAATGGGCAAGAACATATCAATGGAGTTCACCAATGGCATGCCTTTGGTTGGAGACGACGCCCTATGAACGATGGGCACCGCATGCAGGGATCTCCACCACTACTACATGGAGAGGACCAGCGCCAAGAGGATGAACAAGGACACTGACGTCGTAGGGCTATCACGGCAAAGAACCATTTTTTGGGCCTGATACATACCTCGTCACAGACTTCAAGGACTTGTTCAACCTCTACAGGGAAATGCACCGGAAGTGGCCTTCCTGGATCCACAAATTGTCACGGTCGCCAATCTAGATCATGACAGGAAGGCCATGGTGGACTATATTTGTGAGACCTTGCTGGCCCAACAAGACAAGGACTACTTTCTCTGCGCCTATAATCAATAGTAAGTGTGTACCCTAATTATATGCAATTGCATGACACGTAGTGTTTTAGAATTTAACTTTCACTATATTAATGTCGTAGTACCCATTGGATCCTTCTGGTCATTACGCCAAAATGGAGCACATGCCACTACATAAATTCCAAAATCAGTAAGACTATGACTGGACCCTGATCCAACAAGCAATCGACGAAGCGTGGGGAACATATGTGGAGAAAGGAGGGCGGCATAGCAATTATCAACAAACCCTCATCCACAGAAGGACATCCCCATCAAACAGCAAGTAGGCGAACAGTGCGGATTTCATATGTGCCACAACATGCAATTCCTGTACAACAACAAGTTCAAGACTATGACCGAATTTGAGGTTTGTGATCTCAATTGTGATATGTACTAACTACTTTAAATTTTATTTATATATATATATCGATCGACTAATTTTCAAATGTACATGTAGAAAAATATATCCAAGTCTGCGCCTACTAGCTTTGACGGGATTAGAGAAGAGATAGCGGACTTTATAGTCCATGATATATTAAATTCCAAAGGAATGTATTTAGTACAAATACAGGGTTAAAGTCAAAGAAATGAAATAGCAGACAAATACATTTTGTAATATGACAAATATATGTAAATATGTAATCAATTCTGATATTATTAAATTATAATTTTGTTATATATGTTTTATACTTGCAATGTGAAATATGTGTGAATAATGGATGTGAATAGATTTATGAGAGTGTCAGATGTATGTGAATGTATGTGAAATATCTCTGTTTCTGTTATTTTTGCAGTGGGCATGGCTAGCAAAGGCCTGAAGCTAGCCAAAAAATAGAGTATTTTTATAGACTCATCGGTTGACGGGCTTTAACTTAAGCCCGATGGAGATATTAGTCATCCGTGACGGGCTTATGTTAAAGCCCGATTGAGATGTTACTCATCCGTGACGGGCACTTATTAGGATCCGTTTGAGATTATATCATCGGTGTCAGACCCTTGTTTGACTGGTCTTGTGGGTCAAATATATCGGTGACGGACTGTTCTTTAGGCCTGACAAAGATGACACACATCGATGACGGGTCTTTGCCCGACAGAGATGACTACTCACATCAGTGATCTTTGCTCCGTGACGAAGACCATACCCAACACAGATAAGGATTACCGCCCGATTGAGATAAGAATGACCGTTGTAGTGACACGTGCTACAACGACACAAGACAACACAGAATTCAATGGTTTCATATATTTGTTAGTAGGTCTAGATTATAACACCATCGTAGAAAAAATGTGTACTACATACTCACACGAATCACATATCCAACCACGCTTACAAAGTGAGCCGAGCTAATTATTACTAATATTAATATATGTAATAGAGTAGGACTCAATCGTTATTTCGCGTTGCAATCCAATGCAGGGCATTGAGCTCCGGCTGATTACTATATTGTACAGGTTAGAAAACCTAAGCCATGTCCGGCTTGGTTTCTCAAGACAGGACATAGAGCCTCTTTTATTATCGTTGATATAGAAAATCAATAACCATCGTAGTTTTGCTAGGTGGATATAGTTATATATAAAATGATGTATTTATAGAAAAACAAGAGCTGTATCTTGAACCCACGTGCATCCTATGAAAATCTAGCTTCATGTAAAATTATACAGGAAAAACAAGCAAACCATAAGACTAGGTGCCGTTACTGGATATATTGTATTAACTATAAGTGATTAAAAATACTACATACAATATTATTATATGGGTACTACAAATCTTCATTGTTTCTGGACGTTTCAATTTCTCACTAACTCATTTATATTAGGCGTGAACTTGCAAAATAAAGGCAGTTGCAGCGCTATATTGTGACTCCCCATAATATCACGACATCCTCATGCTGGAATTGCATTAATTTTCAAGTATGGACTACTACCACAACCACGTAAGTGTTGGTTGAAAATCCCACATAGGTATCAGATTCGGTGGCAAAGTTAGGATTTGAACATGAGGGGGCCAATTTGACATGTGATCACAATTATAAACAATAATAGCTTAAATTATATGCAAATTTTAAGGTTTTTCATAGGTAATAATATATCATATCAATGTAAAAAAATTATAACACAAAAAACCATAGGCAGATTACTATACTAAATATACTTATTTATTTCAATTTAGCGATGTTGGAGAAATAAAAACAAGGATCCCCATTCCTCCGCAGACTAGTCGCAAAATGGGCCCACCAGATCCCCCTTACGCATATAGAATTCATTGCCAAGTCAGAAACCACAGAAATGGTAAATGACACCTGGCGCGAAGTGGGAACCGAGGCCTGGTCTAGCCGGGGCCCTGGGGCACCGACGCCCATTGCTATTATCTTGATAACAACATTTCTTCCAAGATCATGTCCACCATAAACTCCTTCATCAACGATATCTTTGAGAAGCTTGTCAAAGATAACAAGATATCTCGTCGAGCAACAAGAGAGCGTGTGGGGCTTGGCAATACCTACGGGCCTCGGGCGCCCCCGCACCCCAAATAGGGACTATGCCCCGGGACTGCAGTCCGTTCGATGATATAACACTACCTAGAGAGGATGAAACATTAAAGATAGATCTAAGAATATAATTGTTATATTGGAAGGAGAGCCTAACGGTGCTTGTCGTCTGGGCTCGGCTTGGAAACTTTATCAGCGGTGCTCTCTACCCTGGGCTCGGTCAGGATCGTCTCCTGGCAGCCTGTGTAGCGCGGTGGCCCAGTGATGGGATGACGACCAATGAAATTAAGCCACGGTAAAGTGGCATCCAAAGAATTACAGTTCGAAATTACATCACAAATTACATGCAAGAAGGAGGTGGCAATATGAGAAGAAATCAAGCTAGCCGAATCACCCGAATGAACAGGGCCAGGGCGACATGCCGCATGCCGGAGAGCAGTGCTTGACCTTCTGGTGAAGTAGTGCGATAGGCGACCAATCCGCTACGCCGTCGCCTAGGCTGTCATGGCCAGTTTCAGAATAGGTGGCGCAAGCAGCTTTCTCTAGCTGTCCCGGGTCCCCTGCTCAGCTCCTCGAGGCACTAGCACAAGCCCGGTCAGCTGCAATCAGTACGTTCAGAATGAGGTGACAGGGGGGATAATGACAAAACTAGACATAGTCACTTCCCCATGCAAGAATGTAATTGTTGGCTCTCCTTCGGCTATAAAAGGAGGAGCCAAGCAACTTAGGAAAGGGTTGGATACCGAAAACTCTTAACCTAGAGCTAGAACATTACTTTGTATGCTTTCCGCGCTTTGTACGCATCACACATCTAGTCCCAAGCACAATAGTAGGGTTTTACGCATTCGTGCGGCCTAAACCTATATAACCCTTGAGAGGCTGTCAGAGCAAGTAGTACTCGAATCATGGTCAGCGAGCAACTAGTGAATAAGTGTCGAAAAAATCCACGCCTTCTTTTTGGGTATAACCCTTGGCCACATCCTTGCCTTATAGTTTTCAATTGTACCATCAAGCTTAGGCTTTTTCTTGAAAACCCACTTGCATCCTACAGGTTTGCAGTCTTAAGGACGCTCGACGGCTTCCCAAATACCTTTAGACATAATTGAGTTCATCTCACTACGCACCGCTTCATTTCAATTGGCAGCGTCAGGAGATGAATATGCCTCTTCTATGATTCTTGGAGTGTCATCCATAAAATATACAATGTAGTCATCACCAAAAGACTTTGCAGTCTTTTGTCTCTTACTCTTTCGAGTAGCTACATTGTTATCCTCCTTAGGATTTTCCACATGCGTTTGTTTATCATGTTCTATTGGCATTAAAAAACTCAGAGGATAAAATAGGTTCTTGACTAGAGGTGCTAGGTGCATCTTTATGAGAAATTCATTCTAAAAAAGTAGTATCTTTGGACTAAAAAATTGTACTAACACGTATGTCAGGTACTCCAGAATTTACAATTAAGAATCTATATCCCACACTGTAAATAGCATAACCAAAGAACACACAATCCATGGTTTTTGGTCCAAGCTTACACTTTTTGACTATAGGTACATTGACCTTAGCCAAACATCCCCATGTGCGCAAGTATGAGAGATTCAATCTTTTCTTTTCCCATTCCTCGAATGATGTTACATCTTTATTCTTAATTCTTAGTATGAATTTTATTCAGGATATGACGCGCAGTCAATAAAGCCTCACCCTACCATTTCTTGAAAAGCCCCACAGTGTTTCACATGGCATTCACCACCTCAGGTAGAGTGCAATTCTTTCTTTCGGTAACCCTGTTTGATTGGGGTGAATAGGGAGGCATCCTCTCATGAATAATTCCAGACTCTTCACAGAATGAAGTAAACTCATTTGAAAAATACTCTTCACCTCAATCAGAGCTTAACCGTTTGCTTTTCCTTTCAAGTTGGTTTTCTAACTCAGCCTTATAGATTTCAATGTAATGCAATGCTTCATCTTTTGTTTTCAATAATACACATAGCAATATCTAGTGCAATCATCTATAAATGTCATGAAGTATTTCTTTCCCCCTTTAGTCAACACGTCGTTCATTTCACATAGATCAGAATGAACAAGTTCTAGAGATGCCAAATTTCTCGTCTTTGATGCCTTGTGAGTCTTGCGAGGTTGTTTCGCTTGAACACAAGTATGACACTTAGAACATTTGACCAAAGTGAATTTCGGGATTAAACTCATGTTAGCTAAGCGTGTCATACTACTAATATTCACATGAAAATGTTACAAATATCACACATTGGACTCATCATCGTTTCTCACATGGTTCACAACATTATTACATGCATCATCCAAAAAAAAGCGAAACAAGTCTCTGTTGTCATAACCTTTACCAACAAATATTCCATATTTAGATATGACACACTTATTGGACTCAAAAATAAGTTTAAAACCATCTCTACAAAGTAGAGAGCCACTAACAATATTCTTCATTATTGAGGGGACATGTTACACGTTCTTCCACTGCACGGTCTTTCACGAAGTAAACTTCAGATCAACCATACCAACACCACATGCGATGAAGGGTTACGCGGAGGCTACGCTAGCTGAAAACAAAACTTTTCTACCGCGCAAACCAGGAACACTTACAAATAAGGGCCGATAGATCGTTATTGATTGGAATATGCAGCAGAAATAGCCAATCAGGACTATCCGATCTGGAACTGTGTTGCCGATTCCCGTAAGCCGACAGCCGATTCCTGGGGACATCCGATTCACCAATCAGCCGACTCGCAGATGCCACAGCCGATCTAAGTCGTCCGACCGCATTCTCGCGCCTCGCTTCGATGCACCCGACCGCAGCCGATTCCACCACAACCGATTCGTAGCCGATCAACAGCGCCGCAACGTAGCAGCGCCTCTACCGGTATCCACACGCCCGGAAACAAAACGCCGAACACCCGTGTGCAAGCACGCGATGCAAGGCTAGGGTTTTGGCTCGAAGGTGGGGAGGGTTTCTGTGGAGATTGATCTCGCCGACTTCTATTTTGCCAAATCAGATTGATTCGGTTCAATTTCGATACAATTGATGTACTGCAACTCTCCACCCCTCACCCCTTTATATAGAGTTGCCGGTTGGGCCTAGAGGCCCATCGGGACTCTATTTTGAATCGGATCTCATCTGAATCTCATAGAGTTGGTCGGCTGGACTTCGTAAGCCCATAGCACTCTATCCGATCGGATCCCTATCCGATCGAGCCGTATCCGAGTCCAACTCGAATGCATGTTCTTATCCCCTTAAGCGTGCGACCCTGTAGGTTCAGGTATACTTGGTTTCGGCTATAGTCTAACTTAGCCGACCGTCGGCTCGAGTCCAACTCAGCCGACCTGTCAATAGCGGCGCCTAGCAGCATATATTGACACCATAGTATACAAGAATATAATATCGGCTCTGAACCTGTAATGTGTACACAAATCCCTTTGTCTCACGATACCAATTAAGCTATAGGCAAGATGTGTGCCATCCCTTCAATAGCTTAACCATTCACTCGAACCGTATTGTATTATCTGTCTGTTGATTGACTCCTCAATCAACTTAGCATGGCCATGCATTTCCATAATCCATTACCTCGAGGGGCCCAGAGATATCTCTCCGAAAGGAGGGGCAAATTTCATCTTGATCACTCACATCCCACTCCATGTTTCATAGCAAACCCGAAAACTACCTTTATAACTACCCAGTTACGGAATAGCGTTTGGTAGTTCCAAAGTAGGCTACTACACATGTTGGAATCCATGGTGATCTCAGGTCTAAGGACTTTGTACCAACACTACCTGAGACCAACTAATGGCACATTAATTCCTGTAGTGTCTCATGGTGGGTCTATCCAACAATGTGTTCTCTAACACATCTGTCCATGTTTATTGATTTGGTATCTCCATACCCATGATCTATGAGACATGATCATCAATCAATAAACATGCCGATCTTAAAGTCATATTTATTCCAATAATATGACATGTGATTAGGGATCATTTAGAAATAGATTCATGCATAAAGAGTCTCATAAATAAGTCACGTACTTATTGATCAATACAAGATGTCTATTTCATGGAACTGAATAACACTTTATTCATTTATACATAAACATTGACCATGATATCCAACATCTCCATGTTGCCTCTAGGGCATATCACTAACATGCGAACCATTTCCCATCAACAAGGAGGAACCTCTCCCGACCTGATAAGAAGAAAACAAGAAAATATAAGCAAGCACATAAATATTAGCGTCAGTATCAACCCACCACTCAGGTGAATGAAAAACAGAAAGAACTATAGGTAAAAAATTACCATACCTCGATGTTCCTCCTCCATCACTAATAATCATGTTTGTAGCCTTTTTGTCCTTACAATAAGAACAATTATTAGTCCAATGATCAGGCTCACCACACACGAAGCAGTTGCATTTTGCCTTTCCCTTTCCTTTGTTCTTAAAATTGGTTGAAGCCTTAGGTTTGACATCATGTTTGACCTTATTCTTGTTGTGAGATGCTTGAGGGTTTTTATTTTGCACCAAATTGGCACTAGAACCTCCCTCGACCTTTTTGCCACGGTTGTCCTTTACCCTCGCCTTCTCCTCAATATCCAAAGAGCCAATGAGATTAGTAACACTGAACTCTTGCCTCTTGTGTTTTAGAGAAATGGCAAAATCCGACAATAAACTTGTCGGGCAACTCACAGCTGTTGTTCTCAAGTTCCTTTGCTAGAGCCTGAATCTCATGAGCTTGCTCTACTACAGAATGGTCATCAACCATTTTGTAGTCATAGAATTGCTCCATGACATACAACTTATTGCCAGTATCGGAGACTCTGAACTTGGCCTCAAGTGCATCCCACATATCCTTCCCTGAAGGCATATGCATGTACACATCCACTATATTGTCAGCCAATATACTTATCAATGCTCCATGGAACAAGCGTTGTTCGGTCGTCTTGCCCCGTGAAACAAAGAAAAATTGTATATCTATCAACCACAATAGTGCACACGCCTTCCATCTCTTATAGTTTGAACCATCAAATGCATGTGGTTTTAGTGATGCGACAAAGCCAACTACAATAGTAGGATTTTACGTATCCGTGCGGCCTGAACCTGTATACATGTTTTTTTGTGTTTTTGATTTGTAGTTTGGACGGCACGAACTTGAGTCATTCCCTGGCCGAATCTTCAAAGGGGTCCTCACTTTTTAGTTGTTGGAGAACCATTCTTCGACAAGCGCTATGAATGCTGAGCAAATCGATCATAAGCGGTGATAATTGTTGGAAATCTAGTCATAATTTGATATATTTTAATCCAGAAATATAACACAAGAAACATCACATACGCAATAGAGAGTGATTCTAGCAAGGTGATAAATATGAATATGCTAACAGGAACAATAACATCTATAAACATGTTTAACACCAAGGTGAGAATAGTATACCCAGAGAACGCTTCTCCATATGATGAGGCATTGGTCTTGAAGTTGCCTCCATTGCCGTTGTCGTTCTCTCCTCCTCCAGTGCTGTTGCCATCGCTTCCTCCTTCCCCATTGCTGGTTGACATGGTGATGCAGAGGAAGAAGATGATGAAGTACTTAGAGCACTCGCGCGAGAAGTGCTCCCCAAAAACTTGATCGTCTCCCTAGTCGTGTAGGTAGTCGAGCGAATGGAGTTCCAGAGGCCTGCTCTTTTCGAGTAACCGTGCACGCAGGTGGTCGGAAGCAGGAAAACAGAAGCGCAGCGTACGAACAGAGATGGGAGGGTTGTACCGATGAAGATCAGAGAGTGAGGAGGATGAACAAAGAAGCCAGATCTCTGTCTATCCCGGAGGTGGGAGATATCTTGTGCGAGAGAGAGCGTTTTGGGAGAAATCAATGTGATTCACTGCTCTGTCCATTACAGAAGTAACGTTGCCCGTAGGTTACGCTTTTGTTCATCAAAACAAATCGTAACATTGGGAAGAAAAGGAACATGTCTTGTCACGCACACGCTTTTGTTCATCAAAACAAATCGTAACGTTGAGAAGGGGAGGAACCCATCCCGTCACGCCTGCCTGCATGCCACACCTCGCCTCGTCATTGCCACGGCTCGACGTGCGCGTGTGGCAGTTCCACCACCACCTCAACCGCTAAGCAGGTGCTCTCATCTAGCAACCTATTTAAGTTGAGGTCCCTCCATATTGGTTTCAAGTTGGTATTAATCTCTTAATATTAATTGTGGGCCCGTAAAATTTAATAGGATTAAATTGGGCCTAGCCCATTTAATTCTAATAATAATACCATTCGAGCTAAAAGTCTAGAAAATATGCAACAATTAGAAAAAAGATCTTAGCAAAATGAGTAACAAACTATCAATCTTGAAAGTATTAAGTAATATTTTAGAAATTTGAGATGGTAGCCATCTAATGATGTCATGATTACTAGATATTATTAAAATGTAGTGTTCTACAAAAGAAAAAGGAAAAAAGGGCTGCTATGGTCACGGGCAAAGAGTTGTGCTCCTTTTTTATTAAGGATTAGTTAGGAGTAGTTGAAGGGTTACGCGGAGGCTACGCTAGCCGAAAACAAAAACTTTTAACTGCGCAAACCAGGAACACTTGCAAGTAAGGGCCGATAGATCGTTACCGATTGGAGTATGCAGCGGAAATAGCCAATCAGGGCTATCCGATCTGGAACTGTGTAGCCGATTCCCGCAAGCCGACAGCCGATTCCCGGGGACAGCCGATTCACCAATCAGCCGACTGTGTTCTCGCGCCTCGCTCCGATGCGCTCGACCGCAGCCGATTTGCTGTAGCCGCCTTGCTCCGAAGTACCACAGCCGATGAACAGCGTGCAACGTAGCAGCGCCTCTACCGGTATCCACACGTCCGGGAACAGAACGCCGAACACCCGTGTGCTAGCACGCGATGCAAGGCTAGGGTTTGGCTCGAAAGTGGGGAGGGTTTCCGTGGAGTTTGATCTCGGCGACTTCTGTTGCGGATTCGGTTCAACGCGATCCAACTGACGTGCCGCAGCTCTGCACCCCTCCCTCCTTTACATAGAGTTGGCTAACTGGGACTAGTGGCCGATCAGGACTCTATTTTGAATCGGATCTCATCCGTATCTCATAGAGTTGGCCGCCCACACGTCGTAAGCCCATAGGACTCTATCCGATCGGATCCCTATCCGATCGAGCCGTATCCGACTCCAACTCGAATATCTATTCTATCCCCTTAAGCGTGCGACCCTGTAGGTTCAGGTATACTCGGTTTTGGCTATAGTCTAACTTAGTCGATCGTCGGCTCGAGTCCAACTCAGCCGACCCGTCAACAGCGGCGCCTAGCAGCACATATTGACACCATAGTATACAAGAATAATATCGGCTCTGAACCTGTAATGTGTACACAAATCCCTTTGCCTCACGATACCAGTTAAGCTATAGGCAAGATGTGTGCCATCCCTTCAATAGCTTAACCATTCACTCGAACCGTATTGGATTATCTGTCTGTTGATTGACTCCTCAATCAACTTAGCATGGCCATGCATTTTCATAATCCATTACCTCGAGGGGCCCAGAGATATCTCTCCAAAGGAGGGGCAAATTCCATCTTGATCACTCACATCCCACTCCATGTTTCATAGCAAACCCGAAAACTACCTTTATAACTACCCAGTTACGGAATAGCGTTTGGTAGTCCCAAAGTAGGCTACTAGACATGTTGGAATCCATGGTGATCTCAGGTCTAAGAACTTCGCACCAACACTACTTGAGACCAACTAATGGCACATTAATTCCTGTAGTGTCTCATGGTGGGTCTATCCAACAATGTGTTCTCCAACACATGTGTCCATGTTTATGGATTTGGTATCTCCATACCCATGATCTATGAGACATGATCATCAATCAATAAACATGCCGATCTTAGAATCACATTTGTTCCAACAATATGACATATGATCAGGGATCGTTTAGAAATAGATTCATACATAAAGAATCTCATAAATAAGTCACGTACTTATTGATCAATACAAGATGTCTATTTCATGGAACTGAATAACACTTTATTCATTTATACATAAACATTGACGTGATATCCAACATCTCCATGTTGCCTCTAGGGCATATCACTAACGTAGTTAAACCGACGTGATTGAATATAGGCTGTTGTTAGTTAGCATGCTGTAGGATTATTTGGAAAAGGGGTGGGGTGGGGTGAGGGTGGGTGGAAGAGAGAGGGGGGCTATGTGTATGCGGTGTTGGGGAGGCCAGGCCTTCTCCCACGCGCTCCCTGGCTTTGCCGTGGCCGAATTTTCGAACCGGCACCTTGTATTGCAGGAGGAGGAATCAAATATACCGGTTTAGAAACCAACACATTTAAGGTTTCAGGAATGAAAAAAACAGCTCGATGCAAGCACTGAATCCCAAGAACAACAATATGAGTTTTCAATAAAATCAAGAACATCTGAACAGGACACAAGTCAGGGAAGAAATCAAGAACTCACGAGGAGAGAAGAAGGTGCAGTGGTGGCGGTGGGGGAAGCCGCCAGGGAAGTCAGTAGCCGTCGCCAGAGTGGAGTACTCTGTGCTACCGAAGCTCGCCGAGGAGGGCGCCCGATGCAGCCGCCGGATCCATGCGTTGCCGACGATAGATTTAGTTGAGAAAGAGAGAGCGAGGGAGGAGAAGGGTCAAGGACGCCTGTCCGTCGAGGGGTGAGCGCAACCGCATATGTGGCCAGAGAGAGAGAGAGAGAGATAGGAGGAGGACTGAGACTGAGGAAGGGGAGGGAGAGGATAAGGACGGTCGGGTGAGTGAGCTCAGCTCGCTCGCTTCATGTGTTGGTTTTAAAAGCCGACATCTTTCTCTGACAATAAAGATAGATTCCGGTTTCAATTAAAAACTGATACCTATTTATTTATAAAGGTGCTGGTTCTAGCCGTTGGCGCCCCGCAAGCATCTTTGAGCGAAAAAAGCACTATAGGTGTTGGTTTTAGTTGTTCCAATATCTATAATGTCATCTCTTTTGTGTGTTTCAGTAATATTGTATATTTATCTCCATACTTCTTAAATATTGGATGGATATAATCATCTACTCCTAAAGTCTAAATTAAACATTAACAATCATACATCCAACAAAGTGGTCACACAAGCAGCGGAGCAGTGGCGGAGCCAGGATTTAAAACTTGGGTATTCCTGGCTCCAGCTCCAGCTCCGCGTCCGCTGCAGCGCGAGGTCGCCGGCCGCCCGCCCGCTCGCGCCTTGCGCAGCGCGGTAGTGCAGTGCCGCGCAGCTGCCGCCGGCGCGCCGACACTGCACGCTAGGCCGCCCGCCACGCTCGCCCAGTCGCCCGGAGGCCGGAGGACGCCTGCTCACCGTCGATTCGCCGCCGCTCGGCCGCAGCCGTCGCGCCGTCCCGTCTAGGGTTGCAAGATGGGGATGGCCGCTGGCCGGATGAAGATGGGGCGACGGGGACACGGGGTGCGCACGAGTCCGCACGAGCAGGGATTGGCTCCGTGGGTGGGATTGGCTCGAGTTGGGCCTCATGGGCCGGCCTGCGACGCGAGTTTTAGATGGGAGGTTGTTTTTTTTGTCATTTCGGCCTACAATAGCGAATACATTACAGAAATACTCCATTACACATTTATATATATTCTTATACATACATATATATTTACTCTTGTAAAAAAATTGGGTATTCCTAAGAATACCCAGAAATATCATTAAATCCGCCCCTGCAGCGGAGGACAGCCGTGCGATGCCTGGCTGCAGCAGAGTCTGCCTGTAGATGTGGCTCACTTGCTAGATCATCTTGGATCACGGATGATATATCCTATCCGTATGTGTGTATATGTGAAAATAATCCATTTCACATGTCCATGAAAAGTACAAATAAATGACGAGAATACTTGCTATATACATAAACTATGTCATCAATGAATTTTGCGACTACAATATGGTTGCGTTATTTCTTTGTTTTAGATAATGGACATCATTAAGTAACTGAAAGCGTCTGGCTTCTGTACAAAGTGCGGTCGTACAAAACACACAATGACACAAGGTAACTTACAGTAATTAATGACATAGTTTTCTTTCCATTTTACATAAAAACCGGTTTCTCGGTTGTAGTACTCCAATACTTCCTACATGCACAAATTTAAAAGGATAGCTTTTTTTTTGAAAATTAAGCATGCAAAAAAATATAATGCCTCTCATTAAATGAGTTTGCTACGTTCAATTATCTTTTCCAACATAAAACACTCTAAAATGCTATTACAATCATAGCGAAGTCTTCTTTACCATTATATCAGTTTGAACAGATTGTCATCTTTAATCACAAAAAGGACACATTTGACCCTCATACCTCGATTTTCCTTACGTTCGTTTTTTCACATCAAACTCTTCTTTACCACTATGACAGTTTGAACCACACTTCAATCTCCCTAGGCTTCGTTTTTTCGCAGCCAATACCCCTGCGCTTTCTTTTTACGCCAAGTAGCTGCTAGTACGATTTTTTTAAAGAAAGAAGCTTTCTGTTCACGTTTCATGAGGTATCACAAATTAGATGAAACGCCATAAATAAAAAAAACCATTTTACCTGTAAAAAGAATCTACTTTATTATGAGCCAAATCAAAGACACGCGTTGAAATTAGAACCGGGAAGTTGAAAATTGAACCCAAAAACTCACCTTCGTGAGTAGGGGCGTACGTAGGCTCGAGGCCACTTCGCGAACTTATGATAGTTAGGGTTTATGAAGAAAGGAGACAGGCAGCTTGCGCATGCAGGGAAGAACGGGGGACAGGAGAGGATATGCTGGTTATGATGATAACTAGGTCCTGGGTAGTGATAACTCTCGATTTGGCGAAAACATGACAACACGATTTGGTTTTTGATCAACACGATCTGAACCCTGTAATCACAGCACCATGTCTTTTCTGGTTATCAACCGCGTGCTGATCGGTTGACCTCACTGAAAAGGCTGATCCCTGCATGTGAATCAAAGAACACAAGCAAAAACAAGGTAGATTGTAACTCAATTTGCAAATGAATGATTAAGGTCTCAAAGTTGGGGTTTCACAAACCGAATTAGTGGCGTAACTGCAATGGCAGAAATAATTTAGGCAAGATCCGACACTAAACTATGAAGGCTACTGAACAAATATGATTAGGAATGTATTACGGTTGCTCTAGAGCACACACCCCCTCAGGCTTAGCCCACGACACAATTACAAGGTCCAAGGCCCAAATCAGACTTAGACCAGATGAGGTGTGTGGCTAGTTTTGTAGATAGCTCGGAAGGAATTTTGATGTGGGACCAAAATCATCTGAAAGTAGACTCCATAAGCTTTTCAACAAATACTCATGAGCCCCGAGATTCCTTCTAGATCACTAGCTAGATCCATTTGAAATTGATGTTGTCAGGAGGCCCGAATCCAAATCCAAAACGTGTAGAACTTTATTTCTTGCCTTCTATGGGCCAAAAGTGACGTGATAAGGTAGGAGTAGACTTGGGGAAGATATTGGTTTGGTCCTTGATCAATTTCTTTAATCATCGAAGCATGTCGTAGGCCCATACTTTTTTCCTTCACCCATGCAAATATAGAGTTGGCCGACTGGGCCTTGTGGCCCATCCGGACCCTATATTCAATCGGATCTCTATCCGAACTGAGCCATATCCAAGTCCAACCCAAATACATGTTCCGTCCCATTAAGTATGCGACCCTGTAGGTTCAGGTATACTTGGTTTCGACCCGAGTACAACTCGGCCGACCCATCAACAGCGGCCCCTAGCAGAACGTATTGACACCAAAGTATGTAAGAGGATCATATCGGCTGAACCTGTAATGTGTGCACAAATCTCTTTGTCTCACGATATCAATTAAGCTATAGGCAAGACTCGTGTCATCCTATCAATAGCTTAATCATTTACTCAATCTCGTATTGGATTATTGACTCCTCAATTAACTCGGCATGGCCATGCACTTTCATAATCCATTACATCGAGGGGACCAGAGATATCTCTCTCATAGGAGGGGTAAATTTCATCTTGATCATTTACATCCCACTACATGTTTAAGATCAAACCCGAAGACTACTTTTATGACTATCCAATTACGTAATAGCGTTTGGTAGTCCCTAAGTAAGCTACTATACATTTTGGAATCCATGATGATCTCAGGTCTAAGGACTTTGCACCAACACCACTTGAAACCAACTAATGGCACATTAATTCTCTGTAGTGTCTAAAGGTGGGTCTATCCAACAATGTGTTCTTTAACACATGTTCATGTTTATTGATTTGGTATCTCCATACCATGATCTATGAGACATGATCATCAATTAATAAACATGCTGATTTTAGAATCATATTTGTTCCATTGATATGATATATGATCAGGGACCATTTAGAAATAGATTTATACATAAAGAGTTTTATAAATAAGTCACATACTTATTGATCAATATAATTTGTTTATTTTATGGAACTGAATAACACTTTATTCGTTAATAAATAAACATTGACCATGATATCCAACATCTCCATGTTACCTCTAGGGCATATCACTAACAGTCTCCCACTTGCATTAGAGTCAATCATATAAGTATCTAATACCCATTGCTCTGGTGTGCGCCTCATGTTTAGGCTGAGGGAGAGGCTTTGTCAATGGATCGACAATATTTTGATCCGTGTGCACTTTGCATATCTTTACGTCCCCTCTGTCCACTATCTCACGGATTAGATGGTAGCGCCGAAGTATGTGTTTGGATTTCTGATGCGACCTAGGCTCCTTAGCCTGCGCAATGTCGCCACTATTATCACAATAGAGGGACATTGGACCAGTAGCACTAGTCATCACGCCCAGCTCAGAAACAAATTTCTTGATCCAAACAGCCTCCTTTACAGCTTCAGAAGCAGCGATGTACTCGGCCTCCGTTGTAGAATCAGCAATAGTGTCCTGCTTGGAACTCTTCCAGCTGACTGCGCCTCCATTCAGATAGAATACGAACCCAGATCGTGATCTATAGTCATCTTTGTCTGTTTGGAAGCTAGCATCGGTGTAACCACTTACAACGAGCTCTTCTTCACCTCCATAGACTAGAAATATATTCTTAGTTCTTCTCAAGTACTTAAGGATATTTTTTACGGCTATCTAGTGACCTTCACCTGGATCCGATTGGTATCTACTCGTAGCACTCAAAAAGTACGATACATCTAGATGTGTATAAAGCATAGCATACATGATGGATCCAATTGTCGAAGCATATGGAACCATATTCATCTTATTCCACTCATCGGGTGTCCTAGGACACTGATTCTTGCTGAGATTAATGCCATGCGACATTGGCAAGAAACCTTTCTTGGAATCATGCATGTTGAACCTCTTCAACACTTCATCAATGTATGTACTTTGGCTTAGTCCAATTAGTCTCTTAGATCTATCTCTATAGATCCTTATGCCTAGTATGTATGCTGCCTCCCCTAACTCTTTCATGGAGAAACTGTTTTTCAATGAAGACTTGACGAATTCTAGCATAGGGATATCATTTCCAATCAATAATATGTTATCCACATATAAGATTAGAAACACAATTGCGCTTCCACTGACCTTCTTGTAAACACAGGCATCCTCTTCATTTTTGATGAAACCAAATCCTTTGATTACCTCATCAAAACGAATATTCCAACTCCGAGATGCTTGCTTCAATCCATAAATGGATTTTTTAGCTTGCATATCTTTCCAGTGATTGTGGATCGACAAAACCTTCAGGTTGTATCATATACACATCTTCGCTTAAGTTTCCATTTAGGAATGTCGTTTTGACATCCATCTGCCATATCTCATAATCAAAATATGCAACAATCGCTAGGATAATCCGAATAGACTTTAGCATTGCGACGGGCGAGAAGGTTTCATCATAATCAACACCTTGAATCTGTTTAAAACCTTTCGCCACCAATTGCGCCTTATAGATGTGAATATTTCCATCCATGTTTGTCTTTTTCATAAAAACCCATTTGCACTCAATGATTTTGACACCATCAGGTGGATCAACCAAATTCCAAACTTGATTATCATACATGGATTCTATTTCAGATTTCATGGCTCCAAGCCATTTGTTGAAATCTGGTCCCACCATCGCTTTCGCATAGGTCTTAGGTTCATCGTTTTCTAACAATAATATGTCACGTTGTTCCACACCTATGTACCTTTCAGGCGTACGACGTGATCTTTCGGACCTCCATGGGACTGGTGTATCTAAAACAGGTGGCGCAACATCTTGTTCCTTCTGTTGTGGTCCTGTGGTAGCTGAAACGTTTTCTGGTGTTTTTTGAACTTCTTCAAGATGCACCCTGCTCCAACTAACATTTCTTGAAAAAACTCTTTCTCCAAGAAAACATTATGTTGGGCGACAAACACTTTGCCTTGTTCCCGATTATAAAAATAATATCCTTTTGTTTCCTTAGGATACCCCACAAAGAAGCATTTGTCAGATTTGGGTGTAAGCTTGATGGATTATAAACGTTTTACATAAGCTTCACATCCCCAAATTTTAAGAAAAGACAATTTAGGAGGTTGCCCTGTCCATATCTCATATAGTGTCTTTTCCACTGACTTAGATGGAACTCTATTTAGTGTGAACGCAGCTGTTTCAAGAGCATATCCCTAGAAGGATAATAGAAGGTCACATTGGCTCATCATGGACCGCACCATGTCCAACAAGGTGCAATTTATCCGTTCAGACACCCGTTCCATTGAGGAGATACTGGCGGAGTCAACTGGAAAACAATTTCACAATCTTTTAGATAATTACCAAATTATTTGCTTAAGTATTCACCACCACGATCTGATCGCAAAATCTTAATTGTTTTACCTAAATGATTATGTAATTCATTCTGGAATTCTTTGAACTTTTCAAAGGATTTGGACTTATGCCTAATCATGTAAATATAACCATATATACCAAAGTCATTGGTAAAGGTAATGAAGTACTGAAAACCACCTCTGGCCGTTGAGCTCATTGGTCCACATACATCAGTATGTACGAGTGCCAACAAGTCACTTGCTCTCTCACTGTGACCCGTAAAAGGTGTCTTTATCATCTTTTCAAGTAAAGAAGACTCACATGTCTCAAATGATTCAAAATTAAAAGAATGAAGCAAACCATCTTTATGGAGCTTCTCCATGCGTTTCTCATTTATATGGCCTAGGCGACAATGCCAAATAAATGTGGGGTTTATATCATTTGGGAGTTGCCTCTTTGTATTGATGTTATAGATGGGAGACACTTCAAGATCCAAAACGTATAATCCATTTACCAATGCAGTATGAAAATAGAACATATCTCTAAGATAAATTGAACAACCATTGTCCACTTATCTAAAATCATATCCTTCCGCTTGCAAACATGAAGCGGAAATTATGTTTTGACATAGAGTTGGAACACAATAACAATTATTTAATTCCAAAACTGATCCTGAAGGTAAATGAAGTACCATAGTGCCGACGACAACTGTAGCAACCCTTGCTCCATCGCCGACACGCAGGTTCACCTCGCCCCTTCTCAAGCTTCTACTTCTTCTCATTCCCTGCAACGACTTGCAAATATGAGCTACTGATCCAGTATCAAATACCCAAGAGTCAGTAGATGAAGTAGCAAGATTGATTTTTATAACATTAATACCTGAAGCAAAAGTCGCACTTTGCTTCTTTTTGAGATCCTCCATGTACTTCTTGCAGTTCCTTTTCCAGTGACCTGTCTCCTTGCAATAGAAGCAAACGACATCTAATGTCGCTAACCCCTTCTTGCCTTTCTTTGCTTTGGAAGCACTCACGATCTCATCAGGAGTTAACTTCTGTTTTGTGCAAAGTTTCTTGACAGGAGGTTTGCGCTTAGCTTTCTACATCATCATTACATGATGACCGTTTTTCTGGATACTCTCCTTAGCAGTCTTTAGCATCCCATGTAATTCTACCAAGGTTTTATCCATGTTGTTTATGTGATAATTTAGTATGAATGGCTCAAAGCTCGGAGGTAGTGACTAGAGAATCACGTCTGTAGCCAACTCTTGGCTAAGAGGAAAACATAGTTTTCAAGACTCTCAATATAGCCAATCATCTTTATCACATGCGGACTGACGGGATTCCCCTCTACAAGCCTGCACGCAAACAAGGACTTTGAAGTATTGAACCTCTCGTCCCTAGCTTGGTTCTCAAACATGTTACTTAGACCCTCAATAATATTGTGAGCATCACTGCTCTTGTATTGCTTCTGAAGCTCAGAGGACATTGTGGCAAGCATGAGACAACTTATATCTAGGGAATCATTAGTGTGCTTCTCATAAGCCCTCCATGCAGTCGCATTAGCATTATCAAGCAAATCATCAGGATAGAAAACTTCAATAACGTACTCCTTTCGCTCTTGCTTGAGAACAATTCTCAAGTTTCGATACCAATCCATAAAGTTTGTTTCATTCAACTTTTCTTTCTCAAGTATAGACCGCAAATTAAAAGAACTGGGTACAATATTAGCTGCCATAATCTACAACAGAAAATAAATGTAAAGTTTAGCACAATGTTTATTCTTTGTCTTTTATTAAACAATTTAACAAAAGACTCCCACTATGTTTCTTAACCTTTCCTCTAGGTTATGTATTGGGTCAAGATTCACATGTTAATTAATTTCTAGTGAGCTTTGGCATCACTGCTAGAAGATTAGTAACATGGGTAAGAAACACTTTGCTAATCACATCCCTATGTGACTCGTTTGTTGGGTGGCATCATCATGCCCCGGCCCTAACCTATGTCCCAAGGCCCAAAACTGTTTTGATAGCCTTGTCAAGTAAACCAAATGGTCCTGCATGTATATGTCTGACATATACCTCGTCGTGTTATGATAGACAATGACACTCTGCTTTGTCATACCTACCAATTGACAATCACAACCGTGATAGGTGCAGCATTTGGAGGCATTGTTACTACTTAATTTTCTGAGTGATACTATCCTATCAAAAAAACATATCACATATATGAAAGCAAGAAGAATATCAATTAATAATGAAACAGTGTGGCCCTTTCACATGGTGATCTCCAACTCCATGTTGGTGTAAACGATCTCCATCTTCATCACCGTTCTCCCGAGTGCCGGATGCTTGATTTCTTCAAACTAAGCTGCTACTACTATAGAAGCTATAAATCGAAGATTACATCGACACGCAGGTCGTGAAAAAATATTACATGGATTACACGTATGAAAGAATATTACATGCATCACATGCATCTCATAAGTACAATAGGGCCATACCATCTCAAAATATTCTCTGCAAAAACAAGTTAGACGTAGAACATTTTGTACCTATCATAGAGATATGATACCGAGACGACAAAAGGGGGCAGCGCCCGGAACACCATACGAAAATCATAGATCCGATCTATGAAATCACTTATGGAAACCATATCGGCATATTCACATTATGCCGTCCCGATACACTATCAAGGGACGTGGTTTGCATAGGCGCAAGGCGGCAGTTATGGTCAGATTACTAGATACATTCGGCACAATCACATTGTACCAACCCGAGACACTCTCAAGGAACGCCATCCCGAATTCGACTTATACTCATACCGAGTCCTATGGAAATTGCTTCGACACAATCACATCATGTTGATCCGAGACAATCTCAAGGACCCGCAGTTTCCATCAACTCTCCTCTACCGAACCCTAAAACCGATTGATCTAATCAACTCGTGTGCTAAACTTGTTCCAGATCCAATCTAAATCCAAACTACGCAAGTCTAGCTCTGATACCATTGAAGAAAAACGCGGAGGCTACGATAGCATAAAACAAAAATTTTCTACCGCGCAATCCAGGAAAGCATGCGAGTAAGGTTCTATAGATCGTTATCAGTTGACGTGTAGTGCAGCTGAAATAGTCAAACTATTGCTAGCCGACCTCGAAAATGCTTTGCCGACCTCGGAAACCTTCCACCGACGTCGCCGACCCCGGGTCCGAAACCCCGACCTCGTCAACCTCCACGCGCGTTGCCCGACCACCTGGTGGAATTAGGATTCGCCGATGCTGATGACTTCATGCCGATTCGCCCGACCCTCCGACCTTGCGACCACCCGACCCAACCCCGAATTGGATACGGCTAGTTGGATCTTGATGAGATTCAATGCCGCCGAATAACACCACAACGTAGCGATCTCTCTACCGGTATCCACACATCCATGGATGAAATCGCCGAACACCTTGTGTGCTAGCAACCAACAACCACTATCTGAAGATATCCCACTGTTCACTTTTTTGGTGGGAGGTTAAAGGAGACGAATTTTTGTTATTTTTTAAAAAAATAGGAAAATATTAGAAGTAAGTATAAAGGTTGTAATTTTTTTAATTTAGTAGTATGATAACTAATGTTTTGTTAAATTTTGTAGCAATGGATCAAAGTTGGATGAATGCGACAACTTTGAAGCATCATTGCAAGGAGTATAGAGATGGCGTTTTAAGTTTTATGAACGTCACGGAGGAGGATAGGAGAAGAAGAAATAGCAAATACATGTGTTGTCCATGTAAACATTGCAAGAATGAGATTATGTTTAGCGGAGAGGAGGTACACTCTCACTTGGTACAACGGGGATTCATGAAGGACTACACATGTTGGGTGAAGCATGGAGAGACAGAATCGGGTAGTGGTGCAGCTGTAGACAGCATCGGTGCAGACAATCATGAAGATGAAGATGAGCGTAACATGTTTATTACATCTCCATTGGGCGGTGAAATGGTTGTTGTGGATCCTGATATGCTGCAAGAGATGTTACGTGATGTTGAGGAGCAAGCTCACAACGAGAGAGATTCGATGAAGTTCAGCCGGTTGGTCAGTGACTCCGAGACACCTCTATATGTCGGATGCAAGACAAAGCACACAAAATTATCAGCTACCTTGGACCTAATGAAGCTGAAGGCAAGTAGTGGATGGAGAGACAAAAGTTTTACAAAACTTTTGGGAATATTGAAGGTCATGCTTCCTGAAGAGAACAAATTGCCGGAGACGACATATGAAGCAAAGCAGGTTTTGTTTCCCCTAGGGTTAGAGGTCCGTAGAATTCACGCTTGTCCAAATGACTGCATATTGTACCACAGGCAATATGCGGACCAAGAAGCTTGTCCTGTGTGTAAGGCTTCTCGATACAAGTGAAAGAAAAGTGCAGGGGAGGGAAAGAAGTCAAAACGACGTGGTCCGGCGAAGGTTGTGTGGTATTTACCCATCATTGATCGCTTCAAGAGAATATTTGCTAACCCGAAGGAAGCAAAGTTAGTGTGTTGGCATGCTGAAGAGAGAACGAACGACGGTTTGCTAAGGCACCCTGCGGATTTGATTCAATGGAGGAATATTGAACGAAAGCACAAAGACTTTGCTGTCAATCCCAGAAACATGAGGATATGTTTGTGTACGGATGGCATGAATCCTTTTGGAAATATGAGCAGTTATCACAACACTTGGCCCGTCCTTATTGCAGACTATAACCCCCCGCCATGGTTGTGCTTCAAAAGGAAATATATTATGTTGTGCTTGTTAATCCAAGGTTCAAAACAACCGGGCAATGATATCGATGTACTCTTGAATGATCTTGAGATTATTTGGAAAGAAGGTGTGGACACTTGGGATGCATATGGTCAGGAGAACTTCAAGCTATGAGTTCTACTGTTCTGCACCATTAATGACTATCCCGCACTAGGCAATCTTTCTGGACAAACCATGAAAGGAAAGAAGGTCTGCTCCGATTGTATGGAACATACACGCAGCAGGTGGCTGAAGAAATCCAGAAAGATGGTTTACATGGGTCATAGGAGATGGCTCCCGCTGCGCCACGTCTTTAGAAGAAAGAAGAAAATTTTCAACAATAGGAGAGAACTTGGAACTATTCCCAAGGATTTGTCTGGAGAAGAGGTCCACGACATGGTCAAAGACATAACTAATGAGTTTGGGAAAAAATAAAACGTGGCAAGGAAAATGATAAGGGTATACCGAAGAAAAATCCATATTTTGGCGGCTACCATACTGGAAAGACCTTGAGGTCCGGCATTGCATTGACCTAATGCACGTAGAGAAGAACGTTTGCGATAGTTTGCTTGGGCTACTGCTTAATATGCCTGAAAAGACAAAGGACGGATTGAATGCTTGCCTAGATCTGTTGGAATTGAACATTCGCAGTGAGCTTCAGCCTGTTACAGATGAAAAGATAGGAAGAATGTACCTCCCACCAGCTTGCCACACATTGTCGAAGAATGAGAAGATCGCAATGCTGTCATGCCTAGCTGATATGAAGATTCCTTTGGGCTATTCAGCAAGATCAGTACGTACGTTAAATTGGAGGATCTAAAACTAGTTGGAATGAAGTCTCACGATTGCCACATGCTGATCACACAGATCTTACCAGTTGCTATCAGATGTATTCTACCACCCAAAGTCCGTCACACAATCCAACGGCTTTGTGCCTTCTTCAATGCAATCAGTCAGAAGATTAAAGATCCCGAAGATCTAGATCAGATGTAGGCTGATATTGTCAATACCCTGTGTCACTTGGAGATGTATTTTTCACTATCTTTCTTTGATATCATGGTTCATCTCCCTGTTCATCTAGTAAAGCAAACAAAAATATGTGGCCCAGCTTTTCTAAGGGAGATATACCCGTTCGAGAGGTATATGGGAGTTCTTAAGTCGTACGTTCGAAATAGAGCCAAACTGGAGGAAAGCATCATTGAAGGGTACACGACGGAGGAGGTTCTTGACTTCTGCATCGACTACATGGCTGAGACTGATCCTATCGGAGACCATTCGTCCTAGCCAAGCAGGTCGAGCAGATTTTCTATATAAAAGACCCCGCAAACAAGAAGCTGCACGTCGTTAGGGATGGCAAATGAAGAATTGTTGGGGTTGACAACGTCGTCGATGAAGAAGAATACAACCAGAATCTTCATGTGAGACCTCAGATCGACCTTGACGATGATCCCGAAGACGAAGTGGCATATGCTCGCTTGGACCATTCGGAAGGCATATCCTTGTAAATAGAGTCTTTGTAGTAATATAATTTGTAAATTGATGTAGTAATGAAGTATTTTGTACCGGTGCCTTACTGAATGATCTGCATATCTTTCATGCCTTAATTTCATATGTTTTTTTAAAATTTAATGGCAAATTTACACTATTTAAATAATGCATCTGTTAATTACAATAATTTGGTAAAATGTAATAACAATTGTAAACTAATTTAATATGGCATATTTTAATTTCTTATGGGTTTTTTGAAATTTAATGATAAATTTACACTGTTTAAATAATGCATTTATAAATTACAATAAATTTTTAAAATGTAATAACAATTGTAAACTAATTTAATATGGCATATTTTAATTTCTTATTGTCGGTGATATGGGCCCAGGGGTATGTCAGAGGTACGATATCTGAAAAAAGGAAGGCGCCTTCGCCCATCAGGACGCGCCAAAGATATGTCCTGGATGGCTCAAGTGAGTCCCGGCCACAGGCCGCCACGTGGCCACCCCAAGAGAGGCCTGGCCCGGAGGCAGCCCGAAGGCCACCGTACTCCCAAGCGGCAAGGTCCGGGATCACCCGGACCCCCGCGCGGCAGGGTCCGGGGTCACCCGGACCCTCCATCCCTCACCCCGCACCTCTCTGAGTGAGGGGCGAGTCCAACGGCCAACCACCTCATTTAATGCCTAAAGAGAGAGAGGCTAAGCGCCAGTCCCGTCGCATTTAATGTGATGTGAGGCGCGCCTGTCAGCCGCTCTCATCATCACCCCTTTTTGCCCGTCACAAGGCAAAGAGGGCATAAAGTCTTTAACGGTGACCGTGATATGGCGGCACGCCTACTCCACGCACGCCTCCCTCACGCCCCGTCTAGTCGCGTTAAATGCATTGGGCGGCCGCGTGGGAGAGAGAGTACGAGCGCAGGAGGCGCTGTGTCAGCACCTACCCAGGAGATGGGTCGCTGACCAGTGGGCCCCATCGGAGTAGGTAGGCCGGCCCATCACCACGTCAGCAGCATGGCAGCCACGACGCCCGCCTTTTTCCGCCTACTCCCATGACGCGGCAACAGGAACAAAGATGAGGGTAGCTTCTCCGACAAGACAAGGCAAGAGCCGCTTCATCGCGTGGAGCGGAGTAAAGGAAATTAGGACTACTGTGGTGTCCCCTTGCACTATAAAAGGAGGCCCTAGTCCATCGTAAAAAGGGTTCGATTCGTTGTTAAGCTTAGATTCCAGCGAAAGGCAACAGTTCCATCTCCCAACTGCTCCCAGCAACCCTAGGAACAAGCCTAAGGCTCTGCCATTGCGGAGGACCTTGGGCTTCAAGCATTCCACCTCAACCACTAGCTCCAGCATCCCTAAAGAAGAACTCCCCCATCAGTCCCTATAATTTTTCATTCCTCATATTACACAAAGAACAGGAGTAGGGTATTACACCTCATAGGTGGCCCGAACCTGTATAAACCTTTCCGTCCTAGCAGCCTTGATTTTTCCCGGTTTCATCGGTTTCGCCTCATCCTTACCGTGAGTTTAAGCTTAGATTCACCGCTCCCCTGTGCCGAACCAAAAAGGGGGTCCCTCAGATTCCCGCGTGTCGATCTTCGACATCGACACTTATGGATGTTTTGAAATTTAATGGCAAATTTACACTATTTAAATAATGCATCTGTTAATTACAATAAATTTTTAAAATGTAATAACAATTCATACTAGATGATATATTGTCTTCGAAAGGAATGTTTAGAGTAGAGTCCTAGGTAGCTCGACTCTGAATGGTAGAACATTTGCAATGCTTTTGCGACAAACATTTGATTTTGTAAACATTCTTTGTAATACAATTCTGCACGTTGTTTCTGTATATACTTGCTTTTTTTTGTAATATAGTTTTGCAGGTTTTGATGCATGTCGACGGTTTGGAGAGCAAAAAATGAATGTGAATGACCATCTACACTTGTTTTTTGGGAACAAGTGAATTGAATATATGTGATGTGAATCTTGTGGATGTGAATTGGCTGTGATTGTGGCTGTGATGTATATATATGTGAATGGACTTGGCTATGGCTGTGGTTGAATGGGAACTGGAATGGGGACTGGAATGGTTGGGGCTGTGATGTTATATATCTCTGTCATTTTTTGCAGCGGGCATGGCTAGCAAAGGCCTAAGGCTAGCCAAAAAAACAAATTTTATTTTTTTATAATAAACTCATCCCTGACGGGCATTATAAAAAGCCCGATAGAGATAGGACATCCGTGACGGCCTCTATTACAGCCCGTTAGAGATATGTCATCTGTGACGGGCAACAAACCGGGACTATATTTGACTCCATGGTTGGTCAACCCTATCGGTGACGGCCTACTAACTACGGCCCGTTAGAGATGTGTTGTCATCTGTGACGGGCTTATATTTAGGCCCGATTGAGATGTGTCATCCGTGACGGCCTCTCAACACACCTGGTTTGACTTTCAAACTCATCTCTGACAAGCCGTTAGTTTGGCCTGATTGAGATAATGTGCATCCGTGATGGCCTTGTGCTCGTTAGAGATATTTTCTCACATCAGTGACCTTTGCACAGTGACGAGGGCCCAACCCGATAGAGATGAGGGTTAATGCCCGTTAGAGATAGCTAATGCCGATGTAGTGACTACAAATCATATAATGTGAGGCCATCTCTCGTGATTAGCATGCTTCAAAATTAATGGAAACGTTTTATCAACATTGTAGTTGCTAATGTTGAAGCATCAATGCATAATGAGATACCGATGAGGCTCAAAGCATGCACGTGATTAAGCACAGACTGGATTATATATTGCTACGTGTTTGGTACTTACACTCTAGAGAAACCCATATTTGTCCCGTTTGTAAACTCCTTTTGTCTCGAGTATCAAACCGAGACAACAAAAACGAGACTAAAGATTGAAACCTTTAGTCCCGGTTGAAATAACCAGGACTAAAAATCATCTTTAGTCCCGGTTGGTGTTACCAACATGGACTAAAGTTTTTTTCTTTTTTTAATTTTGCTCCTGTTACTAGCTTGTTGCTTGTTCATACACACATATATATATTTATACATATATATGAACAAATACATAACACATATATACATAACATGCATATACATAAAACACATATACATAACACACAATACAAAATCATTCACAACAAAATCGAATACAACAAAATGCAACAACAAAATCGTCCACAAATTCACAAAAACCATCTAAAAAATCTACAAAAAATCATCGAATTTCTCCTCGTGCACCAGCACCGGCTTCGCCCATCGCTCCCGCTCCCGCTCGGCGCCGCTGGCTCCCGCTCGGCGTCGCCAATGAGGAGATGGCGCCCCGTCACCGCTATCTCCTCCCTCTGCCATCGCGAGAGATAAGAGGAGAGGGAGAGAGAGGGAGAGGGAGAGGGAGAGAGATATATATACCCCTGGATCTTTAGTCCCAGTTGGTGACACCAACCGGGACTAAAGATATATTAGTCCCGGTTAGTGGTAACAACCAGGACTAAAGATTCAATTTGTAGTCTCGTTGTGGTGGCACCAACTGGGACTAAAGATAATTTTCCGCTATTTTTAATTCATCTTTAGTACCGATTGGTGGCACCAACCGGACTAAAGATAATTTCCCACTATTTTCAATTCATCTTTAGTCTCGGTTGTAGCCACCAACCAGGATTAAATATAATTTCTTGCTATTTCCAATTTTTTTGTTCTGGCTAGGGTTAACAACCAAAAATTAAATAATTCATTAAATAGATATAGGTTTAAAACAATAATAAGTAATACATTAAAATTTAATCACATAAAGGTAATCCTAGACATTGATGTGCTTCTTTAATTATTGTTCCTCTTTTGCCCCTCTCTATTTTTCCTTTTCATTTGATGTTGACCAAGACAGGAAAATTTTAAATTTTTATTTTTATTTTTTTTAATATTTTTTTCTTGACTTAGGATCACACAAGAGGTAACCACGAAAAATTTGAGCCTAGACAAGTGAAAGACGTGGCCGATGAAAAATTCGAAGACGCGCCCGGAATCCGAAAAACATTCGGGCTCGAAAAGGCAATCTTCCCTAAAATGATAGTCTCGTTTGGTGCAACAACTTTGGTTTTAGATATTTCAACATTTGGCAAGCCATTTCTTTTAATCTATATTTCATACCATGATATCAGTATTACGTTCGGAAGAATATGAAAAAAATAGAAGATATATTTAATTTTTTAGATAACAAGAAGACAAATCTAATATTGGGCAACATATATATGTTGTCTAACCTATCGTAAAATAAACTACATTACTGGAAAATCGGTTTTTGCGTGCATGCCGAAAGGCACCTTTTGTGCGAAAGGCTTGTCGGACGCGCGAGATGGTGCGGGAAAATTAATTTTTCGCGTGTGGACGGCCTAACCGCACGGAAGACTAATTATCCCGTGCTGGTCACTTAAGCCGATCGCACGGGATAATAGATATTCCCGTGTGGATGTGTTAAGTGGCCCGCACGGGAAGATACATGCCTCCTAAACTACATATATAATTATTGAATTATTGAATTATATCAACAACTAATATCACATTGCAACGGTGAAGGCGGTCAGTGGAGGAGGCGACTGCGGTCGATGGAGGCCGACGACGGTGGAGCGGTGGACGAGGCGGCGGCGGTCGATGGAGGCAGCGGTGGAGGCCGGCGGCGGTGGAGCGATGGACGAGGCAACCGCGGCCGATGGAGGCCAGCGGCGGAGGAGGTCGGCGGTGGAGGCCCTCGACGGGTCGGTGAGAAAGCCGTGGCGAGATCATCGGAAGTTAGAAATTTTCGAAGCCCACGCGCACCCTATATAGGCGGTGGTGATCATCCCATGAAGGCGTCTTAAGGGACTGAACGGAAAGATTATCTTTTCATGCAGGCCGCTTAAGTGGCCTGCACAGAAAGATAATCTTTCCGTGCGGGCGACTTAAGAGGCCCACACGGAAAGATAGTCTTTCTCGTGCGGTCCCTTAAGACGGCCGCACGCGAAAATCCATAAAACTAATTAATTGCATTAAGGACCCTTATGAGTGAACATATAAAATTATTTTATTACATACTTCTATAAATTTTTTACATGGATTAGACTGCGTATATGTTGTTCCAGAGGAATTTCAAATTTTTTTAAGTAATATACTATTTTTTAGCAATTAAATGAATTTATGCATGCTTTTCAAAATTAATTCCGAATTGAACTGTGAGTACCCCAAACAAGGTTAAAAAGAAAAAAATATATATATGGGCTCCTATATTTGATTCTATCCCTTATGCAAGAATTAGATGGAGAATTCAGTGGGTTGCTAGAGATAATTAAAACCTTTCATCTCTAAATTGGACTACAAAGATTGTAATAATATCCAAATTTAGTCAGAAAATTATATAAATCAATATGACAACTTAATTTTGGTCCATAACACTATCATAAAAAATTCAATCAGTTTTGATCAAGTGACACTATATGTTGTTCATAAATGGTCACACCTCTGTTATAGTTTCATCTAAATGAGTCCTAAGTTTCAAGTTTATATACCTTATAAGAAGTTATGGACTTGTATGCATCTTAATTTTTGTACATGACCTTAACATTAACTCAATATCACAATATATAAAGTTATATTGTCATTCCTATTTTGCTCTGTATTTTTTCCCTCTCTATTTTTCCGTTTCATCTATTGTTGACCAAGACAGAAAAATTTGACTTTTATTTTTATTTTTTTAATATTTTTTCTTGACTTAGGAGCACACGAGAGGTAACCACCGAAAATTTGAGTCTAAACGTGACCGGTGGAAAATTCAGAAGACACGCTCAGAATCGAAAAAAAGCTTTCGGGCTCGAAAAGGCAATCTTCTAAGTCATTTTAGGGGAAAATAAAATCACAGAATGAGGCAAAGCAGTGGACAAACGCATCCAAAAAAATTTTGATCAATTTTCATATATGGAACGTCTCGATCGGAGTCCATATGTGAAAGTTATAGCCATTTTAAAAACCGACTCCGAGTTAGAGGACGAAACGGGAACAATATGTGTAAAAACTTGTTACACGCGTACAAACTGCATTATATGTGCAGTGGAGCCACTCTGTTATAGTTTTATCTAAATGGACTCTAAGTTTCAAGTTTATATACCTTATAAGAAGTTATGAACTTGTATGTATCTCAATTTTGTACATAACCTTAACATTAATTCAATATTACAACATATTAAGTTATATTTTCACTTGTGTTATGAAAAAAATATTTTTCTATTTGATTCTATTCCATATCCAAGAATTAGATTTAGAATTTAATAGCTCTATAGATAATTAAAACCTTACATTTCTAAATTATAAAAAAATATGGGCATCATCTTGTGCGACCCATTTAAGCGACCGCACGGGAAAATGGATTATCATGTGTGGTCGTTTAAGTGGACCGCATGGGATATTACCCTGTGCGGTCGCTTAAGTGGACCGCACGGGATAATGTGCATTATCGTGTGAGGTCCACTTAAGCGACCACACACGATAATATCCTGTACGGTCCACTTAAGCAACCGCACGGGATAATGCAACCGCCCCTAGGGACCGATTTTTCAAGCGCGGTCACTTATGGCCCATATGAAACCTATCGGGGGCCTTGTCCAGAAAAACAGTTTCTCTAGTAGTCTAGAAAAAGTCATAAAGCTTCATTTTCACAATATATTTTTTAGAAACAAACTATAAAGTTAGGTGTTCACAACGCACGAAAAAAATGATCTTTACACATACCCCTTTATCTTTATAAACGGAAAAAATAACCGTATATAAAAATTTATCAGGGGTCCCACAAAAAAACTTATGAAAATCGATTTTAACATATGAGCATCTTAAGATGCCCGCTTACAAAAATAATTTATTTTCACAAGCGGGCCACTTAACAGATCCACTGTAGGCTCATGAATCGACCGATGCATGCTTCTTCTCTCCTCCTATCACCACGCGTGCAACCTTTCCTCTCACTATCTTATATTTATCTCCTTATCTTTACCATGAGCCTCTAGTTCTCACTTCTCAACTCACTCCCTCTGGTTCTCTCTCAGGCGATGGTGATGCAGGATGGAGTTCGTCGTCCTTCAACCTACCTCTCCCCCTCCCACTGACCCGGAGGTGATGGATCACTCGGGCATGGGCCCCAGTGCTGCAAAACCGTTTACGGCTAGCCTGGAGGCAGTGGATCTATTGATCACGGCTCGACCCAAGCGGATCCAACGATGGTGGTGACAGGAGTGGCGGATGTGTCCACCGCTGTCTCGGCCGGGGAGCTCGACGAGCACGGATGTGGTGGCGGCATCAATAACGGGAAGGAGCAGCGACTGATCAGGCACTAAGAAGCTCAGCAACAATGGCGGGGAGCTCGGCGAGCACGGATTCATTGACGAGCACAAGATTAGCTTTGATGACCGCAACGAAGAAGGGTAGTGGTGGCAGATCCAACACTGGGGAGCTCGGCATTAGGGAGGTCGGCTATGACGACGATGGTGATCCGTGGCGGCGAAGGATTTTAGCTAGGATCGGACTAGGGTTTCTGTAATGTTTTTTTTTGAAAAAGTTTTTTGCCAAATATTTTTGTAATCAGACATCGTAACATGCCCGCCTGCAAAAATCCGTTTTTGCATGCAGTTGTGGTGCCCGCCTGAGAAAGTTTGGATTTCTAAATACACTTGCCTTCATGGGGTTAGTGTGCCCGCCTACGAATAGTGATTTTGGCAGTTTGGAAAAATTCTTTCAGTAGTAATAGCACTCATCCATATAAACATATCCATACACCCGTATATCTAGGAACACCTTCTAAAGATTGGACCAACATATTTTAAGATTGACGAAGTCACTACGGACCCTTTTTAAAGACTGACCGACATATCTTCATATTTATGAAGTCACCACGAACGTCTCGTTGTCAATAAATACAATGTTGAAAGATTTAGAACTTAATTCGGATGAACATGTCCCATCAAATAAGAATCCTAATGTAACAACCATAAACTAAGTATTAATGTGACAGCTTCCTTGCATGTGCTTCGACTACACATCGATCACAGCAGCTAGCTACATATATATATAATCTCCTATTTGCGAATTGAATGGTTATATTTTTGAGGACGGAGGGGTGTGCACTGGCCACCACCACAGCTTACACGCATGTTAGCTAGCGTATCGTGATCGCAGACACGCAGGCATACCATACGGATGCATCACATACATACATGGAGACAACCACAGCCACTACTGGTGTGTGTACACATGGACAAACAGGGCAAATCCAAATCCATGGTATACGTACTGCACTCGTATATACGTACAAGAGAATGATACGATGAGAAGCGAGAGAGCGGGTACGAGAGTGCAGTACTAGATAGCACGAATTGTGTGTACGGCTGGTAGCTTAATTAGCTACTCCTGGCTGGATAGAGACCGGCCGGCAGCAGCCAATGCAAGCATGGAGCCCACGGGCACGAGCAGCATCATATCCATCATGGCGATCCAGTGTCAGGTAGGCAGCCCAGCTAGGGACAAGTGTGATCAGGGCACTCCATGTGTGTCTGCCTACATGGACATCACAAGTGTCAATGTGCGTGGTCCATGTCATCAAGCCTGGCAAATCTTGTTTTCATGGCTAGTTCTGTAAAAAACTTACTCCTACGTAACATGTGCAGTACAAGCACAAATGAACACACAGATGTTCATGATATATAAGTTCGCAATCCTTGTTTATCTTATTTTCATGTTATTTTTATGGCTAAGTTTATTTATGATAGTCGAGTAATATACATGGTATATTAAAGAATACCTTAAGAAATAAAATTATAGAATAAATTTTATAAATCTACGAATATTTTGAGCAAACTAACGTAAAAATGTAGATTAAAGTATGTGTATAACCATACTGTAGATTTATCACTAAATTTTATCATCAAACTAATGTGTTATACACCATAAATAAAATAAGTTTGTGGGTCAATTAGGTCGGCATTTAATGATACGAATAATAAAATCATAGATTTAGCTATAAAAATATTTTTTATATAGTTTTATAGATTATACTTGTATACGTGTGTGCGTTATTATACTAGTAATAAATAAATAAAGGAGTTACATTTGTCTGGTCGATTATTATATATATATATATATATATATATATATATATACGCGCATGGATAACCTAAGGATAATTCTCTTGTGCTGGGGAGGGGAGGGCAGGGCAGGCAGAGCGGTGATTGTGCGGCGGCCGTGGAAGGAGGGGTTGATGAGACGGATGGATGGCCCCGGTGGCGCAGGGCGTCTTTCTCGACGGATCGCAGGGGCATGGTTTGCCCCACCGGCGGCGTGCAGAGGCATGTGCGCGTGGCGGCAGCCACTCGTTGCCGCGCCGGGCCATGTGGCACCCGCGTGGGCATGGGCCCTGTTAGCTTTGCTCCATCTAGTGGCCGGCCCGCTTGCCCTGCTCCGGGCCTCCGGCCGGCCAGCCAGCCAAGATCTGTCTCTCTGTGTGTGTGTCTCTCTCTCCCCCGCTCGGCTCGCGGCAGGCAGGCAGGCCGGGAGTTGCCGTACTTACGAGCCCCTTCGTGTATGTCTGCCTAATCGCGTGGACGCCCCCTCACATGCGTGTGTACACAATGTGAGCTCGTGATTCTGATTCTCCCCTGTTACCGTCAAAAGTTTGTTGTAGGTTTACTTCTGCTCAATCCATCCTGTGTTAGCACTACTAGCTAGCACTTCGAATGCATGCACGCAAATCTTTGTAAATGGTCGGAACCCATTTTTTCAATCTGGTCGTAAATGATCTTTGTACACTCAATTAAGGATGTAAATGGCTAATCCATAAAACCCATTTATATAAAGAAAAATAAACTGTAAATTCGTTTATTTAACTTATAAGTGGGTTCGCAGCTTACCCATCTATATCTCTACCCTTGATCCATCGTGCTTACCTCGGATGTCTTGTAAAAATAGGCATTTTTCCAAGCAGCCAACACAATTGCACGCGAAAAAAGTTTTCACAAGTGACCATAAGGACGTCTAAGAAAACCCATTTTTATAAGCGGCCAAGTTAGGATGTCCGACTGCAAATATTTTTTAAAAAAAGAAAATTAAAAAAATCCAAAAATCTAGCCATGGCCGTCGTCATCGTCGCCGATGCCCACCGCCGTCGTGCACCATCATCGTCGTCGCGATGGTCGATGTCGAGGTTGTTTTCACGCCGTCGAGGTCAAGGTCGTTGTCGCCTTAGCACCTTCGCCTCCACTCCCATAGTCACAAGCGACGATCCGACCTCGGGAGGCTTCCACCACAACAAAAAAATGTGTTAGGTGATGGTTGGAAACCGGCCTTAGGTGCCGATTTCCTAACCAAGACTCAAGAGCGGCATCTTTGAGTCTCCTCAAAGGTGTCGGTTTAGAACCGACACCTTTAAGGTTTCTAGGATGCAAAAAAACATGCTCGATGCACCAACTCGAATCGAGCCGATGCACCGAACACATTCACCTAGGGCTGGGCACTTTCAAACCAAAAACCAAAAAAAACGAAGCGCACCGAGCCGAACCAAAATTCGCGATTTTTTGGTTTTCATCTCAGTTTTGGTTTGTGGTGTTGCATAAACCGAGTAATTTGGTGTGGGTTCAGTTTTTGAAGTATGAAAACCGAACCCTCGAAAAAATTGACCCAACCCGCGCACCACCTATTCCGTCGTCGTCCTCGTCCTCTCTCGCCCGTCGCCAGCGCCGCACATCTTCCCCCTCGGCCACGCGGCCGCGCGCCTTCCCCCTCCCTCCGCATCGCGCCGTAGCCGACCGACCCGGCCCTCCTCCGTGCCGCGTCTTCCAAGCCCCTCCACGCCACCGTCAGCCCCGCCTCGCTCCCTCCGTTGGACGGCTGTTAACGACCAAATTTGGTAAGCAAATTATCAGGTTTGGATCTAAAGTCGAAGTCGGTTTGGAGAGAATTGAGTTCTTCCGAAGGCGGAGTGCGCACCAAGTGTAGACCAAATCGGCTGAGGGGTTCATCGGCTGATACCGAATCGGACAAGGATAGCCGATGTAGCCCATTCCGATAAGGATGGCTGGTGTGACCGATCTCGGGGAGAGGACATTGGAATTATCTTCGGATTCGTTTAAAGTGCTTCATGAGGATTGCCATACATGGATAAAGTCCTAAAAAGGCAATTGTATTTGTTAGTTAGGATATTTTAAATTGTTTCCTTATAGATTATGTCGGTGAAAGTTTGTTTTAGGCATATCTATGATTCAAATTGTAATAAAGATAGGAATCGTGTCTGCCACGGACTTATCTTGTATCTGGGTATAAATACGACCCAGGACCGTGTAAATTAAAAACAATCAAGTTCAATACAACCTCTGGCACATCGCCACTTTTTTTCTTTTAATAGTTTTGACGAGTTCTTACTTCTAGTTGGGCTGCATCATTTGATCTCCAGCGAAAAGGAAAATCTTGTCATGGCAGCTTGTGTTCTCAGGATTAGTGCTTCCATCATTATGATACTCTAATCCTGATTACGTAAATCGTCGAGTTATCATATATGTCATATAACCTAGATCGATAGTGCGATCTAACCCTAATCGGCTAGTCTGTTAATAGGTAACAGCCGATAGGGTTAGATCTCATCATCGATTTAGATTATATGGTATATCCACCATCTTGAAAGGTGTTCATAGATTCGTCTAGATCTTTTGCTTCTTTTTATACTTAATATTGCATTGGTTAGGTCCGACCTATTAAGTTATTTTTAGAATCATAAAAGATCTATCTTGTTTTATGATCATTATTAGAGATAGTATTGGGGTTTCAGCCAATCTTATATGTTTTAACTGTCTTATATGTTTTATATTTACTTGATATGTTAAAGCTGCTCTTTATATTAAGATATCACTATAATTAAATATGCTAAGCTTGTTATCGATCTATTAAGTCATTTCAATATTTGATCAGTTCCTGTTTAGGGTATTTAGTCTATAATGATATCTTAATATAAAGTGGTATCGGAGTACTAGCCGATACACATTAAATCTATGACATCGGCTATGCTATAAATATATATAATCTACATGTTGAGTTACTTTTGAACATAAGTGGTTTATACTGTCTCGGTACGCTACCGATCTATCCCAATCACTTAATTTAAACGTATCTCGATATTTAGATTATATATTATGAATGTCTACAGCTGATCAATTAGATTTAATTATCCTAGCCGATTCAGTGCGTACCGCATCGGCTTAACACCAAACGATACGTCATCTGTCACCAGTCGATCGGCTATCGTTTGCAGACTAATACTTGTTTCTTTGGTCTTGTTGATTGCAGTATCAAATCAACTGGCACGCCTACGAACCTAAGAAGCAATACTTTGGACATGCACTAGAGTAAAGCAAATCTCTCAGGCCGGTAAGCGATATTCCAAGTCAACTCTGGTACGATTTGGGATCAACACGCTTCTTTGGCACGCCCAGTGGGACTCGAGTGCAAATCAGACACAATGGTTGACATCAAGACCTCTGAGATCGATAAGGAAAACATCATCCCGATCACAATGGAAAAACTGATGCCAGAGCAAAAGGTCGAGATTGAAGACACGATGAACAAGCTGCAGAGCCAATATCTGCATTCTTTTGCCCAAACTCGATCGGGCACCGTCGTCCAGAGGTACAAGATAAAACTGCCAGCCGATGACGAACCCGAATCAAGCTTTGGTAAAGGTTCCATGATTCAAGACGTCAAGCAGGAGGAGGGCCCAGAACTGAACAATCTGCAGGACAGGATTGACTACGCCGTGCATTAGGCGCTCATCAACCAATCGGGCATCCTTGTCAACACCCTGAACAACATGATCAAGGATGTGGTCGATTCTAGGGTTGCCGAGTACCAAGCCAAGGGCCCAATTTTCCTCCCTAAAGGTAAATTCCCACCGTATAGGACCTTTGCTACTGATGGATTGCAGTGGGTTGTAGGCATGACCTCAGGACAGCCAATGGCATCGACATTGGCACTCGGGAAACTGATTGTTTCATCGTCAGCTCAAAAGCAATCGGACTTCAGCCCCATACTTTTGTCCAGGCAGCAGCCTCAGCACGGTGGGCAAGATATCCCTTTGGCGGCTCAAGACCAGATTGCGGCCGTGTTCAACACGAATCGGCCATCGGTCAAGCCGGTTCCACGAGTGCCGATAGGATCATATTCGCCAAACTTGCAGCAACACCTTATCGGTCCTCAACTCGTTCATGATCAGCCGACTCACGGGGCACATCAGCCTCCTCCGCATCACATGAGGGGCAATTTTCATTCACAATATCAGCCTCATTCACCCCAGATGCAGTATCGACAGGCACCACTTCACTTTGACCAATTTGAGCCGATACAGCAGCAGGTGCAAGGAGCACAGCAGCAGAAACCTTGGGCAGATATGATCGCAGATGTTATGAGGGAATAATTTGGCCTCAAGCCCAAGGACACAGGCAACATGTATCGGTACCCTTATGTAGAATATTTCGAGAGGGTTCCATTGCCTAGCCAATACAAGGTGCCAAACTTCTCCAAATTCTTAAGACAGGACAACGTTTCTACATATGAACATGTTAGCCGAATTTTAGCCCAGTGTGGTGAGGCATCGGCTACCGACGCCCTGAGGGTTAGGCTATTTCCTCTTTCTCTCTCTGGATCGGCTTTCACCTGGTTTTCATCTCTACCTTTCAACTCTGTGCAAAGCTGGGCCGACCTGGAGAAACAATTTCATAGATATTTTTACAGCGGTGTTCATGAGATGAAACTGTCCGATCTGACAACCATCAGGCAGAAACACGACGAATCTGTTCAGGATTATATTCAAAGATTTAGAGATATGAGGAACAGATGTTACAACCTGGTTCTGTCAGATTCACAGCTAGCTCTCGCTTTCCAGGGTCTACTGACGCCGATAAGGGAAATGTTTTCGGCTCAGGACTTTGATAGTTTAGCTCATTTGGCCCAGAAAATATCGACACATGAACAAAGATTCCATGAGGCCAAGAAAGCTCTCAAGAAGATTAACCATGTTGTATATTCTTCTGAATCAAAGGAAGAGAACGACTCCGAAGTGGCAGCTGCCGATTGGGCTAGAAACAAAAAGGTTATTACCTGCCAATGGGTTAAGAATTCGGCCAAACAAGAAAAATATGATTTCGACATCACAAAGGCCGACAAAATTTTGATCTCGCTACTTCGGGAGAAGCAAATCCAACTTCCAGCCGGTCATGTTATCCCATCGGCTGAGGAAGTAAAGAAGAAGAAGTACTGTAAATGGTACAACACTGGGTCTCATGATACAAATGATTGCAAGGTGTTTTGACAACAGATTCAATCGCCTATCGATGCAGGAAAGATTAAATTTGAAGACCCGAAGAAGCCGATGAAGGTTGATGGAAACCCCTTCCCTGTCAACATGGTTCACGCCAATGGCAGGCCAGCCGATAGTGAGCCCCTGAAGATGGATAGCTTGGTTAAATTCATGAAGGACTTCATAGAAAGGAAAACACCACCTCCTCCCAAGGTTGTCAAAAGATATAGGCAGGGAGATGATAGGCCGATGAAAATTGATGGTAGTCCCTTCCATGTCAACATGGTCCACACAAGTGGTAGAGCAGCCGATAGAAGGAATCATCGGCAGCCCAACTCTGCCAGGGCCATCAACAAGTCCCAGAGAAGATATGACAGGCAGGAAGATATTGACAGCTTTGATCCTCATTGGGGCTGTGAATTTTTCCGATTCTGTTGAACGAGGGCATGAGGCTGCCATCAATTGAAGACTGTCCAGCTTGCAGCGATCGTAGTGCCGACTACGCTGAGCAGTCTAGTCGATCTCATTCTGAGAGGAATCGACTGCCACAGAAGAAACTCCATGTTCATCAAAGGCTGGGTCCGATTCATCAAGATTTTTTCCAAGATGATGATAATGAAGGTGAAGGCGAGACCATGAACCTGCAATGGTGCCCCTCCGATACATTCACAAAGACTCAGAAAAGGAGGGTGCAACGGATGAAGAGCAGGGGTCAGCTGCAAGAGGTGCAAGCCAAAATCGACCATTGGCTGAAGAAAAAGAAGAAGCAAAAACGCCCGAGGAAAGAGTGGCGTGTGAAGAACAAGACTGTTTCAGCCGATGAAGCTCAGGACAACAAGGCAAAATGATTGGCCAAGGGAAAATTTGTGACCTCCACATCGGTCAACATGGTTTTCGTGTTACTAGACGAGTATGAGGCAACTCAGGCCGATGCAGATATGGTTGAGGAATCCTTAGCCAAGTTAATTTTGTCCCCATAGCAAGCTATCTTCCAAAAACCAGAGGGGACGGGGCATCGGCATCTTAAGCCACTTTACGTTAAAGGATATGTCAATGGCAAGCCGCTGTCCAAGATGTTGGTTGATGGAGGAGCTGCGGTGAACTTGATGCCCTATGCCACATTCAAAAAATTGGGCAAGAGTTCTGATGACCTCATCAAGACCAACATGATCTTGAAAGACTTTGGAGGCAATCCATCGGAAACCAAAGGGGTTTTGAATGTAGAGCTGACAATCAGCAGCAAGACTGTGCATACAACCTTCTTTGTCATTGATGGGAAGGGATCATATAGTCTGTTGTTGAGAAGAGACAGGATCCATGCCAATTGTTGCATCCCTTCTACCATGCACCAGAGTTTAATCCAATGGCAAGGCGACAAAGTTGAAATTGTGCAAGCTGATAGGTCAGTAAATGTTGCCAATGCCGATTTAACCCTTTGGGAGATGGATGGCATTGATTGCTTGTCCGGCAAGGTTTGGGAAGCCGATTATCTAAAAGTGTCCAATTCTGAAATACAGCCAATTGGAGATGAAGAACCCCAACTGCTGCTTTGAGGACGACGTGGAGGGGTCAAGCGTCTACACAAAGGACACTGTAGATGATCTCGATGGCAAGCTAGGACAAGGCTTCATGTCGGCCGATGACTTAGAGGAAGTCGATATAGGCTCAGGAGATAGGCCTAGGCCGACATTCATTAGTAAAAATTTGTCTTCTCAATTTAGAACCAAGCTTATAGAACTTTTAAAGGAATATAATGATTGTTTTTCTTGGGAGTATTTTGAGATGCCGAGACTTAGTCGATCAATTGTTGAACATCGACTCTCTATCAAACCAACATATCGGCCGTTTAAGCAAGCATCTAGAAGGTTCAAGGCTGATATGTATGATGCTATCAAGGCCAAATCACTCATTTGTATGATGCTGGTTTCATTCGGCCTTGCCGATACACTGAATGAGTTTCTGAAATAGTTTCAGTGATCAAGAAGAATGACAAACTTAGGGTGTGCATCGACTTTCAAGATCTCGCCACCCCTAAGGATGAATACCTAATGCCAGTTGTCGAGTTATTGGTAGATGATGCTTCAGGGCACAAAATCATAAGTTTTATGGATGGCAATGTTGGATACAATCAAATTTTCATGGCAGAAGAAGACATCCACAAGACTGGTTTTAGATGTCCTGGTGCAATCGGCTTGTATGAGTGGGTTGTAATGACTTTTAGTCTAAAAAACGCTAGAGCTATGTATCAGAGGGCCATGAATTACATTTTTCATGACTTAATCAGCTTATTGGTTGAGATCTACATTGATGACATGGTTGTGAAATCCAAAGAGGTTGATGATCACATAGCCGATTTGAGGAAAGTGTTGGAAAGAACAAGAAAATATGGCCTAAAAATGAATCCTACAAAGTGTGCCTTTGATGTATCGGCTGGACAGTTTTTAGGTTTTCTCGTTCATGAAAGGAGGATTGAAGTAACACAGAGGAGCATTAATGCAATAAAGAATATTCAGCCTCCGTAGGACAAGAAACAATTGCAATCCCTGGTCGGCAAGGTGAATTTCATTAGAAGATTTACTGCCAATTTGTGTGAAAAGATGGAGCCATTTACACCTTTGCTTCGGTTGAAAGCCAACCAGCAGTTGACTTGGGAGGCAGAGCAATAGAAAGCTTTGGATAACATCAAGGAATATTTGAGTGCCCCTCCAGTATTAATTCCTCCACAGAAAGGGACACCTTTCAAGTTATACTTGTCAATCGATCAGAAGTTAATCGGCTTGGTATTAATCCAGGAGTTCGAGGGTAAAGAGAGAGCAATTTTCTATTTGAGCAGAAGGCTTCTGGATGCTGAGACAAGATATTCCCCGGTGGAGAAACTATGCCTATGCCTGTATTTTTCATGCACGAAGTTAAGACATTATTTGTTATCCAATGAATGCACCATAGTTTGCAAAGCCGATGTTGTCAAGTATATGTTATCGGCTCTAGTACTAAAAGGAAGAGTTGGTAAATGGATTTATGTCTTGATAGAGTTCGATCTCATGTATGAATCACCCAAGGCAATCAAGGGATATGCCATAGCCGATTTCATTGTTGAGCATCGTGATGACTCAATTGGCTCAGTTGATATAGTTCCTTGGACTTCATTTTTTGATGGATCGGTTTGTATTCATGGCTGTGGTATCGGCTTGGTCATCATATCACCTAGGGGGCAAGTTTTGAATTTGCTTATACTATCAAGCCTTATGCTACCAACAACCAGACCGAGTATGAAGCAGTTCTCAAGGGATTGCAACTTTTGAAGGAAGTTGAAGCAGATTCCGTGGAGATCATGGGTGATTCCTTGTTGGTCATTAATCAGCTAGCTGGAGAATATGAATGCAAAAATGATTCGGTTATGACCTACCACGGAAAATGCCGAGAGTTGATAGAAAATTTTCAGTTGGTAACTTTGACACATATACCTCGAGAGCAAAATATTGAAGCCAATGATTTGGCTCAGGGGGCATCGGGATACAAGCTCATGGTCAAGGACATCGAGGTTGAAATTGCTACAATCACAGCCGTTGATTGGAGGTATGATGTTTATAGTTATCTCAAGAATCCTTCTCAATCGACTTCGAGGAAGTTGAGATACAAGGCTTTAAGATATGTTTTGCTCGATGATGATCTACATTATTGGACGATTGACGGAGTGCTATTAAGATGTTTAAGTACCGATCAAAGCAAGGTTGTGATGGGTGAAGTGCATGAAGGCATATGTGGCACTCATCAATCGGCTCATAAAATGAAATGGTTGCTTCGACGAGCGGGATATTTTTGGCCGACAATGCTGGAGGACTGTTTCAAGTATTATAAGGGTTGTCAAGACTGTCAAAAACTTGGAGCAATTCAAAGAGCACCAGCGTCGGCTATGAATCCCATAATCAAGCCTTGGTCGTTCAGAGGTTGGGAAATTGACATGATCGGCCAGATTAATCCACCCTCCAGCAAAGAACATAAATTTATATTGGTGGTAACTGATTATTTTACGAAGTGGGTGGAAGCAATTCCTTTAAAGAAAGTCAATTCTGGGGACACGATCCAGTTTGTTAACGAGCATATTATCTACCGATTCGGTGTTCCTCAGACAATAACAACCGATCAGGGATCTATCTTCATATCCGATAAGTTTGTCCAGTTTGCAGAGAGCATGTGGATCAAATTGCTGAATTTTTCACCATATTATGCACAGGCTAATGGACAAGCAGAGGCGTCTAACAAAAGTCTGATCAAGTTAATAAAGAGAAAGTTCTCTGATTATCCAAAGCAATGGCACAACCGATTGGTAGAAGCATTATGGTCCTATCGGATGGCTTGTCATGGATCGATTCAAGTGCCTCCATACAAGCTAGTTTATGGACATGAGGCCGTCTTGCCATAGGAAAGTGTCATCGGCTTCAGAAGAATTGATTTACAAAATGAATTGACAACCGATGACTATCACAATCTTATGGTAGATGAAACGGAAGACTTGGTCCAATCAAGGCTGTGTGCTTTGGAAAAGATGACTAGAGATAAAGAAAGAATTGCTCGTCATTACAACAAGAAGGTTGCACCGAAATCATTTTCAGAAGGTGAGTTGGTTTGGAAGTTGATCTTGCCGATTGGTACTCGTGACAATAAATTCGGCAAGTGGTCACCAAATTGGGAAGAACCCTTTAAAATTTACAAGTGTGTTTCCAAAGGAGCTTACATGTTGCAAGGACTTGATGGAGAAATTTTTGGAAGGGCTCTCAACGGGAAGTACTTGAAAAAATATTATCCAAGTGTGTGGATCAATTCATGATTTGGCTGTGTCGAGCCGATATATGTAGCCGATGTGTTTACATCGCCTTTAGATGGCCAATATGACTCATATGACCCTTAGTCTTCTTATTCTTATCATAATCGGTTGTGTTCTGCCGATGTGTGATGGCCGATATAAGTTATATCGCACCTAGTCATTTTATTCTTGTCATAATCGGTTATGATTCTGCTCATACATGATGGCCAATTTTGAGTGTTGTCCTCGAGCTATAATTTTATCAATGATCGGCTGACATTGTAAAATTAGGGGGACATATATACACACACAAGTGAAATCAAGTGGACTTCAAAGAATTTTGTGGACTTGAAAAAGTTTTTCAGTGCAGATCTAAGTGTGAGAATCGACAGAGATTATGTTACAAGATGTAGAGCTAAGTTTACAAAGTTCGCCGACATGAAAAATTATATTACACGTGTCTACAGGAGTTCACAAAATATCCAATTCCTAGACTATTACAATTGGCTTAATGAGATAGAAAGTCATTTATGGCCGATATTGCTTTACGCCGGACTTGGTCAACTTCTTCAATAGCCTTGGCATCGGCTGCATCGGTTCTTGGGATTGGCTTCAAAGCTTTTGTGAGATCTGCTAGATTTTTCATGAGGCCTTCAACTTAGATTTTTGATCCTCGATGGCTTTGGGAAGGTTGGCGATGCATTGATCCTCTGATGATATGTCAGCATCGAGCTTGGCGAGCTCAGCCACCAATTCTTCTCTCTGCTTGCGCAGCCGATCAAGATTGGTGTTGGGCCCGGTCGTCATTTCATCCAGCTTGGCCTTCTCGGTGATGATTGTTTGCCGGTTGGCTTCGATAGTTGCCTCTAGGACTTTCCTTTCTCGCCGATCGGCTAATCTTTGCATAGCCCTTTCAAACTTCTGCCGATGAAGCTCAAGGTAGGTAGCCGGGGAGATAATGTCAGCCAATTGATCTGAGAGCTGGTCTTGGATCTCTTCAAATCTTCCCCTTATTACTCCGCAGTCGGTGACTAGGAAGTCAAGGGAGCTCTCCAGACGTTTGGCTATATCTGATAAAGTTGCCCTCAGGTCATCGACTACAGAGGTTAAGGTCTTGTTGATAACTTCCTTGTCATCCACGAACTCTTTAACATCAAATGGAAACAAATCGGCTAGAGTCTGCGGAGCGAAAGATAAGACAGTTAAGTGTTAGACAAATTTAAACAACTGATTTAGAGTTAAGAAGAAAGAACTTACTGGGATGATGGGAGCCGATGCGACTTCTTCCTCAATGTTGTGGTTGCCCCTAGTAGATTGAGTTTGCTCGCTTGACGCATGGGGGCAGGCATTGGAGCGCGAGGAGGCTGCAAAAGGGAAAGAGATGCAAGGTTGGTCGGCATCGGCTAATTGAGAATTTAAAGAGAGTTTGAGTATGGGATTGCTGATAGAGGCAGAGCCGGCCTTTTCCTGGTGGCCAATTTTTTCTTCTGCAAGGCAAAAGTTTTATGAGAGTCGGAATATGAAATTTAAAAATGAATCAATTTTCGAAAAAAGTACTTACCGGCTGAGGGCGAGTTGGACGCCTTGGAGGGCTTGGCATTTTTTGAGGGGATGGTTGCTCGGCTGGCGGCGTTTGTGTAGGTCTTTCTATTTCGTTCATGGTTGCTGCAGCCTCATCAACGGCCTCAGCAATTTCTTCCTCCATCACCGCTTGATCAATGGCTTCGTCCATGTTTGGGTCCAACGTCGGTTCATCATCGGCTGGGATTGTTTTCTGTTTCTTGGAAGTTTTCTTCCTCACAGCCGATGGATTGGAAGCCGATGATTCGGCCCTCTTCTTCCTTTGGAGTGCCTCATGAGTTTGGCCCTGCAACAGGTAAGACACCTTGGGCACGTTGAAGCCGATTGATGAGGGAGCAAGACCATCGCTGTTTGGAATCAGCCCAGGAGCATATTGGATGTTAATCCCAGAGTTGCTCACATGGGAGGGAGAAGAATCGGTAGTCTGCAGACAAAGGAAAAGAGTTAGTAAATTGTCAAAGATGTTAGCTGATGAATGAAGAGAGCAATAAAAGAGAAGACATTTACCTCAGGGACCAATTTTGGGAAGATGGTTGTCATATATATCGAAGCCGATTGGTGAAAAAGATATTTCTTTACTTCAATCCACCGTCGGTCAAAGGCCTTACTCCTCATCATGGCCAATTTCAAATTTTCAATGTTGCCAAGAGGAGGGCTTTCAATGCTTAGCAGCTTGGACATCATTAGGCTTGAAGTGATTTCTCCTCTGGTCTGGATATTTTCAGCAAAATACAATCCAATCGGCAGCTGGCCCATTCCCATTTGTCTTGCAGCCGACATTGGATGATAAAATTCATAAGACAGAGGGACGTTCCTGCCTTGATGGATGCCGACTGGGAGTATACATGGGGTGATAGCAGTTGTGAAAACTTCCCTTGACTTTTCATATCTCTCAGAATTGATTTCATTAAACCTAAAGTCATGAGGGAGTTCAAATTCTTCATAACTTGCATAAGGGAACTGGACTTTGGTGTTCTTCGGGAATCCATCATATAAGTTACAAAGCCAGTGGCTGAGGAATTCTGCCGATAATTTGGATCCAGAATAGAATGTGGTAGCTTCTCCATATGACATGCATCGGCGCATGGTGTTGTCTTCGCCATCTTCATCTGTAATCGGCTGTGTCCTTGGAAATTCGGCTTCCATCAGTTCAGGCCTTTCGGCAACCTTTTGAGTGTACAGGATCAACCACAATTGAAGGAACCACCATGGGCCACCAGTATTTACAGCCAAATTGGTTGCAAGTTTAGCCGACTCTGCATTTAGCATTTGATAGCAGTAACCCAACAAGTACTTACCCAAATGGATCTATTGTTTTTCTACAAGGGCTTCGGCTATGTGTTGCCAGTTTGACGTCGGACCACAACTTGAGCCGCAGAAGATAAACTTTTCTAGCCACATCATCAAGAAGGTTGCATGCTCTCTAGGGCTTACTGATCCGGTTCCCATGTTTTGGCTAATGAAGTCGTTCCAACCTCCTATGGCCCTAGTTTTGAAGGAGTACTGGCATTTAGTGTTGAATCGGGTGGGGTTGACTGATGAGCTTATATCCAGGCCAGTAATCATGGTCACATCTATCAAAGTTGGTGTCATTGGTCCTTGCTCAAAGAAGAAGGCATTGAAAGTATTTGACCAGAAATAACTTGCAGCCGACAACAAGGGTTCGTCCTTAGGCATATCGGCTAATGTGAGGGTTAGGCACTGCGCTATCCCAAGCTCTTCCCAGTGGGCATACTTGCTAGCCGATATCCTAGGATACCAAGCTGGCCAAGATTTGTCCGTTGAGGGCCACGATTTGAAGGTCCCAAATCCAATGTGTTAGGCTAGGGTTCACTAACCTATAAGGGATTCTGTTGGTTTTGGCATTTATCACTTCGGTTGGGTCCTCATTGACGATTGGGCCAAGAAAGTAGCGATTGGCGTGGATAAGAGAAGGGATTGCAATTTGGTTTGCAAGGTGCTACATAGACAAGAAAGAAAAGGCGAATTATGAAAGGCAAGAACCGAATTGTGTAAGAGAAAGAAGATAGAGCCGATGAGGGCTTACCTCTGGGAATTCGGCCGACGGCGCCATGGACGGGGTGGTTGAAGTCGACATCGCCAAGGAAGAGTTCATCACCGCGTGGAGGATACCTGCGAGTTCGCCGAGAATGCCGGGGAGATCACCTGTGCAGATTGGAACTGTTTGGGGCTAAGGCGGCAAAGGCAAAAGTGATGACGTGAAAAACTCTAAGGCGGTGCTGTTATTTAAAAAACATGGTGACAGCCAAAATGGAAAAGTCCTAAAATCTCTCCAAGATAAGATTCGGTAAATCCGCAACATTAACAATACAGCAAACTTGGTGGGCATGTGTTAACAACCAAATTTGGTAAGCAAATTATCAGGTTTGGATCAAAGCTGAAGCCGATTTGGAGAGAATTGAGTTCTTCCGAAGGCGGAGTGCGCTCCAAGTGCAGACCAAATCGGCTAAGGGATTCATCGGCTGATACCGAATCGGGCAAGGATAGCTGATGTAGCCGATTCCGATAAGGATGGCTGGTGTGACCGATCTCGGGGAGACAACATTGGAATTATCTTCGGATTCGTTTAAAGTGTTTCATGAGGATTGCCATACACGGATAAAGTCCTAAAAAGGCAATTTTATCTGTTAGTTAGGATATTTTAAATAGTTTTCTTATAGATAATGTCGGTGAAAGTTTGTTTTAGGCATATCTGTGATTCAAATTATAATAGAGATAGGAATCGTGTCTGCCACGGACTTATCTTGTATCTGGGTATAAATACGACCTAGGACCATGTAAATTAAAAACAATCAAGTTCAATACAACCTCCGGTGCATCATCACTTTTTCTTTTAATAGTTTCGACGAGTTCTTACTTCTAGTTGGGCTGCATCGTTTGTTCTCTAGCGAAAAGGTAAATCTTGTCATGGCGGCCTGTGTTCTTGGGATTAGTGCTTCCATCATTATGATACTCTAATCCTAGTTACGTAAATCATCGAGTTATCATATATGCCATATAACCTAGATCGATAGTGCGATCTAACCCTAATTGGCTAGTCTGTTAATAGGTAACAGCCGATAGGGTTAGATCTCATCATCGATTTAGATTATATGGTATATCCACCATCTTGAAAGGTGTTCATAGATTCGTCTAGATCTTATGATTCTTTTTATACTTAATGCTGTATCGGTTAGGTCCGACCTATTAAGTCGTTTTTAGAATCATAAAAGATCTATCTTGTTTTATGATCATTATTAGAGATACTATCGGGGTTTCAGCCGATCTTATCTGTTTTAACTGTCTTGTATGTTTTATATTTACTTGATATGTTAAAACTGCCCTTTATATTAAGATCTCACTATAATTAAATATGCTAAACTTGTTATCGATCTATGAAGTCATCTCAATATTTGATCAGTTCCTGTTTAGGGTATTTAGTCTATAATGATATCTTAATATAAAGTAGTATCAGAGTACTAGCTGATACACATTAAATCTATGACATCGGCTATGCTATAAATATATATAATCTACATGTTGAGTTACTTTTGAACATAAGTGGTTTATACTGTCTCGGTATGCTACCGATCTATCCCAATCACTTAATTTTAAGGTATCTCGATATTTAGATTATATATTATGAATGCCTACAGCCAATCGATTAGATTTAATTATACCAGCCGATTTAGTGCGTACCGCATCGGCTTAACACCAGACGATACGTCATTGGCCACCAGCCGATCGGCTATCGTTTACATACTAATACTTGTTCTTTGTTCTTGTTGATTGCAGGATCAAATCAACTGGCACGCCTACGAACCTAAGAAGCAATACTTTGAACCTGCACTAGAGTAAAGCAAATCTCTTAGGCTAGTGAGCGGTTTTTCAAGTCAACTCCGATACGATTTGGGATCAACGGCGGCCGTGCGCCTACCTCCCCTCCTCCGCCGCGCGCCGCTTGGCCGGCTCGGCCCATCTCCGCGCCGCGCGCCGCCGGTCGCCGGCCCATCTCCGCGCCGCGTCTCCCCAGCCCCTCGGCGCCATCGCCGGCCCGCCTCGCCCCTCCACCGCGCGGCCGCACGCCTTCCCCCTCTCTCCGCGTCGCGCCGCCGTCGGCCCGGCCCCTCTCGCGGCGCAAATCACCGCATCTCGTCGCCCAAGTGCTGCTTCTTCTTTGGTTTTTTCGGTAAAAGCCGAAACCAAAACCAAATTTTGAGGTTTCTAATATTTATGAGAACCAATCGATTGTTCATTCATTTAAAACCAAACTTTGCGTAGGAAAAAAAACTAAGCCGAAGTTGCAGTTTTTACCGAATGCCCAGCACTACATTCACCCCTACTTCGCCCCCAAAATCAAATGCTTTGCCACCTAAATCAATCCACAACGAACTATAGATCACAGTCATCATTAGACCATCACAACAACAACATCATCTAAAAGCAAATACACAAACAACATCAACAACAACATCTAAAAACAAAGACGAAATTCTCGCCTCCACCTCCGCCAGATCCGCCCGCGGGAGCCACCATCGCTGTCATCACTGCCATCACCGGATCCATTGCAGGAGAAGCTTGGGGTGGAGGGAGAGAGGGAGGGGTAGAGGACCGCCGAATCCACTTGGCGAAAAAGCGACCTCCATCGGTTTGGCCCGCGGGAGCGCTGATGCCACCGTTGCCGCCAGATCCTCTGTGGGAGAAGCTGCCGCCACGGGAGAAGCTTGGGGACGGAGGGGGAGGGCTACAGGATCGTCGGATCCACTCGTCGAAAACTCCTTCTCCACCTTCACCGGATCCACCCACGAGAGCTGCTGACATCACCGCTGCAGGAGAATCTTGGGGCCGAAGAGGGAGGGGAAGATGGTAGAGGACCGCCAGATCTGACCGCCGCTGCCTTTGTCGGACCCACTCGCGGGAGTCACCGATGCCATCGCCTCCGTCGGATCCACTGCTGGCGACGGAGGCGAGAGGGAAAGGTGTCGGGGACGAGAGAGAAGGGTGGGGGAGAGCGAGAGAGAGAGAGAAGTGTGTGTAGGGATAAGGATAAGGACATGACTAGATATATGGTGGTCGATGAGCTTAGCTCAGTTTTTTGCTGTCGGTTTTTTAAAATCCAGCACCTATAATATATTATAGGTGTCGGTTTTTTAATTAACTAATACCTATAGTTCCTGAAAAGTGCATGTTCTATATTTTTCCACCCCTTAGTGATGTGAAAAGGTATATAGGTGCTGGTTTTAGTTGTTTCAGCACCTATAGTGACGTGTCCTTTATGTGTTTCTCTAATAGTGTTCTGCCAGCGGCTCTAGTGGCCGACGGTGGCACATCTGTCACCCTTGCACCATTGTACACGCCAGGACAGAGAGACTAAGAGGAGGGAAAAGCGGGAGTGGTAGATCCACACCTCACGTGGCCGCCATTATCGTCACTATCGCGGATCCACCCTTCTCGAGGCAGGCGACAACAGAACCACCGTTGCAAGCCCCATTACCGCACAAAGCCCATCCCGAGGCCATTTTCGGTGGATCTTCCACTCCAGAGCCTGCAGGCAATGTATCTGCCCTTTTCGAGGCTACCGTTGGCAGATCTATCGCTCTCATGGCCACAGATGGTAGATTCACTGCACGAAGCCTATCACGCCGCCGCATGTTGCCTTTCACATCGCCGCACAGAGAAGGAGGAGAGGGAAGGTCTTCCACCACTGGATATGGGCCTGCGACAACTGCTCTACTCATCACATAGTTCATCGTTGGTGAGGCGAAAGGGCGATGCATAATAGTGATGAAAGGTAGCATGGCTAGGTTGAAGACAGTGGTGTCCTCGGTGAACGAGGTGGTCGAGAGAGGAGATGGCCAGCTGTGGGGATGTGGTGGAGAGAGGAGGCATCGAGAGGAGGTCAAGAAGAGAAGGATAAAAAAAGACAAGGAGGAGACAGTGAGGAGAGGAAAAAGGTGAGGAGAAGAGAAAGAGATGAGAAGAAAGGGAGTGCAGATGCGGCCAGTGTAGGGGAAAAGACGTTCGGCCGTGTGAAGTGTTGAGTAATTGGTCTTGCCCCATTTAATCAATTTCGAGGCCCACGAAAAATGTTGAAAATGGTTTAGTACCATACAGAGAATTTAGGACAACTTTGACTAGCTTAAATAGGGGGCCTCCATGACTACCACTTGAGAAGCTGAGAGGGAATAGAGGAAGCCCACACGCGTGCACTCGCACTCGCTCGCCTCGCCGAGCCGGGCTGTGGCCTTGGACCTTGGGGAAGGCCTGGAATGCAAATAGTTTTGTCATTTTGGTTTTGCAACTATTCAACTTCTTTGTGCTCTTGTCTCTTCCTCTCCTTGCCTGGTTAATGGAGAAAGATGAATGTGTCTCTTCCTCTCCCTACCTGGTTAACAGTGCAGGATTAATGGTGATCATTCCCCTTGCTCTGTTAATGGTGACAATTCTCCTCCCTCTGTTAATGGTGACCATTCTCCTCCCTGGTGTCTCTTCTCCTCCTGTTTATGTGTCTATGTAAGCAGAGGAGTTGTGGTATGGGAGGTACACACAGGCAACCAGACAGAAATCACTGCTACTGTTGCCTTTCATTTCCATCGCAAGCTTTCCGCACACAAATCTTACAAGAGCGGGTCTTCGAAACTATTCCCCGTTGAGACAGATGTCCAACTTAACAGTCTTCATCGAAAGTACTGGTATATTAAAAGCAACAGTGATAATGAGAGCATTTCTCGTGAGTCGTGAAATTCCGAAGCCCGCAAAAATTCTTAAAATGGTTTAGTACCATACAAAGAATTTAGGATAATTTTTGGTAGCTTAAATAGGGGGACTCTATGACTATCACTTGAGAAGCCAAGAGGGAATAGAGGAAGGCCACACGCGTGCGCACACGCTCGCTCGCCTCGCTGCGTCGGGCCAAGGTTGGTGCCTTTGGGAAGGCCTCGCCTGGAATGCAAACAGCTTTGTGGTTTTTGTTTTGCGATTGTTCAACTTCCTGGTGCCCCTGTCTCTTCCTCTCCCTACCTGGCTAATGGAGAAGAATAAATTGTGCCCTTGCCTCTTTCTCTCCTTGCCTAGTTAATGGAGAATGATGAATATGTCTCTTCCTCTCCTTGCCTGTTTAATGGTGCGGGATTAATGGTGACCATTCTCCTCCCTCTATTAATGCTGATCATTCTCCTCCCTATGTTAATGGTGAACATTCTCCTGCCTGGTGACTCTTCTTCTCTCGCTTATGTGTCTATATAAGCAAAGGAATTGTGGCAGGGGAGGTGCACACAAGCAATCAGATAGAGATCACTGCTACCGCTGCCTTTCATTTCCATCGTAAACTTTGCATGCACAAATCTTATGAAAGCAGGCTTTTTGAAACTCCTCCCCGTTGAGACACTTGCACGAGTAGACGGAAAATTAAGTTTTGGGGACCGCAACACTACGTGACTGCTCGCTCTGCTTCGACTACTTTCCGGTGGCCATTCATCTGCTTCCCAGTGGCTAGTTGTTCTGCTTCCTCGCCTTCATCTTTGCTATGGTTGCTTCTGCTTTTATGACTCCGGTGAATAATTCACTACCTGCATCTTCTCACCTACAATTGCTATCATTTCAGGCATGTATTCATCCTTCTTGTGTTTATATTTAAATTTAATTTAAATATTTAAATATAAATACTTTTTATAGTATTTGTTTGTGCATTGTATTGGTTGGATTAGTGATTTCAATTACAAAGTTCAGAATTAAAATATGTCGTAAACTACCTTTTTCTAACATGAAGTAGTTACATGTGGAGATTATGGCAATCGGGTATCCACATGGCAAGCTTATCTGACTGGAGATAGGGATAGATTGCGCCTACCAAATATGTAAACCAAATATGACTTGGGTGTTACGTTGCCGATTGAGATAAGGCAACGGCCTATAGTCACGGTTTGGTAAGATTGAGGAAACCGACTTAGAGTAAGATAGGGTTTCCGATCTGTAAGTCCGCCTCCCAAGATTATATAAGGGGGGTAAGAGGCGTCCCTTGAGGGATATTATATGCTTTATGAGCTATTAGCTTTCAGTTTTAGATCTTGAGATCAATATACACTCGGCGGATCGAATCCCCGAAACAGGAGTAGGGTATTACCTCACGAGAGGGCCTGAACCTGTCTAAACCTTGTTTTCCACCTAACCCATTGTGCTTGGCGATCTTGACTGCACCCCCAATTTTCTATTGCCGAAACCGAGTTTCGACAGTTGACGCGCTAGGTAGGGGAACCGCGCGTCAAGACTTCTACAATCTCGCCGATAAGCGCGATGAGATCTTCTTCAAGCTTCGGCGACTTCGCCGCCAACGACTTCGGCAAGTTCTCCTCCTTCGACTCGGATTCGAACCAGTCGGGAGGAAAAATCCCTCGGCGTCGTTCGGGCTCCCGAACAACGCCAAGATCTACGACGAAATCTTGGAGTCCAAGATGCAGTCCATCCACTCCGACGAAGGAACTCACTTAGCGCCGATCGGGCTACCGAACGCCGCCAAGATCTACAGCGATCTTCTCATCTCTTCGTTGGAACCAATCTACTCAGGAGAAAACCTCTCGGCGCCGTTTGGATTACCAAACGCCGCCGAGATCTACTGCAAGCTCCTCTCCTCCGAATCAAGATTGATCCACTCGGGGAAATCCACGTCCTCAAGCTCCGACTCGGACTGGAACGATCCAGATTCGAACTACCCGGGCTCAAGGGAGATCGCCATCATCCTCCAGCCATTCGGCTCATGCTCATCCTCGGAGCTCAACGAGTATCTCAGCTCTTCAGGCTTTGACGACCTTTACGGCATCCCCTCGGAGTTTCGACACCAATATCTTTCAGACGCCACAACAGAACGCCGTCGCTGCCCTCACTCTCCTGGATACCGTTATCGAGACGGCGCCCCCCGACATAACCCCAATCCTGGACAAGATCAAGACCATCGTTGCGGCTACGGCCAACGGTCATCCCTCTGCCTCAACCCGAAGACTGACTGAGTCCGTGGCAGAAACGTCCAACAGAAGCCGACTCCCGCCACTGAGGTCAAGGGATTACAAGAGGCCCGAGCCAGACCGGTCGGCAACCAAGTCAAGAGGCCCACGCCACGATTCCATGCACAAGCATCTGGAGCAAACGGCCGACTCCCGCGAGAAGCAACATGGACGTCCACCCATCCACCACCACGTCCGCCGCCAACAAGCTCGGCTATCGGCACCGCCGAGGACCCCGCCAAGTGATCGCGGAAGTCCTCGATCGTCACTACCAAGAACGGGATCAACGCACCGGGAAGATCAAAGGGGATCACCTGACAGTAATGACGATGGAGTGCCAGCTTTCACTCGGGAGCTTCCCCGAGTGCAATGGCCGAATGGGTTCAAGCCGACTGGAATCGAGAAGTACGACGGCAAGACCGACCCCGAGTCATGGCTGACCGTGTACACTCTCGCCATCCGTGCAGCAGGAGGCGACAACAAGGCCATGGCCAATTACCTGCCCGTGGCCCTTGCCAACTCAGCCAGGAACTGGCTCACGAGCTTGCCAAGAGGCTCAATCAGCTCGTGGAGTGAGCTAAGGGATCACTTCATCGCCAACTTCCAGGGCACCTTCGAGAGGCCTGGAACCCACTTCGATCTCTACAACATCATCCAGAAGCCGGACGAACCTCTGAAGGACTACATCCGGTGCTTCTTCGAAAAGCGCAACAAGATCCCCAACATCACCGACAACATCATCATCGCCACCTTCCAGAAGGGAGTCCATGATGAGCTGTTGATCGGGAAGTTTGGGCGCAAGCCATCGAAGACGGTGAAGCAGATGTTTAAGACGGTAAATTCCTACGCCAAATCCAATGATGCCATCAAAGCGGCGCGCCAAGACCGGCCCGACAGGAGGGACGACAAGCAGGCGGGAGGAAGCCGAAATCCTAAGAAGGATAACGGCAACAACAACCAGGGCCAAAAGGACCGCAAGCGCCGACCCGAAGATCTGGTTGCCGCAACCTCCAACTCCCAATGCCGCCCCCGAGTCACGGCCTACGACGCCATCATGAACGCTCAGTGCATGCATCATCCCAATCACAAGCACGCGGCTAAGGACTGCTTTATTTATAAACAGTTCGCTGAACAATATGCGGCACAGCTCAACAAGAAGTCGACTGATGAAGCCGGTCCATCGGGCACCAAGAAGAACAACACGGCTGAGAATGCCGAGCCTTTTCAAGACCCCGTGGGTGAGCTGAATCACATATTCGGGAGGCCGCTAGCCTATGAATCCAAGAGGAAACAGAAGCTAACTGACCGCGAGTCAACGCGGGGCAACTCGAGGTCCCACAATACCTACAATGGTCGGAGGTGGCCATCACCTTTGACCGCTCGGATCACCCCGACTGAGTGGTCCACCCGGGACGCTATCCACTCGTCTTGGACCCGGTGGTCCGCAACATCAAGCTCAAGCGCGTCCTCATCGATGGGGGCAGCGCCCTCAACATTTTGTTCGCCAAGACCTTGGACGAGATGCAGATCCCGACTGAAGGCAAGCTCAGCCCCCTTCCATGGAGTTATCCTGGGGCTGTCATCTATGCCACTCGGGCACATCGCCCTTCCAGTCACCTTCGGAGTTCGAGAGAATTTTCGAACGGAGAACATCACCTTCGAGGTGGCCGATTTCGAGACGGCTTACCACGCAATCATCGAAAGGCCTGCACTCACCAAGTTCATGGCGATACCCCACTACACCTACCTTTGCATGAAGATGCCGGGTCCGAACGGCGTCATCACTCTTCGTAGTGACGTGAAGCAAGCCTTCACCTGCGACAAGGAGAGCTGTGACATGGCCCAATCTCGCGATAGATCACGTGGCCAGCAAGAAATCTGATTGGCCGCGTCGACTTCGGCAGAGGGTGAAATCCCCGCGAAGAAGATAGCCAAATCAGGAACCGGCGATGCCAAGACCAAGAAGATCTCCTTTGATCCATCGGATCCCTCGAAAACTGTTGTAATCGGCGGTGAACTAGATCCTAAATAGGAAAGCGCGCTCGTCACCTTCCTCCAAAATAATAAAGATGTTTTTGCTTGGAAACCATTTGATATGCCTGAAATTCATAGGGAGATGATCGAGCACTCTTTACACGTCAAAGATGACGCAAAGCCAATCAAACAACGATTACGCAGGTTCGCGCAGGATCAAAAAGACGCCATCAAATAAGAGCTCACAAAGCTCTTAGCCGCTGGTTTCATCAAAGAAGTTCTGCATCCCGACTGGTTGGCCAACCCGGTTCTGGTCCGTAAAAAGACGGGGCAATGGCGCATGTGCGTTGACTATACCGACCTCAACAAAGCCTGCCCCAAAGATCCATTCGGGCTGCCCCGCATCGACCAAGTCATAGATTCAACAGCCGGCTGCCAACTCTTGAGCTTTTTGGACTGTTACTCGGGCTATCACCAAATCAGCTTGAAGGAATCCAACTACCTGAAGACATCATTCATCACGCCATTTGGAGCCTACTGCTACATCACAATGTCTTTCGGCCTGAAGAACGCCGGGGCCACATACCAACGCATGATCCAGAGGTGTTTTCAGACACAGATTGGGAAGAACGTGGAAGCTTATGTCGACGATGTCGTCATCAAGACCAAGCAGAAAGAAGACCTGATTGCCGACCTAGAAGAAACCTTCGCAAATATGCGGGCCTTCAGAATGAAGTTAAACCCGGAGAAGTGCACTTTCAGCGTTCCATCAGGAAAACTGCTCGGCTTCATGGTGTCACATCGCGGCATCGAAGCCAATCTAGAAAAAATCAACGCTATCTTGAACATGAAGCCCCCGAGTAACCAGAAGGATGTCCAGAAGCTCACTGGCTGCATGGCGGCGCTAAGCCGATTCATCTCTCGACTCGGCGAACGAGGCATGCCCTTCTTCAGGTTGCTGAAGAAAACGGACAACTTCCAATGGACCGCGGAAGCCCACAAGGCCTTTGAAGATTTTAAAGAATTCCTCACGACGCCGCCCGTCCTAGCCTCACCTCAGCCCCAGGAGCCCCAGCTACTGTATGTTTCAGCCACTCACCAAGTGGTTAGTACAGTCCTCGTGATCGAGCGCGAAGAAGAAGGGCGGGTCCAGAAGATTCAGAGGCCGATCTACTTTGTTAGCGAAGTGCTGGCAGGAGCCAAAATTCGCTACCCTCAGGTACAAAAATTGCTATATGGTGTTTTGATAACCGCGAGAAAATTGGCGCACTATTTTCAGGGTCACTCGGTCACCGTCGTCACTTCCTTTCCACTCGGCGATGTCATCCACAACCGAGAGGCAACTGGGCGCATCGCGAAGTGGGCCCTGGAGCTGATGCCGCTGGACTTAACTTTTAAAGCGAGGACGTCTGTAAAGTCACAAGCCCTGGCAGACTTCTTGGCCGAGTGGACCGAACAGCAAGAAGATGTACCTCGGGAAGACCTTTAATATTGGACCATGCACTTCGACGGATCCAAGACGATCACCGGCTTGGGAGCAGGAGTTGTGCTGATCTCCCCGACTGGGGAAAGGCTAAGATACGTCCTCCACCTCCACTTCTCCGCCTCACATAACGTCGCTGAGTACGAAGCCCTGCTACATGGACTGCGACTCGCAGTTTCACTCGGGATACGTCGGCTCGTCGTGAAAGGGGATTCCCAGCTGGTCGTGAACCAAGTAATGAAGGACTGGTCCTCTCTAAACGACACCATGGAGGCCTACCGACAGGAGGTCCGCAAACTTGAAGACAAGTTTGACGGACTCGAGCTATCACACGTCCTAAGACACAACAACGAAGCAACTGACGAGTTGGTGCAGTTCGGGTCCAAACGTGAAGCCGCCCCAACAGACGTTTTTGTCGAGCACCTCTATGAGCACACTGTTGCGGCAAAACCAACTCCCAACGAACAAGCTGCAAACCAAGTCGCCATGCTTAATGCCGACTGGAGGACACCACTCATCAAATTTTTAACACAGCAAGAGCTGCCGGAAGACCGGGATGAGGCAGAACGCGTCCGACGTCGTTGCCAAGCTTACGTCATGGTCGACTCCGATTTATACAAGAGAAGTCCCTCCGGAGTCCTGATAAGATGCATCACACCAGAGGAAGAACGACAGCTACTCCAAGACATCCACTCGGGCATATGCGGAAGCCACGCGGCAGCACGCACCTTGGTGGGCAAAGCCTACAGACAAGGTTTTTTCTAGCTTACCGCGGTCTCTGACGCGGACAAAGTGGTACGAACCTGTGAAGGCTGCCAATTCTTCACCCGATAGAGCCATGTCCCAACCCAAGAGCTACAAACAATTCCATTATCCTGGTCGTTTGCGGTATGGGGCCTAGACATGGTCGGCCCTTTCAAGAAGGCTCCAGGAGGATTCACGCACCTATTCATCGCAATCGACAAGTTCTCCAAGTGGATCGAAGCCAAGCCGATCGCCACAATTACTGCTGACAAGGCGCGGGACTTCATCCTCAACATCGTGCACCATTTCGGCGTCCCAAACAGAATCATAACCGACAATGGGACTCAATTCACTGGAAGCATCTTCAAAGAATTCTGCGAAGACTTCGGGATAAAAATCTGCTATGCGTCGGTTGCACACCCCAAAAGCAATGGTCAAGTTGAGCGTGCCAACGGCATGGTCCTTCAAGGCATTAAGGCTCGCGTGTTCGATCGCCTAAGTGGGTTCAAGAGCTCCCCTCGGTTCTATGGTCTCTGCGGACCACACCCAGTCGGGCTACCGGCCAAACTCCTTTCTTTTTGGTTTATGGCGCAGAAGCCATGTTGCCAAACAAGATGGAGTACGAATCCCTCCGAGTTCGCAGCTTCAACGATGAACGCTACGACCCAGATCGAGTGGATGACCTCACCCGATTGGAAGAGGCCCGTGAGGCAGCCCTCATCCAGTCGGCAAAATATCTTCAAGGGCTCAGATGATACCACAGTCGCAACGTTCGAGCACAAGCTTTTATCGTTGGTGATTTGGTTCTACGCAAGATTCAAACCACCAAGGACCGTCACAAGTTATCCCTCTTATGGGAAGGACCATGCATAATTGCTGAGGTGACTTGGCCAGGTGCATATCGATTAAAGCGTGAAGACAGATCTATGGTGGAGAACTCCTGGAACATCGAGCATCTTCGACGATACTACGCTTAAATTGCCTTAAGTTTCATGCTCTTCTTGACTGCTAAACTCAAGCAAGATGACTTCTTGAGTTAGCAGTCGGGGGCTGTACATATGTCAATAAAGCATAGTTTTCTTCACCAACTTATGCATACTCGGTTTATCATTGTTTAATGTTCCTTGATTCGAGTTCAATGCATAAGGACTGAGAATTTTTCGATGACTTAATCAGGCTTAGGCTTGGTGACGGGCAGACGGAAATTACTTAAGAAATTTTACATCAAAACTCGGATCAAGGCATTAACATAAATAGACTGAATATTTACAGGATGCATCAGAACGTCACAATCATAAAATGTTTACAAGACAATTAGGGTCGGAAGTTGTTTACTACATCAATAGCAATCTTCTTGGCCGATTCCTGCGCATCGCTGATCAAGTCCAGGGCTTGCTCATCCGAGGTGCCGTCGGCGAAGCCTTTCCCGACTGAGTTGACATCTACTCGGGGGTAGAGTGACTTGGTCTATGCAAGGGCACGGCCAGCCTCCATGGTAGCATCTTCAGATATGTTGGCCAAGTACTGGTCGAGGGCTCTCCGCAGCTTATTGAAGATCTCGACTGGGTCGAATGAGCTGGCCCCGACCCCTGATGAAACAGGGACAGCAGGATCGGCGTTGCCGCGTTAGCAACATCTTCCCTGACCTTTTCGGCTTGTTTGACCCTCTCAAGCAAAACGTCGTATTGAGCCCGGGTCTTGACTTTGTAAGCTGCCAAAGGAACATGATCACGCAAAGCACTCGAAGACAGAGCAGTACAACAAACATTGTTTTGAAGAAGCTCACCTTCAAACTCGGTCTCCAGCTCGGCCTTGCTGAAGCTGACTGCCTCCAGCTGGACTTGGAGCGAGTAGACCTCCGATGAATTTTCTACAACAAGAAAGGCTATCAGCAACCAAAATCAACACGAAGCCATAAAGAGACCGAGAGGGTCAAGCTTACTCCCGACTCAACCCCGGAGTCGAGGTTCTCTTCCCGGAGTTCGGCTATTTCTCTCCTCAGGGTTGCCTCCCTCGATGCGGCCTCTTCTCGAGTGGTCTTCAATTTTTGCTGGACGTCCTCCAGGGAGTTTAGATGCAGGACCAACTTCTCGAGTGCGTCGGACTTGGCCATTGATCGGCAGTACTCCTACGCGCAAGATCCCGAAGTTGGCCGACCGAAAAGAAATGATGATGCAACAAATGTAAAAGGATCAAGACTTACGTTGAGTAGCCGAGTCGCTTCATTCAAGCTATTCACAAGCGCATCTCTTTCTTCGCTTTTCGTTTGCTTATCCAAGATGATGCCTTGCCTCGGCCTTCCAAATCCCGCCACTCGATCTTGATCGGGGGAACCCAGGTTTCAGAAGACTGTAACCTGGGAATCTCTTCCACTGTGGCTGGGTAGATCAGGAGGAACAGATGAAGATACGAGAGAGTTAAACTGAAGATTAAAGATGAAATGTTAATTCAAGACTTACCGGCTTCGGTGGCCGAATCCTTAACTAGTGCAGCCCGGCTGGTCTTTTCCTTCTGACTTTTGACCGATTGGTCTTTAGTCGGGGCCCTTTTGGCTGCAGCCGGGGGTTTCTCCGCGGCCGACTGGTTTCCAGTCGGGGTGTCCCGGCTGGCGGTCGGGGGCTCCCTCCTTGGGATATCTTCGCTGGGAGGCGAGGGCCTTCCACCCGGAGCGCTCTCGCTCGGGAGAGGGCTCCGAGGTTTTTGTTCCGCGGGCTTGGATGCCTCGGATGCTGCAGCAGGCGTTGGCCCTTCACTCTTCCCAGCAGGGTCTATATCTTAGGGCCTCCTACCAAACGAACGACGAGCGCAGTCGGAATGAAGACAAAGAAATTTTCGAAGAGCTTAACTTCAGTCATAAGGCGTACCTGGATGATTGGCGGATCTTAGGCGCCGCTTTTGGTGACGACCTTGGGGGGGTTGCTTTGGCTGGAGGGGCTGGGACATCGTCATCCGAGTCATCGATGATGAGCCTCCTCTTGCTTGACCGTTTGTTGGTATCTTCACTTGGGGCCGCCCTTTTCCCGACTGGATCACTCTGGATCTTCACGCTGTCGGCTGGCTTCTTGGCAGGCCTAGACGGCACGTCATCGTGAGGAATTTTGTATGGCTTTGAAATGATGGAGGCATTTTCCTGCAAGAAAGATTCTTATAACACTGAGAAGTGTAACATCAAGATTGCCAGGCAATGAAAGAGTTAAGTTGGATTACCGGAGAGGAGGTCGATACAGACTGAAGGGGAGGACTGGCAGCATGAGGCTGCGTTCGACTGTAATTCTAGTCGAGAAGACCTTGTACATTCGGATCTTCAAGATCTCGAAGCTGAGGGAGTCGCGGTCTTCCCGATTGGGGTCCCTCTCGTCCTCATACTCGAAGGCTAGCTTCGATCGCTCCTTAATCGGTGCCAGTCGGCTCCTAATGAAGTGCCGAGTGATTTTCTCGCCACGAAGACCTTTTTGCTTCATCTCCAAGATCTTCGCTAGCAACTTGTTGGCTTCATCCCAGTCTTGGGCTACTGGCACAGTGCTCCAGGTAGGCCTGGGCATGGGGGGAAGGCCAACGAAGTTTGGTAGGCTGGGTTCAAGATTGTTGATATAGAACCAGCTCGCGTGCCAGCCCTTGTTAGAAGATTTCAAAGGAAGAAAGAAATACTCCTTGCGGAGGGATCCGCGGAGTTGGAAACCTGCCCCACCGACGACGCAGGGCTGGTCCTTATTTGGATGTGGTTTAAGGTAAAACATGCGACGGAAGAGTTGGAAGTGGGGGAGAATGCCAAGTAAGGCTTCACACACGTGGATGAAAAGAGCGATATGGAGCATAGAGTTGGGGTTCAGATGATAAAGACGAAGACCATAATAATCAAGAAGCCCCCTAAAGAACTCGAAAGTGGGGAGGCTGAAGCCACAGTAAAAGAAAGAGGTGAAGACGACGAGCTCACCGGTGTTCGGAGTGGGGAACTCCTCACCTGCAGCCGGGCGCCAGCCCACAATCTCCTTGGGAGGAAGCACTCCGTGCTTCACCATCTTCTTGAGGGTGGACTTTCTCACATCCGAAGTGGCCCACTGCTCGAAAGGGAATTTTCTCTCATCCTCCATGAATGTGGTTTGTGTGGGGAGCAGATCTGGCTTAAAGGATGGGGATTTGAGATGGGGGTCTGAGAAGATGGATGCAGAGGTTAGCTGTGAGCGAATTGCAGCTTCTGGATCGGTGGATTGGGCGCGCGCAAGAGCTTAGGGTTCTCCGCTGCAAGCTGATGAACAGTGTTGAGATTGGGGAATTTTTCTGTGAAGACGAAGTGGCGGGGATGACCTCGAGGCTTTGTATGAAGATTTGAGGGTTGCGCTAGGTTTTCTCGCAATTGGGCCGAGCCCATAAGAGACCTGCGGCCCAGCTAAGGTGTGACCTGATGCGTGTCCTTAGGGACTTAAGTGGATGAACTTAAGCAGATTTGATTTGGCAATATGCACGTATCTGAGTGCCCTGTACCTTTGGAAATCCTTTCATACCGCGGTTTGCTTAACTTCATGAGAAGTTAGCATGATGTAATTTGAAAGGTGACAAATAGTGAAGCTTTTCATGGCTGCCTTGATGACAGGGACTGTTTGATTTTTAAGCATTTGATTAAATGATTATATCAATGCTATTTTTCCACCTTGGTGAAGATCTTTTTAGATTGAGACCAATATTATGGCAGGAACTATTTAATATTTTGGTCGTATTTTTTAGACGACTAAAAAACTTGTTTACCCATGAGGGATGATTAAAATATTTTTTCCAAGATGACTCGGGCAGATCTACTCGGATAAGTATGAGCTTACCGAGTGCTTTTCACCTACGAGGGTTGATTGAGTTATTTGTTCTGAGATGACTCGGGCGAATTCGCTCGGACGAGCACGAGCTTGCAAAGTCATAAGATTTTTTTATGATTGCTTAAGCATGAGCTAAGCATTTATATGAGTATGATTCTTTATAGTTCTTGATTATATGTTTGGTCTGTTTTTGGCTAATCACACAGTCGGAGGCTACACCTAATTAGGTACATCAAGAGATGCACCTAGATATTTATTTTTGAGAATTTTTTGGATATTTTTCAGCCCTTCACAGTCTTTGGAGCCACTCGGGAGATTCAGGTAGAGATGATGGAATCACTCGGCGCCAGAAGCACTCGGCCAAAAAGTTGTTTGGCTGTGTACGAATTTGGTTTGAGCTGAGCTATCTCGTCGACTGCAAAGGACTTGGGGGCTACTGTGGAGATTATGGCAATCGGGTATCCACATGGCAAGCTTATCCGACTAGAGATAGGGATAGATTGCGCCTATCAAATATGTAAACCAAATATGACTTGGGTGTTACGTTGCCGATTGAGATAAGACAACGGCCTCTAGTCACGGTTTGGTAAGATTGAGGAAACCGACTTAGAGTAAGAGAAGGTTTTTGATCTGTAAGCCCGTCTTCCAAGATTATATAAGGGGGTAAGAGGCGTCCCTTGAGGAATATCATATGCTTTATGAGCTATTAGCTTTCAGCTTTAGATCTTGAGATCAATATACACTCGGCGGATCGAATCCCCGAAACAGGAGTAGAGTATTACCTTACGAGAGGATCTGAACCTGTCTAAACCTTGTTTTCCACCTAACTCATTGTGCTTGGTGATCTTGACTGCACCCTCAATTTTCTATTATCGAAACTAAGTTTTGACATTACACACCACTTATAAAAATTGATTTTCAAATATGGATCTTTTAAGAGGTTACCTCTTTTCGCAAACGCCTCAGAAGATGTCTGCTCGTAGAAATCGATTTTTGTGATGTATTTCTGTTCGATGCAGACGAGGCTGACAGCGCAAACTGCAAACAATAAAACGAGGAGCTGCTGTACGAATTGTACGAATTTCACGGAACAGGCCTGGCGTCATTGAAGACCAGCGCTAGCTCTAGCTAGCGAATGCTATAAATATCATCACTTAGTGGTAATCATCAGAGACGGGAACCAGCAAAATAAAAAAACCAATATGATTAGATAAAATACAAACATCAGCAAAGTGTATATATATATATATATATAACTATTTTATAAAAAAGGTAAAAAACTATTTTTTTCATTTGAACCTTACGTTACGCGTTTTTATAGCATAAAAATTTTTTATAATGACATTCGTTATGAATTATATTTTTAGTTTTTTAATATAGATTACTAAACAATTTCTCAAAAATATATTTTTTATTTTTTATTTTATTTTGAAGCATTATGTTGATAAAGCTTCATTGTAGAAAATAAGTTGAAATCAAAAGAAGAAAAGTTCATCTTGTTAGGCATGGGGCCGCGGCCCCAGATAGCCCCCATCGTTCCGTCTCTGGTAATCCTGGTTTAAGAAAAATGTTTACATTGAGTCATTACTACACAAACGATCTTTGAAGATTTAAGTGTGCTTCTAATCAAATCCTAACCTTAAATGATAACAATTTATACGTGTTCCTAGTATGTTTTATATAGTAATCGTGCACGTGTCGTGCACGTCTTCATCATATATATGTTGTTAGAAGATAAATATCCCAAGTTATCAGTTTAATTCCATTCCATTAAGAGTGATAGTTCAAAAATAATAGAAATACTCCTAACTGACTCAAGTTAACCTAAAACATTTTTGACAAATAATCTTTTTATCTTTAGTCAAAGTAACATAAACAAGACTTAATGTCTCGCAAGGCCACCTAGCAGTTGTTGCTACAGAAGGAGCATGATTTTTAGCATTTCATCATACATGATATAGGCCTTACTGCAGTATTGTAAGGCTGCCTCCAAGCACAACTTTGCTATCTTCCTAATTTTATACTGCTACAAATCTTCCATCGATTTAAAAAACACGTCACTCTTGTCTGTTTTTAACGTCATTTGGATATCTAAGCACCAACCAAATGCATAGATCATTCTGCGTAGTTAACAAATATATACTGTATAAATCATTGTTAAGCAATATTAAAAAAATGTTTTCCCTGCATTACGCACGTTCACAGCTCAAAAGTCTAAACATTGTTATTTGAGAATATCAATTTTTGATGCAGTTTTATAAAAACTTGTTACACAAAAGAACATAAACTGAATTGAAACAAAATAAAGAGGATTAATATGGTAATTTATGGTAACAAATATACTTGAAACTTTTTTTACTTTATCGGAAACATTTAAATGCAAGCACCATCATACCTGAGTAGCAAATGCATTGCCATAATGCAGATGGTAGCTCACCAAAGAATCAAGGAAAGTCGATATGGTAAGACAGATCAATCATAATACAGGGCTCAGAGGCACCACCCTGAAACACATGAAGCAAACACAACTATGACCACGGTTATTATATATGAACATGCACGCACTATTTAGTTTATGATCCAAATAAGGATTAAGCTTTGGGACGCCTTGGTCCGTTTAGTCCTCCTTATATATATCTCTTGTATGTCATAGAAGGTTTCAAGCTCTCATACGTGATTCTCCTACAATTCTGTAAACTCTCCTCATATAATGAAAATTTGTTGTGTGGCGTCCATGGTTTTTTCCCATAAGGGTTTTTCACGTAAAAATCTATCTCTCGTGTTTGATATATTTTGCTTTATTTTATAACAAATGATATCAGAGTCAGATTAGATCTGTTCGCGAGAGAGAAGGAAAAAAATTACCGTCACCGATGAGTCGCCGATCTACGTCCTCGTGGCAGCCGTGCGCATCCTCTCTGGTCAGTTTGGATTCACCTCGTTGATTCGTGTGTTTTGCTGCTTTTTCCATCTTGTCAATCGACCCATCTGACGGTGAGATTGATTTTCGCCGTCGTGTTAGTCCATCAAAACGGATCTGTCAGGCGCATACAAACAGGCAGTAGTGCAGCACATACCATCGGCCAAAAAAAATAACAAATCAATTACTGTACACGGTCAAATCAATCTGCTGGTTCTGTGCATCCAGGAATTTTTTTTGGTTGATTTTGCTATGGCCACACGAAGATTTATGGTCACACAGTAACATACCTAGATTATTACTGCAGATTATTTTTCTTTTGGTTATTTCTTCTCAATGACTTCTATGAAGTATGATATTCCGCTGCTGGATTATGATACAAGATTCTCACTATGGCAAGTAAAGATACGTGTTATACTTTCACAAAGTGATTTAGATGATGCACTTGATAAATTTGGGAACAAACAACAATATGCTTGGATTGATAGAGAAAATAGGCAAGATCGTAAGGCTTTATCTCAAATTCATCTTTATTTATCAAATAATATTTTGCAAGAGGTGTTGCATGAGAAAACTGCCACTGCCTTATGGTTAAAGCTAGAATCGATCTGCATGTCAAAGGATCTTACCAGCAAGATGCACATGAAGATGAAATTATTTTCGCACAAGTTGCAAGATGATGGATCCGTATTGGATCATTTATCAAATTTCAAGGAGATTGTATCTGACCTTGAGTCTATGGAGGTAAAGTTTGAAGATGAGGATCTGGCTCTTATTCTCTTATGTTCCCTTCCACCGATATTTTCAATTTTCAGAGATACCATCTTACATAGTCGTGATACACTAACGGTTGCTGAAGTTTATGAAGCTTTGCGTGCAAAGGAAAAGAAGAAATTGATGGTATCTCCTGAAAATTCTAAGTCACATGGTGATGCTTTGTCTGTTCGAGGAAGGACAAATGAAAGAAAATCAGATAATGGTTCTAATAGAAGAAGTTCAAGTCGTCCTAGGGGATGGTCAAAATCCAGAAGTGGTGAAAAATTCTGCAGGTATTGCAAGAAAAACAACCATGTTATTTCTTAATGTTACAAGTTGAAAAATAAGGAGAAAAGGTATGGCACAAACAAATCAAAAGGTAAATTTGATGACGAAGGTAAAGCGTCGTTGTTTCCGGTGATAATAAATCGATAATGTCGATATCCTTGTTGTTTTAGCTGGATGTGTTAGCAGCAGTGATGAATGGATTATTGATACTGCTGCATCTTTTCATATATGCACTAATAAAAATTGGTTCATCACTTATGAGTCTGTTCAAGGTGCTGGTTATGTTAGGATGGGAGATAATACTCCACGCCCTATTGTTGGAATTGGATCCGTGCAAATTAAAATGTTTGATGGTGTGATCAGGACCTTAACAGAGGTGAGGTATGTTCCAGGTATGACAAGGAATCTCATTTCTTTGAGTTATCTTGATTCAAAAGGATACAAATATTCTGGTGGCAATGCAATTTCAAAGGTATCAAAAGGTTCTCTTATTGTGATGAAAGGAGATTTGAAATCTGTAAACTTATATTTGCTTCGAGGCACTACTGTTACAGGCGATGCTTGTGTGACATTAAAGTCATCTGACACTTCAAATCTTTGGCACAAGCGTCTTGGTCATATGAGTGAACAAGGTTTGGCAGAATTAAGCAAAAGAGAGCTTCTTGATGGATATAAAGGTGAAAATTTTGATTTTTGTGAGCATTGCATATTTGGTAAGCATAAGAGGGTGAAATTCAATACTTCTATCCATACTACAGAAGGTATTCTTGATTATGTACATTCTGACTTATGGGGCCCAGCTCGTAAGAGGTCTTTAGGAGGTGCTCGTTATATGCTAACAATTATTGATGATTATTCAAGAAAGGTGTGGGCATATTTCTTGAAGCATAAATGGGCTGCTTTTTCAGCATTCAAGGAGTGGAAGATTATGATTGAACGGCAAACTGAAAAGAAGGTAAAAGTACTACGTACTGATAATGGGATGGAATTCTGTTCTAATGAATTTAACAAGTATTGTAAGTCTAAAGGCATTATCAGACACCACACTATTCCTGGCACACCTCAACAAAATGGTGTAGCTGAGCGTATGAACAGAACTATCATCTCAAAGGCTCGTTGCATGTTGTCTCATGCAAAGTTGAATAAGCGTTTTTGGGCTGAAGCCGCTTCCACTGCTTGCTATCTTATTAATCGATCTCCCTCTATTGCCATTGACAAGAAAACTCCAATTGAGGTATGGTCTGGTTCCACTGCTGATTATTCGCAATTGAGAGTTTTTGGTTGCACTGCATATGCTCATGTTTATAATGGTAAATTAGAGCCTAGAGCTGTTAAATGCACCTTTCTTGGATATAAATCTGGTGTTAAAGGTTATAAATTATGGAATCCTCAGACTTCAAAGGTCATTATCCTGTCATGTTCTATGATAATCCTCCTCCTCCTGTTTCCATTGAGGCGCAAGAGAAAACAAGTGTGCAGGTGGAGCACCTTGTTGATGTAGAAGATACACCGGATATTGATATTCAAGATGCACCAATTGTGGATGATTCTTCTTCGTTGTTCAGCCACCACAACAATCTATTGCCATTGATGACCTTGAAGAACTATTAATCCACCTAAAAGATTCATTGAAGAATGTGATGTTGTTTCTTATGCCTTGAATGTTGCAGAAGAAATTGAAGGTAATGCAGAACCTTCTAACTATTCTGAGGCTATTATTTCTGCTGATCATAAGAATTGGATGACTGCAATGCAAGATGAGATGGAGTCACTTAAAAAAAATGGTACTTGGGATTTAGTAAAATTGCCAAAAGAGAAAAAGACTGTCCATTGTAAATGGATTTTCAAAAGAAAAGAAGCCATTAGCCCCAATGAACCAGCAAGATATAAGGCAAGATTGGTTGCTAAAGGTTACAACCAAATTTCAGGTATTGATTATAATGATATCTTTTCCCCTGTTGTAAAGCATAGCTCAATTCGCACTCTACTCAGCATTGTTGCTATGCATGATTATGAACTTGAGCAATTAGATGTTAAAACAGCATTTTTACATGGGGAATTAGAAGAGGACATTTACATGGATCGCTGAATGTTTTATTTCTCTCCCGGAAAAGAACATTTAGTATGCAAGTTAAAGAAATCTCTTTATGGCCTAAAACAATCTCCGCACAATGGTACAAAAGATTTGATTCTTTTATGCTCTCTCATGGCTTTAAGCGGTCAAGTTATGATACTATGTTTATTTGAAGCCAATTGGTAGCTCGTTTATCTTTCTTTTGCTTTATGTGGATGATATGTTAATTGTTGTAAAAGATAAGTCAGAAGTGGCTAAGTTAAAAGCACAGTTGAGTGATGAATTTGAGATGAAAGACCTAGGACCAACTAAGAAAATTCTTGGTATGGAAATTATCAGAGATAGAAAATCTGGTAAATTATACCTCAGTCAACAAGGTTATATTGAAAAGGTCCTACGTCGTTTCAACATGCATGATGCAAAGCCTATGAGTACTCCTCTAGCTTCACATTTTAAATTATCTTCAGCTTTATGCCCAGAGTCAAGTGATGATATTGATTATATGTCAAGAATTCCATACTCCAAAGGCAATTGGTTCACTAATATATGCTACTCGCATACGTCCCGATTTATCTCATGCATTAAGTGTCGTTAGTAGATACATGGCTAATCCTGGTAAAGAGCATTGAAAAGCTGTTCAGTGGATTTTCAGATATCTGTGTGGTACTTCTGGTGCTTGTTTACAGTTTGGAAAATCTGGAGAAGGACTTGTTGGTTATGTTGACTCTGATTATGCTGGTGATTTGGATAAAAGGATATCTCTTACAGGTTATGTCTTTACCATTGGTGGTTGTGCTATTAGCTGGAAAGCAAGTTTGCAAGCTACTGTGGCATTGTCTACTACTGAAGCTGAATATATGGCTATTTCTGAAGCATGTAAAGAAGCTACTTGGTTAAGAGGTTTGTATGCTGAGCTTTGCGGGATTACTTCTGGCATTCCTATATTTTGTGATAGTCAGAGTGATATTTGCCTTACAAAAGATCAAATGTTTCATGAAAGAACGAAGCATATTGATGTGAGATATCACTATATTCGAGATGTCATTGCTCAATGTGATGTTAAAGTTTGCAAAATCAGTACTCATGATAATCCTGCTGATAAGTTAACCAAGTCAATTCCTATAACTAAGTTTGAGCTATGCTCAAGCTTGGTTGGTGTTACAGCTTAAATCCTATAGATTTTTGACGTCGGTAATATTCATTATTGAAAGGAGATGATTGACAGTTATCTATTTGCTACAAGAGAGAATTTGTCTCAAGGTGGAGTTTGTTAGTTTATGATCCAAATAAGGATTGTGCTTTGGAACGCCTTGGCCCGTTTAGTCCATCCTATATATATATATCTCTTGTATGCCGTAGAGGGTTTCAAGCTCTTATATGTGATTCCCCTACAATTCTGTAAACTCTCCTCATATAGTAAAGATTTGCCGTGTGGCGTCCGTGGTTTTTTCCCGCAAGGGTTTTCCACGTAAAAATCTGTCTCTCGTGTTTGATCTATTTTGCTCTATTTTATAACACGCACAAAATGCATCATACCTACAAGAAACAGAGTTTCATAAAATATTTTGCATGGAACTGCAAGATTCAGAAATGCAAGGGTCATCTATAGAAAAATATAAAAAATAATTCTTTACAACCCCATATGTGCATTCCCTTGCAATGTTACATCTTCATGTGATCTTCAAAAAAATTTCAATTGTCAGGAATAGTACTACCTGGCAGCACATCACACAAATAAATTCAAACAACAAAATTGAACATATTGAGAAACAGGGATTTCTCTCAGCCTTTTAAGCATAATAATCCTAATCCAATCAAACAGCTGTACTTTGTACTGAACATTTATCAAGGCATATCTTTGTTCTTTAGCATATTAACCCAAAGGTAAGTAGGTAACCGTCAAGGAAAAAGACAAAATGCAAAGAATGAGATGACCTATGTAGATGGAGAATTGTAGGCACAGTTGAATCCTTTAAAAAATAGTGCTAAAACTCATAGGTAAACATCAGGTATAGAATAAATCCATGCAGCCATTTGGGCAAACAATATATCATGAATTTGCTACTACATTCGCAAACAATAAATATCATTACAAAGTTAGATGCCTCCCAAGTCCCAACAACCAATCAGCTATTCCATTGACCAGTACCTTGACTGGATAGTCCATTTGTGAATAGATCATAATCAGCTATTCCATCGACCATGCCGAGAATTTTTTCAAGTTCTTGTCAATGTTGATTCTTGTTATTCATCTTGTAGAATTAAGACCGCGTCAAGAGTGTTGGCATTAGTCACATGAGTCATCAATCGGATCAACAGAAGCTGTCACCTTTCGGTAAAGGAGAATCAAATTGATTTTTCAGTAGAGATTAGAGTGTGAGGACCCAACTACAAACCTGAGTCATTAGATCAAATAATGGAAGCAACGTTCAATACTCAGTGGAACTGAACTGGATGTATCAAAAATGTTATTCCGGAATGAAATATATGATCTATAAGCATAAAAGAAATTGTGAGGTACTTTGAAGATTTGATGATTTTCATCAACCTTTTAGAGGACCCATCAATTTATAATGGAGGTTTACCGCCCAAAACATGAAACATTTCATAATCTAGCATCTAATTCAATAAAATATGAACTATGTATAAATTTAATTACTGAGAAGTGGCATCATAATAGATCTGCCCCCTTCCCTAAAAAAAGTGAATATGACATGTAAGTGTAACAACTAAACATAACTACTGTCTACAAAGGACCTATAACAGTGTGTGCTAACCTCTAATGATTAGACAAAAGAATTTAACCACAAACACCCCCATTATTTGCAACAGAGAATACTAAAATAAGTAGGTGTGCATTTGTACCTCAGATTAAGAGCATTGTTGTCTGCTGCTCTTCAATTCAATGAATTTGTGTCCACAAATCATATTCTTTAATTACATGTCAACAACTTAACATCATAATTTAGAAGTAGGTTGTCTTGACAAGACACCTAAAATCTACATATATGCATTTAATAGACTGGAGTTACAAAATAAAAAATAGAGTTTTCATTAGAATTGGCTATCTAATAGAAAAGTAAGATAAAAACAATCATGCAATACTTGACTTTATGTTGTTCAAATATATCTAGGGTGCTTCATATATACCACATTGTATTCAAGAAAAATGGAAGAAGAGATGGTCCATGAAAATGTTACACTTACACATATGATGTATCGGTCTCTAACTCTCTACACGAAGCAAATGAAATAATCCATCTGTTAGTGGAATTATTAAAAAGCTGAAATCGACAACTACCTGAAGAAACAATGTACTAGAGTAAATAAACTATGAGTTACTTTGATCGTCTAATAAGTACACAGTGGGCACATTGTAGAATCAGAGTTATGAAACACTTATGTAAACTTGGAAACAACCTTAACACGATAAACATGAAGATATCAGTATAATGAAAAACATATAGAAAATTTGCATTGTAAAGATACGTTGATGGACATAAGCAAGTATAACAAACTTACTGACTCCTAGCCAATTATATATGTTTGATCTACAAATCCTTGCTGGCTGAAATATATTTAGGTTGCATATAATTAGCCATCACGGTTAATGTCTGACCTATGAAGAAAATAATGGGTCAACATCAGTGGCATATAATGGGTGTTCCTACCAAAATATGCACAACGATTAAAATAACATGTGGAACAAATTGTTTGAAGGCATTTTCACAAACACACGGTAAGCATTTCCTAGAACTGATGCTCACAATTACATGTTCTTGACAAAGCTGCTGATATGGAACACCATCTACATTGTTATCCATCACATACGGAAGATCAAGTTGCAGTGGAGGAGCATGACAGCAGGAGGTAGAGACAAAGTGATGGGTAATGGGTACGGTGAGGCATGACTGCATAGTGGGCAGCCGCGCAACAGCAGTGCTCTAATCGGCCCTCCACGCTGGGAGTGACACCCAAATCTAACCACCCAATGAGCATGGCATCGCAAGGGAGGCAACCAAGGCCCTGTAGGAGAGGCTTCTGTCCGTCATTGTCCGACAACGTGGCTCTAGTGGCGCAGAATCATAGATCAGAAAAGTTTGCTCACAATCGGCTATGGTAGGGGACGTGACCAGGGCACCTAGAAAGGGCGAACCGATTTGGCCGCAACTCGTGTCCATTGAAGCCAATCAAGGCAGATGGGAGGACGAAGTGCGTCTGGGAGGTATGACGGTCGAGGCACGGTGGAGTGGTGGCATTTGAGAATGGCAGGAACGCCGATTGAGTGGTGACTATTGCGGACCAACGAGGCGTGTAGGGCTGTGACTTTGACGGAAGGGCGAACCACCTCATAGCCAGTGGTGGAAGGGAGGACATCTTGGGTACGGTTGCGAGTAGGCAAAGCAGCGTTGCCATGGGGGGAGGGGACTTGCTGTGACGGGGATTGTGCCATAGCGCGGTTTGCACGAAGGCTTGGTTTGCATGGAGATGGAGTTTTTGCGTAGTGGGGAGCGCGTGGTGGCGGCGCCAAGGACGGAGGCAGGTGGGACGAGGTCTTACTGCGATGGGTGCGATGCGTGGAGGTGGGGTTTGTGTGGCAGTGGGAGCGCGTGGTGATGGGTGCAATATACGGAGGCGGGATTTGCACCGTTGCGCGGCAATGGGGAGTGTGCGGTGGCAGCGTGTGGCAACAACGCGAGGTCAGGGACGGCAGGGATGGGTGTGATGTGATGGGTGGATGAACGGATGAGATTAGTGCGATGCGGATGGACGTTGATGGTTTCTCGGATGACGATTTCACCTGTAGGATTGGAAGGCAAAACTCCTCCTGTTATATTTGTATAGATAAAATACAACAAAATTTAGCGATGCACTATTGCATTGATAAATATTAAATAATTGTGGGTAAACTAAAATTATCAAAAAATTGGAAAACAAGGGTTACAAGAAAAGGGGCTTGGCCGGACCTTAGCCGTACGGAACTGGAAAATCGCCTTGTTCATTATCCGAAGCCACGACAAGGAATGGCACGATGTAGACAATGAACAAGGCGTGGCATGGATGAAAAAACTCACTTAATATCAACTATGTGCAGAAGGGCAAGACACCTTTTGACAAGTATGGGAAAATCACGACGTCCCAGTGGAAGGAGTTTGTTAAGTTCAAGACCTTGCCGGAAGAGATGGAGAAGAGCACGAAGATGTCTGAGTTGGCCAAGAGAAACAAATGGAAGCATCGCTTGGGCTCCAGTGGTATACTCACTTAAGGTTGAGCAGTGGAGAAAAGAGGAGGAGCAAATGAGAAAGGTAGGGGTACCGGTTCCAATGGAGGAATGGGAGGAACGTTCAAAGAACTAGGTAAAAGCTAGAACCTCCAAGATTGCGGATAAGGGTGGACTTGTATTTGAAAACCTTGAGCTTCAGCAAATAGCCGACAAAATACAACATTTATCCGCCGCACAGAAGAAGGGAGAATTTAAGGCACAGAGACAGAAGGATGGGCTTAGCAGGGCGCTAGGCAATCCTGAGCACGGGGGTCGGGTTCGAGGGGTGTCTTCTAAGCTTAGTTAGAAAGAAGGCTTCAGAAAGGACGAGCCTTTGTACAAGAAATGTGACGCATATGTCTTGAGAGAGGAAGCAGAGAGCTTTTAAAGAAAGAAATGATGGAATTTTGTATCAACCATGTTTTATTGCCTAAACCTAGAGGTTCCTCGAACATATCGGATCCAAACTATCCCTTTGATGATATAACAAAGGTTACACCATGTAGGTTGCATGTCTATATTGGTAGAGCTGGTAAAACCCTTGAGGCCATGAGAGGAATGGCTATCCTTGACTGCACTTATCATGAGGACACTATTTCATATGATTATGCAAAAGTACAGTCGCAAATTGTGAACGAAGGGTTCGAGACATACGATCTAGACATCTTGACACCTGATGGTATGACCGTACTTGGGGATGCGGTGTACAATATAATATTATGGCACAAAAAAGATATAATCTTTGGGACCTGCACCGATGCTCCGCCGAAACCGCCAAGACCTCCACAAAAGAAATCGGTGAATGATGAGGTTGACAAAGATAGTAAGGGACATGAGGAGACACTACGTGATGTACAAGTTGAAGCTGAATAACCTGCAGATGAACAAGCAAAGAGCCTAGAAGAAGTACCTGTGTCGGCAATAGTACCAATTGTGGCAGAGGCACATGGACCAGAACCAGAAGTACAACTTGTGTCATATGCCCAACATGATCCTGAAGGCACAACAGGCATGGAATGGGAAGAAATAGAACCCGATAGGTATGAAGACCCATCCCCCGCCAAAAGAGGATGTAGACACACCCAAGGACGATGACAACGGTAACGATAAGTTCGAAGTGCCTAGAGTGTTACGAAGCCACAACTCCAAGTCAGAGAATAAGCAAAAGGAGAAGTGGATGATAACCGCCTTTCGAGGTGGGATAAAAGGTGCCAAGGAATGCACGGTTGATAAAAAACGTCGATGAACTAGCTGGCAAGAAATACATTGCAACCAATAAATACCGACGAAGTTTGAAAATGGGAAAGCCTTCTAGTCCGATTATGTGCTTGAAGAAGGTCCATGGGAGATGAGAAGATTACATTAATGGTACATGGACGCCAGCAAAAAAGGGCTTATGTCCATAATAGTTCAAACACCGTCCCAAGCTTTCATGGGCGACAAAAGGTTTTTTTGGCTCGATTTCGCTGACCTTCGTGTCGTGTACTGCCAGAAAAAGATGGACATGAACTTTGCTATTGCATGGTGCCTGTGAATATACACGTGTATTTATACAAATAAATAATTAGACAATATAATCTCAAAAATGATTAGTAACCCTTTTTTAGGATGCAATACATGGATGCTGAGTAGACACGGCAACCCATCGGTTATCTGGACCTAACAAGGATATGTCAAACCCAGCATACCATCACTCTCCAAGAAAATTTCGAGCAGCTAAAGAACAAGATGCCTAAAGAGATAAAAGGAATATAAGAAGGGCTTGCAGAAAACCAAGTTGCCTACTGTGGCCGTCTAAATTGGACAAGCATTCCTCAACTTTTAAGACAAAAGAGTCATAATGGCCGCATACAACTTTAAGTAACTATGGTAGAATTCTGTATATATCTATATTATTTCATCTGTAACTAAGTGAATAGTCGTTACTACTATGTAGCGATCATTACGTTTGCTTCTTGCTCTACCCAAAGTATGGGATTGTTACAGTCCTCGACCCCTCGATTATAATCACAAGTCATACAGACAATTTCTAACAATACCCATTCATGTGTACTTCTCATGAAGTGTTCATAATTATTAAATTCCATTCATTAATACGAACTTTAATATCCTATTATGTATACAGTGCGTACAACTACTACAAAGTAAAAGGAGGAAAACAAATGCAAACGAGGGAGAAGTTACAAGTGCATACATATTGGTCGGTAATATAATTACTAAACATATTATGCACACTTATTTATTTGAATTTCTTTGTGTATGTCATAATAAAGTGTCACAAACGACCTAAAAGACAGTGTCCTCTATGGATATTACACATGTGAGTTTCTCTGGGTTAACAGAAGGTACAGGACCAACCCAGAAGATGTAAGTCTCTCAACTCAAAATACAAGTTCAATGATGGAATACATATCTAATTGTTATTGATACATATTCTCGTGTTTTCGTGCATGCAGTTGCCTAGAATCAAACATCGAACTAGCTTTGACGATGTAGGCATTAAAAATGTACGGTGGGACTTCTGCCACTTCATCCACTACGAGTGTTGCCATAAAGATGGAATGTTCTTCGACTCCGAAGGCAGTCTAGTGACGAGCGAAGAATACAAGTCTCTTCGAGAGTGGAGCAACGTGCTTGTGTAATTAACAAAATAATTTGAAATGACAATATTGTAAATAGTATCGTATGGCCGACACTTTTCACTAATGCATCTAATATATGTGTATTATATCTGTATTACTTGTTTGTTAGTTGCTAAATGTATTTATGTATTAATTAATTAATTACAACATTATTTATTAAAAACAAATATTAAAAAATTTGGTAGGAAAATTTATATTTCGGCACAAACATTTTCCCATGCAGAGTCCTACTGAAATAAAAGCCGAGCTACGTATTTTCACACGCGGCGTAGTCTAATTTCGCAGACGATATGTTGTGTCTCTGTCTGTCAGAAAAGACATATTTTCACAGACAGACTGTTAAGAGGCCCACTGTGCTCAGACGGATCTATCGACTGCCTGCGAAAATGAACAACTGTCTGTGAAAATGAACGATTTTCGTAGGTCCATTTTGGTCGTCTGCTAAAATCGTTTTTCGTAATGCCTGGTCTACGAAGACTTTTGGCCGGCAAAACTTGACAACCGCACAGGCAGAAATAACTGTCCCGGGATTAGGGCACCATGACATGTCAACAAGCGGCAGGCAGCCAAGCATAGAGTGCAGAAGCCGTCAGAGGGTGTTCGAGCAGCGATGCGGTTCATCATCGGTCAAGAAAAGGAACCTTCGCCCCCAGTCCTAGAAAATTGATCGGAGTGACCAAGTCTTCCTAGCTACTGGGCATGTCGTCCTAGCGTACACAAACTGTACACGATTTTAGTTGCCCCCTCCGCCCACCTACCTAACATTTGGGGTCTCAATTACATACATCCTCTACAGAACTAAAAATAATTTTTTTGAACCAACTTTTTTTATAGACAGTCTAAAAAAAAACATATATAAAAAGATTTGAAAGGCACCAGTATAGACCCATATGTGAAAAATAGGCCTCTTAGGAGGTCGCATACGTGTCTATACTGGTTGTCTTCCAAAATTTTTAGACGGACCTGTTAAGAGGCCTGCTTTCGAGTTTCTATACCCAGCCAACTTATCTCATTTCTTTCTCCCATTTAGTTTTTCTCCCCCACATCTCCCTACTCTTCCCTATCTCAGTTCTAGCCTAGGTCCTCTCCCCTCCTTGAATACCGACGATCGGAGTGTGATAGTGAGCGGCACCCACGGGAGCAGCGGGGAGAGGCGACTGCGGCCTCAAGGGAGGTGCCGTCTTTGGGAAGGGTGGATCCGCAGCCGTCGGATGGCCCCACGACAAGATCCGCCGCCGCTAACGAAGTTGTGGGAAGGGACGGCGACAATGACTGCGTGGCTACGGTAACCCCGATGTCGACGGCAGCTACGACGTCCACGATGATGGCGGAGACCTCATGAGGTGTGGATCCACCCATGTAGGCGTTGGGAGCGATGCCGGTGAATAGAAGGCGAAGGGGTAGTGGTGGAGGTGCAGGATCCACCGTCGTCGGTAAAGTGGTGGCGAGGAACAGTGGTGAAGCAACGTCGATTTGACTTTTATTTTAGTCAAACTTTTTAAAATTTGATCAAGTTTGTAAAAATATAGCAACATTTATAACACAAAACAAACATATTATTATCATATATTCAATTGTATATTTAATTAAACTAATTTAGTATTGTAGATGCTGCTAATTTTTTAAAAATTTTGGTCAAACTAAACAAATTAAATAAAAAATTAAAATGATTTATATTATGAACATAGGGAGTTGAAAGACTTTTAATCCCTTTGCGGTTGCAAACTTCGCACCGTCAGCATTGAAGGACGCCTAATTAGAAATTGGCATTGGCTCTTCAATCAGAGACATCAAAGTATTTTCTCTTCGCTTAACATATCTTAGGAACTCTAATATAGATATGACCGGTGGGAATATGTACATGTATGAGATCACTGGGATTTGCCCTCATATTCGTTGAAATTCTTGATCTATTTATTTTTTACAAATAGTCGGCACTTGTCCCTAGTGGGGTATTCACCATATTGTTCTTTCTTCTCAAATCAAAATCTTGAAGTGTTTCTAAAAACAAACAAAAAGTGCAGTGACTTTTGTGCCCTCCTCCTTCCTCCTGTCCCACATGTCAAAGGCTGGCCCATTTTGAGTTGGGCTAACGCTGCAACGGCTTATCAGGGCAAGGGCAAGGGCAAGAGCACAAACATAAAGAAAAAATGACAAGAAAAAAAAAAGGGAAAGTCACAAAATTGGATCCCCTACAAAGCCCATTTGGCCCAACTAACATGGTAATCACCATGCCTTCTCTTGGGCCGCAGTACTCCTGTCTGCAACTGCATATATATTCAAGGCCTGCAAAATCAAAACTGTCATGCCCCCGGAGCCGGAAGAAAGAAAAGAAATAGCTGCTGCTGCTCATTGATCGCCAGAAATAATGCTAACACGAAGGAAGGTTTTACTCGTTGAATTCAGCTGAAATTGTATTGTTTATTTTTTCTGTGCACACACGTGTCACAGCTGACAACCATGCATATTGCATGCTTTCTCACAAATGACAAGTTACTAGTGGTATTAATTAATCTATGACACTGTCACTAGTAGTTCGTAATCACATTTATGTCATCAGAGAAAAATGATAATGGACAGCGTTGATGGCAACACGCAACGGGAAACGGTTAACGCACATACCGCGACGTTGCCAAGTGAACACACAACAGCATGGGCTTAATTTTGCAGGGGTTCTGGCTGATTTATGGTACAGGTAACAACATGGCACCAAGTGAATGGATACAGATGGGAAATCTCCTGCAATGTCAGTTTCAGTTTGCCGTTGCCTTCAGAGCTTGGGTGATGCACACGACAAGAGTGCGCAATCCCGCTTGATTCTTCTTTGATCTCTTGCAAGTTGCAACCAAAACAGTTGACAAGGCAATGGATTGTTACTGAGCATTAACATGCTATCGGTGTTACTTGGGCACCTGTATCCAAACTATTTTTGCTGGATCAGACACCCCCAAGTCTGAGGTGCAGTTGATGTACGTTTAAATAGAGCTTAAAAAGCTGATTAGCTGCATGTAAAATAAAAAAAACATAATTAGTATATGATTAATTGAATATTTATTATTTAAAAAAGAAAAAATTAAATTTATTTGATTTTTAAGCAACTTTTTATATAAAGTTTTTCATAAAAATTAAGTAAAAACGTTCTATATGTAATGATTTTTAACTCTGTAAGCATATGAAAATGGAAAAAGCAGCTAAGCTGATCCTCACTTAAGAACATGTCCTTAATGAGAAGATATCAATTGATTCGTGTTCTTGTTCAGAAACAACACGATTCCACGACTTCTTGACTGATGTCTGTGCAGTAAGTACTACAAGAATTGTTTCACAGCAATTGTATTTATTTCCTTCACAAAGCTGCCGTCATGGAATAAAATACAATCTTACAGAGTTAATGTAATGATAAGCACACCACCATTACCAAACCACTATACACTACGTCCTTGCATAAGAATCTAAGGCACGACACTTGCAACTAAAAAGCAACAGACAAATTCCATTCCAACACATTTAGCGATATCTCCAAGGCCTGAAAAATATTCAGACTAAAAGGTAAGTGTGTCATCGGGACAGCAGAATTTCAGGCCATGATTTCCTTTCTTTTATTTTTTTCCCCAACTACTGCTACGATCGAGATGAACCTGTCCCTGTCAAAGCTAAGCCAAAGTCCTCAATCTAGCAGCTTGTCACAATATCTAATTAAATCCTGTGTCTGACCAGCCGATCATGTTCAGTTTCAGAGCAGAGAGCAGCCAAGGAGCATGCACACACAAACGGATTCCATAATCAATTAATTAATGAAATCTTCAGAATGGACAAAAGATGGAGCATGTTAGGAGTTTAGACTCTTTGCCACACCAACCAAAACTTGAGCTACCCAACAATCCCAGCAATGGCTGATCAAGTGCAATTTTTGTCTGTATTTTTGTGTGAATATCCGAATGAACTTTCTGGGAGCACTGCACTGCAGCAACTCTCCATGTCCACTGAACCTGTGTACCATGGCTGCTGGGACACTGTTGATGATTATATTGCCCCCAATTCGATCTGTACATTATTACATGTTTAAAATACAAGAAATTTAGCAACCTTTCCACATATATATATATATATATATACACACATACACACACATTTAGCCGCATTGTTGGAGCACGGAAACCCGACAACAGGGAAGCGAATACCTCTTTTGAAGATTCAGCCGGAGGATAAGTCAAGTCTAAGTCACCCTCAGGGATCAGATGGACGCAAGGAATTATACAGGTTCAGACTGCACAGATGCGTAACACTTTACTTCTATGTGTCGTGGGTTATCTGTGATAAGCTTGAATTACAACGAGATATGAGACTTGTGTGAGCTCTAATTGTTGGGGATCCAACCAAATATTTATTGGCATGGATCCTCCTTTCATATGCCAAGGGGTTCCATAGTGCCAACACATGAATACAAGAGCAGGACCCGCTTCAAAGAGTTGGGTATGCTTAGTCTATCATGTCCCATATGGCAAACTGGCTAGATGTGACAGCTTTGTTCTTCGGTTGACACACAATGCAGGAGCCGAGTGATCTTCGCCCGGTCACCATGGGGCCCACCAGTCAATTATTGCAAGGTGGTAAGATAGAATGCGCTGAAGCGATGTGGGCGTGGCACGTCGCGTCCCTCCTATTTCTTTGGGTGACGTGGGCATGCAGGAGGTTGCATGTAGCACCATGTCCCTGAGATGTAGATGGGTAAGTTGTTCTTTATTTGTCTCCCTCCTACAATAGAAATCATGATATTGAGTTGGAGTTAAACCCTCGGATCCACCTACTAAGGCAGAGAAAACCCCAAAGTGAACCCTAGGCAATGGGGTGCGTTCGGGCTCCTGCCTGAAGCCCCTAGCTGCCTGTACTGTGCCTTGAGGTAGCCTCCGCTTCTCGGGATAGCCGCCTACTCAAGGCCTATTCTACGCTCGGGACCCTCAGGTAGACTGGAGCCTCGCATGCACTCTCTCTACTTCTTTACAGAATGTCTTGTTAAATTGGACGAGTTTCTCGAAGTTGTAAAAGACAGGGATTTATGATGGACATGATCTTAGAGGAAATGCCAACGTCAAGATGTATCAGCTTCAGCACCGTAAAGATGTAGATCTTGTAGGTCTCCACGTTTCTATTGAAACCTTAAAGATGTTTTTCTTGAGATCTTGTAGATCTTGTAGACCATCGGTACCCTAGGTTCCCGAAGGAGAGAGGACCCCGGTTCCCATTTCTCAAACACGCATCATCTAGAAAATAAAAACCTTTAGATGGATCTCATTCTTTGGTCACAACCATCTATATGCTATGTGCATTTATAACTCAGTTTGGTTATTATAATAAAATTTAACATGCATTGGGCTACATAAAAAAACATATACAGTAGACATCGGATCCCTTTGACGCTTGATCTAACCATCTCTATGTCATGCATAGTTATAATTCCACATCAATTGAGCTCAAAACAATCGTCCTTTTTAGACATTACAAGTACATAATTTTTAAAATATTTTATTTAAGCTTTCTTAGAAATATTTATAAATTCTTCAATGCAATACGCGGGGCGTTTGACCAAGCCAATTCCTGCATTTTAAATGCGCATAAATCTAGTAACACTAACTATTTGTATCTTGGTAAATTCAGTTAAAAGATTATCTCAGAGCAGTGCCTGCCTTTTGGACAGTATTGACAGGTGGGCCCCGAGTTTTCAGAAAGAACAATTGGAGTGTACTGCGAGCATCATTTTTTTCAGGCTTTATGCCCGGTTGTTGGATGTCACAATGTCATTATATATGCATGGCATGGCATCGGCCCTGAAAGTCCATAGGCATGTAGCCATATCCTTGGCAGTTTGTCTGGTGAGCAGGCTCAAGTCATACAGGAGTGTTGCATGTGTTCACTTTTTAATTTTTTTACACTAAAAAAATAGGCAGTTTTTGTTGTGCAACGGCATCAGTTCTTCCTTTCGTTTGTGGCTTGTGAAACTCAAAGAGTTCAAGAGCTGATATTGCACAAAGGCTCCATGTGTCCCGCTCTGTCGCTACTTTCCCTGCTCTCTTCTCTTTTTTTTCTCTCTTTTTGGCAAACTCAACACAACAACATTATAAATATCATGCCCCTGAATGCTTTTCATGTCGAAGATAAGTTAAGAAATAAATTTATGTGTTCATATCAGTACTCACATATGAATATATTTAGAGACTATAGGTACATTACATAAGCATGGGGAATTGTGCCGGGAACTTCAGTCTTGCAACGACCTTTTTTTTTCCATTCCGTATTAGATTAGATTACAGCATGATATTTGTGTAAAAGGATATTGGAATTTCTAATAAATCCATAGGTATAATTCACTTCTCTTTGGTTGAAATGATTGAAAAACCTGTCCACTCAACATCCATTTATTTATTTATCTTCAAACAAATATACGTTTTTCGTATAGCTGTTTTATATTTTGACTTGTCTCCCGACGCATATTGTAACCATTAATTAACATATGTGATTAAATATACTAGGGTCCATTCCCTAACCACAGTATACCATTGTTTGCGGTCGAAATAAATATTGCTTTACTGCTTTGAAAAAAAAGGAACAATGTTGGCATCCACTTACCACATTGATCATTTACATTAATGCAACTTCCGAACATGCAACCAACTCACAGTAAATGTCGTCGAAACAATGTTTGACTATGTGTAATAAAAAAGATTTTAAAAGGGCTTTATTATTTGTATTAGATAGGTCTATATTGTTATAATGACAATATTATATATTGGTAGACGATTCAAAGAACACATCGTACTGCCTACTACAACAAATTAATGGAGGACCATATACATATAATTTTACATCCCCTGCATTCCCTACATGTTTCTCTTTCATTACGTGCTATCGCTCTCCAAATTGCATATTGACAGATCAAGCAGAAGAGGTCATACAAGTCTACTGCAGGCTTGCCTTCTATGGAGGGAAGACCGAGGAAATGGGATCAGTGGTGTAGCCAGGACTTGTAGTTGTCGATGGGATGGTCGGCAGTCCTCCGAAGGGGTTACCCACAGAGGTGAAAAAGTGGTCGGGACGTCTCACCGATGGGTCTGATGGTCGACTCGAACACTAAGTAAGTCAAGAGACAGAGAGATGTTTATATTGGTTTAGTCTTCCCGGAGAATAATAGGCCTACGTCCAGTATTCTTTATTGGAATGGTGTATGATCAAAGTTTACAAGATGAGAACTAAACTAAATCCTCAGCGAACTAGGTGCAAAATCGAGGAGTGGAAGCAGAGCCCCCTGCCCGTGCATCCTGCCATAAAGTAAAAAGCAAGTACAGAGATATCCTGAAAAGTGTAACCAGAATCGTCTTGAACTCTGCTCGTCGTGGGCGTCTTGTGCGCTGCCTTTCCTCGGGATCCGTTGTCTGCTATTGTCCTGTGTGCAGTGCTGTCAGAAGATGTTGTTCCCTATTGGGTGGTCTCCTGTTTGTCCCGTCCGTGAGGCTTACCAAGGAAGCCTTGCTCCCGAGGACGGGGTGTCCCTTTTAGGGTCGGGTCACAGAGTTGAGGTCGAGAGGAGCGAGACTGGGGTCAGACCCGGGAATAGGGGTCGGGATGCCCGACCTTGTATGGGTCGGCCGCCGACCCGGCCGAGGTCCATCAACTGTTCCAGTAGGTCTTCTTTCCCTTGCATAGGCTACCCCTGGGTGATAACCCCCACAGCCCCGAGCCTAAGGACGAATGGAACATCCATCTTTAGGGTCCGAATTTTTTCAAGTTGTAGTTCCCTGTGAGTTCCTAAAGCATCTCAAGCATGCTTTGGCAGGTGCACCTGCCAGGTGTAGCCCCCGAGCCTGGGGTTGGATGGTACATCCAAGCCTAGGGTCAAGCCTGTAGCATCATTTTTCACCCATCTTCGGATCAAGCCATCGCCCGGAGGCTGATGACGGTCGGCCAAGCTTGTCGAGGTCACTGCTCGAAGGCTGATAGTGGTCGGCGAAGCCGGTTCGTCATAGCCCGGAGGCTGATGACTGCGTCGGCAAAGCCATCGCCTAGAGGCTAATGGCTATCGATGAGCTCGGCAAGTCCACTGCCCGAAAGCTGATGGTGGTTGTCGAGCTCGTCGAGACACTGCCCGGAGGCTGATAGTGGTCGGCCGAGGTTGACTAGTCATAGCCCAGAGGCTGACTACTGCGTCGGCAGGGCCAAAGCCTGGAGGCTGATGGCAGTCGGCGAGCTCGGCGAGTCTACTGCCCGAAGGCTAATGGTGATTGTCGAGCTTGTCGAGACCAGTGCCCGAAGGCTGATAGTGGTCGGCGAGTCCGGTTGGTCATAGCCCGGAGGCTGATGACTGCATCGGCAGAGCCATCGCCCAGAGGCTAATGGCCAATGGCGAGCTTGGCAAATCCACTGCCCAAAAGATGATAGTGGTTGTCGAGCTCATCGGGACCACTGCCCGAAGGCCGATAGTGGTCGGCGAGGCCGGTTGGTCATAGCCTGGAGGCTGATGACTGTATTGGCTAAGCCATCGTCCAGAGGATGAAGGCTATCGGCGAGCTCGGCAAGTCCACTGCTCGAAGCTGATGGTGGTTGTCGAGCTCGCGAGACCACTGCCCGAAGGCTGATAGTGGTCGACGAAGCTGGTTGGTCATAGCCCAGAGGCCGATGACTGCACCAGCTAAGCCATCGCCTGGAGGCTAATGGCTCTCAGCAAGTCCATTGTCCAAAAGCTGATTGTGGTTGTCGAGCTTGTCGGGACCACTGCTCGAAGGTTGATAATGATCGGCGAGGCCAGAGGAAGGTCTTGAGAGGTTGGCTGTCAGGCAGTTGCTTGACTCCTGGACATGCATTGTGTGCTGGGTCCTCTGATGACTTGAGCAGTGCACCAATCACGTCCCACCGAGGGCGTCAAGACCGGTGTTATGTAACGGCTATCATACATTAGGTTCCCCACTTTTCCCCAAATGGCTCGCGGATCCAACGATCGAGATTCGTCACTTGGGTGGAGTGGTGTGCTCGACGATGATTTCATCAGGGCGCAATAGCACGGTCCGTACGAGCGTCGTTAATTGCACCGGGTAACCGACGGCACAGATCCACCGGGACAACGTGGCCGCCCGGGAGTCGGATGAACCGGGCGCCTCGGATGCCCCGGTTACACCGTTAACGGCGTCGCACGCATTTTGAAGATGGCACTGCCAGGCCCATCATTGCCTTTTTTAAGTCCCGATGTTTCGCCTTCCTTCTTACCCACACCTCTTTTTTGCTGAAAACCAAAACTTCCACAATCAAACTCTCGCGCCTTCTCCCTGGCTCCACGCCGCTCCAGCACTCTAGGTCGCCATCTTCATTGCCACTGCATCGTCTGCTACCGCAAGGGTCGCCGACTCTTTTGGCTGAAGCCCATGGCGCCCAAGAGAACATCAAGAAGGTGGCGAAGTCCTCGTCGACGGGGGGAGGGGGGAGATGAGACCAAGCGTGGCTCAGCCTTCGTTCCCTTGCGCACCGAGGGAGAATTGATGGTGGAGCTGCAGCAAGCTGGCGTCCTTCCCCCTCAGGAGCTCGTGCTATGGCACCGGGCGCGGGAGGAGCAGTTCCCGACTCCCGATTCTGGTGAGTAGGTCATTTTCGCCGCCTTTCTCCTCTTTGGTTTTGGAGTGCCAGCCCACCCTTTTGTCCGGGGCCTGCTCCTCTCTTATGATGTTGCTCTTTGTAATCTCAATCCGAACTCCATCCTCCAAATTTCCATCTTCATCCATCTCTGCGAGGCCTATCTCGGGATAGACCCGCACTTCAACCTTTTCCGCCACTACTTCTGTCTCCGACGGACGGTGGGCAGCGCGGTTGGTGGGGCTGTGTGGGGTCTCCTCCGGAGAGGTTAACTCCCACAATATCGCATAACCTCCCAGTAGTTCGGTTATATGTGAGATAGTACAAATACGAGAACTTCGTATATTATTATAAACTATTAATGTTTAAGTACAAACCATATAATACAAGAAAGTTGTGACACTTCAACAGGGATAGCCCGAGTGTAAAGTCAACCTAGAAATCATACTCGTCTTCCCAATCCTCCAGGGTACTTGGGAGTTCTTCATCTGCTTCGGGGTTTTCTAAAAATATTATATGCAAGGATGAGCACCAATGGTACTTAGCAAGCCAAACTGAACTCAAACTATATAAACAAATAAATATGCGAGATATCTTAAAAGAAAATAATATAAGCCTAGCTCTAACATGATTCTATACTATGTATGGATGGATATACATGATATTTTTAAAAGCAAATAACATAAACCTAGTCTTAACTCAGAATACTAGACTGAATTTGACTACATATGGATAAACATGGATGATATTTTAAAGAGAAGCATGAATTATAAATTAATCCTTAGCATGATAACTTAAAAGAATACTTTAAATTATAAATTTAGTATTAATATGATTCTATGCTATATATAAAAAGATGTGCATAGTATCTTAAAAGAAATAATATAGGCCTAGCCTTAACATGATTCTAGGTTCTACTCTTTCCTAGAATTACTTACACATGGATATTCAAATTTTAAGATGGCATTTAGAAAAGTTACTTATGCCAATATACTGGATTCACCCATAGACACAACTCCATTAACGGACAGTACGGCGTATTCGAATATAATCCACTCTATAGCGTTTGCCCAGCTTTTACCCGAGGTTAACCTTAGTTAGCTGGACTAAGGGTAACATAGCATTTATATAGTTCTAACCTTTTCTGATGTGTGAACGAGACCTGAGGGCTATCTTAATAGGAGCACCAATTTTAACCAGTAACTGGTGGATCCATCTCCTATTTAATAGTTGTTCGTCACGCACTTGTCTCGGCTTGGTGAAACCTTGGGCTATCTTAACAAACGGTACCAATCTGGTTAGTATTGGCATTTTTATCCGCTGTTTACATAACTATCCACCAATGAGACTTCTCCAAATCTCCAATGCATGTAATTCGCAAGCCATATAAGGCAAATCCCCTAATTCCCGAGGGAGATCGGAGAGAAATATATAAATGTTATGCCGGTATAACCGGTCCAACGGATGGGCAAAACTATGTCCTTATTTTGGCACAAGAGTTTTTATATTTCCTGGCATACAACCAAAACCATTTATATCACATGAATGATAGGAATTTCATTTACCTATCATATGAAATAATGGGTCATTTTCCATTCTACTCTATGCAATATTAATATAACTTCCTATAACCATGGCACAAAGTATCAATGTATGTGATAATGCTCATTTTATTATTTTAGGTTATCAACATGTTATCTAAGGAGAAGGAGAATATATTTAATTACATGAAATAATAAAATTCTCCTTTTTCTATACATGAAATAATAGGATGTCTGTAATGCATGAAATAGAGACCTATATGAACTAAAAGGTTCCTTACATTTACATGAAATAATGATGTATATATCTAAAGAATATTTAAAATTATATGAAATGATAGGTTATGTCTATCTAACCCATCGTGCGAAAACATTTCTAGCTAAATATACCATTTACAACATGAAACTTATTATTTTTAAATACTATAGATGATCAAGGATAATTTGACTTGCCTTTAGGACCAATGGTCTTAAATTCTTCTTCTCTTTGAACAGCCGTGAAAGTGTTTGCGTTGACGATATGGTCGAGCTTGGTTTCCTTTATGAACTCGACGTCGCGATCTATCAGTAAACGATAAAATAAATCAAATTTTCAACTCCAAATAAACACCAAATAAATATAGTATTTAAAAAAGTTTAAACGGTGATTTTTGAAATTTTAAAGGAAAAGTTATCTGTTAAATTGTAGAACTTAAAATTTAGGTTTAAATAAAATAAAGAAAAATAAAAAGAATATTTAAAATATTTTAAAGTGGAAAAAGGGATAGTTTTTAAAGTTTTAAGTAGGAAGATTATTTGCTAGATTTTAAAGTCTAAGTTTGATCTTGAATAAAAGTTAAAAGAGTTGAAGGAAATATTTCAAATAAAATAAATATGTTTGAGAAAAATGGAAGGGATTTAGAGTTATAAGATTGAAATTTGAAAGGAGTCAAAAGGGTCAAATTATTTTTCTAGGGTTATTTGTCAAATCCTAAAATTTAAAATTTGAGCTTAATAAAATAAAAAGGAATATTTAACATATTAGGAAGATTATTTGTTAAATCCTAAGGTTTAAAATTTGGGCTTGTTTTAAAATAATTTATAAAGAACCAAGAGTTAAAATATTTTAAAAGGAATATAGATAAATTTGAAAAAAGGAGAAATTATAAAATGAAATTTTGAAAGGAATAAAAGGATCTATTGGTCAACTTAGGGAATAAACTAATTTTCTAAAAAATTATTTCTAAATTTCCTAATCGCTCTTCTTTTTTTCTATTTCTCTTTTTCTTTTCTTTTCTTTATTTTCTTTCTCCTTTCTCTTTTCTCTCTTTTTTTCCTTTTCTTTTCTCTCTCTCCCTTTCCCTGTTTCTCTTTTTCCTCTCTCTTTTTTCTTCATAGTCGACGCTGGTGAGAGTGAGGGCGCGCGTGTTGATGAGAAAATTTCCCACGCACTGGCCTGAGAGATCTGCATAACTCTAGTGCTGGTCCAAATTATTGATTCGAGGTTCATAGGCATGCTAGTTGATTTGATCCTGCAATCAACAAGAAACAATAGAAAATATTAGCTTGCAAACGATAGTCGATCGGCTGGTGGCCGATGACGTATCATCTAGTATTAAGCCGATGCGGTGCACACTGAATCGGCTGAGATAATTAAACCTAATCGATCGACTGAAGATGTTCATAATATATAATCCAGATATCAAAACACGTTTATACTAAGTGATTGGGATAAATCAATAGTATACCGAGACAATATAAATCACTTAAATCTAAAAGTGCTCCAATATGCAGGATGTGTATATTTCAATTATAGCCAATGTCATAAATTTAATGTGTATCAGCTAGTACTCCGATACTACTTTATACTAAGATATCACTACTTGCTAAATATATTAAACAGGGATCAATCATATACTAAGATGACTTAATGAGATCAATTACAAGCTTAATATATTTAATTATAGGGAGATCTGAATATAAAGGACAGCTTTAACATATCAAGTAAATATAAAACATATGAGACAGTTAAAATAAATAAGATTGGCTGAAACTCTGATACTATCTCTAATAATGATCATAAAACAAGATAGATTTGTTATGATTCTAAAGACGACTTAATAGATCGAACCTAACCGATGCAGCATTAAGTACCAGAAGAAGCATAGGATCTATACAAGTCTATGAACACCTTTCAAGATGGTAGATATACTATATAATCTAGATTAACATTGAAATCTAACTTACCGGCTATCATCTAGCGATTGATGCTAGCCGATTAGGGTCTAGACCATAATATCGATCTAAATTATATAGCATATATGATAACCGCGCATATTACGAAGACAAGATTAGAGTATCATGATGATAGAAGCACTAATCCCGATAACGCAAACCACTGTGACAAGAATTACCTTTTTGCTGGAGATCAAACGATGCAGCCCAACTAGAAGCAAGAACTTGTCAAAACTATTAAAGGAAAAAGGTGGCAATGCGTCAAGATTGTATTGATTGTGTGATTGATTCATATATCTGATTACAGGGTCTTGGGCTATATTTATACCCAATTATACGATGAGACCGTAACGGACACGAGTCCTATCTCTATTACAGATCGAATTACATATATGCCTAAACCGACATTATCTATAAAGAAACTATACAAATATTCTAATTTAAAGATACAATTGCCTTTTAGGACTTTATCTATAGATGGAAATATCTCTGAAGCACTTGGAAACTGAATCTAATGATAATCCTCAGGCCTTTCCATCGAAATCGATCACATCTGTTATCCCAATCAAAATCGGCTGCATCGGCTATCCTTGTCCGATTCGGAATCAGCCGACAAAACCCTCACCCGATTCGGTCTGCACTTGGCGCGCATTCCGTCTTTAGAAGAACTCGATTCTCTCCAAATCAGCTTCAGCTTCATATCCAAACCTGATAATTCACTTACCAAATTTGGTTGTTAACATCGTGGTGGCAAGGGCGGCCGGACCTCAGGGATTAAGGGGTCCCATACCATCTAGTGAGTGTGAGGATTCCATTTCTAGGGTTAGTCGAGCCGGATAAGGGATAGGAAAGGCCGGCGACGGTGAGGCGGTGTAACATCCTGGCCCAGGGCTTAATAGGATTAATAGAATACTCATATCAACAAGTTGCAACTTCTTTTCCGGAAGCTCATCTCCTAAGAACTCTGAGGTTAAGCGTGCTTAGCCTGACGGAATTTGGGGATGGGTGACCGACCGGAAAGTTCTTTCCATGTGCTCATGAGTGAGCACAAAGTGCGCAAAAAATACTGGTGTTGGTCTGTGAGGGCAATCTAAGGTCCTAGAGAGCTTGCAGATATAGGCGGGCCTAGCCCGGGAAGGGTGGGACGTTACAAATGGTATCAGAGCCTAGCCCGGGAAGGGTGGGACGGAATTTGGGGATGGGTGACCGACCGGGAAGTTCTTTCCATGTGCTCATGAGTGAGCACAAAGTGCGCAAAAAATACTGGTGTTGGTCTGTGAGGGCAATCTAAGGTCCTAGAGAGCTTGCAGATATAGGCGGGCCTTGCCCGGGAAGGGTGGGACGTTACAAATGGTATCAGAGCCTAGCCCGGGAAGGGTGGGACGTTACAAGTGGTATCAGAGCCGACTCTCGCGGTTTCACGGGACGCGTGGCGGCCCGGGAAGGGTGGGACGTTACAAGTGGTATCAGAGCCGACTCTCGCGGTTTCACGGGACGCGTGGCGGGTCAGTTGCACGGGCATGGTGCGCATGGCGCGTGGGCCCTAAGGTCGCGGTTTCATGGGACGCGTGGCGGGTCAGTTGCACGGGCATGGTGCGCATGGCGCGTGGGCCCTAAGGTCGCGGTTTCATGGGACGCGTGGCGGGTCAGTTGCACGGGCATGGTGCGCATGGCGCGTGGGCCCTAAGGGGACACAACATGGCACATGCGTCGGCACTGGACGCACGAACGTGGCCAAGAGAGGAGGTTCCTGGCCTGGGGTTGACTGACGATGACGTCGGGTCTTTTAAGAGGGTGTGGATGTAACATCCTGGCCCAGGGCTTAATAGGATTAATAGAATACTCATATCAAACAAATTGCAACTTCTTTTTTGGAACCTCATCTCCTAAGAACTCTGAGGTTAAGCGTGCTTAGCCTGGGGGAATTTGGGGATGGGTGACTGACCTAGAAGTTCTTCCCAGGTGCGCATAAGTGATCACCAGGGTTTGCAATGCCGACGGCATATGCCGTGCCGCTGAGGAATTTCGCCGAAATTCGTGAAAGCCGGCGGCAATGAATAGTAACAAATTTGAATTTGAATGATTTCGTGCGTACCATGAAAACCGTAATTTAAATTTAAATTTGAACCAAATTGAAATCCACGTCGTGCCGCGGTTTGCACAAAAACCGTGCCATATACCGCAGTTTTCGCGGCAAACCTCGCGAAATTTATTTTTTTATAATATATATATTTGTGTTAAAATGAATTTTTTTTCAAATTTTTTGAATTTCCACAAAATTATTTAAACGAAACCGCGGGGATGTCGTGCCGTACCCCCGCGAAATGACCGAAAACCGTGAAAGCCAGGCCGGCATTCGCGAAATCCGGAACCTTGGTGAGCACAGAGTGAGGTTAATCATGCTTAGCCTGGGGGAATTTGGGGATGGGTGACCGACCGGGAAGTTCTTCCCGTGTGTGCATAAGTGAGCACAAGGTGCGTAGAAAAGACTGGTGTTGGCTGTGAGGGCAGTCTAAGGTCCTAGAGAGGCGACGTGCACATACGGGCAGCCGAACAGAGCCACCTCGGCGGCGCTCGTCGTCAACGGATTCCGTCGATCCATTAGGATTGGCAAGCTAGGGGAATGAAGGCATAGAGTGTGTAGAACATCGACATACCTTCAATTTGAGGAGAAATCAACCGGAATTTTGGGGATTTCTCCCGGCAGCCAATTAGGGTTCTTCGAGTTCCTTTCTTTGGGTTCTCTTGAAATTCACATAATGCATAGTGTAATAGCTAGGGACACCTTAGGGGAAATATGGAAGAAAGGATGACGATCAACTTTGATATATAAATTTTTGCCTGACATGGCCTATTTATAGGACTTCAAGGTCGGTTTCAGTTTGAGATAGAGCCGACGGTCATGGCAGTTCGGCATAGTCAGTTTGCCGCGGGTGAGGATGATGTCGTGGCTGGTCCAATTTGTTGTGGGCATGTGGAGAGGGATAATGTGGTGCCCTTGAGTCGGTTTGTGGTGCCAGTGGACGAGGCCGTCGCCCACAGCGCTGCTTGGGGTGCTGCGACGGCCGTGGTTCGGCTGAAACCGGGAGGAAGAAGAAAAGAGGGGAAGAAGGAATGGAGGGAAAGAGAAAAATAGGAAAAGAAAAAGAAAAGGAAAAAGGAAAAAGAATAGGGAAAAGGAAAAAAAGAAAGTTTAGGAAAATTTGGATGATCTAGGGTTTAAAATTAATTTAAACTCAATTTTTGAGAATTTCCCTGAATTAAGAATTAAATTAAGACTTTTCAAAAACAAGGCAAGAATGTATACATTTGGGATTTTTAAATTAAAACAAGGAGAATAAATAAAGAATGCAATAAATTTTTGGAGGTTTTGAATGTTTTAAAAATAGAACACATAATAAGCTTTGTTCGCAAAAATTTTCTACGTCAATTTGAGTATTTTTAAAAGTGTAAATTTTAGGGATGTTACGATCTACACTCCTTAAAAGAATCTCGTCCCTGAGATTCGACCAAGTCTCGAATAATTGTGGTAACCTCTTTTCTAACTCTGATTCTCCTTCCCCAAGTTGCTTCTTATTCTGTATGATTCTTCCATTGGACCTCAACAAGACCTTATATTGTGGTTCTGTAGGTTCCATTTAGGCACTTCTAGTATTTTCTTTGGTTCTATTGTATAGGTTATATCAGGTTGTAACCCAATATTTTGTAGTGATACCCCTTTGGTTGGTTGTCTTAAATACTTCATGAGTTGCGAAACATGAAATACTGGGTGTACTTCACTTAACTCCGGTTGTAGATGTAGCTGATAGGAAACTTCTCCTCTTTTCTTAAAAATTTGATATGGTTCGACATACCTCGGAGATAGTTTTCCTTTCATCTAAAACCTATGTACTCCATTAATGGTGTCACTTTTAGATAGACAAAATCTTCAATTTTAAAACTCAAGTCCCTTCTCCGATTATCATTCTAACCTTTGCCTTACTTAAGCAATTCTCAGTTTCTCTCTTATAATCCTGATCCTCTTATGAAATCGTTTCCTTTAATTCTTTCATATTTGGAACACCGATACGTTCCTGGAATCTAAGCACTCCATTGGCATCCTCTGTAAAGCCTAGTGCTTTGCCTTTCTGTAATTCTTGTTTAATCTTCTGGATTTATGGGTTATTTTATTGTGCTTTCTTTATCTCATTCTCCAAAGTAGGTCCCACTTCCATCCAAGTCACTCTTGATTTACCCACCAATTCTAGCCTTAGTTTCTGGATTTTCACCTGTAGCGGCTCTAGATACTCTTTGATCATGCTATTGCTACAGTAGGCTTTCCGACTTAGGGTATCAGCTATAATATTAGCTTTCCCCGAATGATACTCAATGTCCATATCATTGTCCTTTATCGGTTTAAGCCACCCTTGCTTCCTTGGGTTCAAATTGGGTTGAGTATGGATATACTTGAGATTCTTATGGTCCGTAAATATCTCACATTTATTCCCTAAATAATATCTTCATATCTTTAATGCATGTACCACCTCTACTAACTCCAAGTCATAAGTTGGATAATTCTACTCATGTGGTCTGAATTGGCGGGATGCGTAGGCAACTACTCTTCCATTCTTACACCAATACGCATCCTAATCCTTGACGACTAGCGTCACGATGAACCCGAGAATCTTTTCTATTCTCTAGTAAAGCTATCATTGGTGCGGTGGTCAATCTTTTCTTGAGCTTCTGAAAGCTTTTATTACACTTATCTAGTCCATTCAAAAGGCAGTAAATTGGTAAGAGGTTTAGCTATCTTAGAAAACCTTCCAATAAAACGCCGGTAATACCCTGCCATTCCAAGAAAGCTCCTAATATCTCTTACTGTTGATGGTTGTTCTTATTCCAATACTGCCTTTACCTTATTCATGTCCACTTTTACTCTTTCTGCAATTATAATATGTCCAAGAAATTGTACTTCCTCCATCCAAAACTCACATTTTGAGAACTTAGCATACAATTGTTGCTCTCTCAACTTCTCTAGAGCTAATCTCAAATGTTCTTTATATTCTTCCGTACTTGAGGAATAGATGAGAACATCATCTATGAATACCACCACAAACTTGCCTAAGTATTCCGTATATGTCTTATTCATCACATTCATGAAGACGACAGGTGCATTAGTTACTCCAAAGGGCATTACTATGAACTCACACAACCCATATCTAGTAAGAGCAACTCCAAGAGACGGCTAAAAATTTCTTCCCCAAAACGAGGTATTGGGGGCTATGTTAAAAAAATTTTCCCCAAAAAACATATCATCCCACAGCAGAACGCTAAAAATTACTCCCCAATAATTCAAAACAGGCCACGTCATCAAAATTAGGCCCAACCCGGGGCGAAGTGTGGCGCGGGGCGACGATTGGCGAGCGGTGCGGAGGTGTCCAAGGCAGGGAAAAAAGAAAAATCGCGAGAAGGCACCGCAGGAAGGAGGTCGGGAGAGGATCGGGGAAGGTTTGGCATCGCTAACATATGCGCGGTGGGGGATACTTTTTTGGCGTTGCTAATCCTTTAGGGGAGTTTTGGGGGAACTGTTGGAGACTATTTTTCTGTTTTTTCCTCTAAACAAGGTATTGGGGGTAATATTAGCTATCTCTTGGAGTTGTTCTAATAAAGGTTGTTTTTGGTATATCTTCCCTTCTAACCCTTAATTGATGACATCGTGACCTCAAGTCTATCTTTGTAAACACCTTGGCTCCTTTCAGTTGATCACATAAATCATCAATTCTTGGCAGGGGATACTTGTTCTTAATTGTGTCCTCATTTAAGGCCCTGCAGTCTATATACATTCTTAATGTTCCATCTTTTTTCTTTGCGACCAGCACTGGGGCTGCCCACTCCGAGACACTTGGCCTTATAAATCCTTTCTCCTCCAATTCATCTATTTGCTTTTTCAACTCTGCTAACTCCAGTGCAGCCATCCTATACATGGCCTTTGCTATTGGTTTAGTACCGGGTCTTAGTTTAATTGAGAACTCAATATCTCTTTTCGATGGCATTCCAGGAAGGTCTGTTGGAAATACATCCGGAAAATTTCGAACGATTGGTATTTTCTCCACTCCTTCTGCTACCCCAACATTCAAGGTTTCTGGTAATGCTGGTAATAGTGGTTTCTTAGCTCTATACTCCACTTCTTTTCCTCCTATACTTGTTAACCGGGTAATCTTATTTTCATAATCCATTCTCCCCTTATGCTTATGCAACCAATCTATTCCCAAAATCACATCTAACCTTTGCATTTCCAGGAGGATAAGGTCTGTTGTGTCTAGCTTCCTCCCAATCGCAACCAATTGTCCGCTGCCAGGGGCTCATAGGTAGTGGCATACGTTGGTGGATTGGTCCTCTGATCCATCTGGATCCCATAGACGATCCTTCGACACCAGGTGCTCCAGGTTGTGACATACGACTGATAACTTGTTCAAACAACCTGGTGTAATTCCGATCCATGGTTTCCATAAGCTTAATAACATTGTCCTAGTTAACCATGGTGTGTTGTTGTATAGTTTGTTGCTCTGCAGCTCCATCTCCTTCTGTTCCTGACATCTTATCTTATTCTTTGGGTAGATCTGTAGCAGTTTATTTATAAAATCGTTAACTATAGTATTCAAAGATAAGAATTGAATGGATAAGATACGAATTCAGCATGAAAATAAGAAGCAAGGAAGTAGAAAAGGGTGATAGACAGAGTCATATTTAAGATTTTTCTTTTCAAAACCTTTTAAAACAACAGGGAACTACACTAATTACAATGTAACTCGAAAGTCCCATGCTTTAACTAGAAGTCACAAAGAAAATATATTACATGACTCATCGTTCTATCTTGATAGATAAACCGTCAGCTGACTTTGGATTGACCTAACCTATTCGGTAACCATATCCCAAAAGGTTATCTAATACTAACTTCTATTTGACTATCCAACCTTACTATCCCTTAGCGTCTCTCGATATTTTTGAAACAGTTGAGTAGGAAAATAAAACAAAATCCTTTTTAACAGAGGAAAGGTATGAAGGAAATAAATAGACAAGAGGGCGAGGAATTTGAGATAAGGATAGATAGAAAAAAATTTTGCAAATATTTTTATTTTTTTGAAAATAATATTTTATATTCAATCTAACTTACATAGGTCAACCTACAGTCAAGCTCAGCTCTGATACCACTCCTGTGGGGTCTCCTCCGGAGAGGTCAACTCCCACAATACCACATAACCTCCCAGGAGTCCGGTTATGCGTGAGATAGTACAGATACGAGAACTTCATATATTATTATAAACTATCAATGTTTAAGTATAAACCATATAATACAAGAAAGCTACGACACTTCCACAGGGATAGCCCGAGTGTAGAGTCGACCTAGAAATCGTACTCGTCTTCCCAGTCCTCTAGGGTACTTGGGAGTTCTTCATCTGCTTCGGGGCTTTCTAAAAATATTATATGCAAGGATGAACACCAATGATACTCAGCAAGCCAAACTGAACTCAAACTATATAAACAAATAAATATGCAAGATATCTTAAAAGAAAATAATATAAGCCTAGCTCTAACATGATTCTATACTATGTATGGATGGATATACATGATATTTTTAAAAGCAAATAACATAAACCTAGTCTTAACTCAGAATACTAGACTGAATTTGACTACATATGGATAAACATGGATGATATTTTAAAGAGAAGCATGAATTATAAATTAATCCTTAGCATGATAACTCAAAAGAATACTTTAAATTATAAATTTAGTATTAATATGATACTATGCTATATATAAAAAGATGTGCATAGTATCTTAAAAGAAATAATATAGGCCTAGCCTTAATATGATTTTAGGTTCTACTCTTTCCTAGGATTACTTACACATGGATATTCAAATTTTAAGATGACATTTAGAAAAGTTGCTTATGCCATTATACCGGATTCACCCATAGACACAACTCCATTAACCAAGAGTACGGCGTATTCGAATACAATCAACTCTGCAGCGTTTGCCGAGCTTTACCCGAGGATTGACTTTAGTTAGTCGGACTAAGGGTAACATAGCATTTATATAGTTCTAACCTTTTCTGATGTGTGAACGAGACCTGAGGGCTATCTTAATAGGAGCACCAATTCTAACCAGTAACTGGTGGATCCATCTCCTATTTAATAGTTGTTCGTCACACACTTGCCTCGGCTTGGTGAAACCTTGGACTATCTTAACAGACGGTACCAATCTAGTTAGTATTGGCGTTTTTATCCGTTGTTTACATAACTGTCCACCAATGAGACTTCTCCAAATCTCCAATGCATGTAATTCGCAAGCCATATAAGGCAAATCCCCTAAGTCCCCAGGGAGATCGAGATCGGAGATAAATATATAAATGTTATGTCGGTATAACCGGTCCAACGGATGGACGAAACTATGTCCTTATTTTGGCACAAGAGTTTTTATATTTCCTGGCATACAGCCAAAACCATTTATGTCAGATGAATGATAGGAATTTCATTTACCTATCATATGAAATAATGGGTCATTTTTCATTCTACTCTATGAAATATTAATATAACTTCCTATAACCATGGCACAAAGTATCAATGTATGTGATAATGCTCATTTTATTATTTTAGGTTATCAACATGTTATCTAAGGAGAAGGAGAATATATCCGATTACATGAAATAATAAAATTCTCCTTTTTCTATACATGAAATAATAGGATGTCCGTAATGCATGAAATAAAGACCTATATGAACTAAAAGGTTCCTTACTTTACATGAAATAATGATGTATATATCTAAAGAATATTTAAAATTATATGAAATGATAGGTTATGTCTATCTAACCCATCCCGCGAAACATTTCTAGCTAAATATATAATTTATAACATGAAACTTATTATTTTTAAATACTATAGATGATCAAGGATAGTTTGACTTGCCTTTAGGACCAATGGTCGCAAATTCTTCTTCTTTTTGAACAGCGGTGAAAGTGTTTGCGTTGACGATATGGTCGAGCTTGGTTTCCTTTATGAACTCGACATCGTGATCTATCAAGTAAATGATAAAATAAATCAAATTTTCAACTCCAAATAAACACCAAATAAATATAGTATTTCTAAAAAGTTTAAAAGGTGATTTTTGAAATTTTAAAGGGAAAGTTATCTGTTAAATTCTAGAACTAAAAATTTAGGTTTAAACAAAATAAAGAAAAATAAAAAGAATATTTAAAATATTTTAAAGTGGAAAAAGGGATAGTTTTTAAAGTTTTAAGTAGGAAGATTATTTGCAAGATTTTAAAGTTTAAGTTTGATCTTGAATAAAAGATAAAAAGAGTTGAAGGAAATGTTTCAAATAAAATAAATAGGTTTGAGAAAAATGGAAGGGATTTAGAGTTATAAGATTGAAATTTGAAAGGAGTCAAAAGGGTCAAACTATTTTTCTAGGGTTATTTGTCAAATCCTAAAATTTAAAATTTGGGCTTAATAAAATAAAAAGGAATATTAACATACCTTTAAAAAGGGCAAATAAATCAGAAGATTATTTGTTAAATCCTAAGGTTTAAAATTTGGGCTTGTTTTAAAATAATTTATAAAGAACCAAAAGTTAAAATATTTTTAAAAGGAATATAGATAAATTTGAAAGAAATAGGAGAAATTATAAAATGAAATTTTGAAAGGAATAAAAGGATCTATTGGTCAACTTAGGGAATAAACTAATTTTCTAAAAATTATTTCTAAATTTCCTAATCTTCTCTTTCTTTTTCTATTTCTCTTTTCTTTTATTTTTCTTCATTTTCTTTCTCTTTTCTCTCTCTTTTCCCTTTTCTTTTCCCTCTCTCCCTTTCATTGTTTCTCTTCTTCCTCTCTGTTTCTTCTTCATAGTCGGCGCTGGTGAGAGTGAGGGCACGCGGTGGCGAGGGCGGCCGGGGGCCCCATACCATCTAGTGAGTGTGAGGATTCCATTTCTAGGGTTAGTCGAGCCGGATAAGGGATAGGAAAGGCCGGCGACGGTGAGGCGGCCATGGCGGTTGTGGCTCTCATTGTTGTGTTATTCCGATGAAGATATGATCAAACTAATTGGTTGGGAGTATCCACGGTGCTCAGGGATGCTAGCTAGAGGGTTAGTTTGGTCAGAGAGGCTTTGTGTTGGCTTGGTGACGTGCACATACGGGCAGCCGAACAGAGCCACCTCGGCGGCGCTCGTCGTCGGCGGATTCCCTCGATCCATTAGGCTTGGCAAGCTAGGGGAATGAAGGCTTAGAGTGTGTAGAACATCGGCATACCTTCAATTTGAGAATAAATCAACCAGAGGAAACGAATTTTGGGGATTTCTCCAGGCGGCCAATTAGGGTTCTTCGAGTTCCTTTCTTCGGGTTCTCTTGAAATTCACATAATGCAGAGTGTAATAGCTAGGGGAACCTTAGGGAAAATATGGAAGAAAGGATGACGATCAACTTTGATATACAAACTTTTGCCTAACATGGCCTATTTATAGGACTTCAAGGTCAGTTTCAGTTTGAGATAGAGCCGACGGTCATGGCGGTTCGGCGTACTCGGTTTGCCGCGGGTTGTGGGCATGTGGAGAGGGATAATGTGGTGCCCTTGAGTCGATCTGTGGTGCCGGTGGGCGAGGCCGACGCCCACAACGCTGCTTGGGTTGCTGCGGCGGCCGTGGTTTGGCTGAAACCGGGAGGAAGAAGAAAAGAGGGAAAGAAGGAAAGGAGGGAAAGAGAAAAGAGGAAAAGAAAAAGAAAAGGAAAAAGGAAAAAGAATAGGGAAAAGTAAAAAAGAAAGTTTAGGAAAATTTGGAGAAAATTTGATCTAGGGTTTAAAATTAATTTAAACTCAATTTTTGAGAATTTTCCTAAATTAAGAATTAAATTAAGACTTTTCAAAAATAAACGCAAGAATGTATAAATTTTGGATTTTTAAATTAAAACAAGGAGAATAAATAAAGAATGCAATAAATTTTTGAGGTTTTAAATGTTTTAAAAATAGAACACACAATAAGCTTTGTTTGCAAAAATTTTCTACATAAATTTGAGTATTTTTAGAAGTGTAAATTTTAGAGATGTTACAGGCTGGGATTAAATTTCGAGAAAGGATGTCCTAGAGCTACATCCCCGTCGACCTAACATCCTCTAACAAAGGATGATGCACCGAATGGTTCTATATCGTAATCACGAGCCGGCAATCTCCCCCGAGATCTACCGAGAGCCAGTCGCGGCGAGCACCTGGACAGCCACCTTCGCCCTCGCCGACCAAGATCAAGTCGACGAACTTCTCGCCATGGTGGATCGTCTAAGGGAGCAGGGGCTGACCGGCGCCCGGGTGGCGCTCAACTTCACCTTTCGAGGCGTTTGACCTGCAAGGAGAGGGTGAAGCAAGCATACGATTATTCGGGTGGCCGGGATCCGACTCGGGAGGCCACGGTACCCCTCGAGCGCATGCGTCAGAGGCTGGTCGGCTCCTTCTCGAGTTTGGCAGAGCTCAGCGATGGGGGGTTGCTCATCTATAGCCTCCACAATCCTCGGCCCGTGGTAAGTCCAAGCTTCACTTTCTTTTTCTTGTTTTGCTTGCTTCTTCTTTCTGTTCGATATCTCACCTGCCAGTTGTCAACGTCGACAAGGGTGGAAGCGTTCGTGTCGCTTGCGCTAGTCCCTGAAGCAACAAAGGGCGAGATCTCGAGGATCCACATACCTCGGCCGAGGCCGGAGGCGAAGGGGAAAAAGGCCGATCTTCCTCGGCCAAAGGCATAGGCGAAGAGGGCGGCACCTGGGAGTTTCAAAATCCCTGGCGTGAAGCGAAAGCTTGTGATTTCCTCCGACGAGGAGGGGTCGAGGAAGGTCAACGCCAAGAACCCGTGTCGTCGTCATCTGGCTCGAGCGGGGCGCCGAGGGCGGAGTCGTCTGGGCACCCGAAGAAGGCGGCCAAGCCCATTGGCATCCCATTCAGGGTCTTCGCCTAGTGAGTTACAAGCTGGGTGATCCCTTCTAATTCCTTTTTATCTTTTGTGCGCTGATGGGTTGCCTTAAGCAGGGTCACTGAGGGTGCCGACTCCCTCGCCGAGGGGCCAACTAGGATGGTCGAGTCGGCTGCACAGGTCGAGGTGGCGAGGTCCGACCCACCCTCGACCATCGTGGATTCAAAGGTCACGGCGCCAACGGTCGGCCAGGTCGAAGACCGGCCGACGACGGAGGCCGAGGGGAGGGTCGAGGTGACTGCCGAGGGCACAGTCGGGGCAACAACTGAGGTGACCCCGGTGGCCAAGCCCGAGCGGGTCGACTCAGAGGTTCTAGAATTCAACTAGGACCTGTTTCCCCTCTCCTACATAGATGTCGGTGTTGGCGGAGCCCCTGGGACTGAGCCAGCCACGGCGGTGACCGAGGTCCTACTTGCCTCGGGCGCCGAGGTACTGATGATCAAGGGCACCGAGGACTAGCTCGCCCCAGGGGTCTAGGAGGCCGTCATCGGCGATGCCGCGAACGAGCGAGCCCCGATCAGTGTGCCGGTGGTCGAGGAAGCCTCCAACTCTGAGGTGGGGGCGTGGAGGAGCTCGACCGCACTCTTCGCCACATCCGTGACTTGTTCCTAGTAAGCGTTAGTTTCCCTCCTTTCCTCCCTTAGCTTCCTTTCTAATGCTTTGAATTCGTAGGGTACCATCCGCCAGGCGCGGCCTGCCGAGGCAGTCCGGGAGTTGGAGGCGAGGGTAGTCGAGGCTTCTTGTCATAAGTCTGCTGCCCTATTATTACAGCTTCCTTCCAAAGTTGTCGGCTGACCCTTTTTGTTGTGCAGAGGCTGACGTGGCCATGGCCATCGCCGAGAGGCTCAAGGGAGTCGCCAAGGAGGCCAACTTGCTGACCGAGAAATTTTGGTTGCAATGGGACGGTGCCCAGGGGCTTCTCAAGCTTTCAAACACCGCCCACAAGGAGGCCGAGGCGGAGGAGAGGCTGGCGAAGGCTGAGGCGGAGCAGAGGCTAGTGAGGGCCGAGACGGCCAAGGATGGTGCGAAGGAGAAGCTCGCCATGTTCGAGGCGGCGAGGACCAAGGCGGAAGGGAAACTAGAGGCAGCCTAGTCGACGTGGGACGCCGTCAAGAGTAAGTGTCAGTACCGACACCTTTCTTAGTCTCTTTTTCTTTCTTTCTTGCTTGCGCTGACCGACCTCCCTCCTTGAGCAGGTTGCCTGTTGGTCTTTCACCACCAGATCGGGGACCTCAAGGCCCGATTGGAGGTGGCGAGGCTCAGTCGACCCGATGCCAGGAGGGGGCTCGAGCACTCCTAGATGCGCCTCCAGGTCTTCGTGTGAGACGCGGCAAAGCTCACCGTGACGCACGCCCTTGGCGTCATGCACAAGCTCCATCTGCGCGTTAGGGTCGAGGCGATCACCGAGGGATGACCCATCGCCATGGTGGAAGGCGACGTCGAAGGCATTTATGTAACATGGTCCTCTAGGAGCCGACGACCAAGAAGATCATCACTAACATGGTCCTCTAGGAGGCCCTTGTAAAAACCTAAAGTAGATGAAAAGTGTTAGTTCCAATGGAGAACAATTTTGGGCCATATTGGAGAACAATTTTTAAATTGCTATGGAGTTTTAATTTCTTCTATTCGCCTTGTGCCTGACTACCGCACATCGGATCACGACCTTAGCCCACTACGGCAGGGAACATGCCCTGTCTAGACCCGAGGGGTTTTAGATTGTGCCTCTAGCGTTGTAGTCTTTTACTTTGCGAATAGGTATAGGATGAGGTCACTGGTGACCGAGCCCCCGAGTAATTTGGCATCGTATCTAGCTGTCTTCAATTGGGTCCCAACCCTAGCCGGCCCTGGGAGGGGACATGACCTGGATCTGACCGGAGGGCATTAGGCCGAGCCATTGTGTTTGGCTAGATACATTGTCCAGGTACCCGGGGGAGATGTCGAGCCCGCAAGTAGCTCGAGCGCGCTCAATAGGCTTCCTTTCGGGGAACCCCGACCATTGCGGGTCGAGATCGCGTAGCTCAGGGCAGGCCATAAGCGTAGCGCAGAAGTTATTGAGCGAGCACAGGCTACTCGGTGGTCGGGAGAAGCCACCGAGCCTTCGGGGCGGCTCAGGTGTACTCAACAGGCTTCCTTCCGGGGAACCTCGACCATTGCGGGTCAGGGCCATGTAGCTCAGGGCAGACCATAAGCATGGAACGAAAGTCATTGAGCGTCCACGGGCTGCTCGGTGGCCGAACGATGAACGAATCGGAGTAGCACGATAATCGGAGAGACATCAATGTTGCTTTATTAAAAGAGCTTAGTGTAGAGTACATAGCTGTTCGAGGGTATAATCGGTGTGAGCACCCGATGTTCTGCAAAGAAGCTTGACCTGCGCGACCGCATGCTCCAGCACGCCAGTGGACTCTCGGGGGAGGGTGAGGTGACTGAGGTCGTTGGCGCGAAAGATCAAGCTCCCAAAGATGAACTTTGTACAGACGAGCATCGTGAAGTCGGTGGAGAAGAAGACAACCATCAAAACCGCTTGGAACAGCGAAGATGCACCCCTACCTGGCGCGCCAACTATCAACGGGATGGTCGGCAGTCTTCTGAGGGGGTTACCCACAGAGGTGAAAGAGTGGTCGGGGTGTCTCATCGATGGGTCTGATGGTCGACTCAAACACTAAGTGAGCCAAGAGACAGAGAGATTTTTATACTGGTTCAGTCCTCCTGGAGGATAATAGGCCTGTGTCCAGTGTTCTTTGTTAGGGTGGTATATGATCAAAGTTTACAAGATGAGAACTAAACTGAATCCTCAGCGAACTAGGTGCAAAATCGAGGAGTGGAGGCGGAGCCCCCTGCCCGCGCATCCTGCCATCCCTTTTATAGTCCAAGGGGGCAGTTACAAAGGGGGCCTTGGGGCTCAAGAAAACTTGGTCATAAAGTAAAAAGCAAGTATAGAGATATCCTGAAAAGTGTAACGGAATCATCTTGGACTCGCTCGTCGGGGCGTCTTGTGTGCTGCCTTCCCTCGGGATCCACCGTCCGCCGGTGTCCTCCGCACTGCTATCGAAGATGATGTTCCTGTTGGGTGGTCTCCTGTTTGTCCCGTCTGTGAGGCTTACCAAGGAAGTCTCGCTCCCGAGGACGGGGCGTCCCTTTTAGGGTCGGGTCACAGAGTTGAGGTTGAGAGGAGCGAGGCTGGGGTCAGACCCGGGGGTAGGGGTCGGGACACCCGACCTTGTATGGGGTCGGGTTGTCGACCCCAGCCTGAGGTCAACCAGTCCGCTCCAGCCGGTCTTCTTTCCCTTGCGTGGGCTACCCCGAGGCGACAACCCCCACAGTAGTTATAGTGGTCCATGGTCTAAAATTTTTAACATGTCGGTATACAAGTATATGAATTACAAAACACAATTAAACAAAAAGACATATATATAGTTCATAAAATAAATTAGTTTAATTTTCTTAACGTATAATTCAAATATTACGTACCCATAATAGTTGAAGAGCAATATATCACTACTTCTTCTTGTCAGGTCTGCGCCTTTTAATAGCCATGAAAGTGTTGATGATCTCTTCTTCATTCACTTGTAAGAAGATATCCCGCTCAATAAAAGTCACTAGATAATCATTCAGAAGGCTATCGTCCATCTTATTTCTCAACTTGTTCTTGATAAAGGTCATTGCAGAAAATATTCTTTCAACACTTGTGATAGCCACTGGTAGAAGCAATACGAACTTGATAAGTAAATAGACCCAATGATAAACTTTGTCCCTTTTTGTTCAACAAGTTTTACTAAGAATTATATGATTAAGAATTATATAATTCTTCATTTTGACAAATCTGCATAAGAATTATATGATGTTTCAATTTACCAAACCAATAATCCAATATCCAATACTATAAAACATATGATTAAAATTTAATTAGTTTTTTATTCCTAGTATGTACCTGATAATCAGTTGATCCTCTAATGGCACTACTGGAGAAACCATCATTGGTTGAAATGGCAAAAACCACAGTAGTCCCGGTTTGAGTTGCACCCGGGACTAGAGATGATCTCTAGTCCCGGTTTAAAAAGTCTACGGATTTCTAGGAACATTAGTCCCGGTTCGTGTCACTAACCGGGACTAAAGATCACCTCTAGTCCCGGTTCAAATGTTGTCGAGTCCGCCGAGCACCGGCACCTTTAGTCCCGGTTGGTAACACCAACCGGGACTAGAGATGCTACCTATAGTCCCGGTTGGTGTTACCAACCGGGACTAAATATGTCTGGCGCTCTGACAGGTTCTGACAGCCTCTGACACCTTATTTAGTCCCGGTTGGTAACACCAACCGGGACTAAAGATTCTATTTTTTGTCCCGGTTGAGTTTACCAACCGGCGCTAAAAGATAATTTTGATCTTTAGTGCCGGTTGGTAAAACCAACCGGGACTAAAGATGGCTTGCTTTTTATACTCCTTCTTCCTCCTCCAGCCCGAGCTTGCTACACTTGTCTTCAAAGTTTTTCTCCAGCTAGAGGGGAGGTGTGTCAAAATTTTTTGTGATTTTGTTTTGGTGATAATACACAAATCTTTGCTATCTACAAGGTTAGCAACTTCTTCCTCTTATGATCTATGCTTAGCACTTTGTATTTTACGGTTGTTTTCTATACATTAATCATCTCTAGATTTTTTTTTAAACATGAGGAGAGAGAAAATTTGTTTGGACTAATTATTTTGCTAAGCACATTATATTGTGTTGAGAAAAAAGTTGGGGAAAATAAAGAGGAAGAAAAGTAAGCTTAGCACGTCACAGTTATAGGAATTTAGTCCGTACAATTTTATCTCAAAAAATATTTATGGAAAATGATGAGAGAGAATCTTTTGGAGAAAAAAGTTATAAAATAGATGACAAAGGACCTTTTAAAATAGATGCAAAATAATTAATTAATTTTATGCTTATCACTTTAAAAGACCTTTTAAAAATAATTCTATTTTTTAGAACAACACATTACGTATATTGGATTAGTATATAATAATTGTCGATTATATACATATAAGTATTGATGTTATATTGAAATGATTTGAATTTTGTGGAATTTTCTTACGATTTTTGTGCATTCCATGTAGATGGATCGGTAATGGATGTACAACGCGGATCGACTGGTCGAGAGAGTTTATTCAAGGCGTCCATTATTTTTTGAGTGTGGCCGATGCCAACAAGCATAAGGGTTTCATACGTTGTCCATGTAAAAAGTGCAAAAACGAGAAGGAGTATTCTACATCAAGAATTATTCATGCCCACTTGTTTCATCGGGATTCATGGCTCACTACAATTGCTTGGACATCGCACGGAGAGGTGGGGGTTGCAATGGAAGAAGATGAAGAAGACGACGACAACATTCCGGACTGTGGTCAATACGGTGGGTTTGAAGAGAATACAGTGGACGAGGCGGGCGGGGATCCTGAAGAAAACGACGGTGCCGATGACCTTGGTCGATGTTGCGTGATGTATGGGGGACTGCGAAGGCGTAAAGGAAGTGCGAAATTGAGCGTATGTTGGCGGACCACAAAGGTCCTTGTACCCGGCGTGAACGGGGGCACAAAAAGTTAGGTACCACGCTGGAATTCTTACAATGGAAGGCCAAAAATGGTGTCAGTGACAAGGCATTTGGCGAGTTACTAAAACTCGTGAAGAACATTCTTCCAGAGGGAAACGAATTGCCGGAATCAACGTACGAGGCTAAGAAGTTAGTCTGCCCTCTAGGACTGGAGGTACAAAAGATACACGCATGTCCTAACGATTGTATCCTCTACCGCGGTGAGGAGTACGAGAACCTAGAAGCATGTCCGGTTTGTAAAGCACTTCGATACAAGATCAGACGAGATGATCCAGGCGAAGTTGACGGCATGTTGATGTGGTATTTTCCTATAATACCACGGCTGAAGCGTCTATTCAGGAACAAGGAGCATGCAAGAATGATGCGTTGGCACGCGGAAGAACGCCTACAAGACGGCATGCTGAGACATCCCGCCGATGGGTCACAGTGGCGAAACATCGACAGAACATTTGAAGACTTCGGCGAGGATGCACGAAACCTAAGGTTCGGCTTAAGCACGGACGGCATGAATCCTTTTGGAGAGATGAGCAGCAGGCATAGCACTTGGCCTGTGACGATGTGTATCTACAACCTCCCGCCTTGGCTATGCATGAAGCGAAAGTACATTCAGATGTCGGTTATTATTCAAGGCCCGAAGCAACCTGGTAACGACATCGATGTGTACCTGACACCGGTGATCGAAGATCTAAAACTGCTGTGGAATAAAGAAGGTGTTCCCGTGTGGGATGAAGATAAACAGGAACAGTTTAAACTACGAGGGTTGCTGTTTGTTACCATCAATGATTGGTCTGCACTTGGCAACCTATCCGGACAGTCAAACAAGGGGTATAACGCTTGCACCCACTGTATGGATGAGACTGAGTGTACATACCTGAAACATTGTAAGAAGGTAGTGTACATGAGCCATCGTCGCTTTCTTGCTGCAAGCCACCCTGTCCGGAGAAAAGGGAAACATTTTGATCAAAAGGCAGACCATCGTTCTTAACCAAAGCATCGTAATGGAAAGGCCGTGTTTTCCATGGTGAAAGACCTCAAAGTAGTATTTGGAAAGGGACACGGCAACCAATCTATAGCAAGTGAAGGTGGTCACGTGGCGATGTGGAAGAAGAAGTCAATTTTTTGGGAGTTGCCCTACTGGGAAGTCTTGGACGTCTGCCACGCAATCGACGTGATGCACCTCACCAAGAACCTTTGGGTAAACTTGCTTGGCTTCCTAGGTGTATACGGAAAATCAAAAGATACACTTGAGGCACGTAACGATCTGAAACATATGGCACAACGCGACGGCCTTCACCCGCAACCAAAGGATAAAGGAGCCCAATACCTAAGTCCAGCCAGCTACACTCTGAGCAGAGCAGAGAAGGAAATAATGTTTGAATGCCTAGAGAGCATCAAGGTACCGTCTGGATACTCCTCGAATATAAAGGGAATAATAAGCACGAAGGATAAGAAGTTCACAAATCTAAAGTCCCATGACTGCCACGTGCTGATGACACAGCTGCTTCCCGTTATAATTTGAGGTATCCTTCCCGATAATGTCCGGGCAACAATAACAAAGCTATGTGCTTTCCTGAACGCAATTTCATAGAACATCATCGATCCAGATAGACTAGAAGACTTTCAAAATGATGTGGTCCAATGTCTTGTCAGCTTTGAGATGATCTTTTCGCCTTCCTTCTTCAATATCATGACACATCTCCTATGCCACCTTGTCAAAGAGATCCGTATCCTCGGTCCGGTATTCCTACACAACATGTTTCCCTTCGAGAGGTATATGGGCGTTCTAAAGAAGTACGTTTGTAACCGTTTGCGTCCGGAGGCCAGCATCGCCAATGGATATGGAACAGAGGAGGTGATTGAGTTTTGCGTCGACTTTATTGAAGACCTCCGTCCCATTGGGTGCCTGAATCAAGCCATGAAGGTAGACTACGGGGGAAGGGAACTCTTGGAAGGAAGGCAATAATGAACATAGACAATGACTTGTACAGGAAAGCACATTGGATCGTGCTGCAACAATCTTCATTGGTGGCTCCTTACATCGAGGAGCACTTGGCGATTGTTCGCTCGGAAAACATCGGTAAGACGGATGCCTGGATTACACGCCATCACATCGATGCATTCCCTGCTTGGCTGCGACAACGTCTCATGGGAAACGCGAGCATTGACCAACAACTAGCCTTCTTGGCGAGAGGACCATCTTGCTCGATCACCACATTCCAGGCATATGAAATCAATGGGTACACATTTTACACACGGGCCCAAGACTTAAAGAGCACGAATCAGAACAGCGTTGTCCGCATCGATGCCGTGGGATACGATGGTACGACTAGCACATATTACGACAACATCGATGACATATGGGAGCTGGACTATGGACCTCTGAAGGTCCCTCTGTTTCGGTGCCAGTGGGTTAGGCTTGGTGGTGGAGGCGTAACTATTGATGCAAGTGGGATGACAACGGTCGACCTGAGCAAGGTTGGATACTCAGACGAACCTTTCGTACTTGCCAATGATGTACGACAAGTTTTCTATGTCAAGGACATGGCTAGCAAATCAAAGAAGGGGAAAGGGTCCGACGAGCCAAAGCGCCACGTGGTTCTCCCAGGCAAAAGGAAAATCATGGGAGTCGAGGATAGAACTGACGATTACGATCAGTTTGACGGGCAACCTCCGTTCACGGTGGCGGTTGACCCGAGTATCCTCCTATGAATTGATGACACCCCTTACTCACGCAACGATCATAACAAAGGAATAATTGTGCGGAGAAAGTACGTGAGGACAAATGTTACATAGCTAAATTTATGTATGGACGATGTAAATTAAATTGAATCATTGAATATTATCCCTATCTTCCACTTGACCTTATTCAAGATCTATAATTACATCAAGAACCTTGGTACGTACTATCCGAATAGGGCATTATATATAAATACCGATCTTTTATGAAACACCATGTTAATTATATATAAACATATGTTAATTATATATGAATATAAAATATATTAACATATGAACATTATAATTATACATGAATATAAAATACAATAGAATAGGGCATTATAATAATTAGTCCCGGTTTGTTACAAAACCGGGACTAGAGGTGAATTTCATTGGTGGAAAAACTTCTTTAGTCCCGTTTGATCCATCAACGGACTATTGATGTCGACCGACCTATGCCACGCGGCTGTCCGGCAATCTTTGTCGGTTGGTGGATTCAACCGGGACAAAAGATATGATCTTTACTCCCGGTTGAAGCCACCAACCGGGCAAACATCTTTGCTCCTGCGGTTGGTGGCTTCAACCGGACTAATGTTTTATATCGTTGTCCCGTTGGAGCCACCAACCGGGAGTAAAGGATCTTCTACTGTTGTTGGATTCAACCGGACAAATGACGCCGTGACTATATATAGCAAGGGCCTTACTGGGATCCAACACTTAGCCGTTTTCTCACTTCGAACCGCATCGTCTTCGTCGCCGTCGCCGAGCCCTGTGTCGACGCCACAGACGCCGCTCTCCGCCGTCTTCGTCGCCGGAGGACCTCCGCTCCGCCGTCTTCGTCGCCGTCGCAGTTAGCGCCGCTGCGCCCTAAGATTTCCCAACATTATGCGCTAGGGTTTGGCCGCCGTCGACGCCATCGCCATCGCGGCCATCATCGCGGTCACCGTCGCCGCCGCCCTCCCCACGCCACCCGTCCCCTTGCGCCTCCCCACGGCCCCCGAGCCGGCCGGCCCCTAAACCCTAAACGGCCGCGCGCCGCGCTCCACTCCACGCGCCGCCGCCGCACTCGTGAATGTTAATGAATTTTGAGTATATGTGTATTTTGAATATATGTGTATTTTGAATATATGAATTTTGTATGTATGGATATTTTGAATATATGATTTTTGTATGTAAATGGACCGTTATATGTAAATGGACTGTTATTAGAGTTCTTGAGAATTTTGAATATTGAATATGTATTTACATATGAAATTTGAATGTTTATGGGAATTGTGAATTTTGTATTTTTGAACGAACGAGAACGCTAAAATCAACAAATGGTTCTTGAGAATTTTGAATATTGAATATGTATTTACATATGAAATTTGAATGTTTATGGGCATTGTGAATTTTGTATTTTTGAACGAACGAGAACGCTAAAATCAACAAATGGTCGTGAACGAACGAAGGGACGAACGAACGAACGAACGAGTGTTCGTTCGTTCGTTCGGTCGTGGACAGACGAACATTCGCGAACGGACGAACGAACGTGGACGAACGGACATCTCCTTTCCTCAATTTTTCATTTCCTCTCCAATGATATAACCGAATAATTTTTTTCAGAATTCTTTGATTAAGATCTCAACCCACAACAATCAAATGGCGGATTGTAACGAGGAACAACTTCTCCATGATGAGATCGCACGAGGAACAGAGGTTTACAACGAGGAGGGGAATGAAGATACAAATCAATACCTCAACGAGGAGGGGGACGTGCAGGGGAACGATGAGAAGAATGAGGGCTTCGCCTCCGCCTCCGCCTCCGCTGAACAGAAGAGGGCACGCGGGCAACGCGGTCTCAACAAGCGCATAGAGGGTCGACATGTCATAACGGAGGTAGAATCTGACGGTCGCCCTATTGCCCCAGAGGACGCCGCAAGGAAGTTTGTGGCGCACAGCGGATGGGTGGTGAGGGATCACGTGTCCGTAAGCGTTGCCAACTGGAGGCGATCAAGGACAGGAGGAGATGAGTAGAGCTATCTCCCAGACTCAGAGAAAGAAATGATGTGGACTATAATGCTGCAAACGTTCACCATCCCAGACTCACAACAAGCAAGGGTGAAGGAATGGACGTTAAAGAAAATGGCAGAGCTCTTCAGGAACTAAAAGAAAGAGTTACACAAGAAATATATCCTGAAGGGTCAGACCCCTGACTTTGACGAGTTCCCGAAGCTCAGAGATCATTGGGATGCTTTTGTTGAACATAAGACTGGGGAAGAAGCACAAGCTATCATAGAAAAGAACAAGGCCAATGCAGCTAAAAAGAAATACCATCACAAGCTTGGGTCAGGCGGCTATAAGAAAGCAATGGAGAAATGGGAGAAAATGGAAGCCGACCTTGAAGCGCGAGGTATCGTTCCAGGCACAACCACCTGGCCGGAACGAGCAAAGCACTGGTTTTATGCTCACGGCGGCTCACTTAATCTCGTCGATGGCACAGTTATCTTTGGTGATGAAATTCAAGAAGCCGAACGGAGGTTAGAGGAAGCGCTGCAGGCCACTTCCTTGGGCCCGTTCAGGCCCGACAGAGAGAAGGACGAGCTAACGCTCGCCCTCCAAAACCCAGAGCACCCAGGGCGAACGCGAGGAAAAGGCGTCGTCGCCTGGAAATATGGGTTCCAAGCTGACGTCGACACATATAAGAGTCGAATGAGGTCAAAGCGAGATAACGATGCGAGGTTCGCTGAGATGGAAATGAGGCTCTCGCAGATTGATCAGATTGTGGACGAAAGGCTGGCCATAAGGTTGGCAGAGGAGCGGAGCCATTGGGTTAGCCAACAGTTGGCTCCAGCAATAGCCGCTCAACTACAGCAGTAGCGCAGCAGCTGCGCTTCAACTAGAAATGAAGGTGATTTAGCCCCACAAGCTGAACCGGGTCCGCCATGCCCCGTTGATGACATCACACAACGAACACCATGTGAGTTGCACATTCCGCTAAAGAACATAACAATAAAGGTATGTTCGTACTTTTATGTTGTACGTATATTTCATTGAATAACTTGTCAATCAATGTTCATTACTAACTAATAAACAATCTTCTTGAACAGTCGCGTCGGGCATGGCCATTCCAAGAGAACGAGACGGCACCTACCACTCTGACCCGTTCCACCGTGTACTCGAAAGTTGAAATTGAACAGTGGAACGAGGCTATGAAGATCTCGAGCTGGATATTGCCGGAGGAGACGGGAGCCGACGCTAGGAGAAACACTCACGGAATATTTCTCTCGGAGGAAGATCTTCATAATATTCCCCGGACGTGGGTCGTCTCCTCCGTCTCCACGTGGGCCGTCTCCTCCGTCTCCACGTGGGCCGTCTCCTCCGCCTCCACGTGGGCCGTCTCCTCCGCCTCCTTCACCGCCTCCGCCTCCTCCACCTCCTGTGTCGCCTCCACGAGCACCGACTCCTAAACGGTCGTCTCCAACTCCACCGCCTTCCAACCCTCCTCCGTCGCCACAACGAGCACCGACTCCTAAACGGTCATCATCCAAGAGTGCGCCGTCAATATCAAGCGGTCGTCCAAGAAGAAAGATTCAAAGAATTGAGAAGACGCCGCCACCGACACAGAAGCTTTCATACGAGAAGACTCCAGAGGAGCTTGAAGAAGCTGTCCAAGCTGAAGTCAGGGCTCACTTCAGAAAGAAGTCTCCTGAGAAGCCTCCTGAAATCCCCCAGGAGACCAAGGACTTCTTCAAGAAGACGTACCTAATGCCACAGCCTAAACCGCAACCTCAACCGCAGTCCGACTACGACAGGACTATTCAGAAGGCTGCTGGCAAGGCGAAGAGGACGGGCAAAGATGTACCCGTTCGTGTTCCAAATGTCGATCGACTTAAGACAATTTATGGAATCTCTGGAATTTCAATGGATCAATTACACGGCCGTGCTCCCTGGCGAAGGCTCGAAATACAAGTTCAAACTTGGAAAGCCTCTTGTAAAGCCGAATCAAGTGAAAAAGCTACCAACACGGATGTACCGCTTCCACAAGTGGTACATGCAAGAATCCAGCAAGGGTGGAGAGATGGTAACGGGCAAATATTCACAGTACTATTTCGTCGATGGAGGTGACGACTTCTATATCCGATTCGAAGACATATTCGACCTCTACCAGCTTGATGCCATCGACGTCTCACTTCTAGCCACACGGGCTTTGTAAGTTTCGTTCTGTTATTTCGTTTCTTACCTTCTTGTATTTAGTTGACTAAAATTCTTTTTAACCGTTGTAGAATGGCGATGCAAAACTGCAACATGCACGACTGTAGCAAACATGGATTCATGGATCCACGCAAAACCAACGGCGTATTGGTTGATCATTTTCCTGATCCAACACTAGACAACATTTACAAGTCGCTGGTGATAAACCACTATCGGTCATTTATCCTTCTGCCCTACAACACTGCGTAAGTATTTTCTTCCTTCCGTACCGATTTCAATTCCGTGTGCATACATAAATTTTTCATATGTGTCATCTAAACCACTTTGCAGATTCCACTGGGTTCTATTAGTAATTGACATGGATAACTCGCGGATCCATGTCTTTGACTCAATGGATAAACCAGAGTCCACATACACAAAGATATTTGAACTGCTAAATAGGTAATGCCATCTTACTTGCTAGCTATTGCATATATGCGGTTCTCTGATAATTACTAGCTAACTTTTAACTGCACGTAGGGCATGGGAACGGCTTCGGACTAATGTTCGCGGAAATTGGAAAGATAAGCTCTCCGTGAGGATGAACTTTCCAGTGAGTAACATGCTCCAAAGTTGTTTTGAATTATTACTTTGTTCTAAAATATGAAATGTATATTAAACTTGTCGTCGTTTGTTCTTTACTGCAAAACAGTCGTAGGACACCAACTTATGCGGATACTACGTCTGTGACTACATTCACCGCTTTGTGACCGATGTCACAACTATCGACGATATAGATGTACGTATAACAGCTATTCATACATTACGTACCGATTTCTTATTAACTTCATATATTTATTTCTCGTTTGATCGAATTAATGACAGCTTATGCAAGTAAGAGACAACCTCCCCCACGAGACTTTCATATAAGCCGCTCGGGAAGAATTGATGGGATTTATAAACGAGCGATCATTGATCCCACGGGGAGTTCTATTTTAATTTAAGTAACTTAACCACCGGATCCAAAAATAGACAATGTTTTATAACATACGAAATATATGTGGATATTGTACATATGTGTATATGTTTTGGTAATATATTATATGTATATATTTTCTTTCTTAAGTTCATTTATATGTGTGTAACTTATATATTTATAAATATATATTATATAATATATATTTATAAATATATGTGTGTAAAATAATAATATGTGTGTAATATGTAGTATGTAGCACTGTTGGAGAAAGAATAAAATTAAAAAATATAAAAATTCTTTAGTCTCGGTTGAAGCCACCAACCGGGACTAAAGATGGCGCAGCGCCACGTGGCTCCGCCATCTTTAGTCCCGTTGGTGGCTTCAACCGGACTAAAGGTGCATATTTAGTCCCGGTTATTTAACGGGACTAGAGATCGCCCATCTCTAGTCCCGGATTTGTAGTCTTGGTTTGACAACCGGGACTACTGGGGGTTACGAACCGGGACAGTTGTGGCTTTCTCCAGTAGTGTGGCTATTGTGTTGCGGTGCTGCTGCTGCCTGGACGCTTGCCTGCTGCAGTCTGATCTCACTGGATGCTCGCCTGGTTGCCGTCGCCCCGAGTCTCCAGGAGCGTCCTGTTCTTGTGAGTCAACCCTGCGCCCTGTTCTCGTGAGTCGCCGGCTGCCGCACCATGTTATCGCTTGAGATCGGCACCCTGCGTCCTGTTCTCCAGGCGTTCCTCGTGAGTCGTGAGTCGTCGGCCACCGCTCCCGTCCTGTCCTCCAGGCACTCCTTGTGAGTCATGAGTTGCCGGTCACCGTGCCTTGTTATCGCTTGAGATAGATCTCGATGGTCACAGCCGTGCCGCACAACGAAGAAAACCGAACCGTCGAGTGTCGGCCGTCGGTCTCTTCTACATGGATGGGCTTCTGTTGGACCGAGTGCAGGGTGATCCTCGGGGTATAGGGACCACCCTGTAGCTCCACCCCTGAATGAGATCCTATGTGGGGTGTAGAATGAATGCAATGGATCATTTTCTATTTTCTACCATGATTATTACTATCTCCATGTATATATATGGCGTCATTAAATTTTTACATAATATTTAACTATTTGTCTTATTAAAAAATTAATATAGATATATAAAATTACAAGATAAGTTTATAATTTCTTGAGTAAATTTTATAAAACAATAAATATATTGATCAAACTATCGCAAAACTACACATTTAAGATGATATATCATAAAACTATAGATCTCACAACAAATTTATCACAAAACTACAAATTGAAGATGAAGTATAACAAAACTACGCATTTAGTAACAAAATTATCACAAAACTACACATTTAATATCAAAATTATGACAAAACTATAAATTTAACGTTAATTTAATCACAAAACTTGGATGTTTATAACTCAACCATAACATTAGTGATAAATATTTAAACCCCAAAATCTATAGTTTTGTGATAATTTTATTATTAAATTTATAGTTTTATGATATTTAGTCTTTAATATGTAGTATTATGATAAATTTATGGTTAAATTTGTAATTTTGTGATACATCATTTTAAATTTTAAATTTGTGTTCATTGTAAAATTTACTCTAATTTATTTGACAATAAAATAAGTTACAATAAAATAAATGATAATTGTATAATATTTTAATAAGATGAATGGTCAGAAAATTTAAAGGCGTCATATATTAAAAAGCGAAGATAGTATTTCCATCCTTCAATTTTCACCATACCTAATTGAGCTTAGAGAAAAGAACTACGTACATAAAACCTATTATGACTGCAGTAATCATTACACAAGTTTTGACATGTGCATTTCCAGTATGCATTGCGAGCCAAACTATTTTAAAAGAATTGGATTTCTATAGAATACTACTATTTTGTTATTATGAGGCCAACAACCCGTTTTTATAATAACTACAATTAATGAATAAATACAGGTACCTAATAAATTGGGCACAAACTATGATGTAGTAACCAGAGGTGACAACAAAATCAGCAGTAGTCGATGGCACATCTCTTGGGTGTGGCAATGGTGGTGGTATATATAGCGATGACGAGAGCAACTTAACGGACAGAGAAGCGGGGAGCACTTTACACAAGGAAGAGCTTACATAAGACACTTGCTGGGTCAGAAGAGATTGTTGGGAAATCTTTAAGATAACAAAAACCATATCCTTGCATAGAACACTTGTATTGTAGTTTAACTTGCCATGTGAGTCACAACAAATACAAACCAAGATAACAACTGCCTCTTCCTTCAAACCATTGCTCCAATCTAGTTATATTATCATCAACATCATAAACTCGAAATACACATTTTGCAGGTCTCAAATTACACATCAAAACCGGGTCGGTGCTCGATTTAACCCCATAATTCCATTTGACTGGTTCCTCTCAAGCATGTTGCCCGGGCCCCGCGCTTTCCACTTCCCTCAGTCCATATACTCCCAGAAAAGGCGATTAGAAAAGCACATAAAGAGCACAAACAACATATACCCCACCCCACAACCAAGAAGATTGTCCTAACACATGTGATAATTTCTCCGAGATCATTACAAACCGTCACTGACATTAGAGGCTAACAAATATATACTGATGCCGATGGAGGCCACATGTCAGCGACCCCCCCAGTGACCGCCCTGTGGACGGAGCGGATTGTGCGCGTAGCGTTGCTACCCACTCTCTCATATGAGACCAAACACAATAAACACACACACGCGCGCACTCTCTCACTACTCTCTCTCTTCCGTTCGCTATATATTGGCACCTAATAAACACAGTGGCCTGAGCAGGAGCATGTGCTAGGGAAAGCAAGTCTTCCTCCTCGCTTTTCCTCACACTCTACTGCTCCTCATAATCATCATCACCATCACCATCGTCGTCACCATGGCAGTGCTCCTCTCCGTCCTCTCCACCTCTTTTCTGCTGCTCTTGGCGGCCTCCTCCTCCACGCCATGCGCGTCTGCATGCGAGAGGTGTGTGCGCAACGGCAAGGCCGCCTACTCGCCCTCGCTCTCCCCTCTCCCAGCTGGTAAGCACACAGTACTTCACCCCTGACCATCAAGAACTGGGTTGATCCATTGATCTGCAAGAACAAATATGTGAATCTTGGGGTGGCTTTCTCTTGTGTTGTGTGATGGATGGATGGATCTCAGGTGGTGGAGGAGGATGTGGGTATGGGGCCATGGCCATGGAGATGGAGCTCAATGGGGGATTCCTTGCTGCTGGGGGTCCAAGGCAGCACAGGGGCGGGCTTGGATGTGGAAGGTGCTTTCAGGTACTACAGGGCCAAAGAGGCCAAATTTGTTTTCTGTCTTGTCTTATTTTTTTCTTTTTTGTTCACATTTCTGGTCATGTCCTTTTCTGATTTAACCAAAATGTCCCTTCTTGGTTGCTTGTTCCTCACATGGGGCTGGTTATTCAAGAACTTGTGGGATTTTTGTTTTTCATTTAAGATGAGAAGCTTGAGGTTTGGATCGACGGTTTACAAAGTTTGTTTTGGTTTTTTGGAATTGGTGGTACGACTGGTAGTTTCTTCATGGTTTTTACTTTTTAGGGGGTGATTCTTTTTGGTGTTGTTTTCATCTCCTCTAGAAGAAGAAAACAATCAACTAATTATAAGAGCTTCTATTAATTTTTTTGCTTGTTTTGTTTCTACTTAGTAGTCTCTCCATCACAAATTATAGGGCGTCGTTATTTTCAGTAAAATCAAACACACTAACTTTTGACTAATGAGTATACTAACAATATCTATGTTAAGTATTATGTATCACTAGATTCATGTTTTTTAAAATATTTTTATATGATACTAGTTTTATAGTTGATGATAACATAATATGATATAAATTAGTGATCAAAATATGTTGTTAAAGATCATATAAAAATCATAGTCATTATAATTTGGGAGAGAGGAGTAAGATACTTAGATTCTGCTTGACACAACTTTTTCTTAAAAAAATATAAAATGTGTTTTGTAGAATAATTTAGGTAGTCCTTTTTGCAATCATGAAAAATAATACCAGACAATGGAAGTGACGAAGTAAAATCCCCTAAAAATGATTTAAGAACCAAAATTCAAAATACGACGTAGCTTTTAGAAAAAAAAAGAATAGTGTCAAGCGGGCTCCGAAGGCCTTCTAAACTTGCTCAATTTACCAATGCAGCCTATGTACAAAAGGTTCTGAAAGAGACTAAAATCTGTCTCATACTAGCCTTAGCCTGAACCAAATTTGTTTTCATTTCAACCCTGGTTGTTTCTTTTTAAGGAGGCTAGACCGTACTATTACTACATAAATGAAATTTATTTCAGTTGTGTTTTTGTCCTTTCACACTTGTTATTCACCCCAAATTTTTTTCATTTGTTTTTGGGAAACAGATGAGATGCAGAAATGCAGAGGTGTGCAGTAATGCAGGCGTCCGCGTCGTGCTCACCGACTTTCACAGGAGCAACAGTACGGACTTCCTGCTCGGTGGGCCCGCTTTTGCGGGCCTCGCCAAGCCCGGGATGGCCCACAAGTTGAAGAAGCTTGAAGGTCTGCCAGTAGAGTACAAAAGGTAGGAGTAATATCTGTCTGGCATGTTGTTAATTTTGAAGCCAAGTGAATACTAATTGTTGCTTTATTTGGAGAAAAATTACTGTTCTTAATTATCTAGTAATTATTTTAAATCAGATACATCCAGTGAATATATGGACGAGATTTGTATGTATTAGAAAAATCAGTGGAAGGTCATTTCGTTTGGTAGACTTGGAGTTACTGGAAGGATAATAATATCCCTAAGATGAGTAAATACGTACTCTCTCCATTCTTCTTTGGCGCTGGTTAGCTTAAAATTAAATTAATCAACATCAAACATCAAAAATTCTTATTTTTGAATTTCATAATGCATGGTATAAGAAAATGGTTCATATGGTTTGAATTCTTAGGTGTTCTCTTTTGAAGTTTATTTTCATATTGTATTTTAAAGTTAACGATTTAAAAATTTAGAATTTCACATTAAATTAGATAGATACAAATGTCACATTTATTTAAATGAAACATGTAGTAACTTACTCCATGTTACTCTTGAACTTGAATTCTATACTTAAATATTCATCACTGGAAAGTACTAAGCCCCTGTTTGAGATGGTTAAAATTGATGATCTAATATTTGTGATAGCTATTTAAGGGTATAAAGGAATGAATTAAATACTACAAAATTTGAAAATTTGCTTTAGAATATTATTCAAATATAATTTTATATAGAAAATTTGCACAAAATGTACTGTTTTTTTAGAGCTTGGAAAGCATGTAAACGAAAATCCAAAATCAAAAAAGAATAGCCGACTTCCAAATGCAGCAAATTCATGTTTACTGATGTTTACAACCATTGCCCATCTGGATATTAATTGGTCTTGGTCCAAATGCTAACATACCTTTATTTAGGCTGAAATATTGTAAAAGTGGACTCAGAGAGATTTTCCAAATGGTTCGCAAGGCAAAGACACAACTTTATTTTCAACGAGCCTAGAGATGCATACAAATTAATGGTTAGCACTTCAGTCCTCTAATATCTTTTCCCTTGTTTCCTTGCAGAATTCCCTGCGACTACAAGGACAAGAACCTGTCCATATTAGTAGAAGAGCAGAGCAAAAGGCCAAACAATTTGGTGATCAAGTTCCTCTACCAAGGTGGCCAAACTGATATCTTAGCGGTGGATGTTGCTCAGGTAAAATGAAGACTTGAATCGAACAGAATCAGAAGAGAAAAATATATAACATGTATTTTTTTCCAATGAACATCTTTTTGCATCTTAATTACAAACACCTAAAAACGAAAGCGTCTAATAAACAATATTGTGGACTTGGTCCATGCAGGTGGGGTCATCGGACTGGCGGTTCATGACCCGGGTCTATGGGCCTGTTTGGTTCATCGATCGGGTCCCCAATGGGCCGCTTCAGTTCCGTGCTGTGGTTACCGGCGGTTACGACGGCAAGTGGGTCTGGGCTGACCGGGAGGTTCTTCCCGCCAACTGGCGGCCCGGCCAGGTGTACGACACCGGTGCCCGGATCGCCGACGTGGCGAGGGAAAGTTGCCTAGACTGTGCCACGCTGGACTGGAAGTGAAAGCTGTGCTGCACCTGACGTATCTGGTACTCCAAAGACCAGGATATGTAGATACAGTCCTGATAGGTTGAAGGGACAGCTAGGGCTAGAAGCTGGAAAAACAGAGCACCCCTTTGCTGTCAAAACAAATACAATGTTATGGGGGATAGCTGTGATCTCTCTGTTTAGCCCTTTGATTTGGTCTTCTTCTTCTTCCAATATGCATGTGTGTTCATGCATATGCATATGAGAGATGTGTCATCGGGATCTGATGAGATGGTGGTGTGGGGCCAGGGGAATGTAAACAAATGTAGCTAGCTACCCCCCATACTAATTGCTAGAATAATAATGAACATAGTTCCAATGTTTTCTCCTTGGCATGTGAGTTGTGTCCCTGCTTATTCAAAGTTCACATGCCCACCTAACCTAGCAAGTGAGACTAGGATCTCTTGGTACTTTGTCGTCTAAATTGAGCTAAACAAATGCTGGTGTAGGCTGCTGTTTGTAGGTACTAGGTAGGTTTCTTTTATGTGGGGTATATGTAGGTAATACCCTATTGGAGAGCTTTTAACGGCTATAATTTCTGTCAAAATCTTAAGCTTCTCTAAATGATTTACATGTCTAGTTAGATTTTTAGAATATATAGTTATAAAATTTATAAAATAAATTAGAAGTCACAAGCTTGGAAACCTAACTTTTTTTGATTCTCATAAGCTAGATTCCCACTAGCAGATTCTTAGAATTTTAAGATCTTCAAACAAGGCACAGTACTAGCTAGTCCTCAAGGGATAGAACCAACAATGTAATTAATCTGTTTTTTCTTTTAAATAAAGGCATGAGCTCTGCCATCTTCAATTCATTTCAAGGAGGATAGAAATACATTTAATCCAGAAAAGAAAACCTCAGAAATAGATAATCGTAGCCCTGGAAGGAACCACTAGGCTTGTCGACCGATATATATTGCTTAAAGCCACTAACATATGGGCAAAAGACTCTGGATATATACGTTTATAACCGTGTGCGAAACCGCTACAGTAGGCACTACTAGCTTCTTGAGTTGCTATCTATATCTATAATCTATAACTATCTATAAAGCAAGTAGTGTTTCCACCCAAATTTTGTTTTGTCTGGCTATTTTGCAGAAAACTCTTTGAGTTTTTCTGAAATTAACCCGTAATCCGCCTAGCTATTTAAAAAAACAGTTATACATACGATAGAGCTTATCTTAACTACTTAAAAAATCTATAACTTTTTGATCATCAAATCGTTTTTTCGTTCAAATCTATAAAATTTTCGATCCGTATAACTTCTCGCTCCATTGTTGCCTCACTTTCCTCACCTCCAGCAGGCGAGCCCGACTCACACGCCTCCTGCGTTGTCATGCATTGCCCTGAGCGGCGGCCGAGCACACGCTGCACACGTGAGCTAGCGCGCCGCCGTCGATATACATGCAACTTATCCTATTCATCAATATATTTTTCTAACTAATAATATCCAAGTCGTAAATATTTTAAACTTTTACCAAATTTCTAATCGGTTTAAAGTATCAGTAAGTCAATATCTATTTTCATTATATTTTTGACTTAATTTGGTGAAATTAAATTAACTTATACTAAATGTCTATCTAATACTATTTTTTAATCAAGGTCCAGTGGTACATAAAGTTAAAGATACCATTGCTTTCAAAGTTATATATATGTATATATATAACTATCTATAAAGCAAGTGTGTTTCTATCCAAAATTTTCATCCGTCTGGTTATTTTGCATAAACCCCCTTGAGTGTTTATAAAACTAACCCGCAATCCCAATGCTGAAAAGAAAGGGAGGGCTTGGATGAAAAAAACCTCCTATGTCCCTCTCTTCCGTCCCCATCCGCGCCGCGCCTGCGCCCCTCCCCCCGTCGTTGCTCGGAGCTCCCGCTCCGCCGCCTAGACCTTCGTCCTCCGCCTGCTTCCCTCCCTGCGTCGTCATTCCGTTGCAACGCACGGGCATTTTGCTATAACTATCTAAGCAAGTAGTGTTTCTACCCAAAATTTGTTCTACCTGGCTATTTGGCAGAAAACCCGTTTAGTTTTTCCAAAATTAACCCGCAGTTAGGGGTGGATACCAGCTCGGCTCAGCTCGGCTCAGCTGGCTCGGCTTGGCTCGGCTCGTGAGCCAGCTCGAGCCAGCTCGTTTAGCTCGCGAGCCACTTTAATACAGTGCAATTTATGTACAAATTATATTTTTTAGTCTATTAAACATGCAAATATACAATTAAAAAAAGTAAAAAGCGATATATTAAGTCCATAATTAATGTAATAACACTTGTCCATCGATAATTATCCATGCAAATGTAATGATGCAACTAGATTAGATATTATTACTATTATAATCTAAAGCATTAGGTCCATATTGACCATCAAAAAATCATAAAAATTATTGATTTATTGTCACATCAACAACAAAACAAGCAAAAGAATAACAAATACAAGCAAAACATTAGGCTCTGCTTTGTACATTGCATCTGGCTCGTTGATCTCACAAGCAGCTCGCGATCTAACTCGTTATAGCTAACAAGCTAAACCCTTGACGCAGCTCGTTAGCATTTCTCAACGAGTCGAGCTGAGCTGAGCCAACCACGAGCTGAACGAGCTAGCGAGCCACGAGTATTTCGTCAGCCTACCCGCAGTCCCAATGCTGAAAAGAAAGGGAGGACTTGGATGAAAAAAGACCTCCTTCGCCCCTCCCTCCCGTCCTCATTTGCGTGTCGCGCCCGCGCCGCGCCGCGCTCCTCCCTCCCATCGCGCTCGGAGCTCCCACGCCTCTCCGTGCCGTCCCCATCCGCGTGGCGCCTCGATTTCACCCGTTGCAGCGCACAGACACAATTGCTAGTAATATACTATGCGCTTACTTTGTTTTATATTGTTAAGTGTTTTACGATTGAAGTTAAAATTATTTAAGCTTAATTAACTTTATAAAAAAATATAGCAATATTTCTAACTAAAATATACTATAAAAATATAAAAATATATTTAATGAAACTAATTTAACGTTATAGATATTGTTATATTTTTTAACCCTTGTCAAATTTAAAAAGAAATAACTTATGAACTTATAACAAATGTAGCAAAATAAGGTAGACTAGGTCCTAATATAACCATTTTTCCTCCTAGCTAGCTGGGTGGCCGTCTTTAGAAAAAGAAAATGATTTAGAATCAAGTTTATGTTTTTGTTTTTAAAGTGAAAACTGCTTTTCGGTTTTTGAAAAATCAATTGAAAACCGATAAAATCGATGACTTTCGGTCAACATCGTACCAACCGGCTAATACAGATCGAATTTCACAAACCGAGTATGAGTGGTTTTAGGAAAAACAAAATCGATCGGTTTTGTGAACGCCGTTGAGGATCAAGTTTGAGATGGTCTGTACACTGGAGCGTGTAACATGGGCGGTGGTTGTTTTCATCAGGAAAAAACCTGCATGAGGACAGCCATGCATAGGTCTATGTCTTGCCGTGGAAACCGACATCTGCCTTAACAAAAGAGCTGATTGATTGCAACCTCTGCATGCATGCAAACGTCCAGCCGTCACGATCACACCCACTCCACAATGTGGAAAATTAAAATCTTATATTGCAATAAAAGAGACCAAGTTGGATGTATGCAAGGAAAAAGGAATAGTATTTACTGAAAATATTATCATTCCACATATAACTTGGGAATTGTGTTTCCATATAGAATTTATAAAAAATATTAATATGTCAGTGCACTGTAATGGACTATATCACTGGGAATATGTTGGTTTGGGAATATGTTGGTTGTGGATAGCCAAAGCACATGATTTTTTTTTCATACTAACCACATTTTCCCCTATTTTTCTCGAAGAAATTTTTTTTAACACTCAAAGGGAGGATAGGACGAACGAATTTGATTTTTAAAGTAGTAGTGACCAGAACACAACAACGTACAATCTTAGAGCCTTCTTTTAATTTATCAATTTTGGGAGTATTACCTAATTTGGCCTATTAAGTTTCATCCAAATCAGGTGACTAAGTTTTATTTTCTCTATAAGTCCTCTGAATATGTTTTTCAATTTAATATAATCATATATAGAACAGACCTAATGAGTCATGCACGCAAAACAGCTCCTAAATGAGCTAGCCTTGTTTGCCAGTTCAATCATGAAAAATACATTTTCGCCCTCCAATCTCCACTTGCAAAATAAGAAAGAGGGAATGAAAGAATTAGCAGACTTGATGCTAACTTCGGCTCTGTTTGAGGAGTTTCGCAGGTGATGCTTCTCACATAATCTTTAGTTTCGCAGCTACAGCTTCTCGTATAATCTTTAGCTTTCTCAAATAGTTTAAATTGTCATCCAGATTTTGAGAATTTATAGTTGTAGAATTTAGAAAATAAACTAGAAGCCATAAGTTGGAAAATCAACTTCAAATTCTCAGAAGCTGGCTACGAACCAGCAGATTCTTAGAATCTTAAGCATGTTGGACACAGCACACATGTTTTTATATTGTACTAATATCAATCAATTGTTGACCCATGCATATATGTACGCAACAATGTTTTATCTGGTTCTCTTCCTTTTCTATTGGTAAAATGTATTTTCACCATATGTTGACGAGCTGTCTACCGGGCAAGCCAAAGACTCTGTTTGGAGGAGATCTTTTGATAGATGCAGCTTCTCTCAAAATTTCTAGCTCCTCGAATAGTTCGATCAGATTAGAGACTCGGTAGCTACATAATTCACAAAATGAAGTAGAATTCAAAATCTGGGAAACCCATATTTTTTATATTCTTACCAACTGGCTACTCCTCGCTAGCCAATTCTCTGAATCTCTAGCTTCCTAAACATGAAGGACTGATTTAAAAGCCAAAATATCAAAGACCAACATGACCGATGTAAAATCAAGGTGGTGATTTAAACTTGGTGATGAACAATTGTCAAAGGTAAGTATTTGTTGAAAAATACGATGCATAGTTTTTTCAGACAATAAGGCCGATCAGACCGGGCAGTGGGCACCACTCAGACTGGAGGTATTCGGGCGGTCTGACCGGGTAGCCCAACGGTCAGACTAACAGACTTTGGGAGGGAGTCGGTTTCGGGTTGTTTCGTAGATTTTCTAGATTGCTTCATCTATATGAATTTTAGATGGTTTCTATTCGTATATGATACTATTATGTGATGATGTGAGTCAAGTTGGTGCAAACTTGTACTCGGATATTGAGTTTCTTTGTTGTTCATGTGTAGGTATTGCTTGCGACAATGAGAGTATAGCCAATGATGGATTGGGATTAAGCTTGGGAGAAGTTGATGTCCAGATGGTCAAGGAGATCATGCGGTATGCTCAGGCTAGAGAATAATGCACATGGAGGTGAAGGTTCCCATATGGCATATACGTGATGTTGCGTGCGTATGAAAAGAGGAGTTAAATTTGGATTGGAGTTCAAGTCTGGGAAGATTGGTGTGTGGAGTTGTGCGGGGATTGAGGCTAGAAGTATATCAACTTTTTGGGAGAGAAAAGTTAGGGTGCTTTAGATGCACTTTGTAAATACATATTGATGCAATAAAGTTGATCTACTTTCAAGAGTTCTATCGATTTATGTTTTCTGGATCCCGACGGTTTGACCGTAGTACAACGAGCGGTTAGACCGACATCGGCAACAAGAAGGCAAGGAGACCGACGAGTGGTTTGACCGGCGACTAGGCAGCAGTCTGACCAGAGGCGTAGCAGTGGTCTAATTGGAGACATCGTGGCAGTCTGACTGGCAGCTAGGGTTCGGTCTGACCGGCGTTGATCTGATTCAATAGATACGTCTTCTTCAGGATCTCCATCGAATTTGAGGGTAACTTTTAATTCCGATAAAAGTTTTGGTTTTGGTGTTCCTCCCCCCTTTGGTAGGCTTAGTTCTTTTATTTGATCCTACAAGTGGTATCAGAGCCTTGTTTTCTTCTTTGGATCTTTACCGATCTTGAGTTTTAGCCATGGCTAATAAAATTCACAACTAAGCCACATATTTTTGATGTACTTGACTTTCCTTATTGGTGCAAAAATATGAAAGCTTATATAATGGCTGAGGATTATGATATTTGGCTAAAAGTTGCAAATCTTTATGAAATTCTTGCTCAGATCAATACTACTGCTTCAAAGACTGATTTTGAAAATAATTGTAAAGTTCGCAATATTTTACTCAATGGAATTCCTCGTTCGGATTTTGATCGTGTTTCTCATCTTAAAACTGCGCATGAGATTTGGAAGGCTTTAACTGATTTTCACCAAGGGATTTCCAATATCAAGGAACTAAGAAAAGATATTTTCAAAAAGGATTACATGAAATTTGAGATAAAATCTGAAGAGGCTTTGGATGCTTATATGGCACGCTTTAATAAAGTTTTGAGCAATCTTAGATCTGTTGATGCATCTTATAATACAAGTTATACTCAATCTAAGGTTTCTCGGCACTTTTTGAATGGTCTTGATATGTCAATTTAGGAGATGAAAGTCACTTCGATTCAAGAGTCTATTGACATGTCTGCTTTGACTTTGGATTCTCTTTACACCAAGTTGAAAACTCATGAGATGAATATTCTTTCTCGCAAGATTGATTCTAAATCTAGTGCTTTGGTTTTTTTTCTTCATCTACTTTTGATGATGGCTCTTCTTCATCGGCTCTGAATGCTTTTACTGCATTTAGTGTCATGTCGATGATTAACTCGAGCAACTCAAGAAGGAGGACTTGATTTTGATTAAGAACAGGAAGCGAGGTGAACCCGTTCGATGCTTTGAGTGTGGTGATCTGAATCATATCAAGTTCAATTGTCCTAACCACAAGAAGGCAATCAAGGAGGAGAAAGTCGACAAAAAGGCAACAAGAGGGAGAAGAAGAGTCACAAGCAGAGGCTAATCCGAGAACTGATAGAAGTTTTTGAGAGTAATCAATTGGAGCCTAAAGATGGAGCGGTGGCAAAGGTAAGCAAGTTGTTGATTTAGCTTTTATCACTCGCAATGCAAACTTTGATGTTGATGAATCTGATAATGAAGAGAAACTTAGTTATGATCAATTAGAACACGCTGGTTTTAAATTTGCTAAGGAACTTAAAACATGTTCTACTTTGCTTAAAGAGAGTGATCACACTATTGAGATTCTAAAAGCATAAATTGATAGATTAAAATCTATAGTTTCCAATGATGATGATTACAAATCTTGTGAAGCATTATTTTTTTGAAATTGCTGCTCTGCGAGTTGTTAACTTTCCTAATTGGTTGAGATTGGAATCTGGGATTGAAAAAACCAAAAAGCTTGAGTCTTCTTTTGCTCTCGGATTTGCTTTGCATGCTCGCATTGTTGATGAGTTGACTTTGACAAAGAACATTTTCAAAAAATATAAAACTACTCTTTGTGCAACTTTTTTGTTCAATGTTTTGAGTGCAAAAGGATTAAACAACACAAGGATGTTTTGGTTTCTCAAAATTGCCGAACATGTTTTCTTAATGAGATGAAACTAAAAGATGTTTTGGGTTGTGTTGAGTATATGGAGAATCTTGTGAAATATGTTGAGGTGTTTTCTTGTCCTATGTGTCGCAAGAACAAAGGTGTTTTTGTTGATTGTGAAAATTGTGCAAATTTGACAAAAGAAGTTTCTTATTTGAAAAGTTCTATGGAAGATTTTCTGATGGTATAAAGAAACTTAACATGATTTCGGATCAATCAAAAGTGAGCACTTACAATCGGGGTATAGGTTTTGATACTTATGTCTATTTTACAAGTCACCAACCTCCTATTTTGAGCATAACAGAAAACAGTGAAATTTTGAAAAAACCCTAACCAAAGAAAACGGTTTTCAAATATGCTGGGATTTTGTCTTCTCTTTTTTCTACAATTAAAGAAACAAAGTCTTTGATTACAAAACCATCTACTTAAAAAACTTGTCGTGAGAAGTACACTTGTTCTTTTTGTAGAAAAGATGGTGTTGGTATTTGATATGGTCACAGATAAATCCGCAAGCGCATGGATATCGCTAGTTTTTCACGTTAGCTAATTGGACCATCTCATATCCGAACACTGAGGTGCTGCCACTCGCTAAAACCACTTCAGATCATGTTCCCTGTCAAGTCTCGATCAGCATGAGTATCCCCAAAGCTAGTTTTTTTCATTTTGAAAATTATTGGGCAGAATGTAGGGACTTCATTCAGACTTGCCAGGACAGCTGGAGCTCGTCAGGAACCTTAGGAGACGCTGCCCGTTCTATCTCAGCTAAATTTAAGCACCTCCGATCAAAGCTCAAAGCTTGGAGCAAGGATTTCTCTAACCTCAATATCCTGATCAACAATTGTAACATGGTCATTACTTTTCTTTATTATGTGGAAGATTCTAGGGGGCTGGTCACCCCAGAAATTACTTGTAGATGGCTTATCCAAAGACAACTGCGGTGTTGGCTAAAATGTAAAAATATTTACCGGAAGAATCGATACACCGTCAATAGAATCAAGCTTGGTGACGAATATACCAAGTTTTTCCACGCAATGGCCACAATTTCATATAGAAGGAATGAGATCTCACAGCTGATGAATGATGAAGGAGTCTGGATCCAAGATCACGCAGGGAAAGCTGCAATTCTCTAGAACTCGTTTAAGAAACGTATGGACACCTCTTTGTCACCAACCATGCACTTTGATCTGAATAGTTTGATAACCCCTAGAGAAGGTTTGGAACACCTAGCTAATGCTTTCTCTTAGGATGAAATTGATGCTGTAGTCAAGCACATGCCAATGGATAAAGCACCTGGCCCGGATGGTTTCAATGACTATTTTTTGAGAAAATGCTGGGGTTTCATCAAGGATGACTTCTATTGGTTATTTTCGGATTTCTTTGATGGGCAAGTCAGCTTAGAAAGCATAAACACGTCCTTTATCATCCTAGTACATAAAAAGGCTTCTCCTGAAATAGTGAATGACTACCGGCCCATTTCCTTGATCAACCTAGCTCCTAAGTTCATTGCAAAGTTGCTGTCCGAAAGGCTACAACCAGTTATGTTGGATCTCATACAAGAAAATCAGTTTGGTTTCCTAAGGTCCCGAACAATCCAAGATTGTATAGCTTGGAGCTATGAATTTATTCACCAGTGCCATCAATCAAGAAGGGAAGTGATCATACTCAAGCTTGACTTTGAGTAGGCTTTTTGACATGGTTGAGCACACGGTGATCTTGCAAATGATGAGTCATCTTGGTCTACCCCCGAGGTGGATCAGCTGGGTTAATACTTTGCTATCATCTGGCTCCTCGACAGTGCTTCTCAATGGAGTTCCATGGAAGTTTTTCAAATGCAAATGGGGGGTGAGACAAGGAGACCAGCTATCTCCACTATTGTTCGTTCTAGCAGCTGAATTGCTACAGATCTTAATTAATAAAGCTTCTAATCAGGGGCTTTTATCTTTGCTGATCCCGCAACCTATGGAGGATTTCCCAATTGTACAATATGCGGATGACACACTAATGATCATGCAAGCTGATGCTAGACAACATGTGTTTCTCAAGGGCTTACTGCAAACTTTTGCTGAATCCACTGGGCTCAAGGTTAACTACGGTAATTTTGAGATGTACCCGATCAACGTAGACCAAGCAAAGCTCCACATCTTGTCCCAAACTTTTGGCTGTGATGTTGGGGTTATGCCCTTCACCTATCTTGGCCTCCCCATGGGCACAACCAAGCCGAAAATCAAGGACCTGACTTGTCACGCCCAGAAATTCACACCAAAATTTCTGCAGCTAATTTGTGCATTACACCCTCGTCCAGGCATCAGCCGAGGTACACAAATCGACGTTATTGATAATACAGAATCCTCGTCTTAGAAACAATATAAAAGAGTTACACAAATGCAGCGGAAAGGAAAATAAAACGGACTTAAGCTAAACTTGACACGAGCGAAGCGAAACACCAACACCACAGCTAACCCCTGTCGTCGAACAAGCCTACACCTCCTCGGAGACCTCGATCTCAACCTCTGGCACTGAAGGGGGAAAAGAAGCAAGGCTGAGTACAACCACCGTACTCAACAAGTCACACCGGAAAAGGGGACATGATGCAAGATAAGTAACAAGGAAAAGGATAAGAGGCTCAATTTGCATAAACAGCATTTGCAGAATATAATAACAATATTTGAAGACAGTAAAACAGTAGTAATAATTAAACAGTATTAAATAAACACTGTCCAACGCTAAAACCACGTTGCAACAGGCCCATCCATCCACCTGCACTAGTCACATTCCAACATTTCATTCAAGTAAATAAGTGAAACTAATCAAGGTGAATCTGGTCGATCGCCCGTAACCATGGGAACGCCTATTCGAATAGTTTTTACTCGATCGAGGTGTACAAGCTGTACCCACAAGACACGTCCCACAACACGTTACCGTGCGCTGGTGCACCACCACGGTACCCGAAAAGGCGTGACGGGTCCTTCACATAACCCCTCTAACCAATCGTACCACACCAAGGTTTCGCCCCACTCCCATCGGGCAATGGGCAGCCCCTCTAGTGCCGCGGTGAATCGGAAGCTGATCAACCCTTAAAACCGGGGCCGACCCAACTCCATCACGCCCACCCTCTCGGGATACGTTGGCTAGAGACAGCTACGCTACAGACCCAGCCATTACCCATGCTGGCTTGTGGTATGCACGGCATTTCTTCCAGGGTTTCCCGAGAACCGGTCCTTAATTGTCATGAGCACGCTAACCAAAGTCCAACCAAGTGCTCACTACCCACCCATTTCATAATTCAATATTATTAGAAATAGTGTCACATCTTAACCTCATCTGAGAGTTAACTTCTAATAATATACTTGATTAGTGTGATCCCCTTAAGTGAACTAGTTGAGCTAAGCATAACTAAGCAAACTTAAGCTATCATCTAATCATATTGAACCCCAAGTTATCAATGGTATAAGGTAAACAATCCTATGGTTGAGTATAATAGGTATAATCATCCCATGAAATGACATTCTAAAACATATGCAGTATTTGAGAGAAAAGAGATATTTACATAAAATAGGTACAATATGGTCAATGTAAGGTATGACTTGCCTTGTTCTCAAGACTAAGGAACCTCGGCGACTACTTCGAAGAGAACGAGCTCGCTGGAAAACTCGGGATCTACACGACAAACAAAGCACTCAACAAACACCCTAAAAGGTCTACTGAAACAGCACTGAAAAATATTTTTAATGGATTCTTGACATTTTTTTGGATTTAATAAAATTTGAATGGGCTAAAACGGAGCTCGGATTCAAAAGATATGGATTTTAGAAGTTTAATTGCGATTTTTATACTAAACAGAAAAGATTAAAAAATTTATTGCGCAATTAAGCCCCCGGGTGATGCAAGCATGGCGCAGACGGGTAGGGCTGACGTCAACTGGCGCAAGCGGCTGACGCAAGCGGCGCGGGAGCGGTCCACGGTGGACCGAGTCCACGGCGGCGGCGGCGCGCGGGGACACGCGCACGCATCCGCGGGAGCGGCGGCGATCGGACGGCGACGGCTTGCGCGGGAGCGAACGGTCAGATCCGCTCGATCCGAAGGATCGAACGTGCGGATCGCGGGTAGGGTTAGGGTTCGGGCGGCGGCCGATGGGCGGACACGCGGCGGCCATCCGGCGCGCGGCGATCGGATCGGACGGCGGATTGGGCGGGATCGGACGGTTCGGATCCACCCGATCCGACCGATCGGACGGCTATGGAAGAGCGGCACTAGGGTTAGGGTTTTGGACGGCGGCGGCTCGAGCTCGCCGCCGCCGGCCATGGCCGCTGGCGGCGCCGGCCGATCTCCGGCGAAATAGGAACAGTGACGAAGGCGCTGCGGCGCGGGAGACAACGGCGGAGAGCGATGCGATGCGCGGGGAAACGACTCGAGAGACAACACGGGAAAATCGGAGAGAAGGGAAGCGGCGGCGCACTCACCGGAGTTGGAGAAGACGACGATGGCGGCGGCGGTTTTTAGGGCTAACGCGTGAGAGCGACAAAGGGGAAACGCGCGGCGGCGATGAGGGAACTTTATAGAGGCGCAAAGAGATCGGAAAGGGCACGAGATAGGCGCGGATTCGTCGCCGTTGGTTACGGACTTGGAGAGAGAGAGAGAGAAACGGCGGCGGCGATATCCTCGCGGATAGGGTTTCCATCGAACGCGAAGGCGCGGGAATGGATGCGGCGTCGCGGGATCGGGCTGGCATGGGTCCGGCGTGGCGCTCAGCGGAAACGGAGCGGAGCGGCGGTGCGCATGGCGGGCGACGGTTGGGCCGGCCGGCGCGGGGACGGAGGCCGACAGGCGGGGCCACTCGGTGACCCGCGGAGCGGGAGGTTTTCGGACTTCGCGGCGCGGCGGCGTCGTGGGCTTCGGCCCACGACCGAAGGAAGGCGCGCGCGGAGCGGCTTGGGCGGGGAAGAGCGGGCCTACGGCCCAAGGCTGGAAAGAGGGCGGGAAAACCGTACGGCCGTACGGAAGAAAAAAAGAAAAGAAGGAAAAGGGATTTTGGGGGCTTAATTAATTTCTGATTTCTTATTTAATTGATTAAAAATACTTAGAGTGCTCTAAAAATTCCAGTAAAAATCCTGTTAGTGCATTTTGACATGCAGAATTCAAGAAAAATCCTACCATGTCATTTCCATTTATTAATTGCATTTTAAAATTACTGGTTGGCTCTAGATTAATTCTAGAAATTCCGATTATTTCAGGGTAAATTATTTAAACAATTTAGGGCAAAACTCAGGGTGTGACAACCTACCCCCCTTAAACGGAATCTCGACCCCGAGATTTGAAGGCACTGGCGAAAAGGTACGGGTGCGCGACCTTTAGCTCATCTTCTCTTTCCCAAGTAGCTTCTTCCTCGGAGTGATGAGTCCATTGAACCTTGCAAAACCTGATAACCTTGTTCCGAGTCCTTCCCTCGCTGATCTCGAGAATACGTGCTGGTCTCTCTACGTAGGTTAAGTCCTCTTGAATTTCGATCTGGTCCGGACTCGCCTTTGCTCTTCGGTACCCTTAAACACTTCTTTAAGCTGGGACACATGAAACACGTCGTGAATACCGAGTCATGCTGGAGGGAAGCTCAAGCTGATAGGCTACTTCTCCTCGACGTTCCCGAATTCTGTATGGTCCCACAAAACGTGGTGCCAACTTACCTTTGGTTTGGAAACGGTGTACTCCCCGGAGTGGTGTAACGCGAAGATACACAAAATCCCCGCTTCAAAAGCGAGGTCTCTTCGACGATTGTCTGCGTAGCTTTTCGTCGGGCTGCGTAATCTTCAACCTTTCCCGAATCGTTCGGACCTTCGCCTCGCTTCACTTATTACTTGTGCCAAACAAGCGGCGTTCACCGTCGATCCCGGAAAAGGGGTGTGCGGCACTTCCGTCCATACAATGCTTCATACGGTGCCATTCGAATGCGGCTTGATAGCCGATGTTATAGGAGAATTTCGCTTAGGGCAAGCTTTTGTCCCACGCTATTCCAAAATCAAGCGCGCATGCTCTCAACATGTCTTCCAAAATCTGATTCACTCTCTCAGTTTGACCATCTGTTTGCGGATGATAGGCCGTACTAAAATTCAAACGGGTACGAGCTCTTCTTGCAACTTCTTCCGAACTTGGAAGTAACCGACTTCCCTATCGGACACGATCTTTTAGGCACGCCATGCAAACACATGATCCTTGCGAGATAAAGCTCGCTAGCTTCTTCCCGAGTAGGTAGTATGCACTTGGTATGAAGTGGGCCACCTTGGTGAGTCGGTCCACAACGACCCAAATTGAGTCATATCCTGACGCTGTGTGGGGTAAACCTGTGATGAAATCCATTCCAATTTCTTCCCATTTCCACTCTGGAATCTAGAGTGGTTGCAACAGCCCGGGGGCCATTGATGTTCTGCCTTAACCCGCTGACAAACATCACAAAGTGCAACAAACTGAGCTATCTCCCTCCTCATACTGACCCACCAAAACTTTTCTTTAAGATCTTGATACATCTTTGTACTGCCCGGGTGAATTGAGTATTGGGTTTGGTGAACTTCCGTGAGTATCATTTTTTTCAAATCCTTGTCTTCTGGCACACACAATCTCTTTCCCATCCAGATTGTGCCGTGCTCGTCTTCCGTAAAGCCACGAGCTTTTCCGACTCTCATGTTCTTCTTGAGTTCGGCCATCTCGGGATCTGATGCCTGAGCAGCCCGAATTTGATCAATGAGGGTGGGTTGGGCTTCCAGAGCAGCCACGAAACCAAAATCCACCACTCGTAGATTTAGATACTCGAATTCCTGCTGCAACTGGTCGCACATTCCCTCGACACTGAGGGTGGTGCAGTAACTTTTTCGACTTAGTGCATCCGCAACCACATTAGCTTTGCTAGGATGGTAATGTATCCCTAAATCATAATCTTTGATCAGTTCCAACCATCTTCGCTGTCGGAGGTTCGAATCCGGTTGGGTGAAAATATACTTGAGACTTTTATGATCCGTATACACTTCACAACGATTACCAATTAGGTAGTGTCGCCAGATCTTCAGGGCATGAACCACTGCGGATAATTCCAGATCATGAGTTGGATAGTTGTTTTCGTGTGGGCGCAATTGACGAGAAGCATATGCGACCACTTTGCCTTCTTGCATCAACACACATCCCAACCCTTGGCAAGATGCATCACAATAAACTTGGAAGTCCTTTGCTGGATCTGGCAGTATCAACACTGGTGCAGACACCAACTTCCTCTTAAGCTCTTCAAAACTCTTGTTATATTCTGCCGACCACTTAAATTTCTCATCTTTCTTCAATAGTTGAGTCATCGGCTTGGCGATTTTGGAGAAGTTCTCAATGAAGCGGCGGTAGTAACCCGCAAGTCCAAGGAAACTTCGGATCTGCGTGATCGTTTTTGGCGGGGTCCACTTGGTAACTGATTCCACATTTGCTGGATCCACGGCTACTCCTTGGGCATTCACAATGTGGCCGAGGAACTGTACTTCCTTTAACCAGAAAGCACACTTACTAAACTTGGCATAGAGTTGATGATCCCTCAACTTCTCGAGCACTATCCGGAGATGTTGCTCATGATCTTCCTCCGTCTTAGAGTAGACCAAAATGTCGTCAATGAACACCACCATAAATTTATCCAAGAACTCCATAAACACCTTGTTCATCAGGTTCATAAAGAAGGCCGGTGCGTTGGTTAGTCCAAAAGACATGACCGTACACTCATACAGGCCGTATCTGGTGGTGAAAGCGGTCTTGGGAATGTCCTCTTCCCGAATTCTCAACTGGTGATAGCCTGATCGCAGATCTATCTTGGAAAACACCTTGGCCCCTTTGAGTTGATCGAATAAATCATCAATCCGTGGTAGGGGATACTTGTTCTTGATAGTAACCTCACTGAGTGCGCGATAATCGACACACATTCTCTTGGTCTTGTCTTTCTTTTCCACGAAAATCACCGGAGCACCCCAAGGCGACGTGCTCGGGCGGATATACCCTTTTTGCAACTGTTCATCCACTTGCTTCTTTACTTCGGCCAACTCATTGGCTCCCATCCTATACGGTCTCTTGTGTATTGGGGCGGTCCGGTACTAAATCAATCCGGAATTCAATTTCCCTTTCGCGGCATCGAGTTAAGTCTTCGGGGAAAACTTGAGGTATTCTCGACGATGGAGATATATCCTCTAACTTCATAGGGGTCTTTGCCGCCACTTGGACGATCCCCGGCGGAAACATGATTCAAACTTGCTACGGTCTTGGCTTGCATGGGAGAACGAAAAACAATTCCTTCTCCTTTCGTATTGATTAAAGTAATGGTGCGACTAGCGCAGTCAATTACTCCCTTATGTCTGGACAACCAATCCATCCCGAGAATGACATCTATGCCTTTGGACTGAAGGAGGATGAGATTGGCTAGAAACATAGATCCTTGGATTTCTATGGTCACTGAGGGACAATACTGAGTGGTATCCCAGTGGTTTCCAGGGGTTTGAACCCGCATAGGTATCTTAAGTCCCACTACTGACAACCCATGTGCCCCAACAAAATGCTTTGAGATAAATGAATGTGTAGCTCCCGAATCAAATAATACTGTGGCAGGAGTAAAGTTTACAGGAAACATACCCAGTATAACTTCAAGGGCGGTCTGTGCTTCCTCGGCGGACGCATGGTTGACCCGGGCCTGGATGAACCTTGGCCCAACGCGTCTTGGCTTTGGACACTTGTCTGCAAAATGCCCGGGGTCACCACAGTTGAAACAGACTACTGGCTTTCCTCCAGAGTCCTTCCTTGGAGGTGGTGGCCGATGTATTCTTTGGGGGTGGCGCCGTTGGAGGACGCGGGCTGGAGTGCGCCGTTGTTGACCACCCACTACGCGGTTGGAAATTCCCGGTGATAAGGTCGATGCCGACGAACAATCATGGTGGTAGGTCCACTCGACCTCCGGCATGAAACGCGGCCTCGATGATTTCCCTGCTGTTGAGGAGGTCGGGACTGGATTACTTTTCTCTTCTTGATCATCTTGTTGCGCCGATCTTCTGTGGAATAGCCTTGTCAACCAGCTTCTCAAAGTTAGCGTACTCTCGGAGATTAGCTTGTCCGTGAGTTCATCATCCAACCCAGCCAAAAACTTTTCCCGCCTTTCGCATCGGTACGCACATCTTCTGGGGCATAGCGGGCAAGACGATTGAACTCATGCAGATACTCAGTAACTGATCTGTTACCCTGCTCAAGAGAACGGAACTCACGCTTTTTCTGTGCAACTATTCCCGCAGGAATGTGTGCGGTCCCGAAACTGCGACGGAACTCTTCCCATGTAATCTGCAGCCTCTGTTGGCCGAGTAACCAAATAGTTGTCCCACCAAGCTGAGCGGGACCCTGAATCGATGAGTGGCAAACGAGACTTTCTCTGGTCCGTGCACTCGCGAAGGTCTAACTTCTTCTCTATGGCATGAATCCAATCATTAGCCTCCATGGGATTGGTGGTTGGAGAAGGTCGGCGGTCGGACACGAAGGAACTCGGCAACTTGGGACCGAGGTGGTGGGGCGGCAAATTGATTGTTCTGCTGCGCTCGCTGCGCTGATTTGTTGCAACATCGCGTTGCATCTGTTGGTGTTGTTGTTGCATCTGCTGCATCATTGCAGCCATCATCTGTGTCTGCGAAGCAAGCACTTGAGCAATGGTGGGGTTCTCGGGTGGCGGTGGAGGAGCATTGCCATTGGCGTCGTGAGCCTCGTTGTTGTTGGCTGACGCCCATTGTTGCTTTCGCTCCGCTAGTCCCGGTGTTCACCATCCGAAGGAGGCGACCGGCGAAGAGAGAAAAGAAGAAAAATGACGAGACTTAGAAACTAATCTTTATTATTGGAATTCAAATGCATTGTTCGATCTTGACTAAAAACAAGGAAAAGCACCAAACATCCTTAATTGGTCGTCATATCACACTTGATATCAAGCCCGACTATCCACACACACAAGACCTAACACAAAGCAACTACCAAGAAGACAAACTAAGCTAAACGATAAAACTAAGGAGGGCAACTAGAACGATCCGCGAGGCGAGGAGTCGAAACTGCTTCCTTCAGAAGATCCCCATTCTTCAGAACGGCTCCTAGAGTCCTCTGGCGTCACCTCAGACTTTGACTCTTCTGAATCGGTTGCTGTAGCCCAACCAATCCTGCCTCTTCCCTCCGAGGAATCTCGAGTCTCTTCTGAGTCCATGTCTTCAGCTGAATTCTCTGAGCTTGAGTTACTGGAGATGGAGATCCAACCGTTACTGCCACCTCCGCCTTGATACGCCGAAGCTGGAGCAAAGGTGAGAGCAGAACCTGCAGCAGGAGGAACTAGAACCGGCGCTGGAACTGGAGCGGGTGGAGCTGGAGGAGGCGGTGGAATCCGAGGCGCCAGCTGGATATGGACAGGCGCGGTGGTGGTCTTCTGAGGCGTAGTGCGAAGCCTGACACCAACTGGTGCTGGGAGTCCTTTCAATTCAGCTACCTCCTTCTTAAGACGAACCACTTCGTCCTGCAGTCGCACGATCCTTAGCATCTTCTTGTCATTCAACTCTTTGGTCGCCTTGTGTAGGTCAGAGTGCATCTTATCCAGGCCTTTGATCACGGTGCACATGTGGCCGAAGGTAGAGTCATTCTCCTCTGATGAAGACTTGAATGCACTGACCTCGGAGGAACTACCTCGACGGGGATGGTAGCGGTAGGAGGAGGTGCGAAGGTCAGCATCATGCAGCTCCCTCATCCTGGCCAACATCAGGTAGGCGGCTTCTTGACAAGCGTGATCTGACGTGCCTCCGGAAGCTGTGACCTCCATGTTGGGAAGACACGTCCCCACAAACCCGTGAACCTCCAACCGAACACGGTAGGGCAACTCGCCACTGAGACGCGCAACTGTTGTATACTCCGGTGCTTCAGGATATCCGACTGCAAGGGCCATACGCACCAGCTTTGCAACAAAACCCGTCATCCCTTTTCCGCAGTGCGTCGCTGGGAAACCTGCCATCTATAGAAACAAAGGAGTGGGAAAATCAAAACATGCTCAAAAACCCACGACCAACACCCCATTTTCACAATTCCTAGACTGACTCCACTTTTCAAAACACCTCCCCTTTTTTTAAACATATGAAAATGAAAAGAATTAGAGGGCTCTTAAGGTTTCCAGTTGGCTTGTCCTACAGTCAAAGGAAGGCTCGATACCAACTTGTCACGCCCGAAATTCACACCGAATTTGCGGCTAATTTGTGCATTACACCCTCGTCCGGGCATCGCCGAGGTACACAAATCGACGTTATTGATAATACGGAATCCTCGTCTTAGAAACAATATAAAAGAGTTACACAAATGCAGCGGAAAGGAAAATAAAATGGACTTAAGCTAAACTTGACACGAGCGAAGCGAAACGCCAACACCACAGCTAACCCCTGACGTCGAACAAGCCTACACCTCCTCAGAGACCTCGATCTCAACCTCTGGCACTGAAGGGGGAAAAAGAAGCAAGGCTGAGTACAACCACCGTACTCAACAAGTCACACCGGAAAAGGGGACATGATGCAAGATAAGTAACAAGGAAAAGGATAAGAGGCTCAATTTGCATAAACAGCATTTGCAGAATATAATAACAATATTTGAAGACAGTAAAACAGTAGTAATAATTAAACAGTATTAAATAAACACTGTCCAACGCTAAAACCACGTTGCAACAGGCCCATCCATCCACCTGCACTAGTCACATTCCAACATTTCATTCAAGTAAATAAGTGAAACTAATCAAGGTGAATCTGGTCGATCGCCCGTAACCGTGGGCACGGCTATTCGAATAGTTTTTACTCTGATCAGAGGTGTACAACTGTACCCACAAGACACTGTCCCACAACACGTTACCGTGCGCCGGTGCACCACCACGGTACCCCGGAAAGGAACTGTGACAGGGTCCTTCACATAACCCCCTCTAACCAATCGTACCACACCAAGGTTTCGCCCCACTCCCATCGGGCAATGGGCAGCCCCTTCTAGTGCCGCGGTGAATCCGGAAGTTGATCAACCCTTAAAACCGGGGCTGACCCAACTCCATCACGCCCACCCTCTCTGGGATACGTTGGCTAGAGACAGCTACGCTACAGACCCAGCCATTACCCATGCTGGCTTGTGGTATGCACGGCATTTCTTCCAGGGTTTCCCGAGAACCGGTCCTTAATTGTCATGAGCACGCTAACCAAAGTCCAACCAAGTGCTCACGACCCACCCTTTTCATAATTCAATATTATTAGAAATAGTGTCACATCTTAACCTCATCTGAGAGTTAACTTCTAATAATATACTTGATTAGTGTGATCCCCTTAAGTGAACTAGTTGAGCTAAGCATAACTAAGCAAACTTAAGCTATCATCTAATCATATTGAACCCCAAGTTATCAATGGTATAAGGTAAACAATCCTATGGTTGAGTACAATAGGTATAATCATCCCATGAAATGACATTCTAAAACATATGCAGTATTTGAGAGAAAAGAGATATTTACATAAAATAGGTACAATATGGTCAATGTAAGGTATGACTTGCCTTGTTCTGGAGACTGAGGAACCTCGGCGACTACTTCGAAGAGAACGGGCTCGCCGGAAAACTCGGGATCTACACGACAAACAAAGCACTCAACAAACACCCTAAAAGGTCTACTGAAACAGCACTGAAAAATATTTTTAATGGATTCTTGACATTTTTCTGGATTTAATGAAATTTGAATGTGCTAAAACGGAGCTCGGATTCAAAAGATATGGATTTTAGAAGTTTAATTGTGATTTTTATACTAAACAGAAAAGATTAAAACATTTATTGCGCAATTAAGCCCCCGGGTGACGCAAGCATGGCGCAGACGGGTAGGGCTGACGTCAGCTGGCGCAAGCGGCTGACGCAAGCGGCGCGGGAGCGGTCCACGGTGGACCGAGTCCACGGCGGCGGCGGCAAGTGCGGGGACACGCGGCACGCATCCGCGGGGAGCGGTGGCGATCGGACGGCGACGGCTTGCGCGGGAGCGAACGGTCCAGATCCGCCCGATCCGAAGGATCGAACGGTGCGGATCGCGGGTAGGGTTAGGGTTCGGGCGGCGGCCGATGGGCGGACACGCGGCGGCCATCCAGGGCGCGGCGATCGGATCGGATGGCGGCGGATTGGGCGGGATCGGACGGTTCGGATCCACCCGATCCGACCGATCGGACGGCTCTGGAAGAGCGGCGCTAGGGTTAGGGTTTTGGGCGGCGGCGGCTCGAGCTCGCCCGTCGGCCATGGCCGCGCGGCGGCCGGCCGATCTCCGGCGGCACAGGCAATGGTGACAGAAGGCGCTGCGGGCGCGGGAGACAACGACGGAGAGCGATGCGATGCACGAGGAACGACTCGAGAGACAACACGGGAAAATCGGAGAGAAGGGAAGCGGCGGCGCACTCACCGGAGTTGGAGAAGACGACGATGGCGGCGGCGGTTTTTAGGGCTAACGCGTGAGAGCGACAAAGGGGAAACGCGCGGCGGCGATGAGGGAACTTTATAGAGGCGCAAAGAGATCGGAAAGGGCACGGGATAGGCGCGGATTCGTCGCCGTTGGTTACGGACTCGGAGAGAGAGGGAGAGAGAAACGGCGGCGGTGATATCCTCGCGGATAGGGTTTCCATCGAACGCGAAGGCGCGGGAATGGATGCGGCGTCGCGGGATCGGGCCCGGCATGGGTCCGACGTGGCACGCTCGCGAACGGAGCGGAGCGGCGGCGCGCATGGCGGGCGGCGGGCTGGGCGGCCGGGCGTGGGGACGGAGACCCACGGGCGGGGTCCACTGTCGTTGACCCGCGGAGCGAGGGAGGGCGGGAAAACCGTACGGCCGTACGGAAGAAAAAAGAAAAAGAAGGAAAAAGGATTTTGGGGGCTTAATTAATTTGCTGATTTCTTATTATTGATTAAAAATACTTAGAGTGCTCTAAAAATTTCAGTAAAAATCCTGTTATTGCGTTTTGACATGCAGAATTCAAGAAAAATCCTACCATATCGTTTCCATTTATTAATTGCATTTTAAAATTACTGGTTGGCTCCAGATTAATTCTAGAAATTCTGATTATTTCAGGGTAAATTATGTAAACAATTTAGGGCAAAACTCAGGGTGTGACATGACTCCTCTAACAGATAAGGTTGAGCTGCATCTCTCTACAGGCTCCACTTGGCTATCCTATTCGGGTCGATTACAAATGATCAACTCTGTTATTTCTCCCATTGTGACTTACACCATGTGCACCATAAAGTTACCTCACGGGGTCATCAAAATCATAGATCGCGCAAGGAAATAATGTTTATGGAGAGGTAACTCAGAGAAGAAAAGAGGGGGCAATATGGTTGCTTGGCCCACAGTGTTCCTTCCAAAAGAAAAAGGAGGGCTTGGAATTATTAACCTCAATCTTCAGAATGATGGTCTTCTCTTGAAACACCTGGTTAAGTTCTATAATAGAGAGAATGTACCATGGATCAAGCTGATTTGGTCCAAATATTACTCAAATCAGGTTCCACATACCTTCAGAGAAGTGGCCTCTTTCTGGTGGAAGGATGTCATGCGTCTCAATGGTTTGTTTCGAAGATTAGCAGTTTGTGAAGTTGGTGATGGAGCTTCAATAATTTTCTGGCATGATCGATGGACTGACGAGTGTTTATCCAATCTATTCCCGCGACTTGCTTCCTTTGCCATTAATGATGATGCTTCTATTAAAGAAATCATGTCAGCCCCTGACCTTGGCAGTATTTTCTTCCTCCCACTATCAGCCCAGGCCTCGGATGAGCTGGAATCCTTGGAAAACCTCTTGCACTATTCACAATATGAGGCTGATGGAGTGGATTCCTGGCAGCTTCTTGGAGGAGGCAAATACTCGTCCCGAAAGCTCTATAAACACACCTTTAGTGAGGTAGAAGCGCACCATACCTACAAGATGATCTGGTCCTCTAAATGTACACCCCGAGTAAAGTTCTTTGCTTGATTGCTTGTGCTTGATCGTCTCAACACTAAATCAATGTTGCAGAGGAGGCACATTCACATCCAAGGAGCAGCTTCCTGTATAATGTGTTCAGCCGGTACCTAGGAGACCAACGAACACCTATTCTTCACCTGCCCATTTGCTCAAGAATTCTGGATGAAATTGGGTTTCATTTGGAACATGGATCAAGGCATTATGGAAAAATTCTGGACGGCTAAGATGCTTTCGGTACTTCCCTTCTTCTCAGAAGCTTCCCTAATTGCAGCCTGGGAATTGTGGAAGTTGAGGAACGGTAAAATCTTTAGAGGGTCAAAAGTGTAGCTTAATTCTTGGCTTGTAAAATTTAGAACCCAAAGTCGCCTTCAATCAGTTAGACTTAAGGAGGACCTGCGATCTTCTTTCTGTGCTTGGTTAGACGCTTTTAGCTAGGGTGGTAAGTAAACCCCTTTTTGCTTCCCCTTTGTAACCCCCCTCTCTCTTTTTTTTTATTTTAAGTAATGAAATTGCTTTCCTGTGGGGATCTCCCTCACAGTTTGCGTCAAAAAAACATTTTACCCGGGAGTATTCCAAGGGTATCATCTTTGTTTTTTCGCATGGAAGACAACGGTATAAAGAGTTGGATTATATATTTATAATCATGCTATATTAATATACCATAGTCTAAGCAGAGATTAATGATAATAATGATAATCGGGTAGTGTGACACATAGGAGATTCATCTCTAACAATGATACACTAGGCAGTGGATAAAGACTAAAGAGAGCTCAGGTTCATATGTATTTCAATAGTTACAAAGTATAGTTTACACTTGACAAATACATGCTTACAAAGCTAGGACTTAGTTCTAGGCACCCAGGCACTATCGAGAGACCACTCTTTGCTGGTCTATCAGTGTGGTTATGGCATTTTACGAACTCTTGCGTCATACCTAGATGTGGAGGAATACAAAGGACAGATAGAGCTGTCACTACCCGCCGCCTACCTCACTTTCCTAGGGTATACCCACATCCAACGATATTTAATTAACCCAAGCACCATGTTTATGTTAATAAATAATGATACTAATCTCTCGGGACTCTCACCCTAGGGATGAACAAGTTAGAACTAGTGCAACCCATTAAGATCATTGGACCGATGCCGTAGCATAGATCGACTAACCTAATCAAGTGAAGCATATGTTGAAATATAATCTAGTCATAGAACACATAACTAATAAACTAGTATATGAATTATGAACACTAATAAGTAAAGAAGACAATTCCTTTATTAAACTCATAGTCTTACAAGAAGAGTAAAGTACTGAAGACATACCCAAATCTCCGAGAAGACTATGGAACCGAAGACTACTCTAAGCCTAACTCCACTACTACTAGAGAGAATACAACTACATGAACATGAGAATTGCTCCTTGAGAGTGTGTGTAAAGTGAGGGAGTGATATCCTTTTATAGCTGCTAATGACGGTTGAGAAGGTCGGTTAACACCCATAACCGCCATCAAGAGACAACCAGGAGTCGCCATGTGGAAGGTGGTGGCGAGGGGTGCCACCCCTGGTTCGGTCGAACTAGGGCAACCGCCATACTCCATAAACTTTCTCTAGAGGCTGACAGGTGGACCCCTTGGTCGGTGCATGGTGGATTAGCCTCCAATTAAGTCGGTTTGATCTGACTTGTGGGTCCTCCAATCCGTGTGTTCTGACATGATTCGCCAAAAGTGTGTTTCTCCACATGTTGGCTCATTTCTCCTTCACTTTAGTGTATAATCTCTACTTCCACAATAATTCTCCAAGAGAAGTGGAACTATATTATTTATAACTAATATACATGTAAGAAGTGTTATTTCTGCCTTTATTTATTGAAGTAATTGATGGTCGAAATCGATACTTAACGACCGTCAACAACACCCCAAGCTAAACCTTTGCTCGTCCTTGAGTAAAGATAAAACTTATGTTGTTGATCAGGAGTTGCTGCTGTTAGTGATATGCCCTAGAGGCAACATGGAGATGTTGGATATCACGTCAATGTTTATGTATTTATGAATAAAGTGTTATTCAGTTCCATGAAATAGACATCTTGTATTGATCAATAAGTACATGACTTATTTATGAGACTCGATGCGTACCCCCTTATAGGTCGTCTCGATGCCGTGTGCGTACCCCCTTATAGGTCGTCTCGATGCCGTTTCTCTGCGATAGGTAGAAAACGTTTCTACGCCTAACTTGTTTTTGCAGAGAATGCTTTGAGATGGTATGGCCCTATTGTATGTATGAGATGCATGTGATGCATGTAATATTCTTTCATATGTGCAATCCCTGTAATATTCTTTCATACGTGCAATGCTTGTAATATTCTTTCATGACCTGCGAGTCGATGTAATCTTCAATTAGAGCTTCTATAGTGGTAGCTTAGTTTGAAGATATCAAGCATTCGGCACTCGGAAGAACGGTGATGAAGATGGAGATCCTCTACACCGGCATGGAGATGGAGATCACCATGTGAAGGGGGCCATACTATTTCATGCTATTCTACTGCTTTCATATATGTGATATGTTTGTTTGATAGGATAGCATCCTCGCAAAATTAAGTAGTAAAGATGCCCTTCCAAATGTTGCACCGTCACCGTTATGCTCGTCAATGGTGGGTCCGCAAAGCAGAGTGCCATTCTCTATCATAACACGAGGGGTATATGTCGGACATATACATGCAGAGCATTTGGTTTACTTAACAAGGCTATCAAAACAGTTTTGGGCCTTGGGGCATAGGTTGGCGCCGGGCATGGAGATGCCACACCAACAACAAGAGTCACATAGAGATGTGATTAGCAAGGAGTTGCTTACCGATGTTACTAATTTTCTAGCGGTGATGCCAAAGCTCACTAGAAAATTAACTAACATATGGATCTTGACCCAATACGTAACCTAGAGGGAAGGTGGAAAATACGTAATGGGAGTCTTATGTTAAATTGTTTAACAAAAGACATAGCATAAACATTGTGCTAAACTTTGCTTTTTCTGTTGTAGATTAAATGACGGCTAATACTACACCCAGTACCTTTAACTTGCGATCTATTCTCGAAAAGGAAAAATTAAATGGAACAAACTTTATGGATTGGTATCGCAACTTGAGAATTGTCCTCAAGCAAGAGCGTAAGGAGTACGTTCTTGAAGTACCCTATCCCGAGGATTTGCCAAATAATGCCACTACAACGCACGGAGGGCTTATGAGAAGCACACTAATGATGCCCTAGATATAAGCTGTCTCATGCTTGCTACAATGTCCCCGAGCTTCGAAGCAATATGAGAGCAAGTGATGCTCACACTATTATTCGGGGACTGCGTGGCATGTTTGAGAACCAAGCTCGGGCCGAGAGGTTCAACACCTCGAAGTCCTTGTTTGCGTGCGAGCTTGTTGAGGAGAATCCCGTCAGTCGCATGTGATAAAGATGATTGGCTACATTGAGAGTCCGGAAAAACTAGGTTTTCCCCTTAGCCAAGAGTTGGCTGCGATGTGATTCTCCGGTCGCTCCCTCCGAGCTTCGAGCCATTCATATTGAATTATCACATGAACAATATGGATAGAACCTTGGCTGAATTGCATGGGATGCTTAAGACAGTGAGGAGAGTATCCAGAAAACGGTCATCATGTGATGATGATGCGAAGGCTAAGTGCAAACCACTGTCAAGAAACTTTGCACCAAGAGGAAGTTAACTCCCGATGAGATCGCGAGTGCCTCCAATGCAAAGAAGGGCAAGAAGGGGTTGGCGGCATCGGATGCCGTTTGCTTCTACTTGCAAGGAGACGCCACTTGGAAGAGGAACTGCAAGAAGTACATGGAGGATCTCAAAAAGAAGCAAAGTACGACTTACGCTGGTATTAATGTTATAGACATTAATCTTGCTACTTCACCCTACGACTCTTGGGTATTTGATACCGGATCGTAGCTCATATTTGCAAATCGTTGTAGGGAATGAGAAGAAGTAGAGGATTGAGAAGGGCGAGGTGAACTGCGCGTCGGCAATGGAGCAAGCGTTGCTACGATTCTTTGTCGGCACAGTACCACTTCATCTACCTTCAGGATTAGTTTTGGAATTGAATAATTGTTATTGTGTTCCAACACTATGTCAAAACGTTATTTCGCTTCATGTTTGCAAGCGAAGGATATGATTTTAGATAAATGAACAATGGTTGTTCAATATATCTCGAGAGATATGTTCTATTTTCATGCTCCATTGGTGAATGGATTATACGTTTTGAATCTTGAAGTGTCTCCCATCTATAACATTAATACGAAAAGCAATTCTCTAATGATATAAACCCCACGTTTATCCGGCATTGTCGCTTAGGCCATATAAATAAGAAACGCATGGAGAAGCTCCATAAGGATGGACTGCTTCACTCTTTTGATTTTGAATCATTTGAGACATGTGAGTCTTGTTTACTTGGTAAGATGACAAAGGCACCTTTCATGGGACATAGTGAGAGAGCAAGTGACTTATTGGCACTCATACATACCGATGTATGTGGACCAATGAGCTCAACGGCCGAGGTGGTTATCGTACTTCATTACCTTTACCGATGACTTTAGTAGATATGGTTATATCTACTTAATGAGGCATAAGTCCGAATCCTTTGAAAAGTTCAAAGAATTCCGAATGAAGTACGTAATCATTTAGGGAAAACAATCAAGTTTCTACGATCAAATCGTGGAGGAGAATACTTGAGCCAAGAGTTTGGTAATCATCGAAAGATTATGGAATTGTTCCACGTTGACTCCGCCAGAACTCCACAATGGAATGGGGTGTCCGAACGGAGAAATCGCACCTTGTTGGACATGGTGCGGTCGATGATGAGCCAAAGTGATCTTCGGTTATCCTTCGGGGATATGCTCTCGAAACAACTGCGCTCACACTAAATAGAGTTCCATCTAAGTCGGTTGAAAAGACACCATATGAGATATGGACGGGCAACCCCTAGTTTGTCTTTTCTCAAAATTTGGGGATGTGAGACTTATGTGAAACGTTTACGGTCGACAAGCTCACACCCAAATTTGACAAGTACTTCTTTGTGGGATATCCTAAGGAAACTAAGGGATATTACTTTTATAATCGGGAACAAGGCAAAGTGTTTGTCGCCCGACACGGTGTCTTCTTGGAGAAAGAGTTTCTTTCAAGAAGGGTTAGTGGGAGCAGGGTGCATCTTGAAGAAGTTCAAGAAACACCGAAAACGTTTCAGCGACCACGAACCACAACGGGAGGAGCAAAGTGTTGCGCCACCGGTTGTAGATACATCACCCCACGGAGGTCGAAAGATCACGTCGTGCACCGACAGTACACAGTGCGGAACAACGTGATATATTGTTGTTGGACAACGATGAACCTAAGACCTATGAGGAAGCGATGGTGGGACCCGATTCCAACAAGTGGCTTGGAGCCATGAAATCCGAAATAGAATCCATGTACGACAATCAAGTTTGGAACTTGGTTGATCCACTGATGGTGTCAAAACCATTGAGTGTAAATGGGTTTTTAAGAAAAAGGCCGATATGGATGGAAATGTTCACATCTATAAGGCGCGATTGGTGGCGAAAGGTTTTAAACAGATTCAAGGAGTTGATTATGATGAAACCTTCTCGCCCGTCGCTATGCTTAAATCTATTCGGATTATCCTAGCGATTGCTGCATATTTCGATTATGAGATATGGCGATGGATGTCAAAACGGCTTTCCTAAATGGAAACTTAAGCGAGGATGTATACATGATACAACCTCGGGGTTTTGTCGATCCAGAATCGCCGGAAAGATATGCAAGCTACGAAATCCATTTATGGATTGAAGCAAACATCTCGGAGTTGGAATATTCGTTTTGATGAAGTAATCAAAGGGTTTGGTTTCATCAAAAACGAAGAAGAGGCCTGTATTTACAAAAGGTCAGTGGGAGTGCAATTGTATTTCTAATCTTATATGTGGATGACATATTACGATTGGAAATGATATCCCTATGCTAGAATCCGTCAAGTCTTCATTGAAAAATAGTTTTTCCATGAAAGACTTAGGGGAGGCACATACATATTAGCATTCGGATCTATAGAGATAGATCCAAGAGGCTAATTGGATTAAGCCAAAGTACATACATTGACAAGGTGTTGAAAAGGTTCAACATGCATGATTCCAAGAAAGGTTTCTTGCCCATGTCACATGGCATTAATCTTAGCAAGAATCGGTGTCCTCGGACACATGATGAGCGGAATAAGATGGGTATGGTTCCATATGCTTCGGCAATTGGATCCATCATGTATGCCATGCTTTGTACACGCCCGCATGTCTCGTACGCTTTAAGTGCTACGAGCAGATACTCGAGATCCAGTGAAGGTCACTGGAAGTAAAGAATATCCTTAAGTACTTGAGAAGAACTAAGGATATGTTCCTAGTCTATGGAGGTGAAGAAGAGCTCGTTGTAAGTGGTTACACCGATGCTAGCTTCCAAACAGACAAGGATGATTATAGATCGCAATCGGGTTCGTGTTCTGCCCGAACGGAGGCGCGCCACTGGAAGAGTTCCAAGCGGGATACGTTGCCGATTCTACAACGGAGGCCGAGTACATTGCTGCTTCGAAGCGCAAAGGAGGTGTTTGGATCAAGAAATTCGTTTCGAGCTTGGTGTGATGACTAGTGCGGCGGTCCAATGTCTCTCTATTGTGATAATAGTGGAGCCATTGCGCAAGCCAAGGAGCGAGGTCACATCGAAGTCCAAACACATACTTCGGCGATATCATCTCATCCGCGAGATAGTGGACAGAGGTGATGTCAAGATATGCAAAGTGCACACGGATCTCAACATAGCCGATCCGCCGACAAAACCTCTCCCTGAAGCATGAGGCGCACACAAGAGCAATGGGTATTAGATACTTACATGATTGACTCTAGTGCAAGTGGGAGATTGTTAGTGATATGCCCTAGAGGCAACATGGAGATGTTGGATATCACGTCAATGTTTATGTATTTATGAATAAAGTGTTATTCGGTTCCATGAAATAGACATCTTGTATTGATCAATAAGTACGTGACTTATTTATGAGACTCTTTATGTATGAATCTATTTCTAAATGATCCTCGATCATATGTCATATTGTTGGAACAAATATGATTCTAAGATCGCATGTTTATTGATTGATAATCATGTCTCATAGATCATGGGTATGGAGATACCAAATCAATAAACATGGACACATGTGTTGGAGAACACATTGTTGGATAGACCCACCATGAGACACTACGGAATTAAATTGCCATTAGTTGGTCTCATGTAGTGTTGGTACAAAGTCCTTAGACCTGAGATCACCATGGATCCCAACATGTGTAGTAGCCTACTTTGGGACTACCAAACGCTATTCCGAATGCGGGTAGTTATAAAGGTAGTTTTCGGGTTTGCTATGAAACATGGAGTGGGATGTGAGTGATCAAGATGGAATTTGCCCCTCCTTTGGAGAGATATCTCTGGGCCCCTTGAGGTAATGGATTATGGAAATGCATGGCCATGCTAAGTTGATTGAGGAGTCAATCAACGACGATAATCCAATACGGTTCGAGTGAATGGTTAAGCTATTGAAGGGATGGCACACATCTTGCCTATAGCTTAATTGGTATCGTGAGGCAAAGGGATTTGTGTACACATTACAGGTTCAGAGCCGATATTATTCTTGTATACTATGGTGTCAATATGTGCTGCTAGGCGCCGCTGTTGACGGGTCGGCTGAGTTGGACTCGAGCCGACGATCGGCTAAGTTAGACTATAGCCGAAACTGAGTATACCTGAACCTACAGGGTCGCATCCTTAAGGGGATAAGAACTGGCATTCGAGTTGGACTCGAATACGGCTCGATCGGATAGGGATCCGATCGGATAGAGTCCTATGGGCTTACGACGTATGGGCGGCCAACTCTATGAGATTCGGATGAGATCCAATTCAAAATAGAGTCCTGATTGGCCACGAGTCCCAGTCGGCCAACTCTATATAAAGGAGGGAGGGGTGGAGAGCTGCCACAAGAAGTACATCAAGTCAATTGATTGCGCCGAAATCAATCTGATCACACGCGGCTTTAGAAGTCGCCGAGATCAATCTCCACGGAAACCCTCCCCACTTTCGAGCCAAACCCTAGCCTTGCATCGCGTTTCTGTTCCCGGACGTGTGGATACCGGTAGAGGCGCTGCTACGTTGCGCGCTGTTGATCGGCTGTGGAGGAATCGGCTGCGGCATCGGCGAATCGGCTGATTGGTGTATCGGGTCGGCTTGCGGGAATCGGCTACACAGTTCCAGATCGGATTGCCCTGATTGGCTATTCCGCTGCACTACACTCCAATCGGTAACGATCTATTGGCCCTTACTTGCAAGTGTTCCTGGTTTGCACGGCAAAAGTTTTTGTTTTCGGCTAGCGTAGCCTCCGCGTAACCCTTCAGCTGCCATGTTTTATTTCAAAATAGAACCATTCCTACAACGTATCCTTCTATCTAGAATTGAATAAGTTGGCAATAGTACCTTTACCTCTCTTACCTTACTCCCTGTGGGGCTTTTAGCTTCTCCTTGTCCTGGTTGGTTGAGAGACAAAACAGATCATAGAGTACCAATCACTTATTATTTGTTCAATATTTCTTCTAGAGGTTTTCAATAATTTTGCAAATAAGCCAAAGTTTTTCGAATGATACTCGTAGATCGCTCAATGTGTATAATTCCTCACCAAGGTATTGTGTTGCCTCTTTTCCATCCTGCCTCTAAAAGGTTTATATGTGGAGCTCAAGGTGGGAAAAATAAACGAGGCAATACTTGTATCACATATATTGCAAAATTAAAAAAAGGACCCAAGGAGAAAGCAAATCATACAATTTGATCAAGATGTGCAAAAGTGTGTGGCTATATGGTGGTAGGTGTTTGGTGGTACTCCTTGTCATAGGCTCTGTTTTATTCCTAATTGGAGACATGGCTATTCTTCTTCTATCTATTTTTTTTCTTTTTTTCATGATGCTAAAAAACATTTGTGAGCATACACTCCTTTTCTCCTTTTTCTCATTTTTTCTTCTCATAGTGCTTGAGAATATTTTCTACCTTCTATCTCCTTCTTTTTCTTTTTTCACACCCATCTTATTTTGCAAACTACTAGGAGAGACATTTTGATTGACATAATGAAGTATTTATTTGGTGGATGGAATGTTGCTAACCTCCAGCGTAGAAGTAAAACAACTATTGTGGGTAAATGACTTTGCTAACCTCCAGTGTAGAGGCTAAGCATATATGGTGGGTGTGCGTATGTGATCTTAATCAAGAAAGCATGAAAAAAAATCTCACAAGGGTCGCAACAATTTGAAAAAGCTCATTGCAACAACAAGGAGCATATGTGTATAGGCTTTTGAAATATACTCATCATATGGCGTTAGTAGGAATTTTATCATCATCGAGGAACTTATAAATTTTTATTGTTTTAAAAAGTAAAGACTCCTGATGTCAAGTATCACTTAGAAGTAAGATCATAGCAACGCTATTTCACCATCTCATATCCCACAACAACTTAGATCATGCATATGCAACCCACAAGTTTCAAGTTCAAGGCAAAGATTTTTGACCAACAAACTCAAAAACTTAGGTGAAGACTAAGCTTTCAACTAGGCACTAAAGGGAAACAAAACAGAGCAACTATTCATCATTTCAACCATGAGAACTAAAACATTCTTATCGCACATGGAAAGCAAATATTTTTGATATTTTTGTCTTGTTCAATTTTTTGTAATTTTTCATTTTAGATGCAATGCAATAAAATAAGGATACAAGTTACCTTAGTGGGGCTCTCCCCAAGCTAGCTTCTTGCTCATGGTTCATGATAGGGATCATACCCTTGCGAACAGAAGTAGGCCATCAAGTCGGCCTGACTTTGCTGCATGGTGGCATTGATGTTCGCCAACTGACAGTCGATATACTACTACCATGTGTGGGTCTATTGGACATGCTTGTTCAGCGTGTTTTGCATCTCACTGGTCCAGAGACCAAGTTCTCCCAGTTGTTGGGTGATGTCCATAAATCCTCGGCCGAAGTCACGATTACCTCGAGCCGAGAAAGAGAGGCGTGCACCAAACGAAGGGGGCATCCTGCTGAAGCCAGAGGAGTGGTCCACACTGGCAATGTTGTCCCAATGTCTGCTGGGTTGCTACTAGTGACCACTGCTTGCACTTTGCCACACTGAGCCTCCTACTTTATATGTTGGCGGTGGTTGGTACTAACCAGGTATACCCAGGCTGACTGCAATCCGCCTGCTCTATGAACGCGTACTGCGGCTATTGCTACGGCTGCTCTGTGGCTGCATTCCTCAACATGCTCCGAGTCATCCTGCAAGAAACACTACTCCTGCGAGCTACCTCTCGTGGTACAAAAGGAATGGTTAGTGCCCAACACTTATAAAAATAAAATCCCATGTTAGGTAACAAAATCTCATTTATATATACGGGGAAGAAAAAAATACAAGAGAGGCATTTGGATCTGTTGACAAAAAATCTGCGCCCCGGCTGATGGTGCCAAGTCTGTATTGACGCGAACTATGTTGATACACACAATGGCCTGGGAGATCTGCTTAGCTCTAGTGCAGGTCATGAAATATGATGAGATGCAAGCGTGCCAATCAGTTTGATCCTATAATTGACAAGATGTAAGGTTGATCGGCCTGAGATATGTGTTAGCCGATAGCCGATAGCTTGATGTAGAATCGGCCGATAGCGTGATAGCCGATATCTGATGCCAGCCGATAGCCGATAGGGTTTTTGAACGTTCTCTATTGATCCGATATAGATTCTGACACTTGAATAAATAATAATATAAATGCAATCGATTGATAATAGTGTAGTAAGATAATGAACCAATCGGCTGATATAAATACGATGAATCAAATATCCAACAAACCAATCGGCCGATAATAATATGATACAATAAATGCTGATCTGATGGTTAAAGTATATATTGGCTAGTAGTCTGATGTCATTAAATATAAATGATAGATGCTCAGTGAAACCTTTTGCTGCAATCGGCTAAATTCAACTTCCAAATAATTCATCGGCTGAAATCCTGATGAAACAATGATTAATTCCTATTGACATAAATAAATCTAACTTACGACCGTAACCTCATAGGTTGGACCTAACCGATGTAGCAAAAGGTTAATGATTGCCTGATAGATTTAAACCAGCCAATATGACACCGATCAAAGTGGTCATGCATTAAATTTAACCAAGTCAGTAAACTATCAAAGATAAACTTAACACATCAGATAAGATCGACTAACCCTCTGATGAAACATTAGCATAAACCTGTCGACTTAACAAGACTTAGATTATCAATAACAATCTAGTAGGTCGGACCTAACCGATGCAGCACAAGATTGTATATGATAATCTAGTACTCAATGAGCCAATAAACCTGTCTAATGTGATGGATATAACAAATCTATCTACAACGATATTATGTTTAAAGAACATCAACTTGATAAGAATATCAGACCTAATTGAGAAAGTCCTAACTAAGCCGATGTGATTATAAACAATAATAGAACTAAAGATAGAGATGACATACTAGATAGGCAATACTTGCATCGGCCCAATTAGAATATCGGACTCAACCGAGGAAGTCCTAGCCATGCCAACACAAGCAAAGATGACGAAACTCACTTCTTGCTAGAGGTCGAACTCAATCGATGCAGCCCATGCTCGAAAACAAGAACTCGTTGAAATAAAACATAGAAGACTAAGGTGGTGATGCACCGAAAGTAATTGTATTGATTTGTGGAGATGATTTACAAAGATCCCAGGTATATATATTTATACCCATGGATAGATACTAGTCCTTAATGGACATGACACAAACTTTCCTAAAGATAAAAGGAAATCAGACACTAAACACACTTTTGTAAAAATAAAAAGAAAACTAATTGACTCTACCTAATTAATAGATAAATTGCCATGCCGCATCCTTCTTGAACTCGGTCTCTTCTAGATAAACTATCTTTAATTGATTAACCGAATCTACTAAGATTCCGACTGCTGGTGACTGATAATTTCCATTAGCCAATTCCAGGACTCTGAAGCTGAGATTGACTTTAGGCTGATGACGACATTGGGACTTACCAAATTTTGGCATTAACAGGATCATGTTTCAAAGTGTGCCCTTGCACAAGATAATCCTGATCAATAATGGAGTGATGATGAGGGATGTTTGCAATTGGACCATCCTCCAACGCTCCAACTTTTAAGGCTATATGAGTAATTAAAGATGTGCATTCAACAGGTCCTACCATCTTAAAGTTTTCTAACCATTGTTTTACCATAGTTTTATGAAGAGAGATGTTAACCTTTTTAACCATGACATAAAGGATTTTCAACTCATCATTGTGAATTGGCCTTACATCCTCCCGAGGGAAGAGAGTAAAAGTCAGTCATTTGTTTATCAAGTACAAGGTGGGACTGAGGATGTCATTGGTTCGCGGTTTCCCACGTACAATCTCACCCAAAATGTGATGCCAAAACTCATTTATGTTAAATCTTGAAGTCACTGACTCTAAGTCCACATAACACCATCTGTTGGATCCCAGAGAAAGATTGAGATTCTTTCGTGTGAGATGGTATTCCGTCCCTAAGAAGTGGAACATAATACCATCCCCCACGTCTCGCCCTGGTCCTCATCCATGGGCACATACCATGAGACTCTACTTGCTCTTCACTCGGCGCATACTCATTGGATGGGCACGCGTTCGAGCTGTGGGAATGATGTCATGAGCTCGAATTCGTTGCCCTCTTCATCGTGTTGAGAATAGCGCTCTTCTTCATCCACACACGAGCAAAGAACATAGAAGAAAACTCAAAAAGGGTTATGTTAGCAGTTAGCCGTCCGAGAGTTAGTCATTCTTGTGGAGCTTGGTTGCCACCACAAAATCGTCCTTGTGGGAATCATTCTTGTGGGCGAGAGCTCCCCCCAACAATCGCTCTTGTGGCGATTATTTTTGTTCAAACTTGAGACAAAGACACAAGAGAAAACTTAGGAGAAACAGATGAGTCCAAGAGCAAACAAGTGCAACTTGATTTGGGGCAATAAGAGCAAGAGCCACAGGGCGGCTTTTATAGGAGCTGCCTCTGGTTTGATCGAACTAGGGTCGGCCGACCCTCCTAAGGCCCCAACGATGCTCTTTTTTTCAGGTCTGAATCAATGATATCCTCCACTAAATAAAAGTGAAAGAATGGGCACAGGAAAGATGCCAATTCAGACTTCTTTAAATCCCCAAGTGGTCCTATTTTGATTTTCAAAAACATATGGTTAGGGGACCACCTCACAAGACTCCAAAGTTGCATTTACTGGGTCTTCAAATCAAGAAAAATCTGCCCACCACTCATGATCAAATCTCAAATTTGGTTTTTGGCAAAAATATTTTGAGAATGCAAAGGTTTGGATAATCAAACATGATTTGGAAGATAAAAAATGCAAATGCAAGTTGGAAAATCATATATGTAGTTTGAAAATTTAAATATGGGATAACTACCGAGTTTACCTTTTGCTGGAGGACTTATTATTTAAGTCCAACGAGTAGGACTTTTTTCTGTCATGTTCATCTTGTTGTCGCGACATTCGGCTCCAAAGATGATGAGACGGATGACTGTGTTTTTGCTCGCTACTTCTTCTTGGTATTCTTTGGTTTTGGTGGTGTGCATGATTCTGCGGACTTCGAAGGATGCTACTTTGGCCTTGCCCCCTGCCTTCTGGGCGCCTTGACATTACGGTATTGGAGAGGGAGTTCCCTCTTCAACACCTCCTCCATAAATGCCACGAGGCTGTCCTTTTTTAGGGATGTCACTTTGACCTCTCGGATATTCGCATGTTCGGCATGTACTTGATCTTGATCATGGAACATTGCTCCTTCTGGGGTTGGAAGTCGAACTTCTCCTCCATTCCATTTATGTGGAGTCGGATTTCTCTGACTCCCACATTGATGTGTGCATCCACGATGCTTAGGAATGGACGCCTAAGGATAAGTGTTGTATCCCTGTCAGTGTCCATATCCAACACCACGAAGTCGACAAGGACAAAGCAACCCTGGATTCTCACTTGAATGTCTTTGGCAATTCCCACCAGATAGCGAAGCGTTGAATCGACCAATTGCAGCATCATGGTTGTAGTTCAGCTGATCAAAAACTACCTTAGGCATGACGCTGACACTTGCTCCAAGGTCACAAAGGGTGTGGTTGAAGTGTTGTGTCCCAATTGTGCATGTGATAGTGGGACACCCCAAATACTTCTTCTTCTCATGAAACTGGTTCATTATAGTTGCGGTACACTCTTTTGTGAGCTTCACAATCTCTGTGGTGGACATTGGCCATTTATTGCTGATGATGTCCTTGAGGTAGCGTGCATAGGTTGGCAGCTGCATCGCATCTAGTAACAGAATATTGATGTAGATCTTCTGGATTACCTCGATGAATCGGTTGAATTGCTCATCCACGGTCGGCTTCCTGTTGCAACAGGGGAATGATAGGATGTCTGTATCCCGAACTCCTGTGGAGCCGTTCTCTCATCGTATGCCTTGTCAGAGTCGTAAGAAGAGGGATGTTCCTCCTGGCTCTCCTTCCCCTTGCCTACCTAAGTTGGGTATGATAGATCATGAGTGGTCCTGCATCCCCTCGTGGTCACCGTATTAATGTTCTCCAGAGACGGTTCTAGTTGCCCCAGAATCTTGCCCGTGTCGGCAGAGGGAACGACAGCTGCTAGTTAAGCTAATTGAGTGTCCAATATCTTGTTGAAGCTCTGTTGGTTCTTTATAGCAAAGGAAAGGCCTTCCATCTTGGTATGGATGCTTTCCAAGGTTTTGTCATTGGCCGCGAGCTTCTTGGACATTGTCTCATTGATTTTGGCCTGGCTGAAGACAAGATCTTTCAAGGAAGGTTGGTTAGGATGGAAGTTACCGTTGTTCCCTCCTTGATAGTATGGGCGCAGCTGGTTCCACCCCTTGCCTCCTTATGGACGGTACCCGTTGTTGTTGTTCTTGAAGAATACATCCTCACAGGTTTCAGGGTAGTCATTTCCCGAGTGTCCAATATTGCCACAAGTCTCACATGTCATCTGAACATTCAGTGCTTGGGCAGTACCGTACATCTCCACCTTGTCACGAGCATGTTCATCCAAACGCTTCATGAGGAGGTCCAACTTAGCGGCGAGCATGTTCGTCTCCTTGACGGTATGCATGCCCCGCTAATGATATTGTAGTCATCCTTCACTCCACCATTGGTTGGAGACCATCGTCTCAATTAAATCTGTTGCACGAGCCACAATTAGTGAGAAGAAAGCTCCTCCGGCAGCAACATCGATATGATCACGGGCTGACGGTGTCAGCCCATTGTAGAAGTTCTAGATAATGAGCCAATCATCGATCCCATGGTGAGGATAAGCTAGGATGATTTCCTGGGGTTCTCCCACATCTCCGGAATCGACTCATTTGTTGCTTGCTGGAAACTCAAAATTTTCCCACGAGGGGCATTGGTTTTTCCCATCGGGAAGAACTTCACGAGGAACGCAGTTGAACACTTCTCCCCAGTGTCCATGACACTTCTCCTTAGAGTAGAACCACTACTTCGCTCTCCTGAGTGTTGGTATTTGATACGGTCACAAATAAATCCTCAAGCGCATGGATACCACTGTAGCATTTCACCCAGGAGTATTCCAAGGGTATCGTATTTGTTTTTCTGCAGGGAAGGCGGCGGTGTCAAGAGTTGGATCATATATTTGTATCAAGCTATAATTAGTACACCCAAAGTCTAAATAAGGGTTAACGATAATAATAATATTGGGGTAGTGTGGCTCACAGGAGATTCATCTCTATAATTATAGAATGGATAGTGCAAAAGGATAGAAGAGAGCTATGGTTTATATGTACTACTATATTAATCATGTTATTTTAGAAACTCTTATGTCATACTCGGACGTGGAGGAATACAGAGGACGGACAGGGCTCCTACCACCTACCTCACTTTTCGTGGGGCATACATGCATCCAACGATATTTAACTAACCTAAGCACCATGCTTATGTTACTAAATAATGTCACTAATTCCCCAGGACTCCCACCTTTCGGATGGACAAGCTAGAACAATTGCAACCCATTAAGATCATTGGACAGTTACCATAGCATAGATCGACTAGCCTAATCAAGTAAAACAGATAATCAAAGAATAAACTATTCATAGAATACGTAACTAGTAAAGTAGTATATGAACTATGAACATAATTAAATAAACAAGATAATTCTATTAATTCAACTATAGTCTTACAAGAAAAGTAAAGTATTAAAGACATACCGAAATCTTCGAGAAGACTATAGAACCGAAGACTACTCTAAGTCTAATTTCACTAATACTATAGAGCATACAATGTAAGATAGAGAGAATTGTTCCTTGAATGTGTGTTTGGAGAGTGTGAAGGCCTCCTCTATTTATATCTTCCAATGATGGTTGAGTATGACGGTTAGGGAGGTCGGTGCACCCCTAACTGTGAGAGTGGCTCACGAGGTGACACATGGAAGGTGGAGATAAGGGACGACCATGGCGGTTCGGCTGAACCAATCGTTCGGCTGACCCCTGGGTCCCACCTTTCTCCATCGCCTTTCTCCAAAGGCTGCCAAGTGGGCCCCTAAGGCGGTGCATAGTGCTTTGGCCTCACTTTAAGTCGGTTCTGCTGACTTGTGGGCCTTCAATCCATGTGCTCACACGTGATTTGCCGGAGGTGTGTTTCTTTACATGCCAGCTCATTTTTCCTTCACTTTAGGCATAGTCTATGCATACAAAGTATTTCTCCAAGACAAATGAATCTACATTATTTGATACTAATATACATATAAGAAATGCTAGTTCTCCTTTATTTATTGAGGTAGTTGACGATCGACATCGGCACTTAACGATCGTCAACACCGAGTAGAGAGAACGGGAACAGTTATAGCCCAATGGCATCTTGGGTCACACCCTTGATGATGATGGTGTCGCAGAGTTCAAGAAATTGTTGGAGATGAGCGTTCGCATCCTCATTGGCTTTCCAATAGAATGTGGTAGCCTGCACCTCAGTGATAAAACCCGTCTTGATCTCAAAGTTCGCATCACAGGTGTTGACAGCGGGCCCAATGGGCACGTTGGCAGCAGAGGGAGCCATGTAATCACGGAGGGTCTTGTGAGCCATCGTCTTCAAGCTTGATGGTGCAAATGTGACTGGTTCGGGTGCCAAGAACCTGATTTGCGGAGGAACGACGTGAGGTCGGACTCTTCTTGCAAGCTTTTTTGGGTTATCGACGAAGTTTGTCGGCAATTCAAAACTAGTCATACACTACCTATTTTCACACGAGGAGATAACATATCAAGGTCAACCTATTTGGAAAATGGTTATTAACCATAGATGATCATGAATATATGTAATCCATTCTTTAACTAGTGTCTTCATCGGCAACAGCGCTAGAAATGCTGGTTGGTATTTGATACGATCGAAGATAAATCCGCAAGCGCACGGATTCATCTCTAAACAGGGGTTAATGATAATAATGATAATGGGGTAGTGTGACACACAGGAGATTCATCTCTATAATAATAGAATGGATAGTGGAAAAGGACTAAAGACAACTAAGGTTCATATGTACCTTTATACTTATAAGGTTTAGTTTACACTTGACAAACACATGCTTACAAGGCTAAGACTTAGTTCTACGCACCAAAGCACTACCTAGAGACAACTCCCTGCTGGTCTGCCAGCGTGGTTATGGTATTTTACGAACTCTTACATCATACCCAGACGTGGAGAAATACAAAAGACGGATAGGGCCATCACCACCTGTCGCCTACCGTACTTTCTGTGGGGTATACCTGCATCCAATGGTATTTAATTAACTCAAACACCATGCTTATGTTACTAAATAATGACACTAATCCCCTAGGGACTCCCACACTATGGATGGACAAGTTAGAACTAGTGCAACTTGTTAAGATCATTGGACCGATGCCGTAGCATAGATCGACTAGCCTAATCAAGTGAAGCATATAATGAAATATAATCTAGACACAGGACACATAATTAATGAACTAGTATATGAACTATGAACACTAATAAGTAAAAAAGATAATTCCTTTATTAAGCTCATAGTATTACAAGAAGAGTAAAGTACTAAAGACATACTTGAATCTCCGAGAAGGCTATGGAACCGAAGACTACTCTAAGCCTAACTCCACTACTATTAGAGAGAATACAACTATATGAATGAAAGAATTGCTCCTTGAGCGTGCGTTGTGAAGTGAGGGAGTGATCTCCTTTTATAGCTACTAATGCCTATTGAGAAGGTCGGTTAACGCCTATAACCGCCATTAGGAGCCAACCAAGATTCGCCACGTGGAAGGCGGTGGCGAGGGGTGCCACTCCTGGTTCGGCTGAACCAGGGCAACCTCCATACTCCACCGACCTTCACCAGAGGCTGACAGGTCGGCCCTTGGTCGATGCATAGTGGATTAGCCTCCAATTAAGTCAGTTTGATCTAACTTGTGGGCCATCCAATCTGTGTGCTCTCAGGTGATTCACTGGAAGTGTGTTTCTTTGCATGCCGGCTCATTTCTCCTTCACTTGAGTGTATAATCTCTACATCCATAATAATTCTCCAAGACAAGTGGAACTACATTTTTTATAACTAATATACGTGTAAGAAATGTTAGTTCTCCCATTATTTATTAAGGTACTTGACGATCAAAATCGGTACTTAACGACCATCAACAGATGGACATTTGGTTGGCTTTTGTTTTAGACTTGCTCAAAAACAAAAAAAAAAGAGAAATTGCTTTTGAAAAATAAAAATGGAAAAATTGGGTTTTGGTTCAAGGAGGTCGGTTATATCGTCACTCACCAATCGATCAGACAAGCCAGTATTCAGACCGGCCAAGCCCGGACAGACCGGTTGGATAGCAACAGTAATACCGGCCTCGAGGCAATTTTGTGCAACGTTCAAATTGGACTTTTATGAAGCGACAAGGTATGTTTTTTGGTAAGTTAGGTTCTAATTTTGTTCATGCTTATGTACCTACTGGTTCTTTTGTTCGATTGACTCAGTTATTGGATTCCAAAATTTCTTATTTCTAACCCCAACACAGAGGCCTCGACATCTTCTTGTTCGTATATATTTTGGCAGCATACTTCCCATATGCGTTCAATGTGAAGACGACAATTGCTTTTCAAGGTAACATCAATTTACTTTTGGATTTACATAATTTTGTTCTACTTTCTCGTTTATTAGCTTTTTATATGCTAGTGTTTGAGGTAGTAGCTTTGGATAGATGTCAATTCATGAGAACCTTGGTCAATTGGCAATTGGATGTCTTTTGCAAAATCTTTGATTTCTTCTTGGTTTTTCTTTAGGAGAATTGGAGGTTTATTCAGGGGGAGTTTATGCTTTTTCAGTGCATTTATGTTTATTTTTATGCATTGCTCTTAAATCTAAAAATAAATAAAAATGAGAAAAAGTAGAGTTTTGTTTTATACCTCTAGTATTTTTTTGTGCTTGCTAGTAAAATAATTGAGATACATTGATTGCTATGTTAGCTTGTATGCATTTTATTCTTTATATGAGCCTTAGATATTGCTTTTAAGGGAGATGATACATGACACTAATTATTTTACTTGAATTAAGAAAATATGCAATATTGAAGCTAGTGCTTAGTTTGGATGATTAATGCTTATATATATGCTTGTTTGATTGTTATTCCTTAAATTGCTCTTTAATTGTTCCAAATGTTGCAAATGCAAAATTTGCTTGTACTTACTTTTAAGAGAGGTAGAAATGAATATAGAATCCTTATAAGCAGTCTTGATGACAAGGACGTATTCGTGGTGAGGAAAATAATGGGCACCAAGTCCTTGGAAACAGTCTTAACGACAATGACATACCCAAAATAATTGAGAGATTTATGTTCAATGTTCAATGTCAAAGTGAACACAAAAAGCTCGAATAATTGCTAAAAGTTTTCTCTTGCTTATTATTTTTATGAGGAGTTAATTTGAGAATAAGTAATAGTGCAATAGGTCTATATATAGCGGTTTTTCATTCAACCTTGATTAATATGTTTCTCTTGGTGAATATGTTACATTATAAATTGTTTGAAATTATGAATCTTGATTGTTGACTTGATCTTAATTGTAATATCTTTGAATCATGTTTATACTCTAATGCATGCTTGTTAAGTAGTTGATGAATTTATCTCTTTTATCTTGCAACACATGACCATTAATTGCTTTAGGTACACTTCAAAGCTCTCGAAAATAAAAATTAAAAAATTAAAAAATTTAGAAGTGGTTACTACAAGGGGCAATCATGACATCATGGCTTTGGTGCTTTATTAGTCATTATTTTTCTTTTTTGTTCTTGATGAAATTATCGTCAAAGGGGAAGAAATATACAAAATGCATGCTTCTTGAAAGGGGGAGATAGATTGAAAAATTTGTTTTGATTTTAAAAATAGTATGCTTTTATTGCATATATGGAGGAGAAATTCTCTCTTTTGGAAAGGGAGAGAGTTTTTTCATTGTGTTTGAAAATACACTTTTTGAGCCGTTTGTTTTCAAAAGCACTAATTAATGTGTTCATCAAGGGAAAGATTATAAAATCAAGGTCTTGATTTAATTTTGTTGATGAACAATTATCAAAGGTAAGTGTTTGTTGAAAATATGGTGCATAGTGTTTTCAGATGATGAACAATGCAAGTCGGAGCTGGGTGGTTGGTCAGACCGGGCAGTGGGCGCCGGTCAAACCGGAGGTATCTAGGTGGTTTGACCGGGTAGACTAGGATAGAGTCGGTTTTGGATTGTTTCGTAGATTTTCTAGATTGCTTCATGCATATGACTTCATGGTTTCTTTTCGTATATGACACTATTCATATACTCGGATATGGAGTTTGTTAGTTGTTCATGTGCAGGTGTTGCTTGAGACCATGGGAGTATACCCGGTGATGGACCGATACTAGGCTTAGGAGAAGTTGAGGTCCAGACGGTCAAGTACATCACATGGGATGCTCAGGCTAGAGAACGATACATGTGGAGGTGAAGATTTTCAAATGGCATACATGTGGTGTTGTGTGCATATGGAAAGAATAGTCAAATTTGGATTAGAGTCTAAGTTTGGGAAGATTGGAGCATGGAGTTGTACGGGGATATTGTTTCTCTGGTTTGTAGGTTTCCTACGTGATTAGGAGTCCTGGTTCTAGTTGGATTCATGGCTAGGAACATCCATATTCATGGCTAGGGACAACCATTTTATGGGTATAAATAGAAGATGGGTTAAAACTAGAAGTATATTGACATTTTGGGAGAGAAAAGTTAAGGTTTGCTTTAAGACTTCGATTTTAGTTCGTGAGTTGAGAGAGGAGTGTTTTAATGCACTTTGTAAACATATATTGATGCAATAAAGTTGATCTACTTTCAAGAGTTCCGACGATTTATGTTTCCTTCGTCCCAACGGTCTGACCGTAGTACAACTAGCAGCTAGACCATTGACGGTGGCAGAAAGCAGGCTAGAAGACCAACGAGTGGTCTGACTGGCGACAAGATGGTGGTCTGACCAGAGGCATAGCAACGGTCTGATCGGCGGCATCGTGGAGGTCTGATCGGCGGCTAGGGTTTGGTCTGATCGGTGTTGATCTGATTCATCTGGTACGTCTTCTTCAGGATCTCTATCGAATTTGAGGGTAACTTTTAATTCTGCTAAATGTTTTGGTTTTGGGTGTTTCTACCATTCACCCATCCTTCGGTAGGGTAGGCTTAGTTCTTATTATTTGATCATACAACCGACTCTGTGGCATAGAAAAGAAAGAAAAAGAACATCAGTATCATTAGTACTTCATATTAATATACTGTCCAAGCTAAACCTTCACTACTGAAGAAACCATCATTGGTTGAAGTGGCAAAAACCACAGTAGTCCCGGTTTGAGTTGCACCCGGGACTAGAGATGATCTCTAGTCCCGGTTTAAAAATTCAACGGCCCTCTAGGAACGTAGTCCGGTTTGTGTCATGAACCGGGACTAAAGATCACTTCTAGTCCGGTTCAAATGTTATCGGCGTGTGTCGAGCGCCGGGGACCTTTAGTACCGGTTGGTAACACCAATCGGGACTAGAGGTAGCATCTCTAGTCCGGTTGGTGTTACCAACCGGGACTAAAGGTCCCCGACGCTCCGACACGCGCTGATAACATTTGAACCGTCACCTCTAGTCCCGGTTCTTGACACGAACCGGGACTAAAGGTCCTAGAGAGCCGTTGAAATTTTTAAACCGTTGCCTCGGGACTAGAGATGCCATCTCTAGTCCGGTTGGTGTTACCAACCGGGACTAGAGATTTTGCTTTATATACTCCTTCTTCCTCCTCCATCCCAAGCCAGCCACACTTGTACATCTTCAAAATTTTTCTCAGCTAGAGGTCCGGTGCTGCCAAGGTTAGCAACTTCTTTGGTGATAATACACAAATATTTGCTATCTATAAGGTTAGAAACTTCTTTCTCTTATAGATTTGCGGTTGTTTTCTATACATTTTGCTATCTACATGTCATGTACTATCTACAATCTTAGCACTTCGTATTTTGCGGTTGTTTTCTATACATTTTAATTTCTAGATTTGTATGCAAACATGAGGAGATGTTTTCTTGCCCACTTAAATTCATCTCTAGTCCCTGTTGGTTTAAAAACCGAGACTAATTACTACGTGCCCAATTATATTGTGTTATATTCATATATAATTATAATTAACATATGTTCATATATTCATATATAATTAACATATGTTCATATAATTAACAAAAAATATTATAAATTAAAATAACAACATATAATTAACATATGTCATATTCCAAACTATTTAAAATTTAAATAATAATATATATTTAACATATGGCCTATCTGAAAAAAAAATTTAAATTGAAATAATAACATATAATTAACATTTGTCGTATTTAAAACTATTTTAAACCATAAACCCTAAACCCTAAACCCTAAACCCTAAACCTTAAGCTAAACCCTTTTACCATTAACCCTTAACCTAAACCCTAAACCCTAAACCCTCGTGCGGCCTGCGTGATTGGCATGTAGAAGTACTGCAACATGAGCTGCAATGTCAATGCCTTCTTCTCTGATCTAACATCGTCTCTCATGCTCTTGGAGGCTACTTCGTTCTCATCACTGTAATAAAGCAGATAGAGCAGTGGCAATCTCTTCTCACTTTGTTTTACCTTGTTCTCCGATTGCTCCATCTCATCCCAATACTTCAGCACATCATCTTCAAAGATGACACCAAGCTCGTCTGCATGGCAAGAAACAAGTGTCTAAGCAACACAAATCCAGAAAGCACCATTCCTTTTCGATTAGAAAAAAAGAGAGCATCATTCTTGCATTGATCCAAGTAGAAAGAAAAGAATCATACCTTGTAAAACGTTGCTTTGCATGACAGTACAGCAGAATGGCTGGGGATGGAAGCTCGGGAAGGAGATACTGGAGAAGAGAGCTTCCTCCTCAAGCAGGTAACTATCAGGCCAAAGGCTAGTGCAATAATGCCACCAGCTAGTTCATAAAAAAAGGTTAGATCAATAACAGATAAACAGATAAACAAAGACAGTCTTGCAGCCAAAAGAAGCTACTGCTATAAAATTTTCTCAGCGATGAGCATGGTTAACCATATGCATGATGCAAGACAAAACTGTATTTACCTATGTTTTTGGCTGGGCTCCATTATTTCGAGAGACATGAAGCAAATCTCACACTCCAATGAGTCGGGATCAATGAAATAGCTTATCTTAGTCGTTTTGTCCATATCCGCATCTAGCTGCTCCTGATGATCCGTGGAGAGGCCCCGACGTTTTTTTCCTACCTTCTACACCGATCTTGGTCTCTTCAACATGTCATGATCCATCGTAGTAGCCTTCTTCACCAATCTTGGTCTCTTCAATATTTCATGATCCGGATCATGGTCTTTTTTCTTGCTTTTCTCCCTTTGCTTCATAATGTTTCTGTCTTGCTCTTTCTTCGAGTATAGCGTAGCAATACTCGTGTATCTCCATCAAACTTTGAATAGCGAGAGATATGGCAATGATTGGATAGTGCGGCTATATATGGCAATGATGGCTTGCCTCCCCCGTTCCCGTCTCAATGTCTCGGCGGTGCCATGGAAGCCGCCGGTGACGCGCACGACGGCGGACTACCTCTAACTGCCCGTCGTGATCGAGTAGTACTATCCGCCGCCGCCACCCCAGTCTCGGCTCCAGCCGCCACCGCTGTCGCCGGTCTCCCTGATTTAGAGGTGTGCTTTCTCTGTGTTTCAGCGGCAATGTTCAAGTTCTCGTTGCTAATGTCTTCTGCCTTATTCTCGTGAATTGCCACATAAACATTAGCTTTTAGAGCATTATTGTCCTAACCACAAGTTAGGATCTTCTGTGAGTATGGAGCATGTCAACGGCCGCCCTTCTCCTCCGCTTGTAATTCTCCCTAGGGACTTTTCGTCGACCTCGGTCGCACCCTTTTACCGTTTTTATTCATAGCTCCCGAGGACTATGAATTCAGTGGATGGTGTTGGTGCCTCTTCCAACGTGGTTCCCCTTGTTCACTGTCCGAGGGACTGTTCAGTGCCTTATGAACTTCTTCCTCCTCCAACAGTTGTTTTCTAACGTTCACATGATAACATGCAAATATTCAATTGACTACTTCTTCGATGGAGATGACCACCTCTATATCCGATTCGAAGATATATTCGACCTATACCAACTTGATGCCCTCGATGTCTCACTTCTAACCGCGCGGGTTTTGTAAGTATCACCCGGTTATTTCGTTTCTTACCTCCTTGAATTTAGCTGACTAAAATTCTTTTTAACCGTTGTAGAATGGCGATCCAATACTGCAACAAGCAGTATCACCCGGTTATTTTGTTTCTTACCTCCTTGAATTTAGCTGACTAAAATTCTTTTTAACCGTTGTAGAATGGCGATCCAATACTGTAACAAGCACGAATGCACCAAGCATGGATTCATGGATCCATGCAAAATCAACGGTCCATTGGTTGATCAGTTTCCTAATGACACCGTGGACAACATATACAACACGCTTGTGAAGCAACTCTTCCGGTCCTTCATCCTTCTGCCCTACAATACTGCGTAAGTTTTTTCTTTCTTTTCGAACCAATTTCAATCCCGTGCATACATAAAGTTTCATATGTGTCATCTAAACCAATTTACAGATTCCATTGGATTCTGTTAGTACTTGACATGGGTCAGTCGAAGATCCATGTCTTTGACTCAATGGATAAACCAGAGTCCACGTACTCCGACATATTTGAACTGTTTAACAGGTAATGTCATCTTACTTTCTATTGTATATATGCGGTTCTCGGATAATTACGTGCTAACTTTCAACTGCACGTAGGGCATGGGAATGATTTCGGGTCAATGTTCGCGGAAATTGGAAAGATAAGCTCTCTGTGCGGATGAAGTTTTCAGTGAGTAATATGCCTGCTCCTAATTCAAGTTGAATCATTATTATGTTCTAAAATATGAAATGCATATTAAATTTGTCGCCATTTCTCTTTTAGTGTGCAATACAGTCGCAGGGCACCAACCTATGTGGATATTACGTCTGCGACTACATTCACCGCTTTGTGACCGAAGTCAAAACTGTCGATGATCTAGATGTACGTATAACACCAATTCATACATAACGTCTTGATTTCTTATTCACTTCATATATTTATTTCTCGTTTATTCTAATTAATGACATCTTATGCGAGTAAGAGACGACCATCCCCACGAGACTTTCATACAAGCCGCTCAGGAAGATTTGATGGAATTTATTAACGAGCAGGTCATTGATCCCGCGGGAGAGTTCTTCATTAGTTTTAGTAGCTAAACCACAACAAAGTAGATTAGAGACAATTTTTTATAAGCTAGCTAGGAAACATGTATGAATATTATACATATTTTGGTAATATATGTATATTGTTCGTTTAAATGGGTGTAAATTATATATTTATGTGTAATATAATATATGTGTAATATATATAGCAGTATATCTTGGAGAAATGACAAATTAAAAAAATTTGCATCTATAGTCCCGTTGAAGCCACCAACCGGGACTAAAGATTGCGGAGCCGGCCACGTGGCTTCGCCACCTTTAGTCCGAGTTGGTGGCTTCAACGGACTAAAGATGCATCTCTAGTCCCGGTTATTTAACCGAACTAGAGATAGTCCATCTCTAGTCCCGGATTCGTAGTCCCGGTTTGACAACCGGGACTACTGAGGGTTACGAACCGGGATTAGAGTGGCTTTCTTCAGTAATGCTTAGAATTATAGAAGGTTATTCTCCCTCCAATTCTCTTATGTTTTCTCTGTTTAAAATGAAGGTAAGGGATAGCCTCAAATGGGGTTTAATTTAATTAGCTAAAATGTCCTATAACCAGAAAACCATATTGGTTAGGCCTCTTTTTATAACATTCGGGGTTTAGAACTGTAAACATATATAGATCATAATCTAAGTCATGCATGTGTTAAATTAAGACTCCGAAAATGAGTAGCTAATAGCTAGCTACCTACTTATATTATAACTTGTTTTGCTTTTCTTAAGTTAAATTTTGTTAAATTTGATCAAGTTTATAAAAAACATATTATTAAAATATATTTGATAAAAAACATATTATTAAAATATATTTGATGTTATATTTAATAAAACTAATTTAAACATTACTAATTTTTTAATAAATTTAATCAAATCTAAATTTTGACTTAAACAAGTTAAAGAGTCTTATAATAGAAAACGAAGAGAGCAGCTGGGACGCAATAGCCATGGTATAACTGAGCTCACATGCATCTTCTTGTGTTGTTTGTGTTGGCCCGGTAAAAAACAATGACGACGTCAAAGAACATGCACGTCTCTTTTACAAAAGCTAGCAACGTACAAAATGGTACTCGACTAATTTACTTTCCAGTCCAGGCACGCAAAATTAAAGGAGAGCATACGTCCTGTCGAAAAGACAATGCACGCGGAAACAGACGTACGTCCAACCGTAGAAATCAAAGTCCCTTTGCCGGAAATTTGATCCAACGGGGAAAGAGATTTACTTTGTCTGTAACATAAGCATTAGTCAGTCAGGTCATTTTCGATGTTTGACACGGTCATTAGAGCACAGTATTGATCTTAATATTAAAGTTATACCAATGCTCAAAATATCAAACGTTTGACTTAACTAGCACTACTGAAAAAATAGTTTTTCTGAATGAGGCCTCCGATAGATTTCAGGCGGGTCATAAGTGACCGCGCCTAAAAAAAAGTCCTCGGGGTCGGTTGTTGGACCGCACAAAAAGATGCATTATCTCATGTGGTCCACTTAAGCGACCGTAGGGGTAATATCCCGTGTGGTCCACTTAAGTAACGCACGAGATAATGTGTATTATCCGTGTGATCCACCTAAGCGACCGCGGAATAATGCGCAACATTCCATGCGACCCACTTAAGGGCCCGCACGAGATAAGACATTTTCTCGTATGGTCCCTTAAGTGGGCCGTATGTGATGATGGACCATAAATATCTTCCCAACCCGACCGTAGCCATTTTAAACTCGGTGTTTCTCTCTTCAAAAATAGACAATTTATTAGGGGAAATGTTTTCGACTCGAATTCTTCTATTGCAATCAATATAAAAGGTAACATGCTTGATCTTCTCTTTCATTTGCTTTCGTTTTTGTAAAATTTCATTATTTGAATGTGAAGATATTTAAACTTTTTGAATAGGTCATTTTGAGCTATTTTTGTAATTTGTAGGGGACCTAATGGGATGCTCGTCATCGATTTCAATGACCTTCATGCATTTTTCAAGCTGGACAAAATAGATATAAATCTAGTTATCGTGTTTTGCCTGTAAGTCAATCACATTTCATGAAATAAATGAATTCATTTGCAAACTAACTTCTGACAAATTACCCGCTACATTACTAAGAATGCAATTTCACGACGTCGAAAAGGCCAACCGACCAGTAGGATACATCAACCCAACAAGGGTTTGCTGGACGGAACACGCTGTGGCAATTCGTGAAGATTCTACTAAGCTGAAAGGTAAATCAAAGGCCGAAAAAGAAGCTGCCATCAAACAAATGCACGAAAAAGATGATTAGTGTAGCAATGTACTTGGGCAAAGCGATGCTCACGCACAAAGACAAAACTGTCATCATGGTCCCTTATGCTGTGTAGTACGTAATATTTCTTCTGTACTACTGTTCTTTTACTATAATATCACCTACAATTAACATATCTTCTTGCAACGATCACTATGTACTATTTCTGGTATATCCGTGGGACCACTTGGCTGTACTGCTGGATTCGGCACACTACGCTGATGATACATTCAAATAATTTCTCATTTTGTTAAATTTGTAAGTACTTATATGCACAATTTAAAAATTATTGGTTGTTGTACTCTCAAAGACACAATTGACTCAAACAATTATTTTGTCTACATAGAGCACACAAACATTGCGTAGACCATGGTGGACCAGTCAATAATCCACAAAGGAAGAAGCTTCTCGTGAAGACACAATGATCGGTAATTACATGTCTGCTATACTAACATTTCTTATATATACTTGTTTAATTCAAAATATTGATGTGCATATTTTTATTCAACACAGTGTTATAAGCCACCACCGGGCACTAATTTATGTGGATACTATGTGTACGAGATGCTTAGAATCAACAAGAGATACACTACAAAGTTTGAAGAAGTAAGTCTAGAGAAAATATCTTTTTACATATTAAGATCTTGTATAATTTTTCTAACTATCAGTGTGTATTCCTTCTTAAATAGATCCCGTTTTGTTGACGCCAAATTCGTACCGCCGCAAGATGTGTTGATGTCGAACTACACGCTGGCCTGGGAGATCTGCTTAGCTCCAATGCAGGTCCTAAAAACATTGAAGCGCGGACGTGCCAGTCAGTCTAATCCTGCCACTGACAAGATATGCAAAACAACAGAGCATAAATCATATCGGTCGATAGGCCGATAATCAAAACAGCCAATTTGTTGACAGCCGATTGTGTGATTCCAGCTGATGCCGATGTCCAGATAACTCGTTGGCTGAAACCCCGACAAAACCCTTATTGTTAGCCATTAGGCAGGCTAGATACTACGGTTCTAATCACGACTTAGTAGGTCAAACTGATGCAGCACTAAGTATGAAAAGAAACGTAATATCTAGACAATCAAGCCCTTGACTGATTTTCAGGGTGGTAGATGCCTAAGCTAATCTAATCTAATATAATGATTTAGCCGGTCTCGGCAGAAACCCTAAAGCGAGAAACAACCGATAGAGCTAAATTGATATACTAGGACTAGATTAACAGAGACATATGATAAGACCGGCTAACCCTCCGGTGAAACATTAGCATGAACCTATCGGCTTAACAAGACTTAGATTATCGATAACAATCTAGTAGGTCGGACCTAACCGATGCAGCACGAGATTGTATATGATAATCTAATACTCGATGAGCCGATAGATCTGTCTAATGTGATGGATATAGCAAATCTACGTAAAGCAACATTACGTTTACAAAAACATCGACTTGATCAGAATATCAAACCTAACCGAGAAAGTCCTAACTAAGCCGATGTATCTATGAACGACAATGAAACTAAAGATAGATACGATGTACCTGGGCCGGCAAGACCTTAGACTTACCCCTTCGCCGGAGATCGAAGCCGATGCAGCCCCGCGTAGGGTGCCAAGTCTCACCGGATGATGAACAAAGTAGAAAAGGTAAAAGGTGGTGATGCGTCGAGTTTTATTGATCGAGAGATATATTACATGAACCCCGAGCTTACATATTTATACCCATGGGCTAACAGAGATCCTAACAGATTACAAATCCAAACTTTCCTAAATATAAAAGGAAACAAACCGAATCCTTACCGGATACTAACACACTTTCCTAAAGATAAAATAGAAAGTTAACAAGCTTATCCTAATTAATAGATACAAGCCGTATCCTTCTTGAACTCGGTGTCTTCTGGATAAGATCTTTCCTAACCGAATTTAACCAGATTACGACTGCTGAAAATATTGATCCTCCATTGGTTGATGCAGAACTCTCAGCCGATTCTGCTTTGAGCCGATATGAACACTTAGTCGATGGAGACTCCAAGGCTTACCAAATTTTGGCGTTAACACATGCCCCCAGTTTTGGAGTATGAGAAGTCATGCTTCAAAATTATCCTGGCCTTGATCGCCCCAAAACTGATTCTTCTCTTCTTTTTGACATCGATTCTCTTAAGCCGATACATTTTGTAGTAGATGAGCCAGGCTGCCGAACTCATGGAAGAAAAATCTATCTTTGATAAATGCCGACAACCCTTAGAATGCAAGATCTGCTAGATGCTCATCACTTAGACTCAAACTATAACATCGGCTGCGAACATTACGAAACCTTTGAATGTAGCCAATTCTCCTTTTTGTTGCTTAACTGATATCAAATCTGCAAGTGTCAACTCGCTAACTCCAGCAAAGAAGTATAAGTGAAACTGCTTCTCAAGATCGACCCAACTTCTGATAGAATTTGGTGACAATGATGAAAACCATGTAAAGGCCGATCCAGTTAAAGACAATGGAAAAAATCTAACATTTAGAGCTTCTTCAGCCGATGCCTCCCCACATTGAGCTAAAAATCGGCTGATATGTTCATTTGTAGATACACCATCTTGCCCTGAAAACTTGGAAAAGTCTGGAACCTTATATCGGCTTGGAAGTGGTACTCTATCAAACCATTCAAGATATGCAAGTCTCGTCGGATGATGAACAAAGTAGAAAAGTAAAAGGTGGCGATGTGCCGAGTTGTATTGATTGTGAGGATTGATTTACATGGACCCCGGGCTTACATATTTATACCCGCAGGCTAACAGAGATCCTAACAGATTACAAATCTAAATTTTCCTAAAGATAAAAGGAGACAAACTGAATCCTTACTGGATATTAACACACTTTTCTAAAGATAAAATCGAAAGTTAACAAACTTATCCTAATTAATAGATACAAGCCGTATCCTTCTTGAACTCGGTGTCTTCTGGATAAGATCTTTCCAAACCAAATCTAACCAGAATCCGAGTGCTGAAAATATTGATCCTCCATCGGCTGATGCAGAACTCTCAGCCGATTCTGCTTTGAGCCGATATGAACCCTTAGCCGATGGAGACTCCAAGGCTTACCAAATTTTGGCGTTAACACCCGTCCATTTGAGTTGAAGTGAACTGGTTCAACAATCGAACCATACTCAACTTGTGTGCAGATATTTGTCGCTTCATCCGCCGCGATGTCTGTAACCTTTCGGCAATTTCTATGATACATAGAGCCAACTTACGATGGAGGATACCTTCCAACGACTTAGAAAGTGGGAAAAATAATATATGTAGAACAAACATTTTGAAGAGACATATATATTTTATGTGCTTTCGAATTATTGTAAATTATGAGATGATACATGATACATATATATATGTGTATGCGTACATATATCTTTTTATGAGAATATAATTAATGTGTTTTACGCGTATCATTATTGAGAGAGAGGAGAGAGGAGAAGGAGAGACAGACCCAAAAAACGCAAGCATGCACATAAAATAATGCCGCTATCTTCTCGTGCGAGCCACTTAAGCCGACCGCACAGGATAATATATCTTTCCATGCGGTTAGGCCACCCGCACGCAGAAATTTGATTTTCCCAGACCTTCTCGGGCATGCAGGCTGGCCTTCCGCACGAGAAGATGTCTTTCGGCTCGTACACAAAAACCGATTCTCCAGTAGTGTAGCAATACTGATGCCTTATAACAAGTGAGACAACACATCCGTCTGTAACATTAGTTGTGAATTGTAATTAATTGATCATATAACATTAGTCCATGGTGAATTGTGACAAACATTATTCTTTCATGTGGCCTTTTATTAACGACGTTTCGCTTTGGATCACCCTTTAACTAATATTTTTATTTTAACCGGATAATCTTGCATTTGTTTCACTTTGCACCACTGTAACTCTCTTCTCAAGCATATCAATGACTTCGAGTACATCGGCTCATACTTATCAATAAACTCCTTTAGCTATATGTAGATTGTTTATTTGATATATAACAAATTGAATTTAGATCGAAGAAGTTGAGGATGACCCAATTGTCACAAAGATAATTACCCGGTCCAAAGTGAAAGCATTGATTAAAGGATATGATCAAAAGCTAAATGCAGGTAATAAAAGATGACCAAAGTAAAATTTACTCAATAAAAAATTTGTAATTATAACAGATAGAGAAGAGGTGAGTATCAGTTATCAATTGCAGGTAAAGCAGTAGTACTCTCTTAGATTCTCCTCAAGTTGGAGCTGGACTACGACTGTGCTTTGCACAACGGAGGATCCGAGTTGCTTCATCAGAACAAATGAAAGTGACAAACCTCAATCTGAATACATTCGGCAGCAGCCCTCAACCCCCGAACAGATGCACAAGAGCAGAAACCCAAAAACTGTTCAGTGACTTTGATCTTGCGGAAACCCACAAAGCTATGATTCGCAAAAATACCCATCAAATCATCCACTACAGATACTCCTAAATCTCACCTTGACGGTTTGACTGTTGTGTTGATGAGGTTCTTGTGCTCTTTGTGATGGTCATGGAGAAATGAGATCCGCCCTAAATCACATGACAGAACGCCCCAACGACTGTGAGATCCGCCTTATCCACGTTCTTCTGCACCACGCGAACGAGAAACAAAGTGTTGGCTGACAAGACCATGAGACGCTTGCGACGGTGAGGTTGGTGCCTGCGTGGAGGCCGTCATTCCAAGGTAGCTGCGTGCGGAGGAGGACGAGGACGAGTGGAGATCTGCTAGAAGAGCGCAACGGCGGAGGAGGAGGGGCCACTGTGCATGGAACGTACAGCGATAGAGTTCGGGGGCTACGGTTGGTTCCAGCGCATGGCACAGCGATGATGGGATCCGACTGGATCGGAGGGAGGCCGGAGAGGGGGCAGGGCCTGATTCAAGGACGGCGGAGGAGGATTTGGTTCGTAGTCGCAGTTTTGTGAAAGAAACATAAACAAAGTATGTCGGCAAGAACGACGAAGGAACGAAGTTGGATCAGTCGGTCGCGCGTGCATGAGTCGGGACGGAAGAAACGAAAACAACGGACGGAAAATTTGAATACAAATAATAGGTAAGGATAAAACTAAAAAAACCAATTCAAACACGGATTTGAATGATGTACTATAATCCTCGAAAAAACATCTTCTATTTTCATAATAATAGAGTGCAGAATAACATGTTTTTTCAATCGAAAGGAGTGAATTGACATGTAGTGAGTTTATTTCATGGCATTGCACGAGAGGAATTCGCGAAAAAGAAAAAGGCTTGTTTGCGAGTAATTTATCCTAGCACTATAACGATCATCCTTATCTCAATCACACGGCAACCCTCATCTATATCGGGTATTGTGGGGGGTGTCATCCCGGGGTAGCACTTGGACCAGAGTTGAAGTCAAGCTGAAGTTGGATTGCGAGTCCTCGGGACGTGGTCAGGACCCTGACCTCCACTCGGGGTCGGCTGTCCCGACCTCCCCCGGATCCGACCTCGGCATTCCTTTCTCGACTTTGACTCCTCGACCTGACTTTCAGCCACCTCGGGACAAAGCTTGGTTTGCAAGGAAGCGAGGAGGGGACAACCCGGCAAGGAATGACGTCACCCGACAACACAGTACAAGTGGTACCTGCGGAGGAGGGATCTCAAGGCAAGATAAGGCACAAGACATGTTAGTGATATGCCCTAGAGGCAACATGGAGATGTTGGATATCACGTCAATGTTTATGTATAAATGAATAAAGTGTTATTCAGTTCCATGAAATAGACATCTTGTATTGATCAATAAGTACGTGACTTATTTATGAGACTCGACATGTATGAATCTATTTCTAAACGATCCGATCATATGTCATATTGTTGGAACAAATATGATTCTAAGATCAGCATGTTTATTGATTAATGATCATGTCTCATAGATCATGGGTATGGAGATACCAAATCAATAAACATGGACATATGTGTTAGAGAACACATTGTTGGATAGACCCACCATGAGACACTACGAATTAATGTGCCATTAGTTGGTCTCGGGTAGTGTTGGTACAAAGTCCTTAGACAGGAGATCACCATGGATTCCAACATGTGTAGTACCTTCTTTGGGACTACCAAACGCTATTCCGTAATCGGATAGTTATAAAGGTAGTTTTTGGGTTTGCTATGAAACATGGAGTGGGATATGAGTGATCAAGATGGAATTTGCCCCTCCTTTGGAGAGATATCTCTCGGCCTCGAGGTAATGGATTATGGAAATGCATGGCCATGCTAAGTTGATTGAGGAGTCAATCAACGGACGGATAATCCAATACGGTTCGAGTGAATGGTTAAGCTATTGAAGGGATGGCACACATCTTGCCTATAGCTTAAGCGGTATCGTGAGGCAAAGGGATTTGTGTACACATTACGGGTTCGAGCCGATATTATATTCTTGTATACTATGGTGTCAATATGTGCTGCTAGGCGCCGCTATTGACAGGTCGGCTGAGTTGGACTCGAGCCGACGATCGGCTAAGTTAGACTATAGCCGAAACCGAGTATACCTGAACCTACGGGTCGCACGCTTAAGGGGATAAGAACAGGCATTCGAGTTGGACTCGAATACGCTCGATCGGATAGGGATCCGATCGGATAGAGTCCTATGGGCTTACGACGTATGGGCGGCCAACTCTATGAGATTCGGATGAGATCCGATTCAAAATAGAGTCCTGATCGGCCACTAGTCCCAGTCGGCCAACTCTATATAAAGGAGGGAGGGGTGGAGAGCTGCGAGACATCAATTGCATCGCGTGCAACAGAAGTCGCCGAGATCAATCTCCACGGAAACCCTCCCCACTTTCGAGCCAAACCCTAGCCTTGCATCGCGTGCTAGCACACGGGTGTACGGCGTTCGTCCCCGGACGTGTGGATACCGGTAGAGGCGCTGCTACGTTGCGCGCCGTTGATCGGCTTCGGATCGGCTGCAATCGGAGCGATCGGCGTGGTGGAATCGGCCGCGGTCGGGCGCATCGGAGCGAGGCATGAGAACGCGGCCGGACGACTCGAATCGGCTGATTGGCGAATCGGCTGTCTCCGGGAATCGGCTACACTGTTCCGGATCGGATTGCCCTGATTGGTTATTCCGCTGCACTCTACTCCAATCGGTAACGATCTATCGGCCCTTACTTGCAAGTGTTCCTGGTTTGCGCGGTAAAAGTTTTGTTTTTGGCTAGCGTAGCCTCCGCGTAACCCTTCAGTGGTATCAGAGCTAATCTTGCTTAGTTCGGGTTTTAGATTGGATCTGGAACAAGTTTTGCGCACGGGTTGATTAGATCAATCGGTTTTACGGGATCTGTTGAGGAGAGTAGATGGTAATTGCGTTCCTTGATAGTGTATCGGAACGACGTAATGTGATTACGTCGAAGCAATTTCCAAATAACTCGGTTTGAGTTGGGTTCGAGATAGCGTTCCTTGATAGTGTATCGGAACGGTATAATGTGATTATACCGAAGCTATCTCGTAGTCCGACTTTTTGTTGCTGCCTCGCGCCTACGCAAACCATCTCCCTTGATGGTGTATCGGGACGACATAATATGATTATGCCGATATGGTTTCCATAAGCGATTTCATAGATTGGATCTATGAATTTCGTGTGGTGTTCGGCGCTGCCCGGAAGCCCGCGAGGGGCGGCTTCCCCTCGACCCCCGCCCGCGAGGGACCGCCGTGTGCGTACCCCTTATAGGTCGTCTCGATGCCGTATCTCTGCGATAGGTAGAAAATGTTTCTACGCCTAACTTGTTTTTGCAGAGAATGCTTTGAGATGGTATGGCCCTATTGTATGTATGAGATGCATGTGATGCATGTAATATTCTTTCATATGTGCAATCCCCGTAATATTCTTTCATACGTGCAATGCTTGTAATATTCTTTCACGACTGCGAGTCGATGTAATCTTCAATTAGAGCTTCTATAGTAGTAGCTTAGTTTGAAGAATTCAAGCATTCGACACTTGGAAGATGGTGCCGAAGATGGAGATCCTCGGCGCCGACATGGAGATGGAGATCACCATGTGAAGGGGGCCATACTATTTCATTATATGCTATTCTTCTTGCTTTCATATGTGATATGTTTGTTTGATAGGATAGCATCCCTCTCAAAATTAAGTAGTAATGATGCCCTTCCAAATGTTGCACTGCCACCGTTATGCTCGTCAATGGTGGGTCCGAAGAGTGCCATTCTCTATCATAACACGAGGGGTATATGTCGAACATATACATGCGGAGCATTTGGTTTACTTAACAAGGCTATCAAAACAGTTTTGGGCCTTGGGGCATAGGTTGGCGCCGGGGCATGGAGATTCCACACCAACAACAAGAGTCACATAGAGATGTGATTAGCAAGGTGTTGCTTACGATGTTACTAATTTTCTAGCAGTGATGCCAAAGCTCACTAGAAAATTAATTAACATGTGGATCTTGACCCAATACGTAACCTAGGGGAAGGTGGAAAATACGTAATGGGAGTCTAATGTTAAATTGTTTAACAATAGACATAGCATAAACATTGTGCTAAACTTTGCTTTTTCTGTTGTAGAATAAATGGCGGCTAATACTACACCCGTACCTTTAATTTGCGATCTATTCTCGAAAAGGAAAAATTAAATGGAACAAACTTTATGGATTGGTATCGCAACTTGAGAATTGTTCTCAAGCAAGAGCGTAAGGAGTACGTTCTTGAAGTACCCTATCCCGAGGATTTGCCAACTAATGCCACTGCAACGCACGGAGGGCTTATGAGAAGCACACTAATGATGCCCTAGATATAAGTTGTCTCATGCTTGCTACAATGTCCCCGAGCTTCGAAGCAATATGAGAGCATGATGCTCACACTATTATTCGGGACTGCGTGGCATGTTTGAGAACCAAGCTCGGGCCGAGAGGTTCAACACCTCAAAGTCCTTGTTTGCGTGCGAGCTTGTTGAGGGAATCCCGTCCCCGCATGTGATAAAGATGATTGGCTACATTGAGAGTCCGGAAAACTGGGTTTTCCCCTTAGCCAAGAGTTGGCTCGATGTGATTCTCCGCCGCTCCCTCCGAGCTTCGAGCCATTCATATTAAATTATCACATGAACAATATGGATAGGACCTTGGCTAAATTGCATGGGATGCTAAAGACAAGTGAGGAGAGTATCCAGAAAAACGGTCATCATGTGATGATGATGCGAAGGCTAAGTGCAAACCACTGTCAAGAAACTTTGCACCAAGAGGAAGTTAACTCCCGATGAGATCGCGAGTGCCTCTAATGCAAAGAAGGGCAAGAAGGGGTCGGCGGCATCGATGCCGTTTGCTTCTACTGCAAGGAGACATGCCACTGGGAAAGGAACGCAAGAAGTACATGGAGGATCTCAAGAAGAAGCAAAGTACGACTTCGCTTCAGGTATTAATGTTATAGACATTAATCTTGCTACTTCACCTACGACTCTTGGGTATTTGATACCGGATCGGTAGCTCATATTTGCAAATCGTTGAAGGGAATGAGAAGAAGTAGAGGATTGAGAAGGGGCGAGGTGAACTGCGCGTCGGCAATGGAGCAAGCGTTGCTACTTCTTGTCGGCACGATACCACTTCATCTACCTTCAGGATTAGTTTTGGAATTAAATAATTGTTATTGTGTTCCAACACTATGTCAAAACGTTATTTCCGCTTCATGTTTGCAAGCGGAAGGATATGATTTTAGATCAATGAACAATGGTTGTTCAATATATCTCGAGAGATATGTTCTATTTTCATGCTCCATTGGTGAATGGATTATACGTTTTGAATCTTGAAGCGTCTCCTATCTATAACATTAATACGAAAGGCAACTCTCTAATGATACAAACCCCATGTTTATCCGGCATTGTCGCTTAGGCCATATAAATAAGAAACGCATGGAGAAGCTCCATAAGGTTGGATTGCTTCACTCTTTTGATTTTGAATCATTTGAGACATGTGAGTCTTGTTTACTTGGTAAGATGACAAAGGCACCTTTCACGGGACACGGTGAAAGAGCAAGTGACTTGTTGGCACTCGTACATACCGATGTATGTGGACCAATGAGCTCAACGGCCGAGGTGGTTATCGTACTTCATTACCTTTACCGATGACTTTAGTAGATATGGTTATATCTACTTAATGAGGCATAAGTCCGAATCCTTTGAAAAGTTCAAAGAATTCCAGAATGAAGTACGAATCATTTAGGAAAACAATCAAGTTTCTACGATCGATCGTGGAGGGGAATACTTGAGCCAAGAGTTTGGTAATCATCTAAAAGATTGTGGAATTGTTCCACGTTGACTCCGCTAGGAACTCCACAATGGAACGGAGTGTCCGAACGGAGAAACCGCACCTTGTTGGACATGGTGTGGTCGATGATGAGCCAAAGTGATCTTCCGTTATCCTTCGGGGATATGCTCTTGAAACACTGCGCTCACACTAAATAGAGTTCCATCTAAGTCGGTTGAAAAGACACCATATGAGATATGGACAGGGCAACCCCTAGTTTGTCTTTTCTCAAAATTTGGGGATGTGAGGCTTATGTAAAACGTTTACAATCGACAAGCTCACACCCAAATCGACAAATGCTTCTTTGTGGGATATCCTAAGGAAACTAAGGGATATTACTTTTATAATCGGGAACAAAGCAAAGTGTTTGTCGCCCGACATGATGTCTTCTTGGAGAAAGAGTTTCTTTCAAGAAGGGTTAGTGGGAGCAGGGTGCTTCTTGAAGAAGTTCAAGAAACACCGAAAACGTTTCAGCGACCACGAACCACAACAGAGGAGCAAATTGTTGTGCCACCGGTTGTAGATACACCAGCCCACGGAGGTCCGAAAGATCACGTCGTGCACGCAGTACACAGTGCGGAACAACGTGATATATTGTTGTTGGACAACGATGAACCTAAGACCTATGAGGAAGCGATGGTGGGACCCGATTCCAACAAGTGGCTTGGAGCCATGAAATCCGAAATAGAATCCATGTATGACAATCAAGTTTGGAACTTGGTTGATCCACTGATGGTGTCAAAACCATTGAGTGTAAATGGGTTTTTAAGAAAAGGCCGATATGGATGGAAATGTTCACATCTATAAGGCGCGATTGGTGGCGAAAGGTTTTAAACAGATTCAAGGAGTTGATTATGATGAAACCTTCTCGCCCGTCGCAATGCTTAAATCTATTCGGATTATCCTAGCGATTGCTGCATATTTCGATTATGAGATATGGCGGATGGATGTCAAAACGGCTTTCCTGAATGGAAACCTAAGCGAGGATGTATACATGATACAACCTCGGGGTTTTGTCGATCCAGAATCGCTGGAAAGATATGCAAGCTACGAAATCCATTTATGGATTGAAGCAAGCATCTCGGAGTTGGAATATTCGTTTTGATGAAGTAATCAAAGGGTTTGGTTTCATCAAAAACGAAGAAGAGGCTTGTGTTTACAAAAAGGTAAGTGGGAGCGCAATTGTATTTCTAATCTTATATGTGGATGACATATTATTGATTGGAAATGATATCCCTATGCTTGAATCCGGTCAAGTCTTCATTGAAAAATAGTTTTTCCATGAAAGACTTAGGGAGGCAGCATACATATTAGCATTCGGATCTATAGAGATAGATCCAAGAGGCTAATTGGATTAAGCCAAAGTACATACATTGACAAGGTGTTGAAAAGGTTCAACATGCATGATTCCAAGAAAGGTTTCTTGCCCATGTCACATGGCATTAATCTTAGCAAGAATCGGTGTCCTCGGACACATGATGAGCGGAATAAGATGGGTATGGTTCCATATGCTTCGGCAATTGGATCCATCATGTATGCCATGCTTTGTACACGCCGGATGTCTCGTACGCTTTGAGTGCTATGAGCGAGATACCGGATCCAGTGAAGGTCACTGGATCGCGTAAAGAATATCCTTAAGTACTTGAGAAGAACTAAGGATATGTTCCTAGTCTATGGAGGTGAGGAAGAGCTCGTTGTATGTGGTTACACCGATGCTAGCTTCCAAACAGACAAGGATAATTATAGATCGCAATCTGGGTTCGTGTTCGCCTGAACGGAGGCGCGATCACTGGAAGAGTTCCAAGCGGGATCGTTGCTGATTCTACAACGGAGGCCGAGTACATTGCTGTTCGGAAGCTGCAAAGGAGGCTGTTTGGATCAAGAAATTCGTTTCGAGCTTGGTGTGATGACTAGTACGACGGTCCAATGTCTCTCTATTGTGATAATAGTGGAGCCATTGCGCAAGCCAAGGAGCCGAGGTCACATCGAAGTCCAAACACATACTTCGGCGATATCATCTCATCCGCGAGATTGTGGACAGAGGTGATGTCAAGATATGCAAAGTGCACACGGATCTCAACATAGCCGATCCGCGACAAAACCTCTCCTCCTCGAAGCATGAGGCGCACACAAGAGCAATGGGTATTAGATACTTACATGATTGACTCTAGTGCAAGTGGGAGATTGTTAGTGATATGCCCTAGAGGCAACATGGAGATGTTGGATATCACGTCAATGTTTATGTATAAATGAATAAAGTGTTATTCAATTCCATGAAATAGACATCTTGTATTGATCAATAAGTACGTGACTTATTTATGAGACTCGATATGTATGAATCTATTTCTAAACGATCCTCGATCATATATCATATTGTTGGAACAAATATGATTCTAAGATCGGCATGTTTATTGATTGATGATCATGTCTCATAGATCATGGGTATGGAGATACCAAATCAATAAACATGGACATATGTGTTAGAGAACACATTGTTGGATAGACCCACCATGAGACACTACGGAATTAATGTGCCATTAGTTGGTCTCGGTAGTGTTGGTACAAAGTCCTTAGACCTGAGATCACCATGGATTCCAACATGTGTAGTAGCCTACTTTGGGACTACCAAACGCTATTCCGAATGCTGGATAGTTATAAAGGTAGTTTTCGGGTTTGCTATGAAACATGGAGTGGGATGTGAGTGATCAAGATGGAATTTGCCCCTCCTTTGGAGAGATATCTCTGGGCCCCTCGAGGTAATGTATTATGGAAATGCATGGCCATGCTAAGTTGATTGAGGAGTCAATCAATGACGGATAATCCAATACGGTTCGAGTGAATGGTTAAGCTATTGAAGGGATGGCACACATCTTGCCTATAGCTTAAGCGGTATCGTGAGGCAAAGGGATTTGTGTACACATTACAGGTTCGAGCCGATATTATATTCTTGTATACTATGGTGTCAATATGTGCCTGCTAGGCGCCGCTATTGACAGGTCGGCTGAGTTGGACTCGAGCGACGATCGGCTAAGTTAGACTATAGCCGAAACCGAGTATACCGAACCTACGTGGTCGCACGCTTAAGGGGATAAGAACAGGCATTCGAGTTGGACTCGGATACGGCTCGATCGGATAGGGATCCGATCGGATAGAGTCCTATGGGCTTACGACGTATGGGCGGCCAACTCTATGAGATTCGGATGGGATCCGATTCAAAATAGAGTCCTGATCGGCCACTAGTCCTAGTCGGCCAACTCTATATAAAGGAGGGAGGGGTGGAGAGCTGCGAGACATCAATTGCATCGCGTGCAACAGAAGTCGCCGAGATCAATCTCCACGGAAACCCTCCCCACTTTCGAGCCAAACCCTAGCCTTGCATCGCGTGCTAGCACACGGGTGTACGGCGTTCTGTCCCCGGACGTGTGGATACCGGTAGAGGCGCTGCTACGTTGCGCGCTGTTGATCGGCTTCGGATCGGCTGCAATCGGAGCGATCGGCTGTGGTGGAATCGGCTGCGGTCGGGCGCATCGGAGCGAGGCGTGAGAACGCGGCCGGACGACTCGAATCGGCTGATTGGCGAATCGGCTGTCTCCGGGAATCGGCTACACTGTTCCGGATCGGATTGCCCTGATTGGTTATTCCGCTGCACTCTACTCCAATCGGTAACGATCTATCGGCCCTTACTTGCAAGTGTTCCTGGTTTGCGCGGTAAAAGTTTTTGTTTTTGGCTAGCGTAGCCTCCGCGTAACCCTTCAAGACACTCACAGCACGCAGGACCCAGAGAACATCTTTATGTATCTTTTTCAGATGTTGTTTGTACTTTTCTTTTTAGATCTTTAGACTAAGTTTTCTTGGCCCCCAAGTCTCATGTAACTGCCCCCCCTTAGACTATAAAAGGGAGGACAGGAGGGGCCGAGAGAGGGGCACACACACAGACAGACAGACATTGCTCAGTTCGTAGTTTGTTCTTGGTTAACTTTCTCCAAGCCCGAGAACTCACACTTGTAATCCATGTTCATTACTCACTCCAACAAAGAACAATGGACGTAGGCCTATTATCCTTCGGGAGGGCTGAAAATCCTTCGGAAGGGCTGAACCAGTATAAACCTCGTGTCTCTTGTTTTCTTGGCTCGTCTTAGCGACTCGAGTCGACCATCAGATCCTGAGAGGAATCCCACTTTCACTCACCTCCTTAGGCACCCCCTTGGAAGACGGCCGACCCACCCGTCGACAGTTGACGCGCCAAGTAGGGGAGTGCTTCTTCTTCGTTCCTGGCAATTTGGTGGTGAATCACTTCTTTGTCGATCTTGCATCGCTTGTTGCGATAATTTTGGTCTCTGGGGCTCGATGTGCCGTGTCAGCGGCTTCAGCTACGACGCTCTCCTTCGCCAGGCTTTTGGCGCTCTAAAGCATGCAAGCACGCGACATCAGCTCCCACGGATTTGATCCTCAAACAGGTACGTACTCTACACTCATCTCTTTTTATAAAGCAGTTTCGATACCTTTCCATTTGTCTTTGTTGCTTTCCACCTTGTCGCCGAGCAGCCTACAAATACTCAACGACTTTCACGCTACGCTTATGGCCAGCCCTAAGCTATGCGGCCCCGACCCACTATGGTCAGGGTTCCCCGGTAGGTGGTCCGTTGAGTATACACTAGCTGCCTAGGGGCTTGGCTCTTTCTCCCGACCGTCGAGTAACATTCGAATGACCCGATAACTTCTGCGCTGTACTCATGACCAGCTCTGAGCTTCATGGCCCCGACCTCTCATGTTCCGGGTTCCCAGGAAGGTGGTTTATCGGATGCGTTTGTGTTACTTGATGGTTCGGCGGTTCTCCCGAGTACCTAGTCAGCGCGTCCTATCCCGATGTAGTGGTCCGACCTCTCACCCTTCGGTTAGAGCTTGGGAATCCCCTCCCGGAGTCAGCTATGGTCGGGACCCAATACACGATGGTCAAACGAAATGTCGAATTACTCGGGGGTTTCGGTCTTCTGAGACCTTCTGATTCGCTTGTGTCGCTAAGTAAACGACTACTATGCCGAGGCCCGATTTGAAACCTGTCGGCGTCCGTCAGAGATTCCTCCCGGACGCTGTGGGCTAAGATCGTGGTCCAAAGTATGATAGTCGGGAACGGTGCGAACGGGTGAACTTAAGCTTCTTTCGTGGTTTTCTAAACTGCTCTTTCCTGTTCCGACCGAGAGCTCGAATTATATTACAACAAAAGGAAGTTCTTTGAGCTTCAGCCCTTCCTAATCAAATTTTGTCCATGATAGGTTTATTTACATTGAGCACCTGCACCGATTCTATGCTTAAACAGCTAAGTACCTGACCCCTAATCCCTTTAAATAGTGCAATTTTGATTATTCCTTGATCTTTTTGCAGGAAGTTTTCCTCCCGACACCTGGACGGTTCGGGGGCTCGAAAGCCCTCCCGAGCAGAATCGCCAGCTACATCGGCCCCTTCTCTCACAAATATGCTTACAGTGAGCCCTGAGCAAAGCGTCCCCTGCTTGTCAGCTGAGGATACATGAGAAGAGGAGTCCACCGGCTGAGCTCGAGCTGCTCGGGGGCTCATTCTTTGCCCACTTTGATTGAACGTGACGGCTCGACCTGATGTCCCTTAGGATAGGCGCCTGTTCCCTACCCAAGGCAGGCTAGGGTCGGGACCAGTCGTGTTTCGATCAAGTGCCAGGCGAATGAGCTCGGGGCTCTTAACGGCTATATCCCGTGTATATGACTAATACGCCAAGAGCTCGACTTGCAGTCACCCGGACAAAGGTCTGTCGATGGCTCAAGCCGCTCTACTTAGAGGGTCGAACACACAGAGATTAGTCGGTCATCGACCTCACGCTCACCCGCTGCGTACACAACTAAATGTCCTTGCTCGATTGAATGCCCCTGGGATCCGTTCCGTAGGCTTTAGCCACTTGGCCACGAGAGTTATACACGTGTTGAGTGATCGTCGATCTTTCCCCGCCCACCTATTCACCATGTACTCGGCTGAGTTGGTCCGGGTTAGGCTGGGGTGCACTCCGGATCCGTCTGTTGAGACCCTAAGCCGCTCGGCATCGGAGGTCAGTCATGAGGTGAATAGAAGGTTGTCTCTTCGCGTACCTACCCGCTATGGAGGAGGAAGGTCTACTTGAGCTTGATTGGTAGCCCTCTGGACTTGGTCTGTTGCCGGCTGAGGTCGTTCAGTATGATCTACTCTAAGGGACAGACGTGCTCGAGCTTGACCGGAAGCCTTTTGGTTTTCTATCTATTGACGGCCGAGGTCGCTCGGTGCAAACTACCTAGAGTGGTAACTTTGCCCGAGCTTGACAGGGAGCCCTCCAGATTCGTACCGTAGAAGGACGAGGTCGCTCAGCGCAGTCTGTCACATAGCGGAAAGTTGGGTGTAAAAAACACACATATTGTACATTTCTCGAATTGAGGACGACATTCAAAGGAACTGATAAAGTTTCTTTTTATACAAATGGGGTGATGATCATACATAGGATTCGAGGTCCCCTTAATCTACAAGTCCATGTTGGCGATGATCTTCTCCGCTGTTGGCTCCATGGAGGCACACATGCCCTCGACGTCGGCCTCGGCGACGCCAGCAGGCCACCCTTTGGAGACCGCTTTGACCTCCGCACAGGGGTACTATTTTTGCACCACCCCAAGGACGTGCGCCGCCGCTGTCTCACCACGTCCCGGACGTAGGCTTGGAGAAGCTCCCCACCACTCTGAAGACGCGCCAGGAGCACATCATCAGTCGGCATTGACGACGACGACTACGGGTCGATCTTGGCGAAGAGCGCCCGGACTCCGTCCGCGCAAATCACCAAGTGCCCCTCGGCCATCTTGACGCGAGCCCACAGTCCGTCAACCTGTCGGTGGAGGGCCGCAAGTTGGCCTATTCAAAAAGAGGTCGGTCACGAACATAGGTCGAAGCCAAGAGTAGAAAGAAGTAAAGAATGAAACTCACGGACGGCTTCTTCCCATGCGGCCTTGTCCATGGCCATCCCGGCCAGTGCTTCATCCCTCGCCGCCTCGACGGCCTCTAGCTTCCTCTCTGCTTCGGCTTTACCCACCTCAGATGCCCGCGCCCTCACCTCAGCATCGTTGAGGGTGGCGACTAGGTCCTAGAGAAGGTCCTCGAAGTGCCGACGCTGAGCTACAAGCTCCTCAGCACTGGCTCAGGAGGACGACCCTTCAATGCGAGGATCGACGTCCGACGGCTCCCTATCAAAGACTCTAGCCAGCTTGATCAGCATCAATAAAGTGAAGAATACAATAAAATGCTGGAACTTACCTGGTGGAGGCTGTGAACCTCATAGCACCCCGCGTGGTACTTTCCTGGCTGGTTCCAACTCCTGTGCCTCCAGCACCCCGCGTGAACTTGGCCCCACCTCGGGGGAAGCGGATAGTGTCCGTTTCCCTCTTGGATCAGCCGTCACAACGGGGAGCAGGATCTTCGCAACGTCTAGTAGCGATAGCATGGTGCGGGCTCCAACATCCTGCCATGGCACCAACACCTGGCAAGTGAGGTTCCAATATAAAAATAAAGAAGACGAGAAAAGAGAGAAAGCATTTGAGTAAAGGCCAGGATTCAGGACTTTACTGGTTGATGACGATCGGGGCTGTCGCTCCAGTTCCCGCTTTCTGAGGAACAGAGAGAGGACTCCATGAGCCTTAGAAAGTTTTGAGGCAGCAGAAGACCAAGGAGGGTGGGAGTCTTAAAATTTTCTTTTGGCAAAAGGATGGTGTGAGACGAAAGGAAGTGAGAATGATCGGGCTTAAAAAAGAGACAATGATGGGCCTGGCGGCGTCATTCTTGGAAAACATGCATAGCGCCGTTAATAACGGGCACGGGGAATCCGAAGAGCCCTCGCCCATCCATCTCCCCGGCGTGCCACGTCACCTTTGGAGTAAATCGGAACCGTTGGTTATATGGAATGGCTAATGACATCTGCAAAGCTTTCGTTGCACGTTCTGGGGAAATCGCCGCCGAAGCACACCGCTTTTTCCATCTCAAACCGTTAGCCTTGCCTGTAGCCTGGGGAAAAGTGGGAACTCAGCAGTTCGACTAGCTGCTGCGCAGCACCGGTCCTCATGCCCTTAATGTGATGTGATTGGCACTCTGCCTAGAACTATCAGAGGGCCACCCTTCGTCTTCATTGACTATCATTAGCCATTTGGGCTACAACCCAAATGACTTGATTCCTACCCTCCAGGTTGGAACCCAGTCGATTTCGGGATTATCACGAGCCTTCGAGCGATAGTCCCGACCAACTCGCCGACCACCACTAGCCTCCGGCTATGGTTTTACCGACTCGTGCGATGGCTTTTGAGCCACCCCCGGTCGAGGTTGGAACTACCATAAGCCTCCGGGCGGTAGTTCTGACCAACTCTCCGACCACCACTAGCCTCCGAGCTGTGACTTTGTCGACTCGGGCGATGGCTTCCAAGCCACCCCCAGTCAGGGTCGGGACTATCATAGTCCTCCGGACAATAGTTCAGACCAACTCGTCGATTGCCACTAGCCTTCGGGCTATGGCCTCGTCAACTCAGCCGGCAGCCTTCGGGCAATAATAGAGGCAACTCAGGAGCTACCATATGCCTTTGGGCGGCAGACCCCTTGAACCTAATAATCGCCACAAGTCCTCGGGCTACGGTCCGATCGGAGGAGGAATAAAAAGCAATCCTATAGACTGGACCCTAGGCTTGGATGTACCATCCGACCCTAGGCTCGGGGGCTACAGTTGGCAGGTGCACCTGCTGAAGCTCAAGCTACAAGATTTCAAGAATCAGTTGAAGCCTTGTTGCAATGCCTTGGAAATCCACTGAAGACGGCGACTCTAGTCGACCATCAAATCCTAAGAGGAAGCGTCTTCCTGACCACTTTCACTCACCTCCTTGGGCACCCCCCTTGGAGGACTGTCGACCCACCCGTCGACAGGTATGGCAGCCGTCACGACGCAAAGCTCACTGTTGTGAGAAGTCATCTCTAGCGGGCAAATGCCCGTCACCGATGCACTTATCTTTGTTAGGCCAAAACTACAGCCCATCACTGATATGTTTGACCTAGAAGACCAGTTAAATAAGGGCCTATCAACGATGAAACAATCTCAAACGGGCCCTAATTAATGCCTATCACGGATGACTAACATCTCAATCAGGCTTTAACTTAAGCACGTCATCACTGACTAACATCTCCATCGGGCTTAAGTTAAAGCCCGTCACCGATGAGTTTTTCTCGAAAAAAATTATTCTGTTTTTTGGCTAGCCTCAGGCCTTTGCTAATCATGTCCGTTGCAAAAATTAGAGAAATAGAGATATTCCCTTTCACATACATCTGACATTCACATACATCTCACATTCTCATATCTATTCACATACACATCCATTATTCACATATTTCACATTGCAAGTATAAAACACATTTGACAAAATTGTAATTTACATGTCTTTCACATTAATTTTGAAATGTTAAAAAAAGTTCATCATGTCCAAGACTTTAACCCTGTATTCTACACATTCCTTTGGTTTGCACTATGTCGCGGACAATAAAGTCTGCTATCTCTTCTCTAATCCCCTCGAAGCTGGTAGGCGTAGACTTGGATATATTTTCCTGCATGTACATAGTTCAAAATTAGTTGATCAATATAATTCAAAGTAGTTAGTATATATCACAATTGAGATCGCAAACCTCAAATTCGACCAAAGTCTTGAACTTTTTGTTGTACAGAATTCACATGTTTTGGCACACATGGAATCCTCATTGGTCGCCTATTTGTTGTTTGATGGGGAAGTCAATTTTGTGGATTAGGCTTTTTTGTCCTTTGTTATGCTGGCCTCCTATCTCCACATCTGGTCCTCATGCTTCATTGATTGCTTCTTGGATTGGGGTCCAGTCATACGCCTTAGTAATTTTGGAGTTTATGTAGTGACATGTACTCCACTTTGGTGTAATGACTAGATGGATCTAGTGGGCACTGCGGCATTAATATATTGAAAGTTAAATACTAAAGCAATATGTATCATGCAATTGTATATATTTAGGGTACACACTTACTATTAATTATAGGAGCACAGAAAGTACTCCTTGACTTGGTGCGCCAACAAGGTCTCAAATATGTACTCCACCATGACCTTCTTGTCGTTTTGAAGATTGGTGACCATGACTAATTGTGGATCCAGGAAGGTCACTTCCGGTGCGTTTCTCTAACACCACTTCCAACTATACCTACACACAAGACAAACACTCTTATAAGCGTGTTATAAGGATTGTTGTTATGAAAATTGAGAAACACAAGAATACTTACAAGGAGTAGCACTTAAGTAGACTTGTGTCTACCGCTAGTAGTTTGTAGAGGTCGAATAGATCCTTGAAGTCTATGACAATATAGTTTTCTGGCCCAAAAAATGGTTGTCCACCGTGATGGCCTATGATGTCACTATCTCTGTTCATCCTCTTGGCGTTTGACTTCTCCATGTAGTAGTGGTGGAGCTCCCTACAAGCATCGCCCATCATTCGTAGGGCGTCGTCCAACCAACAGCATGCCTAGTTGGAACAATGACGGAGGAATGCTCTCGCTCATCTCTAGCTTCTTCGAAGCTACACGCGAGGGTTGTGCCTTGTTTTTCACTCTTCCTCTCCCCCTTGTCGTAGGTTTTTCGTTAATTATCTACGGAGGAGAGAAACACACCTTCCTTGATTTCTTCAACTGTGGGGGATTAATGGTCGTACTGTCAGCCTCCATCTCACCTTGTGGAACAGCGGGAGCTGGAGGGGCTAAAGGAGCAGGTGTCGGTTGGGGCGGCGGCGAGTGCTCGGTTTAGTGGCTAACCTCGGAGTCAGCTTGACATCAATGAGGTCCTTGAGCCAGTTAACAGCAGAATTTGGTAAGCCCCAAAACCCAAATCGGCTAAGGTGTCCATCGACTGATACCGAATCAGATAAGGCAACCCGATGTAGCTGATTCTGGTATGATAACGTTGGAGACACTATCGGATCAAAATGATGTGCTTCATGAGGATTGCCATATAAGGATAGAGTCCTAAAAAGGCGATTGTATCTATTAATTAGGAAGAGTTTGTTAATTTCTTATTTTATCTTTAGGAAAGTGTGTTAGTATCCGGTAAGGATTTGGTTTGTTTCCTTTTATCTCTAGGAAAGTCTGGATTTGTAATCTGTTAGGATCTCTGTTTCTCTGTTATCCCATGGGTATAAATATGTAAGCCCGGGGTTCATGTAAAGGATATCTCTCGATCAATACAATTCGGCGCATCGCCACCCTTTTATTCTTCATCTTCGTTCAACATCCGGCATAACTTGGCATCCGGCGCTAGGCTGCATCGATTAGGTTCAATCTCCGGCAAAGGGATAAGTCCAATGTTCTACCGGATTAGGCGATCATATTGACTACGTCGACGTTGTCCAAGGCTGCATCAGTACGTTCGATCTCTTGGATTGCTCCGGTTTAGTTAGCATGCTTGCCTGACTATTTATCTAATCTTAGTATTTCAGTTTAGCCCTATCGGCTGTCTATCATTTTAGGGTCTCTGTCGTTATCGGCTAAACTGTTTACTAGATTAGATTGGTTTAGGCATCTACCACCCTGAAAATCAGCCAAGGGCTTGATTTTTTAGATATTGCTTTTCTTTTCATACTTAGTGCAGCATTAGTTTGATCTATTAAGTCGTGCTTAGAATCGTAATATCTAGCCTGCCTGTTGACTGCCACTAAGGTTTTCATCGGGGTTTCAGCCGATGAGTTATCTGGGAATTGCATTGGCTTGCAAGGATTGTATACAAGTTGGATCTAGCCGATTGCAGCGGAGGCGTCATTGAATATTCGATAATTTGGATTTTATGATATCGGACTTCAATCCGATATGTGCTTTAATCTTTAGATCAATATCTATTTCATCATGTGATTGGTTCATGCAATATTTTATATCATCATGTTATTGTCAGCCGATCACCTTTATATAGATGTCTGTTAAGTACACAGCCGATGGATCAAGACTCTTAACTACATTGGTTGATATCAGCATCGGCTGTCGACCAATCGGCTGTTCTGGATATTAGCCGATCGGTTGATACATTTTATAATCGGTTACTTTACATATCTTGTCAGTGGTAGGATCAAACTGACTGGCACGCCCACGCTTTATCGATTCTAAGACCTGCACTGGAGCTAAGCAGATCTCCCAGGCCGGCGTGTTGATGTTTCTCGTCAACACATTTTTGGCACGCCTGGTGGGGCCGTGTTTTGGACAACATATCTTTTTACACGGCTCGATGGACCCATAATTGCCACAATGTCTCGTAAAGAAGTCAAGGCCGAGGAAGAACAATCTCTCAAGCTGATGAATGAAGACAGGGAACAATCTACTGAGCCGATGGATGATGAGACACTTCAAGAGATGGTTGATAACATCATTCATCGTGCTGTGTTCGATCAATCTGGAGTTTTGATGAGTACATTGCATGGTTTGATCGAGGAAACAGTTCCCAGGGTGATTGCTTTAAGAAATCAACATGGGGGGCAAATTGGTGCGCAATCCCAGCATCATTGGCAACAACAAAATTGGCTCGGGGGGCAAGTTGATCAATATTAGTATGAAGAGCCACATCAGCAATATCGGCCAGAAGAGATTCAAAGATGTCAGTTTGGAGAGTATTGGGCCGATATGATTGCAAGAGTGATGGAGGAGCAGTTTTGAATTAAACGCAAAGATCAGATTTCTGTGTATCGGCTGTCATATCCTGAGTGGTTTGATAGGGTTCCACTTCCAAGCCGATACAAGGTTCCAGATTTCTTCATGTTTTCAGGGCAAGATGGTATATCCACAATGGAACATATCAACCGATTCTTAGCTCAATGTGGGGAAGCATCGGTTGAAGAAGCTCTGAAAGTTAAACTTTTTCCATTGTCTTTGACTGGATCGGCTTTTACATGGTTTTCATCATTGCCACCGAATTCCATCAGAAGTTGGGCCGATCTTGAAAAGCAGTTTCACATATACTTCTTTGCTGGGGTTAGCGAGTTGAGGCTTACTGATTTGATATCGTTAAACGGAAGAAGGGGAATCACTAAGGAATACATTCAAAGGTTTCGTAATATCCACACCGATGTTATAGTTTGAGCATAAGTGATGAGCAGATAGCGATCTTGCATTCCAAGGGTTGTCGGCGGCTAACCAAGGCAGTTTTTCATCCATGAGTTCGACACTGGCTCGCTATTACGAAGGTATTGGCTTATGAGAGCCGATGTCAAGGAGAAGAAAAGAATCAGTTTTGGGGCGATCAAGACAAGGACAATTTTGAAGCATGACTTCTCATACTCCAAAACTAGGGGGCATGTGTTAACAACAGAATTTGGTAAGCCCTGGAACCCGAATCGGCTAAGGTGTCCATCGGCTGATACCAAATCAGATAAGGCAAGCCGATGTAGCCGATTCCGCTATGATAACGTTGGAGACACTGTCGAAACAAAATAATGTGCTTCATAAGGATTTCCATATAAGGATAGAGTCCTAAAAAGGCAATTGTATCTATTAATTAGGAATAGTTTGTTAGTTTCCTATTTTATCTTTAGGAAAGTGTGTTAGTATCCGGTAAGGATTCGGTTTGTTTTCTTTTATCTTTAGGAAAGTTTGGATTTGTAATCTGTTAGGATCTCTGTTTCTCTGTTATCCCATGGGTATAAAAATGTAAGCCCGGGGTTCATGTAAAGGATATCTCTCGATCAATACAATTCGGCGCATCGCCACCCTTTTATTTTTCATCTTCGTTCAACATCCGAGGGAACTTGGCATCCGGTGCTGGGCTACATCGATTAGGTTCGATCTCCAGCAAAGGGATAAGTCCAACATTCTGCCAGATCACGTGATCATATTGACTACGTCGACGTTGTCCAAGGCTGCATCAGTACGTTCGATCTCTTGAATTGCTCCGGTTTAGTTAGCATGCTTGCCTGACTAGTTATCATATGTCTCTATTAATCTAATCTTAGTATTTCAGTTTATCCCTATCGGCTGTCTCTCGTTTTAGGGTCTCGGTCATTATCGGCTAAACTGTTTACTAGATTAGATTGGTTTAGGTGTCTACCACCCTGAAAATCAGCCAAGGGCTTGATTTTCTAGATATTGCTTGTCTTTTCATACTTAGTGCAGCATCAGTTTGATCTATCAAGTCATGATTAGAACCGTAATATCTAGCCTGCCTGTTGACTACCACTAAGGGTTTCATCGGGGTTTCAGCCGGTGAGTTATCTGGGTATTGCATCGACTTGCAAGGATTGTATACAAGTTGGATCTAGCCGATTGCAGCGGAGGTGTCATTGAATATTCGATCATTTGGATTTTATGATATCGGACTTCCATCCGATATGTGCTTTAATCTTTAAATCAATATCTATTTCATCATGTGATTGGTTCATGCAATATTATATATCATCATGTTATTGTCAGCCGATCACCTTTATATAGATGTATGTTAAGTACATAGCCGATGGATCAAGATTCTTAACTACATTGGTTGATATCAGCATCGGCTGTCGACCAATCGGCTGTTCTGGATATTAGCCGATCGGTTGATACATTTTATAATCAGTTGCTTTACATATCTTGTTAGTGGCAGGATCAAACTGACTGGCACGCCCGCGCTTCATCGATTCTAGGACCTGCACTGGAGCTAAGCAGATCTTCTAGGCCGGCGTGTTGATTTTTCTCGTCAATAGAGCCATTGGATAAAGCTTCCATGTGCAGCTCCTAGGGTTAGGATCTTGTCATTTGGTGGATGCTGCAGTGGCAAATGGGTCCATTCGTTCTTCACCGTGTCAACTTGCAATTTTGCCTTGTCGGCCATCAGTTGTGCCTCATGCATTCTTGTATCTGGGGTTGTCTTAAAGGCAAGTCCCTTTCCACCGGAACCGTGAAGGTCAGGATCACCTTAACTGTTAGCTTGCAGTTAGTCAATTTCTACGATAGATTCATCCATATTTTTAGAATACTATGTTATAAGGATTTGTTAATATTGTTACGCATTGTGGCCGAGAGTTTTACCGTTATGTGATCAACGACGGCTGGGACTGCTCTACCTTTGTGTTGGACTGTCTTGGTGCGGAGCGGCGACGAGCTCGACGGCCTGCTCTGCTTGCATCTGTTCCCTGATCCAGGCCTCCATCTGGTGCAGCTTCTCCTATAATTCAGAGCTTAGCTTGGCTCTGACCTGCTCCTAGATCTTCTCAAGCAGACGTGCATCTTTCTTCGCCTTTGAGAGGGTCCGCTTCTTGTACTGCCCCGTGTATTATGGAAATCCATATTTCCAGGGGACAGTAGCGCCAACGCCCCTAGTCCATCCACAATGTTTGTTGGTGCCCAACGCTTGAGTGAGGATGTTATCCTCACGTCTAGAAGAGTAGGCCTCTTGGGAGAACAGTCTCACGGCAACCAACTCTTTCTGCAGTACAAGTGAGATCGGTATAAATCGAGAGTATGATCTGTGTAAAGAAAAGAAACATATTAAGGTGAGACACTTACCATATTTTTGTATACTTGCTGATCTTGGGCATTTGACAAGATGATCGTTCCATCGCTGTTCTTCATAGCCCTTGTCCTTGCCCAGCTCCTTGCCCTTGGGTGCGGGATATCGGCAAATGGCAGCGGCGCGTTCGATGCCTTTGCCACTTCATCCTCTTTCTACCATTGCTCGATCTTCCCGGCATATCCTCCGGTGCCCAGCCGGTGCGGGTGCATGTTCTTGGCCTGGAGTGCCCGATAAGCCTCGCTTTATGCTCGGGATTCATCGGTTGATTTCTTCTCGAAGAACTCCTCCCACACGGCTTGTGTGATGAAGGGGTAGTCCCCGAAAGGCTCCCCTCTGCTGAGGTTGAAGACATACTCGTTGACCAGCTTGGACTTACAGTTCTTCCAAGTGTGTCCAATCACCTTGAAGGCCATCTGCTTTAGCCTGTCCTTGTTGCTTGCAGGATAGTCGAAGCTCTCCTTGAACTTCAGCCAAGCAGTTTCCTTCTCGACGTCCGGCACGTCCTTGATGTGATCAACCAAGATGCTGAAGGTCTGCCTTCCTATTATCCCGCATATCGACCTAAACTTCTTGCACACATTCTTGGGTGCGGACAGCTTTCCTAGGAGGTCCACCTCTGTTGGATTTTATTTCCACTCCTAGGGGCTCGTGTCCTTATGGACCCACTAGTTGTCGTCGACATTGGTTCGTCGTACTGAGACATCGTCTAAATAGCTTACAAACTCACAAAATAAAAAAAATAATTAAATCAAGAAGAAGAGGGATTGAAAAGAAATGAAAAAAATAATTAAATCAAAATTCTCAAACTTTTTGAATTTATTTTTGGAAGGGAGGAGAATAAATTTTTAATATAATTCTGAAAGGGAGGAGAATGAATCTGCGAATTTATTTTTGAATAATTATATTTTCAACAGACTTGAATAAATATCTCTTTTGTCATTGTTCATACGAAAAACAAACTACAAATAATACATTTTTATAGGCATGTGCATCTATACACCAATATAACAGTTCCACCAATCTATGCACCAGTCTATACACCAACTAACATCAATACAACTAACAGATAATAGGTTGGTCACCAATTAACATCAATACAACTTCATCTCTGCGTGTGGATCTATACAACTTCATCTCTGCATGTGCATCCATACATAGAACCAATACAAACAACCAATGTACACAAACCAATATAACTTCATCTCTGCATTGCATCTATACACCAATATCATCATGTTTAAAACCCTAGCTCTAAGCCAAAACCTACATAGTAGTGCGGTGCTTGGTGGACTTACCTGGACGCGGTGACGAGGGAGCGCGGCGACGATGGTGGTGACGCCTCAGACGGCGGTGGCTCAAGGGCTCAGGGACGGCGGAGCTCGGGCTCGGGGACGACGGCGCACGGGCTCGGGGATGACGACGCTCAGGCTCGGGTTGTGGGAGAGAGAGAGAGTTCTAAGGGAGTGAGGAGATAGGGTTGTGGGGGTGGAGGAGATAAGGTCAGGCTTGGAGTGAGGAAAGTGGAGCCCACGCCGATTTTTTTCTCCACCACCGCCGATACTCCAATTTTGTGTCGGCCAAATAAAAAAACCAGCACCTTTGGTTTCTTTATCTGTCCTAGTTTTAAAAAACCGAATATATAAGGTGTTATGGGTGCCGATTCCAAATTTGAGTCCCATTTAGAAACTCGAGCGGACGAAAATGTCTTATATGTACTGGTTTTTAAGGAAACGGCAGATATAAGAGCGTCCTCTTTTGTTTTGTAGTAGTGAAGGCATGGCAAAGCTATTTATTATTGCATACCCCATCTCTACTCCAAAATAAATTAACTTCTAGCTACGTACGAACCTGCATATATATATATATATGTGTGTGTGTGTGTGTGTGTGTGTGTATGTTCGTAGGCCAAAACTGGTTTATTTTTGAACGGAAGGAATACACACTAGCACATAAATGGTCTTCAAACATTAGTTGTTCGTAACCAGCTTTCATTCTAGTTTTTGAACCAGTAGCAAGCAGTGAAGGTGAATATTTTTGAAGTAAAAGGCAGGAGTTCTGCCTAATTTAATCTCAGGAATAAGAAAGCAGTACAAAGTTCAAATTACAAAAGAACTACATGCATTGCTGTTTTTTTCTCTAACCGCTAGAAATATTCATTTTGAGCCAAAGAAAAATGTTACAATATCTGCATTAGTTTCAACACAAATTAATCATCTGTAACACTCTAATTTCAACCAACATTCACTACTGGAGAAAGCCACACTAGTCCTGGTTCGTAACCCACAGTAGTCCCGGTTGTCAAACCGGGACTACAAATCCGGGATTAGAGATGGGCGATCTCTAGTCCCGGTTATTTAACCGGGACTAGAGATGTATCTTTAGTCCCGGTTGATGGTACCAACCGGGACTAAATATGGCGGAGCCACGTGGCCGGATGCGCCATCTTTAGTCTCGGTTGGAGCCACCTTCACTTGCTATAGATTGGTTGCCGGGTCCTTTTCCAAATACTACTTTGAGGTCTTTCACCATGGCAAACACGACCTTTCCGTTGCGATGCTTTGGTTTAGTACGATGGTCTGCCTTTTGATCAAAATGTTTGCTTCTTCTCCGGACAGGGTGGCTTGCAGCAAGAAAGTGACGATGGCCTATGTACACTACCTTCTTACAATGTTTCAGGTACGTACAATCAGTCTCATCCATACAGTGGGTGCAAGCGTTGTACCCTTTGTTTGACTGTCCGGATAGGTTGCCAAGTGCAGGCCAATCATTGATGGTAACAAACAGCAACCCTCATAGTTTAAACTGTTCCTGTTTATCTTCATCCCACACGGGAACACCTTCTTTCTTCCACAGCAGTTTTAGATCTTCGATCAGCGATCTCGTGTACACATCGATGTCGTTACCAGGTTGCTTCGGACCTCGAATAATAACCGGCATCTGAATGTACTTTCGCTTCATGCATAGCCAAGGCGGGAGGTTTTAGATACACATCATCACAGGCCAAGTGCTATGCCCGCTGCTCATCTCTCCAAAAGGTTTCATGCCATCCGTGCTTAAGCTGAACATTAGGTTTCTTGCATCCTCGCCGAAGTCTTCAAATGTTCTGTCGATGTTTCGCCGTGACCCATCGACGGGATGTCTCAAGCATGCCGTCTTGTAGGCGTTCTTCCGCGTGCCAACGCATCAATTTTGCATGCTCCTTGTTCTGAACAGACGCTTCAGCCGTGGTATTAAAGGAAAATACCACATCACCTTAGCAGGAATCCTTTTCTTCGAGGGCCGTCCATCAACTTCGCCTGGATCATCTCGTATGATCTTGTATCGAAGTGCTTTACAAACCGGACATGCTTCTAGGTTCTCGTAATCCTCACCGCGGTGGAGGATACAATCGTTAGGACATGCGTGTATCTTCTGTACCTCCAGTCCTAGAGGGCAGACTAACTTCTTAGCCTCGTATGTTGATTTCGGCAATTCGTTTCCCTCGGAAGAATGTTCTTCACGAGTTTTAGTAACTCGCCAAATGCCTTGTCACCGACACCATTTTTGGCCTTCCATTGTATGAATTCCAGCGTGGTACCTAACTTTTTGTGCCCTGTTCACGCACTGGGTACAAGGACCTTTTGTGGTCCGTCAACATACGCTCCAATTTCTGCACTTCCTTTATGCCTTCGCAGTCCCCCTGTACGTCGCGTAACATCTGATCAAGGTCATCGGCACCGTCGTTTTCTTCAGCATCCCCGTCCGCCTCGCCCACTGTATTCTCTTCAAACCCACCGTATTGACCACGGTCGGAATGTTGTCGTCGTCTTCTTCATCTTCTTCCATTGCAACCCCACCTCTCCATGCGATGTCCAAGAATTGTAGTGAGGCATGAATCCCAACCGAAACAAGTGGGCATGGATAATTCTTGATGTAGAATACTCCTTCTCGTTTTTGCACTTTTTACATGGACAACGTATGAAACCCTTATGCTTGTTGGCATCGGCCACACTCAAAAAATAATGGACGCCTTGAATAAACTATCTCGACCGTCGATCCGCGTTGTACATCCATTGCCCATCCATCTACATGGAATGCACAAAAATCATAAGAAAATTCCACGAAATTCAAATCATTTAAATATTATTACAATAATTATATATATAATCAGACAATTATTATATACTAATCCAACATATGTAATGTGTTGTTCTAAAAAATTAGAATTTTTCTCTTATGATCTACAAGGTTAGCAACTTCTTTCTCTTATGATCTATGCTTAGCACTTCGTATTTTACAGTTGTTTTCTATATATTTTCATCTCTAGATTTTTTTTGTAAACATGAGGAGAGAGAAAATTTGTTTGGCCTAATTATTTTGCTAAGCACATTATATTGTGTTGAGAAAAAAGTTGGGGAAAATAAAGAGGAAGAAAAGTATGCTTAGCACGTAACATTTATAGGAATTTAGTCCGTACAATTTTATCTCAAAAAGTATTTATGGAAAATGATGAAAGAGAATCTTTTGGACAAAAAAGTTATAAAATAGATGACAAAGAACCTCTTAAAATAGATGCAAAATAATTAATTAATTTTATGTTTATCACTTTAAAAGACCTTTTAAAAATAATTCTAATTTTTTAGAACAACACATTATGTATGTTGGATTAGTATATAATAATTGTCTGATTATATATATAATTATTGTAATAATATTTAAATGATTTGAATTTCGTGGAATTTTCTTACGATTTTTGTGCATTCCATATAGATGGATCGGCAATAGATGTACAATGCGGATCGACGGTCGAGAGAGTTTATTCAAGGCGTGCATTATTTTTTGAGTGTGGCCGATACCAACAAGCATAAGGGTTTCATACATTGTCCATGTATAAAGTGCACAAACGAGAAGGAGTATTCTACATCAAGAATTATTCATGCCTACTTGTTCAGTCGGGATTATACCTCACTACAATTCATGGACATCGCAAGGAGAGGTGAGGGTTGCAATGGAAGAAGATGAAGAAGACGACGACAACATTCCGGACTGTGGTCAATACCATGGGTTTGAAGAGAATACAGTGGGCGCGGCGGGCGGGGATGCTGAAGAAAACGACGGTGCCGATGACCGTGGTCAGATGTTGCGCGACGTATAGGGGGACTGCGAAGGCGTAAAGGAAGTGCAGAAATTGGAGCATACGTTGGTGGGCCACAAAACATCCTTGTACTCAGGCTGTGAACAGGGGCACAAAAAGTTGGGTACCACGCTGGAATTCTTACAATGGAAGGCCAAAAATGGTGTCAGTGACAATGCATTTGGCGAGTTACTAAAACTCGTGAAGAACATTCTTCCAGAGGGAAATGAATTGCCAGAATCAACGTACAAGGCTAAGAAGTTAGTCTGCCCTCTAGGACTGGAGGTACAGAAGATACACGCATGTCCTAACGATTGTATCCTCTACCGCGGTGAGTACAAGAACCTAGAAGCATGTCTGGTTTGTAAAGCACTTAGATACAAGATCAGACGAGATGATCCAGGCGAAGTTGATGGACGGCCCTCGAAGAAAAAGGTTCCTGCTAAGGTGATGTGGTATTTTCCTATAATACCACGACTGAAGCGTCTGTTTAGGAACAAGGAGCATGCAAGAATGATGCGTTGGCACGCGGAAGAACGCCTACAAGACGGCATGCTGAGACATCCCACCGATGGGTCACAGTGGCAAAATATCGACAGAACATTTGAAGACTTTGGCGAGGATGCAAGAAACCTAAGGTTTGGCTTAAGCACAGACGGCATGAATCCTTTTGGAGAGATGAGCAGCGCGCATAGCACTTGGCCTGTGACGATGTGTATCTACAACCTCCCGCCTTGGCTATGCATGAAGCGAAAGTACATTCAGATGCCGGTTATTATTCAAGGCCCGAAGCAACCTGGTAACGACATCGATGTGTACCTGAGATCGCTGATCGAAGATCTAAAACTGTTGTGAAAGAAAGAATGTGTTTCCGTGTGGGATGAAGACAAATTATTTAAATTTAAAATAGTTTTAAATATTACAAATGTTAATTATATGTTATTATTTCAATTTACAATATTTTTCAAATAGGACATATGTTAATTGTATATTATTATTTAAATTTTTAATAGGTTGGAATATGACAAATGTTAATTATATGTTATTATTTCAATTTATAATATTTGTTGTTAATTATATGAATATATGTTAATTATATATGAACATATGAACATATGTTAATTATATATGAATATAAAATATATCAACATATGAACATTATAATTATATATGAATATAAAATACAATATAATAGGGCACTGTAATAATTAGTCCCGGTTTGTTCCGGTTTGTAAAACAAACCGGGACTAAAGGTGAATTTCAGTGGACGGGAAAACATCTTTAGTCCCAGCTTGATGGATCCAACCGGGACTAAAGATGTTTACCTACCTCGCGCCACGTGGCTGCCCCGCAATCTTTAGTCCCGGTTGGTGGCTTCAATCGGGATAAAAGATATGATCTTTAGTCCCGGTTAATGCCACCAACCGGGACAGACATCTTTACTCCCGGTTGGTGGATTAAACCGGACTAAAGATCATATCTTTTGTCCCGTTGAAGCCACCAACCGGGACTAAAGTATCTTCCGTCCCGGTTGTTGGCTTCAACCGGGACAAAAGATGCCGTGACTATATATAGCAAGGGCCTCACTTGGGATCCAACACTTAGCCGTTTCGCACTTCGCAACCGCATCGTCTTCATCTTCGTCGCCGTCGCCGAGCCCCAAGACGCCGCCGCGAACGCCGTCTCCGCCGTCTTTGTCGCCGTCGTCGTTGAGGACCGCCGCGCAGCCGTCTTCATCGCCGCCGCAGTTAGCGCCCGCCGCCCCAAAGAATTTTCAACATTATGCGCTAGGGTTTGGCCGCCGTCGACGCCATCGCCATCGCCTCCATCGTCGCGGCCGACGCCGCCGTAGCCGCCGTCCGCCGTCGTCGCCGCCCCCTCCCCACGCCGCCCACTCCCCTTGTGCCCTCCCCACGGCCCCATGAGCCAGCCGGCCCCTAAACCCTAAACGGTCGTGCGCCGCCCTCCACTCCACGCCGCCACCGCCACCCTCTGCATCCTCGCCGCCGCCGCCCTCTGTGAATGTTAATATATGAATTTTGATTATATGTGTATTTTGAATATATGTGTATTTTGAATACATGAATTTTGAATATATGAATTTTGTTTGTATGTGTATTTTGAATATATGAATTTTGTATGTAAATGGACTGTTATATGTAAATGGACTGTGAATGGACTGTTGAAAGTGTATGTGAATTTTGAATTTTGAATATGTATTTAAATTTCAAATTTGAATGTTTATGTGAATTCTGAATTTTGTATTTTCGAACGAACGAGAACGATAAAATCAACAAACGGTCGTAAACGAACGGACAGACGGACGGACGGACGAACGAACGTGGACGAACGGACGTGGACGAACGGATGGGCGAACGGACGAACGGACGAAAGAACGGAAAAACGGACGGACGAACGGACGAACGGACGGACGGACGGACGAACGGACGACGAACGGACGAACGGACGGACGAACGGACGGACGGACGAACGAACGGACGAACGGACGTGGACGAACGGACGGACGGACACTTGTTCGTTCGTTCGGTCGGTCGTTCGGTCGTCTCCTCCTTTCCTCTATCTCTCCTTTCCTCTCCACTTCCACTCCTCTCCTCCTTATCTCCCTCACATCATTCTCCTCTCTTTCTCTCCTCTCCTCCAGATGATCGTACTCACGGACGTGAACGAACGATAGAACGAACGGACGACAGTTTAGGGTTAGGGTTAAGGGTCCGAACGAACGGACATGAATGATAGAACGAACGGTCGGTCGGTCGTGTTCTGGCAAAGAGAAACAAAAGACAAGAAAGAAAATATAGAACGTGATATTTTTCACAAGTCTTTTCTAGGATGGAGATAATCTGTGATTCTGAATACATCTTCTTCTTTTTGTCTTTTTTTTACGTAGACATACATGATTTTCCTGAATAATTGATACATGTATTAACCGAATAATTTTTTTTCAGAATTCTTTGATTAAGTCCTCAACCCACAACAATCAAATGGCGGATCATGACGAGGAACAGCTTCTCCTTGATGAGATCACACGAGGAACAGAGTTTTACAACGAGGAGGGGAATAAAGATACAAATCAATATCTCAACGTGGAGGGGAATGAGGGGGGGACGAGCAGGTGAACGACGAGGAGAATGAGGGCTCCGACACCACCTCCGCTGGACAGAAGAGGGCACGCGGGCAACGCAGCCTCAACAAGCGCATAGAGGGTCGACATGTCATAACGGAGGTAGAATCTGACAATCGCCCAATTGCCCCAGAGGACGCCAGAAGGAAGTTTGTGGCGCACAGCGGATGGGTGGTGAGGGATCACGTGCCCGTAAGCGTTGCCAACTGGAGGCGATCAAGGACAGGAGGAGATGAGCAGAGCTATCTACCGGACACAGAGAAAGAGATGCTCTGGACGATAATGCTGCAGACGTTCACCATCCCAGAATCATAACAAGCAAGGGTCAAGGAATGAACGTTAAAGAAAATGGCAGAGCTCTTCAGGAACTATAAGAAAGAGTTACACAAGAAATATATCCTAAAGGGCTAGACCCCTGACTTTGACAAGTTCCCAAAGCTCAGAGATCATTGGGATGCTTTTGTTGAACACAAGACTGGGGAAGAAGCACAAGCTATCATAAAAAAGAACAAGGCCAATGCAGCTAAAAAGAAATACCATTACAAGCTTGGGTCGGGCGGCTATAAGAAAGCAATGGAGAAATGGGAGAAAATGGAAGCCGACCTTGAAGCGCGAGGTATCGTTCCAGGCACAGCCAACTGGCCAGAACGATCAAAGCACTGGTTTTATGCTCACGGCGGCTCACTTAATCCCGTCGATGGCACAGTTATCTTTGGTGATGAAATTCAAGAAGCCGAACGGAGGTTAGAGGAGGCGCTGCAGGCCACTTCCTCGGGCGCGTTCAGGCCCGACAGAGAGAAGGACGAGCTAACGCTCGCCCTCCAAAACCCGGAGCACCCGGGGCGTACACGAGGAAAAGGCGTCGTCTCCTGGAAATACGGGTTCCAAGCTGACATCGACACATACAAGAGCCGAATGAGGTCAAAGCGAGAGCAGAATGCGAGGTTCGCTGAGATGGAAATGAAGCTCTCGCAGATTGATCAGATTGTGGACGAAAGACTGACCCTAAGGTTGGCGGAGGAGTGGAGCCATTGGGTTAGCTAACAGGCCGGATCCAAAGAACGGCCGCTCAACTACAAGAAATAAGAAGCATTGCGCTTCAATCTGAAATGAAGGCGATTTGGCCCCACAAGCTGAACCGGGTCCGCCATGCCCCGTTGATGACATCACATAGCGGACTCCATGTGAGTTGCACATTCTGCTAAAGAACATAACAATAAAGGTATGTTCGTACTTTTATGTTGTATGTATATTTCCATGAATAACTTGTCAATCAATGTTCATTACTAACTAATAAACAATCTTCTCGAACAGGTCATGTCGGGCATGGCCATTCCAGTAGACCGAGACGGCACCTACCACTCCCGGCCCGTTCCACCTGCGTACTCGAAAGTTAAAACTGAACAGGTGGAACACGGCTATGAAGATCTCGAGTTGGATATCCCCGGAGGAGACGGGGAGCTGATGCTAGGAGAAACAGCTCACGAAATATTTCTCTGGAGGAAGATCTTCATAATATTCCCTGGACATGGGCCGTCTCCTCCGCCTCCATGTGGGTCGTCTCCTCCGTCTCCTCTGTCTCCACGTGGGCCGTCTCCTCCGCCTCCACGTGGGCTGTCTCCTCCGCCTCCTTCACCGCCTACTGCGTCGCCTCCACGAGCACCGACTCCTAAACGATTGTCTCCAACTCCACCGCCTTCTCAGTCTCCTTCGTCGCCACAACGAGCACCGACTCCTAAACAGACAACATCTCGAGCCACGTGGTCAAGGTCAACCAGCAGTGGACCAAGAAGCAAGAGGCCTAAACTTGACCCGCTCCCGCCAGCCCCAAAGAAAACGGCGTACGACATGACTCCAGAGGAGCTGCACGAGGCCATCCAAGCTGAAGTCAAGGCCCACTTCAGAAAGAAGTCTCCTAAGATGCCTCCTGAAATCCCCCAGGAGACCAAGGACTTCTTCAAGAAGACGTACCTAACGCCACAGCCTAAACCGTAACCTCAACCGCAGTCCGACTACGACAGGACTATTCGGAAGGCTGCTGGCAAGGCGAAGAGAATGGGCAAAGATGTACCCCAGTTCAGCACAGTTCCAAATATCAGATCAGACTTAAGACAATTTGTGGAATCTGCTAGAATTTCAATGGATCAATTACACGGCTGTGCTCCCCTGGCGAAGGCTCCGCTGAAATACAAGTTCAAACTTGAAAAGCCTCTTGTAAAGCCAGATCAAGTGAAAAAGCTACCAACACAGATGTACCGCTTTCACAAGTGGTACATGCAAGAATCAAGCAAGGGTGGAGAGATGGTAACGGGCAAATATTCACAGGACTATTTAGTCGATGGAGGTGACGACTTGTATATCCGATTCGAAGATATATTCGACTGTACTGCACTTGATGCCCTCGACGTCTCACTTCTAGCCACGCGGGTTCGTAAGTATCGTTCGTTAATTCGTTTCTTACCTTCTTGTATTTAGCTGACTAAAATTCTTTTTAACCGTTGTAGAATGGCGATCCAATACTACAACAAGCACGACTGTACCAAACATGGATTCATGGATCCACGCAAAATCAACGGCGTATTGGTTGATCAATTTCCTGATCCAACACTGGACAATATTTACAAGGCGCTGGTGATAAACCACTTCCGGCTGTTTATCCTTCTGTCCTACAACACTGCGTAAGTATTTTCTTCCTTTCGTACCGATTTCAATCCCATGTGTATACATAAATTTTCATGTGTCATATAAACCAGATTCCACTGGGTTCTGTTAGTAATTGACATGGATAACTCGCGGATCCATGTCTTTGACTCAATGGTTAAACCAGAGTCAACGTATGCAAAGATATTTGAACTGCTAAATAGGTAATGCCATCTTACTTGCTATTGCATATATGTGGTTCTCGGATAATTACTAGCTAACTTTCAACTGCGCGTAGGGCATGGGAACGGCTTCGGGCTAATGTTCGCGGAAATTAAAAAGATAAGCTCTCCGTGAGGATGAACTTTCTAGTGAGTAACATGCTCCAAAGTTGTTTTCAATTATTACTTTGTTCTAAAATATGAAATGTATATTAAATCTGTCGTTATTTCTCCTTTAGTGTGCAAAACAGTCGCAAGGCACCAACTTATGCGGATGCTACGTCTGCGACTACATTCACCGCTTTGTGAACGATGTCACAACTATCGACGATATAGATGTATGTATAACAGCTATTCATACATTACGTCTCGATTTCTTATTCATTTCATATATTTATTTTTCATTTGACCGAATTAATGACAGCTTATGCGAGTAAGAGACAACCTCCCCCACGAGACTTTCATACAAGCCGCTCAGGAAGAATTGATGGGATTTATAAACGAGCATATCATTGATCCCACGGGGAGTTCTATTTTAATTTAAGTAACTTAACCACCGGATTCACAAAATAGACAATGTTTTGTAACATACGAAATATATGTGGATATTGTACATATGTGTATATGTTTTGGTAATATATTATATGTATATATTTCCTTTTTTAAGTTCATTTATATGTGTGTAACTTATATATTTATACATATATATTATATAATATATATGTATAAATATATGTGTGTAAAGTATGTATATGTGTAATATATAGTATGTAGCACTGCTGGAGAAAGTAGCAAATTAAAAAAATATAAAAAAATTTTAGTCTCGGTTGATGGCACCAACCGGGACTAAAGATGACGGAGCCACATGGCCGGATGCGCCATCTTTAGTCCCGGTTGGAGCCACCAACCGGGACTAAAGATGACGCATCCGGTCATATGGATCCGTCATTTTTAGTCTCGGTTGGTGCCATCAACCGGACTAGAGATGACGATCCCTAGTTCTGGGTTCGTAGTCCTAGTTTAACAACTGAGACTATTGAGGATTACGAATCGGGATAGCTTTCTTTAGTAGTGAGTGAGAGCCGGCATCATCTATCGAGCGAGAATGAGATGGGGACTGAGAGCCCGTGTGGACTGTCGAGTGATGAGAAAGACTAGAGAAATGGCTAGTGACAGCCGACGAATATTGGAAGAGCTGATGGCTGGCTTTGCCGTCAAGAGAGAGGATGAGAGAGAGGGCGCATCAGGAGTTCTAACTTAGCGTGACCGTATGTAGGTTTAATAATTGGCTTTTATAATCAGCAGCCGACAGTAAAAATAGTATTAATATCGCTTTTAGATGAACCGGCGCTTATAGGGGATAATAATTAAAGGGAGATAATCATTGGATACTATGCTACTTGGATAATTTGCTATATGGCAAATGCTAGAGGTGGTATTCCTTTTTCTAAAAATAAAAATCTAGAAGGGACCGAATAATATATAAGTTTACAATGGTTATAAAATAGATTGCCCAGGAGGAAGGCACCATAGTCGAACTTGCTTACTTCTTCGGAGCCATTCGGAGCCATGAGGACTAGGGCACTGCATTGTGTACCTTGTATTCGTTAGAGTAGGATTTGAAGTATAAATGTGATTATGATTTTGTGTTTGACTGTTTGCTAAGTCTAGTCTAGGTCATTTACTAGACCCTTAAGAAAATAACATTAAATATGAGCCATGTACTCCACTCTGTATTATGCAGTGTCTCTTTCTATAATATTTACCGATGACTTTATAATTTTGTTTACCATATACCATTGGGTTAGGTCTTTTTTAAAAAATACCCAAAGTAAGTTTGTATATAAGTTTCAAGTTTGTTTGGTGTTTTTATTTTTTAGAAAAAGTTTTTGTGTGGTATATGAGAGAGAAATTGCTTTACACAAAAGATAGTAGCACAAAAATACCTTATGTAACATATGAAAGATTATTTACATCAAAAACAACAACACAAAAAAGTATTTTATATAGCATATAACAGATAAGTTATATTTTTTTAAAAAAGTAGAAATACCAAAAAACTTGAAATTTATATAAAAACTTCCATGTTGTGTAAAGATGCCAAATAAAATATTTCATATTTTTTTGAAACTTTTAATGAGATAAATTATTTGTTAATCTTGTATATCCATAAGGGTAGCCCAATGACGTATTATAGAACAATTGATAAAGTCATCAATATATTATAGAAAAAGATAATGTTAGTAATAAATTGTTGAAATAGCACAAACTCAATTATATAGAATAGATTATCTCTCTTTCTAAACATGCTGCTGGATGGAGCCATACAGTGAGAACTCCACCATCACACCTTCAGTGTTCTCTTTTTCTTTTTTCTTTTTACCGATTTCCTTTTTAAAGGAAAAGCTCACGTAGTTAAATGGATCACGCTCTGTGTTCTTGTTCCTTACATTGGTTTAACTGCAAGTTCCACACCCTGGTGGCCAAGGTAGGCAACGACAAAAGGCAAAAGACGGGCAAGGAAAAAAAAAGCACAGTAAGATAGACTTCCCAAACACTTATTACCTCTCCCCTAACTCTGCATTTGTCGCCACTGTTGTAGCTAGTTAAGCAGTGATATCCATACCTGGATTCACCAAATGAGACCGGTTAGGTGAAGTTGATCGCCAGTTTGGCCAGATATAGTTGCCAAAGCTATAATTAAGATTATTAGGGACCAGTTGGGAGCTAGTTAGCATCACTAATTATGTATTTAGATATGGCAATGGATATGATATCTGTCTGAAACCTAGTTAGAGCTAAGCATATATACACACAGGATCGAGGAGATTAGTTAGTAGGATTGTCTCGTTGAACAAAACGGCCAAGAGACAAGGGAAACAACACGAGGCTGGATCGGGTAGCGGATTCTTCTCTGCAACTGGCTTGAAATACCTTTGAATTAAAATTATATTAACGGCGATTTCGAATTTTAAAGTTGATTTTTTAGGATATTTTTTGTTAGATTTTTAATTTACACCTTCTTAGCGATCACAAAAAGATAACCGGTCAACAAAGGTAACATAGAAAACCTCTAACATTATTTCAAAAGTTAATGTTTGAATTTAAAATTTGCTTGGAGTTATAGTATAAAATGGGCCAGTCATATGACCCTCTTTATTTGGGATGTTACGAGCCAACTTATAAGCCAAAGAACTTAGGGCTCAAACAGACAAACAAACAGTTATGTTAGTTTTTATTAAAAGCAAAAGGCATGGTTTGATTTTGAAAAAGCATACGACAGAGTCCAGTGACGCCTTTCCTAATAGAGGTGATGAGGAAAAAGAATTTTGGGAAAAGGTTTATGTAGGATGGGTAAGGAATGTTGTGGTGGGGGGCAAGGTAGTAATAAATATAAATGAGGAGCAGAAAGAGTCCTTTAGGACATAGGACATATAGGAGGCTAAGGCAAAGAGATCCTCTTTCCTCTATTTTGTTCAATTTAGTGGGTGATGCTTTGGATATAATATCAGAGATGCAAAAAAAGGCAGGGGTGTTAGAGGGGATGGTCCCTAATTTGGTTGAAAGAGGGGTGACACATTTACATTATGTAGATGATACAATTTTATTTGTTAAAACTTATATGGCAAATATCACTGTTCTGAAATTTTTATTGTCTTGTTTTGAGGAGATGTCTGGTATGAAAATAAATAATCAGAAAAGTGAAATGTTTGGAGTGGGTTTAGAGGAAGGGGAGATGGAAGAGTTTGCCAACATGCTGAATTGTAAAAGATGGGAGATGCCTATAATTTATTTGGGCTTACCTATAAGCACTTAAAATATGTGGAAGAGGGCATTGTTCTTTGTTGGCCAAAAAATGGAGAAAAGACTAGGTACATAGATAGGGGGCATGTATCCTATGGAGGAAGAGAGACTTTAATTAACTCTTGTATGTCTTCTATTCCTATATATGCAATGGGGTTCTACGAGCTGCCTAAAGGGTTCACAAAAAGATGGTCTCAGTTAGAGGGAGGTTTTGTTGGCAGGGGGTAAGGAAAAAAGAAAAGGTACCATATGATGAGTTGGGGTGCTATGAGCAGACCAAAAGACTTTGGTGGGTCAGGGTTCTTAGAAACAAGGAAAGTGAATATTATCATTTTGACAAAGTGGATCTTTAAGCTGGAAAAGGAGCCACATGTTCTGTGCTCAGAGTTGCTACATAAGAAATATGTGACGGAGCGGAGTTTCTTTCTAAGTTCAGGACAGAAAACATCCCAATTCTGGAAATGCTTGTAGGAGATAAAGAAGTACTGTGATTTATATAAAAAAGGATGGTGAATGATGGAAGGAGGACCAGGTTTTGGGAGGATTTTTGGTTGGTGCAGATAGCTTTAAGGGTGTACTTGTAAAATTAAAGTGTTTTATTATTTATTTTCTGATGAACAATTGGTTTTTGAAGATATTTGGTTTTGATATTTAAAGTTTGTAGTAAAGTGGTTTTAGACATATTTGATTTTCAGATGATGAATAGTGAACTGATGGTGATTAGTGTTTTTTTGCCCATGTGGTTCGGTCAGACCGGAAAGGTGCTGCATTTCAGACCAGCTTGTGTTGCACGGTCATACCCGCTAGCCCAACGGTCTGACCGGCCGATTTTATGTCGGTTTTGGTTTCGGGTTGTTTCTGTGGATATCCGTGATTAATCTATGTTTATGACTTCTAGATGGATACTATGTGTATATAATAATGTTGTGTGCTAATGTTGAATCAAGTTGGTGAGAACTTGTGCTTGGATATGGTTTCTTGGTTGATTCATGTATAGGTGTGTCTTGATGCCTCGCGAGAGTGTTGTTGGTGATGAATCGGGAGTCAACTTGGGAGAAGATGATATCCGGACGATCAGGATATCATGCAAGATGCTTAGGCTAAAGAACAATGCACGTGGTTGATGCAGATTTCATATAGCATACGATGAAGATATTATGTGTGTATGCGATGTGGAGTCGAATTTGGAAGGAGTCAAAATTTAGTATGGTTGGTTTGTAAACTTTTTTTCTTGTACAGGAAGGTTTTCAAGTGGATTAGAACTTCTTGTATGAGTTAGATTTGTGGCTTTAGTCTGTGTATCTATGGGCATAAATCGTGAAGGAGGTTGAGGCTTCTCGGTATCGATTTTGTTAGAGTTGAGTTGAGAGAAAAGTTAGTGTTTTGAGTTTAGTCGAGATTTTTGAGAGGAGTGTTGTTTCTGCACTTTGTAAACACGAATAGGAGTAATAAAGTTCAATCTACTTTGAAAGATCTTTATTTTTGTTTGCTCGGGTTTTTGGCGGCCACACCAACGGGACACCGGCGGTCAGACCGACGGCTTCCCACTGGTCAGACCGGCGACTTCGAGGTGGTTAGACCGATGGTTGTGACAATAGGAAGAGGCGAGGCGAAGGACGGTTAGATCGGAGCTACAACACCGGTCGGACGAAGGTTTACGATGGTTAGACCGGTGCATCAACTTCGGTCGACTAAGTTCATTAATTTGAGGGTAACTTTTAATTCCACGATAAGTTTGGTTTTTTGGGTACTACAATAATTCATCCCCCCTCTCTGGTTGGCTTAGTTCTTGTAGTTCAATCTTACAAGTGGTATTAGAGGCTTGTTTTCTTCTTTGGATCTCTTCCGATCTTGAGTTCATGCCATGGCTAACAAGTTTACGACTAAGCCACATGTTTTAGATGGACTAGATTTTGCACGCTTTAACAAAGTTTTGAGCAATCTTAGATTTGTTGATTCATCTTTTGATACCAATTATTCTCAATCTAAGGTTTCTCGACACTCCTTGAATGGGATTGATATGTCAATTTGGGAGATGAAAGTTACTTCTATTCAAGAGTCTATTAATATATCTACTTTGACTTTAGAGTTGCTTTACACTAAACTAAAAACTCATGAAATGAACATTCTTTCATGTAAAGTTGATTCTAAATCAAGTGCTTTGGTTTCTTCTTCACCTTCTCTTGATGATAGCTCTTCTACATTGATACATAATGCTTTATCTACTATTAATCATGTCATGTCCGCTGATCAACTCAAAAAGTTCGAGGAGGAGGACTTTGCCTTGGATATTAACAAGTTGTCTCAAGCTATGAATAATGTTATGTTTAAGAAAATAGGAGGTCAAGTTTGTTGCTTTGAGTGCGGAGAGCTAGATCACATCCGCTTGCTCCGGCCTAATCTAGGAAGAGCAAAAAAAGGATGACAATGGAGACAAGCCTAAAGAGGATAAGCCGAGAAGCTTCAGAGGAAGAAGTATAAGGAGTCTCTCAAGAAAATGTTGAATCAATTGGTACGCAGCTTTTGAGCCTTTGAGTAATGTTGATCTTGAGAGTGATGGAGATAATGACAAGGGAAAGAACATCTCTAGTGTGTGCTTCATGGCTTGTGGAAAATCAGATTCAAACTGTGAAGTTAATGAGCTAAATCCCCCACGAGAATTCCTTGAAGAGGTTATTTTGACATTTAACTCCAAAAATAAAATATGTGATAAGATGATTAAAAACAGGAGTTACTATGAAATCTGTTAATTCTAAAATTGTTAGATAAGATCTCTTATTCCTAATGATGATGATTGCAATAATTGTGAGGTTTTAATGACTAAGATTTCAAAAATAAGAGATGTCAATGCTTCACATGATTTGAGATTAAAATCTTCTTTTTCTCTTGGAATTGCCATGGACAAATGCACTTTGGATGAGTTGTTTTAACTAAAAATTTGTTGCAAAAGTATCAAACTGCTTTTCATGCTAGTACGATGTTTAATATTATTTGTGCCAAAAAGTTAAAACAACAACATGGTGTTTTGAATTGCTCAACATGCTCACTAAACAAGTTGAAACTAAAAGATGCCTTAGGTCATGTTGAGTACATGGAAAATATTGTGAAATCTGATGAAGTGTTTTCGTGCTCTAGATGTCGTAAGCAAAAAGGTGTTAAGATTGATTGTGATAACTGTGCTAAATTCTCTAGTGAAGTTTTTTACTTGAGAAGTTCTTTGGAAAGATTTTGTGATGGCGAAAAGAAACTTAACATGATTTTAGATCAATCTAAAGTGACTAGTTACAACAGGGTTATAGGTTTTGATGCTCATGATTATTTCACTAAACATCCACCTGCTATTTGGAGCGTAACTGATCATGGTGAAATCTTGACAAAACTTGAATTTAATAAGATAGTTTTTAAATCTACTAAAATTTTGCCCATTCTTTCTTTTTCGTTAAAGGAAACAAAACTTGATATTCCTAAACCATCTACTACTCGTGAAAAGTATACTTGTTAGTTTCGTGGTAAAGATGGTCACTTAGTTGGATTTTGTTTCAAACTTGCTCGTAAACAAAAAAAAAGAAAAGAGAAATTGTTTTTGCAAAATCAAAGTGGCAACAATCCGGTTTTTACTCAAGGAGAACGATTAGACTGCATTGGGCCCAGTGGTTAGACTAGCGCCTGGTCAGACCGATAGATATGCCTCGATTAGACCGGCCCCCCGTTAGACCAGTGATATAGCTACAGTCAGACGGTGCCCGGTCAGACCGGTTGTATACCTTCGGTCAGACAGGCCTCGGCGAGATTTTTCTAAAAATTCACAATTTGTTTTCTCGTGTGGTTATACCTATTGGATCTTCTGGTCATGTGTCTCAGTACTGGGTTCCTAAATTTCTTTTATCTAACCCCAATAGTGAGGCTTCGACATCTACTTATGTGTAGGCTTTGGTGGCAAGGAAGGGAAACATGTGGATCATGGATTTCGGTTGTTCACAGTGTTCTCCTCCCTCAAACAGACATCTAGGACATAATCAATTATCTGGAGATGCTTCTACTAGTGTTGTTCTTGCTATGGGGTCTTTTAAGGTAAGTGATAAGTTTGTTTTGAAAGATATATCTTTGGTTGAGGATTTAAAGTACAATTTGCTTTCAGTTTCATAAATTGTTGATGTGAATTACGAGGTTCACTTTAACAAAACTGGGAGTAAAATCTTTGATTCTTCTGGGGATTCTGTGTTGGATATTTCTCGCTATGGAAGAGTTTTTGAAATTGATTTTGAAAATCCTGCTTCTTCTAAGGTTACATGTTTACATGTTCGGTTGCTAACTTTACTAGAGATTTGATGTTTTGGTATGGTAGATTTGGACATATTAGTTTTGATCATGTCACTGGGATTAGTGGTTTGGATCTTGTTCGTGGTTTGCCTAAGCTCAAGAAAGATCTTGATTCGGTTTGTTCGTCGTGTCGTCATGCTAAGATGGTTGCTTTTTCACATGCTTCTATTATTTCTGTGATGACGGATGCATCGGGACAACTTTTACATATGGACACTGTTGGTCAAACTAGAGTGCAATCTATTGGAGGAAAGTGGTATGTGTTGGCTAGTGTTGATGGTTTTTTGAAATACTCTTGGGTTTATTTTATGGTAACTAAGGAGGAGGCTTTGGAATACTTTCGAAGTTTGTATCTTCATTTGACACTTGAATTTCTTGGTTCTTTGAAAAGAATTCGAAGTGATGATGGTGGTGAGTTTAAAAAAGCTTCTTTTGAACGGTTTTGCAATGAAAAGGTCTTGAACATCAATTTTTTTCTCCTTGTGTTCCTCAATAAAACGGTGTTATTGAAAGAAAAATCGTTCTTTGGTTGAGATGGCTAGGACTATGCTAGATAAGTATCACACTCCTAGAAAATTTTGGGCTGAAGATGTTAGTACTGTATGTTATATTTCTAATCGTGTTTTCTTGATATCTAAACTTGGAAAAACTTCTTATGTGCTTCGATTTGGATATCAACCCAAAGTTTCACATTGGCATGTTTTTTGTTGCAAGTGCTTTGTCTTTAAATCTAGAAATTTAGATAAATTTGAAGCATGTTCTAACAATGGAATTTTTTTGGTTATCCTGCATATTATCGTGGTTATCGTGTACTTGTTTTAGAAACAAACAAAATTGTTGAGACTTGTGAAGTCACTTTTGATAAGGCTAGTCTAGGTACTAGATCAGAAATTACAGGTACATTGTCATAGGTTTAGGGGGAGGATGGTCGTATTTTTGAGGATGAAAGCAACGACGAAGACAAACCGGTGTCAGCCGGTCAGACCGGGCACCTGGCCGATCAGACCATGGGGACACCGCCGGTCAGATCGGCATAGGAAGTGTGGTCAAACCGGCTAGAGGTTTCGACTTCGGGATCTATTGATGCTAATTCAAATGGACCTCCAGAGGCTACTACTTCGACAAGTGAAGGTACAGAATGTGAGAGAGCTTCTGAAGTCACTGCTCCTTTGCATATTCAACCACGACATCCTCCGGAACAAATCATCGGTAATCTAGGTGAGTGTACTACAAGGTCTAAGGTAATGGCTCATGATGTTCATGCAAATTCTGCGTTTGTTGCTTCTTTTGAATCCAAAGATATTACTCATGCTTTAACTGATCAATCATGGATTGATGTCATGTATAAAGAACTTGAAAATTTTAAGAGAAACAAAGTTTGGACTTTAGTTGAACCTCCTTCTGGTCATACTATTATTAGAACTGAATGGGTTTTCAAAAATAAACAAAATCAGGATGGTTTGATTGTGAGAAATAAAGCTAGACCTGTTGCTCAAGGGTTTACTCAGGTGGAAGGTTTGGATTTTAATGAAACTTTTGCTCCTATTGCCAGAATTGAGGCAATTAGACTTTTATTGGCTTTTACTGCTTCAAAGGGTTTTAAATTGTATCAAAGGGATGTTAAAAGTGCTTTTTGTAAATGGTTATATATAGGAGGAAGTTAATGTTAAACAACCAGTGGGTTTTGAAAATTCTTAGTTTCCCAACCATGTTTTTAGATTGTCAGAAGCTTTTTATGGTAAACAACCAGTGGGTTTTGAAAATTCTGAATTTCCCAACCATGTTTTTAGATTGTCAGAAACTTTCTATGGTTTGGAACAAGCACCTAGAACATGGTATGGTAGACTTATAAACGTTTTTTCTTGAAAAAGACTTTAAATTGAAAAAGTGGATAAAACTCTTTTTGTTCTTAAGCATGGCGATAATCAAATTTTCATTCAAATTTACATGGATGACATCAATTTATCTTACTACTTCAAGGCCATACATACAATTTGTTGTGTGTTTGTGTGCTCATTTTCAAGCTTCTCCACGTGCTTCGCATCGTCAAGCTGTCAAGCAAATTATGAGGTATTTACAACATACTCTTGAATTTGGAATTAGCATTCTACTTCATCATCTATTTGCTTAAGTGGATATTCTGATGCTAATTTTGCTGGATATAGAATTGATAGAAAAAGTACAAGTGAAACAAGTCATTTTTTAAAACATCATTGATTGAATGGTCTTCTAGAAAACAATCTAGTGTTGCTCAATCTACTGTTGAATCTGAATATGTTGTTGTTGCTAGTTGTTGTTCTTAGATTCTTCGGCTTATTTCAACTTTGAAATATTATGGTCTTGGTTTTGAGAATGTTCCTTTTTACTACGATAATACAAGTGCTATTAATATTGCTAATAATCATGTACAACACTCACGCACAAAGCACATTAATATTCCCTTTCACTTTTTTAGAGATCATGTTGAGAAGGGAGATGTTGAGTTGAAGGTTTTGGATATAAAGTTGCAACTTGCTGATATTTTTACTAAACCTTTGGATGCTTCACACTTTGCTTTTTTGTGGAGAATTGATAATTATTCATCCTTTTGACATGATTTGAGGGGAAGTTTGTGCTCGTGGTTTTTATCAAGCAAATCTAAAAAAAGGAGAAAAAAATAGAGCTTTGTTTTAAGCCTATTGTGTATTCTTGTGCATGCTAGCAATTTAATTAAGATTTATGTGTCACTAGTATAGCTTGTATGTATTTTAATCTTCTTATGAGGCTTAAATATTACTTTCGAGTAAGTTGATCCATGACACTAATTCTTCTACTTGAATTAAGGAAATATGCAATGTTGAAACTAGTGCTTAGTTTGAATAACTAATGCTTATATGTATACTTGTTGGATTGTTATTCCTCAAATTGCTCGTTGATATTCCAAATACCGCAAGCGCAAATAATTTATTGTATTTACTTTTGAGAGAGGTAAAAATGAATACCGAATCCTTGGAAATAGTCTTGACGACAAGGACGTATTCACGGCGAGGAAAATAATGGGTGTCGAATACTTGGAAACAGTCTTGACGACAAGGACGTACCCAAAATAATTGAGAGATTTTATGTTCAATGGTAAAGTGAGCACAAAAAACTCAAAATAATTGTGGAAAGTTCTCTTGGTTATTTTTGTGAAGGAAATTAATTTGAGAAAGAGTAATAATGCAATATGTCTATATGTAGCGATTTTTATTTCACTCTATGTACTAGTGAATATGTTGCATTATAAGTCGTTTGAAATCATGAATTTTTGATTGTTGATTTGCTCTTAATTGGAATATATTTGGTTCATGGTTATATTCTAACGCATGCTTGTTATGGGGTACACGATACCTGGGTACCCATGGCATGGCCTTTGGGTCGTATAACATGGGGTGGGCTGAGTCCTTTGGGCCTATCTCGCTTACTTGTATTTGAAGAAAGAGATTAAGGATAAGGCAACCAATCTTATCCCATGTAAATAGATGGTAGGTACCCGGATTATGAGGGCTACTTTACCATGCCAAGTCAGCCGCCTCCGTGGTTATATAAGGAGGGCCGGGAAACCCTAATGGGGAAAGTTGAATTGATCACTCATGGATACAAATCCAATTTACATATAACTTGAGTAGGGTATTACCTCTGCCGAGGGCCTAAACCAGTATAAACATCTGCTACCATCTCTCCTTGATCTAGTGCATCCTTTAAATTATATTGCCGACCACTAGAATCGACACTTGTTATCTAGTTGTCGATGTCGGAGATCGACACGCGGGAATCCGAGGGACCCCCTTTTTTGGTTCGGCACGGGGAGCGGTGAGTCCTGATCTAAACTCACGATGAGGATAGGATGATGCAGATGAGGCGGGAGAAATCAAGACTGCGGAGGCACGGAGGTTTATACAGGTTCGGGCCACCTGCGAGGTGTAATACCCTACTCCTGTTCTGTATGTAGTATGAGGGAATAATTACAGGTAGCAATGAGAGTGTTCTTCTCTTTTCTGGAGTCAGAGATGGACGAGAGATTGCTAAGAATTAGCTGTCGCTCGGAGGGCTGATCAACCGAGTCGAGGGAGGAAACCGAGAGAGTGAACCGACTGTTTTTATGATGGACTTGGGTCTCCTTTTATAGTACAAGGGAACACCACAGTAGTCCTGATTTTCTCTATTCCGCTCCACGTGAAGGAGCAGTTTTTGCCTCGTCTCGTCAGAGAAGCCACTCCATCTTTGCTCCTTCCTGTTTGCTGCGTCATGGGGGTAGGCGGGGAAAGGTGATCGCCGTGGTAGCCATGCTGCTGACGCGGTGATGGCTTGCCTACCTACTCCAATGGGACCCACTGGTCAGCGGCCCATTCCGTGGGGAGGCACCGACACCGCGCCTCCTGCGCTCGTACTCTCTCTCCTACACGGCCGCCCAATGCATTAAATGCGACTGGACAGGGCATGAGGGAGGCGTGCGCGGAGTGGGTGCGCGGCCATACTGCGGTCTTAGTCAAAGACTTTAGGCCTCCTTTGCCTCGCGACAGGAAAAAAGGGATGATGACGGGAGCCACTGACAGGCGCGCCTCACATGGCATTAAATGCGGCGGGGCAGGCGCTCAACCTCCTTCTTTTTGGGCATTAAATGAGTTGGTTGGCAGTTGGACTCGCCCCTCTCTCAGAGAGGTGCGGGGTGAGGGATGGGGGGTCCGGGTAACCCCAGACCCTACCGTCCGAGGGGTCCGGGTGATCCCGGACAGTGCCGTTTGGGAGTATGGTGGCCTCCAGGTAGCCTCCAGGCCAGCCCCTTCTGGGGGCGGCCATGTGGCCGCCCGTGGTCGGGACTCGCTTAGGCCATTCAGGATACATCTTTAACGCGCCTTGATGGGCAAGGGCACCTTCCCTTTCTCAGATGTCGTACCTCTGACATACCCCCGAGCCCATATCACCGACAGTAGCCCCCGGCGTTGACCGGGATTGAGTTGGGCTCGGGCGCGGTTGACGCCATTTCTTTGAGTGTGTGGGCCCGGGTACTGGATGCATTTTTGCTATGCCAAGTGGTCGGTACGCGACTACCGATGCCGCGCTAGGCTAAGTTTTTCTCAGGACAGGGGGCGAGTTTATTCGGGCCGTGCGCGTGGGGGCCTGCTCAAACCGCCTGGCTCTCCCCGTCCCGCGTAGTGCGCCTGGTGGGCGCGAAACCCCAGGCGGCGCGAAATCCAAGCGGCGCGGGAACCCAAGGGGATGAGAAAAGGAAACAAAGCGGCGTAGAGGCAACGAGGCGCGTAGTGTGGTAGTGGGGCAAAATTAATGCTGCGGAATCCGAGGGGGCCGTGGTCGCTTATAAAAACGGATCCACATGGAGGGGGATCGGTTTCTACGCTTCCCACAGCCATCGCCTCACACAGCTTTTCGCCTCTCATCTTCCTAGCGCCCTTTGCTTCCTCACTTCCCTCCTCTCGCCGCCGGCTTTCCTTTGCATTTCAGCGCCCACCCTTGAGATGGCCCACGATTCACCTCTGGAGCCGGGGAGCGTGCTCCCCAAATCCTTGGTCCGCACCGCGGAGGCTCGCAGCCTTTTCAACAAGCATCTGCCGCGCGGCACGCGCAGCGATGGTGATGTCCCGGAGGAGCGGCCCCTACGAGGATGGTGCTTTTCGCCTCCTTCGCCTTGGTCGGGCTGGTGCCACCCTTCTCCCGCTTCTTCCTCGACGTGCTGAAGTTCTACGACCTCCGGCTGCACCACCTCACCCCCAATGCCGTCTTCTACCTCGCCGTGTTCGCCCACACCTGCGAGATATTTGTGGGGGTGATGCCCTCGTTACCCCTCTTCCAGTAGTTCTTCCGGGTGTGCCGGGCTGGCTCCCCCGGCGCGGTCGGGTACGTGGCGATCCAGCCGCGGAACGACAAGACGGTCGGCGCCCCCTTCATCAACATCCACCCTCGCTCCAGGTGGGAGAACTGGAGGGCGTTCTGGTTCTACACCAGCCTAGGCGATCACCCTCGCCTATCTCTGCCGATAGGGATCTCGGTGAAGCAGAGGAGCTGGGGGGGCGCGTCCGTGAGCCGGGAGGGAGCTGGACGGGGTGCTGGACCGAATCAGCTACCTCCGGCGGGGGGGCCTATCCAGTCACGCGGTTTTCCGCGACTTCCAGATGAGGCACATTGCGCCATTGTAGGAAAGGTCGCGCCCCTCCTACATGTACACCGGCCCCAACGACGACATGCGGACCCACGTGGGTGCTGCCTTTGACTGGGACAAGAGGGACCTCGGGATCCTGGACCGCCGCACCCTCGGCGTTACGGCGATGGACCTGACGCAACTTCTGCCCGGGTTGGTGCCGCTATGCCAGGACTCGGCGCGCGCGGAGATTCTACATGCGCTGCAGGTGGTGGGCGACAGCGTGGACTCGTCGTCAGCAGCGCCGAAGGCTGCCCCGAGGGGCAGGGGCGGCGACGACGACGACGTCGACGACCATGTGCCAATCGGGTGGCTGAACCGCCGGGGTCCGAGCCGAAGTGATCCGGCGGCCCCGGACCCCAAGGGGAAGAGGAAGAGGTCAGAGGAGGACCTCGCCCTTCCCCCATCCCCACCGCGTGGTGGCGGCGCGGAGCGCGCTGCTCCTCCCTGCAGATCGGGGGGCGTGCGGGCGGCGGGCCCGTCCCCAGGGGTTACTCCGCCGAGGGCCAGGACGGCCACAACGGCGGCGACGATGACGGCAGAGGAGGCTCGGGGCACATCCACGGCGGGCACGCCAACGGCGGGGGCCGTCCGCGGGGCTCCAGCATCAGCGGGCGCAGCGAGCGGTAGCCCGGCGAGTCCTCCAGGCGGTCCTGCGAAGAAGAAGCGAGCCATCTCGTGGGTTTCCTGGGACTTCAACCCCGCCCGCAGGTACGCCTTATCGACGCGCGGATGCTCATTGGGGCCTTATGTTTTTGTCTTGTTTTTGATTCCTTATTGTGTTCATGTTTTGCTTCAAGCCGCGAGCACAGGCATTTTTGCCCCAGGGTTATACCCAAGGGCGGTTCTGCCTCGGGCTCAGGGGAGGAAACGCAGGAGAGGCTCGGGGCGCTTGAGCCCTCCGGGTCCGGGTCGTCCCTTACGGGTTCGGTCCCAGATCCGGTGCGACTCGAGGAGAGGGCTCACCCAGAGACCGGGGCGCCGGCCGCCCTCGAGGAGCGAGCCGTGGGCGGCCTCGGCACGGAGGGGGCAGCGGAGGGCGGCAGAGAACAACCCCAGGTGTCTCCTCCGCAGAAACCATCGCCGCGGCCACAATAGTCATCGCCCGCGCCGCCCCAAATGGCGCCGTCGCCCCGCCGGCCATCGTTAGTTCTGCCGGCGCCGGCCCGCCGTGAACCCCCAACGCAAGGAGCGGGCGGTTCCGGCCATGGGGGGTCTTCAGCAGCTCAGCCTGCGCAGGCGGCTGATCCCGGGCCGAGCTCCGACTCCGAATCTGGGGGCGCTCGGTCCGGGTTCGTGGCCGCCATGGACACCGAGCCCCTCGTCCGGTCGCAAGAACGGGCGAGGGAGGTTGTCTCCAGGGCACTGGAGGAAGCCAATGTGATCTCCCTGGAGGGGCTCCGGGCCCAGGTGCAGGCCTTGACCGCCAGGGAGGTTGAGGTGGCGCGGCGGGAGGCCGAGGTTGAGGAGGGCCATCGGGAGCTGGCGGCCACGGCGAGGGTGGAGGGCCTCGTCCGCAGGCGGGAGCTGGCGGAGATCGAGCGGCACCAGGAGGAGCTCAGCCAGGTGTTCGAAGACACCGTCGTTGAGCGGCACGCCGCCGACTTCCGCGAGCAGGTCGCCGCCGCCGCCGCTGAGGAGAGGGTCCGCACCACCACCGGGAGGTTCCGCCGCGACCTCAGGGAACGCGCCCAGGGCCTCGACGAGCGCGAGCGCACCCTGTGCGACGCTGAGGCCGCCGCCGCCAGCACCGACATCGACCTCCAAGCCCGCGAGGCCAGCCTGATGGATCGGGAGAGGGCCCTAGAGGCGGCGTGGCGGGCAATTGAGGACCGGGAGGCCGCCGTTGCCAGGGCCGAGGAGGACTCCGCCGCGCGGGAGGCCAACGTGCTGGCCCAGGAGAAGGCCATCGCGGAGCGCGAGGCCGCCGTGGGGGGGGCGAGAGGTGGCGATGCTGGAGACCCAGGAGGAGGCCTCCCGGTGCCTGAAGGCTGTCTGGGAGCGCGAGCAACTGCTCGCCGCCGCCTCGGGCCGCCGGCAAGACTAGTTGGAGCGGTGGGAGCAAGAGCTGGCCACCCGGGAGCAGGTGGTCATGGATGCGCAGGCGCAGATGCGGGGGCCGGGGCCAGAACTGGAGGAGGCACGCCGCCGGACCGCGGAGCTGGAGCGCACCTTGCGCTTGGGGCTCCGGGCCCTGGCCTCATCCGTCGAGCGCCTTCGGGACGCAGCCCGCGGGGTGGGGGTCAACCGTCCCCTCACCGGCATCCCTACCTTGGGGGGGCTGGCCACTCACATCGATGAGCTGGCTGAGGGGATCAAGAGGGTGCCGGAGGAGGTCGACGAGGTGGCGAAGGAGGAGTTGTACGACTTGTCCCGCCAAGTCGCTACGCTTATCTTGGCGAGCTATCAGGCTCGCGACCCCAGCTTCGACCCCTATGTCCCCACCGCGGACTTCCCCGAAGGCACCGAGGAGGCCGCCCGTCTTTGGGTCCAAGACGTCGTCGACTCCATCATGGTGGGCTTTGACGGCACCCCGACGGCCTTCCGGCTTGCTCTCCGCGAGGACTCGCCGGTCGAAGATCTCCCGGCGGATGCCCCCAGCGACCCACCGGCCACTTAGGACTCTCTCGCTCCTTTTTTGCTTCCATCTGTATTTGTGTACAAAGACATTCGTAGGATTGTTTATAAAGTCAGTGAACTTGTCTTTATTATGTTGGACTTGCACTGTGACAGCCCATCGTGGCTGCTTCTGATGATTCATATGTGTATGTATATATGTTGGGAGCCCCCGGCCAACTTAGCGCACACGTAGTGGCGGTTGGTTGGCCCGAGCCTCTGCCTGTTTGCTTTCCTGCAACGGCAGTTCGACTCTTAGTTAGCTTAGCCATTGCAAGAATGCAGTAGCGTGGTCCTCCGCCATGATTTGTCCCATGTAGCTGGGGGGGCTGGTCCGGGTTCGGGCAGCATGCACTGGCCGTTGGCTGGCGCCTTTCTCAGGGTTTCGGGTAGGAGCGAAGGCATAAAAAGGCCAGCGAGGGCAGCGGCAACGGGAGGCCGGGACAGGCGTGTTAGTACGCACCCGAACCCCCAGGCGTTGACTGCCCCCAGGCGTGGTAGTATGCAGCATCGCTGTACTGTCGACACCCTTAGGGCTCTCAGGCTAAGGTGGGCAAGGCCAGGGAACCATTGGAAAGCCGCATCCGCAGTACATGCTCCAGCACATGGAGGAAAACACACTATAAACAGGTATTTTGCAAGAAAATCATATGGGATGTAACAACAAACTTATTGTCCATGCCACCAGAAGCAGTGGATGAACTTTCATGTATGTTTCAGCGCACCATGCGGCTTATGGGTAGAACCTACGCAGGTGAGAGATGTTCCACGGGTTCGGCAACGGAGTGCCGTCCTCTGTGGCTAGGCGAACTACTCCCGGACGCGGGGTGCCAATAACCTTGTATGGTCCCTCCCACATCGGGGATAATTTTCTCAGCCCCGCACGCGTTTGTACATGGCGCAGGACCAGATCATTGACTTGCAGCGCTCGGGGGCTGACTTTGCTTTGATGGTAGCGGAGGAGGCTCTGTTGGTAGTGGGCCACGTGAAGCGCTGCCCGGCGACGTCTTTCCTCCAGGTAATCCAAGTCATCACGACGCATCTGCCCTTGATCTGCTTCGGTGTATAACATGGCTCGGGGTGATCCCAGGGTGAGCTCGGAGGGCAAGACCGCCTCGGCTCCATACACCAAGAAGAAAGGTGTCTCCCCAGTGGCGCGGCTCGAGGTTGTCCGATTGGCCCAAAGGACCGCGGGTAGCTCATCAGTCCACGAGTCCCCATGCTTCTTGAGCACGTTGTAGGTCTTAGTCTTGAGGCCTTTTAGTATTTCTGCGTTTGCACGCTCGGCCTGACCATTGCTTTGGGGGTGGGCGGGCGAGGCGAAACAGAGCTTGATGCCCATGTCGTCACAATACTCGCCAAACAGCTCACTCGTGAACTGGGTGCCGTTGTCGGTGATGATTCTGTTGGGGACCCCGAACCTTGCCGTGATGCCTCTCATGAACCGCACAGCCGAATGCTTGTCGATGATGCTGACTGGATAGGCCTCGGGCCACTTGGTGAATTTGTCGACGGCGACATATAGAAACTTGCAGCCGCCCCGTGCCTGCTTGAACGGACCCAGGATGTCCAGCCCCCAGACCGCAAATGGCCATGAGAGCGGGATGGTCTGAAGGGCCTGGGCCGGCAGGTGCATCTGCTTGGCGTGGAATTGACACGCTCGGCATCGCCGCACGAGGTCCGTTGCGTCCTCCAGCGCGGTGGGCCAATAGAATCCTTGGCGGAAAGCCTTTCCTACCAAGGTTTGGGAGGCCGAGTGCGCCCCGCATTCGCCTTCATGGATCTCGGCTAGGAGCTCGAGACCCTGTCCCGAGCGATGCATTTCATGAGCACTCCGTTGGCACCACGTCGGTAGAGTGTCCCTTCTACCAACACGTACCTCTTGGAGGTCCGGGCAATGCGTTCGCTTTCTTCACGTTGCTCGGGCAATGACGCGTCTTGCAGGTACGCTCGAATTTCTGAAATCCAAACCACCTGGCGCGTGATGTTGGTCCCAGCAGGGCCAGGCTGTGGCTGACCCACCAGATCTGGGGTGTCGGGACCGGCCGATTCCTGCCTCTGGGGCAGTTTGGGGTGCGCCGACGGCTCTATGAGACTTTCTTCAAACGTGCCTGGCAGGGCTGGGGCTCGCGCGGACGCGATCCTAGATAGCTCGTCCGCCAGGGCGTTATCTTTCCTGGGAATATGGCGTAGCTCGAGGCCATCGAAATGGCGCTCCATACGCCGTACTTTCTTGACATAAGCTTCCATTTGGGGGTCGGTGCATTGGTACTCCTTGGAAACCTGGTTTACAACCAGTTGGGAATCCCCGAGGACTAGCAGCCGACGGATGCTCACACCTGCTGCCGTTCGCAACCCCGCTAGAAGCCCCTCATATTCGGCCATGTTGTTGGTTGCCCGGAAGTCGAGCCGGACAATATACTGAAGTACGTCACCCGCTAGGGAAGTTAACACCACGCCTGCTCTGGCCCCGTGTAAGGTGAGTGAACCGTCAAAGTTCATCACCCAGTGCACGGCTCCTTGGCCATGATCCTCCGCACTCTCGGGTTCACCCAGGGGTGGATCGCTATCGGCCATTGGCGTCCATTCTGCCACGAAATCGGCTAAGGCCTGGCTCTTGATCGCGTGCCGGGCTTTGAAGTGCAGATCGAATTCCGACAACTCGATGGCCCATTTGATTACCCGTCCCGTGCCCTCTCGGTTACGCAGGATTTGCTCGAGAGGGTAGGACGTGATCACCGTTACCCGGTGCGCCTGGAAATAATGGCGCAGCTTCCTGGAGGCCACGAGCATGGCATAGAGCATTTTCTGGGCCTGCGGGTAACGTGTCCTCGCGTCCCGTAGCGCCTCGCTGACAAAGTAGACCGACCGCTGCACCTTGGTGCGGGCCTTGGCTACTTTGTTAGGGGCAACTGGTTCGGGTACACCAGGGTGGGTCATCTCGGTGCCCGGGGCTACCGGGCCATCGCCTCCCCCGGGGCCCTCAGGGCCACTCTGGGTGAAGGGGGCCTTGGGAGCCCCCGGACTAGGGGGCCGGGCGGCTCCCTGAAGCTCGGGGGGCCAAGGGCCACCTCCGGGCTCGGGCGTTTCCTCGGCCGGCGCCGTTCCGAGGTTTCCTGCCACGGATGCTTCGGGGCGGGTCATCTCGGTGCCCGGGGCTACCGGGCCGTCGCCTCCCCCGGGGCCCTCAGGGCCACTCTGGGTGGAGGGGGCCTCGGGAGCCCCCGGACTAGGGGGCCGGGCGGCTCCCTGAAGCTCGGGAGGCCAAGGGCCACCTCCGGGTTCGAGCGCTTCCTCGGCCAACTCTGTTCTGAGGTTTCCTGCCTCCGGGTTCGATGGGGTTGGGGGCGACTGAGAGTCTAGCTCGTCGTCGCGCTCCACAACCAAAGCCGCACTAATCACTTGGGAGGTCGCCGCCAAATATAAAAGGAGGGGCTCTCCTTCCTGGGGGGCTACCAATACGGGCGGCGAGGAGAGGTAGCGCTTGAGCTCGCCCAAGGCTTTCTCCGCTTCATCCGTCCAAGCGAAGGGGTCGGTTCGTTTTAACAACTTGAATAAAGGGAGCGCCGCTCTCCTAACCTAGATATGAAACGACTCAGGGCAGCTACACAACTAGTGAGTCTCTCTGCATGTCCTTGAGTTTCCTAGGGGGCGCATTTCCTCTATTGCTTTTATTTTAGCGGGGTTGGCCTCAATGCCTCGTGCAGAGACCAGAAACCCTAACAGTTTGCCTGCCGACACCCCGAACATGCATTTCTCTGGGTTCAGCTTCATGCGGGAGGACTGAGGTTATTAAACGTCTCGGCCAAGTCCGGGAGCAAGGTTCTTTGGTCCCGAGATTTGACTACGAGATCATCGACGTACGCCTCAACATTACACCCTATTTGGTCTTTCAACGTGATGCGGACACCACGTTGGAAAGTGGACATGGCATTCTTCAAACCAAAAGGCATAGATGTGTAGCAAAAGGTACCCACAGGGGTAATAAATGAAGTTTTCTCCTCATCCTCTACAGCCATGCGAAATTGATGATAACCAGAGTATGCATCTAGGAAGCATAAAAGGTCGCACCCCGCAGTGGAGTCGACTATCTGATATATTCGAGGTAGAGGATAGGGGTCTTTGGGACATGCCTTGTTGAGGTCGGTGTAGTCGATGCACATGCTCAGCTTGTGGTTGGCCTTCGGGACGACCACCGGGTTTGCAAACCACTCCGGATGCAGCACCTCCTAGATGAAGTCGGCCTCCTGGAGCCGTGCCACCTCTTCGCGGATGAACGCCCGCGCTCCGGGCACGGCGCCTCACCTTTTGCCGGACGCCGTGCATCAGCCGTCTTGCGAGTCGATGCTCAATCACCTCCTGGGGACACCGGGCATATCCGACGGCTTCTAAGCAAACACGTCGGCGTTCGCCGCGGGAAGGAGACGAGCGCGTCTTCCTATTTGGGGTCCAAGTTGCCACCAATGTTGGCGGTCTTGGACGGGTCGTCACCCAACTGGATAGACTTAATTACCACCTCCTCGACAGAGGTGATGCGTTGCTTTGGGGCCCGGGAACCTGAGGTCTCTCCTTGGGGGCCCTCGGGTTCGACGCGGTCGGCCGCCGCGATGTCGTCCATGCATGCTTCCGCGCAGTCTAGCACGGTTTTAATGTCGGCGTGGATGGTGATGGGGCATCCGGGGCCCGGCATCTTAAGCTGGCGGTAGGCATAATGGGTATCCGCCATGAACTTCACCAACGCCGGCCTCCCGAGCACGGCGTTGTAGGGCAGATTGAGGTCCGCCACATCGAAGTCGATCCGCTCGGTGCGAAAATTAGTGAGACTCCCGAAGGTGACCGGCAGGGCGATCTGCCCAAGGGGCCACACTTTCCCAGGCGTCACCCCGATGATGGGGTAAGACGGCCCGAGCATCATTCCCGGGGCCTTGATTGCATCAAAGGCCTTCGGGGATAGTATATTGAGGGCCGCACCCCCGTCAATTAAGACTCGGGCAACCTTGACGTTGCAGATGGTGGGGGAGGTCATGAGGGCCAAGTGGCCGCTACGTGCGATGCTCCCCGGGTGGTCGGTTTGGTCAAAGGTGATGGGCACCTCTGCCCAGCGCGACCTTCGGGCCGCCTCGTGGGACGGCACAGCCGCGAGGAGTTCGCGCCTCATGGACTTGAGGCTCCGGCGGGATACCTGGGCGCCTGCACCGCCGTCGATGGTGGCGACGACGTGCAGGGATCTTGGTAGCCCAGGTTTTCATCGTCGTCCCCGACGGGGGCCGCATCCTTGGCCTCCTCTCGCCGGCTGTCCGAACGCTCCGTCGGGGCCTTGCCCTTGCGGCAGATTTCCTTCTCACTCTCCCTCCGCTCCTGCTCATACTTTTACACCCGCTCGGCCAAATTCTTGACCAAACGGCATTCGGAGAGGTCGTGGTGGGACGTTTGGTGCACCATGCACCATTTGTCCCCGACCCGGCCCTGGGGGCGAGGGTCCGGGGACCGCCTGCGGTTGCCCGTGGGCTTGCCCTTCCGCGAGGGCTTCTCCGCACCGTCAGCGGCGAGGACGTGACCCTCCTCGCCACCACGCGATGGCCTGCGTTTCCACCGCCTCTCGCGTCGCTCTTCCCGGGACGCGGAGGGGGCAGCGCCGGTGGAGGCTGGGGCAGGATTCCTAGGATTGCAAACCCGAGCCTCCTCCTTGCGGGCCACCCGATCAGCGAGCTCAAAGAGCTCCGTGGTAGTCCGGGGGGCCTTGGACTCGATCTTCTCCAGCATAACGTCGTGGCATACGCCACTCCGGAAGGCGAAGATCACTGCATGGTCAGCGATGGAGGGTATGGTATTGCGTACCTGGCAAAAACGCTGGATGTATTTGCGCAGGGACTCGTCCTCCCCTCGTCGGACCATGTGGAGGTCTGCCTCCACTCCCGGGCATGGGTACGTGCCCTGGAAGTTGGAGGTGAATTGGATCCCAAGAAGTGACCGACCGAGGCGGCAGATTCATCAGCCAGGAGCAGGCCTGGCCCTTGAGCGCCATGGGAAAGAAGTTGGCCATGACACGCTCGTCACCTCTAGCAGCCTCAATGGCTGTGGTGTAGATCTGGAGGAACTCGGTAGGGTTCACCGAGCCGTCGTATTTCTCCGTAAGGGCCGGCCTAAACTTGTTAGGCCAGCGCACGTTACGGAGGTCGGTAACGAAGGCCTGGCAGCCGTTGCCGGCCGGAGGGGGCGACAATGGCTGCGGGGCCCCGTCGGGCATCGTGGAGCCTCCTGTTTGCGGCTGGGCCATCACGGCCGCTCGCCATCTCCTGAGGGGCTCCACCTGCGGGAGGACCGCTATGGCCGCTCGCCGAGTGGTTGCGCCTCCCGACGAGGAGGCGCAATCCGGCGCCCGCCCCATCGGCGCTCGTCACGCCGTTGCTCGATGCGAAGGCGGGCGTCTCGTTCTGCGTACAGCAGATCTCGGGGCGCTTCTGGTTGGGCTGCCGCCGAGAGGTCCTCTTCCGTCCTCGCGGCAGCCGCTGCCCTTCGAGCCCGTCGCCGAGAGGACGAGCTCACCGCGGCATGTGAACCTTGCGGTTGGTGGCTGGAGGAAGTGAGGTCAGCGGCTAGCTACCGCTGGGCCATGCCTACCAGCTTCACCACGTCGTCGAACCAACGCTTGGCGTTGGATCCCTCGCCCGGGGTGACCAGAGGGTGGCGCAAAAGAGCTTCCGCCGCCTGGAGGGCACCCTCAAGCGTGCCAAACTCCAGGCGACGATGGATGTCTCCTCGGCGAGGCTCGCCGATACGCCCGCTAGGCGTGGCTGGATCCTGAAGGGCGTTGTCGGCCCCGCGGATGCCCGGCCCCCTCCGCCGCAGCCGCCGCTTCAGCGGGGAAGAGGAGATGGCGCGGGCGCGGCTGCCGCCGTCGCCATCAGCGGCGGTGGGGGAGACGAAGATCTTTCCCCCCTCGAGCGGAGGTGGCGAAAGTTGGGGCTGTGCCCGCCCGTGTCAACCTCCTTCGCCACCCTGTTGGCCAGGTCGTGCTCGCGCGTAGCGAGCGAGCCTGACGCGGAGCGTGGGACGCGACCGTGAACCATGGTGGAGACGGGGAGAGAGGTTTTCCCGCCAGAAAATGGGAGGAATACGGGAGTTTAAATCAAAACGCAGTGCGCTCCCCCTACCCATGTAAATAGATGGTAGGTACCCGGATTATGAGGGCTACTTTACCATGCCAAGTCAGCCGCCTCCGTGGTTATATAAGGAGGGCCGGGAAACCCTAATGGGGAAAGGTTAATTGATCACTCTTGGATACAAATCCAATTTACATATAACCTGAGTAGGGTATTACCTCTGCCGAGGGCCTAAACCAGTATAAACATCTGCTACCATCTCTCCTTGATCTAGTGCAACCTATAAATTATATTGCCGACCACTAGAATCGACACTTGTTATCTAGTTGTCAATGTCGGAGATCGACACGCGGGAATCCGAGGGACCCCCTTTTTTGGTTTGGCGCAGGGAGTGGTGAGTCCTGATCTAAACTCGCGATGAGGATTGGATGATGCAGATGAGGCGGGAGAAATCAAGACTGCGGAGGCGTGGGGGTTTATACAGGTTCAGGCCACCTGCGAGGTGTAATACCCTACTCCTGTTTTGTATGTAGTATGAGGGAATAATTACAGGGAGCAATGAGAGTGTTCTTCTCTTTTCTGGAATCAGAGATGGACGAGAGGTTGCTAAGAATTAGCTGTCGCTCGGAGGGCTGATCAACCGAGTCGAGGGAGGAAACCGACGAGAGAGTGAGCCGACCGTTTTTATGATGTACTTGGGTCTCCTTTTATAGTACAAGGAAACACCACAGTAGTCCCGATTTTCTCTACTCCGCGTGAAGGAGCGGTTTTTGCCTCGTCTCGTCAGAGAAGCCACTCCATCTTTGCTCCTTCCTGTTTGCTGCGTCATGGGGGTAGGCAGAGAAAGGTGATCGCCGTGGTAGCCATGCTGCTGACGCGGTGATGGCTTGCCTACCTACTCCAATGGGACCCACTGGTCAGCGGCCCATTCCGTGGGGAGGCACCGACACCGCGCCTCCTGCGCTCGCACTCTCTCTCCCACACAGCCGCCCAATGCATTAAATGCGACTTGACAGGGCGTGAGGAAGGCATGCACAGAGTGGGTGCGCGGCCATACCGCGGTCTTAGTCAAAGACTTTAGGCCTCCTTTGCCTCGCGACAAGCAAAAAGGGATGATGACGGGAGCCACTAACAGGCGCGCCTCACATCGCATTAAATGCGGCGGGGTAGGCACTCAGCCTCCTTCTTTTTGGGCATTAAATGAGTTGGTTGGCAGTTGGACTCGCCCCTCTCTCAGCAAGGTGCGGGGTGAGGGATGGGGGGTCTGGGTAACCCTGGACCCTACCATCCGGAGGGTCTGGGTGATCCCAGACCCTGCCGTTTGGGAGTACGATGGCCTCCGGGTAGCCTCCGGGCCAGCCCCTTCTGGGGGCGGCCACGTGGCCGCCCGAGGCCGGGACTCGTTTAGGCCATTCAGGATACATCTTTAACGCACCTTGATGGGCAAGGGCGCATTCCCTTTCTCAGATGTCGTACCTCTGACATACCCCGGGCCCATATCACCGACACTAGTAAATGAATTTATCTTTCTTATGTTGCGAAACATGACTTCAATTGCTATACATATAATTCTTAGCTCTTGAATAATATCAAATTTTGATGTTTATGCTTGATGAAATCATTGTCAAAAGGGGGAGAGGAGATACAAATTGTGCATAATTGTGGGTAATTCTTTCTTTTTCAAAGGGGGAGAAGTTAGTCCATGTGTTCATCAAGTGGGAGATTGTAAAATCAAATTGTTTGATTATTTATTTTGTGATGAACAATTGGTTTTTGAAGATATTTGGTTTTGATATTTGAAGTCTGTGGTGAAATTGTTTTAGAGATATTTGATTTTCAGATGTGAATAGTGAACTGATGGTGAACAGTGTTTTCAGCATGTGGTTCGGTCTGATCAAGCAGGTGTTGTCGGTCAGACCGGCTTTTGTTGCGCGGTTAGATCGGCTAGCCTGACGGTCTGACCGGTCGATTCTGTGTTGGTTTGGTTTCAAGTTGTTCCTTTCGATATCAATGATTAATCTATATTTATGACTTCTAGATGGATACTATGTGTATATAACAATGTTGAGTGCTAATGTTGAGTCAAGTTGGTGAGAACTTGTGCTCGGATTATGATTTCTTGGTAGATTCATGTATAAGTGTGTCTTGATGTCTCGGAGAGTGTTGCCGGTGATGGATCAGGAGTCAACTTGGGAGAAGAAAACGTCCAGACGATTAGGATATCATGCGGGATGCTTAGGCTAAAGAACAATGTATGTGGTTGGTGAAGATTCCATATGGAATACGATGGAGATATTGTGTGTGTATGGATGCGCAGTCGAATTTGGAAGGAGTCCAAATTTGGTATGGTTGGTTTGGTAATGTTTGTTTCTTGTACGAGAAGGTTTCCTAGGGGATTAGGACTTCTTGTATGAGTTGGATTCGTGGCTTTAGGCTGTGGATCTATGGGTATAAATAGTGAGGGAGGTTAAGGCCTCTCGGTATCGATTTTGTTATAGTTGAGTTGAGAAAATAGTTTGGCCTTCGAGTTTAGTCGAGATTTTTGAGAGGAGTGTTGTTGCTGTACTTTTTAAACATGAACAGAAGCAATAAAGTTCAATCTACTTTGAAAGATCTTCGATTTGTATTTGCTCAGGTTTTTGGTGGTCACACCAACAAGGCAGTCAAACCGGCGGCTTCACACCGGTCAGACTGGCAACTTCGAGGTGGTTAGATCGACGGCGGCGACAATAGGAACAGGTGACGCGAAGGACGGTTGGACCGGAGCTACAACACCGGTTAGACCGAAGGTTTACAGATAGTCAGACCGGCGCATCAACTTTGGTCAGACCAAGTTCATCAATTCGAGGATAACTTTTAATTCCGCTAAAAGTTTGGTTGTTTGGGTACTACAACCATTAAACCCCTTTGGTTGGCTTAGTTCTTGTTGTTCGATGCTACGGTACTTTGATTATTTGTATACTGTATGTGAACATCAGGACAAAACAGTGAGGGAGGTATGGGAGGAAGGGGAGTGAATCTAACTTTTAGAAAAAATCTAGAAGGAAACAATTGGGAGAATTGGCTGGAGTTGAGGAAAATGTTGGAAACAGTGTAGATTAGGGAGGGCTGGGATGAATTGAAATGGGCTTTCGATGAGAAAAAGGGTCATCTAAATAGAGTTATATGTCAAAAAATCTTTATATAGAGCAATGAGTTTTTAGGGTATAGTGGACAGAAGGATGCAGAGTTTGTGGAAAGCAAAAGTACCTCTCAAGCATACACACTTTTTGTTTATGAGTTTGAAGGGGAAACTTACTTGTGTTGCTCAGCTAAAGAAGAGAAAACGGGAAGGGGAGCTAGGATGTAAGTTGTGCGGATAGGTAGAAGACACATAACACATCATGTTCAAATGTGCTTTAGCTAGGTTTGCCTGGTGTGCTATCAGGGAGGTTGCTCGGTGTCACGCCTAGAAATTTATCCCAAATTTTTAGACTATTTTGTGTATTAAATCCCTGTTCGAGAATCAACCAGGGTACACAAAATGACAAATCAATAAACATATCCAAACGTAAAATAAAGTATAAAATACTTACAGCAGATGCACTTAGTCCCCAAACCCAAAAGAAAGCGCAGCAGCGGAAAAAGGTGATCAAAGCGGGGCTTCAGCTCCACTCCATAAGCAAACTCAACTGGGGTCTGAGCCTTGGTCCTCTAACACCGTCTTCAGCTCAGAAGTATTAGACTTCTGAAAGGGGAAAATAGCAAGATTGAGTACAACCACCGTACTCAACAAGTCGCACCAATGATGCACACGTGCAAGGGAAAGACAGGAGGCTTACAGCTATTTGCATAAATGTGGTTAAAAACCTTTTTAGTTTAAAAATAGTAAAATAGTTGATTAATTAGGTCATGATTAAATCTCCACTGATCAACGCCACAACCATATTGAACAGGCCCAACCATTCCACCTGAACTAAACTAGTTTATTATGTCAAATTATTAAGGGTGAGACTAATTACGGTGAATCTGGTCAATCGCTCATGACTGCGGGAACGGCTATTCGAATAATTTTACTCTGATCAGAGGTGCGCAACTGTACCCACAAGACACATTCCACACATGTTGTCATGCCCCGAAGTATCGCCACGATACTGTAAAGGGGGAAATCGTGGCAAGACCTTTCGTATAACTCCTCCTAACCAAGCGCACCACACCTCGGGTTTCGCCCCCATCCCTAAAAAGGCAGTGGGCAGCCCCTCTCGTGCCACGGTTAATCCGAAAGCTGATCAACCGGATGCCTCGACCAACCCAACTCCATCACGCCCACCCTTGCCTGGGAACGTTAGCTAGGGAAGAGCTATATTACAAGTCCGATGGTTGCACATTCTTGCTTGTGGTAAGCACTCTTAGTCTTCCAGGGTTTCCCATGAACCGGTTCTTAATTGTCATGGGTGCGACAATCCAAACCATGCACCCACAGACCACCATTAAGTCATATTTTAGTTGGGTAATTACGACCACCAAATATGGTTAGGTATCTCGAGTGAAAGGCTCATCAGAAGTTAAATGTTGATAGTGTAATTATCCAATTAAATGAGCTAGTGGTAATTAAGCATGTATAATTCTAGCAAAAGTCAACATTAGTGACACAAGCTAGTCAAAATTAATCACCCAGGGTTAACAAAGGTCGGATAACAATTAGGTATGGCTCAAGCGAACAGATAGGTAAACCCTGTTCTCATGTAATTAGCAAAACATGCACTTTATTTGCAAACATAAAATATTTAGTAAATTAAGTACAACATGCTCAATGGGGAATGTGTGACTTGCCTTGCTTCCTCAAACAATCTTCCGATTCTTTTCCTCGCGAGCGCGAACCTCCGAAACAACGGGATCTACACGCTGGCATGCAAAATGAGGAAAAACCCTAATAAAACGGTGGAGTGGCGAGGCGATGGGAAAAAGTGGCCAGAGAGCGGCAACGGCGGCGATGGCTCGGGTGCATGGTGAACGTCGTGTTCCGGTGATGATCGAGGAGAATGAGGTGGGGGGCCAGGGGCGATGCGATGTGGCAATGCCAAGGACGGTACTGGCCCTGCGCGGTGACGGCTAGGGCAATGGCGGCGCACGACCGAAGCGCGGGGGAGCGACGGAGAGAGGGAGAGGCGCAGGAGAGCGACGACGAGTGCTGCGGGCTCGGGGAAAAAGGGGAGTGCGGGGAGGAGTTTTTATAGCTCGGGGAGCGGCGAGGAGACTAGGGTGCGACGAAAATTGCAGGCGGAACGGGCGTGGTCGGCGTGGTTAGCGGCGGCGCTAATAGCACGATAATGTCATGGTAAAGGAGCGGTAATGGCACGAGCACAGGCAGCGTCGTGGCATGCATGTGCGGGCACGAGCCCCGCAGGCCGGGGCACGGGCACGAGCGGCGGCGGCGCGGGCACGGCAGCCGGGGGAGCGAGACGTGAGGGATGACAGGTGGGCCCCACCTATCATTGACTCGAGAGGAGGGGGTAAAACATACTTGCGTGAGAGGGAGGGAAACAAATAGGCCGGTGCTCGGGCGGGCTGGGCCACCGAGGGAGGCGGACGAAATGGACTTTTCGAGAGGAGAGAGACGGCGGGTGGGCGACGAGTGGGCCGAGAGAGGGAGAGAGAATGGAGGGGATTTAGACTTTTAGGAATGGGCCGAAAACAGCCCGGGAACAAGAACATGAATTTTAATTTTTTTGTTTTTATTTAATTGTATAAATGAACTTTGTATTATTAAAATTATTTCGGAGCTCTAAAATTTTACGGAAAATTTCAAAGAATACTTTAGGGCATGGAGAATATTTCAAAAATATTTCCAGCCATTATTTTTAAAGGAAAATTTAATTTATTTATTAATTTCACTTGATTATTTAATTTGCCTTTTTATTTAATTTCTAGAAAATGAATTATTTAATAATTTTTACTCCTGAACGAAATCGGGGCATGACACTAGGTGGGAGGAGGTGCCATTTTCTTTCTTAGGGTTCTTTCACCTTAGCAAGGAGGGGAGGGGTAAAGAAGGGGTTTCGTGGATAGTCCTAGTGGGGTTTTTAACTATTTGCCTCTCTTATACAGTGACACTAATGAGATGACCCTTCCAAAAATTTTTACACAAACACCATAGGAAAGAGATAGTTTTTCTAATTAGAGCATCATGTTAGCAAGGAGGACTTGAAATGCCTTTTTTGCCCCTGGGTGAAAGTAATACTCTTTCTTTCTTGTTCCAAGCCAAAATGCAGCCAGAGAAGAAGCTACTCCCGCTCGCTTGCTCGCGTCGCCGCCCCTCTCGTCCACTCGCGCCATCGTCCCTCTCGCCCGCTGGCACGTTCCCTCCGTCCTGCTCACGCCATCGCCCCCAATGGTTGCGACCATCGGGAAACCCTAACCCTAGCGTCGGTTGACCATCACTCGGTGGCGGCTGTAGTAGTGATGAAGCCGACTAATTGCCCCCTCTAGTGAGTTGTATTCTTGCTTGATGAACTTCTTTTGTTACTTGTGTTTGTTGTCATAGTTAGATCTGTCCTGACTCCAAATTTGTTGTATGCTTTTGGTTATGTCAGGATTGATCCTGGCAATGCTTCTAGAATTGTTGTACGTAAGTACATAGCAGACAAAGCAACTAGTCCAAGAACAAGTGCAGCGGTAGCCAGAGAAGCAGCTACACAAACACCACCCCAAACATCACAAACAATGAGCCCTAGACCAGTAACTACAAGGTCATGCCTAATTTTTTTGTTTTTCTTTTTATGTTTTGCACTACATATTGCTGGCTCTTTTTTTATCTAATTTGTGCCATACTAACACCAGGAGGTTAGCACTGGAGATAGGTCAAGGCTCAAGTGAAGTGGCAACAACACCAAGGCAACAACCTAAGAAGCTTACTCCTAGGAAAAATCTAGCTAACAAGCCCAAAACTGCTTCACCACTCAAGCTTTTTAACTGACAGTACAAGTATTGAATTTCTTTGTATTTTTAATTTTTAAAAGATTTTCAAAACTAATTTTTTGTTCAAAAATATTGCAAATCTAGTCGCGCCCTCTCGGAGGGTGTTTTTTTTAAATTGCCTCGTAGAGGGCGTTTTTTAAAATCGCCTCCCAGAGGGCATTTTTTAAAATCGCCCTCCCAGAGGCGTTTTTAAAATCGCCCTCCCGAGGGCGTTTTTAAAATCACCCTCCCAGAGGATGATTTTGCTAACGTGGAAGACGGGTGTTGGGCGCCGTCGCGCGCACCGGCATTTTTGCGAAAAAGCCCCTTGCCGCTCTCGACAAGGGTGATTTTTGACTATTCAAATAGGGGACCGCCGCAAAAGGGTGGTCGGCGGCAAAATTACGGCGGCCCCTGCCGCCCTTGAGAGGGCAATTTTGAGGAAATCTCGCCCTCTGCAAGGATGATTTTTGGCCGGCTGGGCCCCCCAAACCGATTTGCAATTCTTTTAAAGAAATGTATAACTTTAAAAAATAAAAGCAAAAAGTACGAGTAAACTATGAACAAAAATTAGAAAAAATGAATTGAAAAAATATGAATATATTTGAAGGCAAAGTTAAAAACTTATCTTTCATCAAAATACAAGCATTTCAGAATGTTGAAGTGAAAATATAACAAACATTTTACTCAAAATTGATAGCTTTAAAAATGTTGAAATAAAAACTCATAAATTTTAGAATGTTCATCTATAAATTTAAAATTTTCTTATCAAATTGCTTCAACACAAATTCAAGAATTTTGAAATCAATTTTGACATTCAGAAGTTCAGCAATTCACATGTTAGGCAACGTGCATAATAATACATGCATAACTCATATTTCATTGGTGCTACAAACCATGACATATGTTTCATAACATTATGTTCTCATAATTGAGCCATGGATACACGATACAAATTAGTCCGACCTGATGAATCGAGCCTGAGCTTTCCTACGAACCCCTTCTACGGCGTGCAACAGTCCAACATTCTCCACCACATTGCTAGGACCCTCAACATCTTCTGTTTGCACTGTAACACTGCTATCGATTTCATGCAATGCCACAAAAATAACAAAGGGCCATGACCTTTCAAAAGTCATCTCCACATAACGTCTCCAGGAATCAGTGGTATCTATAGGCATTAGTGCTCAAAAATATCCTTCTATTGTATGACTCACTACAACAGACAGTGACATTGTGTCCACACTTGTATCCACTTTAAATCCACGTAACAACCAACTATAAATTGACTAAAATGTTCTCTCGGCAGGGCTATCGATGCCCTTCGATGTTATCCTAAAATCAGACAGATCAACACCATCTGGACCAAATCTAACGTTGTCTCGACCGTGAACTATCTGAAATATGACCTTACATGCCATTGTGTCTGATAAACAGATTGAAATTGAGTTTATTTCATACTACCAATATGTTGCGTAGATCAATATGTAATTCGGGCTAAGTTAAAGTCTCTAAAAATATATTGTCTGTTCTATATCTTAAAATCTACAAAATCGGTTTGTCCATCTAGATCTACCCTCCATCATACAAACATTCTACAGATTTTCGCTATGTCCTATGTCAACTTCCCTAAAATAGACCATGCCTTAAATTATACATACTTGTTATATGCTCTAGATCTGAGTGCTACATATCTATTCAAATATTTCAAATACATGCTATTTGGACTAGTATTCTACACAAAATACATAATATAAACATAGATCGGAATATTGTATTTAACTGCGATCGAGTAAGCACACCGACAGGGCTTCGCCGCTCTCAAACCTTCTTCCTCAACTCTCTCTCTCTTTTCTGGAATTTAGCGCGTTTGAAATGAGGTTTTTCAGATGGCCTTCGGCCTTTATACCTAGCCGGCCAAATATCGCCCTTGCAGAGGGCAAGATTTCCTCAAAAATCACCCTCTGCAAGGGCGAAGAGGGAGCCGCCTGCAATTTTGCCGATCGGCCGCCCTTTTGCAGGTGGCCCTACTCTATTTGAACAGTCAAAAATCGCCCTTGCCGAGAGAGGCAAGGGTCTATTTCGCAAAAATGCCAGCGCGCGGCAGACGGCGGCCAACACCCGTCTGCCACTTCATCAAAATCACTCTAAAATCACCCTCCCGGAGGGCGGCGGGCAACTAGATTTGCAAAATTTTCAAACAAAAAATTAGTTTTGAAAATCTTTTAATAAAAGATTAAAAATACCAAAAATTCTACAAGTATTGCTACGTGATCTGGGCCTGATGAACTAATGAAAAGAAATGGTCTAAAATGATGTATGGCCTGATAAGCCTATGGCTCTTTTTGTTGTGATATGATGTGTATGGCCGAATGAGCCTACGCCTTCTTATTTTGCTGCAAACTAATCCATGGCCTGCATGTATGGCCTATTATCTCTCAATGAACTTCATTATGAACTTATACGTGATGTCATGTTATGGCTTTTGAACATGTCAGGCTGCAATATATATTGAACTAGTTCGTTTCTATATAAACGTGACTATGTTGAATCTATTATTATATTGTGGTGAACTTTTTCAATGAATAGTTGCCTACGATAACCTTTTTTGAGACATGATATGATAAAAAATATTTTCTTATATATGTTTGTATATAATCTCTCATATTTCTCAAACTGGGGGTAAAAAAGTCATTTCAAGTCCATCTGGCTGACATGACGCTCTAATTAGAAAAAAATCTCTTTTCTGTGGTGTTTGTATAAAAAAATTTGGAAGGGTGGTATCTCAATAGTGCCACTTTGTAAGAGTGGCAAATAGTTAAAACTCAGTCCCGTGCTATTTGGTTGACTAGAAATAATTATGTTTTTGAAAGAGTGGTGCTCAAATCTCTTTTTCAGTTATTACATAATATGTTAATGTTTATGTAGAAATGGAAGGTTTTACAAAATGAGAAAATGAAGGACAAGCTACAGAAATGGCGTAAGAAATGCTAAGAAGGATGAGGCAATGAAAGCCTGATGATCGACTGCTTAATGAAATTTAAGTTGCAATGGGGTGCCTGTTTAGTGTTTTCCTGTAGCTTGTCTGATAAGGGGATGCTTTTAGAAACTGGGGTAGTGGTTTAGGAGTCTTTTGTGGTTTGTGTTTGTCAGATCCTGGGTTTTGGTGTCGAGTTTGTATGAACTTTTTGGCTTTCTTTATAAAGCCGGATTCGTTATCAATATAATGTTTTTTCCTTTTAAAAAAGTGGTTTGATTTTTTTAAGGCTTATGTGAATTAGAGTTAGGATTCGTCCCTGATCTTGAGAGTTAAATTAAAATGCATCAAACTAAAAGTCAGACTACTGAATAAGCTTAAGTCGAAAAAAAAGTGCATTGATTAGTTTTTTTTGGACAGCGACGCGTGTGACGTACACACCCCCGCGGCGACGCGGCGTAATCGGAACGCCTGTATTGTTCCATGAATCCGTGAACTCATCCTTGTTTTCAGACTGTATGCGCTGCTGTTGGATGGTGGTTTTCCCAGCCTGTAAACAAGACTGCTACAGTGTACCGCTACTGTTTGAAGGTGGTTTCCCATGCCTTGCTCAAAACCGCAGGCGGTTTCAGAAAACCGGGTTCCAAGATCCAACATCGCAGACGCAGCTGCTAGTTTGATCAGTTCCATGGCATGTTTGTAGGCCTAAATCCTTCATGGGCCAAAGTATAGGAACAATGCTGACTGTTTGTTCATGAAAAAAGTATATTTTCATCTCCTTCAGCTATAGCACAATTTAATACTTTATTCACATCTGTTAACCGTAAGCCAGATAATATAGAGGCTCACTCAACTTTTAAGCGGGTTAGATGACGGTTTCATACTACGCGACGTCGAGTCGAGCCGAGCCGAGACCGGCGCTCCTCGAGGTCCACCCGGCGGCGACGGTCAGGTGGACCGCGGGATTAGCCGGCGACGGAGATTGGTGGAAGCCGGCCTCCCCACCAGCGAGCACACCTGGGGCATCACCTCGGGGACGCCGGCATGCTCCCATGGCCAACGTCGTCGTCTTCAACACCCTGCTGACGGGCTTTCTCGATGCCAACAAACGCTAAACCATTCTCGACGTTGACGACCTGAGCTCGCAAAAACTAAACCATTCCTTCCTCTTTCTTCTGCAAGCTCAGGAACAGTAGAATAAGTCGTAATCTGTATCTTGGGTTCTTGCAGGTTCTTGGGTTGGTGGAGCGGTTTGGAATAAAGGCGGACATTGTCACCTACAGCCACCAACAATCCATGCGCGACGCCGGCGTGCGCCCAAACCTTAGGACGATTGAGACCCTCATCTGGGGTACAGGCGTACAGTGAGCAGTTTTGAAGCAGCTACCGATGTGCGGCGGAGATCGGCAAGCAGGAGACGACGGAGGAAGGTGGAGAAGACCAAGGTCGACAACCCGTTCTCTGACGCCGCTGGCGGTAGCGCCGTGACAGAGGGAGGAGGCCGCCGCCGCCTGCTCGTCGTCGCGCCACTGGATCGGGAGGGGGCCGCCGCCGCACATCGCCCACGCCCGTCGACCTCCTCGCCGCTGCCACCCGGATCTGCTCCGCGGCCCTTGCTGCGGGCCCGTGTCATCGTGTCGAGCATGTCACGTAACGATGGTTGACCCGGTGAACACTGGGAGAAAACCAGCTTCCAAATCACTGAGAGAGTTAAATTGAACCTGTTTTAACAGTTAAGATAGCTTCTGTATGTAAAATGGACGTTTTCGTTTGTTCATGGACCGCTAGTTTGATCAGTTCCATGGCATATGCAATGCATTCCTATTTGTTTTGGGCTACACATTGGACCGGCCCAACCAAATTGCCCTCCCTGTTGATTTTCGCTGGAAGCATATCACCGATGAAAACACTTATAACAAGGATTACCTGTCGATAAATTTTCTTCAAAAATTTTAACAAATATAAATATAATATAACTATGATGTAATTGCATTGTTACTTACATGTAACAATATAACTTATATGTAACTTTTAAAAATCGCTCGGCTACACATTGTTTTCATTAAAAATAGGTCATGGTAAGGGATCCTCTCGTATGTATGCAAATATGATTTTTTTCCCTCCTTGTTTGCATGAATTATTAAGTAAATTTAACGGTTTAAAATTAAATAAAAGTTATATATATATTACATTGTACTTATATACAACAGCAATTACATTATGATTACACTTTAGTTATATTTTATATTTGTCGACAAATATATAACAAACCTGTATAACGACTAGAAAATCCACTTGCCAATTGGCGCGCTTGAGAGGTAGCCCATATATACGAGACACTATTAAGAGCTCTTAAATACTGGTGCATTACCACTTACATGAATTTCATATAAAATATAATTATTTCAAGAAAAACGGAAGAAAAACGGAAGCAACAAAGTGCTAGTACGAGATAATCTAGGACGGACAATGCAACTGACAGTGTAACTGGTAATGCTGAAGCAGAGCTAGTGACAAGTATTTCAAGATACAGAGTATTTGAGTATTTGGAACGATCGTCTCAAGAAAAATGTATTTCCAAGGGAGGAAGTACTAATTTGGAAAATAATGTTTTTAACGTTTTTGATGGAATATATAGTTGAACTAATATTATAGTAGTAGGTACTTCTGTTCCGGAACTAATATTACCACTTCATTCCACGCGTCAGAATATTTACCACGTCAAGGGGACCAATCAACTGACGGTTAGCTATGAAAACGAATGGAAACGGACGGAATTTCTATTTTCGTTTTTATATTTTTTTTACACAAACGAGATCGGATTTGGAAAATATGGGTTCAAAAACGAAATCAGGATAGACGTATACACGGAAAAATACGACCAGAAAATCAACAAAAACGGTCGGAAATAGGGAGCTTAAGCTGGAATACTGCATATTTTTATACTCAATCACAATCACGCACATCTTTGCCAGCGCAAAACAGGTGGAGCATGAATTTAGAGATTCAGATCCACATAAAAATAATTTAGGATTATCTGTCAACATAACTACTGTCACATACTCACATAACACGCTCAAGTTTATATCACAACTAACAAATTAAAATAAGTTTTTGGGCTGGTTTTGGGTTTTTTGATTGGACCTCTACATGTCTCAAATCCAGATAAAATGCAGTAAAGTACGAAAACATTCTGACCAAATATAAAATTCCGAAAATACGAACAGAAAAACGCCTTTCGTCCGTATTTCGAACCTCTGTCCCGAATTTCAAACCGTTTTTGATGTTTTTAAAAAAAATACAAAAATAATCGAATTAAATATAAAAAAACGGATGGTTCGGATCGAGAAAATTTTCGTAACCCTGACGGTGATCCCGCCAGCTTGAGATATAACCGATCCCAACACTCAAATGAAGGTGAAACATTAATTTTGCAGCCATCCAAGCCTCAAATTATTTATTCGTTCGTCAAAACTCCCAAATTAACCACATTTGCCAGTACACTATAACAGTACGTATATGTTTGCACAAATTCGAGCCACCAGTGATCAAAACGCCGCAGCTCCCGCGAGCCTCCTGAGCAGCCTTGCTGCGTCGAGCCCGTCACTAACACCCTCCATGTGATCATAATTGCTCTTGACCCTCTCCTGTTCTTTCTCTTCCTCTTCGTCTTCGTCTTCGTCAGCGGCGGCAGGGAAACAGTGCGCGGGCGCCTGCCACTGGGAATCCTCCAGAGTCACGCCGACCTGGAAGCTCATCACGAACTGCTGTATCCCTGTCTCTGCATGTGTGTATCACCCAAAATTCAGCACTGAATTGTGTTAGTAATTACTCTATCCGATCATATCAGTTTCATATAATAATCGGTTTGACTTTTTTTAATAAGTCTGATCAAGTTTGTAAAAAAACTATAATAACGCGCATCTCACAGCATTTCAGACTTTATGTTCAATTTCTGCTAGATAGAGATCAGATTGTTGACTTAGTAGTCTAATACTATCACTTAATTTATGATTCGAGAAATGTTATGATTCTTGAGAGAGTAGCCGTAGGTATTTTTTTCATCCTACTCCGCCGCGCCGTGCACGTATTTAAGGGTCAACTTTTTAAATATTTGACTAATAAATAATTTATTACAAATTAAATTTTATTTAATGAAAATAATATCATTAGATTGTCATTTAAATTTATTTTATATGATTATGATTTTATTGCTATAAATATTATAGTATATAAAAAACTTAAAGTCAAAGGTTAGTTTCGAAGATTGTATGAAGTTTGACCAATGAAACTAAGGGAGTACATATTAATTGAAGTTTATCAATTTTTAAAAAATTATGTATCTTCCGGTACATTTTCGACGATGATAAAATCACCCTTATGATTTAAAAAGTTTTACGGTCCTTTAGAAAATATATGAGGTACATGAATTTTACACCTCGATGTACCTAGTCTAAAGTAACAAGTTTATATTAGAAAATATGGTATCTCTCATTATTATCTGTAACAAGTTTATATTAGAAAATATGGTATCTCTCATGATTTTCTTAAGGATAAACTATCTTTATGATTTACTTGTCACTTAATTGATTGCAACGATGGTATTTGTACAGTTCAATTATTTGTGTAGGGAATGAGCAGGTAGCTAGGACGGACGGATCGATCAAGAATAGATGAGTTACAGAATTCAGTTTTGGAAAGGAATTTTGCGTAATCAGTTAATGGTATGAATTGCCACCAGCCAATTTTTTAAATTTTGTTTGAATTTAGCGAGAAAGTTTGTTTAAATTCAACAAAAATCTGTTCACAATTTCAAACTTTTTGTGTCCTATGTTCCGACATTGTGAACCCTCTTACTCACAAGATACAACTCCTACTCCCTATTTCGCATACAAATTTGGGAAAATTTTACCACAGGCTCACTAAATATGATTATGAAAAATGGACTTGATTGATCTTACTGTCGAGGAAGTCCCAGCGGACGGGGTGTCCGGTGGCGACCTGGTAGTAGACGATGAAGCCGAGCTTGTCCCACACGTCGCACTCGATCCCGCCCGTGCGCCACCGGCCGAGGTACACGGCGCCGCCGCCGTCGGCGAGCCACCCGGGGCGGAGCACGCCGACGGGGAACCGCTCGGTGCGGCAGGAGCGGGAGTCGAAGTAGAAGGTGGTGCCGTTGTCCCACTCCACGTCGTAGAGCGGGTTGCCGGCGGACAGCTGGTACCGGATCAGGTTGAGGTTGCGCCGCCGCGGCCAGTCGTAGTAGAGGTCCGCGACACGGAGCGGCGGCCCCGTCGACGCCATGGAGTGGTTGGTCAGGTTCGTGAACAGCCTCGCATGGAAAACGTCCGGCCACCGCGCCGGCTTCGGCGTTGGTTGCTGCTGCTGCTCCGGCGGTGGCGCGGTGGCGGCGGCGGCGAGGAGGAGGAGCAGGAGGGGTGGCCACCGGGTGGGCGCCATGGCCGGCGTACCGCGTACGGGTGCTTGCTGGGCCTTGGGTTATAGGTGGCGGCAACAAAAATCTTATCTGCGTGTGTCGCCTTTTGTGTTGGGTGTTGGTCACATGGACAGTCCAAGCGGATGAAAGGCACTGTGCGATTTGTGAAAGTATACGGCATTCCGACGTATAAAAATAAGAGCTGTGTAGTTTGAAGATTCGTTAGTATCGGACACCCGATGTCTAAAGCGCGCTACGCGTCACGACGTACGGAGCGAGACGAAAAATCGGACGCACGTATCAACCGTCCGATCCGCACGCATGTCGTCAACCGTCCGATTAAAAAGTTTTACCAGAACACCCGTCCCAGCCATTGCAACGTCTCGGACACACACACAATGTTTCATTCACAGAGTTTGGCTCCCCGAGACAGCTTGCCCCGATTCCAATCTGCTCAGCGGCGATGCGCGGCGCGAGGCTGCCGGCGAGCCTAGCCGCTGCGCCGCCTCTCCCCGTGCCGAGCCTAGCCGCCGCGCCGCTTCTCTGCCGTGTCGCCTCTTCCCCGCGGCTGCGCCGCGCGACGCTGCCATCGACAGTTGCCTCCAGCCCCGGCGAGCCTAGCCCCTCGCCTCTTCTCCCCGTACCGCCCCTCCCTCGCGTCATCTCTCCCTCGCGCGACGCCGATGAAAATCGGAGGCTGCAACAACGTCATCGTCGTTCATGGCGCATTTGATCCACCCGATTGAGACCGATTGAGAGGCTTTTTCCGACGGTGTCAAGCTCATCTAGTGTGAATGGAGGACCTATCCTAATTTGTGCAACAAATTTGGTGACTAAAAAATTTTAGGGTTTGTTTTTTCACAATTTTTTTACAAAATTGAAAAAGATGATGTATACTTCTATGAAAACAATTCCTCCCCTCAGGTTAGGAAGAACATATCCTCATGTTGCATTCTTAATTTTTTATGTTATTTTGCACTAGAATATGACTTGAACAAACATACATTATTTCCTGAAACATAAATATATACATTGATGAAACAATAAAAAATGATGATGATCAGTAATATGATCATTATGTTCCATCAGCAAGCTCGTCGACTGGCTTTCTTGATATGCTATATTTTGAATCCCCTTAGCATGAGAAGTTATCTTTACGTTGCATGCATTGAAACATAGCAATGTAAGGCAAAAAAGTTCAGATTATCATGAGCAATTGCTTTTTTGCATGTTTTAGATAGTCCGCTGATATGTTTTACTAAGTCTGCTAAATATGTTTCAGTTAGTCTGCTCCTATGTGTCAACATAGTAACATATCATTTTCAGCAAGGTTTATGTTAGTGATATGCCCTAAAAGCAATATGAACATGTTGAATATCATGGTCAACGTTTATATATCAATGAATAAAATGTTATTTCGTTCTATAAAATAGAAATCTTGTATTGATCAATACGTACGCGACTTATTTATGAGACTTTTTATGTATGAATCTATTTCTAAATAATCCTTGGTCATATATCATATCTATGGAACAAATATGATTCTAAAATTAGCATGTTTATTGATTGATGATCATGTCTCATAGATCATGATATGGAGATACCAAATCAATAAACATGAACATGTATTAGAGAACACACTGTTGGATAGTGTCGACCCCCGTTTTTGAGGACGGGAATCATCGTGTTCATAGTATCATATCCCTGGATCGAGTAGTTTGGTACCCACGAATACAGTCTGAATTACCATATGCAAAGTGCACGAATAGTCTTACATCGAAATTATTACAATAATAGGCCCGAAGGCAATATCCAATACATATAGGACCACTGGTCCGGATACAACCAAAAGCAGAGTTTAGATAAGATTAGCAGTCGGAAGACAGCGGCATGTCGATTGTCATAGGCAACGGCCGAGGACTAAGACCTAGTATACGCCTTCTCCTCCATCGCCCACCTAGCAGTAAGCATAGGGGTCCTCCAGTTCTTTGTTTCCTTCATCTGAGATTTGTGCGTATAGCAAGGGTGAGTACCCAACGTACGCAGCAAGCCGACACGGAATGATGCACATGATAGGGTCATTCAAAGGATGACTATGGTTCATTTGCACAAACCCAATTTTCACAAATCATTTCACAAACCTATTATCTAGCCAAGTCAAGTTTTAGTTTCAAAGTATATTAAAAACGACGACGGTTCTGTCTACCATCCATCGAGATTTCCAAGGATGGCTTCTCGCCTCCGGTTCGTGAAGTTGAGTCCACCCCTTCTCGCAGTTCGAGAAGTTGAGTCCATCAGCACACAAAATCATTATGCAATCCCAACCCATCATTTTAAAATTTATGAGTCTAGCCACGGGAGAAACTTGTCACGTTGCTCATTAACCGTGAGCACGGCTATTCGAATAGATTGATTAACTCACACTATAGTGGATGTACACTTTACCCGTACTCCGCGACTACTCATTGAATGAGCTTTCATCCCTTCATATGGGATGGTCACGGCAAAGCCTTTCAATAACTTTGCTTCGGCAGTACCCGCTCCATGAATTTAAATCCTCTTGCACTCTAGCCGTCCTTTCCTAGCAGTGAGAGGAGTTTTGGTGCTCCTGGGGTAAGGGAAAGACTTTCACAACATTCTTATTCATTACTCAACACTTAGGCCGCAGCCTTTTCTCACTAACTAGAACCACATCTTCACTCAAGAACCACTATGCAGGGATACTGCCTCCGCTCGGCTATCTACTCCGCTAGGTCTATACCCATTCAAGAAGTACGGCTGTACTGGCTCGTTCCAGGTTATAAGTCTCATGGCTCGGTCCTTAATTGACCAGGGGCGGTACTAGCCATCCGCCCTAGTCCAAAACATTGGTTTTGTATTTTTTATTTTTCATCAAACTAATTTCATCATGATCAAGGCAATGTGACGCTCATGTCTCCACATGTCGTATTCCAACTACCTCCCCAAAGATAGTTTCTCAAGCACGAAGCTTCTTTGTAAAATCATGAGTATGCAAGTATCTAGTATAAGCAGGGCTAAGCATTTTACCGAAGTTAACCTCCGGTCATATCACATCGAAGGTTACAAAGAATAATTCTAATGGTAATCAACATCAAGGCAGGGTATATCAAGCATAAGTACTCATTTGTGTATAGCATGCAATTTGTAATTAAAATCAACATCATTTCGCAAATTAGGATCAATATGTTCAAAGGGAAGTGTTGACTTGCCTTGCTCGCACGCTTGTTGGCCGGGGTCTTCAACGTAGTCGGTGCCTATCCGTACGTGCAAAAGTCAATTGAATTCGATCGAATTCGATAAAATACCAAGAGATCGAAAAGAATCATAAAAACGACTCCAAATGTTTAGCCTAAAATTCTACTCGAGTTCGGACAAGAGTTTCGGGATGAAATCCGATTAAAAGCGAGTTTGAGATTTAGGGTTTTCGCAAAATGTCGATCGAATTTAATTAAGAAAATATATTTTTGGAAAGCACTAGATCATAGAATTAATGCTCGAGGTTTTGGAGGTCCAAGCACCAAAAGAAACATATTTTTAATGGTGGAAAAGAAATAGACAAACTCCGGATTAAAAACAACGCCGAAATCTTCGAAAAATCCGATTTCGATTTCCGAATTTGCACCGAGAAAATACACGAGAAAACAATATATTTTTGCCCAAATATTTTCCCAAATATTTTCTAAAGATTTTTCCTAATTTTCCAGAATTTTTCCATATTCTTCCCATTTTTTCCTTTTTCCTTTTTCTTTTCTTTTTCTTCTTTCTTTTCCCTTTTTTTCTTATCCTCTCACTCCTTTCTGTTCGACCGGCGGCTCTTGAACTTACGGCGGCGACGGCGAGGAGGCGGCGGAGCACCGGCGCACGGCGCGGCGGCTCGCGGCGGGTGCGGCGCTCGGTGGCTTGCGGCGCTCGGGAGTAAGCGACGAGGGAGAGGGAAATGAGGTGGCGAGGTGGGGAAACGGGACGGCTCGCCCTATTTATAGCCGCGTCGAGAGGGAGAAAGAGGGAAGGGGCCCGGCGCGGCGATGCGGCGGAGGGCACGCGGTGGCGCGGGTTGGCGGGGCGGGCGCGGCCAACGCGGCGCGCGGCGGGGACCGGGCATGGGGTTGGCGCGTGGCGTGCGCGGGCGCGGGGCCGTGCGGGCGGGCGACACGCGGCGCGGCGAGGTGGCGCGGGCGGGGTCGGTACGGGCGGGCGACGCGCGGCGCGATGAGGCGGGGTCCGGCACGGCGGGCGTGCGCGGCGGGGCGAGGGGCGGGGTGCAGGCGCGGCGGGCGACACATGGCGGGCGGGGCGCGCGGCGCGGGCCGGGCTCGGCGTGCGTGGGCGCGCGGCGCGAGGCCGGGCCGTGGCGCGGCGTGGCGCGTGGCGCGCGCGGGGTGGGGCTGGTACGGCGCGGGCGACGGCGTGTGGCGCGTGTCGCGCACGTGCGTGAGGCAAAGGACCGGGTCGAACACCTTGTGACGCGTGAACAGTGACTTTTCCGATTTTCCCGATTTTAATTTCTAATTTCCAAATCCTATTTTCTTTCACCCCAAAAATTAAAAAAAATAGTATACCCAAAAATTAATGTTGTAAAATATATTTTTCAACTTTTCACCCACTTTTATTAATTTAAAAATATATTTCACCTATTTAATTTAATCATTTTTCCTAAATTCCAAAAATTATAATTTTAATTCCAATTAATTTCTAGACGTCATATAAATCCTTTAAAATATTTTATTACCTGTTTTATTTTCTAATTAATATTTCACAATCACCAAAATAATGTTTTGATCCCAAATATGTATTTTCATAAATCCACAACCCTTTTCCTATTTTTATTAAAATTACTAACTCTAAACTCCGAAATTTTTCTCCCTAATGGAAATCCAGATCATTTGGTTTTTCTCAAACATTGAGATGAATCGCTCACATATAAATTTATGCAACCAAGCTGGCAAATAAGAAGCAATAAACACGATCAAGAAGCAACAAGCAAAAAGTTTTTGTGAGTTCCGATTTTTAATTCCCGGTTTTTAAATTCTCCGATTTTCAGGGCGTTACAAACCTACCCCCCTAACAATAAATCTCGTCCCCGAGATTTCTTACCGTTCGCGGAATAGGTTCGGGTACTCGGTCTTCAAAAAGTCTCCCTTTTCCCAAGTAGCTTCATATTCAGTGTGGTTGCTCCATTGCACCTTGTACATTTGCCACGTTTTGGTCCTAGTCTTTTTCTCAGCTTCGTCCAAAATCTTCATGGGATGTTCGGGGTATGTGAGGTCTTCGTTGATAAGGATGTCTTTCGAGAGGATTTGTTCTTCTGGTACTCGCAAACATTTCTTCAGTTGTGACACGTGAAAGACAGGGTGTACATCGGAAAGATTTTCCGGCAGGTCCAGTTGATAGGCCACTTTGCCTCTTCTGGCGCTTATCAGGAAAGGTCCAACATATCTTGGCGCCAGTTTTCCTTTAACCTTGAACCTCTTGGTTCCTCTTAGTGGCAAAACTTTCAGGTACATAAAGTCGCCTATTTTGAATTTCAACTCTCTTCGACGAGTGTCTACATAGCTCTTTTGCCGAGACTGGGCTACCTTAAGCCGATCTCTTATCAGTCGAACTTTCTCTTCGGCTTCTCTAATGATGTCTGGTCCAAATACGGCTCGCTCACCGGTCTTCGACCACATCAACGGAGTTCGGCATCTTCGTCCAAACAAGGCCTCGTTCGGCGACATCTTCAGACTAGCTTGGTAGCTATTGTTATAGGAGAACTCTGCATAGGGCAGACATTTCTCCCAGTCCTTAGTGAAATCTAATGCACAGGCTCTTAGCATGTCCTCAAGGACCTGGTTCGTCCTCTCAGTTTGTCCATCAGTCTGAGGGTGATATGCAGTACTGAAGGCGAGGTGAGTTCCCAACGCCTCGTGAAACTTATCCCAGAAATGAGATGTGAATTGAGTACCGCGGTCTGACACAATCCTTGTGGGTACTTCATGTAGGCACACAATTCTGGACATGTACAGTTCTGCCAGTTTGGCGCTGCTATACCGAGTCTTGACCGGGATAAATCGGGCAGTCTTAGTCAGTCTATCCACAATCACCTAAATGGAATCGTATCCGGTAGCAGTTTTGGGTAGTCCCACTATAAAGTCCATGCCTATTCCATCCCATTTCCACCCAAGGATCCTAAGTGGTTGCAGCAATCCTGTCGATCGTTGATGCTCAGCCTTAACTCGCTGGAATACATCACATATGGCCACATATTCCGCTACGTCTCTTTTCATGTTGGGCCACCAGTATTCTGTTTTCAAATCCTGGTACATTTTGGTGCTGCCCAGGTGTAGCGAGTATGCTAACTCGTGGGCTTCTTTTCAGATTAGCTTTCTCAATCTGCCTTTCTCAGGTACGTAAATCCTTTTACGATACCATAGGGCTCCATCGTCGGCGGCCGTGAATTCCTTGCTAGTCCTTCAGCCATGCGCTCCTTGATTAGTTGGATTTCCTCACAATCCTTCTGGGCTTCCTTAATCTGACTTCGTAGGAGAGGTTGTATCTCCAGCGAACTCAGTTGTCCATGAGAAATCAACTGCAGGTTAAGCCGAGCCATCTCTTCTTGAAGCTTGTTGGCCATACATTCCATCCTCAGTTGGTTGCACTGGGCTTTGCGGCTCAAAGCGTCAGCTACAACATTGGCCTTACCAGGGTGGTAATGGATTCCTAGGTCATAGTCCTTAATTAGTTCCAGCCATCTTCTCTGGTGCAGGTTAAGATCTATCTGGGCAAAGAAGTATTTCAAGCTCTTGTGGTTCGTGTATATATCAGGGTGGTTTTCGATCAGGTAGTGTCTCCAAATCTTCAAGGCATGCACCACTGTGGCCAATTCTAAGTCATGGGTGGGATAATTCTCCTCATGAGGTCGCAGTTGCCTTGAGGCATAAGCAACAACCTTTCCATCTTGCATTAACACGCCTCCTAATCCTTGTAGAGATGCATCACAGTATATAACGAAGTCTTTCTGGTTGTCTGGTAGGACTAAGATCGGGGCGGTGGTTAACTTTTCTTTGAGTTGGTCAAATGCCTGTTGACACTGCTCAGTCCATGCATACTTCTTTTCCTTCTTCAATAGTTGGGTTAGGGGTCGAGCTATCTTAGAAAATCCTTCAATAAACCTCCGGTAATATCCAGCCAATCCCAAGAAACTTCTAATCTCTGTTACCGACTGGGGTGCTTTCCATTTGGTAACGGCTTCGACCTTGGCGGGTCTACGCTACGCCTCCCGCCGAGATCACATGTTGTAACATCCCGAAAATCGGAGAACCGAAATCGGAACGTAAAAATCGGAACTTTCAAAAACCGTGACTTATTGCTTCTTCTCGGGTTTGTTGCTTCTTATTTGCCAGCTCGTTGCATAAATTTAGTCGTGGTCAATTCCTTTTCGGTGTATTTGGAGGTTTCTGAGTTGTCAAAACGGTGGTGCGAAAGCCGCATCGGGGTTTTAAAAAGGAATTTGAGGGAAAGTGCGGATTTGCGAAAGCGCGTTTGGGAAGTATAAAATAAAATTTTGGTTGGGAGAAGATAAATTAAGACACAAAATAAATAATAAAATTCTCGGGAGGCGTACTCGAAATTTGGGAAATTTATCTTTTTATTAAAAATGGGTAAATTATGAAAATTAGGAAAAAGAATTTAAATAAGTATGAAAAATAATTATGGAAAAATGAAAGTCAAGAAAAAGTTTAAAATATAAAGTTAAAAATTATTTTTGGAATATTAGGATTTATTTTGGAATTTTTAGAAGGAAAGAAAATAGAAAATGGGAAAAGAAAATAGAAAATCGGGAAATAAACTAGGTGCACTGTTCATTGGTCACAACGTTCGACGCCGTCCCGCCCCGGCCTCGCGCCGTCGCGCGTCGCGCTCCGACTGCGCTGCACCCGCGTGCGCCACGCGTCGCGTGAGCGCGCACGCGCCCACGCCCGCCCGGACAAGCCCGCGCGCTGCGCCCGCCCCGCCCGCGCGCGCGTTGCCGCCACGCGCCCGCCGTTGTACCGGCCCGCGCCCGCGCCGCCATCCGTCGCCGCCACACCCCGCCCGCGCCCGTGCTCGCCATCCGTCGCCGCCACACCCGGCCCCGTCCTCGCCGCCACGTGCCGCCGCCCGCGCTCGGCGCGCGCGCGCGCTCCGCGCGCCGCCCCGGCGCTCGCGCGCGCGTGCGCGCGCCGTCGCCGCGCCGGTCCCCACCCCGTTCCTCTTTGCCTCGCTCGGTTGCGCCTATAAAGAGGGCAAACCCCATCTATCCCCACATCGCCGCCCCTAGCGCCCTCTCCCTCTCCGGTCCCCTTCTCTCTTCAGCGCCGCCGCCGTCGCCCTAACCTAACCACCAAGCCGTTGTCGCCGTTGTTGCCGCGCGCCGCCGACGCCCGAGCCCCGCCGCCCTAACCGTTGTAAGCCGCCGTCGCCGTAAGCCCACGCCGCCACCCCTTTTTCCTCTCATGCTAGCGCCGGCCGCCGCCTCATTTCTCCCGGCACCGGTCGAACACCTTGCGGGCATTGAACAGTGCGCGCAGGAAAAAGGAAAAAGAAAAAGAAAAAGAAAAAGAAAAAGAAAAAAAGAGAAAAAGAAAAATAGGGAAAATTAGGAAAAATTTTGGAAAATTTGGAAAAATATTTTGGGATGACTTGAGTAAAATTTTGGGCAAAAATAAATTATTTTCTCGCATATTTTCGAGTGCAAAGTTTGAAAAATCGGAATCGGACGTTTTCCGAATTTCATTTCGCATCGTTTTTCAATCCGGATTCCGTTTAATTCTTTCCGCCATCGAAATAGGTTTCGCTTTTGTGCTCAAACCCTCAAATTTCGAGCACGAATTTTCTTCGCTGATATTTTCAAATGTAAATTCCAAATTTAATTGCGATCGCCGACTTTGCGAAAACCCTAGGTCATCGCTCGATTCCAAAAACCGGATTTTCCTCGCAACCCTTGTCCTAACTCGAGTAGAATTTTCGGCAAAACTTTTGGAGTTGTTTTCATGGCTTTTGTGGTTCTTTTCGATCTCTCGGTGTTTTGTTGAATTCTAACTGAATTCAATTGATCTTTCGCACGTACGGGTAGCGCTGAAGAAACCGGCATCGACACCGCGAAGATCCCACCCCTCAAGTGTGCGAGCAAGGCAAGTCATCACACTCTTTGAACATATTGATCCCAATTGCGAAATGATGTTATTTTAAACTCTAAACATACATGCTATACGAGTTACCTATACTTGTTATGCCATACCTTGTCATTGATTACCTTTAGAATTATTCCTTGTAACCCTCGATGTGATCAAATGACCAGAGAATAGCTTCCAACGCTTAGTCCTGCTAAACTTAGATTATGCATACTCATGACTTTATGAAAAAGCTTTGTGCTTGGGCAACTACCTTAGGGAAGGTAGTTGAGATTCGGCATGTGGAGACATGAGCGCCACATGGCCATGATGAACTAAGTTGGTGGAAATTGAAAGTACTATACAAATGTTTTAGACAGGCGGCGGATGATTTGGGTGGATTCCGGAAAAGGCAAGTGCCGACCCTGGTCAATTAAGGACCGAGCCATGAGATAGCCGGAAACGAGCCGCACAACCGTACTTCTCGAATGGGTATAGACCTAGCTGATTAGATAGCCGAGCGGAGGCGGTATCCTTGCATAGATGGTTCTCTATGAGGTGGTTATGGGATGAGAATGAGGCTGCGGCCTTTGTTATGAATGGTGGGATTAAACCGATGTTAATTAAACTTAAAGATTTGGAAAGACTTCCCTTACCCCGGGTGCGCGAACTCCTCTCACTACTAGAAAAGGACGGCTAGAGTGCATGAGGGCTTAAGTTCATGGAGCGGTGTACTGCCAAAGCAAGGTTATCGAAAGGCTTTGCCGTGACCGTCTCATGTGTTGAGGCGTAGGCTCATTTGTTGGGTGTCGCGGAGTACGGGTAAAGTGTACATCCACTGCAGTGTGAGTGAATCAATCTATTCGAATAGTCGTGCTCGCGGATATTGAGCATCGTGACAAGACTTTCGCTTGGCTAGATTTTTAAACTTAAAAGCTGGGATGGGTATGCATGATGGTTTCATTTGGTGGATCAACTTCTCGAGAATGCGAGAAGGGGTGGACTCCCGAAAATCATGACGAACCGGAGACGGGAAGCCATCCTTGGAATCACGATGGATGGTAGAGACGAACCGTCGCCGGGTTAATGAACTATGAAATTAAAACTTGATTTGGCTAGTCGGTAGGCTTGTGAAAAGAATTGTGGCGGCTTTGCGCAAAAATAACTCTAGCCGTGTTCTTTGAATAACCCTATCATATGCATTAATTCGTGTTGGCTTGCCGAGTACGGTTGGTACTCACCCTTGCTATACGCACAAACCTCCGGTGATGGAAATGAAGAGCCGAAGACCCCTACGCGTACTACCGGAGGGGCGAAGGAAGCGACGGCGCATACTAGACCTTAGCCCCGGTCGTTGCTCGTGGCAATTGACGAGCCGCCGCCTCTTTCCGCTGCCTTATCTAAATTCTGTTTTTTATGTTGTATTCGGACCATAAGGTCCGTGGGATGAACAATGCCTTCGGGCCTATTAATGTAATAATGGTATTGTAAGACTATTCGTGCATGTGCACTTGATTATCCAGTGCTGTATTCGTGGGTACCAACTACTCGATCCAGGGAAATGGTACTATGAACACGAAAGATTCCCGTCTCAAAAACGGGGGTCCACACATGTCCAAGGAAAGCTACTTCCTTAAGCCAGAATTCACACTTGCTGAATTTGGCATATAGCTGATGCTCTCGCAGCTTCTCTAGTACCAGGCGCAGATGTTCTGCGTGTTCTTCATCATCCTTGGAGTAGATGAGGATATCATCAATGAACACTACCACAAATTTGTCCAGATATTCCATAAATACTTTGTTCATGAGGTTCATGAAGTAGGCCGGGGCATTGGTCAGTCCGAAAGACATTACTGTGAACTCGTACAAGCCGTAGCGTGTAGAGAACGTAGTCTTGGGTATATCCTCAGTCCTAATTTTCAGCTGATGGTATCGAGATCGAAAATCGATCTTTGAGAACACTCGGGCTCCCTTGAGCTGATCGAACAGGTCGTCGATTCAAGGTAACGAGTACTTGTTCTTAATGGTAACCTCATTCAATGACCGATAGTCTATGCACATTCTCATGCTTCCGTCCTTTTTCTTAACAAACAATACTGGGGCTCCCCACGGTGAAGAACCAGGGCGTACGAAGCCTTTCTCTTGCAGTTCCTTATCTGCTTCTTAAGTTCCTCCAATTCATTCACCGACATCCGGTAGGTTCTCTTAGCTATGGGGGCGGTGCCAGGCATGAAGTCAATAATGAACTCTATGTCTCGGTCTGGGAGCATTTCCGGTAGTTCCTCAGGAAATACATCCGGGTAGTCCTGGATTACTGGCATTCCAACTATGGGTAACATGGTGAATATTCCCGTAGCTCGGTCACAGAGCATAGGGTCTTGATCCATGGCTACTGTCATCGGTGATCCCCATGGGGTACTTAAGGTAACTTCTCTTCGACCACAGTCTAGTACCCCTTGGTTTTTGGTTAACCAATCCATTCCTAGTATGATGTCCAGGGTTTGGGGCGGCAAAACCATAAGGCTGGACAGGAATACCACGTCCTTGATCCGAATGGGCACATTATTGCACGCATGGGGTATGGTTACATCTCCCCCGGGTGAATGTACTACCATTGGTCTCTTAAGGTCTACTCGGTGCAAATTATGCTCTTTGCTTATTCTTGTCGATATAAATGAATGTGAAGCTCCAGAATCAAATAAAACTTTAATTGGTGCAAAATGGATAGAAAACATACCCATTAGCACGCTTTGGTCCTCCTGAGCTTCCTCAGCAAGCACATGGTTGACCTAACCATGGCGGAATCCGGTTGCAGCCTCCTTTGGTTGGGGCGTTCTGAACAAACTGCGTCCAGGTGCCGGAGCAGGGGTTCCTCGTACTGCGATGGCATTGGCTCCGGTGCGGTTGGGGGTGTTACGCGGCTTAGGGCAGCTGTTGGCGTAATGCCCAAACTCTCCGCAGTTGAAGCAATTGACATTCCTAGCTCCTTGGGCGGCCAAGGTAGGTGCCGGAGTGCGAGACGGTGTTGCAGGTGGCCTGCTGACGTTGCCGGGTACGGCAGGGCGATTGGTTGCTACAATGGCTGGCTTCCAATCTGACGCGGTTGCTCCTTTAGGTCGCTGGGGTGTTCCTTGAATCGGACGGGCCATTGCAAGCCTTCTCTTTCGGTTATTTTCGACCGTCCTCTACTCATGCTCAAGCCTGACGACATTGTTGATGAGGCTCTGGAAGCTGGCGTGGTCCTGACCGATCATCAGTCCTCTCAACTCGTCGTTCAGTCCTTCGACAAACTTATTCATCTTCTCTTCTTCGTCTGCTAGGTAGCTTGTGGCGTAACGTGCAAGCTGCGTGAACCTGTTAAGGTACTCTTGTACCGTGGTGTTGTCTTGGCGCAGCCTACGAAACTCGTTTTTCTTCATCCTCATAACTGCAGCAGGGATGAAGTTTTCATGGAAGGCAGCCGTGAATTCTTCCCAAGTGGGTTCGCCGACATCTTCAGCCCGGGTTTCCTTGTAGGTGTCCCACCAGTCACTTGCGGATCCTTCCAGCTGATTGGTGGCGAAGACGACTCTGTCAGTTTCCCGTACTCGGACGAGAGTCAGCTTCTTCTCTATTACCCTAAGCCAATCTTCAGCATCGATGGGTTCTTCTGCCGAGGAGAATGTCGGCGGCTTTGCCCTCATAAATTCGCCGAGGTTTGATCCTCCGCGTTGTCCTTGGTTGTTGGCGATAGCTTGCAGTAGTTGGGTCTGCAAAGCCATGACTTCCGCTAGGGTGGAGGGGTTAGGCTCTGGCAGGTTCTCAGGAGCTGATGGGGCTCTACGACGATGCGCCATCTGAACAACGGGGATGAGGTAAGAGACTTGATTTGCTAATGTCACGATACTAAGGAATTTTCTTTGAGTTGTTTGAAGTGATCTTTCAAAGCAAGCTTGGTGGAATAAACTCATTTATGACATAACATGGAACTTCATTATCAGTTCATAGATGTTACATCAGGGGGATACATTGGACATGTATAGTCCATACAACACAATACAACATTACTAACATCGTTCTAGGGTCTCATACATAAAAAGGGGTAGGGGCATGGTCATTGCTGTCTTAACTCCATCCAAAGCAAGACCAGAGCTGCTGTTGGTATCCAAACTAGTCATCCAGCCATCCACATGATCCAGGTGCTGGCAAAGGGTAATCCTTGGCTGAAGCGAATCGAAGTCCCCATGGCTCAGAGGTATTGGCCTCGGAGTCATGTCCGATCCTCCTGCTTGGTGGCCTGGTGCTCTTCCGGGCAATCCTGAGGGTTATAGGACCTCCGGTGAGTGTCATGCGGCGAGTAGGAGCTTCCTCCTCTGATGGATCTGTGTCACTGAGCTCCCACTTGATCTCCATGGGTTCTGTCTCAGATTCGGAGTCAGTGTTGACCTGGATGGGATTATCCTCTCCTGAACCAGGCTCGAATGGTACAGCTGTGGAAATCGGGGTGGGCTCGATGAGGTAGCAGCAGTGGGGTCGATCAGGTATGGTCCTGACTCAGTGCTCAGCATGAAGGCTTGCTCCATCATGGCTTGAAAGGTCAAGCATGCTGGAGTCATGAAGTAGTAGTGGTCGGGCAGAGGGGCAGGGGGTGTTGGTGTAGCTGCAGTAGAAGTACCAGCGGCGGGGACAGGGTTGAAGCGAATTTTCTCTTCCAGTTGGCCGACCTGTTGCTGGCTCTTCCGGAGCTGTTCCTCCAACTCAACCAAAACTTCTCCATGAGCCACATAACGATCATAGAGCTGCTCGTATTGGGCGGCGTTAGCTTGCAGCTGGGTCTTCAGCAAGTCGATCTGATCTCCACAGTTTTGGTGTTCCTCCACTAGATCATTTAGGCGTCGCTGCTGATCATCTATCTCGAGTAATGCTTCTTCATAGCAGTCATCAGCTGTTTCTACCCAGCGGGACAGACGGGTAACCATAGGATTATAGCAGCAGGGGGTGGTCTCCACGGTGCAGACTGGGTTGCCTTCCTCTCGGTAGGGATGATGTACGAACTCGGTCACTGTAAGCTCAGCATGGTGAATGGCATTGAGGCGAAGGAATGCCTCGCGGGCTGCATCCTGAAGGGCTGCCTCTATCAGATCTCTGTGCAACGAGTGTGGAAGCAATAGGGTGTCTCGCTCCCAATACGGGCCTCAACTGAAACCGCAGCTTTCCATACCGGGTGTCCCTCGGTGCCATGTCTTCTAACCCGATAGGTGGGTGCATCCGGGTATCTTAGGCACCATAGCAACAGCTGGAGTTGTGACACGAATCCTTTCTCCCATTGAACCTTGATCTCCCAAACTCTGACATGGTCTGACATCTGTTTTGAAGGTAACTTAGGGTCAGAGAGGGGTAATATCAAAACAATTTGAGCAAAGGAGATGGGGATAAGAGTATGAGGGAAAATATATTTGTTTTGTGAAAATAGTTTGTATTTTCAAAATAATCCTATGTGGGGATATCTCCCTTTAACCAGCTATTCAGGGGTAGGGCGCCAGTTGGTCTTATCGTACAGTCGCACTGCTCTGGTACCAGCTCTGTCGACCCCCGTTTTTGAGGATGGGAATCATCGTGTTCATAGTACCATATCCCTGGATCGAGTAGTTTGGTACCCACGAATACAGTTCTGAATTACCAGGTGCAAAGTGCACGAATAGTCTTACATCAAAATTATTACAATAATAGGCCCGAAGGCAATATCCAATACATATAGGACCTACTGGTTCGAATACAACCAAAAGCAGAGTTTAGATAAGATTAGCAGTCAGAAGGCAGCGGTATGTCGATTGCCACGTAGCAACGGCAGGGGACTAAGACCTAGTAGACGCCTTCTCCTCCATCGCCCACCCGGCGGTAAGCATAGGGGTCCTCCAGGTTCTTCGTTTCCTTCATCTGAGGTTTGTGCGTATAGCAAGGGTGAGTACCCAACGTACACAGCAAGCCGACACGGAATGATGCACATGATAGGGTCGTTCAAAGGATGGCTATGGTTCATTTGCACAAAGCCAATTTTCACAAATCATTTCACAAACCTATTATCTAGCCAAGTCAAGTTTTAGTTTCAGAGTATATTAAAAACGGCGACGGTTCTGTCTACCATCCATCGTGATTTCCAAGGATGGTTTCCCGCCTCCGGTTCGTCATGGTTTTCTGGGGAGTCCACCCCTTCTCGCAGTTTGAGAAGTTGAGTCCACCAGCACACAAAATCATTATGCAATCCCAACCCATCATTTTAAAATTTATGAGTCTAGCAACTTGTCATGTTGCTCATTAATTGTGAGCACGACTATTTGAATAGATTGATTAACTCACACTGTAGTGGATGTACACTTTACCCATACTCTGCGACTACTCATTGAATGAGCTTTCATCCCTTCATATGGGATGGTCACGGCAAAGCCTTTCGATAACTTTGCTTCGGCAGTACCCGCTCCATGAACATAAATCCTCTTGCACTCTAGCCGTCCTTTCCTAGCAGTGAGAGGAGTTCTGGTGCTCCCGGGGTAAAGGAAAGACTTTCACAACATTCTTATTCATTACTCAACACTTAGGCCGCAGCCTTATCTCAATAACCAGAACCACCTCTTCACTCAAGAACCACTATGCAGGGATACTTCCTTCGCTCGGCTATCTACTCCGCTAGGTCTATACCCATTCGAGAAATACGACTGTACTGGCTCGTTCCAGGTTATAAGTCTCATGGCTCGGTCCTTAATTGACCAGGGCGGTACTAGCCTTTCCTGGAATCCACCCAAATCCAACCATCCGCCCCAATCCAAAACATTGGTTTTGTACTTTTTATTTTTCATCAAAACTAATTTCATCATGATCAAGGTAATGTGGCGCTCATGTCTCCACATGCTGTATTCCAACTACCTCCCCAAAGATAGTTGCCCAAGCACTTCTTTGTAAAATCATGAGTATGCAAGAATCTAGTATAAGCAGAGTTAAGCATTTTACCGAAGTTAGCCTCCGGTCATATCACATCGAAGGTTACGAATAATAATTCTAATGGTAATCAACATCAAGGCAGGGTATATCAAGCATAGGTACTCATTTGTGTATAGCATGCAATTTGTAATTAAAATCAACATCATTTTGCAAATTAGGATCAATATGTTCAAAGGGAAGCGTTGACTTGCCTTGCTCGCACACTTGTTGGCCGGGGTCTTCAACGTAGTCAGTGCCTGCTCCCTCGGTTGCTATCCATACGTGCGAAAAGTCAATTGAATTCGATCAGAATTCGATAAAATACCAAGAGATCGAAAAGAACCATAAAAACGACTCCAAATGTTTAGCCTAAAATTCTACTTGAGTTCGGATCAGAGTTTCGGGATGAAATCCGATTAAAAAGCGAGTTTGAGATTTTAGGGTTTTCGCAAAATGTCGATCGAATTTAATTAAGGAAATATATTTTTGGAAAGCGCTAGATCATAGAATTAATGCTCGAGGATTTGGAGGTCCAAGCACCAAAAGAAACATATTTTTAATGGCGGAAAAGAAATAGACAAACTCCGAATAAAAACGACGCGAAATCGAAATCTTCGAAAAATCCGATTTCGATTTCCGAATTTGCACCGAGAAAATACACGAGAAAACAATATATTTTTGCCCAAATATTTTCCCAAATATTTTCTTAATATTTTTCCTAATTTTCCAGAATTTTTCCATATTCTTCCCATTTTTTTCCTTTTTCCTTTTTCTTTTCTTTTTTCTTCTTTCTTTTCCCTTTTTTTCCTATTCCTCTCTCTCCTTTCTGTTCGACCGGCGCTCCCTTCTCTGTTTGCCGACGCCCGCGCAAGCGCGAGGGCGACGGCTCGGGACTTACTGGCGGCGACGACGAGGCGAGGCGGCGGAGCACCGCGCACGGCTGCGACGGCTCGCGGCGCTGCGGTGCTCGGCGGCTTGCGACGCAGGGAAACCAGCGAGGGAGAGGGAAATGAGGTGGCGAGGTGGGGAAAACGGGAGGGCTTGACCCTATTTATAGCCGCGACCGAGAGGGGAGAAAGAGGATGGGGGCCCGCGGCGGCAAAGATGCGGCGGAGGGCACGCGGCGGCGCGGTTGGCGGGCGCGGCGCGGCAACGCGGCGCGACGGCGGGATTAGGGCGCGGGGTTGGCGTGTGGCGCGCGGGCGCGGGCCCGTGACGGGTGGGACGCGCGGCGCGACGAGGCGGGGTCCCGGGGCGCGGCGACGCGCGGCGGGCGCGCGGCGGCGGGTCCGGAGCGGCGGGCGACGCGCGGCCGGCGATGGCACGCGCAGCGGGTTCGGCGCGGCGTGCGCGGGCGTGTGGTGCGAGGCCGGGGCCGTGGCGCGGCGCGACGCGTGGCGCGCGCGGGTGGGGGCTACAGCGACGGGCGACGGCGCGCGGCGCGTGTCGCGCCCGTGCGCGAGGCAAAGGATCGGGTCAAACACCTTGTGACGCGTGAACAATGACTTTTCCGATTTTCCTGATTTTAATTTCTAATTTGCAAATCCTATTTTCTTTCACCCCCAAAAATTGAAATAAAATATAGTATACCCAAAAATTAATGTTGTAAAATATGTTTTCAACTTTTCACCCACTTTTATTAATTTAAAAATATATTTCACCTATTTAATTTAATCCTTTTTCTTAAATTCCAGAAATCACAATTTTAATTCCAATTAATTTCTAGACTTCATATAAATCCTTTAAAATATTTTATTGCCTATTTTATTTTCTAATTAATATTTCACAATCACCAAAATAATGTTTTGATCCCAAATATGTATTTTCATAAATCCACAACCCTTTTCCTATTTTTTATTAAAATTCCTAACTCTAAACTTCGAAATTTTTCTCCCTAATGGAAATCCAAATCATTTGGTTTTTCTCAAACATCGAGATGAATCACTCACATATAAATTTATGCAACCAAGCTAGCAAATGAGAAGCAATAAACACGATCAAGAAGCAACAAGCAAAAAGTTTTTGTGAGTTCCGATTTTTAATTCCGGTTTTAAATGCTCGATTTTCGGGCATTACGGATAGACCCACATTGAGACACTATGGGGAATTAATATGCCATTAGTTGATCTCAAGTGATGTTGGTGCAAAGTCCTTAGACCTGAGATCATCATAGATTCCAACATGTGTAATAGCTTGCTTAGGAACTGTCAAACGCTATTCCGTAACTGGGTAGTTATAAAGGTAGTCTGCGGGTTTGTTATGAAACATATCGAGGGATGTGAATGATTATGATGGAATTTGCCCCTTCTATGGGAGAGATATCTCTAGGCCCCTCGATGTAATGGATTATGAAAGCGCATGGCCATGCCGAGTTGATTGAGGAGTCAATCAACATATATATATAATCCAATACAAGATCGAGTGAATGATTTAGCTACAGATAGGATGGCACGAGTCTTGCCTATGGTTTAATTGATATCGTGAGGTAAAGGGATTTGTGCATACATTACAGGTTCAGCCAATTTGATCTTCTTGTAGACTTTGGTGTCAATACGTTCTGCTAGGGGCCACTTTTGATGGTCGGCCGAGAAGTGTTCTTGGGTCAAAACCAAGTCTGCATGAACCTACAGGGTCGCACACTTAACAGGATGGAACAGGTATTCGAGTTTGACTCGGGTACGGCTCAGTACGGATAGAGATCCGATCGAATATAGAGTCCCGATGGGCCTTTAGGCCCTGTCAGCCAACTCTATATAAGGAGGGCAAGGGGTGGAGATCAATGTGCGCAATTTCTAAGCCAAATCAACTTCTCCATAGAAACTCCAGTCCACGTATGAGCCAAAACCCTAACCGTGCATTGCGTGCTAGCACACGGGTGTTTGACGTTCCTTCCCTGGATGTGTGGATATTGGTAGAAACATCGCTACGTTACGGTGTAAGCTGGCGAATTGGAATGGATTCGTTGAGATCGGATCATGGTCAGCACGTGGTCGGCGAGCTGGTCGGGAGATCGGATCGTGGTCAGCGACGTGATCAGGGAGCTGATCGGGAGATCGGAGCAAGGTCTGGCGAGGCGCTATCCGAGGTCGGCAAGGGTGGGCAAGGCACTATCCAAGGTTGGCAAAGCGTTGTCCGAGATTGGCAAGACTTCCCGACGTGCGTATGTTGGGTCGGCTACTCCAAAATAGTTTTTCCGCTACACTGCACGTCACTTGGTAACAATCTATAGACCCTTACTTGTAAGATTTCCTGGATTGCGTGGTAGAAAATTTTGTTTTATGCTATCGTAGCCTCCGCGTTATCCTTCAGTTTACTACAAGTTTGTAACTCAGTGAAACTTTGTGTGTTCTAGGTTGCAGATGTGGAAAGTGTTGACAACACAGATATAGCTGTTGTGTCTGATTACCTAGTTAAACAATTGGATGAAGATGCATCAGGAAACAATGAAGAAGAAAAAGATGTTGTTTGTTCCCCACCAATTGTGCCATACATTGGGATGATTTTTGACACCGTGGAAGAGGCAAGAAATGTTTACAATACTTATGCATATAAGCTGGGATTTGAAACAAGGATTGCATCATCCAGACACACCTAGGCATCATCGAGGGAGGAAAAGGGCATCAAAGACATTTGAAGCATTTGAAAGTGGACTGAACCACATGGATGAAAAAAATTGATTAGAAGAGAGTTTGAGTGTGTTCATCCACGTAAGCCGGAAAAGACCACACAAGATGGTGCTGGTGGCAATTGCTTCATTTATGAAGGGGACAAGGAGAATCAGTCCCAACTTGAAAAGGAACAAAAAAGAGAATAAGGCTTAGTTGCTGGTGGAAGGAAAGAGGAAATGACCAAAGGTTGTAAAATATGATTGCAAAGCTCATATGGCTGTAGGGCTTAGAGATGACAAGTGGATAGTCATTGCTTTCCAACCAGAACACATGCACACCCAATGGTGAAACATCTTGGAAGAAAAAGATACTATAGATCTCACACGTACATCTCAAATGAAGACTATGAAGACACTTCATGATCGCAACATTGCAAAATCACATGTTTTGGCCTTGTTAGGAGATTTACATGGTGGTGTGAGGAACTTAACTTTCACTGCTAAAGATGTCTCAAATTTGTGAACAAAACTGAGACAACAAGTTTCATTCAATGATGTTGCAATGATTATTGATTACTTCCAAAAGACTCAAGCAGATAACCCCTCTTTTTTCTATGCTACACAATATGATGAAGACAATGTGTTGAAGGCATTGTTTTGGGTGGAAGGTAGAACAAGGAAATTGTATCAAATCTATAAAGACTGTGTCTTCTTTGACACAACCTTTATGACTAACCGTTACAATGTGCCATTTGCACCAATTGTTGGAATTAACAACCACCTGTAGACAATATTGCTTGGATGTGCTCTAATTTGTGATGAAACAACTGAAACATTCATATGGGTCTTTGAAACATGGATGCAAGCAATGAATGGACAACAGCCAGGTTCGATGATGACAAACCGAGATAAAGCAACGCAAGCAGCAATTCACGGGTGTTCCCCGGTACAATTCATAGGTGTTGCTTATGGCATGTGACCACAAATGCATATCAACATCTCCTGCCCGTGTATACTTCAAAAAAGGCTTCCGTACAGCTCTGTATAAAAATGCATATATGACACTGTTGACTCAAAAAACACACGTGCGGCCTGGGAGATCTGCTTAGCTCCAGTGCAGGTCCTAAAATTGATGAAGTGCGGGCGTGCCAGTCAGTTTGATCCTGCAACTAACAAGATATACAAAGCAGCAAAGTATAAAACATATCAGCCGACAGGCCGATAACCAAAACAGTCGATCAATGTGATTCTAGCCGATGCTGATGTCAGTCGATAACCAAGACAACCGATCGATCGATAGGCGATGGCGCAGTTCCAGCCGATGCCGATGGTTAAAGCATATATCGGCTAGTAATCCGATGTCATTAAATCCAAATAATTAGAAACCTTTGCTGTAGTCGGCTAAAATCAACTTTGTATATAATCCTTGTAAGCCGATGCAACGTCTAGATAACTCATCGGCTGAAACACCGAGGAAACAATGATTGATGTCCACTAACTTAAATAAATCTAACTTGCAACCACAACCTCATAGGTCGGACTTAACCAATGCAGCATAAGGTTGATAATTACCTGATAGATTTAAACCAGCCGGTATGACACCGATCAAAGTAGTCATGTGTTAAATTTAACCAAGACAGCAAAACTACCAGAGAGAAATTTAACACATCAGATAAGATCGGCTAACCCTCCGACGAACATTAGCATAAACCTATCGGGTTAACAAGACTTAGATTATCAATAACAATCTAGTAGGTTGAACCTAAACGATGCAGCACAAGATTGTATATGATAATCTAATACTCAATGAGCTAATAGATCTGTCTAATGTGATGGATATAACAAATCTATCAAAAGTGATATTATATTTAAAGAAACATCAACTTGATCAGAATATCGGATCTAACCGAGAAAGTCCTAACTAAGCCGATGTGACTATAAACAGTAATGGAGCTAGAGATAGAGATGATATACCAGATAGGCAATACTTGCATCGGCCCGATTAGAATATCGGACTCAACCGAGAAAGTTCTAGCCATGCCAGCGCAAGCGAAGATGACGGAACTCGTTGAAATAAAAACCTAGAAGACTAGGGTGGTGATGCACCGAATTGTATTGATCTGTGTAGATTATTTACATGAACCTCAGGCTTACATATTTATACCTTAGGCTAACAAAGATCCTAACAAATTACAATCCAAACTTTCCAAAAGATAAAAAGAAACAAACCGAGTCCTTATTGGATGCTAACACACTTTCCGAAAGATAAGATAGAAAGCTAACAAACTCTTCCTAATTAATAGATATAAGTTGTATTCTTCTTGAACTCAGTTTCTTTTGGATAAGACCTTCCCAAACCAAATTTAACAAGGATCCGACTGCCGAAGATGTTGATAACAGAAAACCCCCATCGGCTGATGCAGAACTCTAAGCCGATACTAGCTTTGAGCCGATATGAATCTTGAGCCGACAGGGACTCCGGGGCTTACAAAATTCTGGCGTTAACACAACAACAATAGATGAATTCCAAGCGACTGACAAAAAATGCTTGATGAATATGAACTCCATGAAAACCATACATTGAAGAACTTGTGGGAAACAAAAGAAATGTGGGCCCTAGTATACTGTAACACAAGCTTTTTCCCTTTCACTGGGATAACAAGGAGGTCGAAAGATCTCAACGGGATGTTCAAGTTATTTGTGCACCCACAAGATTCGGTGTGGATCTTTGTCAAACAATATGAACACATCATTGAGATAAGGCTTGACAGAGAGGACAGGGAGCGCTACAAAGCAAAAACTACAGAACCTAAGATGCGATCAAGGTAATGTGATCTGCTGCATTGAAACATTCTATGTTCAATTCCCAGAATGATTGAAACAAATAGTGTTTATAAAATGCAACATAAACTATACAAGTATGAAACTATTGTTATTAATGGGTTGAAACATTAAATTCTGCAGGTACCTAATTGAGAAACAAGCATCGTAGTTTTACACTACAAGTGTGTTTGCCGACAAATTCCAATATGAGATGTATCAAGCGACAGGGCTGGATGCAGAAAAAACACAAGAGGTCCTTGACATCATGTATAATGTTGAGCCAAGTGAAAAAAAAGCACATGGAAAATGTATAGGGTCATAGTTGATGCAACATACTCAATCTACTCCTGCTCGTGCCACAAATTTGAAAGGGATGGGCTACTTTATTCACACGTTTTGAAGGTGATGGATGTCCTTAACATCAATGATATACCAAGTAAGTACTTGCTGAAACAATGGTCAGAGCAAGCAACATTGCAATTTGTGAGGAGTACAATGGTCCAACCCCCTCAATTGGAGTCCTGACAACAAGCAAGCTGAGGTTCAACACATTGTGCAGAGCCATGACAAACCTTGCTTCGGATGCATGTGTTAGTCAGGAAGCATACATGATTTTTTCAGCTGGGATTCAGAACCTTCAAGCAATGGTTGCAACACCACACCCTGGACATCAGCAAGGCAATTTGTCTATGCAACAAGACCCGTCAAGTTCAGCTAAGAATCCACCAACCAAGAAAAGGACAGGGAGGTCAGTGGAAACAACTCACAGGATGAAGCCAATAGGGGAACAAATAAGTGAAAGTAGCAAGAAGAAGAGGAGGAGAAAAAAGAAAAGCTCATGCTCATATTGCAACGAGGAGACACACAATGTTCAAACATGTCTATATCTCAAGATGCCAATAGGGAAGGACGGCGGTGGAATGGCACGGCGGTCTGGCTGCTCCTGGTGAAGGCGAAGGGGCGGCCGAGACTCCGGGGAACCTTTGAGGAAGGAGGGGTGGTTAGGGGAGCACGAGGTGGCCGGAGATGGCGAGGAAACATGGTCGGAGATTGGCAAGGGGCGACGGAGCTCACCTCGAGCGGAGCGGAAGGGTCTCCAGCAACCTTTGGCGATGATGGAGGGGCAGCCAAGGTGCGACTCAACGTCGTAGAGCAGAGGAGGGTTCAGTGATGCCCGGCGGCAGGTCAATCGTCGGTGGCAGGCGGCTTCGGGTGCATGGTTGGAATGACTCTCCGACAGTGGTTTGGGCGAATGGGGTGGCGGTTGTGGAGCTCGGGTTTGCAAAGGTGGCGGCGTCTTGGTGGCAAATTGAAGGAGCGGAGTGGCGGCCCAGGTGAAGCCAAAGGTGGCCTTGGCGTTGTGCGGTGGTAGCTAGAGCGGCGATGGCGCATGGCCAGAGTACGACGGCAAGTGACGGAGAGATAGGGCAACACGGGAAGAGCGAAGGAGAGCACAGCGAGCTCGAGGAGAATGGGGAAAAGAAAGAGGGGCGGTTGGAGAGGAGCTTTATAACCTCGGGAGGGGAGATCGTGGCTGGGAAAAGCGAAAGGTTGTGATGGCCGTCGGGCGCGGGAGAGAGAGAGGGGCGACAACGTGCGTGGAGGGAGTCGAGCCGGCACCGATTTGCTCGGGAAGTGGGGAGAAGGCGAGGCGAGGAGGGACCGCGTCCACGTGCCGTTGTGTACGGAGGCGGCGCGGATTTGGCAGCGGAGCGGGCGGTGCCCATGGCGCTACTCCGGCGGAAGGAAGGGGATGGGGCGACACGTAGGCTCCCCGTCGGTGGGATAAGAGGAAGGAGGGATGCAAACTAGACTTCACGAAGGAAAAATGGCAAATGGGCCGATGGACTAGGCCACGAGGAAGGAGAGAGGAGGGACGCGAAATGGACTTTGCAAGGAGAGGCCGAGCGGGCCGAGCAACGAGCTAGGCCGGGGAAGGAGGAGAGAGAAGGGAGGCAAAGTAGACTTTTGGAGGGATGGGCCAAAAGCGGCCCAGAACAAAGAAGGCCTTTTAATTTGTTTTTCAACTTATTTAATTGCATAAATGAACTTTGTATTATTAAAATTACTTCTGGAGCTCCAAAATTTCGAAAAATTTCAAAGAGTACTTTAGGACATGGAGAATATTATAAAAATATTTTCAGCCATGATTTTTAAAGAAAATTTTCAATTTCCTCATCAATTTTACTTGATAATTTACTTTAACTTTTTAATATAATTTCTATAAATATATTATTAAATATTTTTTATCCTGAACAAAAGTTGAGGCTTGACAGCCATGTGGCATGGGCCGTGTGTGGCACGTGGGCCAATGAGAGCAAGGCCCATTGTATTGTGGGAGGCCAGGGTGGCGGGGCAACCAAGCATGTGTGGGCAGATGGGAGCGAAGGAGCGGTGGAAAAATTTGAAGACGAAAGTGTGATCAGGCGGGCTTCACAACACAAAGGCTTTGTGACACGTGGTGAGCGGGAGCTAGCGCAACGGGTGGTGAGGAATAAAAGAATATGATGAAATGGGAGAAAAATATAAGGTAAAAATTCAAATACAGGAAAAATATTGGAAGATGTGAGGAAAAAGAGAAATAATTGATGTTGACGTGATACATACTGCCCCGTTAGAAACTTTATCATATAAAAACTTATATATGAGAAAACCATGACATAGAAAAGAGTCAACATACAGGTCAAAACTCAAAAAATAAAAAGTGGCTACTCTATTTTCTATTTTCTAGGTTGTCAAACTAAGGAGCCAATTTTTGGTTCTTCGCAGTGTGTTAGGTAGCTAGCTCTTAGTCTTTGATGTCTAGTAGCATTTCTACTATGATACCGGAGACATGATCTCTTTCTAGGATATTTTTTCATTGGGTAGTCTTAGTTCAGAGATCAACTAGGGCCGAGCGACTAGGGTCCTAGGCTCCCAACGTCGGCGACCGGTGGTGGCACCATAGAGGGAGCCTTGGGCACGACAACTAGGCAGGGCGAGGAGGGGCGAAGCCGGCCAGCCGGGCAGGGCAGGACGGGAAGTGGCGCCTCTACCCTCCATGGATCAAGCGAAGGAGGCGGCGGCCGTGGCTTGATGATGGCACCATGAGGTGACGAGTAGCGAAAGTGCATTAGAAGCAAGGTAAGGCGAGGACCAAGCCACTAGGAGTTGGGAGGCGGCATTGTGGTCTCGACTCTATACTCCCAACCATCCCTAGCTCCTCTCTCTCTCTTGCTTGCTTTCTTGGGAGACGACTACATCCCAGACGTCAGATAATTTATAAATTATCAAATGGTGTTTCATCCCATATATAGAAATATTTTAGATGTTTCACCGCTAAATCAAAATGTTCCAGTAAAAATGTTTCAGATGTTTCAGCATTTCGCTTAGAAAAAAATATTTCAGATGTTTCACTTACCAGAGAAAAATGTTTCAGTAAAAAAATTCGTTAAAATATAGTCATGTGATATGTTATTTTAAATATTTAATTGATATAAATATAATGATACGATTGAATCATAAATTGGATATGTAGTTTGAGAGAAAATTTGTTTGAAGTTTAATAATAACTTTCCATGCATGTATAATGCTTGAGGAGTAAACATGCGAGTGTCTAATTGTCGTCTGATTTTTTCCATTGGATCAGTCATCCGGATTGAAACATTTTCGGAGGAGACTCCTACGGATCGCACGTTCGATTTGGTGCAAATCATCGAGCGGTATTACACCGTGTTATTGAGGAATGTTTCACCCCTTGCTAAAAATTATTTCAATTAAAATATTTCAGATGTTTCACTTACCAGAGAAAAATATTTTAGTAAAAAGTCATCAAAATATAGTTATGTGATATCTTGTTATAAAGATTTAATTGTAATGAATCCAATGATATAATTAGTTTGAAATTTGGATAAATAGTTTAAGAGAAAAATCATTTGAAATTTGAAATTTATACACATATACATGAAGCGCATCCACGCGGGCGTTCGATGGGTCCTTTGTGTCGAAGTCCGGCTGAAGCATTTTCCGCTTTCTTAGGCTTAAAAATATTCTTCTAAATTTTTGGGGTGGGAGGTATCTGGATACACCAGGATTATCTTTGTCTATGTCCTGTAATAGAATATGATGTGCAATAATTATACATACTTATAATTGATAACCAATAATATTTTATTCTACTTTGGATATCATAAAATTGATAGCCAATGATAGCCCTGTCTTCGTAGGTCGGGATCGTATCCTCTCTTGCTTCGAAATAGAGGAACGTCAAAGGATACCGTTTGCAGATCCACCGTTGTCGAAACTCGGTTTCGGCAATAGAAAATTGGGGGTGCAGTCAAGATCGCCAAGCTCGAAAGATTAGGTGAAAAACAAGATTTAGACAGGTTCAGGCCCTCTCATGAGGTAAAACCCTACTCCTGTTTCGGGGATTCGATCCGCCGAGTGTTTATTGATCTCAAGATCTGTAGCTCATAAAAAAACATATCCCTCAAGGGACGCCCCTTACCCCCTTATATAGTCTTGGGAGGCGGGTTTACAAGTCGAAAACCCTATCTCACTCTAAGTCGGTTTCCTCAATCTTACCAAACCGTGACTATGAGCCGTTGCCTTATCTATTCGGCAACGTAACACCCAAGTCATAGATGGTTTACATAATTGACAGGCGCAACCTATCCCTATCTCCAGTCGGATAAGCTTTCCATGTGGATATCCGATTGTCATAATCTCCACAGTAGCCCCGAGTTCTTTGCAGTCGACGAAACAACTCAGCCTCAAACCAAAATAGCACACATACAAACAACTCTTTGGCCGAGTGCTTCTGGCGCCGAGTGATTTCATCATCTCCGCTTGAATCTCCTAAGTGGCTCCAAAGACTGAAGGGCTGGAAAATATCCAAAAAATTCTTAAAAAATAAATATCTAGGTGCATCTCCTGATGCACCTAATTAGGTGTAGCCCCCGACTATGTGGTTAATCAAAAACAGACTAAACATATAGTCAAGAACCATAAAAAATCATTCTCATATAAATGCTTAGCTCATGCTAAAGCAATCATAAAAAATCTCATCACTCAGCAAGCTCACACTTGTCCGAGCGAATCTGCCCGAGTCATCTCAGAACAAATAGTTCAATCAACCCTCGCGGGTGAAAAGCACTCGGTAAGCTCATGTTTATCCGAGTGGATCTATCCGAGTGGATCTATCCGAGTCATCTCGGAACAAATACCTTAATCATCCCTCATGGGTAAACAAGTTTTTCAGTCATCTAAAAAATATGACCAAAATATTAAAGAGCTCTTGCCACAATATTGGTCTCAATCTCAAAAAGATCTCCACCAAAGTGGAAAAACAACATTGATATAATAATTTAATCAAATGCTTAAAAACCAAACAATCCCTGTCATCAAGGCAGCCATGAAAAGCTTCACTGTTTGTCACCTTTCAAATTGCATCGTGCCAACTTCTCATGAAGTTGTGCAAACCGCGGTATGAAAGGATTTTAAAGGTATCGGGCTATGTGACACGTGCATATTGCCAAGGCAAATTTGCTTAAGTCCATCCACTTAAGTCCCTAAGGACACGCGTCAGGCCACACCTTAGCTGGGTCGCAAGTCTCTCATGGGCTCGGCCCAATCGCGAGAAAACCTAGCGCAACCCTCAAATCTCTTACAAAGCCTCGAGGTCATCCCCGCCACTTCGTCTTCCCAAAAAATTTTCCCACTCGAAACACTGTTCACCAGCCTGCAGCGAAAAAACCCTAGGCTCGCGTGCGCACCCAATCCACCGATCCAGAAGCTCACGCTTCGTCACCAGCTAGCCTCCGCATCCATCTCTAGAGATCCCCCTCCCAAATCCCCATGTTCCAAGCCAGATCCATTTCCCCAAAACCACATCCATGGCAGGAGAGAGAAAGATCCCTTTCAAGCAATGGGCTACCTCGGATGTCAGGGAGTCCACTCTCAAGGAGATGGTGAAGCACGGAGTTCTCCCTCCTAAGGAGATCGTCGGCTGGCGCCCAGCGGCCGGTGAGGAGTTCCCCACTATGAACACCGGTGAGCTCGTCGTCTTCACCTCTTTCTTCTATTGCGGTTTTGGCCACCCCACCTCTGAGTTCTTTAGGGGTCTTCTTGACTATTACGGCCTTCAGCTTTACCATCTGAACCTCAATTCTATGCTCTACATTGCTCTCTTCATCCATGTTTGCGAAGCTTTCCTCGGCATCTTTCCTCATTTCCAACTCTTCCGCCGCATGTTCTATCTCAAGCCGCATCCGAACAAGGATGAGCCGTGCGTCGTTGGTGGGGCCGGCTTCCAGCTCCGCGGATCCCTCCACCGAGACTACTTCTCTCTTCCCTTGAAATCTTCAAACAAGGGTTGACACGCAAACTGGTTCTACATTGCTAACCCTGAACCCAGTCTACCAAACTTTGTTGGCCTTCCTCCGGTGCCAAGATCCAACTAGAGCACGGTGCCAGTGGCCCAAGACTGGGATGAAGCCAACAAACTTCTGGCGAAGATTCTGGAGATGAAGCAGAAAGGCCTTCGGGGTAAACAAATCACTCGACATTTCATTAGAAACCGACTGGCGCCGATCAAGGAGAGGTCCAAGCCTGCCTTTGAGTACGAGGGCGAGAGGGACCCCAATCCGGAAGACCGCAACTCCCTCAGCTTCGAGACCTTGAAGACCCGCATGTATAAAATATTTCTGACTGGGATTGCAGTCGAGCGCAGCCTCATGCTGCCGGTCCTCCCGTACAGCCTATATCGCCCTCCTCCTCCGGTAAGTTGACTCAGCTTCTTTATTATCTTTCAATCTCGATGTCGCACTTCTTAGTGCTCAAAGAAACTCTCTTGCAGGAAAACGCCTCCATTATCTCGAAGCCATATAAAATACATCATGAGGATGTGCCGGCTAGGCCTGCTAAAAAACCAGCCGATGGCGTGAAGATCCAGAGCGATCCAGTCGGGAAGAGGTCTGCCCCGAGTGAAGACATCAGCAAGCGGGCGAGCAAGAGGAGGCTGGTCATTGATGACTCGGACGACGATGTCCAAGCCCCTCAAGCTGAAATGACCCCTCCAAGGCCGTCACCGAAAATGGTGCCCAAAATTCGCCGATCAACCAGGTACGCCTTACGACTAAAATTGTGCTCTTAGTTGGAAATTTCTCCATCTTCATCCCGATTGCTCCTGTCTTTCTCTTTGCAGGAGGCCTCAAAACATCGATCCCACTAGGCAAAGTGAGGGCCCAACACCAACCGCAAAGAATCGAGGCATCAAAGCCTGCGGAGCCAAGACCCTGCAGCCATCTCCCGAGTGGGAGCGCTCCGAGTCGGAGGCCCTCACCTCCCAGTGAGGATGCCTCGAGGAAAGAGCCCCCGACCGCCAGCCGGGGCACCCCGACTGGAAACCAGTCGGCCGCAAGAGAGCCCCTGGCTGCCACCCAAAGGACCCCGACGAAAACCGTCGGGCAAGAGCCAAGAAGAGAAAGGCAAATGAAGTGCCGGTTAAGGATTCGGCCACCGAAACCGGTAAGTCTTGAATCAATCTCTAGCTTTTTAATCTTCGCTCATTTTTCCCGTATCTTCATTCGCTCCTTCTGAATCAACCAGCCAAGGTAGAGGAGATCCCTAGGTTACCGTCTTCTAAGACCTGGGTCCCTCCAATCAAGATCGAGTGGCGCGATTCCGAAGGCCAGAGGCAGGGCAGCATCCTGACAAGCAAATGGAGAGCGAGGAAAGAGATATGCTTGTAGACAGCCTGAATGAAGCGACACGGCTGTTAAACATAAGTTTTGATCCTTTTCTGTTGTAGCTTTGTAGTCGCTTTTCAGTCGATTAATCTTTCAAACTTGTGTGCAGAGGGTGTATTGCCAGTCGACGGCCAAATCTGATGCGCTCGAGAAGTTGGTCCTGCACTTAAACTCCCTGGAGAACATCCAGCAGGAGCTAAAGGCCACTCGAGAGGAAGCTGCATCGAGGGAAGCGGCTCTGAGGAGGGAAATGGCCGCACTCCGGGAGGAGAACCTCGACCTCCAGGGTTCAGTCGGGAGTAAGCCCAATCTCCTTAGTCTTTTTGCCTTTAATTGTAGTCTGCTTTGATCTCGATTGTTGACAACCTTTCTTGTTGCAGAAAACTCGTCGGAGGTCCACTCGCTCCAAGCCCAGCTGGAAGAAGCCAACACCAGCAAAGCCGAGTTGGAGACCGAGTTTGAAGGTGAGTTCTTTCAAAACAGCGTTCTTTGTGTTGCTTCATCTTTGACTGCTTTGTGTGATCGTATGTCTTTGGCAGCTTACAAGATCAAGACCCGAGCTCAGTATGATGTTTTTGTTGAGAGGGTCAAAAAAGCCGAAAGCGTTAGGGAAGATGTTGCTAACGTGGCGACGCTGATCCTGTTGTCGTTGTTCCATAATGGACTCGGGGCCAGCTCGTTGGACACCGTCGAGGTCTTTGATAAGCTTAGGCGAGCCCCTGATCAATATTTGGCCAACGTTTCTGAGGCAGCCATCATGGGAGCGGGCTTCGCCCTTGCACAGACCAAGTCGCTCTACCCCCGAGTGGACGTTGATTCAGTCGGGAAGGGCTTCGCCGATGGTACTTCAGATGATCGGGCCCTGGAATTGATTAGCGAAACGCAGGAGTCTGCCAAGAAAGTAGCCGCCGATGTAGTGAACCACTTTCGATCTTGATTGCTTCGTGAACATTGTATGTTTGTGACTTGTAAATATTCAGCTTATTTATGTTAATGCCTTGATCCGAGTTTTTATGTAAAATTTCTTAAATAATTTTCGTCCGACTGTCACCAAGCCTAAGCTTGATTAGGTCATCGGGAAATTCTCAGTCCTTATGCATTGAACTCGAATCTAGGAACACTAAACAATGATAAACCAAATATGCGTAGGTTGCCGAAGAAAACCATGCTTTATTGACATATGTACAGCCCCCGACTGCTAGCTCAAGAAGTCATCTTGCTTGAGGTTGGCAGTCAAGAAAAACATGAAACTTAAGGCAATTTAAGCATAGTATCGTCGAAGATGTTCGATGTTCCAGGAGTTCTCCCCATGGATCCGTCTTCACGCTTTAGTCGATATGCTCCTGGCCGAGTGACCTCAGCAATTATATACGGTCCTTGCCATAATGGAGATAACTTGTGACGATCCTTGGTGGTCTGAATTTTGCGTAGAACCAAATCACCAACAATAAAAGCTCGTGCTCGAACGTTGTGACTGTGGTATCGTCTGAGTCCTTGGAAATATCTTGCCGACTAGATCAGGGCTGCCTCACGGGCCTCTTCCAGTCGGGAGAGGTCATCCACTCAGTCTTGATCATAGCGTTCGTCGTTAAAGCTGCGAACTCGGAGAGATTTGTACTCCATATCGTTTGGCAACACGGCTTGTGTGCCATAGACCAAAAAGAAAGGAGTTTGGCCGATAGCCCGACTGGGCGTAGTCCGCAGGGACCATAGAACCGAGGGGAGCTCTTGGACCCATTTGCCGGCATAAGGTTTAGCCAGTCAAACACTCGCGCCTTGATGCCTTGAAGAACCATGTCGTTGGCACGCTAACCTTGTCCATTGCTTTTGGGATGTGCAACAGATGCGTAGCAGATTTTGATTCCGAAGTCTTCGCAAAATTCCTTAAAGATGCCCCCAGTGAATTGAGTCCCATTGTCGGTTATTATTCTGTTTGGGACGCCGAACCGGTGCATGATGTTGAGGATGAAATCTCGTGCCTTGTCGGCGGTGATCGTAGCAACCAGCTTAGCTTCGATCCACTTGGAGAATTTTTCAATTGCGACGAATAAGTGTGTGAATCCTCCTGGAGCCTTTTTTAAAAGACCAACCATGTCTAAGCCCCATACTGCAAATGGCCAGGATAGTGAAATTGTTTGTAGTTCTTGGGCTGGGACATGATTTGCCGAGCGAAGAACTGGCAACCTTCGCACGTGTGGACCACCTTGTCTGCGTCGGAGACCACCGTAAGCAAGAAGAAACCTTGTCTGTAGGCTTTCCCCACCAAGGTGCGTGCTGCCGCGTGGCTTCCGCATATGCCCAAGTGGATATCTTGGAGTAGTTGTCGTCCTTCCTCAGGTGTGATGCATCTCATCAGGACTCCAGAGGGGCTCCTCTTGTATAAATCAGAATCCACCATGACGTAAGCTTGACAACGGCGTCGGACTCGTTCTGCCTCATCCCGGTCTTTCGACAGCTCTTGCTGAGTTAAAAATCTAATGAGCGGTCTCCTCCAGTCGGCGTCAATCATGGCGATCTGGTCTGCAGCTTGCTCGTTGGGAGTTGGTTTGGCTGCAACAGTTGGCTCGTAGAGATGCTCTACGAAAACGTCTGTTGGAGCGGCTTCTCGCTTGGACCCGAACTGCGCCAACTCATCAGCTGCCTCGTTATTATGTCTTAGGACATGGGATAGCTCCAGTCCGTCAAACCTGTCTTTAAGTTTGCGGACTTCTTGCCGGTAGGCCTCCATGGTGTCATTCAGACAGGACCAGTCTTTCATTACTTGATTGACGACCAGCTGGAAATCCCCTTTCACGACGAGTCGACGTATCCCGAGTGAAACTGCAAGTGGCACTCCATGTAGCAGGGCTTCGTACTCGGCGATGTTGTGAGAGGCGGAGAAGTGGAGGTGAAGAACGTATCTTAACCTCTCCCCAGTCGGGGAGATCAACACGACTCCTGCTCCCAAGCCGGTGATCCTCTTGGATCCGTCAAAGTGCATGGTCCAAGTACTGCAGGTCTTCTCGAGGTACATCTTCTTGCTGTTCGGTCCACTCGGCCAAGAAATCCTCCAGGGCTTGTGACTTCACAGACGTCCTCGCCTTGAAAGTTAAGTCCAGCGGCATCAGTTCCAAGGCCCACTTCGCGATGCGCCCAGTCGCCTCTCGATTGTGGATGACATCGCCGAGTGGAAAGGAAGTGACGACGGTGACCGAGTGACCCTGAAAGTAGTGTGCCAATTTCCTCGTGGTTATCAGAACACCATATAGCAATTTTTGTACCTGAGGGTAGCGAATTTTGGCTCCTGCCAATACTTCGCTAACGAAGTAGATTGTCCTCTGAATCTTCTGGACTCGCCCTTCTTCTTCGTGCTCGAACACGAGGACCGTGCTGACCACTTGGTGAGTCACTGAGACGTACAGTAGCAGGGGCTCCTGAGGTTGAGGTAATGCTAGGACGGGCGGTGTCGTGAGGAACTCTTTAAAATCTTCAAAGGCCTTGTGGGCTTCCGTAGTCCACTGGAAGTCGTCCGTTTTCTTCAGGAACCTGAAGAAGGGCATGCCTCGTTCGCCGAGTTGAGAGATAAATCGGCTTAGCGCCGCCATGCAGCCAGTGAGCTTCTGGACATCTTTCTGGTTACTCGGGGCTTCATGTTCAGGATAGCGTTGATTTTTTCTGGATTAGCTTCAATGCCGCGATGTGACACCATGAAGCCGAGCAGTTTACCTGATGGCACACCGAACATGCACTTCTCCGGGTTCAACTTCATTCTGAAGGCCCGGATGTTCACGAAGGTTTCTTCTAAGTCGGCGATCAGGTCTTCCTTCTGCTTGGTCTTGATGACGACGTCGTCGACGTAGCTTCCACTTTCTTCCCGATCTGCGTCTGAAAATACCTTTGGATCATGCACTGGTATGTGGCTCCGGCGTTCTTTAGGCCGAAAGGCATCGTGATGTAGCAATAGGCCCCAAACGGCGTGATGAACGATGTTTTCAGGCAGTCGGATTCCTTCAAGCTGATTTGGTGGTAGCCCGAGTAACAATCCAAAAAGCTTAGGAGCTGGCAGCTGGCTGTTGAGTCCACGACTTGGTCGATGCGAGGCAACCCGAATGGATCTTTGGGGTAGGCCTTGTTGAGGTCGATGTAGTCAACGCACATGCGTCACGCCCTTCTTCTTGGACGAACGGGTTAACCACCCGGTCGGGATACGTAACTTCCTTGATAAACCGGCGGCTAAGAGCTTCGTGATCTTCCTTGATGGCATCTTTTCGATCCTGAGCGAACCTGCGCAATCGTTGTTTGATTGGTTTTGCGTCATCTTTGACGTGTAAAGAGTGCTCGATCACCTCCCTAGTTCCGGGCATATCGATGGTTTCCAAGCAAAAACATCTTTATTATTTTGGAGGAAGGTGACGAGCGCGCTTTCCTATTTAGGATCTAGCTCAGCACCGATTACAGCGGTTTTGGAAGGATCCGATGGATCAAGGGAGATTTTCTTCGTTTTAGCGTCGCCTTGTCCCGATTTGGCTATCTTCTTCGCGGGGATTTCACCCTCTCGCAGAAGTTAATGCGGCCAATCGGATTTCCTCCCCCACGCGATCTCTCACGAGATTAGGCCATATCGCAACTTTCCTTGTCACAAGTGAAGGCTTGTTTAACGTCGCTGCGAAGAGTGATGACGCCGTTTGGACCTGGCATCTTCATGCAGAGGTAGGTATAGTGCGGTATCGCCATGAAATTGGCGTGTGCAGGCCTTCTGATGATTGCGTGGTAGGCTGTCTCGAAGTCGGCCACCTCGAAAGTGATGTTCTCCGTCCGAAAATTCTCTCGAACTCCGAAGGTGACTGGAAGGGTGATGTGCCCGAGTGGCGTGGATGACAGCCCCGGGATAACTCCATGGAAGGGGGCTGAGCTTGCCTTCAGTTCGGCTCTCGGGATCTGCATCTCGTCCAAGGTCTTGGCGAACAAAATATTGAGGGCGCTGCCCCCATCAAGAGGACGCGCTTGAGCTTGATGTTGCGGACCACCGGGTCTAGCACCAGGGGATAGCGCCCCGGGTGAACAACTCGGTCAGGGTGATCTGAGCGGTCAAACGTGATGGCCACCTCCGACCATCGTAGGTATTGTGGGACCTCGGCTTGTGCCACGTTGACTTCGCGGTCGGTTAGCTTCTGTTTCCTCTTGGATTCATTGGCTTGCGGCCCCCCGAAGATGTGATTCAGCTCGCCCACGGGGTCTTGAAAGGGCTCCATATTTCCAGCCGGGTTGTTCTTCTTGGTGCCTGATGGACCGGCTTCGTCAATCGGCTTCTTGTTGAGCTATGCCGCATATTGCTCGGCGAACTGTTTATAAATAAAGCAGTCCTTGGCCGCGTGCTTGTGGTTGGGATGATGCGTGCACTGAGTGTTCATGATTGCGTCGTAGGCCGCGACTCGGGGACGATGCTGGGAGTTGGACGTCGCAGCGACCAGATCCTCAGGCCGGCGCTTGCAGTCCTTCTGGCCCTGGTTATTGTTGTTGTTGCCATTGTCCTTCTTAGGATGCCGGCCACCTCCCGACTGCTTGTCGTCTCTTCTATCGGGCTGGTCTTGCCGTGCCGCTTTGATCGCGTCGCTGGACTTGGCATAAGAGTTCACGGTCTCGAACATCTGCTTCACCATCTACGATGGCTTGCGCCCAAATTTTCCGATCAACAGTTCATCACGGACTCCCTTTTGGAAGGCGGCGATGATGATATCGTCGGTGATGTTGGAGATCTTGTTGCGCTTTTCGGAGAAGCGTCGGATGTAGTCCTTCAATGGCTCATCCGGCTTCTGGATGACGTTGTAGAGGTCGAAGTGGGTCCCAGGCCTTTCAAAAGTGCCTTGGAAGTTGGCGATGAAGTGGTCCCTTAACTCGCTCCACGAGCCAATCGAGCCTCTTGGCAAGCTCGTGAGCCAGTTTCTGGTTGAGTTAGCGAGGGCAACGGGCAGGTAATTGGCCATGGCCTTGTTGTCACCTCCTACCGCACGGATGGCGAGGGTGTACACGGTTAGCCATGACTCGGGGTCGGTCTTCCCGTCGTACTTCTCGATTCCAGTCGGCTTGAAACCATTAGGCCAATGCACTCGGCGAAGGTCCCGAGTGAAAGCGGGTACTCCATCGTCATTGCTGTCGGGCAAACCCCTTCGATCTTCGCGGGAACGCTGGTCTCGTTCTTGATAGCACCGGTCAAGGACTTCCCGTAGATCACTCGGCGGGGTCCTTGGCAGGCTGCTTCGGTAGTCGGAGTCGTTGCTGCGGCGGACCCGGTGGTGGACGGGTGGTCGTCCGTGCTGCTTCTCGCGAGAGTCGGCCGATTGCTCCTGATTCTTGTGCGTGGTCTCGTGGCGAAGGTCTCTTGACCTAGTGGCCGCCCGGTCTTGCTCGGGCCTCCTGTAATCCTTTGACCTCAGCAGCGGGAGTCGGCTTCTGTCGGGCGTTTCTGCCACGGACTCAGTCGGTCTTCGTGCTGAGGTAGAGGGAGAACAATTGGCTGTAGCCGCGACGATGGTCTTGATCTTATCCAAGATTGGCATTACGTCGGGGGGCGCCGTCTCGATCACGGTGTCCAGGAGCGTGAGGGCAGCGACAGCGTTCTGCTGAGGTGTTTGGAAGACGTTGGTGTTGTGGATTCGCGTCTGAAGTATGGCCTCCCGAGCGGATCGTCCGGTCACCCTCAGGTCCCTCTTTCTCCTGTCGGCTTTCTACTTGCGCCTCTTCTCGTCTTCCGTCAGCTTGCGCTCCTGCTCAAGCCTGGCTTGTTCTTCCTCTGCGACCCTGCGGGCCATGGCTAAATCGGTCTCGGCCACCTCAGCCATGAGGACGTCGAAGCACTTCGGCTCGTAGTCCTTGTCGCAGTCGGAGTCATTAGCCTCATCCGAGGGGATGCCGTAGAGATCGTCAAAGCCTGAAGAGCTAAGGTATTCATCGAGCTCTGAGGATGAGCATCACCCGAACGGTTGGAGGATGACTGCGACTTCCCTCGAGCCAGGGTTGCTCGAATCTGGATCGTTCCAGTCCGGGTCACAGCTTGATGACGTGGATCCTTCCGAGTGGGTCGATCTCGACTCGGGGGAGAGGAGCTTGCAGTAGATCTCAGCGGCGTTTGGTAATCCAAACGGCGCCGAGAGGTTTTCTCCCGAGTAGATCGGTTCCGACGGGGAGATGAGGAGACAGCTGTAGATCTCAGCGGCATTCGGTAGTCCGAACGGCGCCGAGTGGATTCCTCCTTCAGAGTGGATGGACTGCATCTTGGAACTCAGGATTCGGTCGCAGATCTTGGTGTTGTTCGGTAGCCCGAACGGCGCCGAGCGGGTTCCCCCTCCCGACTGGTCCGAATCCGAGTTAGAGGAGGAAAGCTTGTTGAAACCGTTGGCGGCGAAGTCGTCGATCCTTGAAGAAGATCCCATCGCGCTTGCTGGCGAGATCGTCGAAGAAGTCTTGACGCGCGGGCCCCTACCTGGCGCGCCAACTGTCGAAACTCGGTTTCGGCAATAGAAAATTGGGGGTGCAGTCAAGATCGCCAAGCTCGATGGGTTAGATGGAAAACAAGATTTAGACAGGTTCAAGCCCTCTCGTGAGGTAAAACCCTACTCCTGTTTCAGGGATTCGATCCGCCGAGTGTTTATTGATCTCAAGATTTGTAGCTCATAAAAAATATATCCCTCAAAGGACGCCCCTTACCCCTTTATATAGTCTTACGAGGCGGGTTTACAAGTCGGAAACCCTATCTCACTCTAAGTCGGTTTCCTCAATCTTACCGAACGTGACTATGAGTCGTTGCCTTATCTATTCGGCAACGTAATACCCAAGTCATAGATGGTTTACATAATTGACAGGCGCAACCTATCCTTATCTCCAGTCGGATAAGCTTGCCATGTAAATATCCGATTGCCATCTCCACAACCGTCCATTTGCATCCAAAGTTTTACAGATTTCTGTTGCCGGGACCAACGTACGTTATGTGCTCAACCGAGCACGCTAGATAATGATGAGAGTGCACCAAGAAAAATAGACGTAAAAAACTTGACGTTAGATGCAAATGTACGGTGGATTTGCAGAACAGCAACCTCTGCCGTCCGCAGAGAGCCAGAGGGGACAACAGCAATAAGCACGTGAATAGCTTGGGTCAAGATCGCTATAGTGAAAGTGCTATAATGATGTTCACCTCTATATTTTTTTCTTAGAAAATGAAATGTTATTACAAATATAACATTTTAGTTATATCTCTCTCTTCGTTTCATATTATTAATTCGCTCTGGCTATTTTCTAAATTAAACTTTTTAGTTCGATCAAGTTTATACAAAACATTAATAATATATATAATATATGATTAATTTTATTAGATGTAACATTGAATTCAATATTTGTTTGTTGTTAAAAAGTGTAATTATATATTTCTCAAACTTAAGTTAAAATGATTTATAATATAAAACGAAAGAAGGATATTGTCGGTGATATAGGCCTGGGGTATGTCAAGGATACGATATCTGAATAAGGAAGGTGCCTTCGCTCACCAGGGCGCGTCAAAAATATATCTTGTATGGCTCAAGCGGGTCCGGGCCACGGGCGGCCACGTGACCACCTCAAGAGGGGCTTGGCTTGGGGGCTGCCCGGAGGCCACCGCTCTCCCAGACGGCAGGGTCCGGGATCACCCGGACCCCCCGTCCTTCACCCCACACCTCTTCGAGAGAGGGGCGAGTTCAACCGCCAACTGCCAACCACCACATTTAATGCCTAAGAGAGGCTAGACGCCTGCCCCGTCGCATTTATTGCGATGTGAGCGCGTCTGTCAGCCGCTCTCATCATCACCATTTTTGCCCGTCTCGAGAGATATGGGGTATAAAGTCTTTGATGGTGACCGTGGTATGGCTGCACGGTCACTCCACGCACGCCTCCCTCCACGCCCCGTCCAATTGCATTAAACGCGTTGGGCGGCCGCGTGGGAGAGAGAATGTGAGCGCTGGGGGTGTCGCGTTCATGCCTCTCCAGGTGGAGGGCCACTGACCGATAGGCCCCGCTGGAGTAGGTAGGTTGGCCCATCCTCACGTCAGCAGCATGGCGGCCACGACGCCCGCTTTTCTCCACCAACTCATGTGACGCGGCAACAGGAACAAAGATAGAGGTAGCTTCTCCGACAAGACAGGACAAAAACCGCCCTATCACGTGGAGCGGAGTAGAGAAAACCATGACTACTGTGGTGTCCCCTTACACTATAAAAGAAGGCCCAAGTCCATCATAGAGTAGGTTCTGAAGAAAAAAAGAGGTTCCCTCCCCGGCTGATCCTCAACGAGTCCAGAAGCGGATCTAAGGTTCTGCCATTGTTGGATACATTGGGCTTCGAGCATTTCATCTCAGTCACCGGCGAAGGGTGGCGTAAGGGTTGTCGGCGAAGGGCAGCAGCTTGTCGTTGCCAGGCCGAGAGAACACAATCTGATAGTTTCCAAGCGTACGTGACCTGAACCCTGCAGCGCAGTACATGAAGTAGTACTCCCATATGCGGATGAACTTGTCGTCAAATCCCAGCGACTTAATCTCTCTGTGTGAATTTCCATTAAAGATATTATAATTAAGACCATCATCTGGCAAATTAAAGGAAGATTTTTATGCATGTAGAAATTAAATACAGTAGGTAATACTTGTCATGTTGCGCATGCAAGTTTTTTCTGAATTAACAGCAGTACTGCATATTTGAATAAAGAAGAAAGAAAAGAAAAACTCACTCCCTGTTGTCCATGAAGTTGTCCCGCCAGCGTATCAACGTGTGATAGTAGTGGTACCCAATATTCTCCAAGTGCTCGATGCTGCATACATGCTTTTTTTCATTGTTTTTTTACAAGGAGAAACGAATTTATATAGTTTATATACGTTTGTTCAATATGTATGAGAATTTTGTCAATATGATAAATATTGACGAAATTCTCGTAATATTTTCACTTGGTGAAATCCTCATAAATAAAAGTGTTATTTACTCTGCGATTGTTTTGATAGATACAAAATTGTTCCTCACAATAAACTTTATCGTACATTCATGTGTTTGAAAGGGTCAAATTCTTTTGACATATGGACTAATTATCAGTCAAACTGTATGCATATATTTATTCTACAAAAAAATAATATCTATAGATTCATATAAGAAAAGCGTACAATTTTTATACTATACTGATTTTTGTAGTCACTGGCAACACAATTTAAGAGGAACTAAAGGTAAGAAAAATATGTACTGTGTTCTTGAAAAAAAAAACACGTCGTGTAAAATTCGGAGTGAGAGAAATAAGTTTACCAGAGCCTCGACGAGGCGGACATGGCGGACGTTATCCGAGACAAGGATGGAAGACAACCCCCAGGAAAGATGTACTCCTTGATGAAGTCTGAACTCCTCCTGTATTCCTCATACCGTTCTTCAGGGATGGAGATGAACTGTAGGACGAACAAGCCGTCCTGTGCCAGCAGAGACTCGCAGCAGCCGAAGAAATCGTCCATGTATTCATGGCCTACCCCTTCGATCATCTCACTGCAGGAAATTATAATTTATTTATTTTTGATTCAGATCAAAGTGGTACTGATAGTACGCGTTTCTGTTTGGACTTAATTACCAAGATATAATCCTGTCATATTTTCGAGTTGTTGGTATTTGACGGTAGTCGCACAGCAGGAAAGTCATGTGGCCCTAGTAGAGAAAATTAACGGATGGAGACCAAGATTATTGATCAAGTAACCAAAATGAAACAACAAAAATTAATTATTGTAAGAGGTATACATAATATACTACCTCCGTTCTTTTTTATCCGACATTCTATAATCATGTTATCAACATTTTAAAATTTTAAAAATAGTACATTCTTTTAACTCACTATATTTGTAAAAGAAAATACTCCCTCCCGTTTTTAATAGGTTACGTCGTTAACTTTTAAACATACATTTAACCACTCATATTATTAAAAGAATTACATTATTATTATTTATGTGACTTGTTGTATATCATTAAATGTATTTTAAGTATGACTTATATTCTTACACATTTACATAATTTTTTTTAATAATAAGGCAAATGTGTTAAATAGTAAAGAAAAAAAATGATTTCTGTGAATATTGGATACATTATATTGAGACTCAGGATCGGTATATATAGGAGTAGATGAGGAAAAGATAAGCTAGGATCGAGAGACAAGAAAGCCTACAATACAAATCAATTTTATCCCAATATAACTCTAACTACCACATACTCTAACAAAATGATCAAAAACGTACATGTCAAATTTAACACCATTGTTTATTAAAAACTGGAGGAATGAACTAACTACAATTGTAAATTTTATATGTGAAAACTATGCCATCGAATATTTTTGAAAAAAAATACTTACATAGTACAATAACTTTATGAAAATAGCATATATATAAGATTACCTCTAGACCAGCTTCCTTTACTTTGCTCTGGCAATATTTAAGTTGCTCCTCAGACAGTGTGACACCAGTGTATTTGCAGCCAGTCTGCTTGACCACTTGTATCGCAAGGCTGCCCCAGCCGCTACCAATCTCGAGGACATGGTGATCTCGCTCCACCCTAGCCTTCATAATCATATCATGTATGTCAGCTAATTACTTTTTAACTGCAAGTCATTAAACTAATGGAGCTACTAGCCAAATGATGTGAATTCAGCAGAGTACTTCATGCATGTAATCGTGTGTGTACCTTGTGGATTAGCAGGCTAACTTTGCGCTGCTGGGCTGCTTCTAAGCTCTCATCCTCGTCCTACCAAATGATGAAGCTCACATTTTGTTAACTAATTAGCAGTTTTATTCAACAGTATCAATTATTTTATTTAAACCTTGTTTTGCAGCCAGAGGCATAACCAACCAATTGAATTAACCAACCTTGAAGACGGCACAAGAGTATGTCATTGACGGATCCAGGAAAAGGGAGAAGAAATCGTTGCTCTGCACTCACACAAATGCAGATGCGGTATTAACATTGATCGAGGTAAGTTTAATTAATTACGTTTGATTAGGAAGTTAATACTAATAAGCTGAAGTGACTGACCAAATCGTAGTGCTGGGAGATGTTCTGGCGGGTCTGCGTGACGGTGTTCTTCCGGGACACATGGCGCAGGAAGTATTTGGCCGACGCGACGCCGGCCGTCAGAAGCATTGGCGTCCACCAGCCTCTGGATAATTCAGCAGGTGGTTAATTCTATCATTCGAAGATTCGATTCATTCCCCTTGTTTCCCTTCCATTACAACCGGAAGATTTTCATTAGGTATTATACAGTTGATTAACCTTATTCTGCTGCTGTTGCTGCTGCTACTCTGCTTGTTGGCGTCTCTGCTAGCAATCAGAATCTGCAGCAAAAAATTTTTAAAAAAACGAACCATCCTTTTAACTATATGGTAAAACAGATAAACGGCGTAAATATGTTGCTTGATTAGTTGTTACCAACAAGAGGTTGAGAAGGCCGTGTTTCTTGTCGACGAAAGAGCAGTAGCCGTTGATGTAGGCATCTGCCAGACCAAGGTCTGCTTCCGTCGCGACCTGCAGCGAAATGATCGTTTAATTGGTTAATTACCCAGTTGAGATCATAGTACAACACAATATGTGAGTGAGATCACGTTGAAACTACTAACAGATGAGTTAATCAAAAAATAAGTATAAACCTTCCAGTAGAAGAGTGGGTCGTGGACTCGCATCACACATTTGGCCTGGCATCTCTTCCCTGCCTCACCAAAACTGAACATGGTGCCTCCTTCCTCCAGCAATCTTCCATACAATTTTCTCATCGTCATTTCAGGGTAATTTAATCGAAATCATCGTAAACCAACGATACAGAAATTACTTGCTTCTATTGGTAGTATTACCAACAATTAATTTGCTCATTCAAATGAAAATACAGAACATATATGTATGTATGTACACGTATACGTATACGGTCGACATACGTCAAGTTACCGACGGAGACGTAGCCGGCGAGGAACCTGGTGACGAGGAGCCGAGCCCCGGCCTCTGTCCACGACGGCACCATCTGCTTCGGGTTCGCCAGCAGCTGCCGCCGGCCGCCGCCGCCGCCGCCGTCTACCTCTCCCAGCAGTAACCCCCTCGCCGCGGCCATGCCGGCCTTGAGGCCATCCTCGTGGAAGCCGTAGCCCTGGTAGGCGCCGCAGAACCAGAGGCCCCGGCATCCCTGGACGCGGCGGAGCTCCCCGGCCGCCGCCGCCACGGCCACCGACGGCACCGGGTGGCTGGTTTTCCAGCCGAGCAGGACGTGGTCCGGGACGCGTGGCGGGTTCAGCGTCACAAGGAACGGCCGCCTCCCTCTCCCCGCGGACTCCTCGATGTTCTGATTTGAATTCAATGGAATTCCGGTTAAATTTCAGTTGAATTCGATCGAGATTTGACATAGATAGTATACGTCACCTGGAGCAGGTTGAGCCAGTAGGTGACGCAGACGCCGTTGGTGGTGGTCCCCAGGAAGTTCCAGGCGCTCCACGCCGACGGATTCCGTGGCATCAAGCTCTTGTCGCAGTGGAGGTATATGTCACTGCAACAGCATTTTTGCATGCAAATTTGATTCCCCTTTTAGGTGTTCTTTTTCAAAAGATATCGATATATACCATCTGATTAGATGCATATGTCGATCACGGTGTTTTAATAGGCTGAGAATTTTACATTATTTTTGCTGCACGAATTCTACAGTGATATCCGTTTGCTGGTAAAAAATATTTACGTTTAACCAAGTTTTTATGAAAATAAATAATATTTTTAATACAAAACAAACATTTAAAACATATTTAATTTTACATATAATTAAACTAATTTAATATTATAAATGTTATTAAATTTGTCAATATATTCAATCAAATTTTAAAAATTCGAAAAACATTATTAAAATAACTTATAATATATATGAAACGGAGACAGTACAACGTAGTTTGCAATGCAATCAAATCTGGGTGGCTGTGTGTTTACCTGTAGATGTACTGAAACGCGCCGAGGATTCTGCGCTCGTCGTGGGTTGCTTCGTCCCCCAGGATCCTGAGAGCGTCGGGCGCGTGCACGGCGAATATGATCCTGTCGTACGCCTCCTCTGAGCCACCCGCCTCCACGACCCTGTAACCTCCTGTATGTTTTTCCTTTATACAATAGTAATACGTAACAATGGTATTTTTTTAATATAGTATAAAATATGACACAATGATTTTAAATTTTAAGAGGCAACCGTTCAAATTTATATTCGTATGATATGTTAGGACGGAGAGAGTACCATTCATCTGTGGTTAATTTAATGATAGGTTAGCTATGCTATACGCACCTCCCTCAAGACCTGAAACGGATCGGATTTCACAGCTGGTCTTAATCTGACAGCCCAAGTTGTCGAGCTCCTCCCTTACCTTCATTATCAACAATTAAGCACCATCAGTGCTTAAGTAACTGTAGTACTAATAATTAAGCAGTAGGTGCATAATTACAGTTAACAGTGAGTTTGGTTTACGGGTACCCTGTTTACGTAGGTATGGGAGCGGCCCTTCACGGTCAGCCACTGGGGTCGGCCGAACAGCTGCTTGTGCAGATCGGCACGTTTAATTTTGTACGTACACAGAAAAGAACAATTATTAAAGCTAGAAAAAATTGATTAATATTTGCAAGGAATAATTAACAAATTACTGTATCCGTTGCATATTATATTGTAAAGACGTCTTAACCTCTTTCACCATTATCTAGAGTTACTAGCATACAATACGAATTTAAACACATATATAAAATACATTTATGTATTTATATATGAATCTATTCAAAACTTCGGATGTAAGTAAGCAGGGATAGTCGTGGGCGTGGACTGGAGCAGCAGCATAGGAAGGAAGGGAGGAGGAGAGAAAGTGTACCTGCAGGAGATGGTGGTTGCGGCAGAAGGAGAGGACGAAGAAAGCAGAGAAGCACAGAACTCCCTGTGACGGGCACGACCATATGCACGCGCAGATCGGGATCTGCATGATCGATCGATCGATCGCCACGAAGAAAATTGTCACTAATCGATCAATTATTGAACAAACTGAAGATGCAAGGAAAAAAAACAAATCAAAGTCGATATGATATGAATGATTGAACGGCCGTACAAGGTAGGCCTGCTGGAAGAGGCGAGAGTATCCGTGCGACTGGATGAAGTGCGCCAGCGTCTCGTTCCTGTCCAGATCAGGGTTGTTCTCGTGCTCCTCCAGGTACCTGGTCATGTATGTACGTACACATCTATATAAACAATCAAAAAAGAATACGTACAATATACATACACGATACTGTATGTATCACTCTGAACATATATATAATAATGGACTTGAAATGAAAAGAATTAATATGCGTACGTGAGGACGTCGTCCTTGAACTTGAGGATCTCGCGGATCATGCGCCAGAAGGCGGGGCTGAGGGCGTTGGTCTTCTGGGCGAGGAGGCCCGCGAGGCCGTTGCGGCTGCCCCACTCCATCGTCGACATGTTCTCGTCATCCTGCTGAGTGCTCACGGAGAAGGACATGTCCGACCGCTCCATCTCCACACCCAGCTCCTCGAACCACTCCAGCATGTTCGGATACGTCACCTGCATCCATCCATCGTGCATCCGTGAAGCTAGGTTAATTACTTGTGCAGGAACTGGGGGCGCAGCTGGTCGTGGGGGTAGTTGGTGGCATTTCAAGCCAAATATTGTGCAACGTATTTTATTTTTAAGCTAATTAATTTACAATAATTGAAAGCTATTCAAAATTTATATTTGAAAGTTATATATTCTCGATAGATTTTATTTTTATTTTTTCATCATTTCGAATGTTTTTCTAATTCGAGTAAAAAGTTTAGATCTTTTCGACGGAAAGTTTTATTTCAAAGTTGAACAAATCGAGTAAAACTTTATATTAAAAGCCTAAAACTTTTGACTCAGAAAATAAAACTTTTGTATGAAAGTTTTATTCTAAGTTTTAAAAAATCGAGTAAACTTTCAACTAAAAATCTTAATCTTGTTGCTCAAATTTAAAACTTTCAACTCAATTATTTATTTATTATTTTGTCAAAAAAATTAATGCTAAATAAAAATTAGTACTAATCAACGGTTCTGGAAGTGCATAGGTCGCCAACACACACGTGTGGACTAGCGATCCCTAATTGACATGGCAACCACAGGGTAAACCAGGATCGAGCTTCAATTTTCTTCCTTGAAGCCTGCTTGAAGCCCACACAATGCAAGGCTACAAATTAATTTAAGTAGTCATATTGATTTTCTTTTGGTTTAGAGTAATGCTAACAAATAAAAGAAAATAAAATTGTTTACTAGCAAAAGTGCTAAAATGTTGAGTTCTTTTAGTACTAGCCCTATACAATTATTGTAGTTGACGGATATGAGTTCTGTAATATGCCATCATACTTGCATTTTTCTATATGTTTCTTTGTGCGATTGCGATCATTTAACTATGCTTGAAATCTATTAGGCCCTATATGAAATATACCATGCACTAAAAGCAAACATAGATGATGTTTTATGCACAGACAGTTTTTTCGTGAACGTACAAAAGTATTGCACATCAATATATTAGAAGAAGAAAAACATCCAGGCGAGTACACAAGCGGCCATACAACAAGAAACCGCAACAGCAACTGAAAATTGACAAAAAAGAGAGCTACTACAGTGGCCGACAGCACCCACAAGGGAGAAGGAGGGGAAGAGGGGGGTTTGCGAGGTACACTACACTCCCAAGCAAGCTCCAAAAAGGGAAGCGCCAGCCATGTACCATAGGCAGCTCTCCGGGAGGATGGACTCTAGAACCGCCGAGACCGAAGAGAGTACAAAGTCAAAAAGCCCTGAAATTCTGGTCCTTCCACAGCTACCAGGAGACCAGAAGAACCAGGGAATTGAACCTGACGAGAAGGTGCTCGGGTAGGCAAGCCCTGGATGAAGGCCACCAATCCTGGAGCCCACTACCATGGGAGGAGAGAGAGAGAGAGAGCAAACCATCTAGAAGGCGACAGAACACAGAGCCAGACTTGCCGAGCGAACACGCAGTCGAGGAGGATGTGGTTAACCGTCTCAACGTCCTACGTGCAAAAAGGGTAGGTCAAGTGGCTAGCAATGCCACGCTTCTAAAGGAGATCCACTGTCCAACAGCGTCGCGGAAGTACGGACCAAAGAAAAAACTCACATTTCGTAGGACCCTTTGCGTGCCAGAGATCAGCACAGGCAAAAGAGAGCTGGCCTAGAAAGAGCGCCTGGTAGGCCGAGCGCGCTGAGTAGCGCTGGTCACCCATCCAACGTCAAACAAGGCGGTCTCGGATGCCCGGAGAGAGCTGAATGTGAAGCACCGCATCACACATTAGAAGGAACTGGAAGATGACCGGAACAATAAGGGCGCCACAGATATCCAAAACCTAGGAATGGTTTAGAAGACCAGAAGCAACCGTGTGTGACCTCCGGAGACGCGAAGAGGAGATCTGGCGCCAAGGAGACGATCGAGTGGCCATCAATCCACTGGTCGGACCATAACAGCAAGGACTTCCCATCTCCCAGCATGAAGAAGGAAGACGCCATGAACAAGTCAGAAACTGCCCGTTCAACTGGGGTTGTCAGATCCGTCCAATAGGGATGCCCTAAGCGTTAGAGCCAATGCCACCGGATACGCAAGGCAAACCCTGCCAACCTGAGATCAGGAATTCTCAAACCATCGAGCGCTTTGGGACGACATACGTTCGTCCAAAACACTCAACACTGCCACCCATTAGCTGAGTCCGTACCCGTCGACAGAAAGGCGCGACGCCTCTTGTCGATGGCGTTGATAACCCAGGCTGGAAGACCGACCACCACAGACACATGAACCAAGATGGAAGAAATGATAGACTGGACTAGCACATAGCGGCCAATCAACGTAGTGAGACGACCCTTTTGGGCTGCCTTCGGCAATTTGCAAACGGACAGTGAGATGCCGAGGTAGGTGAAAAAAAAGTCAGAGATCGAGTAAGAAAAACAGGCTTGGATCAGCTCCAAGTCCTTCGCCGAGCAGTGAATCAAAGTAATCGAACATTTGACGAAGTTGGTGCGAAACCGACAGCTGCACCAAAGAAGTGGACTTAATTCCATTACATGCATTATCGTGGCGTATACAGTGTGCCGGTGGGGCATGGCGCATCCAGATCGATCGTCCCACACGGCATCAGGGCCGGCATTTGAGAAGGGGTCGATCAGCCGCAGCTCATTACATGCTTTGTCTGTACGTAAAAAAGAAAGTACAGAATCCCGATCGATGGAGACTGGACCGTAGACCCTGCACAAATTTAAACTTGTGGCTACAGCATTACTAGAACTCACTAGTGTACCACACACTATTTAGCTAGCAGCTAGTACACTATTTGTACTATTAACGAGCACACGTGATTAATGACTTCGGTCGTAAACAAGATCCGGCCGCGAATCAGTAACGGGTATAAAAATAGTACTAATCTTGAGGCTGGCATATGTTGACGTGTCGTGTTTACTTTGCAGCTCCTGGCTAGTCGCCAATTTGCCAAGTAGCTGAGGTGCTAAAGAGGCCAATTGGTTAATAATCTATCGCTGTCTGCGTGTCTAATTCGGGTCGTACGTCGGCCATGGTTTTGGCCGCGTGACACCGTAAGGCGATCGCTGCCTCCACGTAGCCCCTTAACACCCCACCCGCCGACCATTCAAACCTCGTCAAATTTCCATCTAATGCTACTGCATCTGTGTAGGCATTATATCTGCAGCAATAAATTTCCCTAATTTCTTGCGTCTTTGATTTTTCTAACTGAAATTGATATTCCTTATTTACCTTTTGATTCTAGCTTTCCTAGTGATGGTGGCATGAATGAGGCAAAACGGAGAACATTAAGTAGGCAAAATGTATACACGTTGGGAAATGAAATGGCAGTAGATAACTGTTTGAACAAGATTGGCATGTAGAGGCAAGAAATCAGTAGGTGATTAGGAAGGAAATGACGATGAACATGGGTAAAATACTGGGAATGCTGCATGTATATATAGCTAGAACATGTGCACGTACGTACCCTGTTGAAGACCATGAACCCGAGGTCGAGGTCGACGGGCCCGGCGTCGCCGTCGACGGACACCGTCCTGGCGTGCCCGCCGAGGCTGTCCTCCTTCTCGTACAGCGTCACGCGCACGCCGCCGCTCCTCGCCGCCTCGTGCGCGGCCGCCAGCCCGCTCACCCCGGCGCCCACCACTGCCACCCTCATCGCGTTGACGGCGGCGCGCGTGACACCGGCGAACTGGCGAGGCGCCGACGCCGGCGATGGGCTGGGAGTGGCGCCGCGCGCGCGCGGAGGGAGGAGGAGGCGAGGGGAGGCGCGGCGCGAGCGAGCGGGCGGGCCGTCGAGGACGAAACGGAGTGGGTGGGATCACTGGGATGGATAAGGCTATAAGCGCACCACTGGCCATCCGAGCCGTCCAAGTTTTCACCGTTTTTTACTACTGTTCATCGGAATTACTGTGTTGTACAGCTTTATATTTATTACCAGTGTTTGAAAAGTACGAACTTTTTTTGGAACTGTTATACCGAAAAAAAATTAATTCAAAGTCTTCCGGCGATTAACCACCGTCCGATTTGAGTTAGTGGAAAAAAACATGAATGATTTGGTTCATTCGGCCAACAGCCTACGACTGTTCGAGTCCACGTACGTTCTGTACTCCCTCCTCTCGACTGCTTTTGTTTTCTCGGTGCATATTTTTTGAATTACTAAATAAAGTAAATTATATAAAATTTGTTTAAAAACTATATTAATTTATTTTAAGTTTATTTTATTTAATAATTAATTAATAATGTGTTAATAAGTTGCTTCGGCTTACGTATGCAGAGGAGAAGCTTGGAACTTGTGCAGCTCGACACGTTTTTTGGATTAATAGTATTTATTTATAAAGACACAGTTTTTAAAAACAACTTCATCACTATTTTTGTATTAAAATATAAATAGAAACATCAGTAAAAATATGATTTTTATTAAAATATTTTTAAAGACTAATCTGTACTTTATGGTTTTTTAACGACAATTATCGATTCGAAGTGAGTAACATTTTAGTGATTGTTTGCTTAAGTGGAAAATATATATAATTATTTCTTTACACCTGTTGCTGAATCTGGTCCCTGTAAGCCACGACTTACATTTAGCAAATTAGGACTTATGGACTGGCTATGATTTCCTTTAGATCTTGTTTGGATGGGCGCTACAACATGGATTGTCTGGGATATGGAAGAGATTATATGCCCCCAATTTTCTCGTAGTCTCCAATAAGACACCCTGGACACCAAAATTTTCCACCCAATGTAAAGTAAACATCACGCATAAAAAAACAGCAAATATTTTTTCCACCCAATGTAAACTAAACATCACGCATAAAAAACAGCAAAAAAACATCTTCATAAAATAGAAAGTATTGACAATATCGGTCTGCAAACCCATCTAGATTTTCGGGATCTATAACCTTCTGACGAATTGCATTCACTACTAGAGAAACCATCATTGGTTGAAGTGGCAAAAACCACAGTAGTCCCGGTTTAAGTTGCACCCGGGACTAGAGATGATCTCAAGTCCCGGTTTAAAAAGTCTATGGCTCTCTAGGAACATTAGTCCCGGTTCATGTCACGAACCGAGACTAAAGATCATCTCTAGTCCCGTTCAAATGTTGTCGAGCTCGTCGAGCGCCGAACACCTTTAGTCCCGGTTGGTAACATCAAACGGGACCGAGATGCTATCTTTAGTCCGGTTGGTGCTACCAACGGACTAAAGATGCCCGGTGCTCGAAGTTCGACGCCATCGACATCATCTTTAGTCCTGGTTGGTAACACCAACGGGACTAGAGATGCTATTTTTTGTCCCAGCTTAAAAAGTGAATGTGCTTATTTTTTAACCGAACCTAATAAAAATATATAAATTTTGCCACATGATTCAAATGGCCAAAAATTAATTTAAGAGGATCTCGTAATTTCAAAAAGTGTGGTGTTGTGCGGAGGTGGGTGATTGAAGATAGAAGGAAGCTTTAATTTTGTTATTACATATCATCATATTGTTATTAACTAATGATTCTCAATATACAAAATCTTTTGTAAAATTATTTTAGTGATAATATACGAATCGGAGGGATGTACAATATTGATAAGAACATTTAAACCCTGGCCGTCACGTCTAGTTTATGCGTGTTTAACAAGTTTTACGCGTATTGTTCCCGTTTCGCCCTTTAACTCGAAGTCGGTTTTTAAAACGGTCATAACTTTCGCATATGGACTCCGATCGAGACGTTCCATATATGAAAATCGATCAGAAAAAAATTTCGGATGCGTTCGTTCGTGGTCTTGCCGCGTTAGGCGATTTTATTTTCCCCAAAAAAGCCTCAGAAGATTGTCTTTTCGAGCCGGGAAGCTTTTTTCCGATTTTGAGCGTGTCTTCCGAATTTTCCACACGCCACGTCTTTTGCTTGTTTATTTATGCTCAAATTTTATGTGGTTACCTCTCGTGTGCTCCTAAGTCCATAAAAATATAAAAAAATAAAACAAAAAATTCAAAATTTTCCTCTCTTGCTCAACAGGAGATGAAAATGAAGAAAAGTGAGGGGCAAAAGAGGAACAATATATAGAGGAACACATTAATGTCTAGTATTATCTATGTTTATTAAATTTTAATATTATTGTTTTAAACCTATATTCAATGAATTTAATTTGACCCTATTAATGAATTATTTAATTGTTAACCCTAGCCGGGACCAAATAAATTTAGAAAAATAACGAAAAATTATCTTTTGCGGTTGGTGGCACCAACCAGGACTAAAGGTGAATTAGAAATAGCGGAAATTATCTTTAGTCCCGGTTGGTGGCACCAACCGAGACTAAAGGTGAATTAGAAATAGCGGGAAATTATCTTTAGTCCCGGTTGGTGTCACCAACCGACTAAAGGTGAATTAGAAACAATGGAAATTATCTTTAGTCCGGTTGGTGGCACCAACCGGGACTAAAGATGAATTGAAAATAGCGGGAAATTATCTTTAGTCCCGGTTGGTGCCACCAACCGAGACTAAAGATGAATTGGCTATATATATCCCTGGCTCGCATCGTCTTCTCCACAGATCCAACACTTAGCATATTTTCAGATCTCTTTCCCTCTCTCTAGCTCTCTTCCTCTTTCTCTCCCTCTCCCTCTCCCTCTCCTCTCTCTCTCTCCCTCTCCCCTCGGCAAGCAAGGGGAGGGGAGGAAATGGCGGTGGCGGGGAGGAGGAGGTGGCGGCGCGGGCGTCATCTTCTCACCGGCGAGCGGGAGCTGGCGGCAGCGGCGAGCGAACGAAAAATTGATGTTGTTGTATTTTATTGTATATAGTGGATTTTGTTGTATATATGTGTGAACAAATTTGTGATAGTATTTGATCTGTGATTTTTTTGGATTTTGAAGATGTATTTGATAGGTGGAGAAAAAAATGAAAAAACATTTGGGATATGTATTGTTCATTGCTATTTGTGAATCGTGATATTTGATTTCGTATTTGTGATGATTTTAGGATTTTGACAAAAAAAGAATCTGAGGGCAAGGGGTGGAGAAAGGGTAAATTTAAAAAAAATTAAAAAAATCTTTAGTCCCGGTTGAAGCCACCAATCGGGACTAAAGATGGCGGAGCCGGCCACGTGGCTCCGCCATCTTTAGTCCCGGTTGGAGCTTCAACCGGGACTAAAGATGCATCTCTAGTCCTAGTTATTTAACCGGAACTAGAGATCGCCTATCTCTAGTCCCGGATTCGTAGTCCCGGTTTGACAACCGGGACTACTGAGGGTTACGAACCAGGATAATTGTGGCTTTGTCCAGTAGTGATTGAAACAGACATACGGACGTTGGATCGTGTGATAGACTTTGAGTGAGAGAATGCCTCCGATAGCAATTGACAAAATATGTGTGATTAGCACGTGGCAATCGTGAGACTTCATTCCAACCAGTTTTAAATTGTCTAATTTAACGTACTTACTTATCCTCGCTGAATAGTCGATGAAACTTTAATATCTTTCAGGCATGATAACATCGTGATCTTCTTATCCTTTGGTGTGGCAAGCTGGAGGAAGGTACACTCTTTCTGTCTCTACATCTGTTACACGCAGGAGTTCACAGCGAATATTCATCTCTTGTAGATCAAGACGTGTGTTCAACCCGTCCTTTGTCTTTCCAAAAATATTCAGCAATAGGTCAACCAAACTCTCACACAAATTCTTTTCGACACGCATCAGATCAATGTAGTGACGGATCTCAATATCTTTTCAGTAAGGTAGTCACCAAAATATGGATTTTTTCTTCAACATACCCTTGTCCATTGCCTTACTATGTTTTCTTTTCTTCCCAAACTCATTAGTTATGTCTTTGACTATGTTGTGGACCTCATCTCCGGACAAATCCTTGGGTGCAGGATGAAGCTCCCTCTTACCATTGAAAAATTTCTTTTTTTTCTAAATGTGTAATGGAGCGGAAGCCATCTCCTATGACCCATGTAAACCATCTTTATTGATTTCTTCAGCCACCTACTGCGTGTATGTTCCATACAGTCGAAGCTTGCCTTCTTTTCTTCCATGGTTTGTCCAGAAAGATTGCCAAGTGTGGGATAGTCATTAATGGTACAGAACAATAGAACACGTAGTTTGAAGTTCTCCTGACCGTACACATCCCAAGTTTTCACACCTTCTTTTTAGAGAATCTCAAGATCATTGATAACAGGCTCCAAGAACACATCCATATCATTGCCGGGTTGTTTCGGTCCTTGGATTAACAAGCACAATATAATGTATTTTCTTTTGAAGCACAACCATGGTGGTAGGTTATAGTTTGCAATCAAAACTGGCCAAGTACTATGAGAACTGCTCATATCTCCGAAAGGATTCATGCCATCCGTACACAAACAAATTCTCAAGTTTCTAGGGTCGGCTATGAATTCTTGGTATTTTCGATCGATATTCCTCCATTGAATCGAATTTGCAGGATGTCTTAGCATACCAATCGTTCCTTCTCTCTGTGACATGCCAACGTACTAACTTTGTTTCCTTGGGGTTGGTAAAGATTCTCTTGAAACGATCAATGATAGGTAGATACCACACAACCTTTACCGGACCACCCCGCTTTGACTTCTTTTCTTCGTTAGCACTCTTCGTTCTCTTGTATCGAGAAGCCTTGCAAACCGGACAAGCATCTAAGTCCGCATATTGCTTGTGGTATAATATACAGTTGTTTAGACAAGCGTGAATTCTATGGACCTCTAACCCTAGGGGACACAAAACCTGCTTTGCTTCATATGTCGTCTCGGGCAATGTATTCTCATTAGGAAGCATGACTTTCAAAATTCTCAAAAACTCTTGTCTGTCCATCCACTACTTGCCTTCAGCTTCATTAGCTCCAAGGTAGCTAACAATTTGGTGTGTTTTGTCTTGCATCCGGTGTATAGAGGCTTCTCTGAGTCACTGACCAACCTGCTGAACTCCATGGAATCTCTCTTGTTGTAGGTTGGGTCCTCAACGTCATGTAACATGTCTTGCAGCAGATCATAATCCACATCAACCATTTCACCGCCCAATGGAGAAGATACAAATATTTCATGTTTATCTTCATCTTCCTGATTTTGTGCACCACTTCTGTCTACAGCTGCACCACTGCCTGATTCTTGCTCTCCATGTTTTCACCCAACATGTGTAGCCCTCCATGAATCCTCGTTGTATCAGATGAGCATGTATGTCCACTCTGCTATCAAACATATTGTCATTTTTGCAATCTGCACATGGATAACACATGTAATCATTCTTTCTTCTTTTCCTATCCTCCTCCGTGGCGTTTATAAAATTTAACACGCCATTTCGATACTCTTCGCTATAACGTCGCACAGTTTTCCCATACATCCAACTTCGATCCATCCCTGAGCTACAAAAAAGTGGAAAATATTAGATATACATTTTGTAGGTAAGTATTTACTAAGTTTATGAGAATTGCCTACTAATTTTCAATTACTTTTCCACTTTCTGATTTTCTTGGGAAAAAGAGACAAAAATCGCCCCCTCCTCCTCCCGTGAACAGTGGGATAACCAATACAATAGGTGATGTAAGTATTTATAGCCTGCAATAAATATCTGTAACAACCAACGAACTAGCAACTGTGACGGGTATTTTAGTTATCTTTGTCCGGCCTAAGTAAATGCCCGTCACTGATGACACTCATCGGTGACGACCTTAATTGTTATCTCAATCGGGCCATCAGTTCGAGCGCGTCATAGATGATAAACATCGGTGACGGGCTTCTATTGGGGCCCGACAAAGATATGTTATCTTTGTCGGGCCTTGAATTGCGCCCATCACCGATAGGTACCATCCCTGACGGGCTCGAGTTTTATGCACATCTAACATGTCTGTGCGAGTATATCTTTGTCGACCTTTCTTTAGGCCCGTTTAAGATGATTTCGTTGTGACGACCCATAAATCTCAGGCATATGATGGATCATCACAGAGGAAAGGATCTGTAGATAGTTGGCAATAGATATGTACTAGATCATTTATTCATGGCCCACCCCTCTCTCGCACAGAACTTGTTGGAGCACATGCGCTGTCTACATGTTAGTAGTATATTTTTTCCTCTCCCCCTCACTCTCCTCCACCTAAGCACAATATTATTTGGCATCTCTTATAGCTTGCCTTCATCAACTACCTGTACATGCTCTAACAGTTTAGCTATAAGATTGCCTTTATTTTTTTCTCTTTCTCTCATCTATGTATTTAATGCATATATTTTAGAAGATGTGTAAAGCTAGTTTTTGCATGAGAGCCAATACTTCTTATTTTTACTAGTCTCTCTTTTTCACGTATGCTTGTTAGGCTTATACCCTGCTATCCTACCACTACTGGAGAAAGCCACACTAGTCCCGGTTGGTAACCCTCAGTAGTCTCGGTTGTCAAACCGGAACTACGAATCCGAGACTAGAGATAGGTGACCTCTAGTCCCGGTTAAATAACCGGGACTAGAGATGCATCTTTAGTCCCGGTTGAAGCCACCAACCAGGACTAAAGATGGCGGAGCCACGTGGCCGGCAGATTTAATATGCATTTCATATTTTGAACATAATAATGATTCAACTCAAATTAGGAGCAGGTATGTTACTCACTGGAAACTTCATCCGCACAGAAAGCTTATCTTTCCAATTTCCGCGAACATTGACCCGAAATCGTTCCCATGCCCTACGTGCAGTTGAAAGTTAGCATGTAATTATCCGAGAACCGCATATATGCAATAGAAAGTAAGATGGCATTACCTGTTAAACAGTTCAAATATGTCGGAGTACGTGGACTCTGGTTTATCCATTGAGTCAAAGACATGGATCTTCGACTGACCCATGTCAAGTACTAACAGAATCCAGTGGAATCTGCAAATTAGTTTAGATGACACATATGAAACTTTATGTATGCACGGGATTGAAATTGGTTCAGAAAGAAAGAAAAAACTTACGCAGTATTGTAGGGCAGAAGGATGAAGGACCGAAAGGGTTGCTTCACAAGCGCGTTGTATATGTTGTCCACGGTGTCATTAGGAAACTGATCAACCGATGGGCCGTTGATTTTGCGTGGATCCATGAATCCATGCTTGGTACATTCGTGCTTGTTGCAGTATTGGATTGCCATTCTACAACGGTTAAAAGGAATTTTAGTCAGCTAAATTCAAGGAGGTAAGAAACGAAATAACAGGACGATACTTACAAAACTCGCGCGGTTAGAAGTGAGACGTCGAGGGCATCAAGTTGGTTCAGGTCGAATATATCTTCGAATCGGAGATAGAGGTAGTCATCTCCATCGAAGAAGTAGTCAATTGAATATTTGCATGTTATCATGTCTTCACCCTTGCTGGATCGTTGCATGTACCACTGATGAAAGCGGTACATCTGAGTTGGAAGCCTTTTCACGAGATCCAGTTTGACGAGAGGCTTTCCAAGGTTGAACTTGTATTTAAGCGGAGCCTTCGCCAAGGGTGCACGCCCGTGTAATTGATCCATATTAATTCTAGCTTCTTGCATGAATTGTCTTAAATAAGGTCTAATATTTGGAATCGTGTTGAACTCCAGAGGCTTCAGTGGCTGCATGCCAAGCTGGGGTACATCTTTGCCCACTTTCTTCGCCCTGCCAGCAGCCGACCGCTTTGGTGCGGGTGGTAGCGTCTTCTCAATTCTCTGAGTCTTTCTTGGACGACCGCTTGATATTGACGGCGCGCTCTTGGATGATGACCGTTTAGGAGTCGGTGCTCGTTGTGGTGACAGAGGAGGGTTGGAAGGCAGTGGAGTTAGAGACGGCCGTTTAGGAGTCGGTGCTCGTGGAGGCGACGCAGGAGGCGGAGGAGGCAGAGGCGACGAAGGAGGCGGAGGAGACGGCCCACGTGGAGGCGAGGGCGGTGGAACGATAGGAGACGCTGTTCGTCCGGGAAATTTTATGAAGATCTTACTCTAGAGAAATATTCCATGAGCCGTTTCTCCTAGTGTCATCTCCCTGTCTCCTCCGGGGATATCCAGCTCCAGATCTTCATAGCCGCGTTCCACCTGTTCAATTTCAACCTTCGAGTACGAAGGTGGAACGGGCCGGGAGTGGTAGGTGCCGTCTCGGGCTACTGGAATAGCCATGCCCGACGCAACCTGTTCGAGAAGATTGCTTATTAGTTAATAATGAACGTTGATTGACAAGTTATTCAAGAAAATATACGTACAACATAAAAGTACGAACATACCTTTATTGTTATGTTTTTCAGCGGGATGTGCAGCTCACACGGGGTCCGTTGTGTGATGTCATCCACGGGGCATGGCGGACCCGGTTGAGCTTGTGGGGCCAACTCGCCTTCATTTCCAGTAGAAGCGTAGCTGCTGCGGTGCTGTTGGAGTTGTGCGGTTGTTGTGGGATCCGGCTGTTGGCTAACCCACTGGCTCTGTTCCTCAGCCAACCTTAGGGCCACCCTTTCGTCGACAATCTGATCGATCTGTGAGAGCTTCATTTCCATCTCAGTGAATCTAGCATCATTCTCTCGCTTTGACCTCATTCGGCTCCTGTATGTGTCGACGTCAGCTTGGAACCCATATTTCCAGGGGACGACGCCTTTTCCTCACGTACGCCCCGGGTGCTATGGGTTTTGGAGGACGAGCGTTAGCTCGTCCTTCTCTCTATCGGGCATGAACGAGCCCGAGGAACTGGCCTGCACCGCCTCCTCTAACCTCCGTCCAGCTTCTTGAATTTCATCACCAAAGATCACTGTGTCATCGACGGGATTAAGTGAGCCACCGTGAGCATAGAACCAGTTCTTTGATCGTTCCGGCCAGTTTGCTGTGCCTGGAACAATATCCCGTGCTTCTAGGTCGGCTTCCATTTTTTCCCATTTCTCCATTGCTTTTTTATAGCCGCCTGACCCAAGCCTGTCATGGTATTTTTTTTTGGCTGCGTTGGCCTTGTTCTTTTCTATGATAGATTACGCTTCTTCACTGGTCTTGTGCTCAACAAAAGCATCCCAATAATCTCTGAGCTTTGGGAAGTTGTCAAAGTCTGGTGTCTGGCCCTTCATGATATATTTCTTGTGTAACTATTTCTTGTAGTTCCTGAAGAGCTCTGCCATTTTCTTCAGCGTCCATTCCTTGACCCTTGCCTGATCTGAGTCTGGGATGGTGAATGTTTGCAGCATTGTCATCTACAACATCTCTTTCTCTGAGTCTGGGAGATAGCTCTGCTCCTTTCCTCCTTTGGTAGACCGCTTCCAGTTGGCAACGCTTACAGGCATGTGATCCCTCACCATCCATCTGCTGTGCGCCACAAACTTCCTTGCGACGTCCTCTGGGGCAATTGGTCGACCGTCACGTGCCACCACCATTATGACATGTCGACCCTCTATTTTCTTGCTGAGGCCGCGTGGCCTCTTCTGTCCAGTGGAGGCGGAGGCGGAGGCGGAGGCGGAGCCCTCATTCCCCTCCTCGTTCCTCTCCTCGTCTCCCCCCTCGTTCCCCTCCTCGTTGAGGTACTGATCTGGATCTTCGTGTCCCTCCTCGTTGTAAAACTCTGTTCCTCGTGCGATCTCATCAAGGAGAAACTGTTCCTCGTCACGATCCGCCATTTGATTGTTGTGGGTTGAGGACTTAATCAAAGAATTCTAAAAAAAATTATTCGGTTAATACATGTATCAATTATTCAGGAATAACATGTATGTCTATGTAAAAAAACATAGACAAAAGAAGAAGATTGAAAAATAGATGAAATCCGACAGACACTAGATCCAATTGTGCACATCCACAATGGTGATATTTTTCAGAAGTCACTTCCTAGATTACATCCACACTGAACGACCGAACGAACGAACGACCGAACGAACGACCATTCGTTCAATCTATCGTTCACGTCTCCGTTCGGTCGTTCGTTCATTCACCCTAAACCATAAACCTAACCCTAACCCTAACCTATCGTTCGTTCACGTCCGTTCGTTCGGACCCTTAACCCTAACCCAAACCCAAATCCTAAACCATCGTCCGTTCGTTCTAACGTTCGTTGACGTCCGTGAGTACGATCATCTGGAGGAGAGGAAAGAAAGAGAGGAGAATGATGTGAGGGAGATAAGGTGGAGAGGAGAGGAAGTGGAGAGGAGAGGAGAGAGAGGACGTTGCATGCCTATGTACGTTGTAACGACCGAACGAACGACCGACCGACCGAACGAACGAATGACCGAACGAACGATCGAACGAACGAACAAACAAACGAGTGTTCGTTCGAACGTCCGTCCGTTCGTCCACGTCCGTACGTCCGTCCGTCCGTCCGTCTGTTCGTCCACGAACGAACGATCGAATGAACGACCGAACGGACGACAGGCACGCGACCGACCGAATGAACGAGTGTTCGTTCGTCCGTCCGTCCGTTCATCCACGTTTGTACGTACGTCCGTCCGTCCGTTCGTCCACGAACGAACGACCGAACGAACGAAGGAACGGACGGCCGACCGACCAAACGAACGAACGAGTGTTCGTTCGTGCATCCGTTCGTCCACGTCCGTACGTACGTCCGTCCGTCCATCCGTCCGTTCGTCCACGAACGAAGGAACACTCTTTCGTTTGTTCGTCCGTCCGTCCGTTCACATCCGTTTGTTGATTTTATCGTTCTCGTTCGTTCAAAAATACAAACTTCATAAGTCACATACACATTCAAATTTAAATCTATTCATGCATTTAAATTTAAATACACATTCAAAATTCTAAATTCACAATATTCATGCATTAAAATTTAAATAAACAGTCCATTTACATATAAAGTCCATACAAATTTACACATACACATCGAAATCATATTCACAAATTTACACATACACATCGAAATCATATTCAAATCTTCCTCATTCATTCACATTCACAAAATTTGCAAATTTAAACATAGCACGACAGCGGCAGCGGCGGCGGCCACGGTGGCGGCGGCGACATGGAGGGGAGACGACGGCGGCGGCAAGGATGCAGGCGGCCGGCGGCGTGGAGGGGGAGGCAAGGTTTAAGGGTTTAGGGGGCGGCCGGCCGGCGTGGGGATCAAGGAGGGGGCGGCAAGGGGAAAACCCTAGCGTGGGGAGGGGGCGGCGGCGGCCACGACAATGGCGGCGATGGCGATGGCATCGACGTCGGCGGCTAACCCTAGCGCGCATCACGGAGAAAAAAGGGGGCAGCGATGGCTAACCTATGGCGCGGCGGCGACGATGACAAAGACGGTGGCACGGCGGTCCTCCGGCGACGACAACGGCGGAGACGGCGTGCTGCGGCGGCATCCTTGTGCTCGGCGACGGTGACGACGAAGAAGACGATGCGGTTGTGCGAAAACGGCTAAGTGTTTGGATTCCAGTGAGGCCCTTGCTATATATAGATACGGCATCTCTTGTCTCGGTTAAAGCCATCAACCGGGACTAGAGATGGTATAGTCCGTTGAAGCCATCAACCGGGACTAAAGATCATACCTTTGTCCCGGTTGAAGCCATCAACCGGGACTAGAGATGGCGGGGCAGCCACGTGGCCCAGGTAGGTGGGCATCTCTAGTCCCGGTTGAAGCCACCAACCAGGACTAGAGATGTTTTCCCGCCCACTGAAATTCACCTCTAGTCCCGGTTGGTTTTAAAAACCGGGAGTAATTATTACAGTGCCCAATTATATTGTGTTATATTCATATATAATTATAATTAACATATATGTTCATATATTCATATATAATTAACTTATGTTCATATAATTAACAAAAATATTATAAATTGAAATAATAACATATAATTAACATTTGCCATATTCCAAACTATTTAAAATTTAAATAATAATATATAATTAACATATATTATTCTCGTGAATTGCCACATAAGCATTATTCTCGTGAATTGCCACATAAGCATTAGCTGTTAGAGCATTATTGTCCTGACCACAAGTTAGGATCTTCTATGATTACGAAGGAAAGGGAGAAAAGTAAGAAAAAAGACCGTGATCCGGATCATGACATGTTGAAGAGACCAAGATCGGTGAAGAAGGCTACTACGGTGGATCATGACATGTTGAAGAGACCAAGATCGGTGAAGAAGGTAGGAAGAAGGCATCGGTGCCTCTCCATGGATCATTAGGAGCAACTGGATGCGGATACGGACGAGACGACTAAGATAAACTATTTCATTGATCCCGATTCATTGGAGTGTGAGATTTGCTTCATGTCTCTCGAAAGTATTGGGATGAGATGGAGCAATCGAAGAACAAGGTAGAACAAAATGAGAAGGGATTGCCACTGCTCTATTACAGTGATGAGAACGGAGCAGTCTCCAAGACCATGAGAGACGATGTTAGATCAGAGAAGAAGACATTGACGTTCCAGCTCATGTCACAGTACTTCTACATGCCAATCACGCATGCCGCACGAGGGTTTAGGGTTTAAAATAGGGTTTAGGGTTTAGGTTAAGGGTTAATGGTAAATGGTTTAGGTTTAGGGCTTAGGGTTTAGGGTTTTGTTAGTGATATGCCCTAGAGGCAACATGGAGATGTTGGATATCACGTCAATGTTTATGTATTTATGAATAAAGTGTTATTCAGTTCCATAAAATAGACATCTTGTATTGATCAATAAGTACGTGACTTATTTATGAGACTCGATATGTATGAATCTATTTCTAAATGATCTCTGATCATATATCATATTATTGGAACAAATATGATTCTAAGATCGGCATGTTTATTGATTGATGATCATGTCTCATAGATCATGGGTATGGAGATACCAAATCAATAAACATGGACATATGTGTTAGAGAACACATTGTTGGATAGACCCACCATGAGACACTAGAGGAATCAATGTGCCATTAGTTGGTCTCAGGTAGTGTTGGTACAAAGTCCTTAGACCTGAGATCACCATGGATTCCAACATGTGTAGTAGCCTACTTTGGGACTACCAAACATGTCACGCCCAGAAATTCACACGAATTCCCTGCAGCTAATTTGTGCATTACACCCTCGTCCGGGCATCCCGAGGTACACAAATCGACGTTATTGATAATACGAATCCTCGTCTTAGAAACAATATAAAAGAGTTACACAAATGCAGCGGAAAGGAAAATAAAACGACTTAAGCTAAAGTTGACACGAGCGAGCGGAACACCAACTCCACAGCTAAACCTTGACGAGAACAAGCCTACACCTCCTCGGAGACCTCGATCTCAACCTCTGGCACTGAAGGGGGAAAAAGAAGCAAGACTGAGTACAACCACCGTACTCAACAAGTCACACCGGAAAAGGGGACATGATGCAAGATAAATAACAAGGAAAGGTCAAGGGGCTCAATTTGCATAAATAGCATTTGCAGAATTTAATAACAATATTTGAAGACAGTAAAACAGTAGAAATATTTAAGCAGTATTAAATAAACACTGTCCAACACTCAAACCCCGTTGCAACAGGCCCATCCATCCACCTGCACTAGTCATGCTTCCACATTTCATTCGAATAAATAAATGAGACTAATCAAGGTGAATCTGGTCGATCGCCCGTAATCGTGGGCACGGCTATTCGAATAGTTTTTACTCTGATCAGAGGTGTACAACTGTACCCACAAGACACAATCCCACAACACGTTACCGTGCGCCGGTGCACCACCATGGTGCCCCGGAAAGGAACCGTGACGGGACCCTTCACATAACCCCTCTAGTCAATCGTACCACACCAAGGTTTCGCCCCATTCCCATCGGGCAATGGGCAGCCCCCTCTAGTGCCGCGGTGAATCCGGAAGCTGATCAGCCCTTAAAACCGAGGCCGACCCAACTCCATCACGCCCACCCTCTCTGGGATACGTCGACTAGAGACAGCTACGCTACAGACCTAGCCATTACCCATGCTGGCTTGTGGTATGCACGGTATTTCTTCCAGGGTTTCCCGAGAACCGGTCCTTAATCGTCATGAGCACGCTAACCAAAGTCCAACCATGTGCTCACGACCCACCTTTTCATAATTCAATATTATTAGAAACATGATCACAACTTAACATCATCTGAGAGTTAACTTCCAGTAATGAAACTTGATTAGTGTGATTCCCTTAAGTGAGCTAGTTGCGCTAAGCATAACTAAGCAAACCTTAAGCTATCATCTAGTCATATTGAACCCCAAGTTATCAATGGTATAAGGTAAACAATCCTATGGTTGAGTACAATAGGTATAATCATCCCATAAAATGACATTCTAAAACATATGCACATTTGAAGGAAAAAGAGATATTTACATAAAATAGGTACAATATGGTCAATGTAAGGTATGACTTGCCTTGCTCGGAGACTAAGGAACTTCGGCGACTACTTCGAAGAGAACGGGCTCGCCAGGAAAACTCGGGATCTACACGACAAACAAAGCACTCAACAAACACCCTAAAAGTCTACTGAAACAGCACTTGAAAAGTATTTTTAATGGATTCTTGACATTTTTCAGGATTTAATGAAATTTGAGTGGGCTAAAACGGAGCTCGGATTCAAAAGATATGAATTTTAGAAGTTTAATTGCGATTTTTAAACTAAACGAAAAGACTAAATTATTTATTGCGTAATTAAGTCCCTGGTGACGTCATCAACGCGCGGCTCGGGCTGACGTCGGCATAACGTCGGCGGGCGGCGTCGGCCCTAGGGCCGACGTCGACACCTGGCAGCGCACGCGGGAGGCCGGGGCGGCGGATTGCTTGCCACGTGGCGAGATCCAGCGGCGGATTCTTGCCACGTGGCGAGATCCGGCGGCGGATCGGCGGCGATCGGACGGCGGGGGCGAAGGCTAGGGTTAGGGTTAGGGTTTCACGGGCGGCGGCGGCGGGCGGCGGCGACGGCCGAGGGTTTTGCAGAACGACCTTGGCGGCACGGCCGGGCGGCCGCGGCGGCGGCGCGCAGCGGCGGCGAGCCCCGGCGGCGGCGCGCGGCACGGCGAACGCAAAAAAAAAGAGAACGGCGCTCACGGCGGCGGGAAGAAAGCAGACGCCGCGACGATTTTGGGGCTAAACCTAACGGGAAACAAAGGAAGCACGCGGCGGCGCGGGGATTTTATAGGGCGGAAAGAGATCGAATCGGGCACGGGATGGCGGGAAAACCTCGCCGCTTGTTTCGGACTCGGAGAGAGAGGATAATCGGCGGCCGTTTCGGGCGGCGGCGGTTGTTGCGGCGCGCGGAAAAGGCGGGCACGGGTGCGACAGCGCGGGCGGAGCCGGCGTGGGGCACGCGCGGCGCGGCGCGTGGAAGCGGCGCGAAAAGAGAGAGGCGGCGCGGCCATGGCGCGGCGGCGGTTGGGCCGGCCGGGTGCGAGGAGGCGACTCCGACAGTGGGGCCCACTGTCGGTGGCCGGCGCAAGAGAGAGCGCCGGACTTTGCGTGGCGCGGTCGGCTCTTGGGCCTTGGCCACGACCGAGGAGGAGGCGGCGGGGCGGAACACAGGCCGGCGGAAAGAGCGGGAAAAGGACGGCCCAAAAGGGAAAAAGGAGGGGAAAAAAAGAAAAAGGGAAAAGGATTTAGGGACTTAATTAAATTCCTGATTTCTTATTTAATTGATTAAAAATACTTAGAGTGCTCTAAAAATTCCAGTAAAAATCCTGTTAGCATATTTTGACATGCAGAATTCAAGAAAAATCCCACCATGTCGTTTCCATTTATTAATTGCATTTTAAAAATTATTGATTGGCTCCAGGTTAATTTCAGAAATTCCGATTATTTCAGGGTAAATTATTTAAATAAATTAGGGAAAAACCCAGGATGTGACAAAACGCTATTCCGTAACTGGGTAGTTATAAAGGTAGTTTTCGGGTTTGCTATGAAACATGGAGTGGGATGTGAGTGATCAAGATGGAATTTGCCCCTCCTTTGGAGAGATATCTGGGCCCTCGAGGTAATGGATTATGGAAATGCATGGCCATGCTAAGTTGATTGAGGAGTCAATCAACGGATAATCCAATACGGTTCGAGTGAATGGTTAAGCTATTGAAGGGATGGCACACATCTTGCCTATAGCTTAACTGGTATCGTGAGGCAAAGGGATTTGTGTAGACATTACAGGTTCAGAGCCGATATTATATTCTTGTATGCTATGGTGTCAATATGTGCTGCTAGGCGTCGCTATTGACAGGTCGGCTGAGTTGGACTCGAGCCGACGATCGGCTAAGTTAGACTATAGCCGAAACCGAGTATACCTGAACCAACAGGGTCGCACGCTTAAGGGGATAATAACAGGCATTCGAGTTGGACTCGAATACGGCTCGATCGGATAGGGATCCGATCGGATAGAGTCCTATGGGCTTACGATGTATGGGCGGCCAACTCTGTGAGATTCGGATAGGATCCGATTCAAAATAGAGTCCTGATCGGCCACTAGTCCCAGTCGGCCAACTCTATATAAAGGGGCGAGGGGTGGAGAGATGCGACACATCAGTTGAATTGCATTGCACCGAGATCAATCTCCACAGAAACCCTCCCACCTTCGAGCCAAAACCCTAGCCTTGCATCGCGTGCTAGCACACGGGTGTTCGGCGTTCGTCCCTGACGTGTGGATACCGTGGCGGCTGCGCTACGTTGCGCGCCGTTGATCAGCCGGATCGGCCGCAATCGGAGCGATGGGGTGTGGTGGAATCGGCTGCAGTCGGGCGCATCGGAGCGAGGCGCGAGAATGCGGTCGGACGACTCGAATCGGTCGATTGGTGAATTGGCTGTCCCCGGGAATCGGCTGTCATCGGCCAGCACAGTTCTAGATCGGATAGCTCTGATTGGTTTTCCGCTGCACACTCCAATCGGTAACGATCTATCGGCCCTTACTTGCAAGTGTTCCTGGTTTGCGCGGTAGAAAAGTTTTTGTTTTCGGCTAGCGTAGCCTCCGCGTAACCCTTCAGGTGTATGGTTTAAAATAGTTTTAAATATGACAATGTTAATTATATGTTATTATTTTAATTTAAAATATTTTTCAAATAAGCCATATGTTAATTATATATTATTATTTAAATTCTAAATAGTTTGGAATATGACAAATGTTAATTATATGTTATTATTTTAATTTATAATATTTTTTGTTAATTATATGAACATATGTTAATTATATATGAATATATGAACATATGTTAATTATAATTATATATGAATATAACACAATATAATAGGGCACTGTAATAATTAGTCCCGGTTCTTAAAACCAACCGGGACTAGAGGTGAATTTCAGTGGGCGGGAAAACATCTCCTCATGTTTACATATAAATCTAGAGATGAAAATGTATAGAAAACAACCGCAAAATACGAAGTGCTAAGATTGTAGATAGCACATGACATGTAGATAACAAAATGTATAGAAAACAACCGCAAATCTATAAGAGGAAGAAGTTGCTAACCTTGTAGATAGCAAATATTTGTGTATTATCACCAAAGAAGTTGCTAACCTTGGCAGCACGGACCTCTAGCTAGAGAAATATTTTGATGATGTACAAGTGTGGCTGGCTCGGGATAGAGGAGGAAGAAGGAGTATATAAAGCAAAATCTCTAGTCCCGCTTGGTAACACCAACCGGGACTAGAGATGACATCTCTAGTCCCGAGGCAACAGTTTAAAAATTCAACGGCTCTCTAGGACCTTTAGTCCCGGTTCGTGTCAGAACCGGGACTAGAGGTGACGGTTCAAATGTTGTCAGAGCGTGTCAGAGCGCCGGGCACCTTTAGTCCCGGTTGGTGTTACCAACCGGGACTAGAGGTAGCATCTCTAGTCTTGGTTGGTGTTACCAACCGGGACTAAAGGTGGCCGGCGCTCTGACACGCTCTGACAACATTTGAACTGGGACTAGAGGTGATCTTTAGTCCAAGTTCGTGACACGAACCGGGACTAAAGTTCCTAGAGGACCGTTGAATTTTGAACCGGACTAGAGATCATCTCTAGTCCCAGTGCAACTCAAACCGGGACTACTGTGGTTTTTGCCACTTCAACCAATGATGGTTTCTCCAGTAGTGTACTTGCGCTTATCACGAACGTCCATAATCTGCTCTTGCTTTTAGCTATCAAATATATACACTACTGGAGAAATGTTCTTTGATCCATTTGCAAAAATTCACAATAGTCCCGGTTCCAATTGGAACCGAGACTAGAAAACGTTTTTAGTCCCGTTAAAAAAGACAATGTCTCTCTAGGATCTTTAGTCCCGGTCTAACTAGGAGTAAAGATCATCTTTAGTCCAGATTAGATTCTTGTCGAATGCGTCAGTGCGAGCATCTTTAGTCTCGGTTGGTAACACCAAGCGGGACTAAAGATCCTATGTTTTGTTCTGGTTGGTGACTAAAGATCCAAATGATCTTTAGTCCGTGCTGGTAACACCAACCGGGACTAAAGTGAAGGTGCTTTTTATACCTTTTCTTCCTCCTTCAGCTCGAGCCATTACTTCAATGTTTTGGAGGAAGAAGGGAGGTGCTGCCAATTTTTTTTTGTGAAATTGTTTTGATGATAATACACAAATTTGAGGGATCTACAAGGTTAGCAACTACATTCTCTTATGATCTATGCTTAATATATTACTTTTGTAGGTATATTTCTATACATTTTAAACTCTAAATAGTTTTATGGAAATGATAAGAGAGAAAATTTGTTTGGGGAAAATTATTTTATTTCTTAAAATCCACAACTCCATTCTCTACTCTACTATGTATGCTTAGTATATTACATTTGTAGATATATTTACATATATTTTTATCGCTAAAAAGGTTTATAAAAAAATGATGAGAGAGAAACTTGTGGAAAAAATGTTATAAATAGATGCCAAAGAAAAAATATAGAAAATTTGATAGGAGATTAGAAAACTAAGGTAATTTAAAAATTGTTGAAATGGTTAGAAATAAGTACACTACGTGTTTAGAACTTTAAAAGAACTTTTAAAAATAATTATAAATTTTATTAAGTAAAACACATTACATATGTTTGATTATTATATCATTGTTGTCTCGATTATTTATATATAATTATTGTAATATTATTTAAATGGTTTGACTTTTGTGGATTTTTCTTACGATTTTTGTGTATTTCATGTAGATGGATCGACAATGGATGTACACCGCGGACCAACGATCGACAGTATTTATTCAAGGCGTGCATTATTTTTTGAGTGTGGCCAATGCCAACAAGCATAAGGGCTTTATACGTTGTCCATGCAAAAAGTGCAAAACCAGAAGGAGTATTCTATATCAAGAATTATTCATGCCCACTTGTTTCAGTCGGGATTCATGCCTCACTACAATTGCTGAACATCGCACGGAGATGTAGGGGTTGCAATGGAAGAAGATGAAGAAGAAGATGAAACATTTTGGATTGTGCTCCATGCGGTGGGTTTGAAGAGAATATAGCAGGCGAGGGGGACGGGGATGTTTAAGAAAACGACGTCGCCGTTGACCTTGGTAAGATGTTGCACAATGTACAGTAGGACTACGAAGGTGAAAAGAAGGTGCAGTAATTAGAGCATATGTTGGCGGACCACAAAACGTCCTTGTACCCTGGTTGTGAATAGAGACACAAAAAGTTGGGTACCTCGTTGGAATTCATGCAACGGAAGGCCAAAAATGGTGTCAGTGACATGACATTTTGCGAGTTACTAAAACTCGTGAAGAACATTCTTCCAGAGGGAAATTAATTGCCAGAATCAACGTACAAAGCAAAGAAGTTAGTATGCCCTCTAGGACTGAAGGTACAGAAGATACACGTATGTCCTAACGATTGTATCCTTTATCGCGGTGAGGAGTACGAGAACCTAGAAGCATGCCCATTTTGTAAAGCACTTAGATACAAGATCAGATAAGATGATCCAGGCAAAGTTAACGGACAACCTTCTGTCGATGGGATGGTCGGCAGTCCTCCAAGGGGGCTACCCAAGGAAGAGAAAGAGAGTGGGGGGCGTCCCGCCGATGGATCCGATGGTCGACTCAAGTATTAAACGAGCCAAGAGACAAGACAATTTATATTGGTTCAGCCCTCCCGGTGGATAATAGGCCTACGTCCAGTGATCTTTGTTGGGTGGTGTATGAAGAAGGATTACAATGGAGAGAATTCTTGGGTGTTCTAGAGATTGCATCTAACTCCGAAGACTAGGGTCAAGAGACGAGTTCTCAGAGGGTGATCCCAAAAAGCCTCTGAAAACCTCCCCCAAGCGATCATCCTACCCTCCCATTTATAGCTTAAGGTGGGCAGTTACAAGAGGACTTGGGGGCCAAGAAAGCTAAAACTAAAGATTAAAAAGCAAACACAACAAATATCTAAAAAGTACATAGAGATCCCTCCGGGTCTTGCGCGCCATGGGCGTCTGTTAACAACCAAATTTGGTAGCCAAATCCCTGAGTTCAAGACCGAAATTTGAAGCGGAATCGGAACGGAATTGTGATTGACGGAGAAACAGAGGCTGCATCGGCTAAGACCAAATCGGCTCGGAAAGCAGTCGGCTGAGGCCGAATTGGACAAGGACAGCCGATAGCCGATTCCGATTTAGAGAAGAAGACGGAATCGTATCCGATAAGGAAGCTTGAAGATAAATGTTAAGATTCGGTTCCCAAATATGCGTTAAAGATATTGCCATCTATGGATAAAGTCCTGTAACGACAATTGTATCTGTAAAGTAGAGATTTGTCTAGATATTCCTTTTGTAATGCAACATGGGGCTGTGTCCCGAGATGTTGTCGTACTGTAAATAAGAGATAAGGTAAAAACCGTGTTCTACATGGACTTTGTTATGCCGGGGTATAAATAAGACTCGAGGGCTCAACACACACATCAATACAAACTCGGCGCATCGCCAAACCTTTTTATTTTAGACGAGTTCTTGATCTCGCTTCGGGCTGCATCGATCTCGATCTCCAGGCAAGGTAATTACTTGTCATTAGTGGTTTGTATCATCAAAATTAGTGCTTACATCGTCATGATACTCTAGTTTTGGTGTTATGAACAGCGCAAATTATCATATACGACATATAATCTAGAGCAATATCTAGATCTATCTCACCGTCGGCTGGTTTCTCTCAGGAGACAGTAGCCGATAGAGCTAGATCTAGATGTTGAACCAGGTTATATGTTTTATCCACCGTTTTGAGGGATTTACATCAGTTTTTATAGATCTGATACTTCTTTTTGTACTTAATGCTGCATCATATTGATCTATTAAGTCCCTTTTAGAACTATTAAGATCTATTCGGCTAGATGTTTATCTTTAGAGACAGTGCCGGGGTTTCAGCCGGCCTTATCTGTTTTAATTATCTTATGTTCACTATTAGATATATTAAAACTGCCTCTTATATTAAGATCTTAATCTATCTAAGTGCCCTAAGTCGATATTAATCTGTCATGCTATGTTGACAGCCGATTGATCTATGTTTAGCACATTTACGATTGATCTAGGTTTAGCATATTTAGACCAGATTAATTTCTTTTTGTAAAATGTGTCGGAGTATTAGCCAATTCACATTAGATCTACAGTATCGGCTAAGTTATCAATGCAGATAATTACTACCCTAACACACTTTTAGCCTAAGTGATTTATACTATCTCGGCATAGCCGATCTATCCCAATCACTTAGTATAAATGCACTTTGGGACAATAATTATGTATAAATTGATGCCTTCTGCCGATCCTGTAGGATCTAATTTTAACTTAATGTCTATTTTTTGTTTCTTGTTGGTTACAGGATCAAACCAACTGACACGCCTTAATCACCAAAGGTAGCCAAGAATGGACCTGCACTGGAGTTAAGCAGATCTCCTAGGCCAGCGTGTGGGAAAGATTTCTCGTAAACACGCTTCTTGGCACGCCCGGTGGGACCATCAGCACATCGCTAAAGCCGACGCGATCGTTAACATCAAGAGCCTTGAGATCACTGAGGAGAACATCGTTCCTGTCAAGATGGAGCAATTGTCGGCTGAATACTTGGCTGACTACAAAAAGATGGTGGAAGAGCTGCAAGCCAACTATCTGCAATCCTTCACCCAGACCAGATCTGGGGCTGTCCACCAGAAGTATAAATTCAACATGGAAGACTTCAAGGCATCCTCCTCGGACGACACGAAGGGAAAGCACAAGATGGAGGATGCAAAGCAGGAGCAGGACGATTCGGGCCTGCACACACTACAGGACTGAATTGATTTGGCCGTACATCACGCCCTCATCAATCAGAGTGGCATACTGGTCAACACCATCAACAATATGATTGCCACTGTGGTTGACTCAAAGATTGCTAATCAACTGCAGAGGGGGCCAACCTACTTCGCCGATGGCCAATTCCTGGGCTACAGGGTGTTGGCAACCCAAAATCGGTCGACGCCCCCACTAACACAGCAGAATCCATCGGGAGGAGTCCCCATTCAGCCGAATGCCTCTGCATCGGCTCCAAGGCCGCCGCCCAATATCCTGAATCGGCAGCAACCTCCATCCCAGGAGTACCTGGCCAGAATGTTCGATCTCAATCGACGGCCAGAGCCGGTTGGCAACATTCTCCCAGGATCACGGTACAATTCCGGCGGCCCTCGGCTCTTCCCTGAGCAATCACCACCGTCGGTAAATCGACCACCTCCCGCCGTCAATCCACCACAGTATCAGTATCAGGAAGGCCAGCATGACCAACATTACCGGCCGCAGATGCCGCCACCTCAGTATCGGCAAGGACCCATCCAGTACGAACAGTACGAGCCGATACAATAAGCTCAAGACAACCGGACTTGGGCTGATTTGATTGCTGACGTAATGCGCGATCAATTTGGCCTAAAACCCAAGGACCCTAGTAACATGTATCGGTATCCATATCCAGAGCATTTTGAGAGGGTACCACTACCGAATCGATACAAGGTCCCGGACTTCTCCAAATTCTCTAGGCAAGACAATATTTCCACATACGAGCACGTCAGCCGATTTCTGGCGCAGTGCGGGGAGGCATCGGCTATAGATGCCCTCAGAGTCCGATTTTTCCCACTTTCATTATCAGGATCAGCCTTCACATGGTTCTCTTCATTGCCATACAACTCTATTCAAAGCTGGGCCGATCTCGAAAAACAATTCCACAACTATTTCTACACCGGCAACCACGAGATGAAGTTGTCGGACTTGACCAGCATCAAACATCGGCATGACGAATCGATTCAAGACTACATTCAGAGATTCAGAGAAATGAGGAACCGATGCTACAGCCTGGTGTTGTTATATTCCCAGCTAGCCGATCTAGCCTTCCACGTCCTCTTGTCACCGATCCGGGAGAGGTTTTCGGCTCAGGACTTTGATAGCCTGGCACATTTGGCACAAAGAGTGGCAGCCCACGAGCAATGTTTTTAGGAGTCCAGAAAGGCCGCCAAGAAAGTTACCCATGTCATAGTCGAAACCTATTCAGATACAAGCAACGACGACGCCGAAGTAGCAGCAGCCGAATGGACCAAGAACAAGAAAGCCATCGTTTGCCAGTGGCTGCTGAAAATGGCCAAGGAGGAGAAGTACGATTTTGACATCACTAAAGCTGACAGGATCTTCGACTTGTTGCTAAAGGAGAAACAAATTCAACTACCGGCCATCACGTGATCCCGTCGGCTGATGAACTCAAGAAGAAGAAGTACTATAAGTGGCACAACTCCACCTCCCATAGCACTAATGACTGCAAGATTTTCAGGCAGCAGATCTAGTCGGCCATCGAGGCCAGGAAGCTAAAGTTTGCCGAGTCACCTCGGCCGATGAAAGTTGATGGCAACCCCTTCCCAGTTAACATGATCCAAACCGGCCCCAGGCGAGCTGATCGGTAGAACAGAATGACGTACGGCTTAGTTGAAGCACTCAAAGGGGTCAAGGCTGAGAATAAGCCGACCGGAGATCAAGCCGCACCAGTCAACATGGTGCATTCAATTGGCCGATCGACTTATCGACGACCCAGGCGCATGGACCCCATGCCCATTTTCAACAACGCTTTCGCGAAGAAGAGGAGGCCTGGCACGGCAAGCCTTACGTCAGGGAACCTAAGGTGAGGGGACTTCAATTCGTCAGGAACCACAGCGGTTGCGACCCGCACTGGCGCTGCGAGTTCTTCCAATTCTGCTGAATCGGGGATGAAGGTGTCGATGATTGACAACTGCTCGGCTTGCAGCATGTATCGTGAGGACGAATACAGGGACCCACCAAGGCAAAGTTCCACCCAATTCATTCCTAGGGCTGTGCAACGTAATCAGAGGCGGCTGCCAGTGCATGATCGGCTCGGGCCGATCCACCAGAACTTCTTCGAGGATGAAGATGAAGACAGATACGACGAACAAGTGGCCGACGACAAGCAATCGGCCAACCCTCAATGGTGCCCTTCGAACCTCTTTAGCAAAACACAAAAGAGAAGCATCCAGCGGCTCAACAGTGAAGGGCAGGAGGAAGAAGTATGGCGGATGATCCAACAACAACAACATCGGCAAGGCATAAAGCGATGGCGCGTCAAGAAGCAAGCGGCACCAGCCGACGAAAGCCCAGCCTACCAAGCTAGGAGGGCGGCAAAAGGAAAAGGAAAAGTTGCTACATCGGTTAACATGGTCTTTATACTGCCAACCTAATTCGGTGCTACAGAAGCCAATGCAGACAACGTGGAGGATACCTTGGCAAGACTAGCTCTGTCCCCAGAGCAAGCTGTTTTCGAAGCCGGAGGATACTGAGAATCGGCACCTCAAGCCGCTTTATGTGAAAGAGTTTGTTAATAGGAAGCCGATGTCAAAGATGCTGGTTGATGGAGGGGCCGCAGTTAACTTGATGCCCTATGCTACCTTCAGGAAGCTAGGCAAAGGAGCCAAATATTTATGCAAGACAAACATGGTTCTCAAAGATTTCGGCGACAACCCATCAGAAGCCAAGGGTGTGTTGAACATTGAGCTGACCGTCGGCAGCAAAACCATGCCCACGATATTTTTCGTCATCGACGGGAAGGGATCTTACAGCCTGCTGCTTGGGAGGGACTGGATTCATGCAAATTGTTACGTCCCTTCCACCATGCATCAAAGTCTGATCCAATGATAAGGTGACAAGATTGAGATCGTGCCAACCGACAGGTCAGTGAACATCGCTAATGCCGATTTGCCACTTTGGGAAATCGACAGTATTGATTGTCTGTCCGGCAAAATTTGCAAGCCAATTTTCTAAAGGTGTCTGATTCTGCCATACAGCCCATTGGAGATGAAGAGCCTCAATTACTACTTTGAAGGCGTCGTGGAGGGCTCGAGCGTCTACAGCAAGGACACCGTGGACGACAACGACGGCAAACTTGGGCAAGGTTTTATGTCGGCCGACGAGCCAGAAGAAATTGATATAGGTCTAGGAGATAGGCCTAGGCCGATATATATTAGCAGAAATTTGTCTTCTCTTTTTAGATCCAAGCTTGTTGATTTATTAAAGGAATATAAAGATTGTTTTGCTTTGGAGTATTTTGAGATGCCTGGTTGTAACATCCTGAAGATCGAAGAAACTGAAATCGGAACATAAAAATCGGAACTTTCAAAAACCTCCGCTTGTTGCTTCTTCCTCGGATTTGTTGCTTCTTATTTGTCAGCTCAGTTGCATAAATTTAGTCGTGATCAATTCCCTTTCGGTGTTTTTGGATGATTTGGAGTTTGTCGGAATGAAAAATGCGAGAGTCCGTGTTAGGGACTTTTAAAAAGAAATCGAAGAAGCGCGGGTTTATGAAAATACGATTTGGGAGATATAAAATAGTAATTGTGATTGGGAGAAGATAAATTAGGGCACAAAATAAATAATAAAATATTTGGGAGTCGTACTCGAAATCCGGGAAAATTTTGGAAAATAAAGGGGTGAATATTGAAATTAGAAAAGAGGGATTTTAAATAAATAAATATGAAAAATAATGTGGGAAAATAAAAGTGGAGAAAAGTTGAAAATATTATATTAAAAATTATTTTTGAATTATAGGAATTTATTTTGGAATTTTTAGAAGAGAGGAGAATAGAAATGGGAAATTAAAAATTGAAAATCGGGAAAAATAGAAAATTGCACTGTCCATTGCTCATCAAGTGTTCGACGCCGTACTGCCGGGCCCGCCGCGCGCCGCGCTGCCGCACGACCGTACCGCGCGCGCGCGCCGCGCGCGCCACGCGCCGCGCGCGCGCGCCCGGCCGCTGCCGCGACCCGCGCCACGGCCCCGCCCACGCCCGCCGCCCGCGCCACGCGCCGCGCCGTACACGGCCCCGCTTTCGCGCGCGCGCGTCCGCCGCCGTATCGCGCGCCGCCCCACCCCGTTTCCCTCCGTGCCTCGCCGGTTGCGCCTATAAAGAGGGGGGCAAATCCCCATTTCTCCCCCACCTCACCGCCCTAGCCTCCCCCTCCCTCTCCGGTCTCCTTCCCTCTCCCGAGCGCCGCCGCCGAGAGCCGCCGCCGCAACCCAAGCACCGCCGTGCGCCGCAAGCCGAGCCGTCGCCGCTGTGCATCGAGGGCCGCCGTCTCTCCTCGCCGTCGCCGCCTCCGCTGGTAAGTCCCCGGGCCGCCCCTTTCCCTCGCGCAGGCGCCAGCCTCCGGCCGAAGCAGAGGAGGAAGAGGGTTCGGTCGAACACCTTGAGGCCCAATGAATAGTGCGAAGAGAAAAAAGAAAAAAAAGAAAGAAAGAAAAAGAGAAAAAGGAAAAGAATAGAGAAAAATTAGGAAAAATTATGGAAAATTTGGAAAAATATTTGGAAGGGACTTGAGTGAAATTTTGGGCAAAAATAAATTATTTTCTTGTATGTTTTCTCGGTGCAAAGTTTGAAAATCGAAATCGGACTTTTTCCGAAATTTCGTTTCGCGTCGTTTTTAAATCCGGATTTTGTTTAATTCTGTCTCGCCATTTAAATATGCTTCTCTTTTGTGCTCAAACCTTCAAAACCTCGAGCATGAATTCCTCCGTTGACATTACCAAATCTAATTTCTCAAATAATTACGATCGTCGTCTTTGCGAAAACCCTAGGACATCGACTCGATTCCAAAACTCGGGTTTTTCCTAGCAACCCTTGTCCTAACTCAAGTAGAATTTTAGGCTAAACATTTTGGAGTCGTTTTCATGGCTTTTATGGTTCTTTTCGATCTTTCGGTATTTTATTGAATTCTAATTGAATTCAATTGATCTTTCGCACGTACGGATAACACCGAAGAAACCGGCATCGACCCCGTTGAAGACACCACCCTCAAGCGTGCGAGCAAGGCAAGTCATCACACTATTTGAACATATTGATCCTACTTTGTGAAATGATGTTGATTTCAAATTACAAATTGCATGTTATACACAAACGAGTACCTATGCTTGATATACCCTGCTTTGATGTTGATCACCATTAGAATTATTCTTTGTAACCTTCGATGTGATATGACTGGAAGCTAACTTCGGTAAAAATGCTTAGCCCTGCTTATACTAGATCCCTGCATAGTCATGATTTTACAAGAAAGCTTTGTGCTCGGGCAACTACCTTAGGGAAGGTAGTTGAAATAGGGCCTGTGGAGACATGAGCGCCACGTGGCCATGAGAATGTTGAACTAAGTTTGATGAAAATTGAAAATGCTATACAAATATTTTAGACTGGGGCAGCCGGATGATTTGGGTGGATTCCGGAAAAGGCAAGTGCCGACCACTGGTCAATTAAGGACCGAGCCATGAGATAGCCGGGAAACGAGCCAGTACAACCGTACTTCTCGAATGGGTATAGACCTAGCTGACTAGATAGCCGAGCGGAGGCAGTATCCTTGCATAGATGGTTCTCTATGATGTGGTTTATGTGATGAGGATGAGGCTGCGGCCTTCGCTGTGAATGATGGAATTAAATCGATATTAATTGAACTTAAAGATTGAGGAAGTTTTCCCTTACCCCGGATGCGCCAGAACTCCTCTCACTGCTAGAAAATGACGGCTAGAGTGCATGAGGGCTTAAGTTCATGGAGCGGGTACTGCCAAAGTGAGGTTATCGAAAGGCTTTGCCGTGACCGTCTCATGTGTTGGGACGTAGGCTCATTCGTTGGGCTGTCACGGAGTACGGGTAAAGTGTACATCCACTACAGTGTGAGTGAATCAATCTATTCGAATAGCCGTGCTCGCGGATATCGAGCATCGTGACAAGACTTTTGCTTGGCTAGACTTTAAACTTAAAACTGCTGGGATGGGTTTTTGCATGATGATTTCATTATTGGTGGATCAACTTCTCGAGATGCGAGAAGGGGTGGATTCCCGAAAATCATGACGAATCGGAGGCGGGAAGCCATCCTTGGAATCACGATGGATGGTAGAGAACCGTCGCCGAATTAATGAACTCTTGAACTAAAACTTGATTTGGCTAGTTGTTAGGCTTGTGAAAAGAATTGTGAAAATTGGCTTTATGCAAAAGAGCTCCAGCCATTCCTTGAGTAACCCTATCATATGCATCAATTCCGTGTCGGCTTGCTGAGTACGGTTGGTACTCACCCTTGCTATACGCACAAACCTTCAGCTGATGGGAATGAAGAGCCGGAGGATCCTTACGCTTACTACCAGGAGGGTGAAGGAACTGATGGCGCTTACTAGGTCTTAGCTCCGGTCGTTGCCTGTGGCAAATGACATGCCGCTGCCTCTATTCCGCTGCCGTATCTAATTTCTGCTTTTGTGTTGTATTCGGACCATGAGGTCCGGTGTGTTGAACATTGCCTTTAGGCCTATTGTTGTAATAATATTGATGTAAGACTATTCGTGCATGCGCACCTGATTATTCAGTACTGTATTCGTGGGTACCAACTACTCGATCCAGGGAAAGGGTACTAAGAACACGAAAGATTCCCGTTCCAAAAACGGGGGTCCACACTGGTCTTAGCCCATCTATTGTCATACTTCGGCTGCCCATAAAGCCGGGATATCGGCCGTACAAATAGCCTCCCAGGAGGTTTAAAGCCGATATGTATGATGCGATTAAAGTCAAAATCACTCGGCTATACGATGCTGGATTTATTCGGCCTTGCCGATATGCGGAGTGGGTTTCAAACATAGTTCCAGTAATGAAGAAAAATGGCAAACTTAGGATATGTATTGACTTCAGGGACCTAAACAAAGCTACCCCTAAGGACGAATACCCACTAAAGTGTGCGTTCGGCGTGTCGGTCGGGCAATTTTTAGGGTTTCTTGTCCATGAGAGAGGAATAGAGGTTACATTGAGGAGCATCAATGCTATCAAGACAATTCAGCCTCCGAGGGACAAGAAGCAACTACAGTCTTTGATCGGCAAGATCAACTTCATCAGATGGTTCATCGCCAATCTTTCAGAAAAGATGGAGCCGTTCACGCAGTTGCTTCGGCTGAAAGCCGATCAAGCATTCACTTGGGGGGCAGAGCAGCAAAAAGCGTTGGACAATATCATGGATTACTTAAGCTCACCTCCAGTTTTGATTTCTCAACAGAAAGGGATACCTTTCAAGCTGTATTTGTCAGCCGACGAAAAGTCCATCGGCTCGGTGTTGATTCAGGAGATCAAAGGGAAGGAAAATGCCATCTTTTATCTTAGCCGACGGCTTCTGGATGCAGAAACAAGGTATTCACCAGTCGAGAAATTGTGCATTTGCCTGTATTTTTCATGCACAAAGTTGAGGCATTACTTGTTATCCCATGAATGCACCGTGGTATGCAAAGCCGATGTAGTAAAGTACATGCTATCGGGTCCGGTGTTGAAAGGGCGAGTTGGGAAATGGATTTTTGCCTTAACAGAATTTGATCTAAGATACGAGGCGCCAAGGGCAGTTAAAGGACAGACCATAGCCGATTTTATAGTGGAACATAGAGATGATTCGATCGGCTCAGTGGAGATCATGCCTTGGACTTTGACATTTGATGGCTCGGTTTGCACAAACGGTTGCGGTATCGACTTGGTTATCATATCTCCAAGGGGGGCAAGCTTCGAATTTGCCTTTTCAATCAACCCCCATGCCACAAACAACCAGGCCGAATACGAAGCAGTTCTTATGGGACTGCATCTTCTCAAGGAAGTCGAAGCCGATGCCATCGAAATCATGGGAGATTCACTATTGGTCATCAGCCAGTTGCCAGGAGAATATGAGTGCAAAAATGATGCGTTGATGGTCTATTATCAAAGATGTCGAGAATTGATGGACAACTTTCGGCTAGTCACATTGAAGCATATCCCCAGAGAGCAGAACACATAAGCAAATGATTTAGCCCAAGGGGCATTAGGCTACAGGCCGATGATAAAAGATATTGGGGTAGAAATTGCCACCATCACAGCCGACGACTGGAGGTTTGAAGTCTACAACTATCTGCAAAACCCCTCCCAATCGGCTTCAAGGAAATTGCGCTATAAGGCTTTGACATATGTTTTGCTCGATGAAGATTTATACGATCGGACAATTGATGGGTGTGCTGATTAAGTGTCTTAGTGCCGATCAAGCCAAGGTGGCTATCAGAGAAGTGCATGAAGGAATCTGTGGCACGCATCAATCGGCTCACAAGATGAAGTGGCTATTTCGAAGGGTAGGGTATTTTTGGCCGACGATGCTAGAAGATTGTTTCAAGTATTACAAGGGCTGCCATGATTGCTAGAAGTTTGGGGCTGTCCAAAGGGCACCCACATCTGCTATGAACCCAATCATTAAGCCTTGGCCGTTCAGAGGTTAGGGAATCGACAGAATCAGCCAAATTTATCCACCCTCAAGCAAAGGGAACAAGTTCATTTTGGTGGCAACAGACTATTTTACCAAGTGGGTGGAAGCAATTCTTTTGAAGAAAGTTGATTCGAGGGATGCAATCGAGTTTGTTAAGGAGCACATCATGTACCGATCTGGTATTCCTCAAACCATAACTACGAATCAGGGATCTATTTTCGTATCGGATGAGTTTGTTCAGTTTGCCGACGGCATGGGGATCATGTTGCTCAATTCTTTGCCGTATTACGCTCAGGCCAACGGGCAAGAAGAGGCTTCAAACAAAAGTTTAATCAGGCTGATAAAGAGAAAGATCGCTGAGTACCCGAAGCAATGGCACAACCGATTAGCCGAGTCACTTTGGGCCTATCGATGGCTTGCCACGGATCTATCCAAGTACCTCCATACAAATTGGTCTATGGACATGAAGCAGTGCTGCCATGGGAAAATGTCATCGGCTCCAGAAGGATTCAGTTGCACGATCAGCTTACAGCCGATGATTACTACAACTTGATGATGGATGAGTCTGAAGGCCTAGTTTTATCAAGGATGAGGGCCTTGGAAAAGGTAACTAAGGACAAGGAGCGAGTAGCCCGTCATTATAACAAGAAGGTTGTGCCTAAATCATTTGAAGAAGGCGAACTCGTTTGGAAATTGATATTGCCGATCGGATCAAGAGATAATAAATTCGGCAAGTGGTCACCGAATTGGAAAGGGCCTTTGAAGATCCACAAATGTGTCTCAAAAGGAGCTTATATGCTAGAAGGTTTGGATGGAGAAGTATTTGGAAGGGCTCTGAACGGCAAATATTTAAAGAAGTATTACCCAAGTGTATGGATCAACTCATGATTCGGCTATGATTTTGCCGATTCGTGTTAGCTGATGCGTTGTAGGATACGCGCATCGCCTTTAGAACGTTTTGACGCAAAGTTTTTTCTCTAATTTTTCTACATCGGCTCAGCTTAGCCGACGGTGACCAGTTCTTGATTTGATAATTTTATTAATGCTAAGGATACCATCAACAAAATTAAGGGGGCATACATGTATATTATTATCAAAAATCAGACTTAGCAAAATTTTTTCGAGTTCAAGGCTTTAAAAGCATTCCAGGCGTGGTCGGAAAGCATGCACAAGAGTGGCATTGATCAAACTAAGTATAAAAGAGTTTGAGTCGATTACAAGATGAACTACGAGTTTGAAGTACAAGAATTCCTAGCCAACTATTACAAGCAGCTCAGCGCGAGAGGAAGTTGGTGATGGCCGATATCGCCCTACGATGAATCTTGTCTATCTCTTCAATGACCTTAGCATCGGCTGCATCATTCCCTGGGATCGGCTTCATTGCCTGGCCATATCAGATAAATATGAAACGACCACCTTGATCTTCTCTCGTTGGTCCTCGATCTCCTTCGGCAGACCGGCCACATGTTGTTCTTTGGCCAGAATGTCGGCTTCGACGTTGGCAAGTTCAGCTATCAGTTCCTCCCGGCGCTTGGAAACTGATAAAGTTCAGCAATCGGCTCGGTCTTCAAAGCATCGAACTTGGCCTTCTCGGTAGTGATTTCTTGTTGGCTGGCTTTGATAGGCCTCCAATGCTTGGTTCTCTCAGCGATCGGCTATTCTCTGTTTAGCTCGTTCGAACTTGTGCCGATGCGCCTCCATGAAGGTGGCTGTGGCGATGGTGTCAGCCAGCTGGTCCGGTAGCTGATCCTGGATGTCCTCAAATCAGCTACGGATGGAGCCGCAGTCGGTAACCAGAAAGTCGAGGGAGCACTCTAGCCGTTTGGCTATGTCTGACAAGGTATCCCGTAGGTCCTCATCCGACACCACCATGGCCTTATCGGCACCCTCATCAGGGTCTAGAAATTCTAAGAGATCAAAGTCCAGAACATCGGCTACAGACTGCAAGTTAGGAGACAGTTAGAAGGGTCGACAAAACTGATGAGCCGATTTACGAGGTTGAACAGGACTTACTCGGACAACTGGGACTGAGGTAGCCACGTCTTCGGTGTCGCCACCACCTGCGGCCTTTGGCGTGTGCTCGCTTGATGCGTGGGGGGCAGGTGTTGGAGCGCGAGGAGGCTGAAAAAAGGTACAAGTCAGAAATTGGTTGTGTTAATAAGAAGGAAATGAAGGATAGCAGGACTTATCGAGGGAGGAGGAGCCGTTTTCTTCTTGGCGGCCAGTTTCTTTGCCTACAGACACAGAAGGCCGATGAGTCATAATGGAAAAAATAATGAGTTTAAATGATGAAAGGTGTTTACCGGTTGGGAACGAGGGATGCTTTTCGGAGGGCTTGGAGTTTTTTCGATGGTCTGCTGGGCCGATGGAGTCCGAGCATATTTGTCTGAAGAGCTCGTTTCGGCTACGACAGCATTGACAGCTTGCTCCATTTCCTCGTCCCTAACTTCTTCTTCGAGGACTGCGTCCACATCCGGATCGATTGGAGGCATGTTGTGTCGGTGAAGTTGGTTTCGACTTCTTTGAAGCCCGTTTCTTTCTCTGCGGCGGAGTAGCGGCGGCGACGACTTCGCCCTTTTCGGCCAATGCAACGGCTCATAGGTTTGGTCGTGAAGAAGAGTAGCCGCCTTTGGTGCGTGGAAGCCGATGATTGACGGGGCTAGCCAACGCCGCCGACAACACGCCGGGGCATAAAGAATTGTTACCCCTGTATTACTTGCATGTGGAGGGGAAGCGTCAGTTGTCTGCAAAGGAATAAGGCATGGTTAATCAAGAATGCGAGTAGTGGCCGAAGGAAACTAAGAAGAGAAGACAATTACCGACGGGGTCATCTCCGGATCGATGATGGTCAAGTACATGGAGGCCGATTGATGGAACAAGTGCCACTTCCACTCATTCCACCATCGGCTGAAGATGGTTGTCCTCATCACCGCCAGGTCGATGTTGTCAATACTACCCAGGGGGGACCAGGAATGTTGAGCAGCCGATTCATCATGACGTCTCCTTCGATTTTTCCCCTGGCCTGGATCTTGTCCGAGTAATAGAGGCCGATCGGCAGCTGACCCATGCCAAGTTGTCTTGCAGCCACCATCGGATGATAGAATTCATAGGACTTCTGGATGTTGCGCCCTTGGTGGATGTCGACGGGGAGGATGCAAGGTGTTATGGCTGATGTGTAAATCTCCCTTGGTTTTTCATATTCTTCGGAGTTAAGCTCATCTAGCCGGAGATCGTCTGGGAGTTCAAACTTGTCAAAATCTTCATAGGCGAACCATATCCTCGAGCTGCTTGGAAAGCCACTGTACAGGTTGCCGAACCAGTTTTTGAAATGATCGGCTATCAGCTTGGATCCAGGATAGGTTGCTGCTGCTTCCCCATACGACATGCATCAGTGGGTCGTCACTTCTTCATCATCTTCGAACCGTGGCTCGATCAAAGGAAAATCAGCTTCTAGTGGAGCCGGCCTTTCTGCAACCTGATAAGTGTGGAGATTTAGCCACAGCTGCAGCAGCCACCAGGGCCTTCCTGTGTTGACGGCCTGCTTGGAAGCCAGCCAAGCCGATGCGTTGCTTAGCATCTGGTACAAGTAGCCGAGCAGGTATTTTCCTAGGGGGACTTGTTTTTTCTCACCAGAGCTTCGGTTATGTGCTGCCAGTTGCTAGTCGGCCCACAGCTTGATCCGCAGAATACAAATTTCTCTAGCCACATCAGGAGGAAAGCTGTGTGTTCTCTCTCGGAGATCGGACCATCTTTCATGTTCATTGATATAAAGCCACTCCAACCTCCTATGCTTTTGGTCTTGAAGTTATGAGTGCATTTGATGTTGAGGCCAGCTGGGTCTACTGTGGAGGTTATGTCCAATCCCGTGATCATTGCCACATCCAAGAGAGTTGGTGTCAGCGGCCCTTGTCTAAACAAAAACGCATTTAGTGTATCCGACCAGAAGTAGGTGGCAGCCGATAGGAGGGGCTCGTCCTTTGATATGTCGGCTATTGTCAAAGCTAGGCATTTGCTTATACCTAGTTCAGTCCAATGGGTTGCTACCTAGCCGACATCCTTGAATACCAAGTTGGCCAAGATTTGTCTGTTGAAGGCCAGGACTTAAAAGCACCAGACCAGTGGGCCAGGTCAGGGGTGGAGAATCTAAAGGGAATCCGGTTTGTTTCGGCATTGATAAACTCGCTAGGGTCTAAGTTGCCGATTGGCCTTAACAAGAACTGATTGGGGCTAGCAAGGTCTGGGATGGCGATTTGGTCGGCAAGGTGCTGCAAATTAAAGGATGAAAGAACAAGATTATAGAAGATAAAAACCAAGCTGCAAGGAACAAGGGGCTGTAGCCGATGGAACTTACTTATGGGTATTCTGCCTGGGCCGTATCGGAGCGAGTGCTTGAGGACACCATTGATGAAGGGGATCGTCGCCGTGGAAGGGTTCGCCGGTGAGGTCGCACTTCGGGTTCCGAGGGGGTCACCGAGGAGACGAAAAGTTTTTTGGCTAGGGCTTGAAGATGCAAAAGTGATAGCGTGGCTTGGTTCGGTGCAGGGGGGGTGCCAAAACGGAATAGGACGGGAGTCACGCGGGAATTTGAAAAAGCGGCAAATCCGCGATATTATCTTATCACGGACTTGGGGGCATGTGTTAACGACCAAATTTGGTAACCAAATCCTTGAGTTCAAGACCGAAATTGAAGCGGAATCGGATCGGGATTGTGATTGACGGAGAAATAGAGGCTGCATCGGCTAAGACCAAATCGGCTGGAAAACCGATCGGTTGAGGCTGAATCAGACAAGGACAGCCGATAGCCGATTCTGATTTAGAGAAGAAGACGAAATCGTATCCGATAAGGAAGCTTGAAGATAAATGTTAATATTCGGTTCTCAAATATGCGTTAAAGATATTGCCATCTATGGATAGAGTCCTGTAACGGCAATTGTATATGTAAAGTAGGGATTTGTTTAGATATTCCTTTTGTAATGTGACATGGGGCTGTGTCCCGAGATGTTGTCGTACTATAAATAGTAGATAAGGAAGAAACCGTGTTCTACATGGACTTTGTTATGCCTGGGTATAAATAAGACCCGAGGGCTCTTTGTAAAGACATCAACACACACATCAATACAAATTCGGTTCATCGCCAAACCTTTTTATTTTAGATGAGTTCTTGATCTCGCTTCGGGCTGCATCGATCTCGATCTCCAAGCAAGATAATTACTTGTCATTAGTGGTTTGAATCGTCAAGATTAGTGCTTACATCGTCATGATACTCTAGTTTTGGTGTTATGAACTGCGGAAATTATCATATATGACATATAATCTAGAGCAATATCTAGATCTATCTCACCGTCGGCTGGTTTCTCTCGGGAGATAGTAGCCGATAGAGCTAGATCTAGATGTTGAACCATGTTATATGTTGTATCCACTATTTTGAGGGATTTATACCAGTTTTTATAGATTTGATACTTCTTTTTGTACTTAATGCTGCATCATATTGATCTATTAAGTCGCTTTTAGAACAATTAAGATCTATTCGGCTAGATGTTTATCTTTAGAGACAATGCCGGGGTTTCAGCCGGCCTTATCTGTTTTAATTATCTTTATAGTTATGTTCACTATTAGATATATTAAAACTGCATTTTATATTAAGATCTTAATCTATCTAAGTGCCGTAAGCCGATATCAATATGTCATGCTATGCTGATAGCCGATTGATCTAGATTTAGCACATTTAGATCAGATTAATATCTTTTTATAAAATGTGTCGGAGTATTAGCCGATTCACATTAGATATGCAGTATCGGCTAAGTTATCAATGCAGATAATTACTACCCTAACACACTTTTAGCCTAAGTGATTTATACTGTCTCGGCATAGCGATCTATCCCAATCACTTTGTATAAGTGCGCTTTGGGATAGTAATTATGTATAAATTGATGCCTTCAGCCGATCCTGTAGGATTTAATTTTAACTTAATGTCTATTTCTTGTTTCTTGTTGGTTACAGGATCAAACCAACTGGCACGCCTTAATCACCAAAGGTAGCCAAGAACAGACCTGCACCGGAGTTAAGCAGATCTCCTGGGCCAACGCGTGGGAAAGATTTCTCGTCAATAGCGTCTTGTGCCTTATCCTGCCTTGGGATCCGTCCTCCGCAGGTACCTCCTACGCAGTCTTGTCAGGTGATGTCATCTTCTGCCGGGTTGTTCCCTTCTTGCCTCCCCTGCGAATCTTGCAATGCAAGCCTTCATTCCCGAGGAGATATAAGGTCGAGCCACTGAGCTGTGGTCGAGAAGGAACATCGAAGTCAGACCTGGGGAAGGTCGGGGTGGCTGACCCCAAGAGGCGGTCGGGCTGCCGACCTTGTCCCAAGGACCCACTGTCCGACTTCAGCTGACCTTGACTCTGCTTTGTGAGCTACCCCAGGGTGATACCCACACATCAGCCCCCGAGCCTAAGGATGAATGAGGCGTCTATCCTTAGGATCCAAGTTCTTCGTGGACACCATCTTCAGCAGGTTCCCAAAGCGTTTTGATTGGGCTTGGGCAGGTGCACTGCCTAGGTGCACCTGCTAGGTGCAGCCCCCGAGCCTAAGGTCGAATAGGACATCCAACGTTAGGGTCTAAATTCCTCCAGTTGCGAGACTCCGGCGAATTCCTAAAGCCTCTTGATCATGCTTCGCGAGTGCACCACCATTGTAGCCCCAGAGCCTATGGTCGGATGGTACATTCGGGCCCAGGGTCAAGCTTGAAGTACTATTTTTCATTCGTCTTTGGACTAGATCACTGTCCGGAGACTGAAGGTGGTCGGTGAAGTCGACCAGCCATAGCTCGGAGGCAGGCGGTTACATCGGCGGGGCCATAGCCCGGAGATTGATGACGGTTGGTGAAGTCGACAGACCACTGCCCGAAGGCTGATGGTGGTTGCCGAGCTTGTCAAGACTACTGCCTGGAAGCCCTTGGTAGTCTTGGAGTCGACTCGGTCATAGCTCAGAGGCTAATGACTTTTCGGTAAGGTCATAGCCCAGAGGCTGATGGCGGTCAGAGAGCTCGGGAAGCCCACTGCTCGAAGGCCGATGGTGGTTGCCGAGTTCGTCGGGACTACTGCTCAAAGGCTCATGGTAGTCCTGGAGTCGACTTAGTCATAGCCCGAAGGCTGATGACAGAGTCAACAAGGCCGGTCGGCGGGAGTTGAAGGAAGATCCCGGAAAATTTGGTCATCGAACAGTCGCCCGACCCTGGGTGCGTGCTGCGCACGTGGGCCCCTGTCAGTTTGAATAGAGTGCCAATCATGTCTCATTAAGGTTGTCAAAACCTGGAGCACGTAACGGCTGATCAAACCGCAGACTTCCCTCTTTCCCCAACGGCTCACGGATCCGAAGGTCAAGGTTCATTCTTCGGGGAAAGTGGTGCATGTAGTAGCGGTTTCTCTAGGGTGCGCAACGGGAACCATGCGGGCGCCGTTAAACCCCTCTGAGTAATCGACGGCTCTGATCCTTCGTCAAGACGACCTGGCGGTTAAGGAGACAGATAGGCTGAATCGCCTCGGATGCCCCACACACGCTATTAATGGTGTCGCATGTTTTCTGATGGTTGCGCTACCAAGCCCATTATTTCCCCCTTTTAAACTCAGTCATCTCGCCTTCTTCCTTCTTCACGCCTTCATTTTGCCAAAAATTTTCCAAGACTTCTGCCTCCAAGCTCCTGTGTCTGCTCCTTAGCCTTCCGTCGCCTCAAACCCTAGTGTGACTCATGGAGCCCTCGCAGAGTTCTTCAAGGAGTGAGAGTGAGAGCTGGAGCGGAAGCGGTAGTGATCATCCATGGCCGGTAAAGTCTCGGATTCTGATCCTTGCTCGGATGCGCCTTGATTTCTCCTTTCTTTCGTCCTTTTTGGTCTTCTTTTTTTTGATATTAAAGCCTCACCTGCCAGGTGTTGATGCCATGGCGGGATGTGGGCACCTGTGTCGTTCTATCAGGGCTGGACGTTGTGGAGCTCCGTCTCCTCGTCGTGATGACTGACTCGAAGGGAAAGCGGAAGATGACCACTTCCCCCACGGAGGGCCAAGTTCTCATGGGGCGCTGGGAACGGGATAGTCGGATCCCACGAGGAAAGTCTACGCGGGGTGCTGTCATGTTTACGGCGTCCACGAGGTGAGTCCCGACATTTTACTATATACTTTCCTCTATTAATGTTAAATGGGCTGACTAGCAGCTTCGAACAAGGAGGCATCGAACATCGACGCCCGCTCTGGGGGGTCGTCCTCCCGGGTTGGTGCCGAGGAGCTCGCGGCTCAGTAGCAGCATGCCGAAGGCCTTCTCCAAGACTTGGCCTCTGCGCTCGACGATGCCGAGGCTAGATTGGTGGCATCCGAGGTGGGGAGAGCCGAGGTGGAGAAGAGGTTGCCGACAGCTGAAGCAGCAAGGGCCGAGGCTACAACCAAGCTAGCCGAGGCGAATGCGGCGCGGGAGGAGGTTGTCCGTAAGCATCGCCATGCTTTCATCATATTTTTACTGCGGCGTGTGCTCGTTGATGAGAAAAGCTTCCCACGCACTGGCCTGAGAGGTTTGCTTTACTCTAGTGCAGGTCCAAGTTGATTGCCTTTGGTAAAGTTTGGGCGTGCCAGTTGGTTTGATCCTGTAACCAACAAGAAAACAAGAAATATGCGTTTGGGTTAAGATTAGATCCTACTCGATTGGCTAAAGAAATTAATAAACATATAATCGCTATCCCAACACATGTTTAGACTAAGTGATAGGGATAGATCGGTAGTGTACCGAGACAGGATAAACCACTTAGATCCAAAAAGTATATTAGGATAAAAATATATGCATTTATAACCCAGCCAATGTCGCAGATCTAATGTAAATCAGCTAGTACTCCGATATGTTTTATAAAAAGATATTAACCTGAGTTAAATGCGATAAACCTAGATCAATCGGCTGTTGATATGACTCAACATATTGATACCGGCTTATGTCATTTAAATATATTGAGATCTTAATATAAAAGACAGCTCTAATACATCTAATAGTAATTAATACTAAAAAAAGATTAAAATAGGTAAGGCCGGCTGAAACCCCGACACTGTCTCTAATGGAAAACATTATGCCGAATAGATCTAACATTAAGTATAAAAAGAGATACTAGATCTGTATGGGCCAATGAGAACCCCTCGAGACGGTAGACACGTCATATAATATAAATCAACATCTATATCTAGATCTATCGGCTGTCGTCTTCAGAGAGAACTCAGCCGACTGCGAGATATGTAGACCCCCGTTTTTGAGGACGGGAATCATTCTGTTCATAGTACCATTTCCCTGGATCGAGTAGTTTGGTACCCACGAATATAGTACTGAATTATCAGGTGCAAAGTGCACGAATAGTCTTACACCCGTAGGTATATTACAATAATAGGCCCGAAGGCAATATCATTTCATGTTGGACCTACTGGTCCGGATACAACCAAAATCAGAGATTAGATAAGATAGCAGACAGAAGGCAGCGGCATGTCGATTGCCACAGGCAACGACCGGGGACTAATACCTATTGCGCTCCATTGTCTTCATTCATCCTTGTAGTATGCGTATGGGTCCTCCAGGTCTTCCACGCCTACATCTGTAGGTTTGTGCGTATAGCAAGGATGAGTACCCAACGTACTCAGCAAGCCAACACAGAATGATGCACATGATAGGGTCATTCAAAGGATGGCTATGGTTTATTTGCATAAAGTCAATTTTCGCAAATCATTTCACAAACCTAACATCTAGCCTGGTCAAGTTTTAGTTCCATAGTATATTAAGTCCACGACGGTTCTATCTACCATCCATCGTGATACCAAGGATGGTTTCCCGCCTCCGAATCGTTATGGTTTTCTGGGGAGTCTACCCCCTTCTCGCAGTTCGAGCAGAGGGTCCCTCAGCACACAAAATCATCATGCATGCCCAACCCATCAGTTTTAAGTTTTTATGAGTCTAGCCACGGGAGAAACCTGTCACATTGCTCATTATCCGCGAGCACGGCTATTCGAATAGATTGGTTTACTCACACTGCAGTGGATGTACACTTTACCTGTACTACGCAACTGCCCATTGAATGAGCCTACATCCCTCTATATGGGATAGTCACGGCAAAGCCTTTCGATAACCTCACTTTGGCAGTACCCGCTCCATGAACTTAAACCCTCATGCACTCTACCCGTCGTTTCCTAGCAGTGAGAGGAGTTCTGGCGTTCCCGGGGTAAGAGAAAGACTTGCTCCATTTTTGATCTTTCAATCTTTATGTTCCTTTCTTCATGTCTTCATTTCTTCATGTTGATCGCATGCCTGATCTCTGCCCAGGTACCGACAGTGGTAAACCCCCACCGGTAGGCCCTTAACTTCCGTCCAGGTACCCACCAGTGGTGAGCCCCCACCGGTAGGCCCTTACCTCAACGCCTACACCTAAACCACTATGCAGGGATACTGCCTCCGCTCGGCTATCTACTCCGCTAGGTCTATACCCATTCGAGAAGTACGGTTGTACTGGCTCGTTCTAGGTTGTAAGTCTCATGGCTCGGTCCTTAATCGACCAGGGACGGTACTTGCCTTTGCCGGAATCCACCCAAATCCATCCATCCGCCCAAGTCTAAAACATTGGTTTTATGTTTTCATTTCTCCAACAAAACTTATTTCATCATGTTTAAGGCAATGTGGTGCTCATGTCTCCGCATGCCGTATCTCAACTACCTTCCCTAAGGTAGTTGCCCAAGCATATAGCTCTTTTGTAAATATATGAGTATGCAAGATTCTAGTATAAGCATGGCTAAGCATTTTACTGAAGATATCCTCCGGTTATATCACATCGAGGGTTACAAAGATTATATCTAAAGGTAAGCAATATCAAGGCAGGGTATATAAGGCTTAGGTATTTTGTGTATAGCATGCATGTTTGGAGTTTAAATCAACATCATTTCGCAAAATAGGATCAATATGTTCAAAGGGGAGTGTTGACTTGCCTTGCTCGCACGCTTGTTGGACGGGGTCTTCGGTGAAGTCGGTGCGGGCTTCCTCGGTGCTAACCGTACGTGCGAAAATCAATTGAATTTGGTTAGAATTCAATAAAATTAACAAGAGATCAAAAAACCATAAAAACAACTCCTAATATTTAGCCTAAGATTTTAATCAAGTTTGGGTGAGAGTTTTGGGATGAAATCCGATTTAAAAAGCGAGTTTGGAATTTTTTTAGGGTTTTTGCAAAATATCGTTCTAATTGATTAAGGTGATAAACTTAAAAAGGCGTTGTTCAAAAAGATTTGGTATTTAAATCTTTGAAGGTCCAAATGCCAAAAGAACATATTTTAATGGCAAGAAGGGAAATAAATAAACTCCGATCAAAACAATGCGAAGAATGAGACCTCAGAAATTCCTTTTTTTAAAATCCAAATTTGCTCAGAGAAAATATATGAGAAAACTATATATTTTTGTCCAAATATTTCCCTAAAGTTTTTCCTAATTTTTCTGGATTTTTCCTAATTTTTCCTTATTTTTCTCTTTTTTTGCCTTTCCTTTTCTTTTTCTTTTCTCTCTCTTTTTTCTTCTCTACCCCTCTACCCGGCGCACTGTCGCTTCTCTCTCCTATCCCTCTATACCACCTACCCCCTTCTTCTCCCTCGCAGCCATGTGGCGTGCGGCGGCGGCAAGGCGGAAGAGCGGCGGCGACACGGCGCGGCGGTGCGTGGAGGAAAACGGCGAGGCGGTGGCTTACCGAGTGGCGGCGGCGGCGGTCGGCACGGCAACGGCGCGGTGGCGGCCGCGGCAGCGCGCGGCGGCGGTTGCGGCGAACCCGGCGGCGAGCGGCGGTGGAAGAGGGAAAAAAGGGAGAGGCATGGGTGGTAGAGATGGGAAAAGAGGGAGGCCTAGCGCCCTTTTATAGAGCTCCGGCGAGGGAGAGAGGAGAGGGGGCCGAGACGGTGGGCGGCGCGGCGAGCCACGCGGCGGCACGGGACGGCGGGCGGCGCGGCAAGCGCGGAGCGGGCGGTGACGGGCGCGCGTGGTGCGAGGAACTCGCGGCGCGCGGCGTGGCGCGCGCGGGCGCGAGGGCAGCGCGGCGCGCAGGTCCGGCGCGCGCGCGAGGGTGGGGTTGGGCACGGCGCGGCGCGACGCGTGTCGTGCGCGTGCGGCGGGCGAGCGACGCGGGGCCCGTACGGCGTCGAACACTCACGCGCAATGAACAGTGCAATTTTCCAATTTTCCCGAATTAATTTCCTATTTTCCCATTTCTTTTTCCTTTCACCTATAAAATTAAAATAAAATCTAGCACACCCAAAAATTAAGTTTCAAAATATGTTTTCAACCTTTTTACCCACTTTTTGTTATTTTAAAATATATTTTACATATTTAATTTAATCCTTTTCCTAAATCCCAGAAAATGTGACTTCATATATATCTTTCAAAAATATTTTACCACTCATATTGCCCACTAATTTATATTACTCCACCACAAAAATAGGGTTTGAACCAAAAGTATATTTTTAAGTATATTTTTATAAATCCACAACCCTTTTCTTTTTATTAAAGTTTCTAAATCTTTAATTTGAAACCTTCTCCCCTTTGGGATTTCAAATCATTTGGTTTTTCTCAAACATCAAGATGAATCACTCCCATAATAAATTTCATGCAACAAAGCCGGCAAATCAGAAGCAGTAAACATGATGAGAAGCAATAAACCAAAAGTTTTTGTAAGTTCTGATTTTTAATTCCCAGTTTTAAATTCTTCAATTTTTAGGGTGTTACAAGATAGATCTAGACATTGTTCTAGATTATATGTCGCGTATGATAACTTAAGCAGTTTATAGCATTGAAATTAGAGTATCATGACGATGGAAGCACTAACCCCAACGATACAAGCCACTTGTAACAAGGAATTACCTCGTTCGGAGATCGATGTCGATGCAGCCCGAGCAAAAGAAAGAACTTGTCGAGAAAAGTAAAAACGAAAAGGTTTGGCGATGCGCCGAGATTGTATTGATTGTGTTGATATATGTTTTACAAGTCCTCGGGTCTTATTTATACCCGAATACACAATGAATCCATGATGAACACGATTCCTATTATAGATTAAATCTCTAAACAAACCGACATTATTACAAAGGGAAACTATACAAGATATCCTAACTTAATAGATACAATTGCCGTTGTAGGACCTTATCCATAGATGTCAATATCTTTGACGCACTTTGGGAACCGAATCCAATACTTTATCCTTGAGATTTCCTTTCGGGACTGGCTTCACTTCTATCTTCACTCGGTACTGGCTATCGGTTGTCCTAGACTGACTCGGACAAAGCCGACTGGCTTCGTAGCCGATCGGACTTAGCCAATGCGGCCTCTGTTTCTTCGCAGATCATGCGTTTCCTCTGATTCCGCTTCAATCTCTGCTTCGAACTCGAGGATTTGGTTACCAAATTTGATCGTTAACAGTGCTTTGATCGACCCCCCTTTTGAACAGGCCAACTTGCGGCCCTCCATCGACAGGTCTACGGGCTGAGGACTCACGCGAAGATGGCAGAGGCGCGCTAGGCGCACTGTGCGGATGGAGTTCGGGAGTGTCGAAACTTGGTTTCGGCAATATATTTTCTGGGGTCGCAGTCGAGATCGCCAAGCACAATGGGTTAGGAGAAAAACAAGATTTAGACAGGTTCAGGCCCTCTCGTGAGGTAATACCCTACTCCTGTTTCGGTGGATTCGATCCGCCGAGTGTCTTTATTGATCTCGTGATCTAAAGATGAAGGCTAAAAGCTGATCTCCTCTCGGAATATTTGATCTAGAATCTGATATCCCTCAAGGGACGCCCCTTACCCCCCCTATATAGTCTTGGGAGGAGGGCTTACAACTCGGAAACCCTATCTTATTCTAAGTTGGTTTCCTCAATCTTACCAAACCGTGACTATAGGCCGATTGCCTTATCTCTATCGGCAACCGTAACACCCAAGTCAAGTTCGGCTTACAGATATAGCAGGCGCAATCTATCCTTACCTCCAGTCGGATAAACTTGCCATGTAGATACCCGATTGCCACAATCTCCACAGTAGCCCCCGAGTCCTTTTCAGTCGACGAGACAACTCAGCTTCAGACCAAAGCAGCACTCAACCAAAAAATCTCTTTGACCGAGTGCTTTTGGCGCCGAGTGATTCCATCATCTCTGCCTGAATCTTCTCGAGTGGCTCCAAAGACGTGAAGGGCTGAAAAAATTTCTTAAAAATAAATATCTAGGTGCATCTCCTGATGCACCTAATTAGGTGTAGCCCCCGACTATGTGGCTAGTCAAAAATAGGCTAACCATATAGTCAAGAACTATAAAAAATTATTCTCACGTAGATGCTTAGCTCATGCTAAAGCAATCATATAAATCTCATTACTCGGCAAGTTCATACTCATCCGAGTGACTTTGTCTGAGTTATCTCAGAACAAATAATTCAATCAACCCTCATAGGTAAAAAGCACTCGGTAAGCTCTTGCTTATCCGAGTGGATTTGCCCGAGTAATCCCGGAATAAGTATTTCATTCATCCCTCATGGGAAAACAAGTTCTTTCAATCATATGAAAAATATGACCAAGTTACTAAATAGCTTTTGCCATGATACTGGTCTCAATCTATAAAGATCTTCACCAAGGTGGAAAACAAACAGCATTGGTAAGATTACCCGACCAAATGCCAAAAAACCAAACAGCCCTTGTTCATCAAGGTAGCTATAAAAACTCAGCTGTTGGTCACCTTCCAAATTGCATCGTGCCAGCTTCTCATGAAGTCAAGCAAACCGCGGTATGGAAGGATCTTTAAAGGTATAGGGCACTCGGACACGCGCATATTGCCAGGGCAAATCTGCTTAAGCTCATCCGCTTAAGTCCCTAAGGACAAGTATCGGACCACACCTTAACTGGGCCATAGATTTTCTTATGGGCTCGGCCCACTCACCAGAAAACCTAGCGCAACCCTCAAATCTTTCTATAAAGATGCGAGGTCGTCCCCGCCTCTTCGTCTTCCAAACGATTCCCCTTTTCGCGGCACTGTTCAACAGTTCACCGCGGAGAACCCTAGACTCGTGCACTCCCAAATCCATCCATCTAGGAGCTTGCTCTCTGCAACAACCAGCTTCCGCAGCCAAATCTCCCACATCCCATCGGCCAAGATCCAACTTTTCTCAGCCAGATCCACTTCCCAACAATCTCGCTCTCATGGCGGAGGAGAAGAGGATTCCGTTCGACCAATGGGCCACCTCGGATGTGAGGGAATACACCCTCAAGGAGATGGTAAAGCACGGCGTGCTTCCGCCGAAGGAACTTGTGGGATGGCGCCCGGCGGCGGGGGAGGACTTCCCGACCCCAAACACCGGTGAGCTTGTCGTTTTCACTTCCTTTTTCTATTGCGGGTTCAGCCTTCCCACCTCCGAGTTCTTCCGGGGGCTTCTGGACTATTATGGACTTCATCTCTACCATCTGAACCCCAACTCAATGCTTCACATAGCTCTCTTCATCCATGTATGTGAAGCCTTCCTTGGCATTCTCCCCCACTTCCAACTCTTCCGGCGCATGTTCTATCTCAAACCGCATCCGAACAAAGATCAACCTTGCGTCGTTGGCGGGGCAGGCTTCCAGCTTCGCGGATCTCTCCGCAAAGACTACTTTTCTCTCCCTTTGAAATCTTCCAACAAGGGCTGGCACGCAAGCTGGTTCTACATCAGCAATCTCGAACCCGCACCGCCCCTTCGTCGGTCTTCCCCGGTCCCCAAGCCGTCTTGGAGCACCGTCCCGTAGCCCAAGATTGGGACGAGGCCAACGATCTGCTCGCGAAGATCCTGGCGATGAAGAAGAGGGGTCTTCGTGGGGAACAAATCACTCGGCACTTCATCAGGTGCCGACTGGCGTCGATCAAGGAGCGGTCGAAGCCGGCCTTCGAGTATGAAGGCGGGACGGACCCCAATCGGGAAGACCCAGATCCACTCACATATGAGATCCTGAAGATTCGGATGTACAAACTCTTCTCATCCGGGATTGCAGTTGAGCGGGCCCTCATACTGCCAGTCCTTCCCTTCAGCATTCATCGACCTCCTCCTCCGGTAAGCCGACTGGTTACTTCATAGTATCCTTTAATCTTGACATCTTGTCTCTTAATGTTGCACTTTCTTTCTTCTGCAGGAAAACGCCTCTATCACCTCCAAGCCATATAAGGTGGCTCATGATGACGCGCCGCGTTGCCCCGCCAAGAAGCCGACTGGCGGGATCAAAATCCAAGCTGATCCAGTCGGGAAGCGGGCAGCGCCGAGTGAGGACTCGAACAAACGTGCAAGCAAAAGGAGGTTGATTATCGAAGATTCGGATGACGACGTCCCGGCTCCTCCGGTCGAGACCCCGCCTCTAAGGCGATCACCGCGGACGGCGCCGAAGATCCGCCGGTCATCCAGGTATACTATGAAACCGAAGTCTGAACTCTTTCGCTGAAAACTTTTCTTTATCTTTGCTATATTCACTTCCGCAGGAGGCCCCAGGACATAGATCCTGTCGGAGGGGGTGAAGAACCGACTCCAGCTGCTGCTCCTGAAGTACCAAGGCCAGCAGAGCCGAAGCCCCGGAGCCCGCAACCGAGTGCGAGCGCTCCGGGCAGACAACCTTCGCCTCCAAAGGAGGATGCGCCTAGGAAGGAGCCCCCGACTGCCAGTCGGGATATCCCGACTGGAAGCCAATCATCAGCTGGGGAACCCGCGGCTGCGGCCCAAGCACCCCGACCGGGGTCACTCGACGCGAGCGGAAGAAGAAAGCCGGCCGGCGCTCCACCTAGGCGGCGGCCACCGAAACCGGTGAGACTCGCTTGAAGCATTCTTTTACTCTTTCAATTTTGAATCTTTCATGTCTTCATTTGTCCTTCTTGTTTGCCAGCCACGGTAGAAGAGATCCCTGTGTAGCGATCTTCGAGACTGGGTTCCCCGATCGAATCGAGTGGCGGGATTCGAAAGGCGAGAGGCGTGGCATCATCCTAAACCGGCAAGCTGAAAAAGATGAAAGGGATGCCCTTGTCGAGAGCCTGAATGAGGCGACCCGACTGCTCAACGTAAGCCTTTGTCTTTCTCTTTGATTATTCCATCGTTATCTTTCAGTCGATCACTCCTCTGCTTTCGCGTGCAGAAAGAGTATTGCCGCTCAATGGCAAAATCTGAGGTGCTGGAGAAGCTGGTCCCCCACTTAAACTCCTTGGAGGACGTTCGGCGGCAGTGAAGGCCACTCGGGAGGAGGCCGCATCAAGGGAGGCGGCTTTAAGGAGGAGATTGCGGAGCTTCGGGAGCGAACCTCGACCTCCGCGGATCAATCGGGAGTAAGCCCGCCTCTCCCAGCTTCATCATGATTCTCATGTTGATCTTTGGCTATTGATAATCTTCTTTCGTTGTAGAAAATTCTTCGGAGGTCCACTCGCTTCAAGTCCAGCTGGAAGCGATCAGCCTTGACAAGGCCGAGATGAAGGCCGAATTTGAAGGTAATCTTCTTCGAAGTCGAATTTCGTGTGCTGCTTTATATCCGAATGTTTTGAATGATCTGGGACTTTTCGCAGCTTATAAGATGAAGACCCGAGCCCAATACGACGTCTTGCTTGGGCGGATCAAATCCAGCGACGAGATACGGGAAGAGGTCGCCAACGCCGCCACGCCGATCTTGCTATCCTTGTTCGATCAAGGAGTTGGGGCCAGCTCGCTGGAGCCAATCGAGATATTTGACAAGCTGCGGCTGGCTCCCGAACGATACCTGGCCAATATCACCGAAGCAGCCAGCATGGGGGCTGGTCTGGCTCTTGCTCAGACCAAGTCCCTTTACCCCCGAGTGGATATCCATTCAGTCGGGGAGGGCTTCGCTGACGGAACAACGGACGAGCAGGCCTTAGACATGCTAAGTGAGGCGCAAGAGGCGGCGAAGAAGATATCTCTTGATGTAGTAAACAACTTCAAGATCTGATTTGTATTCTGACTTTGCTTTGTAAATGTCGCGTAGCCGTAACACTCTGATGTGGAACTTTGTGACTCTTTTTAGTTTATTTATGTCAATGCCTTGATTCGAGCTTTTGCGTGAAATTTCTTAAGTAGTTTTCGTCTGGCTGTCATCAAGCCTAGGCTCGATTAGGTCATCGGAAAACTCTCAGTCCTTAGACACTGAGCTCGAGTCGAAGGACATTAAACAATGATAAACCAAATTATGCACAAAAGTTGATGAGGAAAACTTGAGCTTTATTGACATGTGTACAGCCCCCGACTGCTAGCTCAAGAAGTCATCTTGCTTGAGGTTGGCAGTCAAGGAAAACATGAGGCCTTAGCCGAATTAGGCATAGAATCGTCGAAGATGCTCGATGTTCCAGGAGTTCTCCACCATAGACCCGTCTTCACGCTTTAGCCGGTATGCACCTGGCCGAGTCACTTCAGCGATTATGTATGGTCCTTCCCATAAGGGAGATAACTTGTGTCGGTCTTTGGTGGTCTGGATCTTGCGTAGGACCAAATCGCCAACAATGAAAGCTCGTGCTCGCACGTTGCGACTGTGGTATCTTCTGAGCCCTTGAAGATATTTGGCCGACTGGATGAGGGCTGCCTCACGGGCCTCTTCCAATCGGGTGAGGTCATCCACTCGGTCGATGTCGTAGCGTTCATCGTTGAAGCTGCGGACCCGGAGGGACTCGTACTCCATCTCGTTTGGCAACATGGCTTCTGCGCCATAGACCAGAAAGAAAGGAGTTTGGCCGGTAGCCCGACTGGGTGTGGTTCGTAGCGACCATAGAACCGAGGGAAGTTCTTGGACCCACTTGCCGGCGTAAGGGCTTAGTCGGTCGAAAACGCGAGCCTTGATGCCTTGAAGGACCATGCCGTTGGCTCGCTCGACTTGCCCGTTGCTTTTAGGGTGAGCTACTGATGCATAGCAGATTTTGATTCCGAAGTCTTCGCAGAATTCCTTGAAGATGCCTCCCGTGAATTGAGTCCCATTATCAGTTATGATTCTGTTTGGGACGCCGAAGCGGTGTACGATGTTGAGGAAAAAGTCTCGTGCTTTGTCAGCAGTGATTGTGGCGACCGGCTTGGCTTCAATCCACTTGGAGAACTTGTCGATTGCGACGAAGAGGTGTGTGAAACCTCCGGAGCTTTCTTGAAAGGGCCAACCATGTCCAGCCCCATACCGCGAACGGCCGGAAAGTGGGATTGTTTGAAGCTCCTGGCGGGACATGGCTTTGTCGGGCGAAAAGCGGCAGCCTTCGCAGGTTCTTATGACTTTATCCGCGTCGGAGACCACGGTAAGCCGAAGAATCCTTGCCTGTAAGCTTTGCCGACTAGAGTGCGTGCCGCCGCGTGGCTTCCGCATATGCCCGAGTGGATATCTTGGAGTAATTGTTTCCCTTCTTCGGGTGTGATGCACCTCATTAGAATTCCGGAGGGGCTTCTCTTGTATAGATCGGAGTCGACCATGACGTACGCTTGGCAACGGACGCGTTCTCGCTTCATCCCGGTCATCCGCGGCTCTTCTTGAGTTAAGAATTTGATGAGCGGCGTCCTCCGGTTGGTGTCGGTCATGGCGACTTCGTTGGCGGTTTGTTCGTTAGGAGCCGTCTTTGCCGTGACGGTTGGTTCGTAGAGATGTTCGACAAAGACGTCCGTTGGGGCAGCTTCGCGCTTAGATCCGAACTGTGCTAGCTCATCGGCAGCTTCGTTGTTATGTCTCAGGACATGTGAGAGTTCTAGCCCATCAAACTTGTCCTCAAGCTTGCGGACCTCTTGTCGGTAGGCCTCCATAGTGTCATTTAAGCAGGACCAGTCCTTCATCACTTGATTGACGACCAGCTGGGAATCGCCTTTCACGATAAGCCGACGTATCCCGAGTGAGACTGCGAGGCGCAGTCCATGTAGAAGAGCTTCGTACTCGGCGACGTTGTGTGAGGCGGAGAAGTGGAGGTGAAGGACATATCTTAGCCTTTCCCCAGTCGGGGAGATCAGCACGACTCCTGCTCCCAAGCCGGTGATCCTCTTGGATCCGTCGAAGTGCATGGTCCAGTGTTGGAGGTCTTCCCGAGGCACGTGTTCTTGTTGTTCAGTCCACTCGGCCAGGAAGTCCGCTAAGGCTTGTGACTTAATGGACGTCCGGGCTTAAAAGTTAAGTCCAGCGGCATCGGTTCTAGGGCCCACTTGGCGATACGCCCGGTTGCCTCGTGGTTGTGGATGACGTCGCCGAGTGGGAAAGAGGTGACGACGGTGACCGAGTGACCCTGAAAGTAGTGTGCCAATTTCCTCGCGGTTATTAGAACACCATAAAGCAATTTTTGTACCTGAGGGTAGCGGATTTTGGCTCCTGCCAATACTTCGCTAACAAAGTAGATTGGCCTTTGAATCTTCTGGGCCCGTCCTTCTTCTTCGCGTTCAACCACAAGGACCGTACTAACCACTTGGTGAGTGGCTGAAACGTGCAGGCAGGGGTTCCGGGCGAGGCGAAGCGGGACGGGCGGCGTGGTAAGGAATTCTTTGAAATCTTCAAAGGCCTTGTCGGCTTCGTGGTCCACCGGAAGTCGTCTGTCTTCTTTAGCAGTCTGAAGAAGGGCATGCCTCGTTCGCCGAGTCGGGATATGAAACGGCTTAGCGCCGCCATGCAGCCGGTGAGCTTTTGGACGTCTTTCTGATTACTCGGGGGCTTCATGTTTAAGATGGCGTTGATCTTCTCTGGATTTGCCTCAATGCCGCGATGTGACACCATAAAGCCAAGCAGCTTGCCTGATGGGACGCCGAAGGTGCACTTTTCTGGGTTTAACTTCATTCTGAAAGCCCGGATGTTTGCAAAGGTTTCTTCTAAGTCGGCGATCAGGTCTTCTTTCTGCTTGGTCTTGATGACAACATCGTCGACGTAGGCTTCAACGTTCTTGCCGATCTGCGTCTGGAAACATCTTTGGATCATGCGTTGGTATGTGGCTCCGGCGTTCTTCAGGCCAAAAGGCATGGTGATGTAGCAGTAAGCCCCAAACGGCGTGATGAACGATGTTTTCAAGCGCAATCGGATTCTTTCAAGCCGATCCGGTGATAGCCCGAGTAACAATCCAAGAAACTCGGGAGTTCGCGCATGTTGAGTCGACGACTTGGTCGATGCGAGGCAGCCCGAACGGATCTTTGGGGCGAGCTTTGTTGAGGTCGGTGTAGTCAACGCACATGCGCCATTGCCCCGTTTTCTTGCGGACGGATGGGTTGGCTAACCGTCGGGATGAAGGACTTCTTTAATGAAGCCAGCCAAGAGCTTTGCAAGTTCTTCTTTGATCGCGTCTTTTCGATCCCGTGCGAACCTGCGTAATCGTTGTTTTATTGGTTTGGCGTCATCTTTGACGTTCAAAGAGTGCTCGATCACCTCCCTAGGAATTCCGGCATATCGATGGTTTCCAAGCAAAAACATCTTTATTATTTTGGAGGAAGGTGACGAGCGCGCTTTCCTATTTGGGATCTAGGTCGGCGCCGATTACGGCAGTTTTGGAGGGATCGGACGAATCAAGGGAGATCTTCTTGGTCTTGGCGTCGCCGGATCCCGATTTGGCTATCTTCTTCGCGGGGACTTCGCCCTCGCCGAAGTCGATGCAGCCAATCGGACTTCTTGTTGGCCACGTAATCTCTCGCGAGATTGGGCCATGTCGCAGCTCTCCTTATCGCAGTGAAGGCTTGCTTCACGTTGCTACGAAGAGTGATGACGCCGTGGGGCCCGGCATCTTCATGCAGAGGTAAGTGTAGTGAGGGATCGCCATGAACTTGGCAAGCACAGTCTTCCGATGATGGCATGATATGTTGTTTCAAGTCGGCCACCTCGAAGGTGACGTTCTCCGTTCGGAAGTTCTCTCGGGCTCCGAAGGTGACCGGGAGGGAGATGTGCCCGAGTGGTGTTGAAGATAGCCCTGGGATAACTCCGTGGAAGGGAGCTGAGCTTGCTTTCGTTCGGCCCTTGGAATCTGCATCTCATCCATGGTCTTGGCAAACAGGATGTTGAGGGCGCTGCCCCCATCGATGAGGACGCGCTTAAGCCTGATGTTGCGGACCACGGGGTCCAGGACGAGTGGATAGCGCCCCGGGTGAACCACTCGGTCAGGATGATCCGAGCGGTCAAAGGTGATGGCCACTTCCGACCATCGCAGATATTGAGGGACTTCGGGTTGAGCCGCATTGACCTCCCGGTCGGTTAGCTTTTGTTTCCTCTTGGACTCATAGGCTAGCGGACCCCCGAAGATGTGGTTGAGCTCCCCCACTGGGTCTTGAAAAGGTTCGGCATTTTCAGCCGCGTTGTTCTTCTTGGCGCCGGACGGGCCAGCCTTGTAGATAAAGCAGTCCTTCGCCGCGTGCTTATGATTCGGATGATGGGTGCACTGGGCGTTCATGATGGCGTCGTAGGCGGCGACTCGGGGACGGTGTTGAGTATTGGAGGTTGCGGCGACTAGGTCTTCGGATCGGCGCTTGCGATCTTTCTCGGCCTCGGTTGCCGTTGTTGCCGCCATCCTTCTTAGGATTTCGGCTTCCTCCCGCTTGCTTGTCCTCCCTTCGTCGGGCCGGTCTTGACGAGCGGCCTTAATGGCGTCATTTGATTTGGCGTATGAGTTCGCCGTCTCAAACATTTGTTTCACCGTCTTCGGTGGTTTGCGTCCGAACTTGCCGATAAGCAGCTCATCACGGACTCCCTTCTGGAAGGCGGCGATGATGATGTCATCGGTGATGTTCGGGATCTTGTTGCGCTTCTCGGAGAAATGCCGAATATAATCCTTTAGGGGCTCGTCCGGCTTCTGGATGACGTTGTAGAGGTCGAAGTGTGTGCCGGGCCTCTCGAAGGTGCCTTGGAAGTTGGCGATGAAGTGGTCCCTCAGCTCGCTCCACGAGCCGATTGAGCCTCTTGGCAGGCTCGTGAGCCAATTTCTGGCTGAGTTTGCGAGGGCCACGGGCGGTAATTGCCCATGGCTTTGTTGTCGCCACCTGCGCTCGGATGGCAAGGGTATATACGTTAACCAAGATTCGGGTCGGTCTTGCCATCGTACCTTTCAATCCCTGTAGGCTTAAAGCCACTCGGCCAATGCACTCGGCGGAGCTCCCGAGTGAAGGCCGGTACTCCGTCGTCGCTGCTATCGGGTGATCCCCTTCGATCTTCCCGAGTGCGTCGGTCGCGCTCCGTAGCGGCGATCGAGGACTTCCCGCAGATCACTCGGCGGGGTCTTCGGTTGGCTGGTTGGGTAGCCGGAACCTTGCGGCGGACTCGGTGGTGGACGGGTGGACGTCCATGTCGTTTGTCGCGGGAGTCGGCCGTCTCGCTCTTGGTACTTCGGTGTGGACTCGCGAGGTGGGCCTCTTGGCTGGTTGTCGACCGAGCCGGCTCGGGACTCCTGTAGTCTCCCGACTTTAGAGGCGGAAGCCGGCTTTTGTCTGGCGTTTCGGCCACGGATTCAGTCGGCCTTCGCGCCGAAGTGGTGGGATGGCCGTTAGCCGTGGCAGCGACGATGGTCTTGATCTTATCAAGTATAGGAGTCACGTTGGCCGGAGCCGTCTCCATGACGGTGTCCAAGAGCGTGAGTGCGGCGACGGCGTTCGCGTGGCGTCGGAAGATGTTGGTGTTGCGAACCCGTGTTTGGAGGATGGCCTCCGGCGGACCGTCCCGCCGCACGTAGATCCCGCTTCCTTTTGTCGCCTCGTCCTTGCGTTGTTTCTCCTCCTCGGCTGTCTTGCGCTCAAGCTCCACCCTGGCTCGCTCCTCTTCGGCAAGCCTTCTGGCCATGGCTGAGTCGGACTCATCTGGCTCGGCCATGAGGACGTCGAAGCACTTCGGCTCACAGTCCATGCGGCAGTCGGAGTTGTCGGCTTCGTCAGAAGGGATGCCGTAGAGGTTGTCGAAGCCGGCGGAGCTGAGGTATCCATTGAGCTCTGAAGATGAGCAGGAGCCGAATGATGGGAGGATGACAGCGACCTCCCTTGATCCGGGGAAATCCGGATCCGGATCGTCCGTCGAGTCGAGCTTGGGGGATTAGGCTCCTCCGAGTGGATCGCCGCCAACTCGGGGAGAGAAGTTGACCGTAGATCTTGGCGGCGTTTGGTAACCCAAACGGCACCGAGAGGTCTTCATCTGAGTAGATTGCTTCCGTCGGGGAGGCGAGAAGATTGGTGCAGATCTCGGCGGTATCCGGTAATCCGAATGGTGCCGAGTGAAGTCCGTCGTCGGAGAAGGTGGATCGCATCTTGGTCTTCAAGATGTTGTCGAAGATCTCGGCGCTGTTGGGGAGCCCGAATGGCGCCGAGTAGGTCTTTCCCTTCGACTGGTTTGAATCCGAGTCGAAGGAGGAGTCGTCGGCGAAGTTGGCGGCGAAGTCGCCGAGTCTTGAGGGGGATCCCATCACGCTTGTCGGCGAGATTGTTGAAGAAGTCTCGACGCGCGGCCCCTACTGGCGCGCCAACCGTCGAAACTTGGTTTCGGCAATATATTTTCGGGGTCGCATCGAGATCGCCAAGCACAATGGGTTAGGAGAAAAGAAGATTTAGACAGTTCAGGCCCTCTCGTGAGGTAATACCCTACTCCTGTTTCGGTGGATTCGATCCGCCGAGTGTCTTTATTGATCTCGTGATCTAAAGATGAAGGCTAAAGCTGATCTCCTCTCGGAATATTTGATCTAGAATCTGATATCCCTCAAGGGACGCCCCTTACCCCCCCTATATAGTCTTGGGAGGAGGGCTTACAACTCGGAAACCCTATCTTATTCTAAGTTGGTTTCCTCAATCTTACCAAACCGTGACTATAGGCCGATTGCCTTATCTCTATCGGCAACCGTAACACCCAAGTCAAGTTCGGCTTACAGATATAGCGGCGCAATCTATCCTTACCTCCAGTCGGATAAACTTGCCATGTAGATACCCGATTGCCACAATCTCCACAGGGAGCTCCTTGCCAAGATCGATCCCGAATTGTTGTCAGTCGGGTCGACCGAGGACGTGCTCATGGCGTGTCTCCAGAGCGGTCGGAAGCTTCTCCAGGCCTATGTCCGGGCCATGGCGAAGACTGCAGCAGCGCACGTCCTCGGGGTTGTCACATACCCAAATTTTGGGATCAAGAAAATTTTTGTCAAAACCAAATGAAAATAAAATTTCTCGATTTCGTGAACAAAAAATTTTCATTTCTAACTTAGGTAGAGAACTTGGACCAATTTTCATGAATTAAAATTAGAAAACAAATTAAAACTTTTCATTCCTAACTTAGAGTATAAATAAAAACACACATGTGCACATGCATATGCATAAAATATGTTTTGACAATGAGTCTTTTGTGCATGTGGGATTTTGGATTGCATTTCGTAATAGGTCTCATGAGCCTAATCTAAAAGATTTATTCACTGAAATCAAACCTACTGCCAACCTTGGATGATAATATGTGAACATAAAACTTAACTCAAAGGTCATCTCCTCAGCTCAAGAAATATTTAATATAAAGCCCTATAACCAAATTAGATGCATTTGCAAAGTGGGGACAACTATACATAGAAAGGTTACACTAATTTTCTAAAATAATCCATACTAGGTAAAATCATGGAAAAATTCATGTACATGCCAAACATTATATTCAACTCAATATAATTTTGGTACAATTTAATAATTAAGTTTGATGCCTCAAAATAAATTAGACAAAACAGTCATATACTAGGCTAGTTATGATTTTTAATCGGCTAAAACGACATCTCGTTTAAAAGGTCATTAAATTGTACACAAGTGTATATAGTAAATAATTTAATCAAATAATATGTTAATTATAATGAATAAATATAATTTTTCTACCCTGTTCAGGCCTTCTATAAATTGAAACTAGTTTCCAAAAAAACCATCTTTGTTTAATTTCTATGAACAAACCACAAATGATTTTTGTGTGCAACCAAAGAAAATGGAATCTAAGAGTAAGCATCTACCTCCAGTAAAATTTTCACTAGTTTATTTGGGTCACACATAAAGTTATAGAGCTACACAGATTGGGGAGAGAAATAAATCTAAAAATTCGCCCAAAATCATTTTCATACATGTTCCTACCCATACCTCTCTCCCTTGCCTAGCCAGCCACGGTTTGGACCCACTTGGCAGCAACTCTGAGTCGCCCTCACCTCTGTGCCAAACCTCCAGCTGACTAGGAACGCGAGGACATGCGAGCCGATCATGCTCTGGACGCCGGCTACACGTGTGCCCGACATGTCAACGCGCCACACCCCTCCTCTTGCTCTCAAACCTCCCCAAACCAGTCGCCCCACTCCATGCATCGCCTTAGTGCCAACCAAAATGAGATAGGAAGCCATAGCTCTCCCTTTTCCCCCTCTTCTTCATCGTCGGCCACGGGAAAGATGAAGGCCGCCGTCACCAAGGAGCCACGGTCATGACTTCTTCTGTCGTGTTCCATGATCTCCTTACCATGCCGAAACCTTTTCCTTTTGACCACATTCGATCTTGTTCAATGCAGCCACGGGAACGCGACATCACCCACGAGAATCCCGGAGTGTGCACCGAACACCACCGCCTTGACCTTGTGATCGTCTCGGCCGACTCCGACCACCCCCAGGCAAGCTGACGCGCTGCGAGTACCTTCTCAACCTCCTCTTCAAGATGCCTCAAGTACCCCAGCCGAAGACGTCCTGGATGCGGAGAACACACCCCTTCTTCCTCGACGCCGATCTGAACCTGCCGTCGTCGCCATCATCGATTATCTTCTCCCCGATGAGCCATTGTCCAATTACTTGCGCATAAAGCATCCCTAGAACCTCCCTAACATGAGAGACATACATGCATGGCAGTTCGTTTGATGAATCAAGCTATCACCGTGCGACTGGAGTAGAACGCCACCGCCGGAGCGTTCCTTCCATTGCCGCCACTGTCCAAGCTTCGCCAGCACCCGCGCGACCTCAGGTAAGCATCCATAGATCCCATAGACACTCTTGCATGCACTAGATTGCACTAAATCAGCGTGGAGCTCGACAGGCACTTGCATGCCGAGACTCACCGCCGCCCACACCATCGCTGTAAATGATTACGGTCACCACTATGTACAGGACCACCACCAATAGGTGCACAACAGGCCACTCCACCTTTTCTATTTTGGTCGCATCTTGAAACTCACCACCGTTCACCGTCGCCACCAGCAAGAAGCTCGCCGTCGCGCCCCTCCTCTGCCCCTGTCGGCTCTCTTCTCCCCTGAGTGTATGACAAACGGGCCCCACGTCATTAGGCGCTAAGGATTCCAGTTAAAGAAAGTTTAAATCTTCTGAGGTTTTAAATACAAAACATGTAAGACTTACATGTGGGGTCGTGGATCTATATGCAAATATGCTAAAACTTGAGCACTCTTAAGAAAAATTTTAAATACCACGTGCTAGGGACCTCGGGTTCTAATTCAAAACCCTAGGGCTTTCCTGCAAAATGGCTAGTCACTGACCAGTGGACCCCATGAACTTTTAATCCGAAATATAAAAGATAATAATGAACTTTTAATCCGAAATATAAAAGATAATAACTAAATCAAATCTATTTTTCCACGAAAATTTGACAAACTTGTAAAATCCATATAAAATCCAATATAACTCATATTGGGATTGAAAAAATTTTTGTGAACTCACAAAAATGATGAGCTTTAATATACAAGTATAAAACTTGGAACTCACATTGCAAATTTTATCTCTAAATTTAAATAAGGAAAATCACACATAACCCTTGCACCAAATTATGAAATGCATAGAAAATTCAATTTAACATATTTTTGGACAAAATTAAATAAGATTCACCAACTTAAACTCTCCATTTGGGAAAAATAAAAATATATATGGTTACCTTGTACCAAATGCCTCTAAAAACTATTAACTCTAAAATAATAAGATTTACGTAAGCTAAACTTTAGGGATTTATCTAAAATTCATTTCTAATCCTTTTTGAGTAAACTCAAGTTCTGTAGAATCACCAAAGTACATAGTTTCAAAGTATAAAATAAAAATATGTGCTTACTGTGTACTAAAACCTCCTAAATATTTAAATAAGGAATAAATAACTTAATGCACGCTTCAACTTGTAAAATTTATAGAAAATGCATCTTTAATCCATTTTGAGTGAACTAAGTTTCTATAGAGCCAGCAAGTGATGGACTTCAATTAGGTAAAATAAAATATGGCAACCCCTATACTAAATATGTTAGTAAACATTAAATAGGAAAACTAGGTGCAAATCACAATACTAGGTTGAGCACCATATATATGTATAAGTGTAGATGTATATGCACATATGCATTCAAGTTCTAAGTAAATCAAAATAGAAACTTGTTGGACCAGAGAAACACTAAGCTCCATCCTCACTCATTAAGACTTAGGACATATAACAATTCTAGGTTGATATGTTAAATAACTAATATAAGAACACTCCCTAGCTTATAAAATTGGGGTGAAATAGTGTAAAATCTAAAATGTTTAAACTATGATTTGGTTGGTTAATTAAATTGTACATCTTTATACATCCCTAGCAAATAAACATGACCTAGGTATAAAACATCTAAGGCCATACAAGCTTAAGGACTATGTGCCTAGAGCATGTTATAATTGTGAAACAAAATGTGTTAGTCTTAGAAAACATATCTCTTCACCTCTGTAAAGTCAAAAATGTATAAAAATCAATTTATAGAAACATTTTATAATACTACCTACTTAAATACTACCCTATATCGAGTAAACTTCTAAAATCAATAACTCCCAAATGGAATAAGATAAATTAGTAATTCTTTCACCTAAATTTATTTTAGATCAGAACCTACTCAATGTGCACAAATCATGTATTTTAGAACATTTTGGATCTTCGCCTATTTTTTTGGTGTTAAATTGCATATCGTGCATTTTATCTAGATAATTGGATAAACGAAGGAGTAGATTAGGTGCTAACATTCCTATAGATCAAGGCAAGTTCTTCCCCTCCTTTCTGTTGAACATATTGAATTCCATGTTTTGAGGGATGAAAATATTTGTTTGCAAAGTTGCATAAGAACTTAGGCTATATCGATATTTAAAACTTGGATATGGTAGTTATGTCCTAATTGCTGCATCTACTACCTTGAATAATTATACTCCTTGCTGATTGTACCCCTACAAATGGTTAGAGTACGTTCCTTGTGCTCAAATGGGTTATATATGCTTTTTGCAACTACTTGCTTTGCCTTGCTTAGAAATATGCAAATACTCGTTCCATCTATATTTAATATGTAAATTTTGTTAAAATGAACCCTTGCTGAAATGGGTTTAATATGATGGTTATTTGCGAACCAAAATGGGTAAAAATGTTATTTTGACTTTGGCGGCAAATGTGGCATGCAATTGATGTATATGTATGTCAATATGGGGAGAGATGTTTCCCCGAGTCCGTAAGGACCGAACTTGTGTCACCAACTTAAAGTTATCCGTACATCCACATGTGTTAGTATGGGATGATCTAAGCTGAATAATCTACTTAGCACCAAGCCTTGCACTAAGGTAGCCGGTGTGTATGGGTTCGGATAACCCAGAGGAACTTTCTATTTACCCCGATGGGTAGTTTAGGCGACTAAGTCTGTCCAATACAACAATATTGTGCCACGTGGGTGGGTTCCTGTCGTGTCCGCCACCACGACGTTAAGTTTAAGGCGGGGCCACTCCACTTGATGGTTCTAGGTTATACTCCAGTATGCCTAGGATGGAGGAACACGTATCGTGCTGGTGCAAGGCTAGGGATTAAGTGGTGTAAAGGCTTCGTTATGACCTCTAGACCACATTCATCATAAAGAGTGTGGTAGAGTCTTGCAAACTCAAAAGAAACTGGAGTGTTTATATCATGTGGGTAAAGCTGCATAAACTTTGCAGAGTTCTCTAAAACTAATTGATTAGCCATGTTCACGGTCAAGAGCGCTTTGTTGAAGTGTCATGAGTATAGACTCTATATTTACAAAAATATGGACATGTGACTTGTTTTGAAAATGTCAAATTGTGTTGAGTTGTTTGAGAGTGATGATATATTGTGACTTGTTGTCATGGAGGGCAACAAGATATTGATTATGATGGAATCATGATGAAATAAATGATGAAACTTAAAATTTGTTTTGTTAATTGAATTGTCAACTCTTTTACAAATGTACTTGTGAAATAAAACTTGCTTTATGCTGAAATTGAACTACATATAAAGCCCTCCTTCGACTATATGCCTTACATGTAGTATGTCACTGTAACACCCTCAGGTGTTTTCCCTTTTTAAAAATCCAAAAGAAAAATCGTAGGAATTAACCGGAGAGAATAAATAATTTTTAAAAAAGCCAAATGTTAAATGAAAATGGCATGGTGGGATTTTTCCTAAATTCTACATGTCAAAATACACTAACAGGATTTTTAGTGGAATTTTCAAAGCACAAGAAATACTTTTTAACCAATTAAAATCAAAATTAGAATAAATAAATCCCGGGAATTTCTTTTCTCTCTCCTCCCGTACGTTTCCCGCTCTTTTCGGCCATGGGCCGCCGCCAGCGGCCCATCCTCTCCGCACGCGCGCCCGGCCCCACGTTGGCCAGTCGGTGGCCGGCCTAGGCCCGATCCCGCCCACGCGCCACTCTCTCTCCTCTCTCTCGTGGACCGGCCGAAGGCTGCGGCCCGTTAAACCCTCGCGCTCGCAAACAAGTCTATATCACCTCCTCCTCTATCCCAGGACACTGACAGGTGGGGCCGCTGTCAGGTCGTCGTCCCCGACCCCGGCCGCCTCGGCACCATTTCCATCGCCTCCCTCCGCTTGGATCTCGCGCACCCGCTTTCCCCGCGTTCCGGGATCCCACCGCCTTCACTCTCCACTGTGCCCGCCGGCATTCAAAGCCCCGGCCGTCGCTCCCACGCGCCCTAATGGCCGGATTTCATCACCGGCCATTACTTCCCTCAATCTACGCCGGCAAGAAATTCCACCCTTATCCGGTTGCCACCGACCTCCCCATCCCCTATTTAAGCACCCCCTCGCCCTCCCCGAGCTCCCCACACCTCCACTGAAGCCTCTCTCTCTCTCTCCATCGTCCCGCGCCGTGCGCCTTCACTTAGGACCTCGTCACCGAGCTTCGGCCGTGTTTTCCCGTTGCTCCGAGGTGTCCCGAGCTCCGCTGACTCCTCCCTCCTCGTCGCCGGTGCCCGCGCCACTTCGGCCACCCCTTCCCCGAGTGCTTCTGCCGTCTCCCTCGCCGCCGTCGACCTCATATCCCTCAACTCCAGTCACACCGCGGTGAGCGCCCCTCCCTTTCCCTTCTCGGCCGAAGGCGCGCCACCGCTCCCAAGTGCGTGCGGTTCCTCTCGCGTGCAACCCGCGTCACCCCGCTGCCCCGCGCTGCCGTCCGATCGGCACCGTCCGTCCTCGCTCGCCCACGTGGCAAGCCACGTGGTGGCCACCTCGGCACCACGTGTGCGCCACGTGGTGCACCGCTCGGTCTGGCCGTGGACCCGGTCCACCGTGGACCGGCACTCCCGCTGGCCGCTGGTGTCAGCCCTCGGGCGCTGACGTCAGCCCTAGCCGTTGACACCTCCCCTGGGATTTATTGCGCAATAAATTATTAAGGATTTTCCTGTTTTAGTAAAAACCCAGAAAACTTCTAAAAATCATATCTTTTCAATCCGACCTCCGTTTTAGCCCATTAAAATTTCATTAAATTCATAAAAATGCCAAGAAAAATCCATTAAAAATGCTTTTGTTCCCTGTTTATTAGCTTTTTACCATGTTTTGTTGAAGTGCTTGTTTGGCGTTTAGATCCGGTAGTCCCTCCGTCCCGGTTTACTTTGAAGTCGTCGCAGAAGTCCCCCAAGCCGAAGGGCAAGGCAAGTCATACCACATTATTGACCATATTGCTCCCATTTTGCTAAAACACCTGTTTTATTCTATGAAACTGCATGTATTTTATATTGTCATTTCATGGGAAATAGTACACCTTATGCTTAGTTTATGCCTTAGGTTTGACACCCCAAACCCTTTGATCAAACTTGGGTTAATAATATGATTAGATTCAGGACTAGGTTATGCTTAGCCTAGCTTAGACTCACTAGCTCACAAATTGGGTCATTTCTCACTTAATTTATCTCTCCTGGACTTCTGTTCGGAGGATTAATGATTCCAGATTCAGGTGAACCGGACTAATAACTAAAATATGATAAATGGTGGGCTGTGGGTGCTATGGTCTTGGTTAGCGGCGCCCATAGCAGTTAAGGACCGGTTCACGGGACCCCTCGGGAGAATGACCGTGCAAACCACAATCCGAAATGGGTAAGGTAGGTCCCATAGTGTAGCCTCTCCTAGCTGATGAACCCATCGGCAATGGTGAGCGGGATGGAGTTTCAGTCGGCCCCGGTGTAAGGGTTGCTGGGCTGCCGGATTCACCGAGGCACTCAGGGGGGCTGCCCACTCTAGGGTCCGGGAGTGGGGGCGAAACCTTGGTGGGGTTCACTTGGTTAGTAGGGAGGTTATACGAAAGGTCCTATCACAATTCCATTTTCGGAGTATCGCGGTGGTATTCCGGCGCACGGGAGACCATGTTGTGGGGCTGTGTCTTGTGGGTACAGTTGTACACCTCTGATCAGAGTAAATCTATTCGAATAGCCGTGCCCGTGGTAATGGGGTGATCGACCGAGCTCTCCGTGATTAGTCCCACACTTTTACACCCTAAGTTTTGGAACATGACTAGTATAAGTGGATGGTTTGGGCCTGTCCCAACGTGGGGATAACGTTGGACAGTGTTGGATTCAAAATTCTTTAATTACTCAAATTACTGTTGTTTTGACTGTGTTCAAAATCTGTATTGTTTGAAAAAACCCCCTGCTATTTGCGCAAAAGCAAACCCTAGCCAAACCCTTGTCTTTCTTGCATTCATTTCTCTCCCCTTCCGGCGTGACTTGCTGAGTATGTGGAAGTACTCATCCTTGCCCCTTCATCAGAACCCGAGCCAGAAGCTGAAGAAGAAGACGATGTGGAGTAGGCTTGTCCTACACTCTAGAAGCTGTCTGTGGAGTGGTCGCAGCCGCGTGGCCAGCGTCAACCTTAGGCTTAGGCCCTTTTTCTTTTTCCGCTGCTCTTTTGTAATCTTTTTGTATTGTTTCTAAGACGTGAAACTGTAATATCAACAATTGTCATATGTGTACCCTGGCTGGTCCTGGACAGGGATTTTAATACACATATAACTTCGGAAATTCTGGTCTGAATTTCTAGACGTGACAAGTTGGTATCAGAGCCAATTTCTAGACCGTAGGAAAAGCCAAACGGAAAAACCCTAGGAGACCTCTGAATCTTTTCATATGCATAAGCCCTGGCTTTTGAAAATAGTTTCGGGAAAATGGGTCTTGTTTCCTCGGGATTGGGAAAAATTTTAAGTCTCTCTCAAAACCTTTTGAAAATTCGGTCAAGTCTAAGTGATAGGATTTTAGAGTTAAAACTTGAAAAAAATCATTTGATCTCTTGTTCAGCCGCCAAGTGGGGAATTTATAAGGGGTCAAAGTCCTAAGTCGAGATAGAAGGGAATGGTCGCCAATTTTATATTATAACTAAGCATCTATTTTTTTCAGCATCATCTAGGGGGTGTCCTTAGGAGTTTTACTTAGCTTCATAAAAATGTTTCTCAAAAACCCTCTTTTTCTCGTTTACTTTACTAGAGTCCTTTATCGTTTATCTAAACTGGGTTTGAGCATGCATTGATCCCCTACCTTGACTTCTCTAGATGGCAGGCCGTCCAGTCACCCACAACGGTCAGGGATTGAAGGGTTTCGTCGCGGAGCTGGCAAGGATGGCCTTGGCAGTGGGCTATCCGGATGCACCTGAGTACACTGTCGTCTCACCATTCGGCAGTGAGTTGCCTCACCAAGTCCGCCTGGAGGTGCATGCATTCGTCGGCACCAACATTCCGAACATGGTGGTCACTGCGTCGGGAGGAACAGATGAGTATGCTTGCCAAGAGGCGGCTTATCTAATGATGGCTCGGATGAGGGAGATGCATGACTACCATCTCCGCCACTATGCCTACCGGTACCATCCTCGGCGTGGAACTTCATCAGCAATCAACACCTTCCAATCTGCTGAAGGGGAGAACGACACCACCTTCTCCCACATGAGGACGGTTATTGAAGGGCTGGATAAGATGCATGCAGATCTCCACCTAGCGGCAAAGGCTCTAAATAACTAGAAGATCTTAAGGATCAAGAGTTTGAAGGATGAGGTGGATCGTCTCAAGAGAGAGATTGCCAGTCTGAAGGGACTTCCACCTCCCAACATCCTTCGGATAAGGATCACGCCGCGGAAGAACACCAAGGCTCCGGTGCGGATGCAGCTGGCGCCCAGGGTTCCACCTCCTGCACCGCCACCTTCCCCAGTCCCCGCCCTAGTGCCAGATCCTGCTCTTGCTCTGGTCCCTGCCCCAAGCGGAGGAGGAGGATGGATCTCGGTGTCCCGGCAAGCAAGGGCGTGCGGCGCGGCTCCAAGAGCCGGACGGAAAGACGAGTTAGCAAGCTCTCGAAGCCGCTCGAAGGAAAGGAAGACGGAACTCCCTTGGAAGTGGTTTCGACTCCTCCGACCGCGGAAGCTGTTCCAACCCTTAGAGCATCGCCACCCTTAGTTTCCCATTTTCCTAGTTTTTCTGTTTGCTTAGTTGCTGTGTGTTAGGAGTGCCGTGTGGGGGTAGTGGTCAACCTGTATCAAGTGTGGGTATGGATTGTCCAATTAAGGATGTTGGGTGTGTTTTAAGTGTTTTAAGAAAGAACATATCAAAACAAGTAATAAAGATCAACTTCTCTGTCCAATCTGTTTTACTCCTTCTCCCCGCCTTGTTTGTTCCGCTTCTTCAGATGGTGAACACCAGGAATGGCAGCAACAGCACTGAGTCAGCTGAGAACAATACCCGTGCTAATGCCAACAACCCACCTCCTCCACCTGAGAACATCACTTTGGCACAAGTCCTAGCCAATCAGACCCAGATGATGGCTGCAATGATGCAGCAGATGCAACAGCAGCATCAGCAGATGTAGTTGCAAATGATGCAACAGTTTCAGCAGTAGAACCAGCATCAGCATGACCTTTTCGCACCACCACCTCCCCCACAAAACAAACTATCAGAATTCCTTCAAGTCCGACCCCCAACTTTCTCCAGCACCACCAACCCCATAGAGGCTAATGACTGGATCATAGCCATAGAAAAGAAGTTGGACCTTCTCCAGTGCACGGACCAGGAGAGGGTGTCTTTCGCCACCCACCAACTCCAAGGCCCCGCCTCAGCCTGGTGGGACAACTTCTTGGTCACTCGTCGGGCGGACGCACCGCGTAGCTACAGGCGTAGTTTTGCCACCAACCCGGAAGGCTCACATCCCCGGAGGGATAGTAGCCGAAAAGAGGGAGTTCAGATCCTTGGAGCAAGGCACCCAAACCGTAACCGAGTACTTGCACGAGTTTAATCGCTTGGCGCGATATGCTCCAGAGGACGTACGCACTGACGCCGAGCGTCAAGAGAAGTTCTTGGCCGGGCTGGATGATGAGTTAGCAGACAAACTCATCTCCGGTGAATACGCCGACTTCGAGAAGTTGGTCAACAAAGCCATCCGTCAAGAAGACCAACGCAATAAAATGCTCAGAAAACGGAAGGCACCCGGTTTAGGCCACAACCTCGGCAAGGGAATTCCCGCGGCCGCGTTTCACTCCGAGTGGTCGAGTGGACATACCACTATGATCGTTCGTCAGCATCGCCCGTACCATCCCAGAAATTTCCAATCCAACGGAAGCCGTCCCGGACAGCCGTAGCGGAATCGAGCCCAATGTCGCCGGCAACACGCCGCCACCGCCCAAGCCAATGCCACCAAAGAAGGACTCGGGATTCAAACCGGCAAGCTGTTTCAATTGCGGAGAACCTGGACATTTCGAGACAAGTGTCCAAGGCCAAAAACACGCGCCTGAGTTCATCCAAGCAAGAGTGAATCATGCTTCAGTAGAGGAGGCATAGGACGCACCGGATGTCCTAGTGGGTATGTTCCCTGTGAACTCCTTTAATGCATCAGTCCTGTTTGATTCGGTGCAACACATTCTTTCATATCAAAAGCATTTGTGGGAAAACATGGGATGTCGGTGTTAAAACTTAAGATACCCATGCGGGTCCAAACTCCCGGAACCATTTGAACACTGCCCACTTTTGCCCTTCAGTGGCAATAAAAATCTAAGGATTCCCCTTTCTAGCCAATCTTATCCTTCTAGTATCAAAAGGCCTGGATGTCATCCTTGGGATGGACTGGTTGACCCGTCATAAAGGTCTGACCGATTGCGCAAGCCGCACGATCTCCTTGACCAATGACGAAGGGAAGAAAGTGATTTACCGCTCCCCTAAACCACTAAGGGTAGTGGCAAGTCTGAATCGAATCTCAGCTAAGGAGAAGCCTGAAGAGAAAGGAAAGGATCAGACAAAGTTAGAAAATATTCCTGTGGTTTGTGAGTACCGGAAGTCTTCCCAGAAGATCTAACCACAATGCCACCTGAAAGAGAAATAGAGTTTCGGATTGACCTAGTCCCTGGCACTGCTCCGATCCATAAGAGGCCCTATAGGATGGGGGCCAATGAGTTGGCAGAGGTCAAAAAGTGTGGACCCCCATTTTTGGAACGGGAATCTTTCGTGTTCTTAGTACCATTTCCCTGGATCGAGTAGTTGGTACCCACGAAATACAGTACTGAATAACCAGGTGCGCATGCACGAATAGTCTTACAACGAAATTATTACATTCATGGGCCCGAAGGCAATGTTCACCACATAGGACCTCATGGTCCGGATACAACACAAAAGCAGAAATTAGATACGGCAGCGAAATAAAGGCAGCGGCATGTCGGTTGCCACAGGCAACGACCGGGGACTAAGACCTAGTAAGCGCCATCAGCTTCTTCGCCTTCCTGGTAGTAGGCGTAAGGATCCTCCGTTTCTTCATTCCCAACATCTGAAGGTTTGTGCGTATATCAAGGGTGAGTACCAACCGTACTCAGCGAGCCAACACGGAAGTGATGCATATGATAGGGTTATTCAAGGAATGGTTGAGGCTCTTTTGCGTAAAGCCAATTTTCATAAATCTTTTCACAAGCCTAACAACTAGCCAAGTCAAGTTTTAGTCCCATAGTTCATTAATTCGGCGACGGTTCTGTCTACCATCCATCGTGATTCCAAGGATGGCTTCCCGCCTCCGATTCGTCATGGTTTTTCGGGAGTCCACCCCTTCTCGTATCTCGAGAAGTTGATCCACCGAATAAAATCATCATGCAAACCCATCCCAGCATTTTTAAGTTTAAAGTCTAGCCAAGCGAAAGTCTTGTCACGATGCTCAATATCCGCGAGCACAGCTATTCGAATAGATTGATTCATTCACACTGCAGTGGATGTACACTTTACCCGTACTCCATGACAACCCAACAAATGAGCCTACGTCCCAACACTTGAGACGGTCACGGCAAAGCCTTTCGATAACCTCACTTTGGCAGTACCCGCTCCATGAACTTAAGCCCTCATGCACTCTAGCCGTCATTTTCTAGCAGTGAGAGGAGTTCTGGCGCACCCGGAATAAGGGAAATCCTCCTCAATCTTTAAGTTCAGTTAATATCGATTTAATTTTCAACATCCACAACATGGGCCGTAGCCTCATCTTCATCACTCAAACCACATCATAAAGAACCATCTATGCAAGGATACTGCCTCCGCTCGGCTATCTAATCAGCTAGGTCTATACCAATTCGAGAAGTACGGTTGTACTGGCTCGTTTCCCGGCTATCTCATGGCTCGGTCCTTAATTGACCAGGGTCGGCACTTGCCTTTTCCGAAATCCACCCAAATCATCCAGCCGCCCCAGTCTAAAACATTTGTGTAGTACTTTCAATGTTCATCAAACTTAGATCATCATTCTCATGGCCATGTGGCGCTCATGTCTCGACAGGCCGCATCTCTACTACCTTCCCTAAGGTAGTTGCCCAAAGTTTTTCATAAAGTCATGAGTATGCATGTATCTAAGTTTAGCAGGGCTAAGAAGTTTACCGAAGTTATTCTCCGGTTGTTTGTATCACTTCGAGAGTTACAAGGAGTAATTCTAAAGGTAATCAACAGCAAGGTATGGCATAACAAGTATAGGTAACTCTGTATAGCATGCATGTTTAGAGTTTAAAGTAACATCATTTCACAAGCGGGATCAATATGTTCAAAGAGTGTGATGACTTTCCTTGCTCGCACGCTTGTGGGGTGGTGTCTTCAATGGGGTCGATGCCAGCCTCTTCAGGTGCTACCCGTACGTGCGAAAGATCCATCGAATCCGATTAGAATTCAATATAACACCAAAAGGTCAAAAAGATCCACAAAAGCCGCAAAAACGATCCCAAGCGCTTAGCCTAAATTCCTACTTGAGTTTGTACTAGGATCGCCCGGGAAAACTCCAAGTTTTGACATCGGGTTGATGACTTAGGGTTTTCGCAAAGCGACGATCGCGATTGGTTCGAGAAAATGGATTTGAAAATATCCGCGGAGGGATTGGTGCTCGAGGTTTTGAAGATTTGAATAACAAAGAACAACACATTTAAATGGCGAGAACGCATTAAACGAAACCCGGAGTTGAAAACGGCGCGAAACGGTATTTTGTAAAGTCGCATTTTGATTTTTGAATTTTTCACCGAGAAATCATGCAAGAAAATAATTTATTTTTGCCCAAAATTTTACTCAAGTCATCCCAAAATATTTTTCCAAATTTTCTAAATTTTTTCCAAATTTTTCCCTATTTTTCTTTTTCTCTTTTTCTTTTTCTTTTTCTTTTTCTTTTTCTTTATTTTCTCGCGCCACTTCACCGCCCGCAACGTGTTCGACCGAGGCTCGGCAAAACAGGAGGGCGGCGCGCAGCGCGCGAGGAAAAAGGGGGCGGCGGCGGGGCTTACCGGCGATGGCGGCCCTCGGGGAGGTACGGCGAGGCTCGGGCGGCTTCGGCGCACGGCGGCGACGGCGTTTAGGGCGGCGTTGGTGCTCGGGAAAGAGAAGGAGAGGCGGCGGCGGTGCGAAAAGGGCGGGGAGTTCGGCCTTTATAGGCGCGGCGGGGAGGAGGAGAGGAGGAAGGGCGGGCGCGCGCAGCGCGGTCGGCGGTTGCCATGCGGCGGCGCGGAGGCCGGGCGGCGCGGGCGTTTGCGGCGTGGCGGGAGGGCGCGGCGCGCGAACGGGCCGCGTACGGCATCAAACGCGTGGGCGGCGCACGGGTGCGGGCGGGGTCCGGGCGGGCGCGGCGCGCGCGAGGGTGCGGTGCGGGCGGGGTCCGGCGCGGCGGCGGCGCGTGGCGCGCGCGAGCGGCGCGGGCGCGGGGCCGGGTACGGGCGCAGCTGCGGGCGCGGGGCACGGCGGGTCCGGCGTGGGCGTGCGGCGCGCGCGCTGCGCGCGCGTGGCGCGTCGCGGCGCGGGCGTGTACGGCCGTACGGCGTCGAACACTGGCGCAGTGTGAATAGTGCCATTTCATATTTTTCCCGATTTTCAATTTCTAATTTCTTATTTCTATTTTCCTCCCTTCTAAAAATTCAAAATAAATTCCAATATTCCAAAAATAATTTTTAGTACTATATTTTCAACTTTTTCTCCACTTTTATTTTTCCACAATATTTTTCATATTTATTTATTTAAATTCCTTTTTCCCAATTTCATAATTCAAGCATTTTTAAATTCCAAAATTCCCTGGATTTCGAGTAAGCCCTCCAAATATTTTATTGTCTATTTTATATCTTAATTTGTCTTCCTTACCATCCACAATTAATATTCTATTTCTCCAAATGCGTATTTTCATAGACCCGTATTTCATCTCCGATTTCCTCTTAAAATTCCTAATTCTGAATTTCGAATTTTCCCTCCGACCAACTCCAAATCATCCACAAACACCAAAAGGGAATTGATCACAACTAAATTTATGCAACGAGCGGCAAATAAGAAGCAACAACCCCGAGGAAAAAGCAACAAGCGAAGGTTTTTGAAAGTTCGATTTTTTGTTCCGATTTTAGTTTCTTCGATTTTCAGGATGTTACAAACCTACCCCCCTAACAATAAATCTCGTCCCCGAGATTTCTTACCGGTTGTCGAGCAGGTGTGGGTATTCAGTCTTCAGGAAATCCTCGCTTTCCCAGGTGGCCTCCTCTTCAGTGTGGTTGCTCCATTGTACTTTGTACATGCGCCATGACTTGGTCCGTGTCTTCTTTTCTGCCTCGTCCAGTATCTTTATTGGATGTTCCGGGTAGGTGAGATCACTGTTGATATGGATGGTTTCCAAAGGAGCTTGCTCCTCGGCACCCGCAGCATTTCTTCAACTGCGACACATGGAATACTTGGGTGAACATCGGAGATGTTCTTGGGCAACTCCAGCTGGTAGGCCACTTCACCTCTTCTAGCGTTTATCAAGAATGGGCCCACATATCTCGGCGCAAGTTTTCCTTTGACCTTGAACCTCTGAGTTCCTCGTAGTGGTGAGACCACCTTTAGATACACATAGTCACCTTCATTGAATTCTAATTCCCTTCGACGGGTATCCGCGTAGCTCTTTTGTCGAGATTGGGCAGCTTGTAATCAGTCCCGGATCAGACGAACCTTTTCCTCGGCCTCTATGATTATGTCAGGCCTGAACACGGCTCGTTCACCGGTTTCTGACCACATCAATGGGGTTCGGCATCGGTGACCAAATAGGGCTTCGTTTGGTGACATCTTCAGACTGGCTTGGTAGCTGTTGTTGTAGGAGAATTCGGCGTATGGTAAACATTTCTCCCAATCCTTGGTGAAATCCAACGCACAGGCTCTCAACATGTCCTCTAGCACTTGATTTGTCCTTTCGGTCTGCCCGTCGGTCTGTGGGTGGTAAGCGGTACTGAAGGCAAGGTGACTTCCGAGTGTCTCATGAACTTTGCTCCAGAAATGGGACGTGAATTGGGTACCACGATCCGATAAAATTCTTTTTGGTACACCATGGAGACACACAATCCTACTCATGTATAGTTCTGCTAGCTTGGCGCTGTTGTAGTTAGTCTTTACGGGAATAAATCTGGCGGTCTTGGTGAGCCGATCTACTATTACCCAAATGGAATCATACCCAGTTGCAGTTTTGGGTAGTCCAACGATGAAATCCATGCCTATATCGTCCCATTTCCATTCGGGAATCTTGAGCGGCTGCAGTAAGCCTGCTGGTCATTGATGCTCAGCTTTCACCCTTTGGCATACATCGCATACGGCTACGTATTTGGCTACGTCTCTCTTCATATTGGGCCACAAGTATTCTCCCTTCAAATCCTGGTACATTTTCGTGCTTCCTGGATGTAACGAGTATGCTGATTCATGTGCTTCTTTTAAGATCAACCTCCTCAAACCACCCTGTTCGGGCACGCAGATTCTTTTCTTATACCACAGCGTTCCCTTGTCGTCTACCGAAAATTCCTTAGCGCGTCCAGCAGCCATGCGCTCTTTGATTTCCTGTGTTTCCTCATTTCCCTTTTGAGCCTCTTCTATTTGAGTCCTCAGAAGGAGTTGGATTTCTAGTGAGTTTACTTCTCCGTGAGGAATCAGGTGCAGATTAAGCCGAGCCATTTCTTCTTGGAGCTCGCTGGCCATACCTTCCAATCTCATATGGTTGCATTGGGCTTTGCGGCTTAACGCATCGGCCACTACATTTGCCTTGCCGGGATGGTAATGGATTCCTAGATCGTAATCTTTGATCAATTCCAACCATCGTCTCTGTCGTAGGTTGAGATCGGACTAAGTAAAGAAGTATTTCAGGCTCTTGTGATCAGTATATACATCGCAGTGGTTCCCGATTAGATAGTGTCTCCAGATCTTCAATGCATGAACAACCGCCGCTAATTCCAGGTCGTGTGTGGGATAGTTCTCCTCTTGGGGTCGTAACTGTCGCGAGGCATATGCTACGACCTTTCCATCCTGTATTAATACGCCTCCCAGTCCTTGCCGAGACGCATCACAGTACATCACGAAATCCTTCCGGTTGTCAGGTAGGGTTAAGATTGGGGCGGTGGTTAACTTTTCTTTTAGTTGGTCAAAGGCTTCTTGACACTTCTTGTTCCATACAAATTTCTTTTCCTTCTTCAGAAGTTGAGTCATGGGTCGTGCTATTGTGGAAAACCCTTCGATGAACCTTCGGTAATATCCGGCCAATCCCAAGAAACTCCGAACTTCCGTTACTGACTTGGGTGCCTTCCATTCCGTAACAGCTTCGACCTTGGCAGGGTCTACCGCTACTCCTCCGGCTGAGACTACATGGCCAAGAAAAGCGACTTCCTTGAGCCAGAACTCGCACTTGCTAAATTTTGCATACAGCTGGTGCTCTCGCAGCTTTTCCAGTACCAGTCGTAGATGCTCCGCATGCTCCTCCTCGTCCTTGGAGTAGATAAGTATATCGTCGATAAATACCACTACGAATTTATCCAGATATTCCATGAATACCTTGTTCATCGATTCATGAAATATGCCGGGGCATTGGTCAATCCAAAGGACATTACTGTGAACTCATATAAGCCGTAACGTGTAGAGAACGCCGTTTTGGGAATATCTCCGGCTCTAATCTTCAACTGATGATATCCCAACCGAAGATCAATCTTTGAGAACACTTGCGCACCCTTAAGTTGATCGAATAGGTCATCGATTCGAGGTAGTGGGTACTTGTTTTTGATAGTCACTTCATTCAACGATCGGTAGTCCGACACATCCTCATACTCCCATCCTTCTTTTGACGAAGAGTACTGGGGCTCCCGGAGAAGAACGGGGCGTACAAACCCTTTCTCTTGTAGTTCTCTGATTTGCTTCTTGAGTTCTTCTAACTCGTTAGCCGGTATTCGGTAAGGTCTCTTGGATATGGGGGCAGTACCAGGCATTAGGTCGATGATGAATTCTATGTCGCGATCCGGGGGCATTCCGGGCAATTCCTCGGGGAATACGTCCGGGTATTCTTGCACTACTGGCATCCCGCTCAGAGGTAGCATGGTGAATACTCCCGCAGCTTGCTCGCATAGCATCGGGTTTTGGTCCATAGTTATGTTCACTGGTGATCCCCATGGGGTGGATACCGTGACTTTCCTTCGACTGCAGTCTATGATCCCATTGTTCTTGGTCAACCAATCCATTCCGAGTATGATATCAATGGTTTGGGGCGATAGTACCATAAGGTTTGAAAGAAATACCACGTCCCTAATCCGTATGGGCACATTGATGCAAGCATGGAGTACAGTTATGTTTCCCCCAGGCGAGTGTACCAACATGGATCTCTTAAGTTCTACCTGGTGTAGGTGGTGTTGTTTGCTTGCTTGTGAAGATATGAATGAATGTGATGCTCCAGAATCAAATAAGACTTTAACTGGGGTAGAGTTGATAGAGAACATACCCATCAAGCACGTTCGATCCTCCTGCGCTTCTTCAAGCACGCACATGATTCACCCGCCACGTCGAAATCCGGTGGCAGTCTCATTGGGTTGCGAGGTCCTAAGCAGACCGCGTCCCAGCGAGAGGGGGTTCCTCGGACGGCCGTTGCATTGGCGCCGGTACGCACGGGAGTGTTGCGTGGTTTGGGGCAGCTATTGGAGTAGTGCCCGAATTCTCCACAGTTGAAGCAGTTCACATTCCTTCTTCCCGGAGCGGCTAGGGTTGGCGTCGGTGTACGGAACTGAGGTGCAGCTGGCCTGTTGACATGGTCGGGTGCAGGGGAACGACCGGTTGCCGGAACGTTTGGCTTCCATCCAGACGGGGTGGCTCCCTTGGGACGCTGAGGCGCTCCCTGAAAAGGGCGGGCCATAGCAAGCCTCCTCTTGCGGTTATTTTCTACCATCTTTTGGTCATGTTCAAGCCTTACGACCTTGTTGATGAGGCTTTGGAAGCTGGTGTGGTCTTGTCCGATCATTGGTCCTCTCAGCTCATCGTTTAGTCCTTCGATAAATTTATCCATCTTTTCTTCTTCGTCCGCCAGGTCACTTGTGGCATAACGGGCAAGCTGGGTAAACTTGTTCAAGTACTCTTGTACTGAGGTGTTTCCTTGGCGCAGCCTGCGGAACTCATTTTTCTTCATCCTCATAACCGCGGCTGCTACAAAATTTTCATGGAAAGCAGCCGTGAATTCTTCCCATGTCGGTTCTCCGACATCTTCAGCCCGAGTCTCCTTGTAGGTGTCCCACCAGTCACTTGCGGAACCTTCCAGCTAGCTAGTGGCGAAGATGACTCTATCTGCTTCTCGAACTCGGACGAGGGTTAGCTTTTTCTCTATCACTCTCAACCAATCTTCAGCATCCATGGGTTCTTCGGCCGCAGAGAAGGTAGGTGGCTTAGCTCGCATAAACTCTCCTTAGCTTGATCCTCCTCGACTTCCCTGGTTGTTGGCGATTGCTTGGAGCAGCTGGGTTTGTAAAGCCATAACCTCCGCCAGAGTGGAGGGGTTAGGCTCCGGTGGGCTCTCGTTGGTTGCTGCAGCTCTGCGACGATGCGCCATCTGAAGGAGATAGATGAATTAAGAGATTGGACCCATTAAGGTCATGGTTCCTAGGTGATTTCTCTTCAGGTTGTTTTTTAAATGATCTTCAACCAAACAAGCACGGTAGAATAAGCTCATTAATAGCATGCCATAAAATGATACATAGGTCCATAACATTACATCAAAGGGGTACAATGGACTGTACATGCACAGTCCCACATGCCATGATATGAAAGTTACATCGTACTACTGCCTTTAGCTATTAGGGGGGAAAGGGTGTGATCCTTGCTGCCAAACCGTCCAAAGCGAGATCAAGTTGAGGCGGTCCTCTCGCCTAATCATCCAACCATCCGCAGGAGCCGGTGCGGGAAGGGGTGATCCTTTCTTGAAGCAAATCGGAGTCCCCATGGCTCGAGGTGGTGGCCTCGGAGTCATGCTGGATCTTCCTGCTCGGTGGCTGTGTACTTTTCCGAGAGGTCTTGCGGGTGAGGGGACCTCCGGTGTGAGTCAGGCGACGAGTGGGAGCTTCCTCCTCCATTGGATCAGTGTCGCTGGACTCCCACTTGATCTCCATAGGCTCCGTCTTAGACTCGGAGTCGGTGTGGATCTGGATGGGGTTCTCCTCTCCCGATCCAGGCTCGGATGGCACTGCTATGGAGTTCGAGGTGGGTCCCATGGAGGTGGCAGCAGTGGGGTCTATCAGGTACGGCGTCGGCTCTGTGCTCAACATAAAGCTTGCTCCATCATGGCTTGAAAAGTGTCCAAGCATGCTGGAGTCATGAGGTAGTAGTGGTTGGGCACAGGGGCAGGAGGGGTTGGTGCAACTCCGGTGGATGTACCTGCGGTAGGGACAGGGCGGGAGCGCAACTGTTCCTCCAGCTGGTTGACTTATTGCTTGCTCTTTCGAGCTGCTCCTCCAGCTCCACCGGGGCTTCCCACGGGCCATGTAACGGTCCGAGAGCTGCTCATATTGGGCACCGTTGGCTGTAGGCGAGTGCGGCATGTCGATCGATCCTCGCGGCTCACGGTGGCTCTCGACCGGATCATTGAGGCATTCTTTGCTGGTCGTTGATCTCGAGCAAAGCTTCTTCGTAGCAGTCGTCTGCCGTCTCTGCCCAGCGGGATAGACGGGTGACCATAGGGTTGTAGCAGCAGGGGGTGGCTTCCACGGTGCAGACTGGGTTGCCTTCCTCGCGATAGGGATGGTGCACAAACTCGTCACGTGAGTTCAGCACGGTGTATAGCATTGAGGCGAAGGAATGCTTCTCGGGCCGCGTCTTGAATGGCTGCTTCCACTAAATCTCGGTGGTAGCGGGTGTGGAAGCAAAAAGGTGTCTCACTCCCCATGCGGGCCTCCACGGAAACTACTGCCTCCCATACTGGATATCCCTCGGAACCATGCCTCCTGATCTAGTAAGTGGGGGGCTCTGGGTATCTTAAACACCACAGTAATGACTGAAGTTGTGCCACGAATCCCTCATCCCGTGGGATGGTGATTTCCCAGACTCCGACATGGTAAGACATCTGCTTTTGAAAGCAACTTAGGGTTAGAGGGAGAGATTGATAACATCAAAACCATTTGGGTAAAAGAAAAGGGAAATAAAGGTATAGGAAAAAGTATATTTGTATTTTCAGAGATAATAGTTTGCGAAATGGTCCTACGTAGGGATACTTCCCTTTAGCCAACTAGTCAGGGGTAGGGCGCCAATTGGTCTTATCCTACGGTCGCATGGCTCTGATACCAGCTCTGTGGAACCCCGTTTTTGGAACGGGAATCTTTCGTGTTCTTAGTACCATTTCCCTGGATCGAGTAGTTGGTACCCACGAAATACAGTACTGAATAACCAGGTGCGCGTGCACGAATAGTCTTACAACGAAATTATTACATTCATAGGCCCGAAAGCAATGTTCACCACATAGGACCTCATGGTCCGGATACAACACAAAAGCGAAATTAGATACGGCGGCGGAATAAAGGCGGCGGCATGTCGGTTGCCACAGGCAACGACCGGGGACTAAGACCTAGTAAGCGCCATCAGCTTCTTCGCCTTCCTGGTAGTAGGCGTAAGGATCCTCCGTTTCTTCATTCCCAACATCTGAAGGTTTGTGCGTATAGCAAGGGTGAGTACCAACCTACTCAGCGAGCCAACACGGAAGTGATGCATATGATAGGGTTATTCAAGGAATGGCTGAGGCTCTTTTGCGTAAAGCCAATTTTCATAAATCTTTTCACAAGCCTAACAACTAGCCAAGTCAAGTTTTAGTCCCATAGTTCATTAATTCGGCGACGGTTCGTCTACCATCCATCGTGATTCCAAGGATGGCTTCCCGCCTCCGATTCGTCATGGATTTTCTGGGAGTCCACCCCTTCTCGCATCTCGAGAAGTTGATCCACCAGCGAATAAAATCATCATGCAAACCCATCCCATCATTTTTAAGTTTAAAGTCTAGCCAACCGAAAGTCTTGTCACGATGCTCAATATCCGCGAGCACGGCTATTCGAATAGATTGATTCATTCACACTGCAGTGGATGTACACTTTACCCGTACTTCGTGACAACCCAACAAATGAGCCTACGTCCCAACACATGAGACGGTCACGGCAAAGCCTTTCGATAACCTCACTTTGGCAGTACCCGCTCCATGAACTTAAGCCCTCATGCACTCTAGCCGTCATTTTCTAGCAGTGAGAGGAGTTCTGGCGCACCCGGGGTAAGGGAAATCCTCCTCAATCTTTAAGTTCAGTTAATATCGATTTAATTTTCAACATCCACAACATGGGCCACAGCCTCATCTTCATCACTCAAACCACATCATAAAGAACCATCTATGCAAGGATACTGCCTCCGCTCGGCTATCTAATCAGCTAGGTCTATACCCATTCGAGAAGTACGGTTGTACTGGCTCGTTTCCCGGCTATCTCATGGCTCGGTCCTTAATTGACCAGGGTCGGCACTTGCCTTTTCTGGAATCCACCCAAATCATCCGGCCGCCCCAGTCTAAAACATTTGTGTAGTACTTTCAATGTTCATCAAACTTAGATCATCATTCTCATGGCCATGTGGCGCTCATGTCTCCACAAGCCGCATCTCTACTACCTTCCCTAAGGTAGTTGCCCAAAGTTTTTCATAAAGTCATGAGTATGCATGTATCTAAGTTTAGCGAGGCTAGCGGTTTACGAAGTTATTCTTCGGTTGTTTATATCACTTCGAGAGTTACAAGGAGTAATTCTAAAGGTAATCAATAGCAAGGTATGGCATAACAAGTATAGGTAACTCTTTATAGCATGCATGTTTAGAGTTTAAAGTAACATCATTTCACAAGCGGGATTAATATGTTCAAAGAGTGTGATGACTTGCCTTGCTCGCACGCTTGTGGGGTGGTGTCTTCAGTGGGGTCGATGCCGGCCTCTTCAGGTGCTACCCGTACGTGCGAAAGATCCATCGAATCCGATTAGAATCCAATATAACACCAAAAGGTCGAAAAGATCCGTAAAAGCCACAAAAACGATCCCAAGCGCTTAGCCTAAATTCCTACTTGAGTTTGTACTAGGATCGCCCGGGAAAACTCCAAGTTTTGACATCGGGTCGATGACTTAGGGTTTTCGCAAAGCCACGATCGCGATTGGTTTGAGAAAATGGATTTGAAAATATCCGCGGAGGGATTGGTGCTCGAGGTTTTGAAGATTTGAATACAAAATAATAGCACATTTAAATGGCGAGAACGCATTAAACGAAACCCGGAGTTGAAAACGGCGCGAAACGGTATTTCGTAAAGTCGCATTTTGATTTTCCAATTTTTCACCGAGAAATCATGCAAGAAAATAATTTATTTTTGCCCAAAATTTTACTCAAGTCAACCCAAAATATTTTTCCAAATTTTCTAAAATTTTTCCAAAATTTTCCCTATTTTTCTTTTTCTCTTTTTCTTTTTCTTTTTCTTTTTCTTTTTCTTTATTTTCTCTGCGCCCGTTCACCGCCCGCAACGTGTTCGACCGAGGCTCCGCAAAACGAGGCGGCGGCGGCGCTAGCGCGCGAGGAAAAAGGAGGCGGCGGCGGGGCTTACCGGCGATGGCGGCCCTCGGGAGGTACGGCGAGGCTCGGGCGGCTTCGGCGCACGGCGGCGACGCGTTAGGGCGCGTTGGTGCTCGGGAAAGAGAAGGGAGAGAGGCGGCGGTGCGGAAAAGGGCGGGGAGTTCGGCCTTTTATAGGCGCGGCCGGGAAGGAGGAACGGGAGGGAAGGGGGCCGGCGCAGCACGATTCGGCGGTTGCCATGCGGCGACGCGGAGGCCTTGCCGGGCGCGGCGTTGCGACGTGGCGGGAGGGCGCGCGCGCGCGAACGGGGCCCGCGTACGGCATGAAACGCGTCGGCGAGCGCACGGGTGCGGGCGGGGTCCGGCGGCGCGGGCGCGCGCGAGGGTGCGAATCGCGGGCGGGGTCCGGCGTGGCGGCGGGCGCGTGGCGCGGCGAGCGGCGCGGGGCGTGGGGCCGGTACGGGCGCGCAGCGGTGGGGCGCGGGCGCGGTGGGGTCCGGCGCGGGCGCGCGTGCGCGCGGCGCGGGCTCGCGCGCTTGCGCGGCGCGTGGCGCTCGCGGGCGCGGCGCGTACGGCGGTACGACGTCGAACACCTAGCGCAGTGTGAACAGTGCAATTTCATATTTTCCCGATTTTCAATTTCTAATTTCTTATTTCTATTTTCTTCTCTTCTAAAAATTCAAAATAAATTCCAGTATTCCAAAAATAATTTTTAATACTATATTTTCAACTTTTTTCTCCACTTTTATTTTTCCACAATATTTTTCATATTTATTTATTTAAATTCTTTTTCTCAATTTCATAATTCACCATTTTTAAATTCCAAAAATTCCCGGATTTCGAGTAAGCCCCCAAATATTTTATTGTCTATTTTATATCTTAATTTATCTTCCACCATCCACAATTAATATTCTATTTCTCCAAATCCGTATTTTCATAGACCCGCATTTCATCTCCGATTTCCTTTTAAAATTCCTAATTCTGAATTTCGAATTTTTCCCTCCGACCAACTCCAAATCATCCACAAATACCAAAAGGGAATTGATCACAACTAAATTTGTGCAACTGAGCTGGCAAATAAGAAGCAACAAACCCGAGGAAAAAGCAACAAGCGAAGGTTTTTGAAAGTTCCGATTTTTACGTTCCGATTTCAGTTTCTTCGATTTTCAAGATGTTACAAAAAGCAAGTAGATGAACAGTTGCAGAAAGGTTATATCCGCCCCAGTACATCGCCTTGGGGTGCGCCGGTCATTTTTGTGTAGAAAAAGGATAAAACCAAAAGGATGTGCGTCGACTATCGTGCACTAAACGAGGTCACTGTTAAGAATAAATACCCTCTTCCTAGGATTGATGACCTATTCGATAAATTAAAAGGAGCCAAAGTGTTCTCAAAGATATACTGCGGTCAGGCTATCACCACTAAGAATTCGAGAAGAAGATATTCCTAAGATGCCTTCATCACTCGTGCACTGCATGCGAGTGCACGGTCATGTCCTTCGGACTTACAAATGCCCCAGCCTTTTTCATGAATTTGATGAATAAAGTGTTCATGGAATTCCTAAACAAGTTCGTCGTAGTGTTCATCGATGACATCCTGATCTATTCGCAGTCGGAAGAGGAACATGAGCACCATCTCCGATTGGTACTTGAAAAGTTAAGAGACCACCAGCTCTATGCTAAGTTTAGCAAATGTGCTTTCTGGTTGAAGGAAGTGCAATTCCTCGGCCATATCATGAATGCCCAAGGAGTCGCAGTGGACCCTTCCAATGTAGAAGCTGTAACCAAATGGACTCCACCTAAAACTGTCACCCAAGTCAGAAGTTTTCTAGGACTTGCGGGTTATTACCGTCGGTTCATCGAAAACTTCTCCAGAATTGCCAAGCCTTTGACGCAGTTGTTAAAGAAGGATGAAAAGTTTATATGGACTGTCGAGCGCAACCAGAGTTTTGAAACACTCAAGAGAAAACTAGTGTCCGCACCCGTATTGATCTTGCCAGATCAAACCAAGGATTTTCAAGTCTATTGCGACGCATCTCACCAAGGGTTAGGCTGTGTGTTGATGCAAGATGGAAAGGTGGTCACGTATGCTTCCCGTCAGTTGAGACCTCATGAGTCTAACTACCCAACACATGACTTGGAACTAGTAGCTGTAGTTCATGCTCTGAAAATATGGCGACATTACCTTGTCGGTAATCGCTGTGAAATATATACGGATCATAAGAGCCTGAAATACATTTTCACCCAACCGAATTTGAACCTCCGTCAGCGACGATGGTTGGAGTTGATCAAGGATTATGATCTCAGTATACACTACCATCCCGGCAAAGCTAACGTGGTAGCTGATGCCCTGAGCCGAAAGAGTTACTGCAACTCTATTCACATAGAAGGGAGATGTGAACAGTTACTACAAGATCTAGAGCGCCTAAACCTGGGAATTGTTGAACCCGGATTTGTGGCCGCTCTTGAGGCCCAACCCACACTCTTAGATCAAATTCGCATAGCTCAAGCCGCGGATCCGGACATAGCTGAGCTTAAGAAGAATATGAGAGTGGGAAAAGCTCGTGACTTCGCGGAAGACGAACATGGAACCATATGGATGGGCAACAAGATATGTGTGCCAGAAGATAAGGAATTGAAAAAGTTAATCCGTACTGAAGCACATCTAGGTCAATACTCTATCCATCCGGGAAGTACCAAAATGTACCAGGATCTTAAGGAGAAATTCTGGTGGGTTAGAATGAAAAGAGAAATAGCAAAGTTCGTGGCACTATGCGATGTATGCCAGCGAGTAAAGGCAGAACATCAGAGGCCTGCTGGATTATTACAGCCTCTTCAAATCCTGGAATGGAAGTGGGAGGAAATCGGGATGGATTTCATCACCGGTTTACCCCGGACATCATCAGGACACGATTCTATCTAGGTTATAATCGACCGCCTCACTAAACTGGCTCATTTTATCCCAGTGCTTACCACCTATACGGGCAGAAGGTTAGCGGAATTGTACCTTGCAAGGATTGTGTGTCTTCATGGTGTACCCAAGAAGATAGTATCTGATCGTGGTAGTCAGTTCACCTCTAAGTTTTGGCAAAAACTACAAGAGGAACTCGGCACCCGGTTGAATTTTAGCACGGCCTATCACCCGCAAACCGATGGTCAGACGGAATGTGTAAACCAGGTTTTGGAAGATATGCTGTGAGCTTGTGCTCTGGATTTCGGAGGAGCTTGGGATAAGAGCCTGCCCTATGCAGAGTTCTCTTATAAACAATAGTTATCAGACCAGTTTACAGATGGCACCTTTCGAAGCACTTTACGGACGAAAGTGTCGAACCCTGCTTTTCTGGGATCAGACCAGTGAACGTCAGCTGTTCGGGACTGAAGTGTTAAGTGATGTCGAAGAGAAAGTCAGAATCATAAGAGAAAGGCTGAAAGTTGCACAGTCTCGTCAAAAGAGTTATGCAGACAACCGCCGCAGAGAGCTAGTTTTCAAAGTCGGAGACTATGTATATCTTCGTGTCACCCCACTTCGGGAAGTGCACCGATTCCAAACCAAAGGCAAGTTGGCACCACGCTATGTGAGACCATATCGGATACAAGAGCGACGAGGTGAAGTGGCATACCAACTCGAACTGCCACCCACCATGGCGGGAATCCACGACGTTTTCCACGTCTCCCAACTCAAGAGGTGTTTGAGAGTTCCAGAAGAACAAGCCAGTCCAGATCAGATCGAAATCCAAGAAGATCTGACCTACGTAGAGAAACCAGCACGGATACTCGAAAGCAGTGAACGGAGGACCCGGAACAAGGTTATCAGATTCAGCCGAGTTCAATGGACTCATCACTCCAAAGAAGAAGCAACCTGGCAGAGGGAAGATGAGCTAAAGGCCGCTCATCCCTATCTGTTCCCAGTACCTCCGAATCTCGGGGCCGAGATTCCGTTTAAGGGGGGTAGGTTTGTAACACCCTGAGGTGTTTTCCCTTTTTAAAAATCCAAAAGAAAAATTGTAAAAGAAAAATCGTTGGAATTAACTGGAGAGAATAAATAATTTAAAAAAAAAGCCAAATGTTAAATGGAAATGGCATGGTGGGATTTTTCCTAAATTCTACATGTCAAAATACACTAACAGGATTTTTAGTGGAATTTTTAGAGCACAAGAAATAATTTTTAACCAATTAAAATCAAAATCGGAATAAATAAATCCCGAGAATTTCTTTTCTCTCTCGTCCCATACGTTTCCCACTCTTTTCGGCCGTGGGCCGTCGGCTCGGGCCCACGCGCCGCTCTCTCTCCGCTCTCTCTCCTCTGTCCTGCCAACGCGCCGCTCTCTCTCCTCTCTCTCGTGGACCGGCCGAAGGCTGCGACCCGTTAAACCCTCGCGCTCACAAACAAGTCTATATCGCCTCCTCCTTTATCCCGGGACACTGACAGGTGGGGCCCACCTGTCGGGCCGTCATCCCTGACCCCGGCCGCCTCGGCGCCATTTCCGTCGCCTCCCTCCGCTTGGATCTCGGGCACCCACTTTCCCTGCGTTCCGGGATCCCACCGCCTGAACTCCCCACTGTGCCCGCCAGCATTCAAAGCCCCGGCCACCGCTCCCATGCGCCCTAATGGCCGGATTTCATCACCGGCCATTACTTTCCCCAAATTGCGCCGACGAGAAATTCCGCCCTTATACGGTCGCCACCGACCTCCCCATCCCCTATTTAAGCACCCCCTCGCCCTCCCCGAGCTCCCCACACCTCCACTCAAGCCTATCTCTCTCTCCATCGTCCTCACGCCGTGCGCCTTCGCTTAGGACCTCGTCACCGAGCTTCGGCCGTGTTTTCCCGTTGCTCCGAGGTGTCCCGAGCTCCGCCGACTCCTCCCTCCTCGTCGCCGGTGCCCGCGCCACTTCGGCCACCCCTTCCCCAAGTGCTTCTGCTGTCTCCCTCGCCGCCGTCGCTGTCGTCTCCCTCAACTCCGGCCACACCGCGGTGAGCGCCCCTCCCTTTTCCCTCTCGGCCGAACGCATGCCACCACTCCCGAGTGCGCGCGGTTCCTCTCGTGCGCAACCCGCGTCACCCCGCTGCCCCGCGCTGCCGTCCGATCGGCACCGTCCGTCCTCGCTAGCCCACGTGGCAAGCCACGTGGTGGCCACCTCGGCACCACGTGTGCGCCACGTGGTGCACCGCTCGGTCCGGCCGTGGAACCGGTCCACCGTGGACCGGCACTCCCACGGGTCGCTGGCGTCAGCCCTCGGGTGCTGACGTCAGCCGTAGCCGCTGACGCCTCCCCCGGGATTTATTGCGCAATAAATTATTAAGGATTTTCCTGTTTGAGTAAAAACCCAGAAAACTTCTAAAAGTCATATCTTTTCAATCCGACCTCCGTTTTAGCCCATTCAAATTTCATTAAATTCATAAAAATGCCAAGAATCCATTAAAAATGGTTTTGTTCCATTAAAAACTTGGGTTAATAATATGACTAGATTCAGGACTAGGTTATGCTTAGCCTGGCTTAGACTCACTAGCTCACAAATTGGGTCATTTCTCACTTAATTTATCTCTCCTGGACTTCTGTTCGAAGGATTAATGATTCTAGATTCAGGTGAAACGGACTAATAACTAAAATATGAAAAATGGTGGGCTGTGGGCGCTATGGTCTTGGTTAGCGGCACCCATAGCAGTTAAGGACCGGTTCACGGGACCCCTCGGGAGAATGACCGTGCAAACCACAAGCCGAAATGGGTAAGGTAGGTCCCGTAGTGTAGCCTCTCCTAGTTGACGAACCCATCGGCAAGGGTGGGTGGGATGGAGTTTCAGTCGGCCCCGGTGTAAGGGTTGCTGGGCTGCCGGATTCACCGTGGCACTCAGGGGGCTGCCCACTCCCAGGGTCCGGGAGTGGGGGCGAAACCTTGGTGGGGTTCGCTTGGTTAGTAGGGAGGTTATACGAAAGGTCCTATCACAGTTCCCTTTCCGGGGTATCGCGGTGGTATTCCGGCGCACGGGAGACCATGTTGTGGGGCTGTCTTGTGGGTACAGTTGTACACCTCTGATCAGAGTAAATTTATTCGAATAGCCGTGCCCGCGGTAATGGGGCGATCGACCGAGCTCTCCGTGATTAGTCCCACACTTTTACACCCTAAGTTTTGGAACATGACTAGTATAAGTGGATGGTTTGGGCCTGTCCCAACGTGGGGATAACGTTGGACAGTGTTGGATTCAAAATTCTTTAATTACTCAAATTACTGTTGTTTTGACTGTGTTCGAAATCTATATTGTTTGAAAAAACCCCTGCTGTTTGCGTAAAAGCAAACCCTAGCCAAACCCTTGTCTTCCTTGCATTCATTTCTCTCCCCTTCCGGCGTGACTTGCTGAGTACGTGGAAGTACTCATCCTTGCCCCTTCATCAAAACCCAAGCCAGAAGCTGAAGAAGAAGACGATGTGGAGTAGGCTTGTCCTACACTCTGGAAGCTACCTGTGGAGTGGTCGAAGCCGCGTGGCTAGCGTCAAGCTTAGGCTTAGGCCCTTTTTCTTTTTTTGCTACTCTTTTGTAATCTTTTTGTATTGTTTCTAAGACGTGGAACTGTAATATCAACAATTGTCGTATGTGTACCCTGGCTGGTCCTGGACAGGGATTTTAATACACATATAGCTTCGGAAATTCGGGTCTGAATTTCTTGGCGTGGCAGTTAGGCTTGACTTGTGCTTGCCAGTACATTAACTAGTTTAAGTACTGACTCTTGCCACTGGAATATCCACTTTGCTTGCAGGTATTGAATTAATCCTTGAGTGATGTGGGTTTACGATTTGCTTCTCCTGGGATTTGAACTTAACGGGGTGAATCCCTAGTCGGTGTGCTTCTGGTTGGGTAGACAAGCTTCCGCTGTTCTCTGATTTAGTTATATCTATTTGGCTGGTCGGCCTATGTAATAATTAGAGGTAAATATTTAAGTTCCTTTCATCTTAATTGTGTTTGCTATGAATGCCCATGCTTGAGATGAAACTGTGAATCTTGTGCACATCCTGGGAACTAGATTCACATGAGTAAGAGTTAAGGATATTTGAGGTGTTGTAGATCTTTAGCTAATTTGTCAAGTCTCCTGAATGTGTAACACATCTGGTCGCCGCCTTCGAGTGGTTTGACAGGCACATCTCAGGCTGAAGTTGACTGGCAGGCTAAAGGCCCAGCAACGTCTTCGATATCTTTCTCTCAGAGCGTCGAATGTCTCACTGTGTTTGAAGGAAAATATGAGCTGACAGGGGTGGTGCATAAATTGTACCCCCGCACGAAGATCGAGGCGGTCGCCGAAGGGTGGCCGGTCGGCGTTGCCGAGGCCGATGTTGACAGCATTTACGCCGCGATGGAGCCGATGACAGAGAAGATCATTGCCGACATGGACCTATAGTTTAGGGGACCTCGACCTATGTATGATCTTCAACCTCATTTGTAATAAAGACTTTATTAGTTTTTTGTCCGAAATGCAGTCTTCGATTCGTGAAAAGTCCAATGCATATTTTTGGACAACCGACCTTCCGCTATGTGGCACACTGTGCTGAGCAACCTCGTCCTTCGACGGATCAAATCCGGAGGGCTCCCGGTCGAGCTCAAGCAAGACTACTCCTTTGGGTAGATTGTGTTGAGCGACCTCGGCCTTCAACAGAACGCATCCAGAGGGCTCCTGGTCGAGCTCGAGCTAGACTACCTTTTCATTGTAGGTCGGTACACGAAGAGACAACCTTCCATTCACCTCGTGTCCGACCCTCGAAGCCAAGCGACTTAGGGACTCAATAGACGGATCTGGAGAACTACCCAGTCAAGCTCGGACGACTTAGCCGAAAACACCAGGCGAACGGGTTGACAGGGGAGATCGATGATCTTCGACGCGCATATGACCATCGTGGCTAAGCGGCTGAAGCCAACAGAACGGATTCCGGGGGATCTCCAGTCAAGCTAGGGCCAGTTGATCATTTACGTGGTGGGTGATCGTGAGGTCAACGTCCGACTAATCACTGCGTGTTCGACCCAAGAAGTAGAGCGGCTCGGGCCATCAACAGACCTTAGTCCGGGTCATCACTGAGGCAAGCCCTAGGTGTCTTAGCCATTTACACAGGATATAGTAGTTAAGAGCCCCGAGCTCATTCGCCTGGCACTTGACCGAAACACGATCGGCCTCAACCCTAGCCAGCCTCGAGGAGGGGACCAGCCCTTGGCCCGAGGGACGTCAGGCCGAGGCATCACGTTTAGTCAAAGTGGGAAAAGAATGAGCCCCCAAGTAGCTCATGCACAACCGACGAGCTCCTCTTCGAAAGAACCCTTGGCTAACAAGCGGGGGCCACATTGCTCAGGGCTAGCTGTGAGCATTTTGCGAGGAAGGGGTCGGTCCGGCTGCTGATGCTGCCTGGGAGGGCTGCCGAGCCCCCAAGCCATTCGGGGGTCGAGAGAAAATGACCTGTAGAAAGGTTAATAGAGAATTGACATTGCTTTATTGAAGGGATTGAGGGCCAAGTACTTAGCTGCTCAAGCGTAGAATCGGCAAAGGTGCTCGATGTTCCATGAGTTCGACACCTCTTGACCATCCTCGCGAACCAGCCTGTAGGAGCTCGGGCATGTGATAGTGGAGACAATGAAGGGGCCTTCCCAGCGGGCCGGCAACTTGTGCATGTCGGCCGAAGACTATGCTCAGCGGAGCACGAGGTCGCCAACCTTGAAGGACCTCCCTTGGATGTTCCTATCATGGTAAGAGTGAAGGGCTTGCTGGTAGCGGTCTGCCTGGATCACCGCGGCCATCTGTGGGGGGTGTCACCCCGGGGTACCCTACGGACTAGAATCTATGTCCCACTGAAGTTAAAACCGAGAGTCCACGAGACGTGGTCGATGGCCCGACCCCTTCCTGTGGGGTCAGACGTCCCGACCTTACCCCGAGTCCGACCTCGGTTCTCCTCTCTCGACCCCGTCAGCTACGGCCCGACCTTGACCATCCTCGGGACAAGACCTGGCACGCAAGAAGGAAGAGGGAGGAGATAGCCTCGACAGAGACTGACCCTGACAGCACAGTACATGTATCTCAGACGGAGGAGGGATCCCAAGGCAAGATAGAGAGAGCACAAGATGTCCATGGTGCATTGGACCTAGCAGACCACTTTGTACATTTTCAGATGTAGTTTTGTACTCACCTTTTAGCACATTAGACATAGCTTTCTTGGCCCCCAAGTTCCCCTGTAACTGCCCTCCTTGAGCTATAAAAGGGAGGGCAGGGCGAGGGGGCCGAGGGAGGAAACTCTAGCATTCTCATTCTCAGTTCTTGGCCAGCTTGTTCTAAGCCCCAAGAACTCTCCCTTGTAACTCTCACTCATGACACACCTGTTGGTGTGAATTTTTTACACGCGCTAGCCTGGGAGATCCGCTTAACTCCAGTGCAGGTCCAAATTGGTCGCCTCTGGTGATTGAGCGGGCGTGCCAGTTGGTTTGATCCTGTAACCAACAAGGAAACAAAGAATAGGCGTTTGATTAGGGTTAGATCTTACTCGATCAGCTATGGATATTAATAAATATACAATTGTTATCCCGAAGCACATTTAGATTAAGTGATTGGGATAGATCGGTAGCATACCGAGACAATATAAATCACTTAGATCCAAAAGTATGTTAGGAACACAATTATATATATTCATAACCTAGCCGATGTCGCAGATCTAATGTAAATCAGCTAGTACTCCGATATATTTTATAAAAAGATATTAATCTGAACTAAATGTGTTAAACTAAGATCAATCGACTGTTAATATAACTTAACGGATTGATGCCGAGCTTAACCCATTTAAATAGATTAGGATCTTAATATAAAAGGGGTTCTAATTCATCTGGCAATAATAATACATAAAAATGAACCAAATAGACTTGAACCAAATAGTAAAGATCTCTAATAGTAAAATCCCGGCACTATCTCTAATAGTAAACATTGAACCAAATAGACTTGTCTATCTCTAAGAGCAACTTAATAGATCAAGTTGATGCATCATTAAGAACAAAAAGAGGTACGAGATCTATTTAGACTAATGAAAACTCCTTGAGATGGTAGATATGTCATATAACCTAAATCAACCTCTGGATCTAGCTCTGTCGGCTGCTATCTTCAAAGAGATATTAGCCGATCACGAGATAGATCTAGACATTGATCTAGATTATATGCCGCATATTATAGATTAAGCAGTTTATAACATCAAAATTAGAGTATCATGATGATGGAAGCACTAACCCCGATGATACAAGCCACTTGTAACAAGAAATTACCTTGTTCCGAGATCGATCCCGATGCAGCCCGAGAGCAAAGCAAGAACTCGTCGAGAAAACGTAAAACAAAAAAGTTGGCGATGCGCTGAAGTTGTATTGATGTGAGTTGATATGTTTTATAAGATCTCGGGTCATATTTATACCCGAATACACGACAAGTCTATAACGGACACGATTCCTATTACAGAATGAATCTCTAAATAAACTGACATTATCTATAAAGGAAACTTATAGAGAATATCCTAACTTAAAGATACAATTGTCGTTATAGGACCTTATCCGTAGATGGCAATATCTTTAACGCACTTTGGAAACCGAATCCAATAACTATCTCTTAAGCTTTCCTTCCAGGAATGGTCTTTCCTTCGGTCTTCAATCGGAATCGGCTATCGGCTATCCTGTTCCGTCTCGGACTCAACCAACTGGCTCCGTAGCCGATTCAAACTCAACCGATACAACCTCTGTTTCCGCAGATCGTGCGTTCCTCCAATTCCGCCTCAGTCTTTTCTTCAAACATAGGGATTTGCTTACCAAATTTGGTCATTAACACATGCCCCCAAGTCCGCGGCATTGATAATGTTGCGGATTTTATTCAATCCTATTTCCAGCACAACCTTAGGTCGAATCTGTTTCGGCCATTATGAAAACCCTTTAAATAACGCCTCTCCACGCCGAACAACTCACGCTGTCAACATAATCCACAAACTAGCAAACGTCCTCAAGTTCCCCAACGACCTCTTCGGCTTCCTCGACTCCACCGCGGCGATCCCACCTCTTCGGCGACCTCAACCGCAGCAATGGCGACCCCCGCTGCTCAACCAGGTTCTCCACCAGCCAAGTTCCCCGAGGTACGGCCAATTGGCCAAACCTTTTCTTTTCCCGCCTTTTTAGCCGTAGGCCTGAATTTTAGGTCTTCCGAATCTGAGATCCATCTCTTTTCCTGATTGTAGCATCTCGCACATCAAATAGCAACTCAAAGCCTAGTTAGCAATGAGAGATATTACTTAGGGCCTATCGGCAATAAGGATCTGTCTGAGTTCATCATAGCCAAGACCAACAGAGTGCCCTATAGAACGAGGAACCCACACCTAGGCCACTGGAACAACACCTTTAAGTCTTGGCCTTCAACTGACAAGTCATGGCCATCATGGTACAAAAGGATGCAGGCCAACAAACAAAGTCATTGGGAAGAAATCAAAATAGCCCAATGCCTCACTCTATCCATAGCCGACATGCCAAAGGACGAACCACTAATGTCGGCTGCCACATATTTTTGGAACAACACACTGAATGCCTTTCTTTTCCAACAAGGCCCAATGACACCAACCTTAGCCGATGTCTTCATGCTAACAGGACTTGACATTATGTCATCGGCTAACCTCAGCCAGCTGGACAGCAAGGGCTAATTTTCCTTCAAGACCAAAGCAATTGGGGGTTGGAATGGGTATGTCGCCATGAACATGGGGATTGGGCCGATTAGTGCCAGAGAGCATACTGCCTTCTTGATGATGTGGCCAGAGAAGTTCATGTTCTGCGGATCAAGCTACGGTCCCATAGCCAACTGGCAAATACTAGCCGAGGCCTTGGTCAACAAGAAAAAACTCCCCTTAGGAAAATTCCTCCTCGGTTATCTTTATCAGATGTTAAGCCCAGCCGTGTCCAAGATCGCAGCCGATGCCACTATTAGCACTGGAGGCCCTTGATGGCTTTTGCAACTTTGGCTCGTGTTGTTAACCCAAAAAGTATCTGGTCGGCCGAGACTAGCCGACGCCCGCTTCCCCTCCTGGAGCCGATCGAAGACGATGATGGAAATGAAGTAGCTACCAGGAGATGTCTGTCATTCGGGGAAGCCGCAGCTACCCATACTGGATCAAGGCAATCGAGCGAGCTGCTGGCCGAGTGGTTCATTTCATTCTATGATGGCACGGCAAAAACAATCGGACTTGGTTCTTCTATGAAGACCGAATGGAATTCGAGTTGCCAATTGATTTAAACTTGGATGAGATCAATTCGAGACAAATATACCAAGTGCGAGAAATCTTCACCACAACACTCATTCCATACATCTTGTCAACTGGGGTACATCAAGGCCGCAATGTAACCAAGACTTATGAATTTTACTACCCAATGTCGGCTGGAAGACAGTTTGGGCTTGGACAGTTGCCGATCGGCTGTTATTATGTCGACAAGATAGAGACCCGAGGGGTAGTCGACTCAAGTCTGATGATGAACAAATTGATGGAAATAGAGAGCCCACCCCTCGGCAGCATCGGGATTTCAGAGCTGGCCCACAAGAGAAGCGCGGCTTATGACAAGTGGTGGGTGAAAATCAAGCAACATATCTTCCATCAACGCGCCTCCATGTACCTCACCACCCTCCTGCCAGATGAAATCCCTTCTATAAGTATTTCTGCCCCAAACATCTTTTTGTCTTCGATTATTCGGCTGTCGTCTTGTGCTAATACTTCAAATATTTTTCCCTTTTGCAGACGATAGACTTGGATCCCCCCACGGTGAGCAACTCTGGCATCGCCATTGAATATCGTCTGGGGTTTCTTGCAAACAGATGCGGATACGCTTCGTCGACCATCGGCTGGGACACGCCGAAACTAAAGACTTTAATGCACAGCCAAACCCGCCAAGCCGTGTCAAGGAAGAAAAGGGTCGCCCCATTGGCTATGGGACCGTCGGCTGCCCCCGTGAAGAAGCAAAGGAAACCAAAGCCGACTGCACCAGCCGATAGCCTGCCTTCACTTGACCCCAGCATCGACGAAGCCCTTCACAAAGAAGTCATGGATGAAGAGATCTCGAAGCGTGAAATAAGCGGTCGATTCGAGCAGCTCTAGCCATAACTCCGTCAATCCGTCGGCCGATGATCCAACTCCACCAAGCCCTCCTGCTCCGAAGCGATCAGTAAGCATCTTTTTTTCTCTAACTCGGCCTTTAAACTATAACCGTTAAAAACCTGACCAAATCTTCTTTGTAGTTCAAGAGATTAGTCGGCCGACCTTCTCGCCCAGCATTACTTGTAATTTCTAAACTCACTTTTACTTATTGTGTTGGCCGATTCGTACTAACACTTATGTTTTTTGCAGCCCCCTCGGTCTCCATCGGCTGCCCCCCGAGTATCAAGTGAGCGAACTCTGTCGGCTACGGGCAGCCATCACACTGAAGAAGCAGCTGCGCCAGCTCCTGCTGTACGAGTAAGTTCGCTTCTCTTCTTTCCCAACAGCTTGGGATTGGCTGTCATACCTTGTTTTAACTATGAAACTCTTTCTGCAGACTCTAGCCGATTTGCTTCCATTTGACATCAAGGAGTTCGTCAGTGAGGAAGAAGAAGCCACTAGCTGAGACCAGACTGCCATAGCCGACGACCTCAAGGAGAAGCTTCAAGACATCCATCGTCGGCTCAGCATTGATGTAGATCAACTGGTCATGGAATGTGGGCCAGCCCGAGCACGCTTTAATGACATCCAGGGTCAGCTCCCTGATGACTTGGCTGAGAAAATTTCCCGGGCCGTCTTCATCGACCAGCACCGATTCAAGCTGGAAAGAGCCGTACAAAGAATGGTCGACCGGCGAGCTCAAACCGACTTGGCGGCCTCGATCAATTCCACCGTGGAGAACATAGTGGCCGAGAAGGCCAAATTGGATGAACTGGTGGCTGGACCATCGGCTATGCAAACCAAGATCGGCCTACTCGAAGAAGAAGAAGCTGGCTTGTTGGCAAAACTCGAGCAGTGCAGGGCCAAACTTGCGGCAGAGAACCAAGTGCTAGCCGATCTCCCCAAGGCGACCGAAGAACAAAAGGCCAAGGTGACCTTCACCATTAAGTACTTGGGAGAGCTCCATAAATCGGCCAGAACGATCCCGGGCACCGAAGAACAAGACCTGGCGACGGTCGAAGAGATCAAGGCCATTAAAGAAGAGGCGACGCCGGTCATAGAGCACTTTCTGAGAATGTAGTAGGACTTAGCCTCCAGAACTTTTGATGTCTTCATTTGTACCTTGACTATGTACTATAACGCCGTAATCGGCCTGTTGTGCCCTTATCGTTACTCATATGCCTTCCGCCAATTCATTCGTGTCCATGTCCTGAACTGCTTGAAAAATTTCGATGTCTCAAAATTTTTGAAGTCCTCCGACTCACTCTGACTTCTTCCTTTGTATTGTATATGCCCCCTAATTTTCTCAATGATGTCGTCAGCATTGATAAAATTATAAAATGAAAACCATCCAACACTTGTCGGCTAGATTAAACCGATTGGAAAGATCAGAGGGGAAAAATTTGAGTAAAATGTCCTAAAGGCGATGTGTGTAACACATCGGCTAGCATGGATCGGCAAGGACTTAGCCGAATCATGAGTTGATCCAAACACTTGGGTAATATTTCTTCAAGTATTTGCCATTAAGAGCCCTTCCAAACACTTCTCCATCTAATCCTTCTAACATATAGGCTCCCTTGGAGACGCATTTGTGGATCTTGAAAGGTCCTTCCCAATTAGGTCACCACTTGCCAAATTTGCTGTCTCTTGAGCCGATCGGCAACATCAGCTTCCAAACAAGCTTGCCTTCTTCAAAAGACTTGCGTACAACCTTCTTGTTGTAATGACGAGCCACTCGTTCTTTGTCCCTGGTCACCTTTTCCAATGCACGCATCCTAGATAGAACGAGGTCTTTGGACTCATCGACCATCAGATGATAGTAATCATCGGCTATCAACTCATCCTGTAATTGAATCCTTCTTGAGCCGATGATGTTCTCCCATGGCAAAACTGCTTCATGTCCGTAGACCAACTTGTATGGAGGTACTTGGATCGATCCGTGGCAAGCCATCCAATAAGCTCACAATAATTCGGCTAATTGGCTATGCCATTGCTTTGGGTAGTCAACGATCTTCCTCTTTATCAACTTGATTAAACTTTTATTTGAAGCTTCAGCCTCTCTGTTAGCCTGAGCATAATATGGTGAAAAATTCAGAAATTTAATCCCCATGTTGTCGGCAAACTGAACAAACTCGTCGGAGACAAAGATAGATCCCTGATCTGTAGTGATAGTCTGAGGGACGCCGAATCTGTATATGATATGTTCCTTAACAAACTCGATCACATCCCCGGAGTCGACCTTTTTCAAGGGAATTGCTTCCACCCATTTGGTAAAATAATCGGTTGCCACCAATATAAACTTATGTCCTTTGCTCGAGGGTGGATTGATCTGGCCGATCATGTCAATTCCCCATTCTCAGAACGTCCAAGGCTTAATGATAGGGTTCATAGCCGATGCTGGTGCTCTCTGGATGGCTCCATATTTCTGGTAATCTTGACAGCCCTTGTATTATTTGAAGCAATCTTCCAGCATCGTCGGCAAAAAATATCCTGCCCTTCGAAGTAACCACTTCATCTTATGAGCCGATTGATGAGTGCCATAGATCCCCTTGTGCACCTCTCCTATGGCAACCTTCACCTGATCAGCACTTAGGCATTTAAGTAGCACGCCATCAATCGTTCGATAATATAAATCTTCTTTGAGCAAGACATATCGTAGAGCCTTGTAGCGTAGTCTCCTTGAAGCCAACTAAGAAGGGTTTTGTAGATAATTGTAGACATCAAACCTCCAGTCATCGGCTGAGATGGTGGCAATCTCCACTTCAATTTCTTTTCTCATCGGCTTGTAGCCCGATGCCCCCTGAGCCAAATCATTTGCCTCTGAGTTCTGCTCTCTGGGGATGTGTTTTGAAGTTACCACCAAAAGCTATCCATCAAATCTCGACAATTTTGATAATAGATCATCGCATGTTATTTTTGCATTCGTACTCTCCGGATAGCTAGCTAATGACCAATAATGAATCACCCATTATCTCGATGGTGTCAGCTTTGACCTCTTTGAGCAGTTGTAATCCCTTGAGCACGACTTCATATTCGGCTTGATTGTTTGTGGCATGAGGCGTGATAGAAAAGGCAAACTCGAAACTTGCCCCTGGGAGAAATTATCACTATGCCGATGCCGCATCCATTTGTGCAAACCGAGCCATCAAAAGTTAAAGTCCAAGGCATAATGTCCACCGAACCGATTGAATCATCTATGCGTTTCACTATGAAATTGGCTATAGCTTGTCCTTTCACTGCCTTGGGTGCTTGATACCTTAAATCAAACTCTGTCAAAGCAAATATCCATTTCCCAACTCGCCCTTTCCGAACTGGAGCCGATAGTATATACTTTACTACATTGGCCTTGCATACTATGACACACTCATTAAATGGAGAAGTGCTGGAAGGGCTCTTAATGGAAAATACTTGAAGAAATATTACCCAAGTGTTTGGATTAACTCATGATTCGGCTAAGTCCTTGCCGATCCATGCTAGCCGATGTGTTACACACATCGCCTTTAGGACATTTTTACTCAAATTTTTCCCCTCTGATCTTTCCAATCGGTTTAATCTAGCCGACAAGTGTTGGATGGTTTTCGTTTTATAATTTTATCAATGCTGACGACATCATTGAGAAAATTAGGGGGCATATACAATACAAAGGAAGAAGTCAGAGTAGGTCGGAGGACTTCAAAAATTTTGAGACATCAAAATTTTTCAAGCAGTTCAGGACATGGACACGAATGAATTGGCGAAAGGCATATGAGTAACGTTAAGGGCACAACAGGCCGATTACGACATTATATGTATAGAGTCAAGGTACAAATGAAGACATCAAAAGTTTTGGAGGCTAAGTCCTACTACATTCTCAGAAAGTGCTCTATGGCCGACGTCGCCTCTTATCCAATGAGTGCGTCATAGTATGCAAGGCCGATATAGTCATAGTATGCAAGGCTGATGTAGTAAAGTATACAAGAGGATCATATCGGCTGAACCTGTAATGTGTGCACAAATCCCTTTGCCTCACGATATCAATTAAGCTATAGGCAAGACTCGTGCCATCCCATCTGTAGCTTAATCATTCACTCGATCTCGTATTGGATTATCTATCTGTTGATTGACTCCTCAATCAACTCGACATGGCCATGCGCTTTCATAATCCATTACTTCGAGGGGCCCAGAAATATCTCTCCCATAGGAGGGGCAAATTCCATCTTGATCATTCACATCCGACTACATGTTTTATAGCAAACCCGAAGACTACTTTTATAACTACCCAGTTACAAAATAGCGTTTGGTAATCCCTAAGTGAGCCATTACACATGTTGGAATCCATGATGATCTCAGGTCAAAGGACTTTGCACCAACACTACTTGAGACCAACTAATGGCACATTAATTCCCTGTAGTGTCTCAAGGTGGGTCTATCCAACAATGTGTTCTCTAACACATGTTCACGTTTATTGATTTGGTATCTCCATACCATGATCTGTGAGACATGATCATCAATCAATAAACATGTTGATCTTAGAATCATATTTGTTCCATAGATATGATATATGATCAAGGATCATTTAGAAATAAATTCATATATAAAGAGTCTCATAAATAAGTCACATACTTATTGATCAATATAAGTTGTCTATTTCATTGAACTGAATAACATTTTATTCATTGATACATAAACATTGACCATGATATCCAACATCTCCATGTTGCCTCTAAGGCATATCACTAACAGTCGCCGCGTGGGGTGGCGAGGTTTTGGCACGCGGCTTTGCGCCTGGTGGCATCGGACATCAAGACCCACACGACCGTCGGGGTTCGGCAGCCTGGGCCTCCAGCTGTCCGCACGGCGGCTTAGCAGCCGGGTGGCACGTGGACCCAGGTTAAGCACCCTAATTCTACCCCTCGCGTTCTGCTTCCTCACCGCGAGGGTCGTCTGCCTTGCCTTTGTGCGCTGATGGGTGTACTTCCGCGCCTACTAGCACGACAATTCTGGGCAAGGTCGCTAGCCACGCCTCTCTTTCTCGCACAGCGTCTACTGGGTGGTTCCGTGGCCCAGTGTTCATTCCTGGTAACCGCTGGCCCGCCAACTTCGTCATGATGGCGGAGGTGGTGTCTGATGATGAGGCCACGGGCTCTCAAGAGTCCGACGCCCATTGCAACACGCGTCGTACCCACAACGCCAAGCGGGTCGTGCGGAGCAAGCAGGGTCGACGACCTCACGTCCAGCCCCGACGCTTGGAGTCCGACTTCACCATGGAGTTCGAGGGACATCAGGTCTTCTGGACACACGTGACCAACTTGGTCGCCATCGAGCGCGTGCTCAATGGTCTTACAAACTCTCCAGAGGTCCAGAAGGCCATGGCCATGACCCAGGCAGCCGCAGCGCAGCTCGACATCCCGGGCCCATCTGAGCGCCCCACCGGGAGTGCTCGATGCTCGAGATCGTGGCCGCAGTGGAGTGCAGGTCAGTCGGCCTCCCCGTGCCCCGCCAAGGACGTGGCCATGAAGACCGGGGCTGCCCCGGGTGGCATGACCCGTCGCTCCAGGAGCGCTCGCACGGCCGAGCACCAAGGGAGCTCATACACGAGTGATCTACGTGAGATAATCACGCAAAGGGTTGACGCCCACAATGTTGTCGAGTGGCGAGGCGCTGATCGGAGGCACCAGGAGATGCGGCGCCGGGATGAGTACGACCGGGAGCATGGACCTCCTGAAGGTGCCCCCGGCATCGTGCCTCGACATGACGGCTTTGTGGCCTTCACCGCCAAACTCCGGCGGGTCACGTGGCCCAAAGTTTTTCGTCCAATGGGAATCGACCCCTACGACGGCAAGACCGACCCAACTCTATGGCTCCAGCTGTACTGTACACCTGTCCGAGCCGCAAATGGCAACGCCGACGTGATGGCAAACTACCTCCTGATCATGCTGGCGCCGACCATCATTAACTGGCTCACAGGCCTCCCCGAGAACTCCATCGATTCTTGGGATGATCTCTGCGATGCTTTCGTTGCCAACTACCATGGCACTTGGCAGCGTCCAGCCACTTGCTATGACGTTCGCCAGGTTCGGCAGGGGGCTAGCGAGTCTATCCGGGACTACATCCGACGTTTCTCAGAGCGCTGCAACACAGTTGCGAGCATTACCGATGAAGATGTCATGCATATTTTCTCCGAGGGCCTTCGAAAGCCCTCCGAGCTGTTCCGTTTCCTTGTCTAGACGAAGCCGACCACCCCAACTGTGGTGATCGCCATCGCCGAGAGCTTCACCGATGCCGAGGACGCCGAACAACATGAGATGGTCGCTCCCGAGTCTTACCTCCCAGGGAATCCCAGGGCAAGGAGCGGGCGAATCACGAACGTCGCTCTTCCCAGGGCAATGGATTTCAAGGACTTGCGAATGGGCTTCCGAGCTAGCCCATCACTGGGGTTGGGACTACTGTGAGCCTCCAGGCAGTAATCCCGACCGAATGGCCAACCTTTACTACCTCGATGCAGTGGCTTCTGGGTCATGATGGGGGATAACATGGGGATTACTCTATGTTCCCAGGATGTGAGCTTGTCGGGTCCAAAAGAGCCTTTGCTGGGTCACCGAGCTATACCCAAGCCAGAAGGCCAGCGAAGGACACTTCGGACGACTTGACCCTAGGCTCGGATGTGCCATCCGACCCTAGGCTCGGGGGCTACACCTGCCAGGTGCACCTGGACGGTGCACCTATAAAACCGAGAATTCCCCAAACCTTGATAACCTGCGAAGGACTAGCACCTCGAAAAGGAATTTACCCTCTGGACGAATGTTCCATTCGCTCTTAGGCTTGGGGGCTACACCTAGCAGGTGCACCTGGGCGGTGCACCTGCCAAAACCTTGGCTCGAAGCTTTGAGGATCCTTTGAAGACGGTGGCGAAGAAGAAGCACTGATCCTAAGGATGGATGTTTCATCCTCCTTAGGCTCGGGGGCTACTGTGGGGGTGTCACCCTGGGGTACCCTACAGACTAGAATCTATGTCTGACTGAAGTGAAAACCAAGAGTCCTCGGGACGTGGTCGATGGCCCGACCCCCTCCTGTGGGTCTGACGTCCCGACCTTACCCCGAGTCAAACCTCGGTTCTCCTCTCTTGACCCCGTCAGCAACAGCCCGTCCTCGACCATCCTCGGGACAAGACTTGGCACACAAGAAGGAAGAGGGAGGAGACAGCCCCGACAGAGAATGATGTCACCTGATAGCACAGTACAGGTATCTCAGATGAAGGAGGGATCCCAAGGCAAGATAGAGAGCACAAGATGCCCACGGTGTATAGGACCTAGCAGACCGCTTTGTACCTTTTCAGATGTAGTTTTGTACACACCTTTTAGCACATTATACATAGCTTTCTTGGCCCCCAAGTTCCCCTGTAACTGCTGCCCTTGAGCTATAAAAGGGAGGGTAGGGCGAGGGGGCCGAGGGAGGGAACTCTAGCATTATCATTCTCAGTTCTTGGCCAGCTTGTTCTAAGCCGCAAGAACTCTCTCTTGTAACTCTCATTCATCACACACCCAACAAAGAACACTGGACGTAGGCCTATTATCCTTCGAGAGGGCTGAACCAGTATAATTCTCTATGTCTTATTCTTTCGCTCGTCTCCGGACTCGAGTCGACCATCAGATCCATCGGGGAACAGCCTCTCTACCGTTCTCTTTCACCTCTTTGGGCACCCCCCTTTCAGGACTGCCGACCCACCTGTCGACACCATCCGAGCTTCTTCAAGACTGTCGATGTCCTCAGCCCGCGTTTGTTTAGCCATGCCTTCATCAGAGTAGCGAATCCTCAGGGATTGGTGAAGCATGTCGACTGGCAGGACAGCCTCCGAGCCTTAGACCAAGAAGAACAGGGTTTGTCCTGTGGCTCAGCCCGGTTGATTGTGAAGCCTCCAGAGGACGGCGGGGAGCTCGCACACCCAGTGGCCCCCGTACTTCTAGAGCAGGTCAAAAATCCGAGCCTTCAAACCCTGTAGGATCATGCTGTTAGCATGCTCACACTGCCCATTTTCTCGGGGGTGTGCCACCAAGGCATACTTGACCTCGATGCATCTATCCTCGCAGAACTGCCAAAAATCATTCCCAGTAAACTGCGTTTCGAGGTTGGTAATGATCTCCCTCGGGATGCCAAAACGGTAGGTAATGTCCTCAATGAATTTCGCTGCCTTCTTAGCTGTGCAGGTCTTCAGACGCTTTACCTCAATCCATTTTATGAATTTGTCAACTGTGACAAAAAGATGATTGAAGCCCTGCGGTGCCATCGGGAACAGGCCGACCATTTTAAGCCCCCAGCACGCGAATGGCCATGACGGCGGGATCGTTTGGAGAGCCTAAGCCGAAGATGATGCTGCTTGGCAAAGAATTGGCATCCAGCGCAACGCGCACTAATTCCTTGGCGTCTTCATTGGCGGTCGGCCAATAGAAACCCGAGCAAAAAGCCTTGCCGACCAACGTCCGAGCGCTCGCATGGTTGCCACAGATACCCGAATGGATTTCGTCGAGGATCTGGACTCCACGGTCCCAGAGGACACACAGTAGGAGCACTCGAGTTGCGGCTGTGTGCTTGTATAGCTCGGAGCTGACCACAACGTACTGCTTGCTGCGTCGAACGGCACACTCGGCCACGACCTTGTTGGGCGGTAGCGTCTTGGTGGTGATGTAATCAATGAGCTCCTGACACCAGTCATCCGAGGTGCTAGTGATGGCAAGCACCGAGCCACCTGGCAGTGGTGGGGTCAGATTAGGTGGCTCTGGTTCCTTGATCAACGGCTTGCGTAATTCTTGAATGAAAACCCCCCACGGGACGCCCGCTAGAGATGACCGAGCATGGACAGCTGATCGGCCACTGCATTGGCGTCACGAAGAACATGATGGAACTCAAGGCTGCTGAACTAGCACTCGAGTTTCCTGACCTCGGCGCAGTAGGCGTCCATCTTCTCGCTTGAATATGTCCAGTCCTTGTTGACCTGGCTGATCACCAGCTTCGAATCACCATATACCTTGAGGCGTTCGATGTCGACTAATTTGGTGATACGAAGATCATGGAGCAACGCTTCATATTCAGCGGCATTATTTGACGCTTTGAAAAGCAACTGGAGGGCATACTTAAGATGCTCTCCCTTCGGAGAGATCAAAAGCACACCGGCCCCAGCGTCGTTGATGCTGAGTGAGCCGTCAAAATACATGGTCCAGGTCGGCCAAGTTTCGGAGGTTGATGGGAGTTGGATCTCTGTCCATTCAGCCACAAAGTCGGCAAGGGCCTGGGACTTGATGGCGTTACGCGGCTTGCAGCTGATGGAAAATTTTCCCATTTCCAAGGCCCACTTGACTATACGGCCAGTGGCCTCACAGTTTCGGATGATGTCTCCGAGGGGTATCCGGTCACCACTACCACCTTGTGGGCTTGGAAGTAATGTCTTAACTTTCATGTGGTGATGAGGATGGTGTATAATAGCTTCTGCACCTGAGGATACCGTGCTTTGGATGGTTCGAGGATCTCAAAGACATAATAGACTGGCCTTTGCATCGGGTAGGCGTGGCCTTCTTCCATGCACTGGACAACCAGCACCGTGCTTACGACCAATGTGGTTGCGGCGATGTACAGAAGCAGCTGCTCCCCGGGGTTCGGCGCGGCGAGCACCGGTGGTGTAGCCAAGAGGCGCTTGAGGTCAGCGAAGGCCTCGCTGGCCTCGACCGACCATTGGAAGCCCTTGTCCTTCCCGACCAGCTTGAAGAAATGTGCTCCGCGCTCGCCAAGTCGAGAGATAAACCTCCCGAGAGATGTCATACATCCTGTGAGCTTCTGGACGTGTTTGACACAGGACGGCTTTCGCATGTTCAGGATCGCTGAGACCTTCTCGGGGTTTGCCTCAATCCCTCGACTGGAGACAATGAAGCTGAGGAGCTTCTCGGATGATACGCCAAAGACACGTTTCGCGGGATTAAGCTTCCATCGGAACGTGCAGAGATTTGCAAAGGTTTCGGTTATGTCGGCCAACAGGTCATCGGGGTTTTGCGTCTTAATTACCACATCGTCTACGTAGGCCTCCACGTTGTGGCCGATCTGGCTCGCTAAACAACATTGAACGGCTCATTGGTAAGTCTACCCAGCGTTCTTAAGGCCAAAGGCCATTGTGGTGTAACTGAAGGCCCCGAATGACGTGATAAAAGACGTCTTCTCCTGATCGGATGCTTTGAGGCCAATCTAATGATAGCCTGAGTAGCAATCCAAAAAACACAGGAGGGAACAACCCGCAGTGGAGTCGATGACTTGGTCGATGCGGGTGAGAGTGAATGGGTCCCTATGGCAGTGTTTGTTCAAATCGGTATAATCAACACACATCCTCCATTTCCCATTTTTCTTCCTTATAAGAACTGGATTGGTTAGCCATTCCAGATGATACACTTCTTTGATGAATCCTGCATCTAAAAGCCTAGATGTCGACCCCCGTTTTTGAGGACGGGAATCATTCGTGTTCATAGTACCATTTCCCTGGATCGAGTAGTTTGGTACCCACGAATACAGTACTGAATTATCAGGTGCAAAGTGCACGAATAGTCTTACACCCAAAGGTAGATTACAATAATAAGCCCGAAGGCAATATCCAACACATATAGGTCCTCATGGACCGGATACAACCAAATACAGAAGGTAGGTAAGACAGTGGAGTGGAAGGCAGCGGCTTGTCGATTGCCACAGGCAACGACTGGGGACTAAGACCTATTAGGCACCTTCGTCTTTCTCACCCTCCTGGTAGTAGGCGTACGGGTCTTCAAGGTCTTCATTATCCACATCTGAATGTTTGTGCATATAGTAAGGGTGAGTACCAACCGTACTCAGCAAGCCAACACAACAAAGATGCATATGATAGAGGATTCTCGAAGGATGGTTGTGGTTCATTTGCACAAAGCCAATTTTGTAAATCTTTTCACAACCTTAACATCTAGCCTGGTCAAGTTTTATTACCATAGTTCATTAAGTCGGCATCGGTTCTGTCCACCATCCATTGTGATCCCAAGGATAGCTTCCCGCCACCGGATCGTTATGGTTTTCTGGGGAGCCTACCCTTCTCGTATCTCGAGAAGTTGGTCCACTAGTACATAAAAATTATCATGCAAACCCATCCCATTATTTTAAAATTTAGAGTCTATCCAAGAGAGAAACTTATCATGCCGCTCATTATCCGCGAGCACGGCTATTCGAATAGATTGATTTACTCACACTGCAGTGGATGTACACTTTACCCGTACTCCGTGACTGCCCAACTAATGAGCCTACATCCCAACACATGAGACGGTCAGGACAAAGCCTTTCGATAACCTCACTTTGGCAGTACCCGCTCCATGAACTTAAATCCTCTTGCACTCTAACTGTCCTTTCCTAGCAGTGAGAGGATTTCTGGCGCTCCCGGGATAAGGGAAAACTCACTCAGTCTTTAAGTTATAATTAATTTCCAATTTCAATTCATCACTTCAACATGCAGGCCACAGCCTCATCTCAACCACAAACCACATCTCAACCCAAGAACCACTATGCAGGGATACTGCCTCCGCTCGGCTATCTACTCCGCTAGGTCTATACCCATTCGAAAAGTACGGTTGTACTGGCTCATTCCATGCTATAAGTCTCATGGCTCAGTCCTTAATTGACCAAGGACGGTACTTGCCTTTACAGGTATCCACCCAAATCATCCAGCCGCCCCAGTCAAAAACATTGGTTTTGTATTTTCACTTTTCAACAAACACATTTTATCATTCTCATGGCAATGTGGCGCTCTTGCCATATGTCAACTACCTTCCCTAAGGTAGTTGCCCAAGCATATAGCTCTTTTGTAAAAGTATGAATATGCATTGAATCTAATCATGGCATGGCTAAGCATTTTACCGAAGATTTCCTTCGGTCGCATCATATCGAGGGTTACAAAGAATATAACTAAAGGTAATCAACATCAAGGCATGGCATAACAAGAACAGGTATTCTTTTGTGTATAGCATGCACATTTTAATTTTAGAATCAACACAAGTTCGCAAATAGGATCAATATGTTCAAAGGGAGTGATGACTTGCCTTGCTCGCGACCTTCTTGACTTGTGTCTTCAGCGTACTCAATGGCTCCCGTGGATTCTATACATACATGCGAAATATCCAATTGAGTTCGATCAGAATTCAAATAAAAACCATTAAAACCAAATGAATCGCAAAAGCGGTCCCTACGACGAATCTATGGTCGTAAATGGATTAATGATCGAGTTTTGCTAAAGTCTGAGTCGAAACGAGCGAGTTGCATTAATTTGAACTCTTGGGTTTTCCTTGGTTTAATTTATATGGGGTGGCCTTATCCCCAGTTAATGTAAGTTTAGAGGCACTATAACCGACGATCCAAAATGTTTATTTGACTTGGGGTAACGAGAGCGTTCACGTTGATTTTCTGGTTGAATTCTTAATCCTTCTGTGAGCTTGGTGTTGTGGTCTAATTATAAATAAGACGAGAAGGATTTTATGGAGCAAATTAAATATCAAGTATATATATGTCGAAAAGGGTTGATTAGGAGTTATATAAGATAGTTTATAATTAATTGGAAAGGATTCTTATTTGAACATATAATATTAGGTGAATAAATGAGCTTCCCAACGATATATAGATTTTGGAAATAGAATAGGTTAAGAGTTTGAATTTAAGTCATTATAGAACTCGTAATTAATTGCAAAGAAATTATAAAAGTAAATAAATAAACCTCTTAAAAGATGTAGAATCCTTGTAAATAAAGTTTAGAGGAGTTAAAAGAGTAAAATTATTTTTCTAGGATTTTTACTAGACTTATGCTTATTTTTAACCCCCTTAGAAAAACTAAAATAAAAATTTTCAAAAAATTTGACCCAAACCGGGGTCAAACCCACAACCTCTCTCTCTCAGCCCAGCTCTCTCACCACTGGGCCAGCGCCCTCTTTTCTCCCTCCCTCTCTTTTCTTTCTTTTTCTTCCCTCCTTTCTTCTCCTTCTTCCCCGTCGAGGTCGACGATGGGGCACGGGAAAACGGCGACGAGGGCGGCCGAAGCTCGGCATCAAGCAAGACCTACACCATCTAAGCGATGTGGGGAATACCTAGCCGCGGCGGTGGAGGCGCATGGTGCGGCGGTGCTCCGGTGACAATGCGGCCGAACCAAGCGGTCCTAGAGTACCTACGGGACACGGGGGTGCTAGCTAGGGGGTTGGCTTGGCTGGAAAGGGGCGGTGGTGGCCTGGCAACGTGCGCACGGCGGCGGCCGAAGCAGAGAGCACGGTGGCGCTCATCACCGACGAGTTCCGGTGAGAGATGGACTCAACCAAGCTAGGGGAAATAAAGCTTAGAGCACGTAGATTGTGGACGTACCTTCAATTTGCTAAGAGATCGACAGTGGATACCGAATTTCGAACTCTTCCTTCGGGCGGCCAGCTTTAGGGTTCTTCGGTGTTTTGCGAAATTCGTGCGCTGTGGTGAATTGATTTTGGGGAAAATTGGAGAGGAGCTAGATTAGGCTATTAAACACAATTTTTGTGTTGTGAACTTTAGCCCTGGAGCGCTATTTATAGCGGTCCGCACGAGCTCACGCTCGGCGGCCGTGGCGGGCGGCACTAGGGGTGACGGCATGCGCGGGTAGGGGGAGGTGAGGCCGACGCACAGCGGGCATGGCTACAGCGCGGGCGGCATGGGCACAGCGGTACGGCGTGGTACAGCGACGCAACGGCGAGGCGACGGCGGAGTACGGCGCGGCATGGGCGCAGCGGCGAACAGTGTGATTTCTGATTTTCCCTGATTTTCTTTTTCTTTTCCCTTTTCTTTTTAAATTTTTATTTCTATTCATTCCTTTTATATTTCTCCTAATATAAAACATGGCCAATTTATAAATTTAGTTTAACTCCAAATTTTCAATCTTTTGCCCAACTTTATTATATATTATTATGTACATATTTATATATATTCCTTCTATTTCCATTCTTCCTTTTATTCCATTTTATATTATTTTTTTGTAATGTCCAAAATATAGTTTTGATTCAAATTAAATGCTTTTCAACATTAGTTTTCTTTTTATAATTGCATATTTAAAATTTTTATTTACTTTGGAGTTTTATTCCCTTTTAAGGTTTCAGCCCTTTTGATTTCTCTTTCTTTTAAATAAGTGTATTTTTATTTATAACATGCAATAAAACTTGCAAATAAGAGGCAAATAAGCACAACAAGATGCAATGATTCAAAAAGTTTTTGTGGGCTCTGGTTTTTAGATCGTGATTTTTAAGTTCCGATTTTCAGGATATTACACTAGTCAACCCCTTCCTAATCTCGTCCTTATGCTCTTGGGCGAATCGTGGCACCCTCTGCCTGACCGGGCTTGGCATCGGGAGGAACGTGAAGCTCATGCTCGATCAACTTCCTGGGTACCCCCAACATATCTACCGGTTTCCAAGCAAACATGTTGGTGTTTGCACGTAGGAAGTCGATGAGCACGCTTTCCTATTTTCCCTGAGGCATGTGCCTATCAACGCCGTCTTGGAAGGGTCAGTGTCAAAAAGGGAGACAACATTGTACTCAATGGGGCTGGCGACGGATCCCGATACAGGCGGCGCTGGGCTCGGGGCTTCCTCGACCTCCGGCGCCTTCCCTTTAGGGTTGGCACGTAAGGGGGTGAACCCTCCAATGCAGGCCGAGGGGTCGATGGCCTCCCTCAGGGTAAGGCTTTCCATCTCGCAGGCGTAGGAAGTGGCGACATCTCCTCGAACGAAGAACTCACCCGTGGGTTCCGAAACATTGAGGACTAGGTACGTGTAGTGCGGGATTGCCATGAATTTAGCAAGGGCCGGGCGCCCGAGCACCGCGTGGTAAGCCGTCTCGAAGTCCGCCACATAGATCCTGACAAACTCGGTGTGGTATTTCTCCCGTATTCCAAACGTCACGAGGAGAGAGATCATGCGAAGAGGCAGGCTCGCCTTGCCAGGGACGATGCCATAGAAGGGCGAGTCAGTGGGCTCAAGGGTAGAAAGGGAGAGTCCGAGCTCATGCATTGTCCTTCGGAAGAGGATGTTGATGCCGCTTCCTCTATCAATGAGCACACGCTTGAGGCGCACCTTGAGCACCATTGGATCCACTACCAGCAGGAACCGGCCTGGCTTCAGGACATTGGCCCACTGGTTGGCTCGAGAGAAGGAGATCGGGATCTCTGACCACCGAAGATGCTTGGACGGCTCGGTAGAGATGGTGTTCTCTCGACGGAAAGGAGCTTCTATTGATGGCGACTTTCCGAAGTCACCTCCCAGCCAAGGATCGTGTTAACGGTGCGGGTCGGCTACTGGAAGCCGTCTTCCCTCCTATGTTCTTCCTTATGGCATTTCATGTTTCCACCCTTCCCCTTTCTCCCCCTCGGGGGTTGGGGGTTTTGCGCCTCTCTGGCAATCTGGTCCTGGAGGATGTAACACTAGCGGATGGTGTGACTGCCATCAAGGTGCAGGAAACACAGCTTGTCTAATGCCTCTTGAAGTGACTCTCCCAAGGCCTCTCTCCTCGACCTAGGCCTGTCGATTGCCACAACCTCGAGGTTCAGCTTTTGCTTCGCCTAGTCTCGCTGAGACCGCTCAGGCAGTCGGTGATCCGGCCTTCTCGGTGAGCGTCGGTTGGGCTCAGCCTGCTCCTTACCATGGGACTCCCTCGGGATGCGATGCTCCGAAACAAGCATCTCCTCCCGTTCGGCGTTCTCAGCATCGGCGAAGTGATTGATGGTGGAAATCATGTCCATCGGAGAAGTCAACCGGTTCCTGATGAGGTAGCGGAATAGCTCGGAGGGATTTCGAAGGCCCTCGGAGAATATGTGCATGACATCGTCATTAGTGAGGCTTGCAACAGTGTTGTGGCGCTCCAAAAACATCAGATGTAGTCCCGGATAGAATCACCGCCCCCCTGCCAAACCTGCCAGAGGTCGTAGCGGGAGGCCGGGCGCTGCCAGGTGCCTTGGTAGTTGGAGACGAAGGCATCACAGAGTTCATCCCAAGAGTTGATGGAGCCCTCGAGAAGCCCTGTGAGCCAATTAATGGCAGTCGATGCCAACATGACAGGGATGTAGTTCGCCATCACGTGAGCATCGCCATTTGCCACCCGGACAACCGTGCAATACAGATGAAGCCATAGAGTGGGGTCAGTCTTGCTGTCGTAGGGTTCGATTTTGGTTGGGCAGAACCCCTTGGGCCACGTCACCTACCGAAGACTGGTGGTAAAGGCCAAGAAACCATTGTGTCGGGGCTCAGCCTCGGCTCCAACGATGCCATCAGGAGGGTCGTGCTCCCGGTCATAGTCCTCTCGACGCTGCACCTCCTGGCACCTCCGATCAGTGACACGGCGCTCGATGGTGTTGCGGGCATCGACCTTTTGCACTATGATTTCACACATGTCCCCAGTGTACGAACTGCCCTGGCACTCTGAAGTTTGGGCACTCCTCCGGCGACCGCCCGTGCCAGCGGGCACAACTCTAGCCCCCATAGCTTGGTTCTAGGTGTCGCACCGTGAAGTGGAGTGGCCAGCGCTCTGCTACTGCTGAGATCTCATTCGATGAGCACTTCCCGTGGGGCGCTCGGACGGGCCCGAGATGTTGAGCTGAGCAGCATCCGCCTGGGTCATGGCCATCGCCTTCCGCACCTCTGGGGAGTCAGGAAGGGCGATGAGCGTACACTCAATGGCCACTAGGTTAGTCGCAGGCGTCCGAAAGACCTGGTGCCCCTCGAACTCCATGGTGATGTCTGACTCTAGGCTCCGGGGTTGGACATGAGGGCGCCGGGCCGGCTCATGTCGCGCAACCCATTTTGTGTTATGGTGACGGCGGGCATTGCGATGGGCTTCGGACTCCTGAGAGCCCGTGATCTCATCCTCAGAAACCACATCCGCCATCATGACGAAATTTGCCAGCCAGCAGTTGCCAGGAATGAAGACCGGCCCGCACAGCCGTTTGGCTGGAGTCGAGCTGGGAGGAGGAATGCAGCGGGCGATCTTCTTGAAGCTCGCAGCCCCAGGGAGCATGTGTTGACAGCTAAATTTGGTAACCAAATCCCTAAGTCCTAGCTGAAGTTGAAGCAGAATCAGATCGGCTGGTTTGGCGGAAAAACAGAGGTCGGGTCGGCTGAGATGCGATCGATTGCGAAGCCAGTCGGCTAAGGTTGAATCGGACAAGAACAGCCGATAGCCGATTCCAGGTTCAGAGAAGTTGAAGCTATTTATGATGCAGATATTTGGAGATAAAGTAGAAGATTCGGTTTCCAAATTGCGCATTAGGAGATATTGCCATCTAGGGATAAAGTCCCATAACGGCGAGTGTATGTAAATTAGAGATTTGTTTAGGGATAACCCTATTGTAAAGGCGGCAAAGGATTGCTTCTGGCGCTTTTGTCGTATAGATATAGTAGTTAGTTGTAACCGTGTGTAGCACGATCTTTGCTGTACTTGGGTATAAATAGGACCCGAGACCCCTGTAAACAACAACACAACACAATTAATACAACCTTCGGCGCATCGCCTCCTTTTTCTTTAGACAAACAACTGATTCGGCTTCGTGCTGCATCGTTTTGATCCCCAGGTTCAGGTAAATGTTTGTCATTAGTGGTGTATCTCGTCGAATTTAGTGCTTCCATCAATATGACACTCTAAAATCGATGATTTATACAGCGCTAGTTATCATATATTGCATATAATCTAGAACAATGTTTAGATCTGCCTCGTCATTGGCTTGTTTCTGTTAAGAATTGGCAGCCGACAGAGCTAGATCTAAAGGTTGGCCTAAATTATATGCGGTATCCACCGTTTTGAGGTATTTACATCAGCTGCAGTAGATCAGACTGTTCTTTTTATACTTAATGTTGCATCAGTGTTGAACTATTAAGTCGTTTTTAGAGCTTCCATGATCCACTCGGCTAGATGTATATGTTTAGAGACAGTGCCGGGGTTTTAGCTAGCCTTATCTGTTTTAATGTTCTTTTGATATTTGCTATCAAGTTTATTAAAACTGCCTCTTATATTAAGATCTTGCTCTAGTTAAATGCCCTAAGCCAGAATCAGTTTGTTAGCCACAGCTGACAGCCGACTGATCTAGGTTTAGCACATTTAGCTGAGATCAGTATCTTTTCATAAGATAAATCAGAGTATTAGTCGATCCACAGTTGGACTTATGACATCGGCTAAGATCGTTAAAGCATATATTTATTATCCTGTTGTATATTTGGATTAAATGACTAATACTGTCTCGGTGTAGTCGATCTATTCTAGTCACTTGGTTTAAATACATTTCGGAATAGCATATGTATGTAAATTGACTCCTGCAGCCGATCCAGTAGGATCTAACTTAATACTTAACGCATATATCTCTATTTTTGTTGTTGGTTAACAGATCAAACCAACTGGCACGCCTTGTACAGCATAGGTAGCCAAGAAGGACATGCACTGGAGTTAAGCAGATCTCCCAGGCCAGCGCATGAGAGAAATTTCTCATCAACACGCTTCTTGGCACGCCCAGTGGGACTTTCTCTGTCAACTCGGCTAGGACGCATCAACGCAGCTGACAAGATGGTCGACTTCAAGAGCCCCAGTGTTTCTCAGGACAACATCGTGCCTGTGAAGATGGTGCAATTATCGGCTAAACAGCAAGCCGATTACAGAAAGATGGTCGAAGAGCTCCAGGCCAACTACCTACAGTCTTTTACCCAGACAAGATCCGGGGCTGTACATCAAAAGTACAAGTTCAGCATGGACGAGCTCAAGGCATCCTCCTCCAGTGGGTCAAAGGGCAAACAGAAGGCGGAGGAGCCGATTCAGGAACAAGACGATTTGGCCATGCATACTTTGCAAGATCGAATTGATTCGGCCGTCCACCACGCGCTGGTCAACCAAAGTAGCATCCTTGTCAACACCCTTAACAACATGATTGCTACTGTAGTCGATGCCAAGATAGCCGACCAACTCCAGCGGGGGCCGACTTACTTCACAGATGGCCAGTTTCCTGATTACAGGACGTTGGCCACCTAGAATCGGTCGATTCCATCGCCAACACAACCAGGGCCGCCAGGAGGGGTCCTCAACCAGCCGAACCCGTCCGGATTGGCTGCGAGACTAGTGATCACCATGCTGAACCGACAGCAACCGCTGCCCCAGGATTAGATCGCCAACATGTTCAACGACAATCGGCAGTTAGAACCGGTTGCCCAGATTGGCCTGGACAGACAGTACAACGCCGGTGGCCGACAGTTGTTCAGCTCCACCAACGCCACCATCGACAAATCGGCCGCCTCCCGCTAATCACCTGTTCTAGTACCAGTATCAAGGAGGCCGTCGAGATCATCACTACAGGCCCCAGACGCCACCACCACTGTATCGGCAAGCACCCGCGCCATATGATCAATATGAGCCAATATAGCAGGACAACCGGACTTGGGTCGATCTGATTGCGGACGTCATGCGCGATCAATTTGGCCTCAAACCAAAAGACTCAGGGAACACGTATCGGTATCCTTATCCGGAGCATTTTGAGCTAATTCCATTGCCCAACCGGTACAAAGTCCCAGACTTCTCGAAGTTTTCAGGGCAAGACAATGTGTCAACTTACGAGCATGTCAGCCGATTCTTTGCGCGGTGCAGCGAAGCATCGACTGCAGACGCCTTGAGAGTCCGGTTGTTCCCTCTGTCTCTTTCGAGATCGGCTTTCACCTGGTTCTCTTTATTGCCTTACAACTCAATCCAGAGCTGGACCGATCTTGAAAAACAATTTCATAGCTACTTCTACTCCGGCAACCATGAAATGAAATTGTTGGACGTCACCAGTATCAGGAAGAAACACAACGAGTCGGTTCAATAATACATTCAACGCTTCAGGGAGATGAGAAACCGATGCTACAGCCTAGTGCTGTCAGACGCCCAGCTAGCCGATTTGGCCTTCCACGGCCTGATCGCGCCGATCTGTGAACGCTTCTCTGCTCAGGACTTCGACAGCCTGGCGTATCTGGCACAGAAGGTGACGGCCCATGAACAAAGATTTCAGGACACCAGGAAGGCCGTCAAAAACATAACTCAAGTCATCATTGAGTCAGACCCCGATTCCAACGACAATGACGCAGAGGTGGCGGCAGCCGAATGGGCCAAGAACAAAAAGGCCATCGTCTGCCAGTGGCTGCTGAAGACGGCCAAAGAGGAAAAATATGACTTTGACATCACCAAGGCCGATAGAATTTTTGACTTATTGCTCAAGGAGAAACAAATCCAACTTCTTGACAACCACGTGATCCCATCGGCCGAAGAACTAAAGAAGAAAAAGTACTGCAAGGGGCACAACTCTACATCTCATGCCACCAATGACTGCAAAGTCTTTAGGTAGCAGATCCAGTCAGCAATAGAGGCCGGGAAACTCACGTTTGCTGATTCTGCTCGGCCGATGAAGGTAGATGGCAACCCCTTCCCAATCAACATGGTTCAAACCGGCCCTAGGCAAGCTGATCGGCGGTGCGGAATGACGTACAGCTTAGCCAAAACATTGAAAGGGGTCAATGCAGAAGGTGAGCCGACTGGAAGCCAAGCCGCGCCAATCAACATGGTACGCCCCGTTGCCCGATTGGCTGATCGACGATCGATCAACACGAACAGCCGACGCCGCCCCAACAGCAATCTTGGCGGGAAGAGGCTCTGTTTGAAAGGTTTTGTCAGCAAGAACCAGAAACGCGAGGCGGCCGGTACGACGGGAATCACAGCGGTGCCGATCCCCATTGGCATTGTGGATTTTTCAGGCACTGCTGGGACACTGGGATGAGACAGCCGACGCTATAAAATTGCCCGGCTTGCAGTGAGTACCCCGAGGACGAACACAGAAGCCGGCCGATCACCAGTCCAACTTGGTTCGTCCCAAGGCCTGTTCAGCTCAACCGGCACCGGCAGTCCGTTCACGATCGGCTAGGGCGATGAGGAAAACAAGAACGGTGACTACTACGACGAAAACGAGAACAGTGAGTACTACGACGAAGAAGAGGCCGATGAGGAAGAATCGGCCAATCCCCAATGATGCCCCTCTGACCTCTTCACCAAAACACAGAAACAAAGAATCCAAAGGTTAAAGCGTAAAGGAAGGGAAGAAGAGGTTTGGCAAATGATCAAAGAACAACGCCATCGGCTGCGTAAAATCAAAAGGCGATGGATCCCCAAAGAGAAAACCGCCACAGCCGACGAGGAGCGAGCCAAGGAGAGTTCAGCCGATCAAGCCAGGAGGGCAGCCAAAGGGAAATGCAAACTTTCTACATTGGTCAACATGGTATTCATATTGTAGGCTGAGTTCAGTGCTCCTGAAGCCGATGCAGACACTGTCGAAGATGACTTGGCGAAACTAGCACTCTCCCCGGACCAAGCTATTTTTGACAAACCCGAGGAGACCAAAAATTGGCACCTGAAGCCGTTGTTTGTTAAAGTATTCGTCAACGACAAGCCGATGTCCAAGATGCTAGTTGACGGGGGAGCCGCAGTCAACCTAATGCCCTACGCAACATTCAGAAAACTAGGCAAAGGAGCCGAAGACCTGATCAAGACCAATATGGTGCTCAAGGACTTCGGCGGCAACCGGTCAGAAACCAAGGGTGTCCTGAACGTTGAGCTGACCATCGGCAATAAGACCGTGCCCACAACATTCATTGTCATCGATGGGAAGGGGTCTTACAGCCTGCTACTCGGAAGGGACTGGATACACGCCAATTGTTGTGTTCCTTCTACAATGCATCAGAGCCTGATCCAATGGGACGGCGACAAGATCAAGATCGTGCCCGGCTGACAGTCGATTAGCGTCGCCAATGCCGATTTGCCGCTTTGGGAAATCGAAGGCATTGATTGTTTGTCTGGGAAAATCTGGCAAGCCGATTTTCTAAATGTGTCCGATTCCACGATACAGCCGATTGGAGATGACGAGCCGAAGCTGCTGCTTTGAACAAGACATGGTGGAGGGCTCAAGTGTCTTCGGCATGGACACCGCGGACGAAGACGATGGCAAGCTCGAGCAAGGTTTTACGTCGGTCGACGAGTTAGAAGAAATTGACATCGGCTCTGGTGATAAGCCGAGGCCAACATATATTAGCAAAAATCTATCTTCTCATTGTAGATCCCAGCTCATTAATTTGTTAAAAGAATATAAAGATTGTTTTGCTTGGGAGTACTTCGAGATGCCCGGTCTTAGCCGATCTATTGTCGTTCATCAACTGCCAATCAAGGCAGGCTATCGGCCATTCAAACAACCTCCGAGGAGGTTCAAAGCCGATATGTACGACACAATCAAAGCCAAAATAACTCGGCTATACGATGCTGGATTCATTCGGCCTTGCCGATACGCCGAGTGGGTCTCAAACATTGTCCCAGTGTTGAAAAAGAACGACAAACTCAGGGAATGCATCGACTTCAGAGACCTGAATAAGGCTACCCCCAAAGATGAATACCCAATGCCCATAGCCAATTTGCTCGTAGATGCTGCGTCAGGCCACAAAATTATCAGCTTTGTGGATGACAATGCAGGCTACAATCAAATCTTCATGGCCGAAGAGGACATTCACAAAACTGTCTTTCGGTGTCCTGGGGAAATCGGCTTGTATGAATGGGTCGTTATGACGTTCAGGCTAAAAAATGCTGAGGCAACATATCAACGGGCCATGAACTACATCTTCCACGACATGATCGGCTCTCTGGTGGAGATCTACATCGACGATGTCGTTGTTAAGTCCAGGGAGATAGAGGACCATATAGCCGATCTAAGGCATGTTTTGGAGCGGACAAGAAAATATGGCCTGAAGATGAATCCGTTGAAGTGTGCATTCGGAGTATCGGCCAGGCAATTTCTAGGGTTTCTTGTTCATGAAAGGGGAATTGAGGTCACACCAAGAAGCATCAATGCTATCAAGACGATACGACCTCCGAAGGACAAGAAGCAACTTTAGTCATTGATCGGCAAAATTAACTTCATCAGGCGGTTCATAGCCAATCTTTCAGAAAAGATGGAGCCGTTCACACCGCTGCTTCGACTCAAAGCCGATCAAGTATTCACATGGGGGGCAGAGCAACAAAAGGCTTTGGACAATATCAAGAATTATTTAAGCTCGCCTCCAGTTCTAATTTCTCCACAAAAGGGAATATCGTTCAAGCTTTACTTGTCAGCTGATGACAAGTCAATCGGCTCGGTTTTAATCCAAGAGGTTGAGAGCAAGGAAAAGGCTATCTTCTATCTCAGTCGACGGCTACTAGATGCAGAAACAAGGTATTCACCAGTGGAGAAGCTACGCCTATGCCTATATTTTTCGTGTACCAAGTTAAGGCATTATCTGCTATCCAACGAGTGCACAATAATCTGTAAAGCCGATGTAGGTACATGCTATCGGTTCTAGTATTGAAAGGAAGAATTGGGAAGTGGATTTTTGATCTAAAAGAGTTTGATTTGAGGTATCAGGCACCCAGGGTAGTCAATGGACAATCTATAGCCGATTTTATCGTGGAGCATAGGAATGACTCAATCGGCTCAGTAGAAATCATGCCTTGGACATTGACATTTAATGGCTCGGTTTGCACCAATGGTTGTGGCATCGGCTTGGTCATTATTTCGCCTAGGGGGGGGCAAGTTTTCAATTTGCTTTTGCTATTAACCCCCATGCTATAAACAACCAAGCCGAATATGAAGCCGTACTTAAAGGATTGCATCTACTCAAGGAAGTTGAAGCCGACGCCATCAAAATAATGGGAGATTCACTGTTGGTCATCAGCCAGTTGTCAGGAGAGTATGAATGCAAAAATAATGCGCTAATGATCTACTATCAACAATGTCGGGAATTGATGAAAGGTTTTCGGCTAGTCACGTTGAAGCATATCCCTAGAGAACAGAATATTGAGGCCAATGATTTAGCTCAAGGGGCATCCGGCTACATGCCGATGATAAAAGATATTGAAATCGAAGTTGCTGCCATTACAGCCGATGATTGGAGGTTTGAAGTCTACAACTATCTCAAGAACCCCTCTCAATCGGCTACAAGGAAACTATGATACAAGGCACTAAGATATGTTTTGCTCGATGAAGATCTGTATTATCAGACGATTGATGGTGTGCTGCTTAAGTGTTTGGGAGCCGATCAAGCCAAAGTGGCTATCGGAGAGGTACATGAAGGGATTTGCGGCATGCATCAATCGACTCATAAGATGAAGTGGCTACTTCGGCAAGCAGGATATTTCTGGCCGACAATGCTGGAGGACTATTTCAAGTATTACAAGGGTTGCCAGGATTGTCAGAAATTCGGCGCCATACAACAAGCACCTGCATCGACTATGAATCCAATCATCAAGCCTTGACCGTTCAGAGGATGGGGCATTGACATGATCGTCCAGATCAATCCACCCTCAAGCAAAGGTCATAAGTTTATTCTGGTGGCAACAGACTATTTTACAAAATGGGTAGAAGCAGTTCCCTTAAAGAAAGTTGACTCTAAAGATGCAATCGAGTTTATTAAAGAACATATTATCTACCGATTTGGCGTCCCACAAACAATTACAATGGACCAGGGAACTATATCCATATCAAACGAATTTGTTCAGTTTGCCGACGGCATGGGGATCAAGCTATTTAATTCTTCACCGTACTACGCACAGGCCAACGGACAAGCCGAAGCTTCAAATAAAATTTTGATTAAATTGATTAAAAGAAAGATCTCTGAGTACCCCAAGCAATGGCACAGCCGATTAGCCGAATCACTGTGGGCATATCGGATGGCATGCCATGGATCAATTCAAGCCCCTCCATACAAGCTAGTCTACGGGCATGAGGCAGTGCTACCATGGGAAAGCGTCATTAGCTCAAGGTGCATTCAACTACAGGATCAACTCACAGCCGATGATTATTATCACTTGATGGTGGACGAATCAGAAGACTTAGTTTTATCCAGGACGAGGGCCTTGGAAAAAGTTACAAGGGATAAAGAACGAGTAGCCAGACATTATAATAAAAAAGTTGTGCCTAAATCTTTTGAAGAGGGCGAACTCGTTTGGAAATTGATAATGTCGATTCGATCCAGAGATAATAAATTCGGCAAGTGGTCACCAAATTGGGAAGGGCCTTTCAAGATCCACAGATGCGTCTTTAAAGGAGCTTATATGCTAGAAGGTTTAGATGGAGAGGTGTTTGGAAGGGCTCTTAATGGAAAATACTTGAAAAAATACTACCCAAGCGTATGGATCAACTCATGATTCGGCTGTTTGCCTAGCCGATTCATGCTAGCCGATGTCCTGTTTCAATTAGGCATCACCTTTATGCCATTTTTGTGGCACGTTTTTCCCTAATTTTGGACAATCGGCTGCGGATTGCCGATCGCGACGGCGCAATCGACTTCATAATTTTGTCGACATCGAAGACATCAACAAAATTAGGGGGGGCATATACACACACAAGATTCGAGCCGATCAATAAGGGTTTCTAAAGCACTTTGAGATCGGTCTGGCATCAAGTTGAGTACAAGATCTAAGCCAGTCATGAGAAGACAAGACGTGCGGACTTAAGAATTTTGTGAGTAATTGGGATCGGTGGCCGTAATGCAAGTGTTGGGAACGATAGCCGCGGTGCGATTTCGGAATCGGCAAACATGATCTAACGCACAAGGACGAAATCCCTAAGTTTCGGTATAAGTGGTTTTGGAGTCGATGGTTAAATTAAAGATGATACATAAGGCCGAAGCCGATTTCATTCACAAACACCGTTTTAGAAGCTAACAAGTTATATTAAGTGTTCAAAGAGCCAACGCCGATTACAAAAGTTGGTAAATATTCACAGAAGGCTGAAGCCGATTATAAAAGTTTCAAGCTGACTATTACATCGGCTATTGAGCCAAAAATGTGTCTATGGTCGATATTGTCGCGGCCTTTATCGCATTGACTTCGTCGACGACGGCTTGATCTTCAGCATCGGAGCCGAGGAGCACTTTAGCTGATTTGTGGAGTTCTTTCAAATACTTGATCGTGGCTGTCAGCCTGTCCCTTTGATCTTCGGTATTCTTGGGCAAATCGGCCAGTGCTTTCTCCCCGGCGGCGATCTCGGCGCGGAAATCCTCCAGTTGCTTCATCAAGTTGGCCTCTTTCTCCTTCAGATTAGCAATCCGGACCTGGGAGGTGCTTGGGTTGGCTTCCAGCTCATTCAATTTTGCCTTTTCGGCCTCCAAAGTCTTGACCGTGTCTCGGATCTTGGCGGTTATGTTGGCTTGGGCAAGCCTTTCAACCATACACTGCATGGCGCGTCCAAGCCTTGACCGGTGTATATCAATGCAGATTGCGACCGAGATCTTGGCAGCTAGGTCGTCTGGGAGTTGGCCCTCGATCTCGAAGAATCGGCTCCTGGCCGATCCACATTCCTCCACGAGCCTGTCGATGTTGATGTCCAGTCGACAGCGTATATCTTCGAGCCTTTACTTGAGCTCGTCGGTTGGGGCCTCGCTAGGACTGGCTGCCTCTCCTTCATCTTCACCAATGAACTCCTTGATCTCGAAGGAAAGCAGATCGGCCAGAGACTGCGCAAAAGGAACTGTGAGATTAGACCAAATGGCCGATTGCTCAAGATATTGCAAGAAACAGGGCAAGAGTGAACTTACCTTCGCCGCGGGCACCGGGTCAGCTGCTGCTTCAGCTTTGGCTGGTTCTGGGGTGTCTCCAACTCCTTGGTCTCCCACGGCCGATGTTGTGCGCTCGCTCGACGCTTGGGGGGCAACCGATGGAGATCGAGGAGGCTGCAAAAGAAAGACAAGTATTAGCAGTTAAGTCGGCTGAAGTCTGTGGGTTGAGGCGCAAGTTGAAAGAGGTAATTACTGATGGAGCACGACGCGGAGTGCGGCCAGCCAGTTTCTTAACCTGGAAAAGGCACGTTCGGCTGAGTACAGAGTGATATCATATTAAGGCCAAGCTCGACAAGGTGAAGGCTTACCAGCCGTTTCCTCGTGGGAGGAGTTGGAACCGATGGATTATCGGCTGGAGGGCTGACAGATTGATGACTTGAACTGACAGACCCGGCTGCTGCCCCGACGGCCACTGACATCTCTTCTCGGCCACAGCTTCCTCAAGGTACTGCTCGACGCTCGGATCCACTGAAGGGAGGTTATCGGCAGGCGCGATCGGTTGTTTCTTCTTCTTGGGGGCAGGGGCGGCTGATGGCTTTGCGGGGGGCGCAGCTCTTTTCTTGCGGGTTATCGGCTCGCGTGTCTGCCCGTGCAGCAAGGACGTTAATTTTGGTGCATCCCAGCCGATCGCTGACGGGGCAAGGCCGCTTCCGTCTGGCAAAATGCCTAGGCGGTACTCGACGGGAATCCCGGAGTTACTCACCATTGGCCGTTCTATTTTGGTTTCCTGCGAACGAAAGAAGACAAGTGTTAGCCGACTAAGTTAGCCGATGATGTGAGAGGAAGAATGATTTGGAGTTCAAAACTCATCGAAGGGAGCCGATGATGTGAGAGGAAGAATGATTTGGAGTTCAAAACTCACCGAAGGGATTTCTTCGTTAAGAAGCGAGTCGACGTAGTAGGAGGACCGGTGATGGAAGATGTGCTGTTTGATCTCGGTCCACCAGCGGCTGTAGGCTACGCTCTTCTTGTACGCCAGCACCATCTCGCCAATACTGCCGAGGGGGGGCCCGGCTATGTTCAGCAGCCGATGCATGATGAGGGCCTGGTCCACAAACCCCCTGGTCTCGATCTTATCGGCGTAATAACAACTGATGGGCAGTTGCCCAAATCCAAGCTGCCTGGCAGCCGACATGGGGTAATAGAACTCATAACTCTTGGCCACTGATCAGCCTTGATGAATCCCGGTCGGCAGAATGCAAAGGGTGAGAGCGGCAATGAACAGCTCTCGCACTTGGGGTTGTCGGCTGAGTTGATCTCCTCCAAGTTGAAGTCGATCGACGCTCGAACAGCGCTCGGTCCCAGTAGAAGTACCAAGTGCGGTTGTCGTGGGAGAGCCCGTCGTACAGAGAGATGAACCACTCAGCCAGCAGATCAGCCGGTTGCCTCGAACCCGCGTGCGTGGCTGCCGCTTCTCCATAGCTCATGCATCTGGTGGTGGTGATCTTGTTGTCGTTGTCATCTTCGATCGACTCCAAGCGGGAGAAACGGGCTTCGGTCAGGGGTAGCCGATCGGCTATCTTCTGGGTCATCAACACGAGCCAAATTTGAAGGAACCACCAGGGGTCGCCGGTGTTGACAGGAGCGTTGGCAGCTATCTTCGCGACGGCCTGATGGAGAGTTTGGTACAGATAGCCAAGAAGATATTTGCCCAGAGCAAGCTTCCTTCATTCGGCTAGGGATTCGGCTACAACCTGCCAGTTGTCAGTCGGCCCACAGCTTGAACCGCAGAACACGAACTTTTCCAGCCACATCATAAGGTATGCGACGTGTTCCCTGTGGCCGACTGATCCATCCTTCATGTTCTAGGCGATGTAGCCATTACATCCACCAATGGCCTTTGTTTTGAACTGATGTTGGCCTTTTATGCTCAGGTCTCCAGGATTAGCCGATGTCAGAATATCCAGCCCGGTTGTCATAATTACATCGGCTAAGGTTATAGTCATGGGGCCTTGCTGAAACATAAAGGCATTGAAAGTGTCGTTCCAAAAGTAAGTTGCGGCTGACATGAGGGGCTCATCTTTTTTCATACTGGCTGTGGACAGAGCTAAGCACTGGGCTATCCCTGATTCCTCCCACTGGGCTTGTTTAGCCGATTGCATTCTCTTGTACCACTCGATCCAGGCATTATCCATGGTCGGCCATGACTTAAAGGTGCCCGCCCAGTGGTTTAAGGTTGGTTTTCTCATGCTGTAAGGCATCCTATCGGTTTCGGCTATTATGATGTCAGTTGGATCAGCATTGCTGATAGGGCCGAGGAAATATCTTTTTTCTTGAGTGAGACTGGGAATTGCAATCTGATGGGACAGGTGCTACAGTCGAAAAAAGGGGGAGGAGATTACAAATCAAGAACCCAAGAATGCAAATTAAGAACAAGGGGAAAAGAGAAAGAAGGATTTTGAGCCGATTGGGATGTACCTCGGGGAACTCAGTGGCAGCGGCGGTCGATGCGGCGGCGGTGGAGGAAGCCATCAAGATCGACGGAGTGGATTCGAGCTTTTGGCCGCCGGAATCACCGAGATTCACCAAGCGCGCCGGTAAGTTGCCGGAGAGGAGAGAGAAAAAGGATTTGGTTGCGGAGCGCTCGAGATGTGCGAAGTGAAGGCGTGGCCGTTTCGGTGGAGGGGAAAGACTATTTAAAGGATATTTTGGGCAGCTGAAACGGTTTAGGTCAGAAAAGAGCGGGAATTTGAAAGGGCGACAAATCCGTAACATTTCATATCACGCACTTGGGGGCATGTGTCGACAGCTAAATTTGGTAACCAAATCCCTAAGTCCTAGCTGAACTTGAAGCAGAATCGGATCGGCTAGTTTGGCGGAAAAACAGAGGCCGGGTCGGCTGAGATGCGATCGGCTGCAAAGCCAGTCGGCTAAGGTTGAATCGGACAAGAACAGCCGATAGCCGATTCCAGGTTCAGAGAAGTTGAAGCTATTTCTGATGCAGATATTTGGAGATAAAATAGAAGATTCGGTTTCCAAATTGCGCATTAAGAGATATTGCCATCTAGGGATAAAGTCCCATAACGGCGAGTGTATGTAAATTAGAGATTTGTTTAGGGATAACCCTATTGTAAAGGCGGCAAAGGATTGCTTCCCAGGCTTTTGTCGTATAGATATAGTATTTAGTTGTAACCGTGTGTAGCACGATCTTTGCTGTACTTGGGTATAAATAGGACCTGAGACCCCTGTAAACAACAACACATCACAATTAGTACAACCTTCGGCGCATCGCCTCCTTTTTCTTCAGACGAACAACTGATCCGGCTTCGGGTTGCATCATTTCGATCCCCAGGTTTAGGTAAATGTTTGTCATTAGTGTTGTATCTCGTCGAATTTAGTGATTCCATCAATACGACACTCTAAAATCGATGATTTATACTGCACTAGTTATCATATATTGCATATAATCTAGAACAATGTTTAGATCTGCCTCGTCATTGGCTTGTTTCTGTTAAGAATTGGCAGCCGACAGAGCTAGATCTAAAGGTTGGCCTAAATTATATGCGGTATCCACCGTCTCGAGGTATTTACATCAGCTGCAGTAGATCAGACTGTTCTTTTTATACTTAATGCTGCATCAGTGTTGAACTATTAAGTCGTTTTTAGAGCTTTCATGATCCACTCGGCTAGATGTATATGTTTAGAGACAGTGCCGAGGTTTGAGCTGGCCTTATCTGTTTTAATGTTCTTTTGATATTTACTATCAAGTTTATTAAAACTGCCTCTTATATTAAGATCTTGCTCTAGTTAAATGCCCTAAGCCAGAATCAGTTTGTTAGCCACAGCTGAGAGCCGACTGATCTAGGTTTAGCACATTTAGCTCAGATCAGTATCTTTTCATAAGATAAATCAGAGTATTAGCCGATTCACAGTTGGACTTATGACATCAGCTAAGATCGTTAAAGCATATATTTATTATCCTGTTGTATATTTGGATTAAATGACTAATATTGTCTCGGTGTAGCCGATCTACTCTAGTCACTTGGTTTAAATAAATTTCGGAATAGCATATGTATGTAAATTGACTCCTGCAGCCAATCCAGTAGGATCTAACTTAATACTTAACGCATATATCTCTATTTTTCTTGTTGGTTAACAGATCAAACCAACTGGCACGCCTTGTATAGCATAGGTAGCCAAGAAGGACCTGCACTGGAGTTAAGCAGATCTCCCAGGCCAGCGCGTGAGAGAAATTTCTCATCAACAGCGTGGGAGCACGTCCGGTGACGAATGAACCAGAGGAAGACACCTCCCGTGGCAGGGAAGCCAGGCGCATGGAGCGGTGCCCCCCAGGACGCACGACTCGGACCCACGCGGAGTTTGTCCCCGAGGCTACCGAGTAGGTAGTCGGAGGCTTGGGCCGCCAAACCTTCATGGTCGGGCGGACCATGGGAGTCAAGGCTGCAGGGCACGAGGCCGCACGCCTCGGCCTCCCCATCATGCGTTGTTGCGTGATCATGCGCTCCAGCTTGCTAGAAGCCTCCTGGGAGAAGGTAAGGCGGCTGAAGTTGTCAGCGTGGAAGACTAGGCTCTCAAAGATGAACGTTGTCCCCACGGGCGTCGGGAAGTCGGTGGAGAAGAGAACTGCCATCAGATCGCTTGGAACGGCAAAGGAGCGCCCCTACCTGGCGTGCCAACTATGACAGGATGGTTGGTATTGCTCCAATGGGGCTACCCAAGGAAGAGAAAGAGAGTGGTCGGGGCATCTCACCGATGGATCCGATTGTCGACTCAAGTATCAAACGAGCCAAGAGACAAAAGAGTTTATATTGGTTCAACCCTCCCGGAGGATAATAGGTCTACATCCAGTGATCTTTATTTGGCTGGTGTATGAACAAGGATTACAATGGAGAGAATTCTTGGGCATTCTAGAGATTGGATCTAACTCCGAAGACTAGGGTCAAGAGAAGAGTTCTCAAAGTGTGATCCCAAAAAGCCTCTGAAAAGCTCCCCCAAGCGATCATCCCGCCCTCCCTTCTATAGCTCAAGGGGGCAGTTACAAGAGTACTTGGGGGCCAAGAAAGCTAAGACTAAAAGTTAAAAAGCAAGCACAACAAATATCTGAAAAGTACATAGAGATCCCTTTGGGTCTTGCGTGCCGTGGGCGTCTTGTGCCTTATCCTTCCTTGGGATCTGTCCTCCGCAGGTACCTCTTGCGCAGTCTTGTCAAGTGACATCATCTTCTGTCGAGTTGTCCCCTTCTTGCCTCCCCTACGAATCTTGAAAGGCAAGCCTTCATTTCCGAGGAGATCTGAGGTCGAGCCACTGAGATGTGGTCGAGAAGGAACACCGAAGTCGGACCTAGGGGGAGGTCGGGGCAGTCGACCCCAAGAGGGGGTCGGGCTGTCGACCCCATCCCGAGGACCCTTGGTCTGACTTCAGCTGACCTTGACTCCGCTCTATGAGCTACCTCGAGGTGATACCCCCACACCTTCGAAGAAGAGAGTTCCTGCTAAGGTGATGTGGTATTTTCCTATAATATCACGGCTCAAGCGTCTGTTCAGGAACAAAGAGCATGCAAGAATGATGCACTGGCACGCAGAAAAACGCCAACAAGATGGCATGCTGAGGCACCCCACCGATGGGTCACAGTGGCGAAACATTGACAAAACATTTAAAGACTTCGGCAAGGATGCACGAAACATAAGGTTCGGTTTAAGTACGGACGACATGAATCCTTTTGGAAAAATGAGCAGCGGCCATAGCACTTGGCCTGTAACAATGTGTATCTACAACCTCCCCCCTTGGCTATGCATGAAGTAGAAGTACATTCAGGTGTCAATTATTATTCAAGGCCCAAAGCAACCTGGTAACGACATTGATGTGCACCTGAGACCATTGGTCGAAGATTTGAAACTGATGTGGAAGAAAGAAGGTGTCCCCATGTGGGATGAGGACAAACAGAAGCAGTTTAACCTACGAGCGTTGCTGTTCGTTACCATCAACGATTGGCCTGCTCTTGGCAACCTATCCGGACAGTCAAACAAGGGGTACAAGGCTTGCACTCACTGTATGGATGAAACCGAAAGTACATACCTGAAACATTGTAAGAAGGTAATGTACATGGGCCATCGTCGCTTTCTTGTTGCATGCCACCTTGTCCGGAGAAAAGACAAACATTTTGAACAAAAGACAGACCACCGTACTAAGCCAAAGCATCACAACGTAAAGGTCATGTTTGCCATGGTGAAAGACCTTAAAGTAGTATTTGGAAAGGGACCTGATAGCCAACCTATAGCAAGTGAAGATGGTCACGCGACGATGTAGAAGAAGTCCATTTTTTGGGAGTTACCCTATTGGAAAGTCTTGGACGTCTGCCACGCAATCGACGTCATGCACCTCACTAAGAACCTTTGCATCAACCTGTTGGGCTTCCTAGGTGCATATGGAAAATCAAAAGATACACTTGAGGCACAAAATGATCTGAAGCATATGGCACAACGCGACGGCCTTCACCTGGAACCAAAGGAGAAAGGAAGCCACTACTTGAGTCCAGCCAGCTACACTCTGAGCAAGGCTGAGAAGGAAAGCATATTTGAATGCCTAGAGAGCATCAAGGTACAATCTGGATACTCCTCGAATATAAAGGGAATAATAAGCACGAAGGAGAAGAAGTTCATCAACCTAGTCTCATGACTGCCACATGCTGATGACACAGCTGCTTCCCGTTATAATTTGGGCTATTCTTCCTGATAATGTCCGGGCAACAATAACAAAGCTATGTGCTTTCTTGAATGCAATTTCGTAGAAGATCATTGATCCAAATAGACTAGAAGCCTTTCAAAATGATGTGGTGCAATGTCTTTTCAGCTTTGAGATGATCTTTCTGCCTTCCTTCTTTAATATCATGACGCATCTCCTATGCCACCTTATCAAACAGATTCGTATCCTCGGTCCTGTATTCCTACACAACATGTTCCCTTTCGAGAGGTACATGGGCGTTCTAAAGAAGTATGTCTGTAACCGTTCTCGTCCGGAGGCCAGCATCGCTAAGGGATATGGAATAGAGGAGGTCATTGAGTTCTGCGTCGACTTTATTAAAGACCTTCATCCCATCGGGGTGCCTGAATCAATCCATGAAGGGAGACTATGGGGGAAGGGGACTCTTGGAAGGAAGGCAATAATGACCGTAGACAATGGATTGTTCAGGAAAGCACATTGGACTGTTTTGCAACAATCTTGCTTGGTGGCTCCTTACATTGAGGAGCACTTGCTGATTGTTCGCTCCCAAAAAATCAGTAAGACGGATGCTTGGATTACACGCCATCACATTGATGCTTTTCCTGCTTGGCTGCGACAACATCTCATGGGCAACGGAACCATTGACCAACAACTAGCCTTTTGGGCGAGGGGACCATCTTGCTCGATCACCACATTCCAGACATATGAAATCAATGGGTATACATTTTACACACGGGCCCAAGACAGAAAGGGCATGAATTAGAACAGTGTTGTCCGCATCGATGCCATGAGATACGATGATACGACTAGCACGTATTAGGGTAGCATCGAGGACATATGGGAACTTGACTATGGACCTCTGAAGGTCCCTCTGTTTCGGTGCCAGTGGGTTAGGCTGACTGGTGAAGTTATAATGATTGATGCAAGCGAGATGACAACTGTCACGCCCATTGTTGTTGTTCGCTCCATTGGTCCTGGTGTTCACCATCTGGAGAAGACGACCGAACCAAAAGAGAAAAGAAGAAAAACAGACTGACTTAGAAACTAAACTTTATTATTGGAATTCAAATGCATTGTTCTGATCTTGATTAAAACAAGGAAAAGCATGAAATATCCTTAATTGGTCAGCCATACCACCCTCGATATCGAATGCCAGCTAACCCACACACAGCAGCCTAACACACAGCAACTACCAAGAAGACAAACTAAGCAAAACGGTAAAACTAAGAAGGGCGACTAGAACAATCCGCGAGTCGAGGAGTTGAAACTGCTTCCTTTCAGAGGAACCCCATTCTTCAGAACGGCTCCTGGAGTCCTCTGCCTTCATCTTGGACTTTGACTCTTCTGAATCGGTGGCTGTAGCCCATCCAATCCTGCCTCTTTCCTCAGAAGAACTCTGAGTCTCTTCTGAATCCATGTCTTCAATTGAATCCTCAGAGCTTGAGTAGCTGGAGATGGAGATCCAACCGTTGTTGCCACCTCAGCCTTGGTATGCCAAAGCCGAGGTGAAAGCGAGAGCAGAACCTGCGGCAAGAAGAACTGGGACAGGCGCCGGTACTAGAACTGGTGGAGTGGGAGGAGCTGGAGGAGTCGGTGGAGGAATTCGGGGTGCCAGCTGGATATGGATAGGTGCAGTGGTGGTCTTCCGAGGCGTAGTGCGAATGCTGACACCACCTGGTGCTGGGAGTCCTTTCAACTCAGCAACTTCCTTCTTGAGGCGAACCACTTCGTCTTGCAGACTCACGATCCTCATCATCTTCCTGTCATTCAGCTCCTTGGCTGCCTTGTGCAAGTGAGAGTGCATCTTGTCCAGTCCCTTGATCACCGTGCACATGCGACCGAAAGTAGAGTCGTTCTCATCTGCAGTAGACTTGAAAGCACTAACATCGGAGGAACTGCCACGGCGGGGATGGTAGCGATAAGCGGAGGTGTGAAAGTTGTCATCGTGCAACTCCTTCATCCTGGCCATCATCCAAATAAGCAGCTTCTTGACAGGCGTGGTCGGACGTGCCTCCTGAAGCTGTGACCTCCATGTTGGGAAGACAAGTCCCCACAAAACCGTGAACCTCCACACGGACACGGTGAGGCAACTCGTCACTGAGAGGCGCAACTGTAGTGTACTCCGGCCCTCCAGGATACCCAACTGCTAGGGCCATGCGTGCTAGCTATGCAACGAAGCCCACCATACCTTGACCACAGTGTGTCGCTGGGGAACCTGCCATCTATTGAAACAAAGGAGTGGGAATCAAAGCATGCTCAAAATAAAAAGATCCCAAAACCTCCTTTTTCAGAAATTCTAAAACCCTAGACTGACTTCACTTTTTTTAAAACACCCCTTTTTTTCCAAACTCATGCAAATAAAAAGATTAGAGGGCTCTTAAGGTTTCCAGTTGGCTTGTCCTACAGTCAAAGGCCGACTCTGATACCAACTTGTCACGCCCAGAAATTCACTCCAGAATTTCCGCAGCTAATTTGTGCATTAAATCCTCATCCAGGCATCAGCCGAGGTACAAAAATTGACAATTATTTATATTACAGATTCCACGTCTCAGAAACAATATAAAAGAGTTACATAAATGCAGCAGAAAAGAAGAAGCTGCTAAGCTTGACTCGAGCGAGCGAAACACCACACCACGCTAACCCTTGACGGCGAACAAACCTACACTTCCTCGGAGACTTCCTCAACCTCAACCTCACGCTTGAAGGGGAAAAATAGAGTAAGGCGAGTACCACCACCGTACTCAACAAGTCATACAGAAAGAAGGTATGATGCGGGATAAATATCAAGGAAGGAATAATAGGCTCATTTGCATAAATAGCATTGCAGAAATAGTAATAGCAGTTGAAAGCAGTAAAATAGTAGTAATAATTAAGCAACATTAAATCAACATTGTCCAACATTAAAACCACGCTGCAACAGGCCCATCCATCTATCTGTACTAGTCAAGTCCCAACAGTTCATTCATGTAAATAGTGAGACTAATCAAGGTGTGAATGAGTCGATCGCCTATAACGAGTGGGCACGGCTATTTGAATAGTTTTACTCGATCGAGGTGTACAACGGTACCCACGAGACACAATCCCACGACACGTTACCGTGTGCCGGAGTACCACCACGATACCAGAAAGAAAGCGTGCGGGACCCTTCACATAACCCCTCTAACCAATCGTACCACACCAAGGTTTTGCCCCCACTCCCATCGTGGTAATGGGTAGCCTCCTCTCGTGCCACGGTGAATTTGGAAGCCGATCAACCCTTAAAACTGGGGCCGACCCAACTCCATCACGCTCACCCTCACTAGGGTATGTCGGCTAGAGACGGCTACGCTACGAGACCCAACCAATACCCATGTTGGCTTGTGGTGTGCACGGTAATTCTTCCGGGGTTTCCCAAGAACCGGTCCTTAATTGTCATGAGCACGCTAACCAAAAATTCAACCATGTGCTCACAACCCACCATTGTCATAATTCAGTATTATTAGAATTAGGGTCACAAACTTGACCTCAACTGAGTATTAGTCTCCATTGTAATGATTGATTAGTGTGATTCCCTTAAGTGAGCTAGTTGAGCTAAGCATGGCTAAGCATGATCTAAACCAACATCTAGTCATATTGAACCCAAGTTATCAATGGTATAAGGTATTCAATCCCTATGGTTGAGTACAATAGGTATAATAATCCCATGTGATGACATTCTAAAACATATGCAGTTTTTGAGAGAAATGAGATATTTAAAAAAATAGGTACAATATGATCAATGTAAAGTATGACTTGCCTTGCTCTGGAGACTGGAGAACCTCGGCGCCTACTTCGAGGTAGACGGGCTCATTGGAAAGATCGAATCTACATGACAAATAAAGCACTCAATAATACACCCTAAAAGTCCACTTAAACAATATTGAAAAGTATTTTTAATGGATTCTTGACATTTTTATGGATTTAATTAAATTTAAATGGACTAAAACGGAGCTCGGATTAAAAGATATGAATTTTAGAAGTTTACTTGTGATTTTTAAACTAAACGAAAAGACTAAATTAATTATTGCGCAATTCGACAGGGATGACATCAGCCCTAGCCCGACCCGCGCAAGCCGACGTCATCCCGGACTTAATTGCATAATAATTAATTTAGTCTTTTCTGTTTAGTTTAAAAATCACAAATAAACTTCTAAAATTCATATCTTTTAATCCGAGCTCCGTTTAGTCCATTAAAATTTCATTAAATCCAAAAAATATCAAGAATTCATTAAAAATACTTTTTAGTGCTTTTTAGTATACTTTTAGGGTGCTTTGTTTCCGGCGAGCCCGTCTACCTCGAAGTAGTCGCCGAGGTTCCCCAGTCTCGAGAGCAAGGCAAGTCATACTTTACATTGATCATATTATACCTATTTTTATTAAATATCTCATTTCTCTCAAATACTACATATGTTTTAGAATGTCATCACATGGGATTATTATACCTATTGTACTCAACCATAGGGATTGAATACCTTATACCATTGATAACTTGGGTTCAATATGACTAGATATTGGTTTAGATCATGCTTAGCCATGCTTAGCTCAGCTAGCTCAGTTAAGGGAATCACACTAATCAATCATTACAATGGAGACTAATACTCAGTTGAGGTCAAGTTTGTGACCCTAATTCTAATAATACTGAATTATGACAATGGTGGGTTGTGAGCACATGGTTGAATTTTTGTTTAGCGTGCTCATGACAATTAAGGACTGGTTCTCGGGAAACCCTAGAAGAATTACCATGCATACCACAAGCCAACATAGGTATTGGCTGGGTCTGTAGCGTAGCTGTCTCTAGCCAACGTACCCTAGTGAGGGTGAGCGTGATGGAGTTGGGTCGGCCCCGATTTTAAGGGTTGATCAGCTTCCAGATTCACCGTGGCACGAGAGGGGGCTACCCATTACCGCGATGGGAGTGGGGGCGAAACCTTGGTGTGGTACGATTGGTTAGAGGGGGTTATGTGAAGGGTCCTGTCACATTTCCTTTCCGGGGTATCGTGGTGGTACTCCGGCACACGGTAACGTGTCGTGGGATTGTGTCTTGTGGGTACAGTTGTACACTTCTGATCAGAGTAAAACTATTCAAATAGCCGTGCCCACGGTTACAGGCGATCGACCAGATTCACCTTGATTAGTCTCACTTATTTATATGAATGAACTGTTGGGACTTGACTAGTACAGATGGATGGATGGGCCTGTTGCAGCATGGTTTTAACGTTGGACAATGTTTATTTAATATTGCTTAATTATTACTACTGTTTTACTGCTTTCAACTACTATTACTATTTCTGCAATGCTATTTATGCAAATGAGCCTATTATTCCTTCCTTGATATTTATCCTGCATCATACCTTCTCTTTCAGTATGACTTGTTGAGTACGGTGGTGGTACTCAGTCTTGCTCTATTTTTCCCCCTTCAGTGCCAGAGGTTGAGGTTGAGGAAGTCTCCGAGGAAGTGTAGGTTTGTTCGCCGTCAAGGGTTAGCTGTGGTGTGGTGTTTCGCTTCGCTCGAGTCAAGCTTAGCTTAAGTCAGTCTTCTTCTTTTTCGCTGCATTTATGTAACTCTTTTATATTGTTTCTAAGACATGGATTCTGTAATATCAATAATTATCGATTTATGTACCTCGGCTGATGCATGGACGAGGATTTAATGCACAAATTAGCTGCGGAAATTCTGGAGTGAATTTCTGGGCGTGACAACAACTGTCGACCTTAGCAAGGTTGGATACTCAGATGAGCCCTTCATCCTTACCAATGATGTAAGGCAAGTTTTCTATGTGAAGGACATGGCTAGCAAAGCAAAGAAGGGGATAGGGTCCGACGAGCCAAAGTGCCACGTGGTTCTCCAAGGCAAAAGGAAAATCGTGGGAGTCAATGATAAGATTGACGAAGATTACGATCAGTTTGACGGGCAACCTCCATTCGCAGTGACGGTTGACCCGTGCATCCTCCTATCAAATGAGGACACCCCTTACTCACGCAATGATCATAGCGAAGGAACATTAGTAAAGAGAAAGTACGTGAGGACAACTATCACACACTAAATTATTGTATGGACGATGTAAATTATTTTGAATTTACTCTATTTATTGGACGTAACATCCCAAAATTTCACACTTTTAAAAATACTCAAATTGACGTATAAAATTTTTGCAAATAAATTTATATGTATTCTAATTTAAAACATTTAAAACCTTTTAAAATTTATTTGCATTCTTTATTTATTCTCCTTGTTTTAATTTAAAAATCCCAAAGTTATTAATTCTTGCCCTTGTTTTTGAAAAATCTCCATTTAATCTTTAGTTCAAAGAAATTCCCAAAAATTGAATTTAAATTAATTTCACGCCCTAAATTAAATTGTTTCTAAATTTTCCTTATTTCTATTTTAAAAATCAAACATCAATTAAACCCTTATTTTCTATTTTTGAAAAATCCCATTTTAACTTTTAATTTGAGGAAAATTCCTAAAAATTGAGCTCAATTGATTTTAAATTCTAAATCAAATTCTTTGTAAAATCTTTCCTAAAATTTTTCTTCCCTTTTATTTTTTTTCCATTTCCTTTATTTTTCTTTTCCCTTTTTCCTTTTTCTTTTTGTCTTTTTCCCCTTTCTCCCTTCATTCCTCCTTTGCTTTCAAGCCACCAAGTTATGGGCGTCATCCTACCCATGAAGGCCGAATCGACTTTAGCCACTGCCTCTCCATTACGCACGTGCCCTCACCCCATTGGAGCAATGACATCATCGAATTCATCCATAGCAAATCGACCTTGCCGCACTATCATTGCTGTCCTCATCCCCCTAAGCACAAACCAACATCAACCTCTATAAATAGACCATGCCCAGCCAAAATTTATATACGAAAGTTCTTCCTTATCTCTCACTTAACAATTCCCCTATGGTTTCCCCAATTATCATATTTTGCATTGCTGGAATTTTGAGGAGAATCGAGGAAGAACACTGAGAAACCCTAGCCTGAACCGCACCGGATAAATTCCAAAATTTGTCGCCATCAATCGATTTCTCTCCAAATTAAAGGTATCATTGTGCTCTACGTGTCTAAGACTTATTTTCCCTTAACTTTGCGGACCAAATAGTCACCGGAGACCCGCCATCAGCGAGCCGCCGCAATTCCCTGCTATGCCGCCGCCGTGCGCATGTCGCTAGCACACCCCAAAGCTTTTCCGGTCAAACCACCACCATAATTAGCGTCCTAGCACTCCCTAGATGCTCCCAGACCTGCTCTTCCACCCATTCCATCACTGGACTGTCATGACGATGAGTGCCGTCGCCGCCGCTATCAGCTCACCACCGACAGCCCACCTCACCTCCTCCCCGGCCCAACCGAGCTCAAAAATGGAAAGGCCGTGCCTTGAAAATGGGGGTAAACCCCTTTGTCCCTATAGCCGACCATCCCTCACCGCCGTTTGCCTCCCTCCTCACCGGTGGCCAACCATAGAGAGGAAACAGAGAAGAGAGAGAGAAACAGAGAAAGAAAAGAGAAAGAAGAAAATAATTAAGAAGAAATAGAAAGAAAGAAACAAAGAGGTAGCACAATGGAGAGTGAGTTGAGGAGAGGAAAGGGAGGTCCTTAGGTCGAATCCGGCCTTAGGCCATTTTTTTCCTTTTTTCATCCTTTTCTATTTTGTTTTTATTTAAAAGGTAGAAATAGTAGGAAGAGAAAAAATAAAAAAAAATAGGAAAAACCCTAGAAAAATATGTTGATCCCTTTTGACCTTTTCAAAATCTCTTTTTCAAATCTTTGTATTCTTTTAAACTTATTTACTTACCATTTTAAATCTTTCAAAAATATTTGTTTCAAAACCCTTTTTGCATTTATATTTATTCAAACCTAAATCTTTAAAACTAAGTATAGATCCTTTTAAACTACTCAAATTCAAACTTTCCCTAGTTTCTTTAAATTTATCTATATTAGAAATACTTTTAACTTCAAATTTTTATAAATTATTTTATATTAACTCAAGCCCAAATTTTAAATTTTAAAACCTAACAAACGACCCTAGAAAAATTGTTTAACCTCTTTGACTTTTCCCAAATCTTACTTTAAAACCCTTCCTTTTTCTTAAACTTATGTTTTCTCCTTTTTAAATATTTGAAATACTTCTTTCAACTCTTTTTATCTTTATTTAAGCTCAAGTTTCAAACTTTAAAAATTTAACAAATAATTTTCCTACTTAAAACTTGAAAAACTATCCCTTCTTCCTCTCTAAAATATTTTAAATATTCTTCTTATTTTTTCTTATTTTACCCAAGCACAAAAATTTAAGTTTTAGTATCTAACAAATAACTTTCCCTTTAAAACTTTAAAATCACCTTTTAAACTATTTTGAATTTCTATATTTATTGAGTGTTTATTTGGAGTTATTCATTTGATTTATTTTATCGAATATCGATAGATCGCGACGTCAAGTTCACAGAGGAAATTGAGTTCGACCATATCGTCGACATAAACACCCTCATTGTTATCCAAAGAGAAAAAGGATTTGAGATCACTGGTCCTGAAGGCAAGTCAAACTGTTTTTGATCATTTAGTCTAAAAATAATAAACCATCATGTTTTAAACAATATGTTTAGTTAGAAACACTTGTGGGATGGGTTAGATAGTTATAAGTTATTATTTTATGTAGATTTAGATATTCCATGAAATCATGCATGTCAATATTTTATGTAGATTTTCTAGTTCATGTATCATTTCATGCATTAGAAGCATTTTATCATTTTATGTGTAGAAAAGGAGGAGGTTATTATTTAAAATAACTAGATATATTCTCCTCCTTAGAAAACACCTTGATAACTTGAACTAGGTATAAAACTATCAACATGATAGGATAAGCATTATCACATGTGTTAGTATTTCATTCATACTCATAGGAAGTTATTTCATGTGATAGAATAGAAAAATGATATATTATTTTATGTGATAGGTAAATATAAATCCTATCATTTCATGTAATATGAGAATGGTCATATGCAATTATATTATTATTTCATACAATAGAATGGAAAATGATCTATTACTTCATGTAATAGGTAAATGAAATTCCTATCAATTCATATGACCTAAATGATTTTGGCTATATGCCAGAAAATATAAAAATTCTTGTGCCAGAATAAGGACATAGTTTTGCCCATCCGATGGACCGGTTATACCGGCATAGCATTTATATATTTCTCTCCGATCTCCCTGGGGACTCAGGAGATTTATTAATGCGCATAACAACATTGGAGATATGTAGTGTTGGTAAAGTCTCATTGGTGGACAGCTATGTAAATAGCGGATAACGACGCCGATACTAACCAGATCGGAACCGTTTGTTAAGATAGCACAACAGGTTTCACCAAGCCGGGGCAAGTGTGTGACGAACAACTATTAAATAGGAGTGAAGACACCAATTATTGGTTAGAATTGATGCTCCTATTAAGATAGCCCGCCGGTCTCATTCACACATCAGAAAAGGTTAGAACTATATAAATGTTATGTTACCCTTTAGTATGGCTAACTAAGGTTAATCCTCGGGTAAAGCTGGGCAAACACTGCAGGGTTGATTGTATTCGAATACGCAGTACTCTCGGTCAATGGAGTTATGTCTATGGGTGAATCCAGCTTAATGGCATAAGCAACTTTTCTAAAATGCCATCCCTAAAATTTGATATTTATATATAAGTAACTATAAGAAAGGATAGAACCTAGGTTTATGTTAAAGTTAGGCTTAGGTTATTTCCTTTTAGGACATCATGTATATCTATTTTAGTATGGAATCACATTAAGATTAGACTTATATCATATCATGCATATCTATAAAATCATGTTAAGGCTAGGATTATATTATTCTTTTTCAGACATCTTGCATATTTATAAGAAGGTGTAGAATATAGAATTCGGCTAAAATTAATTTTATGATTCATACTCTTAGATGTCCACATAAAATATTTTAAATGAAGGATAGGATATATCATCATACTAGGAATAGATTTACAATTCCTTTCTCTTGTCGATATATCATGCATGTTTATCTATATAAAATTGCATTCAGTTTGGCTTGCTGAGTCCATTCGTGCTCATCCTTACATATAATATTTTTAGAAAACCCTGAAGAAGATGAAGAACTCCCAAGTACCCTAGAGGATTGGGAGGACGAGTACGATTTCTAGGTCGACTCTACACTCGGGCTATCCCTGTGGAAGTGTCGCGGCTTTCTTGTATTGTATGGTTTGTACTTAAACATTAATGGTTTATTATAATATACGAAGTTCTTGTATCTGTATTATCTCACACATAACCAGACTCCTGGGAGGTTATGTGATATTATGGAGTTGACCTCTTTGAGGAGACCCCACATTGAATTTATTATAAAGTATTGTATTTATTGCGTTTATTGTAATTTCTTGAAATTATTGTAAATTATTGAATTTATTAAATTTATTTTGTAAAGTATTGTAAATTATTGAATTTCTGTAAATTATTGTATGAACGATGTAAATCATTTTTAATTTATTGAAGATCCATCTGTTAATAAATAGAGCTTCAAAAGGCAGGAAGCAAATGCCACACTCGAGCGAGTGGCAGTCAATGAAGTAGGTCACCTTGGTCGTCTCGTTGGCATCCGCACCGCATATGTTTATTATATATGATTATTAGAATTTAAAATAGTTTTCACTAGGGCATATGTTAATTAGATATGATTATTAGAATTTAAAGTAGTTTTCAAAAGGGCATATGTTAATTATTTATGATTATAAGAATTTAAAATAGTTTTCAATAGGTCATATATTAATTATATATGACTATTAGAACTTCAAATATTTTTCAATAGGACATATGTTAATTATATATGACCATTAGAACTTAAAATATTTTTAATAGGGCATATGTTAATTATATATGACTATTAGAATTTAAAATATTTTTCAATAGGGCATATGTTAATTCTATATGATTATTAGAATTTAAAATATTTTTTAATAGGACATATAGAATAGACTATTTGAATTTAAAATATTTTTAATAGAGAATATGTTATTTCTATATGATTATTAGGGTTTAACGCACTTATTATTGTTTTAAACCTATAATTAATTAAATTAATTTTGCCTGGTTTAATGGATTATTTAATATTTACTCTCGGTTGTTAACACCAACCGGGACAAACAAATATTTGAAAATAGCAAGAAAACATCTTTAGTCCCAGTTGAATCCCACAAGTGGGACTAAAGATGCTCACCTACCAGGATACGAGGATCTTTGGTCCCGTTATTGGCTTTAATCGAGACTAAAGATTGTATCTTTAGTCTCGATTGTTATCACCAACCGGGATGAAGATAGCTTTGGTCCCGGTTGGTGGCTTCAACCGGGACTAAAGATATCTTTAGTCCCGATTGATGGCACCAACCGAGACCAAATATCCAGGGTTATATATATATATATATATCCTAGCGTGCATCGTCTTCTTGCACCAAACCCTAAACCGCCGTCGCCGACATCTTCTCATGTCGCCGCCGTCGTCTCGCGTAGTCGTTGTCGTCTCCCGTCGTCGTCGTCGTATTCCGAGGTAACCGCGCCAGCGCTCTATCTTGTTGTTTTCATCTATTGCTTCCACGCCGAACCCTAAACCCCCGCACGCTGTTGCCATCACCGTCATCGTCGCCATCGCAGCCGCCACATGTTGCCGCCGCTGAATGGTCTATTTGTATTTAAATTGAATGGACTGTGAATATTTGAGAATGGATAAATGTTTAGATGGTTATTTGAGAACTTGGGAATATTTGTGAATACATGGATGAATATTTGAGAATTTGTGATTATTTGAATGTTTAAATGGACAAATTGAATGAATATTTGTTTAAATTGTTAAATGTTGCAATTTTCAAAAGAAACTTTTTATATTGGATGGACTGAATATTTGTGAATACATGGATGAATATTTGATAATTTTTGATTAATTGAACGTTTAAATGGATAAATTGAATGAATATCTGTGAATATTTGTTTAAACGGTTAAATGTTGCATTTTTCAAATGACTTAGCGAACAACTTAATGAAAATGACTTTTTTATGACTTTTATGACTTAGAGAACGACTTAGCGAACGACTTTGTGAAAACAACTTTTACGACTTAGAGAACGACTTAGTGAAAACGACTTTTTTACGAATTAGAGAACAACTTAGTGAAAACGATTTTTACGACTTAGAGAACGACTTAGTGAAAACGACTTTTTTACGACTTAGCGACAAACTTAGTGAAAAGGACTTTTAAGACTTAGAGAACAACGTAGCGAACGACTTAGTGAAAACGACTTTTACGACTTAGCGAACGACTTAGTGAAAAGGAATCTTTTACGACTTAGAGAATGACTTAGTGAAAATGATTTTTACGACTTAGAGAACGACTTAGCAAAAGGCTTAGCGAACGACTTAGTGAAAATGACTTTTTTATAACTTAGAGAACGACTTAGCGACAAACTTAGTGAAAAGGACTTTTACGACTTAGAGAACGACTTAGCGAACGACTTAGTGAAAACGACTTTTACCACTTAGAGAACGACTTAGCGAACGACTTAGTGAAAATGACTTTTACGACTTAGAGAACGACTTAGCGAATGACTTAGTGAAAACGACTTTTTTATGACTTTTACGACTTAGAGAACGACTTAGCGAACGACTTAGTGAAAATGACTTTTACGACTTAGAGAATGACTTAGTGAACAACTTAGTGAAAACGATTTTTTTACAACTTTTACGACTTAGAGAATGACTTAACGAACGACTTAGCAAAAATGACTTTTATGACTTAGAGAATGACTTAGCGAACGACTTAGTGAAAACAACTTTTACGACTTAGAGAACGACTTAGTGAAAACTTAGAGAACGACTTTTACGACCGAACGAGTGGAGTATATGCATTACCTGAATATCAAACTTAGGAACTTCATACATGTATTAACTGAATAACTTTTTCCTTGTTAGAATTACTTGATCCAATCGTTCAAGCGAAATAATCAAATGGCAGATCGCTCGGACGAACAGATCCTATTCGACGAGATCTAAGGGGAGCAACCAATACTTCATTGAGGAGGAGGACAAGGATCCCAACCAATACCTCAATGAGGAGGAGAATGAGGGCACCCCAGCCGTTGGAGAGAAGAGGGCACACAGACAACGCGGTGTCAGCAAGAAAATTGAGGGTCGGCATATCGTAATGGAAGTGGCACAGGACGATCGACCATGTGTCCCAGCCGATGCCGCAAGGAAATTTGTGGCACACAGCGGATGGGTAGTGAGGGATCATGTGCCCATCAGCGTAGTGAACTGGCAGCGAACAAGGACAGGAGGGGATGAGCAAAGCTATCTCTCGGACACAGAGAAGGAGATGTTATGGTCCACAATGCTAGAGACCTTCACCATCCTTGAGACAGAATAGGCCAGGGTGAAGGAATGGGTGCTTAAAAAGATGGCTGAGCTGTTCAGAAACTTCAAGAAGGAACTACACAAGAAGTACGTCCTGAAGGGCCAGGACCCAGACTTTGACAAATTCCCAAAGCTGCGAGATCACTGGGAGGCCTTTGTGCAATACAAGACAGGAGAGCAAGCGCAAGCGCTCATTAAGAAGAACAAGGCCAACGCAGCAAAAAAACAGTACCATCACAAGCTAGGGTCAGGCGGCTATCAGAAGGCAGTGTCGAGATGGGAGCATATAGAAGCCGACATCCTAGCAAGAGATATCGTTCCGGCCACAGCCAACTGGCCAAAACGATCAAAGCATTGGTTCTACGCTCACGACGGATCGCTCAATCCTATCGATGGATTCATAATCTTTGGCGATGCAATCTGAGAGGCTACCAGAAGATTGGGCGACGCAGTCGAGGCCTCTGCCTCGAGCTCATTCCAGCCCGACAAAGAGAAGGACGAGCTTATGCTCGCACTACAAAATCCTGAGTATCCAGGACGAACGCAAGGAAAAGGCGTCGTTCCCTGGAAATATGGATTCCAAGAGGACATCCAAAGCTACAGGAGTCACATGAGGAGGAAGCGAGATACGAATGCGAAGCTAGTGGATATGGAGCTCCGACTCACACAAATCGATGACATAATGGCAAGAAATGTGGAAGAGCGGGTGGCCAAACTACGGAGCCACCATGTGAGCCAACCAGATCCAACCCAAGTACACCAGCAGCATAGTAGCTGTGCATCTATAGGCCATGTAGCTGAACAGGCCCTAGAAGCTCCAGCAGTACCACCATGTCCTGTTGACAAGATCACGCAGCAGACACCTTTTGAGCTGCATATTCCATTCAAGAACCTGTACCAGCAGGACGCCTCGACGTCTCTCTTATAGCCACGTGGGTTGGTTTTGTAAGTATCGTTTGGTTAAATTTATTTCGTTCCTTAGCTTCTTGTTTGTAGCTGACTAAAATTCTCTTATCCGTTGTAGAATGGGGATCCATGAGTGCAAGAAGCGGGGATGGATGAAAATAGGATCATGGACCCTCGCAAAATTAACACGCAGAAGTTAAAACAATATCCGATGGAAACAGAGGACAATATCGTCCATATGCTGGTGCAGCAGCATTACAAGTCCTGAATACTTCTGCCATACAACATAGCGTGAGTTTTTGCTACCTTCCGTACCAATTTTCATCCCGTATGCATATACAGCTTCATATATGTCATCTTACACAATTTGCAGATTCCATTAGGTCCTTTTCCTACTTGACCTTGGCCACTCACAGATCCATGTCTATGATTCAATGGATAAACCAGAGTCTATCTTCGAAAAAAATTTGAAGTGTTAAATATGTAATGCCATCTTAGTTGCTATTGTATATATGCAGTTCTCGGATAATTACTCAGTAGCTTGCAACTGCACATAGGGCATGGGCACGACTCTGTGAGAAGGTGTGGGACTTGAAAAGAAAAACTTGTTGTGAGGATGAAATTTCTAGTGAGTAACATGCTCCAAATTTATATTGAATCATTAATTTGTTCTCAAATAGAAATGTATATTAAATCTATCGTCGTTTCTCCTTGAGTGTGCAAAACAGGCACAGGGGACGAACTTGTGCGGCTACTACGTCTGCGACTATATTCACCACCTAGTTCACCAAGTCACATGTCTCGAGGATCTACAAGCACGTATAACAGTCATTCATACATTATGTCTCAATTTCTTATTGATTTCATAAATTTATTTCTTGTTAAATGATATATTATTTGTGTGAGGGACAAACTCCCCATAGTGAATTCATAAAGGCTGCTCAAGAAGAACCGATGAGATTTATCAACGAGCAGATTATTGATCCCGCGGGATAGTTCTACTCGGATTGGGGTGCTAACCCTGGTTCCACATCATGGATCAAAATTAAAAAGAAAAAGAAAAAACTTTAGTCTCGGTTGGTAACACCAACCGGGACTAGAGATAGCGAAGCCGGCCACGTGGCGCCGTAATCTTTAGTATCGGTTGGTGTTACTAACCAAGACTAAAGATGGTGGAGCGAGCCATGTGACATCGCCATCGACATTGCCATCTTTAGTCCCGATTATTTTAACTGGGACTAAAGAAAGACATCTTTAGTCTCGATTTGGTTGTTCCGGTTTGCAACCCGAGACTAAAAGGGGTTGCAAACCAGGTCAACACATGGTTTCTCCAGCAGTGATAGATACTTCCAGTAATGAATCACGACATGGCCTTTGTCTAGACCAATGTTTTGTAATTTCATTTTAAACATTTGTGTCGGGAATAGCAAAATTTCCAAGATTTCACAAATTTTGAAATATTTTGAAACTTTTTAAAAAATTTAACAAATTCTGGTTGATTTTAAATGAATTTTGACCAAATTCACAAAAAGTTGAATACATTAGGAAATTTTGAGGCGAAATACCATCATGCCGGGAGGTCCAAAATTTCTAAAATATTTAAGAATTTCAAACCAAAATTGTAAGGTGCAATTAAAAATTACCACCGTTTCAAATCGTTACTGCAAACATACCACTAGAAAACTGTCACAACCCGATTTTCGTTCGGGATTAAAAATCATTTAATAAATCATTTCCTAGAAAATAAAAAAATGAAAAACAAAGTAAATCAAGTGAAACTATTAAGGAAATTAAATTTTCCTTCAAAAATCATGGTTGGAAATATTTTAGAAATATTCTCCATGCCCTAAAGTACACTCTGAAATTTTTCGTGAAATTTTAGAGCTCCAGAAATAATTTTAATAAAACAAAGAACAATTCAATAATTATTTAAATAAATAAATTAAACTTTAAATGAGCTAGAGATATTTTTATTAAATACTTTAGGTCTTGTTATATTTTCAGGATTTTTCTTGGAATTATTTGGGCATTGGAAGTATTTATAAAAATTAAAGGATATTTGGACCGAAAAGTCTGATTTTGGTCCCTATCGCTACAGTATCATCTCCTACCTCCTACAGCCGCGCACTGTTCATCCCGAACAGTACCCGAGCCGCCGCTGCTGTTTCCTCCGCCAAATCCGGCCCAATCCTTTGCCCAAATCAAAAATTAGTTGTAGGAACAGATTCCTCTCGTTCTCCTCTACGTTTCCCCCAAGAAATCCCCCTCAATCCCATGCTAAATCGCGCGAATTTCGCCCTCGTTCTTATCCCGACGAACTCGGGATAAACCCTAAAAATCCGGCGCCAAATCTTCTCGTCCCAGTGCCGGCCTCTCCTCCCAAGCCTTTAAATAGAACCCCTAGGTCTCCTCCTCAGTTTCCCTTTTTCCCAAGATTTTCCCGTGCCCTAACCACCTCCCCACGTGATCAATCTCCATCCGTCGCCGGCCATCTTTTCAGCCGCCCCTAGCCGCCGTCTCGGCCATCCCCGGACAGCGCCGTCGCCTCCCTCGGCATCGCAAGAAGGCAAGGAAGCCCGTCCACCGGTTCCCTTGCGCCAAACACCACCGAAAGGCCCTCGTCGCCGTGGACCCGTGCCTCGCCGCCTCCGTTCGCATTTCGGCCATGCCTCGTCGCCGTTCCCGTCACTGTTTATCGTTGCCGTCTTCACCGTCGGCATCATAGCAGCAAGCCGAAGCCCGTCCTCCACCTCTCCTCCACCGAAACCCACCGGAAAGCCGTTGTCGCCGTCAACCCGAGCTCGGCCGCCGCTTTCATCTCGTCGCCGGCCGTCTCCCGCCGCTGCTCGTCGTTGGGTAAGTAGTGGTAAGAGTCGCCTCACCGTCCTCTCTCCACTAGTCAACTCCATTTCCACCAGAGTGTCGTTGTTCGTCGTCACCGCGTCGCACTTCGCCGTCGCTGCTACCATTCTGAGCCGCCGGCCGTCGTGCCTGTGTGGCTGCTTTCGTGGCCGCCACCTCAGCGTCGTGTGAGCTCCTTTGTGCCATGTATCTTTTGATGTGTATCCCATCCCAGCCCTAAACCAGTTAGATCTTGGTCAGCATAATCCAAGCCGTTTATCTGTGTAGATTCATTCAATTTAATTTGAGCCACTCATCCTTTGTTCCCAGTTCAATCCTAGCCGCCCAAATCCTTGTGATCCCGTGGACTGATCAGAGCTGATGTCTTAAACATCCTTTTCCAGTTCAAAATCAATTAATAATTTCGTAATAAATCATCTTAATTTCCAGAATTCATTTAAATGGTCCAAAACTTGTAAAATTCATATCTAATTCATACGAACTCCAAATTGGGCCATTCAAATTGAAAAATTCATACAAAATTGAGCTCTACTTGTTTGTTTACTTTTTATGTACTGTTATTTGGTTTTTATTAGGTTTTTTTCCTCGTTTTGCGTGCCAGCGTGTAGATTCCGCCGTTTCCGGAGTCTGCGCTCGCGAGGGAAAGAGTCCAGAAGTTTGTTTGAAGACGCAAGGCAAATCACACATCCCTTGAAGCATATTGATCCTATTTTTGTAAATATTTTATGTTTGCAAATAAAATTGCATTGCTTTGCTAATTACATGGAATGATGGAATACCTATCTGCTTGTTTGAGCCTTACTTACTTGTTATCCGTCCTTTGTTAGCCTTGGGTGTTAATTTGACTAGCTTTAGTCACTGATGTTGATTCTAGCTAGAATTATATGCTTAGCCATGCTTAATTACCACTAGCTCACTAAATGGGATAATTACACTATTTATTCTAATCTCTGATGAGCTGCAAGCCCGATACACCTGACCATGTCTTATTGGTCATAATTATCTCAACTAAACTATGACTTAATGGTGGGCTATGGGTGCATGGTTTTGATGGTCGCACCCATGGCAATTAAGGACCGGTTCATGGGAAACCCGGAAGACATGCCGTGCAAACCACAAGCGAATGGGCAACGGCTGGATCCGTAGTATAGCTTTCCTCCGCCGACGTACCCTAGTGAGGGTGGGCGTGATGGAGTTGGGTCGGCCCCGGTTTTACGGGTTACTCGGCTGCCGGATTCACCGTGGCACGAGAGGGGGCTGCACGCCGCCCTGCGGGGAGTGGGGGCGAAACCTTGGTGTGGTATCGCTTGGTTAGAGGGAGTTATGCGAAAGGTCTTGTCATGATTTCCCCCTTTGCAGTATCATGGTGGTACTTCGGGGCATGGTAACATGTGTGGAATCGTGTCTTATGGGTAAAGTTGCGCACCTCCGATCGAGTAAAACTATTCGAATAGTCGTGCCCGCGGTTATGGGCGATTGACCGATTCACTATGATTAGTCCCACTACCGAATAATTTGATTTAATGAAACTGGTTTAGTTCAGGTGGAATGGTTGGGCCTGTTCAACGTGGGGATAACGTTGTTACATTGACACTCAACTGTTTTACTATTTTTAAACATTAAATGTTTGTAAACCGCATTTATGCAAAATATCCCCAAGCCACTCTTGACTCCCTTGCACATCCGCATTTCTCGGTGTGGCTTGTTGAGTACGGTGGTAGTACTCGGTCTTGCGATTTTCCCCCTTTCGAAGTGTAGTGCTTCGAATTGAAGATGGAGTTAGAAGACCAAGGCTCAGACCCCAGTTGAGTTTGCCTGTGGAGTGGAGCTGAAGCCCCGCTAGTGTCGTCTTTCTTTTCCGCTGCAGTTTTGGGTGTGAGGACTAAGTGCCTCTTCAGTAAGTATTTTTATTTTTATGCTTTGTTTTTACGTTTGGATCTGTGTATTAATTTGTCATTTTATGTACCCTGGTTGATTCCTGGACAAGGATTGAATACATAAAATAGTCATGAAATTTGGGCTAAATTTCCGGGCATGACAAGTTGGTATCAGAGCCATCTCGACTGTAGGTTGAGCCAAATGGTCAAACTCTAAGGACAAGTTTGTGAAAACCTTATTTGCGAAAATATCTCTTCTATCCCTTGGAGTCTCTGCAAAGTAATTTGTAAAATTTCTCTCCTTTCCCCCTCCGCCTCTCTTAGTTGTTAAACCTGGAGGACAAACTCAGTCGCTCGTCAACCCGTGGAAGTCAAGTCAAGCTCCAAGCTTCAAGCAAGTCGATCAAGCCAAGCAGTCTGAGTCAGCGCTTCTTGAGGATCAAGCGAAGTTTTCCCAGAGCTCACCTAGAACCCAATCTTTCCCAGAAGAGTAGCATCGATAGTTCCTAGGTCGTGTGTTGTTTGCTGTGTGTAGGTGTATGGCTCGCATCAGTAGTGGGGATGTAACCATACTAGGTTGTTTGCTTAATCAACTTGAAGAGTAAATGTACACCCATATCAGATCAGTAGATAAGTGGGTTAAGGTCTTATCTTTAGCAACCTCTCTCTTCCACCCTTTTCGTCTGCAAGCAATTAGTCGGTGCGAGAAAGTGTCATCAACCACGGTACCCTCGCGGTGTGTTGAGGTCGAAACCTTCAGTCGATCGATTGCAATCTAGAGCCCGTGTCGAAAACCTCTCTTGCTCGTTTCGGTTCCCAAGGTCGATGATGAACATGCAAGTAGCGGATGCAACAGATACAAAGCCAGATACAGAAGACGTAGCAGTGGTACCGATGGTCGCAGATGCAAGCTCAGAATCGGAATCAAGATCAAATCCGGTACATTCCATTGCAATCACCTATACGGCTACCGTCAGTATGTAGCAGTGTCCCTAGCAGGCCAACAGATGTAACTCACCATCAACCTCAGAACTCACAAGTGTTACCCAAAGTGATTATGGTGTACAAGCACAAGTTTTGCCAAAGTGTTCGATCACGCTTGGAAGTTGTATGCCAAGACGCCAACTGATGATGAAGTGTTAATCATAAGAAAAAAAAGAAGCTTTGGATAAACTACCCGAAAATAAAATTTTGGTACACCGCAGTCCAACTCTATGAAGAGAAAAGTCGCACATTTCTTGTGTGAGGGAATAAGTCATGTGCTTAAGAACCGTTAACTGAAGTCCATGCTAGCAAAGCCAACAAAGGGCTAAAGGACACCCTTGCAACCTGCCTGTTAACTCCCGATCAACAACAACAACATTAACAATGATTTTCGCTCTCCAACCACCGTGGAAGCCAACAAAGGTTGGATTGTTTTAATGATCTTGAGCTGAGACACCGCCGCAACAACTGTTCGGTTCGAAGAAAGAGTCCACCGCTATTTCAATTATGGGAAAGACAAGTAATTACTAAAAAGGTAGTTCAACGCACGTCAAGTTACCGACACCGTCCGTCAACGTCTCAACTCCCTAGTTGCCTCACCCCAGCACAGAGTGGTCAAGTCCAGCCCTAGGATACCAGGAAAACAAGAGGCACCAACCGTAACTGAAATGTGAAGTTTCTATCTCAACAATTTATCACTAAGAGCACCAGCAGAAGCTATATTATTCCACCGACAACCGCTCCGAAGCTACAGTACCAACACCAACAGGGCAAGCAGTGCCAGGAAAACAGTTGTCTGGTCCAACTGCAAAGAGGATAGTACAAATCCCCAGCTACACCTGCCAAGCAAGGTCTCAAGCAACAGTTCACCCGACTGACGTCAACCCTAGCCAGACACCCCATGTCGTTCCAACGCAACAACCTAACAAGTAATCACAGGAAAGTGGCAACAACAATAGGAAGGTTTTGTCTACTTCAGCTACTAAGAAGATCAACATTTCCCTAAGGCAAAAAATCAATCGTCAAGTCAATGTTCTAATTGGAACCCTAGTCAGTAATCATTAAAAAGAACGAGTCAACCATGTAAGGACTACCAAAGGAAAAAAACCATACCAACCAGAATTTCTACCAGCAAAGGTCAAGAGTGGTCTACAAGTCTTGGGTGTTCAAGACCGCTCATGGCACCCAGAAGTTTCATGGCAGTTATGTAATAAGAGGGAACATTGAGTAAAGCATGGATCAATCTATACACTACGATGGAAAACAAAAAAAACCAACCCGGTCAGGGTCAGGAAGGGGCAGATTCCATACCTGTTAACAGTTGTGCTAGCAGTGGTCAATAACCGTCTTTAATTATTTGGTGTTCAAGTACCTTCCTTGTGCACACAAGACTTATTACAGCTATGTACTTGAAAGAGGAAGCAGAATAAGAGTACGAGACATATAATTTATTTCTTCTCTCAGGGTTCATATTGTGTAGCCAAAATAATGGATTAACTTGTATAGCTGACAATGTCACAAGGTACTTATAGTTTTTTTTGTCGGGTCATAGCATTTTTGTCAAGACTAAGAATCTAATTGCCAGTAAAGAAAAGATTTGGTCAAACAGTGAAGTAAGAGAGGTTAGACTACAGCGACACTCGACAGGGCGAGATCTCTTTGAAGGACAATATAAGTGATACCTCATGAGGATGAAAAGGGTAATGAAACAGTCGAAAGCAAAATCATAAAAGGGTTGTCGAGTAATAAGTGGTAACTGCACCCTAATGGTGAGCATTGATTAATAATGGTTTCTTTATTTCCAGACTCATTACCGTCTCCGAAAAACCACCTCGATGTTTCCTAGGAAGAGGACAATGGGATTGCTTCATCACCCCTGCCTGGAGTAAATGGATGCAGAGGTCAAGTCATACAATACAGTTCGCAGAACATGCGATAAGTGAATCATTCCTTGTGAATCAATTCTACCTAAGGTATGAAAGTGAGCTTGTTTTGGTCAAGGAACATAAACTCTAGGCAACATCAAGGCGCTTTCGTAGACGTATGATTTTGGTATTGTGCGGAAAAAGCAACTCGCAGAACTTATGGTCTATCAACCCAGAGGAGTCGTAAAAGATAAGCAAAGAAGTGGAATGCTATATCGTGGGGTTAACCTTTTGAGCTTGATTCGTTAGGTGATCGTGTTTGTTTCAAGAAAAGAATATCAACTACATGTTATGTTCAGGCAGATGGCACTAAAGTCAGGTCAGAAGCGGAACAGCCAGGTCAGTAATTACACCCAATGAAAAAGTCAATCAAAAGTCAATATGTTCAAGAGTTGCATGAGGGTCATTCTTATGTGTAACCTCCCGTCATCATTTGAGTGTCGAGTTCCAGGTGTCTCTTGAATGGAAGGGCATAGTCTTCGTTTCATTTCGATCGATCGATGGAGTATCCAATGTTCGAGTCAAGGTTCTTGGTAAATCACGAAATGTTGGTCAACCTCAAAAGAATGACGTGAAATTGTTCACGGTCGGCTAAAGCTTAACCACTGGTTTTAAAACCGAGATCGAAGATGAGTTGAGTTATATCTTGTAATGGTTTGTTTGGAGGTTCGACCACGCGGCGATTGAGTTGTAACCAAAAGAGTCGGGCGAGCCGTTATCGGGGCTATAACGGACACAAGTTAGCGGTGTTCGAGACTAAGGCACACCCAAGCTATCGTGTCAACAATGCGTCTAAAGAAGCATCATTTGAGAACATCGCAATCCGATGAAAGGTCGATCGAGCACTTCTTCAAATACTTGATGTTGGATTGAGAGCGTTCGAGGGAAAAGAAAAGAATTTCAGAGTCTATGTGTTCACGAAAGTCAGTTACACGGTCTCGAAAAAGTGCCACCAAATAATAGTTAGCAGGAGTGACTTCTCAGAATACCGAAGGCGCCAGTGTTAATTGTGCAATTCGACGAAAGTAAGCACTTGAGCCCTTGAAATCCGGTCAGGGTCAAAACAGGAAGGACCAGCTAGTTTAGTTTGGTTTGTGAAGCCGCAGAACACCAGGGTTGAATCCAGTCAGTTCGTTCATGTAGGTTTGTTCAACCCACCATCGCAGGTTTGGTCACTCAATCAATTTGGGAGAGTAAAAAAACCATAGAGGTTAGCAAGCCAACCCAATCTCACCCTACCTTCTTTCTTTCTAGCCCTGAATCTCGGGACGAGATTCCTGTAAGGGGGGTAGATTTGTCACAGCTCGATTTTCGTTCGGGATTAAAAATCATTTAGTAAATCATTTCCTAGAAAATAAATAAAATGAAAAACAAAGTAAATCAAGTGAAACTATTAAGGAAATTAAATTTTCCTTCAAAAATCATGGATGAAAATATTTTTGAAATATTATCCATGCCCTAAAGTACTCTCTGAAATTTTTCGTGAAATTTTGGAGCTCCAGAAATAATTTTAATAAAATAAAGAACAATTCAATAATTATTTAAATAAATAAATTAAACTTTAAATTAGCTGAAGATATTTTTATTAAATACTTTAGGTGTTCTTATATTTTCAGAATTTTTCTTAGAATTATTTGAGCATTGAAAGTATTTATAAAAATTAAAGGATGTTTGGACCGAAAAGTCCGATTTGGGTCCCTATCGCTACAGTACCATCTCCTACCTCCATCAGCCGCGCACTGTTCACCCGAACAGTACCCGAGCCGCCGCTGCCGTTTCCTCCACCAAATCCGGCCCAATGCTTTGCCCAAATCAAAAATTAGTTGTGGGAACGGATTCCTCTCGTTCTCCTCTACATTTTCCAAAAGAAATCTCCCTTAATCCCATGCTAAATCGCGCGAATTTCGCCTCGTTCTTATCCTAACGAACTCGAAATAAACCCTAAAAATCCGGCGCCAAATCCTCTCGTCACGCTGCCGGCCTCTCCCTCCCAAACCTTTAAATAGAACCCCTAGGTCTCCTCCTCGGTTTTCCCTTTTTCCCGAGATTTTCCCGTGCCCTAACCACCTCCCCACGTGATCAATCTCCATCCGTCGCCGGCCATCTTTTCAGCCGCCCTAGCCGCCGTCTCGGCCATCCCGGACAGCGCCGTCGCCTCCTCGGCATCGCAAGAAGGCAAGGAAGCCCGTCCACCGGTTCCCTTGCGCCAAACACCACCGAAAGGCCCTCGTCGCCGTGGACCCGTGCCTCGCCGCCTCCGTTCGCATTTCGGCCGTGCCTCGTCGCCGTTCGCCACTGTTTGTCGTCGCCGTCTTCACCGTCGGCATCATAGCAGCAAGCCGAAGCCCATCCTCCACCTCTCCACCACCGAAAGCCACCGGAAAGCCGTTGTCGCCGTCAACCCGAGCTCGCCGCTTTCATCTCGTCGCCGCCGTCTCCCGCCACCGCTCGTCGTTGGGTAAGTCGTGGTAAGAGTCACCTCACCGTCCTCTCTCCACTAGTCAACTCCATTTCCACCGAGTGTCGTTGTTCGTCGTCGCCGCGTCGCACCGCCGTCGCCGCTACAACCGAGCCGCCACCGTCGTGCCGTGTGGCCGCGTGGCCGCCACCTCGCCGTGTGAGCTCCTTTGTGCCATGTATCTTTTGATGTGTATCCCATCCCAGTCCTAAACCAGTTAGATCTTGGTCAGCATAATCCAAGCCGTTTATCTGTGTAGATTCATTCAGTTTAATTTGAGCCACTCATCATTTGTTCCTAGTTCAATCCTAGCCGCCCAAATCCTTGTGATCCCGTGGACTGATCGGAGCTGATGTCTTAAACATCCTTTTCCAGTTCAAAATCAATTAATAATTGCGTAATAAATCATCTTAATTTCCAGAATTCATTTAAATGGTCCAAAACTTCTAAAATTCATATCTAATTCATACGAACTCCAAATTGGGCCATTCAAATTGCAAAATTGATATAAAATTGAGCTCTACTTGTTTGTTTACTTTTTATGTACTGTTATTTGGTTTTTATTAGGTTTTTTCCTCTTTTTGTGTGCCAGCGTGTAGATTCCGCCGTTTCCGGAGTCTGCGCTCGCGAGGGAAAGAGTCCAGAAGTTTGTTTGAAGACGCAAGGCAAGTCACACTTCCCTTGAAGCATATTGATCATATTTTTATAAATGTTTTATGTTTGCAAATAAAATTGCATTGCTTTGCTAATTACATGGAATGATGGAATACCTATCTGCTTGTTTGAGCCTTACTTACTTGTTATCCGTCCTTTGTTAACCTTGGGTGTTAATTTGACTAGCTTTAGTCACTGATGTTGATTCTAGTTAGAATTATATGCTTAGCCATGCTTAATTACCACTAGCTCACTAAATGGGATAATTACACTATTTATTCTAATCTCTGATGAGGTGCAAGCTCGATACACCTGACCATGTCTTATTGGTCATAATTATCTCAACTAAACTATGACTTAATGGTGGGCTATGGGTGCATGGTTTTGATGGTCGCACCCATGGCAATTAAGGACCGGTTCATGGGAAACCCTGAAAGACATGCCGTGCAAACCACAAGCCAGAATGGGCAACGGCTGGATCCGTAGTATAGCTTTCCTCTGGCCGACGTACCCTAGTGAGGGTGGGCGTGATGGAGTTGGGTCGGCCCCGGTTTTACGGGTTGATCGGCTGCCGGATTCACCGTGGCACGAGAGGGGGCTGCCCGCTGCCCTGCGGGGAGTGGAGGCGAAACATTGGTGTGGTATCGCTTGGTTAGAGGGAGTTATGCGAAAGGTCTTGTCACGATTTCCCCCTTTGCAGTATCATGGTGGTACTTCGGGGGATGGTAACATGTGTGGAATCGTGTCTTGTGGGTAAAGTTGCGCACCTCTGATCAGACTAAAACTATTCGAATAGTTGTTCCCGCGGTTATGGACGATTGACCAGATTCACTACGATTAGTCCCACTACTGAATAATTTGATTTAATGGAACTGGTTTAGTTCAGGTGGAATGGTCGGGCCTGTTCAACGTGGGGATAACGTTGTTACATTGACACTCAACTGTTTTACTATTTTTAAACTTTAAATGTTTGTAAACCGCATTTATGCAAAATATCCCCAAGCCACTCTTGACTCCCCTTGCACGTCTGCATTTCTCGGTGTGGCTTGTTGAGTACGGTGGTTGTACTCAGTCTTGCGATTTTCCCCCTTTCAGAAGTGTAGTGCTTCTGAATTGAAGATGAAGTTAGAAGACCAAGGCTCAGACCCCAGTTGAGTTTGCCTGTGGAGTGGAGCTGAAGCCCCGCTAGTGTCATCTTTCTTTTCCGCTGCAGTTTTGGGTGTCAGGGCTAAGTGCCTCTTCAGTAAGTATTTTTATTTTTATGCTTTGTTTTTACGTTTGGATCTGTGTATTAATTTGTCATTTTATGTACTCTGGTTGATTCCTGGACAGGGATTGAATACATAAAATAGTCAGGAAATTTGGGCTAAATTTCTGGGCGTGACAAAAACTAAAAAAAATGCCATAAAAACTTTCATTCAAATAGCATTGTTGCAAAATTAAAAATAATGGCAAATTTGCAAACACTGGTCCAGATTCATAGCTACAAATAGCTATATTTTGGGTCAAGAGGGATTACCAAGTATGGACTAAGGTATGTCTTATTTGGGGGTGGGGTTTACCTTATGCTTCAGATTGAAAAGAAAAGGCGTTAAAGTATGTAGTAGTTTAACTTATAGCAGTGAAGGATTTGGGTACTGTTGAACCTATATATCATATATGTGTTGCAATTCCTTGTTGCACCCAGTAGCGGATCCAGGATCAAAATTCACCTATGGCAAACTTTTTAACTAAAGGTTTTATACGGTGAAGTGTAGCATAGAAATGACATGCTTTAATTAAACAATATATTAAACGACCAAAGCAATATTATAATTTATAATTAATATTTCAAAATATACTTAAAAATATAGTCAAATATCACTGATAGAACGTATCAATTGGACATTAAGATCGTCATGGAGGATAAGGTAAATTTATTCTCTACTGTTTAATGGCTTGAAACCGATTCATAATCATTTCATCATCAACTTCCTTGAATATTTCACGCTTAGTATAGCATATCATCAAATCATTGAGCCAATCATCAGCTATTTTATTTTACAGATCAGTCTTGATAATTTTTATAGCCGAAAAATGCTCTTTCCACAGTTGTCGTTGCCACTGAAAAAACAATGCTAGCTCAACAAGACGATAAACCAATGAAAAGATCATATGTTTTTTCAGTTTCTACCATCTTCACCGCTAAACTTTTAAGATCAAGACAACTTTTGAAATCATCCACTCTTCTAGCATGATAAATGAATGTTTCATGTCGATCCTTTATACATGTGTTGTGTGTGTCGATCTGACTTCCTGGTAGCCGCACAAGCCTCATGGGCTATGTTACTTCTCTGCGTGACAGGCGTGGGCCGTTTTTGATTGGGCCGGCTTTATCCGCGCCACACACAGCAAGACTCGCTCGTGCCGTGCGCCACCAAGAAGCAGCCGCCACGCCGCACGCGTTGCCACACACCAGCCTCGACGTCTACACGTGGGGGGAGGGGAGGGAGGGGGGCGGCGGAGCTATGGCGGCTGCCATGACTCGCCATAATGGTGTGTCCGCCACTAGTTGCACCCATATTCTCTCCCTTGAGTGTGCTGTTTAGAATATACAGCAACTATGCAAAAGGTATGATGTTCAGCAGTAAATAGAAATTATAAAACCATATTACTCTTTATAGAGCCTGAGACAGGTAACAGGTGCAGCAGTATATATAGGTTATTCCGCGTGTCATTATTGAAACAACATTTTACAAGGAAACAAAATGGGGTTTTCCGTATGCGATTAAAAAGCATCCAAGCTAACCCTAAGTAGCAATGTAAATCCATATAAACCCTAATTCCCTATAAATGTTTTTATCTCATTTGTTCAAAAAATTTGGTTGATGTTTTCTCCATGATATGCTTTACAAATGATGAGAATATATTGCTCTTGGCATATAGTAAAGGGCTATAAAGTAATTTTCTAAATAGCATCACTGAAATATAGTCTCTCATTTTATTCATATCGACTGGATGGCATATTAAAAGTGTGCTTCTCAATTTTAATTGGTACCTGGTCCTTATTAATTATCATCCATAGGAATTATTTGTTCACTCCATGCTAATCATTTTGTTACAACGCATGAGCATTTTACTAGTTATATAAAAAAATTTATGTTGCTCATTTAAGTTGCATCACCATTTGGATATTTTCTTCACCTTCTAATATCAATACAAAATTTCCTACATGGTAAAATTTAATTGATAGAATGACAAAAATTCAAAACTACACAAGTATATTGTCAAAACATGTACTTAGAGAATAAAAGTGTATATGAAAAATACTCGAAATAATCAAGTCGTTGCACAAACGCACTTCCATATCCTAATATATTATACACACACCTTCTAAATTATTATTACATATACACTAATTTTTTATGTTCTTTACTAGCATGCACCTACCTGTCATGTCATTGTATTAGCAGACTCATTTTTTCAAGTTTTATACTAAATTATAAATTGTATGTATACCTAACTACCAAGTTGGTACAGTGTGAATGTAACTTATACTATTTAAAAAAGTATCCCTCAGTCTCAATCATGCAGAACTTACTCTTTTTTTAAAAAAAACCTCTCGATTTCAACCCATCACCCCACCTCACCGAAAGCATATCTTCTGACTTAACTGCACATGCAGTTGATTCATTAACATGAGAGTCTCACTCTTCTATGACACATGTGAGTGGCTCAACTGTACAACAATTAAGTCGGATGATCTTTCTCACCTCATCCTTTAGTTTTAGTTTTGAAAAAACTATTTTCGGTTGAAGTATCAAAATCCATAATAGTTTCGATTGATAATATATAAATTAGAGAGATCTACAATAATGATAACATTCAAACCCTGGCCGTCGCGTCCAGTTGTATGCGTGTAACAAGTTTTGCACGTATTGTTCCTGTTTCGTCCTCTAATTCGGAGTCGGTTTTTAAAACGGCCATAACTTTCACATACAGACTCTAATTGAGACGTTCCATATATGAAAATCGATCAGAAAAAATTTCAGATGCGTTCGTCTGCAGCTTTGTCACGTTCGGTGATTTATTTTGCCCAAAAAAACTTAGAAGTTTGCCTTTTCGAGCTCGGAAGTTTTTTTCCGATTCTAAGCGTGTCTTCTGAATTTTCCAAAGGCCACGACTTTTGCTTGTTTACGCTCAAATTTTCTGTGGTTACCTCTCATGTACTCCTAAATCCATAAAAAATATAAAAAATAAAACAAAAAAGTTGAATTTTTCCAAAGAAACAACAACTTCAGATGAAAAAGAAAAATAGAGGGCCAAAAGAAGAACAATATATAGAATAGCACATTAATGTTTAGAATTATCTATGTTTGATTAAATTTAAATATTATTGTTTTAAACCTATATTTAATGAATTTAATTTGTCTTATTTACTAATTATTTAATTGTTAACCCTAGCCGGGACCAAATAAATTTGAAAAAATAGCGGGAAATTATCTTTAGTCCCGGTTGGTGGCACCAACCAGAACTAAACATGAATTAGAAATAACGGAAATTATCTTTAGTCCCGGTTGGTGCCACCAACGGACTAAAGATGAATTAGAAATAGCGGAAAATTATCTTTAGTCGGTTGGTGCCACCAACCGGACAAAAGATGAATTGGAAATAGCGGGAAATTATCTTTAGTCCCGGTTGGTGACACCAATCGAGAAAAAATCCAGTGGCTATATATATCCGGCGCGCATCGTCTTCTCCACCGATCCAACACTTAGTTGTTTTCTCCTCTCCTCTCTCAGCTCTCTCTCTCCCTTAGTTCTCTCTTCCTCTCTCAGCTCTCTCTCGCTCCGGCGACGGCGGTGGGACGAGAGAAGGTGGGAAGGGAGGTGGTAGCGGTTCGAAGATGGCGGTGGCTCTGCGGCTCAGAGGTGGCTGCGGCGCGGCGGCTCGGGAGGTGGTGTCAGTGCCTCCTCCATTTCCTCCTCTTCCTCGTCCTCTCTAGGAGCGGCAGCAGCGACGGATCCGGAGATTTTTGGAGATTTTTGTGATATTCTAAATTTGATATATATATATATATGTGTGTGTGTGTGTATCTGTGATGTTCATTACTCGATTTGTGATGTGAATTTGTGATGTGGATTAGTGTTGTGGATTTGTGATGTGAATTTGTGATGTGAATTCGTGATGCGAATTTGTGATGTGATTTGAGGATGTTAATTTCATATGTGAATTTGATTTCGGCAAAAAAACAACGAAAAAAACAAAAAAAACACATATAAACAAGCAACAGGAGGAAATATAAAAAAGAAAAAATGTTTTAGTCCCGGTTGGAGCCACCAACCGAGACTAAAGATGACGGAGCCGGCCACGTGGCTCCGCCATCTTTAGTCCCGGTTGGTGGCTTCAACCAGGACTAAAGATGCATCTCTAGTCCCGGTTATTTCAACCGAGACTAGTGTGGAGATCATGGTAATCGGGTATCTACATGGCAAGCTTATCCGACTGGAGGTAGGGATAGATTGTGCCTGCTATATCTGTAAACCAAACATGACTTGGGTGTTACGATTGCCGATAGAGATAAGGCAATCGGCCTACAGTCACGGTTTGGTAAGATTGAGGAAACCAACTCAGAGTAAGATAGAGTTTTCGATTTGTAAGCCCTCCTCCCAAGACTATATAAGGGGGGTAAGGGGCGTCCCTTGAGGGATATGCGATAGCAGAGATCGTATGCTTTATGAGCCTTTAGCTTTCAGCCTTAGATCACGAGATCAATAAAGACACTCGGCGGATCGAATCCACTGAAACAGGAGTAGGGTATTACCTCACGAGAGGGCCTGAACCTGTCTAAATCTTCTTTTCCTCCTAACCCATTGTGCTTGGCGATCTTGACTGCGACCCCAAAAATTATATTGCCGAAACCAAGTTTCGACAGTTGGCGCGCCAGGTAGGGGACCGCGCGTCGAGACTTCTTCAACAAATCTCGCCGACAAGCGTGATGGGATATCCTTCAAGATTCGACGACTTCGCCGCCTACTTCGTCGACGATTCCTCTTTCGACTCGGATTCGGACCAGTCGGAAGGAGAAATCCACTCGACGCCGTTCGGACTCCCGAACAGCGCCAAGATCTACAACGACGTCTTGAAGACCAAGATGCAATCTACTCTCTCTAACGAAGGACTTCGCTCGGCACCATTCGGATTACCGAATATCGCCAAAATCTGCGCCAATCTTCTCGCCTCCCCGACGGAGACGATCTACTCGGACGAAGACCTCTCGGTGCCGTTTGGGTTACCAAACACCGCCGAGATCTACAGCAAACTTCTCTCCCCCGAGTCGGGGGCGACCCACTCGGAGGAGCCCGCATCCCCAAGCTCTGACTCGGACTGGAATGATCCAGACCCGGGCTACCCAGGATCAAGGAAGGTCGCCGTCATCCTCCCGTCATTCGGCTCCTGCTCATCTTCGGAGCTCAATGAATACCTTAGCTCCGCCGGCTTCGACGACCTCTATGGCATCCCCTCTCGACGAAGCCGACGACTCCGACCGCCGCAAGGACTATGAGCCGAAGTGCTTTGATGTCCTCATGGCCGAGCCGGGACGAGCCCGACTCAGCCATGGCCAAGAGGCTTGCTGAAGAAGAGCGAGCCAAGATTGAGCACGAGCGCAAGACGGCCGAAGAAGAGAAGCAACGCAAGGAAGAGGCTGACAAGAGGAAGCAGGATCTACGCGCAGCCGGACGATCTGCCCAGGAGGCCATCCTCCAAACGCGGGTTCGCAACACCAACATCTTCCAGACGCCACAGCAGAACGCTATTGCGGCGCTCACGCTCTTGGACACCGTCATGGAGACGGCACCCGCTAATGTGACTCCGATACTCGACAAGATCAAGACCATCGTCGCAGCCACAGCCAACGGCCACCCCACCACCTCGGTACAAAGGCCGACTGAATCTGTGGCTAAAACGCCCGACAAAAGCTGGCTCCCGCCTCTAAGGTCAGGAGACTATAAGAGGCCCGAGCCAGAGCGATCGACGACAAGGCCAAGAGGCCCACCCCGCGAGTCCACGCAGAAGTACCAAGAGCAAACGGCCGACTCCCACGACAAACGACACGGACGTCCACCCGTCCACCGCCGCGTCCGCCACAACAACAGCTCCAGCTACCCAACCAGCCAACCGAAGACCCCGCCGAGTGATCTGCGGGAAGTCCTCGATCGCCGCTACCAGGAGTGGGACCAACGCACTCGGGAGGATCGGAGGGGATCACCCGATAGCGGCGACGACGGAGTGCCGGCTTTCACTCGGGAGCTTCGCCGAGTGCACTGGCCGAGTGGATTCAAGCCCACAGGAATTGAAAGGTACGACGGCAAGACCGACCCTGAGTCATGGCTTACCGTCTACACCCTCGCCATCCGCGCAGCAGGCAGTGACAACAAGGCCATGGCCAATTACCTGCCTGTGGCCCTCGCTAACTCAGCCAGAAACTAGCTCACGAGCCTGCCAAGAGGCTCAATCGGCTCGTGGAGCGAGCTGAGGGACCACTTCATCGCCAACTTCCAGGGAACCTTCGAGAGGCCCGGCACACACTTCGATCTATACAACGTCATCCAGAAGCTGGACGAGCCTCTGAAGGATTACATCCGTTGTTTCTCCGAGAAGCGCAACAAGATCCCCAACATCACCGATGACATCATCATCGCCGCCTTCCAGAAGGGAGTCCGTGATGAGCTGCTAATCGGGAAGTTCGGGCGCAAACCACCGAAGACGGTGAAACAGATGTTCGAGAAGGCGAATTCATACGCCAAATCCAACGACGCCATCAAGGCCGCCCGTCAAGACCGGCCCGACAGAAGAGAAGACAAGCAGGCAGGAGGAAGCCGGAATCCTAAGAAGGATAACGGCAATAGCAACAACCAGGCCCAAAAGGATCGAAAACGCCGATCTGAGGACCTAGTGGCTGCAACCTCCAACTCTCAACGCCGCCCCCGAGTCGCCGCCACGACGCCATCATGAACGCCCGGTGCACTCACCATCCCAACCATAAGCACGCGGCTAAGGACTGCTTCATCTACAAACAGCTCGCCGAGCAGTACGCGGCACAGCTCAACAAGAAGCCGAATGACGAGGCTGGTCCATCGGGCGCCAAGAAGAACAACGCGGCCGACAATGCCGAACCTTTCCAAGACCCTGTGGGAGAGCTCAATCACATCTTCGGGGGGCCGCTAGCCTATGAATCCAGGAGGAAACAGAAGCTAACCGACCAAGAGGTCAACGCGGCTCAACCCGAAGTCCCTCAGTACTGCGATGGTCGGAGGTGGCCATCACTTTCGACCACTCGGATCACCCCGACCGAGTGGTTCATCCGGGCGCTATCCACTCGTCCTAGATCCCGTGGTCCGCAACATCGAGGCTCAAGCGCGTCCTCATCGATGGGGGCAACGCCCTTAACATTCGTTCGCCAAGACCATGGATGAGATGCGGATCCCGAGGGCGGGTGAAGGCAAGCTCGGCCCTTCCACGGAGTCATCCCGGGCTATCATTTACACCACTCGGGCACATCTCCCTCCCTGTCACCTTCGAGGCTCGAGAGAACTTCCGAACGGAGAACGTCACTTTTGAGGTGGCCGACTTCGAAACAGCATATCACGCCATCATCGGAAGGCCTGCGCTTGCCAAATTTATGGCGATCCCACATTACACCTACCTCTGCATGAAGATGCCGGGTCCCAACGGCGTCATCACTCTTCGCAGCGATTGGAAGCAAGCCTTCACCTGCGATAAGGAGAGCTGCGACATGGCCCAATCTCGCGAGAGATTACGTGGCCAACAAGAAATCCGATTGGCTGCATCAACTTCGGCAGAGGGCGAAGTCCCCGCGAAAAAGATAGCCAAATCGGGATCCGGCGACGCCAAGACCAAGAAGATCTCCCTTGATCCGTCGGATCCTCGAAAACCCGTAATCGGCGCCGACCTAGATCCCAAATAGAAAAGCACGCTCGTCACCTTCCTCGAAAATAATAAAGATGTTTTTGCTTGGAAACCATCTGATATGCCTGAAATTCCTAGGGAGGTGATCAAGCACTCTTTGCACGTCGAAGATGACGCCAAACCGATAAAACAACGATTACGCAGATTCGCGTAGGACCGAAAAGACGCTATCAAGGAAGAGCTCACAAAGCTCTTGGCCGCCGGCTTCATCAAAGAAGTCCTTCATCCCGACCGGTTAGCCAACCCGGCCCTGGTCCGCAAGAAGACGGGGCAATGGCGCATGTGCGTTGACTACACCGACCTACACAAAGCCTGTCCCAAAGATCCGTTCGGGCTGTCTCGCATCGACCAAGTCGTTGACTCAACCATGCCGACTCCTAAGTTTTTGGATTGTTACTCGGGCTATCACCGATCAGCTTGAAAGAATCCACGCTGAAGACATCGTTCATCACGCCGTTTGGGGCCTCTCTACATCACCATGCCTTTCGGCTCGAAGAACGCCGGTGCCACATACCAACGCATGATCCAAAGATGCTTCCGGACACGATCGGCAAAAACGTAGAAGCTTATGTCGACGACGTTGTCATCAAGACCAAGCGAAAGAAGACTCGATCGCGACCTAGAAGAAACTTTTGCAAACATCCGAGCCTTCGAATGAAGTTGAACCCGGAGAAGTGCACCTTCGGCGTTCCATCGAGCAACCGCTCGGCTTCATGGTGTCACGTCGCGGCATTGAAGCCAATCCAGAGAAGATCAACGCCATCTTGAGCATAAAGCCCCGAGTAACCAGAAAGACGTCCAGAAGCTCACTGGCTGCATGGCGGCACTAAGCCGTTTCATCTCTCGACTCAGCGAACGAGGCATGCCCTTCTTCGATTGCTAAAGAAGACGGACGACTTCCAGTGGACCACGGAAGCCAACAAGGCCTTTGAAGATTTCAAAGAGTTCCTCAACAACGCCGCCCGTCCGGCCTCGCCTCGCCCAGGAACCTTCTGGTTGTACGTTTCACCACTCACCAAGTGGTTAGTACGGTCCTCGTGGTCGAACGCAAAGAAGAAGGACGGGATCAGAAGATTCATAGGCCGATCTACTTTGTTAGCGAAGTGTTGGCATGAGCCAAAATTCGCTACCCTCAGGTACAAAAATTACTCTATGGTGTTCTAATAACCGTGAGGAAATTGGCACGCTATTTTCAGGGTCACTCGGTCACCGTCGTCACTTCTTTCCCACTCGGCGATGTCATCCACAACGGGAGGCGACCGGACGCATCGCCAAGTGGGCCCTAGAGCCGATGCCATTGGACTTGACTTTTAAGGCGAGGACATCCATAAAGTCACAAGCCTTGGCGGATTTCCTGGCCAAGTGGACTGAGCAACAAGAGAACGTACCTCGAGAAGACCTCCAACACTGGACCATGCACTTCGACGGATCCAAGAGGATCACCGGCTTGGGAGCAGGAGTTGTGCTGATCTCCCTGACCGGGGAAAGGCTAAGATACGTCCTTCAACTCCACTTCTCCGCCTCACACAACGTTGCCGAGTACGAAGCTCTGCTACATGGACTGCGTCTCACAGTTTCACTCGGAATACGTCGGCTCATCATGAAAGGCGACTCCCAGCTGGTCGTCAATCAAGTAATGAAGGACTGGTCCTGTCTAAACGACACCATGAAGGCCTACCGGCAAGAGGTCCGCAAACTTGAAGACAAGTTTGACGGGCTCGAACTCTCACACGTCTTGAGGCATAACAACGAAGCAGCCGATGAGTTGGCACAGTTCGGGTCCAAGCGCGAAGCTGCCCCAACAGACGTCTTTGTCGAGCACCTCTATGAACCAACCATCACGGCAAAGACAACTTCCAACGAGCAAGTTGCGAACGAAGTCGCCATGACTGACGCCGACTGGAGGACGCCGCATATCAAATTCTTAACCCAGCAAGAGCTGCCGGAGGACCGGGATGAAGCAGAACGCGTCCGGCGTCGTTGCCGAGCATATGTCATGGTTGACTCCGACTTATACAAGAGAAGCCCCTCCGGAATCCTAATGAGATGCATCACACCCGAGGAAGGGAGGCAGCTACTTCAAGACATCCACTCGGGCATATGCGGAAGCCACGCGGTAGCACGCACTCTGGTCGGCAAAGCTTACAGGCAAGGTTTCTTTTGGCTTACCGCGGTCTCTGACGCGGACAAAGTCATACAAACCTGCGAAGGCTGCCAATTTTTCGCCCGACAGAGCCATGTCCCAGCCCAGGAGCTACAAACAATTCCACTATCCTGGCTGTTCGCGGTATGGGGCTTGGACATGGTCGGCCCCTTCAAGAAAGCTCCGGGAGGATTCACACACCTCTTCGTCGCAATCGACAAGTTCTCCAAGTGGATTGAAGCCAAGCCGGTCGCCACAATTACGCGACAAGGCACGGGACTTTTCCTCAACATCGTGCACCGCTTCGCGTCCCAAACGAATCATAACCGACAATGGGACTCAATTCACGGGAGGCATCTTCAAGGAATTCTGCGAGGACTTCGGAATCAAGATTTGCTACGCATCGGTTGCCCATCCCAAAAGCAATGGACAAGTCGAACGAGCCAACGGCATGGTCCTCCAAGGCATCAAGGACTGCGTTTTCGATCGCCTAAACCCTTACGCGGGCAAGTGGGTCCAAGAGCTTCCCTCGATCTTATGGTCTCTGCGGACCACACCCAGTCGGGCTACCGGCCAAACTCCCTTCTTTTTGGTCTACGGCGCAGAAGCCATGTTGCCAAACGAGATGGAGTACGAATCCCTCTGAGTCCGCAGCTTCAACGATGAACGCTACGACCCCGACCGAGTGGACGACCTTACCCGGCTGGAAGAGGCCCGAGAAGCAGCCCTCATCCAGTCGACCAAATATCTTCAAGGGCTCAGGCGATACCACAGTCGCAACGTTCGGGCACGAGCTTTCATCGTTGGCGACCTAGTTCTACGCAAGATCCAGACCACCAAGGACCGTCACAAGTTATCCCCCTTATGGGAAGGACCGTACATAATCGCTGAGGTGACTCGGCCCGGTGCATACCGGCTAAAGTGTGAAGATGGATCTATGGTGGAGAACTCCTGGATCATCGAGCATCTTCGACGATTTTATGCTTAATTTGACTAAGGTTTCATGTTTTCCTTGACTGCCAACCTCAAGCAAGATGACTTCTTGAGTTAGCAGTCGGGGGCTATACATATGTCAATAAAGCTTAAGTTTTCTTCATCAACTTCTGTGCATGATTTGGTTTATCATTGTTTAATGTTCTTCGATTCGAGTTCAATGTCTAAGGACTGAGAGTTTTCTGATGACCTAATCGAGCCTAGGCTTGGTGACAGTCAGACGAAAATTACTTAAGAAATTTCACACAAAAACTCGGATCAAGGCATTAACATAAATAAACCAAATATATCACAAGTTCGTGTCAGAGCATCACAATCATACGATATTTACAGAACAATGTTCGTAAGACAAATCAGATCCGGAAGTTATTTACTACGTCAACGGAAATCTTCTTCGCCGACTCCTGCGCCTCACTCAGCATATCCAAGGCCTGCTCATCTGTGGTCCCGTCAGCGAAGCCCTCTCCGACCGAGTGGATATCCACTCGGGGGTAAAGGGACTTGGTTTGTGCAAGAGCCAGACCAGCCGCCATGTTGGTGGCTTCAGTGATGTTGGCTAGATACTGGTCAGGGGCTAGCCTGAGCTTGTCGAAGACTTCAACCGGGTCCAGTGAGCTGGACCCGACCCCATGGTGGAACAAGGATAGCAAGATTGGCGCAGTAGCATTGGCGACCTCTTCCCGGACCTCTCCGGCTCGTTTGACCCGCTCAAGCAAGACGTCATATTGAGCTCGGGTCTTAACCTTGTAAGCTGCGAAAAGCATCTGATCATGCAAAGCACTCGCAAATAAAGCGGCACAAGGAATGTTACTTCAAAGAGGCTTACCTTCAAACTCGGCCTCCAGTTCGGCTTTGTCAAGGCTGACTGCCTCCAGCTGGACTTGGAGCGAATGGACCTCCGACGAATTTTCTACAAGTAAAGAAGATCATCAGCAACTGGGGTCAACATGAGAATCATAAAGAAACTCGAAGAGACGAGCTTACTCCCGACTAATCCTCGGACGTCGAGGTTCGCCTCCCGAAGCTCCACGATCTCCCTCCTTAAAGCCGCCTCCCTCGACGCGGCTTCCTCCTGAGTAGTTTTCAGCTTCCGCTGGACGTCCTCTAAGGAGCTCAGGTGAGGAACAAGCTTTTCCAGCACCTCGGACTTTGCCATGGAGCGGCAATACTCCTTCTGCGCATGAAATCTGAAGAGTGACCGACTGGAAAAGGATGATAACACAATAAAAGAAAAAGACTAAGGCTTACGTTGAGTAGCCGAGTCGCTTCGTTTAAGCTTTCGACAAGGGCATCCCTTTCTTCCCTTTCAGCCTGCCTGTCCAGGACGATGCCCTGCCTTTGGCCTTCCGAGTCCCGCCACTCGATCTTGATTGGGGAAACCCAGGTTTCAGAAGACTATAACCTGGGGATTTCCTCCACTGTGGCTGGCACATAGGAAGGACAAATGAAGACAAGAAAGATTCAAACTAAAAGAGCAAAGAGAAGATTCTGATACAAGACTCACCGCTGCCGGTGGCGCACTTGGGTGGAACAGCCCGGTGGCCTCCTTCCTCGGCTTTTCGCCGAGTGATCCTCGTCGGGGTTGGCCGAGCCGTGGCTGAGGTTTCCTGGTCGTCGGCGTCCGTCGGACGTCCGGCGGCGGTGGGGGCTCCTTCCTTGGGGCATCCTTCTTCGGAGGCGAAGGTTTTTTTGCCCGAAGCGCTCTCGCTCGGATGCGGGCTCCAAGGCTTCGGCTCTGCAGGCTTTGGCGCCTCGGGAGCAGCAGCAGGGGTCGCCTCCTCACCCTTCCCGGCAGGATCTATGTCCTGGGGCCTCCCGTGATAATGAATACAGCTGGGGTGAAGACAAAGAAAGCTTTCAACGAAAAAGTTCGGACTTCAGTCATAAAGCATACCTGGACGACCGGCGGATCTTCGGCGCCGTCCTCGGCGATCGCCTTGGAGGAGGAGTCTCGACTGGAGGAGCCGGGACGTCATCGTCCGAATCCTCAATGATGAGCCTCCTTTTGCTCGCCCGCTTGTTTGTGTCCTCACTCGGGGCCGCCCGCTTTCCAACTGGATCACTTTGGATCTTGATCCCGCCAGCCGACTTCTTGGCAGGGCGACGCGGCGCGTCATCGTGGGGCACCTTGTACGGCTTGGAAGTAACAGAAGCATTTTCCTGCAAGAGAAGTTCGCACAACACTAAGAGACAAGATATCAAGATTGCAAGACATTATGAAGCAGCCAATCGGCTTACCGGAGGAGGAGGCCGGTGGATGCTGAAGGGGAGAACCGGCAGAATGAGGGCACGCTCAACTACGATTCCAGTCGAGAAGATCTTGTACATCCGGATCTTCAAGATCTCGTAGCTGAGTGGATCCTAATCTTCCCGATTGGGGTCCTTCCCGCCTTCGTACTCGAAGGCCGGCTTTGACCGTTCTTTGATCGACACCAGTCGGCACCTGATGAAGTGCCAAGTGATCTGTTCGCCGCGAAGACCTCTTTGCCTCATCGCTAGGATCTTCGCAAGCAGTTTATTGGCCTTGTCCCAATCTTGAGCCACTGGAACAGTGCTCCAAGTTGGCCTGGGGACAGGGGGAAAACTGACGAAAGCTGGCAGGCTGGGTTCGAGGTTGCTAATATAGAACCAGCCCGCGTGCCATCCCTTATTGGAAGATTTTAAGGGAAGAGAGAAGTACTCCTTGCGGAGAGATCCGCGGAGTTGGAAACCTGCCCCGCCAACGATGCATGGGTGGTCTTTATTCGGATGTGGTTTAAGATAAAACATGCGGCGGAACAGTTGGAAGTGGGGGAGGATGCCAAGGAATGCTTCGCATACATGAATGAAGAGGGCGATGTGAAGCATGGAGTTGGGGTTCAGATGGTAGAGCTGAAGCCCGTAATAATCCAGAAGCCCCCGGAAGAACTCGGAGGTGGGAAGGCTGAACCCGCAATAGAAGAAAGAGGTGAATACAATGAGCTCACCGGTGTTCGGGGTTGGGAAGTCCTCATCCGCCGCCGGGCACCAGCCCACGATCTCCTTTGGGGGAAGCACGCCGTGCTTCACCATCTCCTTGAGGGTAGATTCCTTCACATCCGACGTGGCCCATTGGTCAAATGGGATTCTCTTTTCCTCCGCCATGAGTGTGGTGTGGATGGGAAGTGGATCTGGTCGGAAAGGATGGCGATTTGAGCAAGAGATCTTGGAAGATTGGCTGCGGAAGTTGGTTGTGGCAAGAAGCGAGCTTTCGGATGGATGGATTTGGGAGCGCGCGAGTCTAGGGTTCTTCGCAGAGAACTGGTGAACAATGCTGCGAAAAGAGGAATGTTTGGAAGATAAAGAGGCGGGGACGACCTCGAGCCTTTATAGAAAGATTTGAGGGTTGCGCTAGGTTTTCTTGTGATTGGGCCGAGCCCATGAGAGAATCTGTGGCCCAGTTAAGGTGTGGCCCGACGCGTGTCCTTAGGGACTTAAGCGGATGAGCGTAAGCAGATTTGCCTTGGCAATATGCACGTGTCCTAATGCCCTGTACCTTTGAAAATCCTTTCATACGGCGGTTTTCTTGACTTCATGAGAAGTTGGCGCGATGCAACTTGGAAGGTGACCAACAGTGAAACTTTTTATGGCTGCCTTGATGACAAGGGCTGTTTGATTTTTTAGCATTTGATTAAGTGATTATATCGATGCTATTTTTCCACCTTGGTGAAGATCTTTATAGATTAAGACCAGTGTTATGGCAAGAGCTATTTAATAACTTGGTCATATTTTTCATACGATTGAAAGAACTCGTTTCCCATGAGGGACGATTAAAATGTTTGTTCTGGGATGACTCGGGAAGATCCACTCGGATAGGCATAAGCTTACCGAGTGCTTTACACCCATAAGGGATGATTGGGTTATTTGTTCTGAGATGATTCGGGCAAATTCACTCGGATAAGCACGAGCTTGCCGAGTAATGAGGTTGCTTTAGCATGAGCTAAGCATCTACATGGAAATGATTTTTTATAGTTCTTGACTATATGTTTAGTCCTTTTTGACTAATCACATAGTCGGGGGTTACACCTAATTAGGTGCATCAGGAGATGCACCTAGATATTTATTTTTGAGAATTTTTTAGATATTTTCCAGCCCTTCACAGTCTTTGGAGCCACTCGGGAAGATTCAGGCAGAGATGATGGAATCACTCGGTGTCAAAAGCACTCGGTCAAAGAGATTTTTGGTTGTGTGCTGTTTTGGTTTGAAGTTGAGCTGTCTCGTCGACTAAAAAGGACTCGGGGGCTACCGTGGAGATCATGGTAATCGGGTATCTACATGGCAAGCTTATCCGACTGGAGGTAGGGATAGATTGCGCCTGCTATATCTGTAAACCAAACATGACTTGGGTGTTACGATTGCCGATAGAGATAAGGCAATCGGCCTACAGTCACGGTTTGGTAAGATTGAGGAAACCAACTTAGAGTAAGATAGGGTTTCCTATTTGTAAGCCCTCCTCCCAAGACTATATAAGGGGGGTAAGGGGCGTCCCTTGAGGGATATGCGATAGCAGAGATCATATGCTTTATGAGCCTTTAGCTTTCAGCCTTAGATCACGAGATCAATAAAGACACTTGGCGGATCGAATCCACCGAAACAGGAGTAGGGTATTACCTCACGAGAGGGCTTGAACCTGTCTAAATCTTCTTTTTCTCCTAACCCATTGTGCTTGGCGATCTTGACTGCGACCCCAGAAATTATATTGCCGAAACCAAGTTTTAACAACTAGAGATTGCGATCTCTAGTCCTGGATTCGTAGTCCCGGTTTGACAACCGGGACTACTGAGGGTTGCCAACCGGAACTATTGTGGGATTCTCCACTAGTGTTTTGCAGATGACGTGGCAAAGCCATTTCCAGACCCTAGTTTTACCTATAAAAGATTAAGCCTGTGCAGACAGCAATCGATCACCATTACTTTGTACTGTACTGACATAGTAGCATGCTGGTACGACTTATTATAAGCAGGGTTCTGTTAGTGATATGCCCTAGAGGCAACATGGAGATGTTGGATATCACATCAATGTTTATGTATTTATGAATAAAGTGTTATTCAGTTCCATGAAATAGACATCTTGTATTGATAAATAAGTACGTGACTTATTTATGAGACTCTATATGTATGAATCTATTTCTAAATGATGCTCGATCATATATCATATTATTGGAACTAATATGATTCTAAGATCAGCATGTTTATTGATTGATGATCATGTCTCATAGATCATGGGTATGGAGATACCAAGTCAATAAACATGGACACATGTGTTGGAGAACACATTGTTGGATAGACCCACCATGAGACACTACAGAATTAATGTGTCATTAGTTGGTCTCGGTAGTGTAGGTACAAAGTCCTTGGACCTGAGATCACCATGGATTCCAACATGTGTAGTAGCCTACTTTGGGACTACCAAACGCTATTCCGTAAGCGGGTAGTTATAAAGGTAGTTTTTGGGTTTGCTATGAAACATGGAGTGGGATGTGAGTGATCAAGATGGAATTTGCCCCTCCTTTGGAGAGATATCTCTGGGCCCCTCGAGGTAATGGATTATGGAAATGCATGGCCATGCTAAGTTGATTGAGGAGTCAATCAACGGACGATAATCCAATACGGTTCGAGTGAATGGTTAAGCTATTGAAGGGATGGCACACATCTTGCCTATAGCTTAATTGGTATCGTGAGGCAAAGGGATTTGTGTACACATATCTGGTTGAGCCGATATTATATTCTTGTATACTATGGTGTCAATATGTGCCGCTAGGCACTGCTTGTGAGTCGGCGAGTTGGACTCGAGCCGACGGTCGGCTAAGTTAGACTATAGCCAAAACCGAGTATACCCGAACCTACTGTGGTCGCACGCTTAAGGGGATGGAATAGATATTCGAGTTGGACTCGGATACGGCTCGATCGGATAGGGATCCGATCGGATAGAGTTCTATGGGTTTACGACGTATGGGCGGCCAACTCTGCGAGATTCGGATAGGATTCGATTTAAAATAGAGTCATGATCGGCCACTAGTCCCGTCGGCCAACTCTATATAAAGGGGCGAGGGGTGGAGAGTTGCGGGATGGCATTAAACCGAATCCGCAATGAAGTCGCCGAGATCAACCTCCACGGAAACCCTCCCCACTTTTGAGCCAAACCCTAGCCTTGCATCGCGTGCTAGCACACGGGTGTTCGGCGTTCTGTCCCCGGACGTGTGGATACCGGTAGAGGCGCTGCTACGTTGCGCGCTGTTGATCGGCTACGGATCGGCTGTGGTGGAATCGGTTGCAGTCGAGCGCATCGGAGCGAGGCGCGAGAACGTGGTCGACGACTCGGCGAATCGCTACATCGGCGAATCGGCCGATTCGTGAATCGGCCGTCCCCGGGAATCGGTACTGCTCGCTGCGGGAATCGGCAACACGGCCCGGATCGGATAGCCCCGATTGGTTGTTTCCGCTGCATACTCCAATCGGTAACGATCTATCGGCCCTTACTTGCAAGTGTTCCTGGTTTGCGCGGTAGAAAAGTTTTTGTTTTCGGCTAGCGTAACCTCCGCGTAACCCTTCGGTGGTATCGAGCTAATCTTGCTTAGTTCAGGTTTTAGATTGGATCCGGAACAAGTTTTGTGCACGGGTTGATTAGATCAATTGGTTTTACGGGATTTGTTGAGGAGAGTTCATGGTAATTGCGTTCCTTGATAGTGTATCGGAACGGCGTAATGTGATTACGTCGAAGCAATATCCATAGAACTCGGTTTGAGTCGCTTCGAGATAGCGTTCCTTGATAGTGTATCGGAACGGTATAATGTGGTTATGACGAAGCTATCTCGTAGTCCGATCTTGTTTGCTGCCTCGTACCTAGGCAAACCATCTCCTTTGATAGTGTATCGGGACGTCATAATGTGATTATGCCGACATGGTTTCCGTAAGCGAATTCATAGATTGGATCTATGAATTTCGTGTGGTGTTCCGGGCGCCGTCGTGTGCGCACCTCCATTTTGTAGGTCGTCTTGATGTCGTTTCTCTACGATAGGTAGAAAACGTTTTCTACGCCTAACTTATTTTTGCAGAGAATGCTTTGAGATGGTATGGCCCTATTGTATGTATGAGATGTATGAGATGCATGTGATGCATGTAATATTCTTTCATATGCGCAATCCCGTAATATTCTTTCTTACGTGCAATGCTTGTAATATTCTTTCACGACTGTGAGTCGATCTAATCTTCAATTAGAGCTTCTATAGTAGTAGCTTAGTTTGAAGAAATCAAGCATCATGCACATTGGAAGATGGTGCCGAAGATGGAGATCCTTAGCGCCGACATGGAGATGGAGATCACCATGTCAAGGGGGCCATACTATTTCATTACATGCTATTCTACCTGCTTTCATATATGTGATATGTTTGTTTGATAGGATAGCATCCCTCTCAAAATTAAGTAGTAATGATGCCCTTCTAAATGTTGCACCCGTCACCGTTATGCTCGTCAATAGTGGGTCCGCCAAAGCGAGTGTCATTCTCTATCATAACACGAGGGGGTATATGTCGGACATACAGCAGAGCATTTGGTTTACTTAACAAGGCTATCAAAACAGTTTTGGGTCTTGGGGCATAGGTTGGGGCCGGGGCATGAAGATGCCACACCAATAACAAGAGTCACATAGAGATGTGATTAGCAAGGAGTTGCTTACCGATGTTATTAATCTTCTAGAAGTGATGCCAAAGCTCACTAGAAATTAACTAACATGTGGATCTTGACCCAATACGTAACCTAGAGGAAGGTGTAAAATACGTAATGGGAGTCTAATGTTAAATTGTTTAACAATAGACATAGCATAAACATTGTGCTAAACTTTGTTTTTCGTTGTAGAATAAATGGTGGCTAATACTACACCCGGTACCTTTAATTTGCGATCTATTCTCGAAAAGGAAAAATTAAATGGAACAAACTTTATGGATCGGTATCGCAACTTGAGAATTGTTCTCAAGCAAGAGCGTAAGGAGTACGTTCTTGAAGTACCCTATCGGAGGATTTGCCTAATAATGCCTTGCAACCGCATGGAGAGCTTACGAGAAGCACACTAATGATGCCCTAGATATAAGCGTCTCATGCTAGCTACAATGTCCCCCGAGCTTCGAAGCAATATGAGAGCAGCGATGCTCACACTATTATTCGGGACTGCGTGGCATGTTTGAGAACCAAGCTCGGGCCGAGAGGTTCAATACCTCGAAGTCCTTGTTTGCGTGCAGGCTTGTTGAGGGAATCCCGTCATCCGCATGTGATAAAAATGATTGGCTATATCGAGAGTCCGGAAAAACTAGGTTTTCCCCTTAGCCAGAGTTGGCTCGATGTGATTCTCCGCCGCTCCCTCCGAGCTTCGAGCCATTCATATTGAATTATCACATGAATAGTATGGATAAGACCTTGGCTGAATTGCATGGGATGCTAAAGATAGGCGAGGAGAGTATCCAGAAAAACGGTCATCATGTGATGATGATGCGAAGGCTAAGCGCAAACCACTGTCAAGAAACTTTGCACCAAGAGGAAGTTAACTCCCGATGAGATCGCGAGTGCCTCTAATGCAAAGAAGGGCAAGAAGGGGTCGGCGACATCGGATGTTGTTTGCTTCTACTGCAAGGAGACAGGCCATTGAAAAGGAACTGCAAGAAGTACATGAAGGATCTCAAAAAGAAGCAAAATACGACTTACGCTTCGTATTAATGTTATAGACATTAATCTTGCTACTTCACCTATTGAGTCTTGGGTATTTGATACCGGATCAGCAGCTCATATTTGCAAATCGTTGCAAGGAATGAGAAGAAGTAGAGGCTTAAGAAGGGGCGAGGTGAACTGCGCGTCGGCAATGGAGCAAGCGTTGCTACAGTTGTTGTCGGCACGGTAACACTTCATCTACCTTCGGGATTAGTTTTGGAATTGAATAATTGTTATTGTGTTCCAACACTATGTCAAAATGTTATTTCCGCTTTATGTTTGCAAGCGGAAGGATATGATTTTAGATCAATGGACAATGGTTGTTCAATATATCTCAAAGATATGTTCTATTTTCATGCTCCATTGGTGAATGGATTATACGTTTTGAATCTTGAAGTGTCTCCCATCTATAAAATTAATACGAAAGACAACTCTCTAATGATATAAACCCCACGTTTATCCGGCATTGTCGCTTAGGCCATATAAATAAGAAACGCATGGAGAAGCTCCATAAGGATGGATTGCTTCAGTCTTTTGATTTTGAATCATTTGAGACATGTGAGTCTTGTTTACTTGGTAAGATGACAAAGGCACCTTTCATGGGACATAGTGAGAGAGCAAGTGACTTGTTGGCACTCGTACATACCGATGTATGTGGACCAATGAGCTCAACGGCCACGGTGGTTATCAGTACTTCATTACCTTTACCGATGACTTTAGTAGATATGGTTATATCTACTTAATGAGGCATAAGTCCGAATCCTTTGAAAAGTTCAAAGAATTCCGAATGAAGTACGAGAATCATTTAAGGAAAATAATCAAGTTTCTACGATCGGATCGTGGAGGGGAATACTTGAGCCAAGAGTTTGTAATCATCGAAAGATTGTGGAATTGTTCCACGTTGACTCCGCTAGGAACTCCACAATGGAACGGAGTGTCCGAACGGAGAAATCACACCTTGTTGGACATGGTGCGGTCGATGATGAGCCAAAGTGATCTTCCGTTATCCTTCGGGGATATGCTCTTGAAACACTGCGCTCGCACTAAATAGAGTTCCATCTAAGTCGGTTGAAAAGACACCATATGAGATATGGACGGGCAACCCTCTAGTTTGTCTTTTCTCAAAATGTGGGGATGCGAACCTTATGTAAAACGTTCTGATCGACAAGCTCACACCCAAATCGACAAGTGCTTCTTTGTGGGATATCCTAAGGAAACTAAGGGATATTACTTTTATAATCGGGAACAAGGCAAAGTGTTTGTCGCCCGACACGGTGTCTTCTTGGAGAAAGAGTTTCTTTCAAGAAGGATTAGTGGGAGCAGGGTGCATCTTGAAGAAGTTCAAGAAACACCGAAAAATGTTTCGCCACCACGAACCACAACGAAGGAGCAAAGTGTTGCGCCATCGGTTGTAGATACACCAGCCCCACGAGGTCGAAAGATCACGTCGTGCACCGCGAGTACACAGTGCGGAACAACGTGATATATTGTTGTTGGACAACGATGAGCCTAAGACCTATGAGGAAGCGATGGTGGGACCAGATTCCAACAAGTGGCTTGGAGCCATGAAATCCGAAATAGAATCCATGTACGACAATCAAGTTTGGAACTTGGTTGATCCACTCGATGGTGTCAAAACCATTGAGTGTAAATGGGTTTTTAAGAAAAGGCCGATATGGATGGAAATGTTCACATCTATAAGGCGCGATTGGTGGCGAAAGGTTTTAAACGGATTCAAGGAGTTGATTATGATGAAACCTTCTCGCCCGTCGCAATGCTTAAATCTATTCGGATTATCCTAGTGATTGCTTGCATATTTCGAGTATGAGATATGGCGGATGGATGTCAAAATGGCTTTCCTAAATGGAAACCTAAGCGAGGATGTATACATGATACAACCGAGGGTTTCGTCGATCCACAATCGCTCGGAAAGATATGCAAGCTACGAAATCCATTTATGGATTGAAGCAAGCATCTCGGAGTTGGAATATTCGTTTTGATGAAGTAATCAAAGGGTTTGGTTTCATCAAAAACGAAGAGGAGGCCTGTGTTTACAAAAAGGTCAGTGGGAGCGCAATTGTATTTCTAATCTTATATGTGGACGACATATTGTTGATTGGAAATGATATCCCTATCTTGGAATCCGTCAAGTCTTCATTGAAAAATAGTTTTTCCATGAAAGACTTAGGGGAGGCAAGCATACATATTAGGCATTCGGATCTATAGAGATAGATCCAAGAGGCTAATTGGATTAAGCCAAAGTACATACATTGACAAGGTGTTGAAAAAGATTCAACATGCATGATTCCAAGAAAGGTTTCTTGCCCATGTCACATGGCATTAATCTTAGCAAGAATCGGTGTCCTCGGACACATGATGAGCGGAATAAGATGGGTATGGTTCCATATGCTTCGGCAATTGGATCCATCATGTATGCCATGCTTTGTACACGTCCGATGTCTCGTACGCTTTGAGTGCTACGAGCGAGATACCGATCCGATCTAGGTGAAGGTCACTGGATGCCGTTAAGAATATCCTTAAGTACTTGAGAAGAACTAAGGACATGTTCCTAGTCTATGGAGGTGAAGAAGAGCTCGTTGTAAGTGGTTACACCGATGCTAGCTTCCAAACAGACAAAGATGATTATAGATCGCAATGGGTTCGTGTTCGCCTAAACGGAGACGCAGTCAGTGGAAGAGTTCCAAGCGGGATACCGTTGCTGATTCTACTACGAAGGCCGAGTATATTGCTACTTCGGAAGCTGCAAAGGAGGCTGTTTGGATCAAGAAATTCATTTCGAGCTTGGTGTGATGACCGTGACTGGTCCAATGTCTCTCTATTGTGATAATAGTGGAGCCATTGCGCAAGCCAAGGAGCCGAGGTCACATCGAAGTCCAAACACATACTTCGGCGATATCATCTCATCCGCGACATAGTGGACAGAGGTGATGTCAAGATATGCAAAGTGCACACGGATCTCAACATAGCCGATCCGCCGACAAAACCTCTCCTCGCGAAGCATGAGGCGCACACAAGAGCAATGGGTATTAGATACTTACATGATTGACTCTAGTGCAAGTGGGAGATTGTTAGTGATATGCCCTAGAGACAACATGGAGATGTTGGATATCACACTTTATGTATTTACGAATAAAGTGTTATTCGGTTCCATGAAATAGACATCTTGTATTGATCAATAAGTATGTGACTTATTTATGAGACTCTATATGTATGAATCTATTTCTAAATGATCCTCGATCATATATCATATTATTGGAACTAATATGATTCTAAGATCGGCATGTTTATTGATTGATGATCATGTCTCATAGATTATGGGTATGGAGATACCAAGTAAATAAACTATGGTGTCAATATGTGCTGCTAGGCACCGTTGTTGACAGTCGGCTGAGTTGGACTCGAGCCAACGGTCGGCTAAGTTAGACTATAGCCGAAACCGAGTATACCTGAACCTACGTGGTCGCACGCTTAAGGGGATGGAATAGATATTCGAGTTGGACTCGGATACGGCTCGATCGGATAGAGTTCTATGGGCTTACGACGTATGGGCGGCCAACTCTGTGAGATTCGGATAGGATCCGATTTAAAATAGAGTCCCGATCGGCCACTAGTCCCGTCGGCCAACTCTATATAAAGGGGCGAGGGGTGGAGAGTTGCGGGATGGCATTAAACCGAATCCGCAAGAAGTCGCCGAGATCAATCTCCACGGAAACCCTCCCCACTTTCGAGCCAAACCCTAGCCTTGCATCGCGTGCTAGCACACGGGTGTTCGGCGTTCGTCCCCGGACGTGTGGATATTGGTAGAGGCGCTGCTACGTTGTGCGCTGTTGATCGGCTACGGATCGACTGTGGTGGAATCGGATGCGGTCGAGCGCATCGGAGCGAGGCGCGAGAACGTGGTCAGACGACTCGGCGAATCAGCTACATCGGTGAATCGGCTGATTGGTGAATTGGTTGTCCCCGGGAATCGTGCCGCTGCGTAATCGGCAACACGTTTCAGATCGGATAGCCCGACGATTGTTTCCGCGCATACTCCAAACGGTAACGTTCTATCGGCCCTAACTTGCAAGTGTTCTGGTTTGCGCGGTAGAAAAGTTTTTGTTTTCGGCTACCGTAGCCTCCACGTAACCCTTCGGTTCACCTTTCCGTCGGCCTATGCCGTGCCGATGATGAACAGTAACAAATTTGAATTTGAACGATTTCGTGCGTACCGCGAAAACCGCACAAAACCGCGAAAACCACGCAAAACACATGAAAACCGTGGAAACCATGAAAACCGTAATTTAAATTTGAACCAAATCTAAATCCGCGCGTCGTGCGCGGTTTTCACTCAAACCGCGCCACATACCACGGTTTTTGCGCAAACATCGCGAAATTTATATTTTTTTATAAAAATATATTTTTGTGTTAAAATGATTTTTTCAAATTTTTTAAATTCCCACGAAATTATTTAAACGAAACCACGGGGATGTCGTGCCGCACCCTCACGAAACGGGCGAAAATCGTGGCGGTTTTGCGGAAACGAAAACCCCGATTATAAGTACCGCGCTATGTGTGCACACTACGGAGAAAGCCACAAGCTGTCCCTATTCGTAACCCTCGGTAGTCCGTTGTCAAACCAGACTACGAAACCGGACTAGAGATGGGCGATCTCTAGTCTCGGTTAAATAACCGAAACTAGAGATGCATCTTTAGTCTCGGTTGAAGCCACCAACCGGACTAAAGATGGCGGAGCCACGTGGCCAGCTCCGCCATCTTTAGTCCCGGTTGGTGGCTTTAACCGGGACTAAAGATTTCTTTTTAAAATTTTTTTTAAATTTTCCCTTTCTCCAGCCCATTACCTTTAGATTCTTTTGTTTTTTTTGTCAAAATCCTAAAATCATCACAGATACTAAAATCAAATATCACAGATTCACAAATAGCAATGAACAATATATATCCCAAATGTTTTTCATTTTTTTCTCCACATATCAAATACATCTTCAAAATCAAAAAAATCACAGATCAAATACTATCACAAATTTGTTCACACATATATACTACAAAATCCACTATATACAATAAAATACAACAACATCAATTTTCCGCGCCGGCTCGCCAGCTCCCGGCTCCCGCTCCGCTCTGCGGCCTCGCTCCCGCTCGCGGTGAGAAGATGGCGCCCGCGCCGCCACCTCCTCCCCGCCGCCACCATTTCCTCCCTCTCCTTGCTTGCTGAGGGGAGAGGGAGAGGGAGAGAGCTAGGGAGAGGGAGAGAGATCTAAAAAATATGCGAGCCGGGGATATATATAGCCAATTCATCTTTAGTCCCGGTTGGTGTCACCAACCGAGACTAAAGATAATTTTCCGCTATTTCCAATTCATCTTTAGTCCCGGTTGGTGCCATCAACCGAGATTAAAGATAATTTCCCGCTATTTCTAATTCATCTTTAGTCCTGGTTGGTGGCACCAACCGGGACTAAAGATAATTTCCCGCTATTTCCAATTCACCTTTAGTCTCGGTTGGTGCCATCAACCGAGACTAAAGATAATTTTCCGTTATTTCCAATTCATCTTTAGTCCCGGTTGGTGCCATCAACCGGGACTAAAGATAATTTTCCGTAATTTTTCAAATTTATCTGGTCCCAGCTAGGGTTAACAATTAAATAATCCATTAAATAGGGCCAAATTGATTCATTAAATGTAGGTTTAAAACAATAATATTAAAATTTAATCAAACATAGATAATCCTAGACATTAATGTGCTTCTCTAGATACTATTCCTCTTTTGCCCCTCTCTTTTCTTTCTTTTCATCTGCTGTTGAGCAAGACAGGAAAAATTTGACTTTTTGTTTTATTTTTTTATATTTTTTTATGAACTTAGGAGCACACGAGAGGTAACAACAGAAAATTTGAGCGTAAACAAGCAAAAGACGTGGCCTATGGAAAATTCGGAAGACACGCTCAAAATCGGAAAAAAGCTTCCGGGCTCGAAAAGGCAACCTTCTGAGGCTTTTTTTCTCATTGATTTTCATATATGGAATGTCTCGATCAGAGTCCGTATGCAAAGGTTATGACCGTTTTAAATACCGACTCCAAGTTAGAGGACGAAACGGGAACAATGCGCGTAAAACTTGTTAAACGCGCATAAACTAGACGTGACGGCCAGGGTTTAAATGTTCTTATTGATATTGTACATCCCTCCGATTCGTATATTATCATCAAAATAATTTTACAAAAGATTTTGTATATTGAGAATCATTAGTTAATAACAATATGATGATATGTAATAACAAAATTAAAGCTTCCTTCTATCTTCAATCACCCACCTCCACACAACACCACACTGTTTGAAATTACAGATCCTCTTAAATTAATTTTTGGCCATTTGAATCATATAGCAAAATTTATATATTTTTATTAGGTTCAGTTAAAAAATAAGCACATTCACTTTTGTCCTGGTTGATGTTACCAACCGGGACAAAAAATAGTATCTCTAGTCTCGGTTGATATTATCAACCGGGACTAAAGATGGTGTCAGAGGCTGTCAGAACCTGTCAGAGCGTCAGACATCTTTAGTCCCGGTTGATAGCACCAACTGGGACTAAAGATAGCATCTCTAGTCCCGATTGATGTTACCAACCGGGACTAAAGGTGCCCGGCGCTCTGACAGGCTCTGATAACATTTGAACCGGGACTGGAGGTGATCTTTATTCTTGACTCGTGACACGAACCGGGACTAATGTTCCTAGAAATCCGTAGACTTTTTAAACCGGGACTAAAGATTTTTTGCCACTTCAATTAATGATGGTTTCTTCAGTAGTGACACTTGGCTTGTTTAACGTTCCATCTACAACCAAACACATGTATAGCACGTGGCTCGCTCGTTCGTACCCCTACTAAAACACTACTCCGCACAATTCCTGAACATGTAGTATATGTTACTCGGTTAGCAAATAATTTAAATATTAAAAATACATATAATTTGGTTTAAAAAATTAAAGTATTATAGAACCAAGAACGTAAAAAGACAAGCATAAACTAGCTGCTAGACCTAAATACCTAATTAAATAAAATAGTTATTCCACGAAACCTCACCAATTACGGTTCAACACCAAACAACATTAAATTTTTGCAGTTTTAGAAAACCATATCATTAACTTTACTTACACGAATATAACATTTATATGATGAATAAAAAAAAATATGATAGATCAAAGTCAAAATAATAAAAACATGATTTGTAAAACTTGACAACTATAATACCCGGATCATATGTCATGTGATAAAACCCCTATGGTTTTATCCAATTTAGACCATAGAAGGTAGCACACGCTTATGCTCAGACATCTTAATTAATGGTGCTTGAAATTTATTACTCTAAATAAAAGGTTCATATATGGGTGGTTTTTTCCTAAAATATTTGTCAATGATGCACCTAGACTTTTAAAATAGTTTATAGACGTTATTTGATCCTCCACCGTTTGCTAGCTGGAATATGTGTAAATATATATTTAATTCATGTTATATTTGGATATATGTTCAATGTGATCGCTAAACATTCTTGAAAATGTATAATTTGTAGGCAAGGTCTTTTAGAATATTCACATGGCTAGTCTATCACATACCATCAAGCTTGGTCCTTGATTTTTAGGGTTTTTTGTTGCTGGGATTTCATTCTTGATGCCTTAATGTTTGTTTTTACGTCCCCTCTGGTTGGATAGCTAACTACCACATGTGACTCGATCTGCTAGCCGTTCTCGCCACGACCCTTTGTGTCTTCCAAAAATGGGAGTTAAGCGTGCTTGTATCCTTTACTGTTATCGGATCCGAGTAATATATTCTTTAAAGCTTGGAAGGATACTACTTGTTAACCATTTAGTTATGTGTTTGAATGGCAGGCAAAAGTTAGTATATGATTGTTTTTAATATTGTAAATCTATAGCTATGTATGTTTTTTGTGAAGCAAAAAGTTATTATAGTCTATATTTTATATCTATAGCTATTGTAATTCTAATTTATGAGAGTCCTACATAGCGGCTTAAGAGTAACTAACAGTTAGGTGTTTTGCTTTTTTTCCCCTCAGGAATTTTAGGATTTCTTTATTATTTTTAATTTTTTATCAGATCTGGAATAATTTTTAGATTTATTTATAAATGCCATGCAAGTGGTCCAAATATGCCTCATATATATCTCTACAAGTTAAATTATACATGTGTAAACTTTATTTTTTTGACATTGTAGATATATTTTAGTTATGCATGCTAGTGAAGTGACGTAGGATGAAATAATATATTGTTACTTTCTTTTTATAATTTTTATTTATGTTTAAATGACATGCAAACATAAACATAAATGAATATAATTTTTCACAAGTTAAATTATAGTCAACAAGTGTATTAAATTCTAGTTGTGATTTTAATTATAGATTGCGCAATGATACAAATAGATAAAAAGTGAACGTATAATTTTAAAATTAAAAGTTATGATTAATATGTAACTTAAAAGTAGGAAAAAATTGTTCAATAGATGCACACGGAGAAAAAAATCAATCTAATCTAATGGTTTGAAATGTTTGGCCTACTAATTTTAATGAAAATCAAAGGATATATGTTTAATTTTTTTTCCTTAGAATTTTTAAGACTTTTTAATTTATTAGAGCGCCACGTGTCATCTTGGGAATGTTTGTAGAAGTGTCACGTGGCAACTTGAGAGTATTTATAGAAAGTTTAATGGGCTTTTAGTGTATAATAATAGATACTCGGGTAAAATTTACTCTAAATAAAACCTACACATAATAATAACTGAAAAAACTATACTACTATAAAATTTATTAGTGATGGTTCTACCACCACCACCCCTCAACTAGCATGTAAGATCCATAAAAAAAAGAAGACTTTGACTTTTCTAGTCTCCATAGGTCAAACCTCACACAAAAAAATATGATAATTAAATGCCTTATTATGAAATATTTTATCGAGAATAACTTTTTTAATTTTTTAGAGGCTTTAAAAATATATATACAACAAACATTTTTATAAAAAGAATCCAACGCAACACACAAGAATTATGCATTATGCTAGTTAAAAAAAATCTACACCGCGGAGGCCTACCATGGATGCTCACATAAGAGGACAACAGACTTCTCTAACTTAATAAAGCACATCAAACTCAAGCGCGGTAATAGCTCCCAGTTATGTGATCATAATGGCTGTCCTACTGGGGAAGCCCTCCAATCAGCTCTAATAGCTGACAATGTAGCACTTATCCATGTACTTTGCTTTGATGTTTAATATAATGAGTTCTAAAAAAAACTCAAGTGGTAAGACTTGGCAGAAACATCACAACCTATGTTCAGCAACACAAGAGTTCAGGCTTAATCTAACTGACATTCTGCGCTTGTCCTCCCATCTAGAAGCCCCTACAACTGTCAACTGGTCTGTGTAAAAGGGAGAAAATGACTTGAAGAGAAATTTTCAAAATTATTCTCAAAGGGCATCATCTTGCTCATAAAAAAAAAGAAGCAGCTTGTACTCCTGTATAGCAGGAATGTAGAACAGTAGAAGGGACAAGAAAGTGAATAGAATTAATTACATCAATATGTTTTGAAAAATTTTCTCCAGGCAGTCATATTTCTGACTTGCCACATAGCTAGTCACAAGCGCAAAGCAAAAAGAATTGCAGTTAACTTGAACGATTGGACCTCGTCCTAAATTTAGCTAAAACCAAAGAAGATAGACACGTTTACCTATTCAGGTGAATGAGGTCTCAGGTAAACATCAAAAGTGAGATTTTTCCTAGCTGTTTTTTTAAGGAACCTATGTTTTTTGCTATTATCAGACCATACATTCTGTACTCCACATTACTTGTCAAAATGCACGTCAGTTGTGTTTATTTGCATGGCAATAAGATGTGGGATATACATGATCACAACTAAGAAGGAAAAAAATTTTGTCTTTCACATATTATTGTGTATTAGAAGAAACAGCAAAGCAGTCTCCAAGCATCAAATATATGTATGACCTGAAATATACTTGCACGTAATTAAATTAATAATCACAAATCATATCAGCATAAAGAACATGAAACCCCGAGCAACCAAATAATGCCACTATAGATTTCTGCAAAGATTATCGAACTTATTGAATAAAAATCTATACCAAGACAAGCTGCTATATGGGCCTAAAACCAACCCCTAATGCTGCGTCCTTTCCGGCTGAATTTGACGGCCAATTAGCCATACGATAAAACGAAAAACATGATTATCATCTCATTAATTGAGTATTAATATACAAAACATTGATAAGTAAATTTATTAGATTTTTAAACAACTTTTATAAAAATGCACCATTTAACAGTTTGAAAAATATGCTAACGAAAAATAAGGGTTGACTAAATCTCTATCTCTACCATTTATAATGCATCTTATTAACAACTCAGATACATTCGCTTTTTCTTACTCACTCACCATCAGTTTCCATCGCGCACGCGTCGTCAGTTTCCATCGCCACGCCATCGGTTTCCATCGCAACGCGAAAATCATCCCCGCACGGCTGCCCATCATCGTCCACCACCGCGCCGCGTGCCTCCCCCGTCCACCACCCGAGCCGCCGCGCCGCGGCTCCATCCGTCGCGGAAATCATCCCCGCACGGTTGCGCCATCATCGCCCACCACCCGCGCCACGCGTCATCCCCCGCACTGCGCGACATCATCGCCGCCACCGCGCCGCGTGCCTCCTCCCGTGCGCCGCCCGAGTTGCCGCGCTCCGCCGCCGGTGCCATCCGCCGCCCACACCGCACGCTTACGCCATTCGCCGCCCACGCCCCATCCGCCGCAGCGCCGCCTCCCCGCGCCGATCCCATCCACCGGCCATCTCTCTTTTTCCATCGCGCCTTCACTCTCGCGTGCTGCCCCGTCCACTGCCCGCGCCGTCGGCTCCATCCGTCGCCCGTGCTCAAAGCCAAGGTAACAACAATCCGCCGCCCGCGCTCAAAGAATTTTTCTAGTGTTTTCTTGATTTTTTTTGTGTGTGTCGATTCTTGGATCAATGAATGTAGCATCCACTGATATTTTTACTGTTTCTGCCGCTCTAGCCGCCTCCATTCGCTCTAGCCGCCGCTCTCACCCCCTCCATCAGCCGCCAAACAGAGAGGCAGAAGGCAAGCTGCAGAGTTGGGGGAGGAGAGAGAGAGAGGGGCGGTGGCGGGATGAAGAACTTCCTCTGAAAGCTTCACATCGGCGACTCGGCCGGCGATGGCGCCTCGTCGCTCTCGTGGGAGGAGGTGGTGAGGAAGAGGGAGATGGAGAGGGAGAAGGAGAAGGAGAAGTAGCGCCATCCATTTTCGTGGCAACAATATACCAACACCCGATGACATGGCCGCCACATGTTCGACGAAATGTCCAACAAGAAGCTCAATCTGTGGTTGAGTCATTCCTTGGTAAATAAGTGATTTTTGTTCGGTGGTGTGATTTTGAGCCAACGTGATTAATCATCATGAGTTTATTTATACAAAGTATTTCCGACATTAAATTTTGTTGACGCGTTTTCAATAGTTTGCTGCCTTTTGCTTTCAGATTGGGAAAGGATCCAAATCTATATGAGGAAACATGTGCAGCTAGATATACTGGAGAATTGAACATTGGTTGATTGTCACGCCCAGAAATTCACACCAGAATTTCTGCAGCTAATTTATGCATTACATCCTCGTCCAGGAATCAGCCGAGGTACACAAATCGACGTTATTGATAATATAGAATCCTCGTCTTAGAAACAATATAAAAGAGTTACACAAATGCAGCGGAAAAGAAAATAAAACCGACTTAAGCTAAACTTTGACACGAGCGAGCGGAACACCAACTCCACGGCTAAACCTTGACGAGAACAAGCCTACACCTCCTCGGAGACCTCGCTCTCAACCTCGGCACTGAAGGGGGAAAAAGAAGCAAGACTGAGTACAACCACCGTACTCAACAAGTCACACCGGAAAAGGGTACATGATGCGAGATAAATAACAAGGAATGGTCAAGAGGCTCAATTTGCATAAACAGCATTTGCAGTATACAATAATAATATTTGAAGACAGTAAAACAGTAGTAACATTTAAGCAGTATTAAATAAACACTGTCCAACGCTCAAACCACGTTGCAACAGGGCCATCCATCCACCCGCACTAGTCATATTCCAACATTTCATTTGAATAAAGTAAATGAGACTAATCAAGGTGAATCGGTCGATCGCCCGTAACCGTGGGCACGGCTATTCGAATAGTTTTTACTCGATCGAGGTGTACAATGTACCCACAAGACACAATCCCACAACACATTACCGTGCGCCGGTGCACCACCACGGTGCCCCGGAAAGGAATTGTGACAAGACCCTTCACACAACCCCCCTCTAATCAATCGTACCACACCAAGGTTTCGCCCCCATTCCCATCGGGCAATGGGCAGCCCCCTCTAGTGCCGCGGTGAATCCGGAAGCTGATCAACCCTTAAAACCGGGGCCGACCCAACTCCATCACGCTCACCCTCTCCGGGATACGTTAACTAGAGACAACAGTGCTACTGCCCACCATTACCCATGCTGGCTTGTGGTATGCACGGCATTTCTTCCAGGGTTTCCCGAGAACCGGTCCTTAATCGTCATGAGCACGCTAACCAAAGACCAACCATGTGCTCACGACCCACCTTTCTTATAAGTCAATATTATTAAGAACAAGATCATATCTTAATATCACCGGAGGTCAACTTTAGCATTAAACTTAGTGTGATTCCCTTAAGTGAGCTAGTTGCGCTAAGCATGACTAAGCAACCTTAAACTATCATCTAGTCACATTGGATCCCAAGTTATCAATGGTATAGGGTAAACAATCCTATGGTTGAGTACAATAGGTATAAAACATCCCATGAAATGACATTCTAAAACATATGCAGTATTTGAATGAAAAAGAGATATTTACATAAAATAGGTACAATATGGTCAATGTAAGGTATGACTTGCCTTGCTCGGAGACCGAGGAACCTCGGCGACTACTTGAAGAGAACGGGCTCGCGGAAAACTCGGGATCTACACGACAAACAAAGCACTCAACAAACACCCTAAAAAGTCTACTGAAACAGCACTGAAAAGTATTTTTAACGGATTCTTGACATTTTTCTGGATTTAATGAAATTTGAATGGACTAAAACGGAGCTCGGATTCAAAAGATATGAATTTTAGAAGTTTAATTGCGATTTTTAATCTAAACAGAAAAGATTAAATTATTTATTGCGTAATTAAGTCCCTGGTGACGTCATCCACGCGCGCCTCGTGGCTGACGCCAAGCATGACGTCGGCGGGCGGCGCGCCCTAGGGCCGACGCCGCACGCGGCCGCGCACGCGGAGCCGGGCGCGGGCGGCCGGATCGCGCCACGTGGCGCGATCCGAGCGACCGGATCGGCGGCGACGTGGCGCGATTCGAGCGGCCGGACGGCGACGATCGGACGGCGTGGATCCGTCGCGATCGGACGGCGCAGATCCGTCCGATCCGCAAGATCGGACGGCACTGGCGGCGCTAGGGTTAGGGTTAGGGTTCCACGGGTGGCGGCGGCGGCGGGGACGGCGGCGACGACCGCGGCGAGCGGCGGCGGCGGCGGCGACGACCCGGCGAGCGGCGCGGAACGGCGGCGACGACCACGAGCGGCGCGCGCGCGCGAAAAGAAAAGGCGAACGAAAACAAAAGAAACCGGGGACGGCGGCGAGCTCACCGGCGGATGAACGACGGAAAACGGCGGCGACACGGGCTAGAAACAACGGCGAACAAAGGGAAATGAGGCGGAGCTCGAGGGGTTTTAAAGGGAGAGAGGAGACCGAAACGGGCACGGAAACGGCGGGGATAAGGTCGCCGGCGTTCTCGGACTCGAGAGAGAGATATACGGCGACCGTTTCGGGCGGCGACGAGCGTTGCGGCGCGCGGGAAGTGCGGGCACGGGTGCGGCGGCGCGGGCGAAGCCGGCGTGGGGCCCACGCGCGCGAGGCGCGCGAAGCGACCCGAGAAAGAGGCGGGCGCGCGGCTATGGCAGGCGGCGGCGGCGGCCGGGCGCGAGGGCGGCTCGACAGTGGGGCCCACCGCGGTCGGTCCGCGCAAGGAGCGCGCGGACTTGCGCGGCGGCGGGGGACCGTGGGCTTCGGCCACGACCGAGGGAGCGGCGCGCGCGGGAGCGGGCCGACGGCCCGTTAGGGCGACGGGGGGAGGAAAACCGTACGGGCGTACGGAAAAAAGGAAAAAAAGAAAAAGAAAAAGAAAAAGGAAAAGGGACTTAATTAAATTCTGTTTTCTTATTTAATTGATTAAAAATACTTAGAGTGCTCTAAAAATTCCAAAAAATCTTGTTAGCGCATTTTGACATGCGAGAATTCAAGAAAAATCCTACCATGTCATTTCCATTTATTAATTGCATTTTAAAATTATAGGTTGACTCAGTTAATTTAAATTCCGATTATTTGGTAAATTATTTTAAATGAATTAGGGAAAAACTCGGGATGTGACAACCTACCCCCTTAAACGGAATCTCGACCCCGAGATTCGGAGGTACCGCGAAGAGGTGCGGGTGCGCGGCCTTTAGCTCATCTTCTCGTTCCCAAGTAGCTTCTTCCTGGAGTGATGAGTCCATTGAACTTTGCAAAACCCGATAACCTTGTTCCGAGTCCTTCTCTCACCGACCTCAAGAATACGTGCCGGTCTCTCTACGTAGGTTAAGTCCTCTTGGATTTCAACCTTGTCCGGACTCGCTGTTCTTTCGGTACCCTTAAACACTTCTTCAACTGGGACACATGAAACACGTCGTGAATACCGGTCATGTTGGAGGAAGCTCCGGTGATAGGCCACTTCTCCTCGACGTTCCCGAATCCCGTATGGTCCCACGAAACGTGGTGCCAACTTACCTTTGGTTTGGAAACGGTGTACTCCCGGAGTGGTGTGACGCGAAGATACACAAAATCCCCGCTTCAAAAGCGAGATCTCTTCGATGATTATCGGCATAGCTCTTCCGTCGGGATGCGCAATCTTCAACCTTTCCCGAATCACTCGGACCTTTTCCTCTCGCTTCGCTTATTACTTCCGTGCCAAACAATTGGCGCTCACCCGTCCGGTCCCAAAACAGGGTGTGCGGCATTTCCGTCCATACAATGCTTCATACGGTGCCATTTGAATGCTGGCCTGGTAACTGTTGTTGTAAGAGAATTCGCATAGGGCAAGCTTTTGTCCCATGCTTTTCCAAAATCGAGCGCGCATGCTCTTAGCATATCTTCCAAAATCTGATTCACTCTCTTAGTTTGGCCGTCTGCGGATGATAGGCCGTGCTGAAATTCAAACGGGTACCAAGTTCTTCTTGCAACTTCTTCCGAATTTGGAAGTAAACCGACTTCCCTATCGGACACGATCTTCTTAGGCACGCCATGCAAACACATGATCCTTGCGAGATAAAGCTCGCCAACTTCTTCCCGAGTAGGTAGTATGTCGGTATGAAATGGGCCACCTTGGTGAGTCGGTCCACCACGACCCAAATCGAGTCATATCCGACGTTGTGCGGGGTAAACCCGTGATGAAATCCATTCCAATTTCTTCCCATTTCCACTCGGAATTTGAAGTGGTTGCAACAGTCGGCGGGCCGTTGATGTTCCGCCTTCACTCGCCGACAAACATCACAAAGTGCAACAAACTCGGCTATCTCCCTCCTCATGCCGACCCACCAAAACTTTTCTTTAAGGTCTTGATACATCTTTGTCTTCGCAGGGTGAATTGAGTATTGAGTTTGGTGAACTTCCGTAAGGATCGCCTTTTCAAATCCTTGTCTTCGGCACACACAACCTCTTTCCCATCCAGATTGTGCCATGTTCGTCTTCCGTAAAACCACGAGCTTTTCCGACTATCATGTTCTTCTTGAGTTCGGCCATTTCGGGATCCGCGCTGAGCAGCCCGAATTTGATCAATGAGAGTGGGTTGGGCTTCCGAGCAGCCACAAAACCAAAATCCACCACTCGTAGATTTAGATTCTCGAATTCGCCGCAACGGTCACACATTCCTTCGACACGAGGGTGGTGCAAGTAACTCTTTCGGCTTAGTGCGTCCGCAACCACGTTAGCTTTGCGGGATGGTAATGTATCCCTAAGTCATAATCTTTGATCGGTTCCAACCATCTCCTCTGTCGGAGGTTTAAATCGGTTGGGTGAAAATGTACTTAAGACTTTTGTGATCCGTATACACTTCACAACGATTACCAATTAGGTAGTGTCGCGGATCTTCAATGCATGAACCACTGCGGATAACTCCGGATCATGAGTGGGGTAGTTGTTTTCATGTGGGCGCAATTGACGAGATGCATATGCGACCACTTTGCCTTCTTGCATCAACACACATCCCAACCCTTGGCGAGATGCATCACAATAAACTTGGAAGTCCTTTCTGGGTCGGGCAAGTATCAACACCGGTGCGGACACCAACTTCCTCTTGAGCTCTTCAAAACTCCTATTGCATTCCGCCGACCACTTAAACTTCTCATCTTTCTTCAACGGTTGAGTCATTGGCTTGGCGATTTTGGAGAAGTTCTCAATGAAGCGGCGGTAGTAACCCGCAAGTCCAAGGAAACTTCGGATCTGCGTAACCGTTTTAGGCGGGGTCCACTTAGTAACCGATTCCACATTTGCTGGATCCACGGCTACTCCTTGGGCATTCACAATGTGGCCGAGGAACCGTACCTCCTTTAACCGAAAGCACACTTGCTAAACTTGGCGTAGAGTTGATGGTCTCTCAACTTCTCGAGTATCTTGTCCAGAAGATGTTGCTCATGATCCTCCTCGACTTAGAGTAGACCAAAATGTCGTCAATGAACACCACCATAAATTTATCCAAGAACTCCATAAACACCTTGTTCATCGATTCATAAAGAAAGCCGGTGCATTGGTTAACCCAAAAGACATGACCGTACACTCGCACAGTCCATACACAGTGGTGAAGGCGGTCTTGGGAATGTCCTCTTCCCGAATCCTCAACTGATGATAGCCTGATCGCAGATCTATCTTGGAAAATACCTTGGCCCCTTTGAGTTGATCGAATAAGTCATCAATCCGTGGTAGCGGATACTTGTTCTTGATAGTAACCTCATTGAGGGCTCGATAATCCACACACATTCTCTTGGTCTTGTCTTTCTTTTCCACAAAATCACCGGAGCACCCCAAGGCGATGTGCTCGGGCGAATATACCCTTTTTGCAACTGTTCATCCACTTGCTTCTTTACTTCGGCCAACTCGTTGGCTCCCATCCTATATGGCCTCTTGTGTATTGGGGCGGTCCCGGGTACTAGGTCAATCCGGAATTCGATTTCCCTTTTTGGCGGCATCTGAGTTAAATCCTCGGGGAAAACTTCAGGGTATTCTCTGACGATGGGGATATCCTCTAACTTCACAGGGGTCTTGGCCGCCATTTCGGACGATTCCCCGGTGGAAACATGATTCAAACTTGCTACGGGCTTGACTTGCATGGGAGAGCGAAAAACAACTCTTTCTCCTTTCGTATTAATTAAAGTAATGGTGCGACTAGCGCAGTCAATTACTCCCTTATGTCTGGACAACCAATCCATCCCAAGAATGACATCTATGCCTTTGGACTGAAGGAGGATAAGGTTGGCTAGAAACATAGATCCTTGGATTTCTATGGTCACTGAAGGACAATACTGAGTGGTCTCCAAGTGGTTTCCAGGGGTTTGAACCCGCATAGGTATCTTAAGTCCCACTACCGACAACCCATGTGCCCCAACAAATTGCTTTGAGATAAAAGAATGTGTAGCGCCGAATCAAATAATACTCGTGGCGGGAGTATAGTTTACGGAAACATACCCAGTATAACCCGGGAGCGGTCGTGCTTCCTCGGCGGACGCATGATTGACTCGAGCCTGGATGAACCTTGGCCCAGCGCGTCTTGGCTTCGGACACTTGTCCGCAAAATGCCCTGGGTCACCACAGTTGAAACAGACTCCTGGCTTTCCTCCCGAGTCCTTCCTTGGAGGTGGTGGCTGTGGCTGTTGCTGGGATGGCGCCGTTGGAGGGCGCGGGGCTGGAGTACGTTGTTGCTGACCACTGCCACTACTGCCAGTTTGGAAATTCCCTGGGTGATAAGGTCGATGCTGACGAACAATCATGGTGGTAGGTCCATTCGACTTCCGGGCATGAAACGCGGCCTCTGCTGATTTCCCTGCTGTTGAGGAGGTCGTGGTCGAAATGCTTTTCTCTTCTTGATCATCTTGTTGCGCGATCTTCTGTCGAATGGCCTTGTCGACCAGCTTCTCAAAGTTAGCATACTCTCCGGAGATGAGCTTGTCCGTGAGTTCATCATCCAAACCAGCCAAAAACTTTTCCCGCCTTTCGCATCGGTGCGCACATCTTCCGGGGCATAACGGGCAAGACGATTGAACTCGTGCGGATACTCGAATCGATCGTTACCTGCTCAAGAGAACGGAACTCACGCTTTTACGTGCAACTATTCCCCGAGGAATATGTGCGGTCCTGAAGCTGCGACGAAACTCTTCCGTGTAACCTGCTGCTCCCGCCGGGCGAGTAACCAAATAGTTGTCCCACCAAGCGAAGCGGGACCCCAGGCGATGAGTGGCAAAAGAGACTTTCTCCGATCCGTGCACCGGCGGATCCAACTTCTTCTCTATGGCATGAAGCCAATCATTTGCCTCCATGGGATTAGTGGTGCTTGGAGAAGGTCGGCGGTCGGACACGAAGGAACTCGGCGGCTTGCGGTGGGGTGGTGGGGCCCGCGTTTCTCTCGCTGTTCGTTTGCATTTGCGCATTCTGCGTTGCATCCGGTGGTCTTGTTGTTGCATTTGCTGCATCATTGCAGCCATCATCGTGTCTATGAAGCGAGCACTTGAGCAATGGTGGGATTCTCGGGTGGCGGTGGAGGAGCATTGCCATTGGCGTCGTGAGCCTCGTGGTTGTCGGCACTGATCGCCCATTGTTCTTTGTTCGCCGCTGGTCCCGGTGTTCACCATCCGAAGGAGACGACCGACCGAGAGAGAGAAAAGAAGAAAAACAGACAGACTTAGCACTAATCTTTATTATTTGAATTCAAATGCATTGTTCGATCTTGACTAGAAACAAGGAAAAGCACCAAACATCCTTAATTGGTCGAGTCATATCACACTTGATATCGACGCCGGCTATCCACACACAGCAGCCTAACACACAGCAACTACCAAGAAGACAAACTAAGATAAACGGTAAAACTAAGGAGGGCAACTAGAACGATCCACGAGACGAGGAGGCGAAACGCTTCCTTCGAAGATCCCCATTCTTCCGAACGGCTCTCTGGAGTACTCGGGCGTCACCTCGGACTTGGAATCTTCGAGTCGGTTGCCGTAGCCCAACCGATCCCGCCTCTTCCCTCCGAGGAATCTTGAGTCTCTTCGAGTCCATGTCTTCACCGAATTATCTCGAGCTTGAGTCACCGGAGACGGAGATCCAACCATTACGCCACCTCCGCCTTGGATTTGCCGAAGTGAGCAAAGGTGAGGGCGGGACTGCGAGCAGGAAGAAGCTGGAACCGGCGCTGGAACCGGAGCGGGTGGAGCTGGAGAAGGCGGTGGAATCCGAGGTGCTAGCTGGATGCGGACGGCGCCGTGGTGGTCTTCCGAGGCGTAGTGCGGAGTCTAACCCCAACCGGTGGCGGGAGTCCCTTCAACTCGCCTACCTCCTTCTTCGACGAGCCACTTCGTCCCGCGCGCGCGATCCTCGGCATCTTCTTGTCGTTCGGCTCCTTGGTCGCCTTGTGTAGGTCGAGTGCATCGATCCAGTCCTTTGAGCACGTGCACATGTGACCGAAGGTAGTGTCATTCTCCTCCGCCGAGACTTGAATACACCGACCTCGGAGGAACTACCTCGACGGGGATGGTAGCGGTAGGAGGAGGTGCGAAGGTCGGCATCATGCGGCTCCTCATCTGGCCAACATCGGGTAGGCGGCTTCTTGACAAGCGTGATCGACGTGCCTCCGGAAGCCGTGACCTCCATGTTGGGAAGACACGTTCCCACAAACCCGTGAACCTCCAACCGAACACGGTAGGGCAACTCGCCACCGAGAGGCGCAAGCGTTGTATACTCCGGTGCTTCGGGATATCCAACCGCAAGGGCCATACGCGCCGGCTACGCCACGAAACCCTGTCATCCCTTTTCCGCAGTGCGTTTTGGGGAACCTGCCATCTATAGAAACAAAGGAGTGGGAAAATCAAAACATGCTCAAAACCCACGACCACATCCCATTTTCGCAATTCCTAAACCCTAGACTGACTCCACTTTTCAAAACACCCCTTTTTTTCAAAACATATGCACATGAAAAGAATTAGAGGGCTCTTAAGGTTTCCAGTTGGCTTGTCCTACAGTCATAGGAAGGCTCTGATACCAACTTGTCACGCCCAGAAATTCACACCAGAATTTCTGCAGCTAATTTGTGCATTACATCCTCGTCCAGGAATCAGCCGAGGTACACAAATCGACGTTATTGATAATACAGAATCCTCGTCTTAGAAACAATATAAAAGAGTTACACAAATGCAGCGGAAAAGAAAATAAAACTGACTTAAGCTAAACTTTGACACGAGCGAAGCGGAACACCAACTCCACAGCTAAACCTTGACGAGAACAAGCCTACACCTCCTCGGAGACCTCGCTCTCAACCTCTGGCACTGAAGGGGGAAAAAGAAGCAAGACTGAGTACAACCACCGTACTCAACAAGTCACACCGGAAAAGGGTACATGATGCGAGATAAATAACAAGGAATGGTCAAGAGGCTCAATTTGCATAAACAGCATTTGCAGTATACAATAATAATATTTGAAGACAGTAAAACAGTAGTAACATTTAAGCAGTATTAAATAAACACTGTCCAACGCTCAAACCACGTTGCAACAGGCCCATCCATCCACCTGCACTAGTCATATTCCAACATTTCATTTGAATAAAGTAAATGAGACTAATCAAGGTGAATCTGGTCGATCGCCCGTAACCGTGGGCACGGCTATTCAAATAGTTTTTTTACTCTGATCAGAGGTGTACAACTGTACCCACAAGACACAATCCCACAACACATTACCGTGCGCCGTGCACCACCACGGTGCCCGGAAAGGAATTGTGACAAGACCCTTCACACAACCCCCTCTAATCAATCGTACCACACCAAGGTTTCGCCCCCATTCCCATCGGGCAATGGGCAGCCCCTCTAGTGCCGCGGTGAATCCGGAAGCCGATCAACCCTTAAAACCGGGGCCGACCCAACTCCATCACGCTCACCCTCTCTCGGGATACGTTAACTAGAGACAGTGTGCTACGGGCCCAGCCATTACCCATGCGGCTTGTGGTATGCACGGCATTTCTTCCGGGGTTTCCGAGAACCGGTCCTTAATCGTCATGAGCACGCTAACCAAAAACCAACCATGTGCTCACGACCCACCTTTCTTATAAGTCAATATTATTAAGAACAAGATCATATCTTAATATCACCGGGAGGTCAACTTTAGCATTAAACTTAGTGTGATTCCCTTAAGTGAGCTAGTTGCGCTAAGCATGACTAAGCAACCTTAAACTATCATCTAGTCACATTGGATCCCAAGTTATCAATGGTATAGGGTAAACAATCCTATGGTTGAGTACAATAGGTATAAAACATCTCATGAAATGACATTCTAAAACATATGCAGTATTTGAATGAAAAAGAGATATTTACATAAAATAGGTACGGTCAATGTAAGGTATGACTTGCCTTGCTCGGAGGCGAGGAACCTCGGCGACTACTTCAAGAGAACGGGCTCGCCGGAAAACTCGGGATCTACACGACAAACAAAGCACTCAACAAACACCCTAAAAGTCTACTGAAACAGCACTGAAAAGTATTTTTAACGGATTCTTGACATTTTTCTGGATTTAATGAAATTTGAATGGACTAAAACGGAGCTCGGATTCAAAAGATATGAATTTTAGAAGTTTAATTGCGATTTTTAATCTAAACAGAAAAGATTAAATTATTTATTGCGTAATTAAGTCCCCGGTGACGTCATCCACGCGCGCCTCGGGGCGACGTCAGCATGACGTCGGCGGGCGCGTCGACCCTAGGGGGCGTCGGCCTGGCGCGCACGCGAGAGCCGGGCGCGGCGGCGGATCGCGCCACGTGGCGCGATCCGAGCGGCGGATCGGCGGCGACGTGGCGCGATCCGAGCGGCCGGACGGCGACGATCGGACGGCGCGGATCCGTCACGATCGGACGGCGCAGATCCGTCCGATCCGCAAGATCGGACGGCACGGGCGGCGCTAGGGTTAGGGTTAGGGTTCCACGGGTGGCGGCGGCGGCGCGGGACGGCGGCGACGCCAGCAGCGGCGGGCGGGCGGCGGCGACCCGACGAGCGGCGGCGGACGGCGGCGATGACCCAACGAGCGGCGGCGCGCGCGAAAAGAAAAAGAAGCGAACGAAAACAAAAGAAACCGGGGACGGCGGCGAGCTCACCGGCGGATGAGCGACGGAAAACGGCGGCGACACGGGCTAGAAACAACGGCGAACAAAGGGAAACGAGGCGGAGCTCGAGGGGTTTTAAAGGGGAGAGAGGAGACCGAAACGGGCACGGAAACGGCGGGGATAAGGTCGCCGGCGTTCTCGGACTCGAGAGAGAGAGAGATATACGGCGGCCGTTTCGGGCGGCGGCATGTTGCGGCGCGGGGAAGTGCGGGCACGGAGTGCGGCGGCGCGGGCGGAGCCGGCGTGGGGCCACGCGGCGCGAGGCACGCGGAACGGCCGAGAAAGAGGCGGGCGGCGCGGCTATGGCGGCGGCGGCGGTTGGGCGGCCGGGCGCGAGGGGCGGCTCCGGCAGGTGGGGCCCACCTATCGGTGGCCGCGGTGTGAAGGCGCGCCGGACTTGCGCGGCGCGGCGGGACCGTGGGCTTCGGCCCACGACCAGGAGGAGCGGCGCGCGGGAGGCTGGGCCGACGGCCGTTAGGGCGACGGGCGGGAAAGGAACCGTACGGGCGTACGGAAAAAAAGGAAAAAAAGAAAAAGAAAAAGGAAAAGGGACTTAAAATAATTCCTGTTTTCTTATTTAATTGATTAAAAATACTTAGAGTGCTCTAAAAATTCCAATAAAAATCCTGTTAGCGCATTTTGACATGCAGAATTCAAGAAAAATCCTACCATGTCATTTCCATTTATTAATTGCATTTTAAAATTATAGGTTGACTCAGATTAATTTCAGAAATTCTGATTATTTCCGGGTAAATTATTTTAAATGAATTAGGGAAAAACTCAGGATGTGACATTGATATCTGGTAGACTAGCTTTGAGTCTGCAATCTTGTGTTGTTTTTATATCAGATGTTGAATATGGTTCTTTCTTTTTTTTCTTAGAATGGTTGGGGTGGAATTATTTATGTATTGTGACATATTATTTACTGTTAAGAGGGTGATAAGGATTCGAGAGGTGCTAGAGGGAGAATACCTTCAATACTCAGTTTATTTCATGTTACGATTAACCTAGATTCCAAGCATTATACAATAGGAAAATATTTGAATATTTTCTGGTGTCAGTGGGAGAAGATATATGCTTAGGACTTCATTGAGATTAATCTAGACGATATATTTGGACTACACCGTATGTTTGTGTTCTCACCGGAAAATACAAGCTCAAGTGCAGCTGTCAGGTATGGTGACCTTTAATTTGGATTTGTTTATGACATTTCCTCGACAATATGTAAGGTTCTATGTTCTCACTAATTTCTTATCTATCTCAAAAATAAACATATGGTTCCTTAATTTGCAGTGAGTTTGTTTCCTCATCTTTGGTCCTATGATCCAGTTGTATTTTCAGACAGTCAAGCTTGCATGTGGATTTGAGCGCAGTGAGTTGATTAATGTGAGCGTATCCAGACCAAATCTAAACCTTTGTGATGGATTACACAACTCGACCACGCAATTCTTGCAATTCTGTTGCACAGAGCATTGTTGGGAGCTCCACGCCAAGTTTGTTAACAAATAGAGGTTATATTTCCACCTGCTGCAGCTAAAAAACTTACATGCCAGGTGGGACTTTTTCTGCTGCTGGTATGGTTATTTCGTTCGCCATAGCTTTCATCTGAATCATCATTTTCTGTTGTTGCATTCATGTGTTTTAAATCTTAAACATTAAAATATGTTTGGCGATTTTGGTTATTGCTATTACACTGGTTTACATTTTTGTGTTCCTTGCTGGCTAATAAAATAGCTTGATTTTGGGGTTGATGTGTAGTTATTTTTCATAGATTTGAGCAGAAATTTTTGTTTATGTACTCAATCAAGGACCAAGTAGCCAACGCTGTGAGTTGGCCAATCTCTTTTCTCTTGCAATTACAATTTCTCACAGTAGGTAGATCTTGCTTTTGTTTGATTTTGCAAGGTAGTACTGGTGGACACGAAGAGGCAACATTATTTGTGTAGCACATGCACATAATGCTAAGGATTAATTTGATTCTAATCTATCTAAATTTCTTGGACCTAAGTAAATAGGTTCCATTATATACGTTTTTACATTTTACATCTATGCACATGTAATACACTGAAATACTTTAATTCAATTTTGTTGAGGGTGATGCATTGGTTCAGAAATTCATTTTTTGTTGTTTCAAAAATTTTTAATGCAACTAATGTATCTTTGATGGTATAAATAAATTGGAGCCATATGAGTTGTAAGTGATATAAAAAACCATTCTGTTTGGTGGCAAAATTTACTGTATTGATTGTTTCCCTTTCTTTATTTTTACATAGATGCCAAGCTACTGACTTTGATTAAAGATTCAACTAAGCATTGGTTGCAATAAAAATATTACCTCATTGCCAATTATGAATGCATCAACTTCAATATGGAGGTTCATTTGTTAGTCATTCAAGCGGCTCTTGCTTATAACGGTTGTTTATCTTCAAAGTTTCAATTTTGTTTACCCCTAATGTCTCATTGTTTTTTAAATTATTGGTGAATTTTGTATTGTAATCTTCCAAAATTTTGTAGTAACCTAGGTTGTTTATGATTTTCTAATAGCTGGCAGCGTGCACGAATTAGAGATAAGATGATACATATGAACTTGCAAATGTAGATGTACATTGACCAAACAAGTTGTTATTGAAGAAAGAAAATCTAATGTTCCACTGAATATTTCAAACAAATTGTATACTCTTCCACTCCATGCTAAAATTATAGAGTTAAGGATCTTTTCACCTACTTTTTACACATGGGCACTTTTTGGATGCCCTAATATTATGTTTGTTTAGTGCCTTTAAGGAGAACAGAAGTAATGCTATGCTCATTGTGTTGCATATTGTAGCAGGTCGAGATGTGTTCATACCACAGAAATGATAAAAGTATTTTAAAGATTTTTTTATCAATGAAATATAAATCTACTATTTTTATGTTTTGCCTAATTTTATTTGGTTGGATATATAATTTATAATTCAAAGGCAATACTATCATATATGTTTGTTTATATCACTCCTCTATCATGTATATTTTTAATCGTGTTTAATTTATGTTAATAAATATTGCCATTGCGTTAGCATGGACATGTTATTGAAGAATGTGGCTTAAATCAGTGACAACTAATGCCAGTACCTAGCCATTTTCATACTGCCGCCATTGAAGCAGAATATCAACATCCATCAATCAAACCAAGATAAGAGATAAAATCCTTAATCAACTCCATGAGATCTGAGGCTCATCCAAGCTCAGATCAGATCCGCATAAACTGGAATATGTCTACACAAACAAATTGGAGAAACCAATCATATCCCAGTTATCACTACCCTGGAACATGACAACAAGAGGCACTGGAATTCATCAGTCAGGTCACAGGATATGATGCTCACAAATCATAGCAGCAACAAATGAATGTACATCCCAGGCATTTGAAAAATGGCTATACATATTTCAGTAAAGGATGATCGATATTCAGCAATTCGGTACCAAGAATTCAACATAACAAGCTATACTGTCCCTCATACGAACTATGAAGTCCAAACTCAGTAACAGTGGTATTCATATTGCCATGCATTACTGGAACTGATCATCAAGCTCTGAAACAGGAAGGCACAAATGTAAAGCTAACTAACTATAATTGGAGAAACTAATCATATCAGGTCAGCAATTTCATCACCACTAGCCTGGAATATGAAAACATCAAGCACTGCAATTTCATCAGTCAGGAGTCAGGATATTTATAAATTATGATCACAATCCTCATCATAGCAGCACCAAATGAATGTACACCCCAAAAGCAACAAAAAAATTGCTAGTATAAATTCCAGTAAAGATGATCATTCAGCAGTTCTATATCAAGAATCCAAGATATGAAGCCATATTACCCCCACACTAACTCCAAACTCAGTAGCAGTAGTACTATCTCAATCCATTGCCAATACCTAACCATTTTCATACTGACATTGAAGCAGATATTTTCAGAATATCAAATTTCCACCTATCAAACCAGAAGAGATCAAACTTTTTTTATCAACTCCAGAGATGAGATCAGAGACTCATCCAAGAACAGATCAGAACCTCCGAGCGGACGAGCGAGTGCTGGCTCTCCTCTCCTTGACCGCCGACGACTTGGCACCGGCGAAGGAGGAGGACGCGGCGGATGCTTTCTTCATCTCCTTGCTGCTGCGCAGAGAGGACCTTAGGCCCAGAGAAGATGTGGCACGGCCGGCGGCGGAGAAGTCCGCGGCCGCCACCGGCATGGATCGCCTCACGGACTCGGCGCCGGTCTTCTTGGCGCCACGCCGCTTGGAGAGCTCGACGGCGATGCAGGGGTCGGTGGCCATCGCCTCCGCCTCCTCCTCGCCGACGGGGAAGCCGTGCTTGCGCTTGAGCCGCTCGTTGCGCCGCGCGGAGTAGAGGTCGTAGAGCCTGCCCCTCTCGAACAGCGGGCTGGTCGGCGGCGCTGCCATCCAGGTGGGCATGGCCCCCGCGGTGAGGTCCAGGGCCACCTCGTCGTCGACATGGCGGTTCTCCTTCCCCGCCGCCGCTCTTGCCGGCGAAGGCGCGGCGGCGAACTCCAGCTTCGCCCGCGGTGTCGGCTCAAGACGGGACGTCGGGAGCGCGCAGAAGGACGAGCGCATCGGGGTAGTTGCTTTCTTGATCGATCCTGCATAAAGCACAGGGGATTAGGATTTAATAATCATCAAATCGAAAATCTTTATCACAATGGAATCAATGGAAGCGAAATAATCAGATGGTTGGCATCAAGAACTCGGTGGGGATTCGTACAAGGAAACAAACCGATTTCAGGAGTGGGGAAGGGAAAAGGGGAATGGTGAAATCAGCGAAAATCAAGAACAAACCACTAGGGAAAAAAGAAGCGCGGATCTGCTCATCTGAACCAAACTCGTGGACCAGACCAACAAAATCCATCCCAGCCGAATCAAGGGGGAAAAGGTCAAGAAACCGGGAGGGGGATGACCAGACCAGCACATACCTGGCGGGGTCTGGACGGAGCAAGCCACGGACGGGCGCGGGCCGGGGGCGCCGACAGCGGCTCGGTGCGGGCGCGGACGGAGCCTGCGCGGGGAGACGGCGAGCGGCGGGCGGCGGTCCATGGATCAAGCACCCGTCGAACACCGCGGGGACACGAACTGAAAAGAAAAAAAATGCAAAAACCGGGCGAACAAAAACCTCAGATCGAGAACAAGAACACGACGAGATGAGACATAGTACAGGAGAGAAGAGCTCCTCGTCACCTGCAGCCGGGGAAGATGTGTGCGTCGTTGCTGCGTCGGCGGCGGCGGCGGCGGCGGCGGCGCGGCGAGGATGATGATTTGGTCGGGTTTTCTCTCTCCTCGTCGGGATGGTGCGAGGTTTTAAAGAGAGGGGACGCTCCAACGGTCGGATCGCGGATGGGGGATTCAGATCATCACTGACATGTGGGCCCTAGTTGGTGATTTGGATCGTTCCGACCCCGACTTGACCCGTCGACCGTTGCCGTGGCCACGCGGCTGACGTGCGGGGCCCGAACACGTGGCGGCGTCTCGTTGGATACTGCGTCTCCAGAGGCTGTGGGTGGGAAGTTCATGGGTATGGATTGCGGTGTGAAATAGTGTTCGCCTGTTTTGAAGCCAATTAGGAAGGGCGTCACTAATGGATGGAAATGTTAATGAGTCAATAAAGGGGGGGAATAGAGCTTGCCCATTTTACCGGAAGCCAATAGAATAGGGAAGGATGTAATTAGTCATTACTAGTATGCTATATTTACTACATAATAATAGATGGAAATATTAATAGTAAAAATTGAACTTCAAAAATTCTATGGGTGGAGAGTACTCCTGAAGAGTGAAGATCTCGAGGACCCATTTTGGTCGCGCTTACTTGTAGAAATATTTAACTAATGGTTGTTTTTAATGTGGTTTTAACGAAAGTCTACGTGTTATAAGTATGTGTGACAAAGTATTAAACGTCACCTCTTAAAAGTGGAAAATAGTAAATAGTTAATATCCATGCAGCACAGGTAATCATTACGTCCATATTTCAACGTATCGGTGCTCGTCATAGGTAGTTTTTTTCTCGGGAAAATTAGATAATTATCCTATAAACATTTCATATCATAAATTATTGTGTCGTAAATACCCACCCATCTACTCAGTTTTATTACAAGATTCACACCCAATGCGTATATGCTTAATCAAATTAACATGCTTTCATAAAGTGTGGGCCGTCAATGTGATCTTTATGAAAACTAAATATTTTCAAAGTATAGTCTCGGCACTCTTTTTTTATATTTCACAAATAGAATTATGTTAACACCAAAATTTTGGTACAGTTTTTAGTAGATTTGATTAAGGAAAGAAGTCAATCAGTCAATGGAAGTTTATCGAGAAGAGACCGAATTTGAGAAGGAATATGGAAGTTTATCTAGAAGAGATCGAATTTGAGAAGGAATTGTGAAGACCATGATATGACAATTTACTTCTATATATTAATTAGGTAGAATTTAGTAATTTTTTTATCTTTATAAAGTATTTATCTACTGTCCGATCAGTATTTGTGATTTTCCTTTTATTTTAGGAAACTTGTATCTCCCCGATCAGGACCAGTAACAACCCAAGGGTATAAATATGTATACCTCGGGTTTTTTAAGATATCTCTCAATCAATATATAACTTTTGGCGTATCGTTACCGTTTTAGTCTTGGCGAGTTCTTAGTTTCGAGTTAGGTTGCATTGGTTTCGATCTTCTCAAGTAAATTCCATCAACTTCGCTTGTATTGCCAGGCTAGAACTTTTTCGATTGGGTCCGGTATTCTATTCCAGTCGACGCAAGTGTTGTCTATCTTATATATTGATTAACCTTAGATCGTATCGTCGTTTACATCTGTATCAGGCGATCCATTACTTTCTCAGTTGAGTCCGATATCTTGATTAGATTGATATTGTTTAAACTTCTTTACTGTCTTATATTGATCAATACATCTACCACTATAAATAGGATTTATCGGCTTGTTTATATCTATCAAGTTTATCTATTTCCTAGTACTATCTTAGTTGAGTTTGATCTACTAGGTTTTAGCTAAGTTTTTAGAGCTAACTTACATAATAATTTCTACTAAGAGTTTCATCTGGGTTTCAGCCGATGAATTATCATTATTGTGGGATTCATATATCAGTTCTATGGTTAGTTAGCCGATATACATTTTAGTTTACTTGCATTGGATCTCCGGCCGATGTATGCTTTAACCATCGGACTTATATTTCTCATGCTTTATCAATTTTGGTCGATTGGTTGACATTGAATTATCTCCTTGCAATCTTTGTGTTGTATCAGTTCATACTGAAACTTGTATAATCTTTAATTAAATTCATCTTTATTAGCTTCAATCTTATACTGTCTCGATTCAGTTCGATCTATCAAGATTGCATTTAATAAAGAACGTTTATTAATATGCATAGTTTTAGATCTAGCGAATGATAATATAAATCTTATTGTTCACCTGATTATTTGAATCTACATTAGATCTATAGACGATTGATCAAAACCCTATCAATATCGGCTCGCTTCACTACATTATATTGGCTTATTAGCCGTTCCTTGATCGTCAATCTATTTCCATCTTGTTAGTTACAGGATCAAACTACCCAAATTTAATATGGCCTACACTATAGCTAAGCAGATCTCCCAGAACGCCATGTGAATGACGAATTTCACGTCAACACGTTTTTGGCACGCCTGGTGGGACCCAATTTTTGCATCATCATGATGAAGGAAGCTGATAAAGATATTATTCCAACAACTATGGACAAACTCACTGATGAGCAGAGAGCAGAGGTGAAGCAGAGGATTCAAGATTTTCAGAAGCTATGCTTGGAGTCTTTAAGCATAACCCGCCAAGGGTCTATTCATAAAACTCAACTACCAAGAGCGGTGATTGAAAATGAACCGAGTAATCCTCACAGTCCTCCCAAGATTCCAAGTCTTCATGACAAAATTTTTCAAGATACAGTGAATGAAGCAGCCAATCATGCTTTGATCGGTCAATCTGAAGTTTTGATGAATACATTGCAGACTTTGATTAAGGAGATGGTTGATGAATCAATTGCTAAAGGAATTCAGCTCGGGGGACAACCATATTGCTATCGGTATGAAGAACCACATCAATATCAGCTAGAGGAACCACATCAATATAACATGGACAATGCAAGGAATAATGAGTTGGCCGATAGAATTACTGAGATGATGTGGGAACAATTTGGAATCAAACCAAAGGAGCAAACCTATATATATCAGCACCCATATCTTGAGTCGTTTGATATGGTTCCAATACCTCATCGATACAAGATTCTAAATTTCTCTAAGTTTTCAGGGCAAGATAACATATCTACAATTGAACACATTAGTCGATTCTTGGTTCTAAGTTTTCAAGGCAAGACAACATATCTACAGTTAAACACATAAGTCGATTATTGGTTCAATGTGGTGAAGCATCAGCTGAAGAGGCTTTGGAAGTTAGATTTTTTTCCATTGTCTTTGACTGGATCGACTTTTACATGGTTTTCATCATTATCTTGAAATTCTATCAAAGGATGGGCTGATTTGGAAAAGAGATTTCATAAATATTTCTTTGCTGGAATCAATAAGAGGAAGCTTTCATATTTGACATCAGTTAGACAAAGAGTGGATGAATCGGCTCTGGAATATATTCAAAGATTTCGTGATATTCACAGTCGATGCTATAGTTTGAGCTTAAGTGATGAACAATTAGCAGAATTGGCATTTCAAGGATTATTAAGCCCTATCAAAGAAAGATTTTTCTTCCAAGAGTTCGAGAGTCTAGCTCATCTAATGCAGAAAACATTGGCTCATGAAAGCCGATTGCAAGAGGCAAAGGAAGAAGAAATTTTGGAGTAATGAAAGCCAGAAAGATGATAATTTTGAAGCATGAGTTCTCATACTCCAAAATTTGGAGGCATGTGTTAACACAAAAAATTGGTATGGTTTTTTAGTGGATTCGGTAAGGAAAGAAGTCGATCAGCTGATGGAAGTTTATCTAGAAGAGACTGAATTCAAGAAAGAATTGTGAAGACCGCGACATGACAATTTAATTCTATATATTAATTATATAGGATTTAGTATGTTTCCTTTTATATTTAGGAAGTATTTATCTCCTTTTATCTTTAGGAAGCTTGTATCATGTCCGATCAGGACTAGTATCAACCCGAGGGTACAAATATATACACTTGGGGTGTTTGTAAGATATTTTTCGATCAATATACAAATTTTGGTGCACCACCACCCTTTTACTCTCGGTGAGTTCTTAGTTTTGAGTTGGGCTGCATCAGTTTTGATCTCTGGCAAGGAAGTAAGTTCAGTCAACTTCACTTGTATCGGCAGGGCTAGAACTTTCTTGGTTGGGTCAGATGTTCTATTCCACTTGATGCAACCATTGCCTATCATATATATTGGTTAATCTTAGATCATAGTGTCGTTTACATCTGTATCATTCACTCAGTTACTTTCTCGGTTGAGTCTGATATCTTGATCAGATTGATATTTGAAAGTGCATCTAGGACCCCTATTTTATTTTGCTGTTAATGACAACACAAATAGAAATACACTAATGACTTTTGTTGAGATGGATGCAAGGATCAAAAGGAGTTGAAGGTTGAATAGTTGTAAATCTTGTTTTCTTGAGTTTGGGATGTTGTACTATTAAGAGGGATACCACATGCATATAATTGGTTGAACACTAGTGCTCAAAGTTCTTTTGTTTAAGTGTTATTGTTGCTGATAAGTTAGACTATCCGATGTCATATCGGACTATCCGATCCATCAGACTATCCGATTTTTCATCGAATGTCACTCTTTGTCTTTGGACAGTGAGTTGTGCTAAAAATGTCAGACTTCTGATATTTTGGACTATCCGAAATTCCTTGGAACTTCACTCTCTCTCTCTCTCTTGAATTGATTTATTTCTCTAGAGTGAATTTTTTTTCTAAGTCAAAATTAGAGTATCCGATTTTGGATCAGATAGTCTGATGATCCAGAGACTCGGAAATTCATGAAACTTGAGTCTTTGTGTGAGGATAAAGTTCTTGCTCCTAAAAACATTGGACTATTTGACATCACATCGATCTATCCGATGGATCAGACTGTCTAAAATTTTGCAGAACTTCACTCTCTAGGGTTACCCAACTCATTCAATTATCATTCACTTTGGGTTGAGCTAAGTGCTAAAGTGTTTTGGATCTTTGAGTTCTTTCTCCCTCTCTCAAATCCCTCCTCATTCTGTGTGTGTTGGATTTTGGTGGTTGTGGATTTGGTGTTTGGGAGCGTAGTGTGTGTTTCACTCGATCGTGAGCACTAGGTTTTGTCCAAGAGTTGTGTGGTGTTTGTTACTCTTGGAGGTTGAGGACTCCTAGATGACTAGGTGTCGTTCTTGAGCCACCGATCTACTTGTGGTGAGCCAAGGGAAGTTTGTGGAGGCCGGATCTCGCCCCTGCAAGGAAAGAGTAACCTCTAGTGGAAGGAGGAGTGTATTTGTGTAACCTCAAGAGAAAAGGGTTGGAAAATACCCGGCTCTTTTGTGAGCCCCTCAATGGAGAGTAGAATCCCCTCAAGGATTTGAACTCTGGAAAATACTTCAGCATGGAATCTTGGTGATATACATTCTCCTCTTCTTGTACTTGTTTTCCTACTTTGTGTTGCTATAGCTTAGTTGCTGGTTGTGCATTTACTCTTGTTTATGTAGTGGATCTATAGCTTGCTTGCTGCGTCTCTGCTTGTCAGACATTGTCACATCCTGGCCCAATTAGAATTAGGCCTATGTAGCCCATGAGAGCTGTGTGCGCATGTTTAGTACCACCTTGCTAGTTTAGCAAGGGTGGAACCAACTTATAAGGACTTGTCCCTCCAACCATGTCACTCCCGGGTTAACCCTTTTATACGAAGCAAGGACGAAAGTGTAAGTGGGGTGATATGTGTAAGTGGGCCCGCCCGTCTGATGGGCTTGGTTGTGTTGTTCCGGAGGGCAGGTTGTTACAAATGGTATCAGAGCCAACCCTCGCGGTTGCGCGAATGCGTTAGTGTGCGGGCATATGGTGCATGACGCATGTGGGCTCTGTGAGGCACATGGCATGACATATGGCGCCGACACTGGATGTACGGACGTGTGCTAAGAGGTGACGTGTTCCTGGACATTTGCCTATATGCCTGTATGGTTACATGGGTAAGTTGGACCGACGGGGATGTCGGGTCCTTTGAGGAGGGTGTATGTAACATCCTGGCCCAATTAGAATTAGGCCTATGTGGCCCATGAGAGCTGTTGTGCGCATGTTTAGTACCCCCTTGCTAGTTTAGCAAGGATGAAACCAACTTATAAGGACTTGTCCCTCCAACCATATCACTCCGGGGTTAACCCTTTTACACGAAGCGAGGACGAAAGTGTAAGTGGGGTGAAATGTGTAAGTCTGCCCGCCCGTCTGATGGGCTGGTGGGCTATGCGGTTTTGGAGCGCAGGTTGTTACAGATAGTATGATCCCACTTCGGACAATTTGATTTACATCAGACTATTCGACCTAGGATCAGACTATCCGACCTGTTTTCAGTTTTAGCTTTCGTTTTTTGTTTTAATGAGCCTATTCACCCCCTCTAGGCCTAAGTGACCTTTTCAATTGGTATCAGAGCCTAATCTCCTTATTAGGCTTAACCGCTTGGAGAGGTCATGTCGGATGAGACGAGGGATGGAAAGGAGGTTGTGCCATCCGGAGCCAAAGTTCCGTATGACTACCCTCCCACTCCATCTACATCTTATGTGAGCACCTATAGTGGCAAGGCCCATACTTTAACGATACAGACTACGCCACTTGCAAGCATAAGATGAAGATGCACTTGAAATTTATTAACCCTTCCATTTGGAGAATAGTCAAAAAAGACTATGTTTTGCAGAATGTCGATAATCCCACCAAGGAAGATGATGAGAATGAGCACAAGAACGCTATTGACGGTCATTAAGTACCAATTCTGACCGTCACACACCTCGGGAATAAAAGGGAATTAGCATCTGTTATACGCATATAGGTTTTGAATTAATAAAGTTCCATGTGAATGTAGGTACTTATATGAATAAATGAAGTGAAAGCACGCTCGCGTGGTGAAGAAACACAACTCCGATCAATCGACGCTCGCCACGTTAGCATCCCATGGATTGGAGGGCCCACAGGTCAGATGAAACCGACTTAAAGTGGGGCCAAACACCTGGGAACCAACAAAGGGGCCCACCCGTCATCCTCTAGCGAAAGTCAGTGGCCAGAGGCGGTGGGCATGGTTCGGCCGAACCAACCGTGGCGGCCTCGGTAACTATCACTCCCGGAATTTCTATCCAAAATTCCAAACGCCTATATGTGTGTAAACCCTCATCGAGAAATTAGCCAAGGCACACAAGAACAAAATTGATAATAGAGTACAAATCACTAATCGAATTAATAAGTTTATTACAGAGGTAGATAGTTCCTCTCAATCAATAAAACTCTACGGCAGCGAAAAGAAAACTAGCGAAAGCGAACCCAACTCCCCAAGCACTTGACCAGAGCTAAGTCTAGTCCTCCAGACCTCCATCTTCACTATTGATCTCCTCCTCTGCTGATGGTTATTACAAAGATGAGTACATGGAATACTCAACAAGCCACACAGCAAATATGCAAGTGCATAGGGATACAAATAATGGCAATAATAGAGCTCAATTTGCAAAAGCTGCATTTAGCAAAATTTAAGAACTTCATAAAATAGTAAAGTAATTAATCAATATTAATAAACAACACTGAACAGCAATCCTATGCTGGTCAGGCCCAAATCCTCTCCAAAATAACCAACTCTGGTTATACCATTCTAAATCCATAATTATTATCAAATTATCTTAGTTATAGTTAAACAGTGAGACTAATCACAAAAAACATTGTTAGGCTCACCCATAACCGCGAGTACGTCTATTCGAATAGTTTTAACTCTGATCAGAGGTGTACAAATTTACCCACAAGACACAATTTCACAACATGTCGCCATGCGCCTCAATACCTCCATGGTACCTCGAAAAAAATTGTGACAAGAACCTTCGCATAACACATACAACAGAATGACACCCACTAAGCATCTGTCTCTGGCAGGAAATGTTCAGTTACCTAACAGGGAGATTACGTAATGATCAAAAACATATGTGGACTTAATTGTCTGCCATGATTAAAATTAAAAACAAACCACCATGGTGTCTCCTGTTGAACATGCTACACTACAGATCTAGCCGTTGCCCATTCTGGCTTATGGTTAGTACGGTTAGTGCTTCACAACAGTAGCTCATGAACCGGTCCTTAATTGCCATGAGCACGACCATCAAAACATCCAACCATGTGCTTACAATCCACCATTAATCAAATTTTAGTTGACCATTAATTCATTAAATAATCAATCATGATCATCATCATGAGCTACCATTAATTATCCATTAGGGGAATATAAGTGAATCATTAACTTTCCCACATAAAATGATACTAAAGTTTTCAAGAATGGCTAAGCAATTATTCCTAATATCTAGTTAAACCATTATATAAAGTTTAAATAGTCAAATTTTAACCCATACGATAATCAAGTCATATTGCCCATAATATCGGGAAGTTAGGGTTTTGGTCGGGATAGCTAGAACACGACCGGGAACACTATTTATAGCAATGGATTGGGCAAGACTGGGCCCAAATCAGACATCACCGGCGATGGAAAGTTCTAGGGTTTGGATCCAAATCGAACTCACTTTTCCACCTCTTTCCAAACGAATACACGGGACTTCCCAAAAAAAGATCGCAGAGAAAGGATAGAGGAACAATTCCCCTCTACTAATTCGGCTAGGGAAGGAAAGATTAGTCGGGATTGGAAAGGGGATTGCATCGGCGAAGGAAAGAGGGGCGGCTGGAGGTAGACGACGACCCTGACAAACGGGTCCCACCTATCAATGACCGAACGAGAGAGAGGGCACGCTCGGTTGGGCTGCACAGTGATGGGCCGGCTCGGCTGGGTTTCGGCCTGAGAAGCAAAATCAGACTTTTAACACCCTTTTCCTCTTAAATAGGCAGTGAACTGATATTTCATTTATTAAAAATACTTCCCTAGCTCAAATAAATCCCAAACAAATCCAGAAAATACTTAATAAGGTAAAGTATTTAACAAAATTTTATCTTGTATATTTTTATATTGAGATTTGTTAAGAATTTTTAATTACTCTCTTATAGGATGTTAGTTTGTTTTTCTAAAAATGCATTAAACAACAATTTATAAAATTAAGCGATTTGTATAGCGTTTAGAGGCGTCCTGTTGGTATATTTCGACGACATCCTTGAAGTTGATCCACATATCGTACATCCCACGAAAAAAATCTTCGTCGTTTACCCTTGCAGCGAACATAACCCTACCATGAGCTGATTGTTCCATGTACCACTGATGGAATCGTTACATCCATGTAGATAGGTTCTTGACCAGCTTTGGCTTGACAAGTGGTGCACCGATGTTATATGGGTGTTTCAGATCATCTGATGTGGCTTTCTTGATAGGGGCTATCCCCAACAGTTGCTCCTTGCTAAGATATGTATCTGCCATAAATTGTTGTAAATTAACATCAAGTTCGGATTGCATCGGGTCAACTGCTTATTTTGCTTGCATTCCGAGTCGGGGGATAGTTTTTGACTTCCTTGTAATTTTCTGATAAGACTTGCATATTGAGCGGTCGTAGTTTGATACTATGCAAGATCTCATCGGTTCGCTCATCTTCTGAGAAAAGGCCTTCGTTGCCGGGTCTATTGGAGCTTTTTTCTTTGGACTTTGCGGCTTGAAGTGATCCTTCACCTATCTTTCCACTTCCTTGTCAGTCTCCTCGTCAGTCATTTCATATGATCTTTTCTTGGCAGCGGATTTCTTTGGCTCGTCAAGTCTTGACTTCTTCATTTGTGTGTACTTTGATGACACGGGAGGAGGTGGGCAAGACCATTGTTGCCTACGTGCAGCTGGTTGCGACGATGGAGACGGAGGAGATGGTGCAGACCGAGGTTGCGGTGGAGACGGATGAGATGGTGGAGACTGAGGTTGTGGAGGAGATGGAGGAGACGGCGGAGACCGATGATCAAGCTGCGGTAATGGAGATCTAGGAACAGAGCCGCGGCTCGCCCGGGAAGCACGATGCAACGCTTGCACCATAGTATGATGGTGTGGGCTGTCTCTACTAGTTTTGTCTCCCCATCTCCTCCGGGGATGTCCAGCTCAAGATCCTCAAAGCCGGGGCAGATCCGCTCCACCTACCTTTGAGTACTGAGGTGGAATTGGCATACAATGGTACGTCTAGTCTTGCTCCACTTGTATGGCCATTCCATACACGAACTTCATGAGAAACAAGGTTAGTTAGTAACATATGCACCACTTTGTGCAAGCTACAAAGTAGGATGTGCAAACTACGAGCATACCTTGATTGATAGGTTTTTGAAGGAGATGTGCATCTCACATGGTGTCCGCTGCGTGATTTCATCCACGGGTTGTCGTGGTTCGTCAACAGGTGGCATAGCTGCAGCTTTGTTAGCTTGTTCTGCTTTTTGCGTTGTAGAAGCACAGTTGCTTCGATTGCCTGAGGGGCAACCCATGACATGAGGATCAGACAACCAGTTCTCCTGGCTCTGCTGGCTTAGTCGTATATCGACCTGTCTTGCCACCTCGTCGGCCAATCTTTGATCGTAGCCCATGACCATCGCTTCCAGATTATGAACCCTAGATTCCTGCTTGGTTTTGCTTCTAATGTGACACCTGTACGTGTGGATGTCCTCGAGAAACCCATACTTCCATGGAACCGTGCCTTTTTCGCGCGTTTGTCCTGGGTGCTTGAGAGTCTGCAATGCCAGGGTCAATTTGTCCTTCTCTCTGTCGGGTTGGAATCTCTCCTCAGCAGAGGCCTCTAGGGCATCGACGAGACAGTAAGCTTCCTTTCGTATGTCATCACTGAAGTTTAGAGAGCCATCAGCCATATTTAGTGTGCCCCCATGAGCATAGTACCAATGCTTTGATCGTTCATGCCAATCATCTGTGGCCGGAACGATACCTCTAAAGCATATTCCATCTTCTACCATTTCAGAATTCCTTCTTATAGCTGCCCGACCCTAGCCGGTTGTCACGTCCGAAAATTCACTAGTAATTTCCAAACTAATTTGTACATACAATCCTCGTCCAGGAATCAGCCAAGGAACGTAAATCAATAATTTGAATATACAGTACCAAATAAACTAATGTGATAAATGCTTTCAAAAGAGGCACTTAGTTCTCACCATGAATAGAACTGCAGCGAAAAAAGAAAAAAACTTGCGAAGCTTCAGCTCCACTCCCATAGGCAACTCAACTGGGATCTAAGCAAAATGGTCTTCTCCTTCGAAATCCTTCTTCAACTAAGGTTGATTGATTATTGCAAGGTGAGTACATGAAATACTCAACAAGTCACACAACAAATATGTAAGTGCACAGGGATACAAAGGATGACAATAATATGGTTTCATTTGCAAAAGCAACATTTAGCAAACATTTGAGAATTTGTAAAATAGTATAGTTAGTCATGAGCATTAATCAACATTGAACAACACTTCCATGCTACACAGGCCCAGCCATCTCTGAACAACCAATATCGATTGCTCAGATCTAAACTCCATAACAGGAGCTAACAAATTATTATCACCGATTTATTATCATTAATTAGTAGTGTGGGACTAATCACGAAAAACATTGTTGGGCCCACCCATAATCGTGGGTACGGCTATTCGAATAGTTTTACTCTGATCAGAGATGTACAAATTTACCCACAAGACACAATCTCAACATCATGTCAACCATGCGTCGTGATACCGGAAAGTACCCGAATAGAGATTGTGACAAAACACTTTGCATAACACGCCTATCAGAATGACACCCACTAAGCATCTGTCTCCGGTAGAGAATGGCTAGTTACCTAATAGGGAGACTACTTAGTGCCCAAAAACTGTGGACTTAGTTGGCTGCCACCTGTGGACTTAGTTGTCTGCCACGATAAAAAATACCACCATGGTTTCTCCTGATAAATGTATTATACTCCAGATCAAGCAGTTGCCCATTCTGACTTGTGGTTAGTACGGTTAATACTTCACAACAGTAGCTCGTGAACCGGTACTCACAACCCACCATTAGTCAAGTTTTAGTTTGAATATTATTAACCAACCACGACCAATCATCATGAGCAACCATCAATTAACAATCATTAATCATAAGTGAATCATTAGTTATCCCACATAAAATGATACTAATGTTTCTAAGCATGGCTAAGCAATTATTCCTAATCTCTAGTTGAACCAATATAAATAAAGTCAGACTATTCAAATTATAACCTAAAGTATCAAGGAATAGGGTAATCAATGAAAATTGGCCATAACAAAGGAATAGGTTCACACCACCCAATGACATTCGAAAATAAATGCACATTTGAAATAAATAGAGAATTTAAATATAAGATCAATGCTTAAAGGAATTTTGTTTGGGATCTGTGTGACTAGCCTTGCAAACAAACGCCTTCAATTCATCTTCTGGAGCTTCTCTAACGAACGAACGATCCTTCGAAACGACAAAAAACTAAACCTAGAACGCAAATCGATGAAAAACACTAATAAAACCAATTAAAGTGCATAAATTGGCAGATATTAAATTTAGATGAATTATAGGACTTGAACGACCTCATTCTGAGTTCATATGAATTAATGAAGTTTTAATCAATTAAAACCTATAAAAACAACTAAATGATTTATTACGTCATATTGAATTATTTTACTGAAGGAAAAGAGGGATTAATGACGTCAGCCTGGATCGGTCCACCATTGACCAAGTTCACCGAGATGGTCCACTGGTGCATAGAGATTGGACTGCCCAGATTGGTTTACTTAGATCGAACAGCTAGAATTGAATCTGGATAGGGTTTAGGATGGAGACACATCGGCGGCCGCGTGGTGACAAAGGGGATGACGCGACGCTGAGGTGACGACGACATGGCACTGACGCGACGTCCACGTAGGCACAACGGCCGATGACTCTGGACGGTTGGCGGCGACGGCAAATGTCCGCACAACAACGGGAACCAAGGGTACCAGGAGAAAGAAGGGAACACGACGAAGATTATCGACACTATTATGATGACAAGCGGCGAATAGAGATGGCCGGCGGCGAGCTTTTGGTGGTGGAAATCCTCGGGACGACGGCTACGACGGTGCTCCGACGTTCTTGAGTGGAAAAGAGGTGGTGGAAGGCCTTCGGCTTGGCGACGAGATGCCGACGGTGGAAACAGCGAGGTTCGACGACAATGGGGTCAGCGGTGGGGCTCTGACTGGAGATCAACAAGAAGTGGCGACGCTTGAGTGAACGGCGATGAAGGCCTTCCCGAGGTCTTCGTCAAATGAGAAGTGAAGGCCAGGCTTTTTCTCTTCGCTGCGAACCAGATGGTGTCGACGATGACCTCCGGTGACAAGCGAAGCAGCGAAATGGCTCAACTGAAGATGTGGCATAGGAAGATTGGCTCGGCTGCATGATGATGAGGTCCTTCTGGTGGTCTTCAACGCAAAGGAACCGATGGCCAGGGTTCACACGGGCACGTCGATTCCGAGGGTGCTGACATCACGGAGCGGCGGCGACCGAGGAGGCAGCACGACGCGACCAGAGCTTGGCGGTGGCAGCAGAGAGAAGAGGCGAGCTCAGAGAGAGGCAGCTAGGGCACGAGAGTTTTGGGAAAAAGTGGGGAATAGAAGAGGAGACCACGATAGTTCTATTTATAGGCTTGGGAGGAGGAGTCCGGGTCCAAAACAACGGGAATTCATCGGGAAAGAAACTAGGATTAAGGAAAGAGTGAAGTCCGATTTGAACTTGAATCCGACGATTTCCTAAACTTTTAGCTCGAGTTCACAAATAGAAAAGGCGAGAGGAGATCAAGGGAAAGGTTTACCCTCAATCAATTTCAGGAGAAGGAAAGGGGACGTCGGATTTGGAAAGAGAGGCGGCGCGTGGGCTTCATCCGGATGGAGGTTGAAGATGACACTGTTCACGGGCCCACATGTTAGCGAGAAGAGGGGCAGAGGCATGCGAACTAAACTTTTTCCGAGAGGGCGCGGGCTGCAGACAGTTTGCTGGGCTAGCTCGGAAGAGGAAGCCAAAACAGACTTTATGAAGAGGAGCGGGCGGCCTGGTCGAAGATAGAGGAGGAAAAAGACGAATTTTTGCATTTTTAATTTTTTTTAAAGATTTACAAAATAACTTTCGAGTTTGAAAAATTTCAAAACTAATCTCCTCCCGCCCTCCGGGAGGCGTGAAGGAAAAACGCCCTCCTAGAGGGCGAAAAATCCGACATGGCGGACGGCCGTGGGGGCCGTCGCCGCGCGGTGGCATATTTGCGGCGGCCCCCTTCCCGCCCTTGGGAAGGGCGTTTATCACCGTGCACGGGGGCCGCTGCAAAAATGCCGGAGGCCGACCTTTTGCGGGCGGCCCCCTTCCCGCCCTTGGTAAGGGCGTTTTCCTGTGCACGGGCGCCGCAAAAGGCCGGCGCGCGGCATTTTTGCGGCCTTCCCGCCCTTACCAAGGGCGTTTTCTTGTGCTTACGAGGGCCGCTGCAAAATTGCCACGGCCGCCCGGCAATTTGCGGCGGCCCCTTCCCGCCCTCTGCAAGGGCGTTTTTACCAGCAGTATATAGCCGACTCTCAATCATTTCAAGCTCATTTACACCTTTCCAAATCCGAAAAGAACAGAGAGAGAGGTGAGGAAGAGGAGGAGCGCGGCGAAGCCCCTTTGGATTGCGTACTTCATTGAAGGTAAATGCAATATCTCGTCATTATTTTGTTTGTTAGCTAGTATGTAAATGAAATATTAGGAAAAATATAAATTTGTAATATTTGAATAGGTATTGAATAATTTGTTATAGATTTGTAAAACAGATGGTTTAATTTAGATCAATGTAGATAATTTAATCGACAGTAACATAAGAAGAATAGATAGATCAACAAGGATATTTAATGGACATTAACATAGGTAGAATAGATAGATCAACTTAGGTAGAATGTGTTTGGATGTAAGTGTAAATTATGTGAGTAGATGGTAAGCACTATAGAAAATCGTACGTATAATTTTGTTGATGATCAAAATATGTTTAGATATAAACTACGAGTTAATTGAATTTAGTTTATAAATTTTGGCAAACTGAAATGAACGAGTTACGATTGGCGGTAGATGGAACGAACAAATCGATTTGGGAAAATTTAAGATGTAGACAAGAGAACATATTGTTAAAGAAATTAAGTTAGGCACGGAATCATCTAGGAAATATATTCGTAGTATGGAATAAACTCGGTTTCAATTTGTTTGTCGGGCACTATGGCAAGTAAGATCATATTTCGGATAGTTCACGGTGAAGGCAACGTTAGATACGGTCCGGAAGGTGTAGATTTGTCGAATTTAGGATGAAATCAAAGGGCATCGATAGGCCGGGCGAGAAAACATTTGAGTCGGTGTATAGTTGGTTGCTACGTGGATTTAAAGTGGATACAAGAGTGAACACAATGTCTCTATCCGTTGTAGTAAGTCATGCAATGAAGGATATTATTGGGAACTTATGCCTATTGATAACACCGAGTCGTGGAGACGTTATGTGGACATGGCACTTGAAAGGTCCTGGCCCCTTGTTATTTTTGTGGCCTTGCACGAAATCGATAGCGTAATACAATGCAAACAGTATGGCGAAGGTCCAAGCAATGAAGCAAGCTTAGAGGAGGCGATTGGCGTGGCGGACGAGGGAGAGAGAATCGAAGCAATTGTTGAAGAAATGGAGAGGGAGGATTCTGAAAATGAGCGGGCGGAGGGCGATGAATCATCGGACGAGGAAGAAGATGTCATGCCGTCGATTGGGAACAAGCTGATTTCTCTCGGCTTGTTATCTCGGAAGGGCAGCATGTTTCATTTGAATACAAAGATAACGAGGTCATCGGGTGCTAGGTATGCTCATAAGGAAGACATGAAAGAGGCGGTGAAGCATTGGGCGGTGTCTTTGCATAGAGAGTTTAGGGTGGTGAAGTCTACGAACTATGTGTATGATGTGAAGTGTATGAAGGATGATTGTCCGTGGCGCGTTCATGCATACAAGGGAAAATGGAATGACTATTGGAAAGTGAGCATTGTTGGTGAGCACACATGTCATTTTGGGGTAGATAAGTACCACCGCAACATCACCTCGGCGTTTGTTGCCGGTGAGATGTACAGCCATGTTGTTAAAAACACGGATTTTGAACCAGGCTCCATTATTAAGCACATTGAGAACAAATTCAAGTATACTATTAGCTATGCGAAGGCTTGGAGGGCGAAACAAAAGATATTGGAGATGAGGTATGGCACATTTTAAGCATCGTATGACAATTTACCTCGTCTATTAGCCACCATTGCTCAGAGAAACCCCAATACCTACTACGACATTCAGACATTTCCATCATCTACTGATTCGAGCAAGAGCGTGCTGCAAAGTGCCTTTTTCTCGATTGGTGCTTGCATCAACGCATTTGTTCCTGTCGCCTGTGCTGTGCATAGATGGAACCTTTCGACTGGGAAATACGGAGGTCGGATGCGCGGCGATTGGAGCAGATGGGAACAACCAGGTGTTACCTATGGCGTTTGCATTTGTCGAGAGTGAGAACACCGAAAGCTGGTATTGGTTCTTGGAGAGAGTTCGATGCCAAGTCGTTCGTATGAGGCCCAATGTTTGTCTCATACATGATCATCATGCCGGCATGCTGAGGGCAATCGACTACCTTCGAATGGTTGGCCGGAGGGGACTTCCGGCTAGGTGGCATGATGTTCGGAGTAGGTGGTGCATGCGTCATATGGGAGCCAATTTCTACAAACAATTCAAGAACAAGCACTGATGGATCTATTCAAGAGGCTATGTGGTCAAAATCAAGAGAAAAATTCAATGAGATGTGGAGAAGGTTGGATGAGGCGACAACGAAGCAAACCGACGAGCAATCTCGTTTGCCACGAGTTGACGAGCCTGCTGTACCTCTTGGTCCATTGCATAATGACCCGCCAACAATGAGAAGGAGGTCTGCACCATCAATACGTAATTTCTCCCACTGGATAGAGAATGAACCGAAAGAAAAGTGGTCTCTGTTGTATGACACCGACGGAGCTCGATATGGTATAATGACAACGAACCGGCCGAGGTGTACAAGCTGGGTGATGCGAGGAGTTAGGGGGCTTCCATTGGTGGGTATTGTGGAATTTATCCTTCATGGCACGAGGCATATTTTAGGGATAGATTTAAGAAAATATCCCCTTTAATGGTCGATAACAAAATTGTATTTGGCAACGTGGTGACGAAATATATGCAAGACAAAATTCGAAGGCTATGAAGCACGAGTAATCCCCCAAGGAACCCAAGTTCTTGATGCGAGATCATGTGTGTCGACGGGAGAAGGCGAGGCATCAACCGTGTTCAAGCGTGCAGGAATGTGTGCTTCATGCGGATGGTGGTTGTAGCTGCAGTGTATGAAGCCGAAGCTTAGACATCGCCTTGCTCACACGTCCTTGCCGCACTGGGCTGCGGCATAGTTCCGATATTTATGTGTCACCGTACTACGGGAAAGAATCAATTTTTCATACGTGGAAGGAGAAGATATATGGTTTTGGGATATCTGGATCGTACACAACACTGCGGCCACAAGTGTTCTACATTCCGGATCCATCGAAGTTAAGGATGAAAAAGGGACGTCGTCGTCGAGACGCATCGAAACGACATGGACGAGTCCGAGGCCGGGGAAGGACCCTACGTTGCAGCAAATGCGATGAGCGCGGACATACATACAAAAATGCCCGAAGAATTCAGAAACTTCAACCGTCGAAGGTTCGGGACTTTCAGGACAGCCCTCCGATGGTAGCCGTCCATCCGGAGAAGGAACAACAACGAGGCGACCACGTCCTAGACATGCTCGTGCAGCGACTACGTCGTCCACTGCAGATGCAATGGCTTGATTATGTTGTTTGCTCCTTTTCAATCTAGTGGTGATCTGATATTTGTACTATTTGTCATGTTGTTGCCATCGTCGTGCGTGTAATATTTATCATTGTGAGACGTAAACTGTTTTATTGTTGTTGTGATACTTATATGTTGTGTTTGTAAGTTTGAATTAAGACGTGAACTTTTTATGTTGAGATATAATGGACCATTTATGTCATGTATTCATGTTGTTTTGATTTTTCTTATAAATTGCTTATTGTGTGCTTCATGTATTCATGCAGGTATGGCGGACGATACACCGGCGCTTTTCGCAGACAGGTGGACGGGCGCACGAGTCGTACTTGTCGCGGTGCGGGGTGCTCGGTGACCACCTTTCGTCCACGCCCGTCGCGTGAGTTGTTGCGTGTCGATCCGCGACACGTCCAGTGGTACGTTCAAACTCTTATCACTTATTGGACGAATACTATGCTTGATACTAATATTACACTATGTGTATGATATGCGAGTTACGTGAGTCGGCCGATCGCTCTGCCGACTCGTTGAGGCGCGTGCCCATGATCACGACCGAGGCGGACGGTTCGATGCGGACCGGTCCACGATAGCTGCTTTGGTGGATCGGTGGCGTCCGAGACGCACACCTTCCATCTTCCTTGTGGGGAGATGGCTCGACGCGGGACGTCTCCTACCGCTAGGGCTACCACTAGCCGGAGAGGGTCGGGCTGTGGACGGTGTTGGTGGATGGAGGAGGACATCACTGCGCGCTTTGCTCGGGTGATGAGGCTACGGGGCTCCCAGTGTTCGGTCGATCTACCTTTACGCGACTACGGGCCTACGAAGACTTGGATTATGCGGTTCACAGTAAGTTAACTTCAAGACTTCGATATTTTTCATTACATCGATGTTTGTTAACATGGTTTTGTCCTTTGTAGGCCGACAAGCTCCACCCCGACGCCGACGAGTACTCCGTGCGACGCTCGTTGGAGGCGTACCTTTGGTTGTTCGGTGGGTGATGTTCACCAACACGTCGGGAACACTGCGAGAGGGGCCGATCCACTACGCCGGTCGATAGCGGACGCGGATATAGGCGGCGTGCCTCGGTGGAGTTGGGGTTCGGCCGTGCTCGCAGCCACCTACCGTGGGTGTGCGACGCGTGCACGAGACAGATCCGGGAGCGATCTTCACAGTGTCCCCTTCTCTACTGTGGGCTGCGGAGCGGTTGCGATCGGCCGACCGGTCGTCGACACCTCTCCGTACGACGTAGCGCCGGCTTTCGAGAACCCGGCCGACGGGCCTACGATGGGTTCGTCTTGGTTTCGACGCAACGTAAGTAAATTGTGTTGAACAAAACTTGTAACCACTTGATTTTTTTATTGTCGCAGCGTCGTTACGCCCACGCTCGGGTGAGACGGAGCTACCGGACTTCGTGTTCGAGTTGGACCGTCTCGGCCGTACGACGTTGTCCAGGAGCCGTACACGCAGCGGGCGGTCGCAGCTCGGGCGCCTCTAGGCCTCTCGACGTTGTGCACGCGCGACTCGGCCTCGGATGACGTTGATCCCGATGGTGTACGACATCACCGTCGAGCCTCACCGCCGGCCGAGTGATGAGGCGGTTCGGACTACGCCGGGATTCCGGAGACGTGCGGTTGCCGTTCCCCACCAGGACCACCGGTGAGTATTTCTATTTCAAATGTACTACTATTGTGTCAAATTAAATGGAACTATAGTCGACCTTTGCTGTGTACGCAGGTTGTCTCGACGGGGACGGCGGGAGGCTCCCTCCGGGAACCACGTATGCAGCAATACGTGGCGGGGCGGGCGATAGCCACCGAGGAGGTGATCGGCGAGATCTACGCCCACTCCGAGGAGAACTACACCGCCTACCTTCGGTGGTACCTACCGCGGACGCGCCCGAGAGTTACCTTCACACCGGCCACGCGCGGCAACACCGGCGGCGAGTCACGGACACCTACCCGAGCACGAGACCGGGACTACTTCGTTGGGGTACGTCATGATTTGTCTGCATTAAAGCCTTTGTACGTCATTATGTTTTTTATTGGAGCGAAAAACCTAACTTGTTTTGATTTTTGTAGGCCGACGCCGCACGGGCATTGAATGCCGAAATCGACTCGGTGATGCCGAGGCGGACGTAGGCATTCACTGAACGAGGTGGAACAGAGGATGACCTTCGAGCGGATGCGGACGACGGCACGGAAGATCTTGCGGATCTTCTCGTGTCGTTCGCCGTCGACGCGGTTCCTCCACAAGGTGTTACAGTCCTCGTCCACGCGGTCCATGCCGGATGGTCACCACACGCGGCTGGTCCTTCCACGGTTAGTTCCACTCATTTTCATTGTGTCAACCCTACAACGTGATCTAACAAACCGAATGTCGCCTAGGTCCGACGCTACCGAGCGGGGATACGGCAGGCGCGAGTGGATCGTCGATCCTCGGCCTTTCGCTACTCGGCCCAGCCCGCGAGCTTTCTTTGGAGCGAGCGGATCCTCCGTTCCTCGTCCCCTCGATCGGCCGGGAGGTGAGCAAGCGTCGTCCGATGATTAGTTCACACGTGTTAGTTTAAGTCAGCGATGCTTCACATTGCTTACATACGGGAGGATTCTACTCGGCGGGGATTTTCCGGTCGGGGACTTTGTCGACGCGGGCGGGCGGGTCCGGGGAGCGACGAGGGGGTCGTACGGGCGACGACTTCGACGACTGGAGGACCCGGATCGGGACGTACTCGCCTCCTCTCGGCTCGGTGGAGCACCTCTACCACGAGCCGGGACCCGCCACAGAGACGCCGTGCCGGATGTCCGTGCTAGTCGTGGCGTGCCCCCAGACAGGACGTACTCTCGGGGGCACGTCGAGCACGGCCTAGGAGGGATAGGGGTAAGAGGCCTCGTCGGTAGGCTGTGTGCAACGGTTTGTACAAATTATAAATATTTATTTTGTGTTTGATGTTTATATATATCTATGTCATTCGTCGCACTCACATGTCACGAGATCCTACGTATCGTTATTGCATGATACTCTTACTAACGACAAAAAACTTTCGGCCCAGATTAGACACCGCACGAGACATCGCTATCGGCTTTTGCCCGTGATAGTCCTACACGATACGTCGCTATCAACTTTTGCCCCGTGATAGTCCCGCACGATACGTCGCTATCAACTTTTGCCCCGTGACAATCCTACATGATACGTCTCGATCATGTTGCCCGTGACAGGACATAAACGATACATAGATGTGAACCGTCACCTCCCCGCACTATATATTGCCTAGATCCGAATACGAGCTCTTCAAATCTGCATTCTCTTTTCTACATTTACTCCTGCAATGAGATCTTCATATCATCCATTCCTTGAGCGTCTCCATGGCGACTCCATCCTTTGAGCGGTTTTATTCCACCATGGTGTGACCGTCCGTTATGCCATTGTGGAGATGGCTGCATACTTACGTCGTCCCTCCTCGCTGAAACCGGGGGAGACGATTTTTCCAATGCGCCAACATTGATCGGGTATGGCTTATCGCACCTTGCTTTCATCTACAAAATCTTCACGTAGAAAACGCTAACTTGATTGTACATCGTGTTAACACCTCATGCGGCATATTGTCGGGTGTGCAACTTCGTTGAGTGGATAGATACGGAGAACCCACGAACCGACGGAACACGTTACTACCCACTTAGCGAAACAAGGTCGACTACCTTCAACGGAAGGCCGAGTACCAACGTCGAGTTCGCGCGAAGCTTTGGGTGGCCTATGGATCACGGTGGCACTACCCACATGGCGGGAACGTCCGGAATGCCACGTGGTCTACGTTGCCAAGTGGTAAGATCCATAAGACAAGCAACTAGAGGACAAAGATGCTTCGTGTGTCCCGAGATTGCGGATGACGATTTTGTCGTGAGTATAATTTTTCTTTCTTTAACCTTTTCGCTTGTTCCATTTTTTAACTCCGACCATAAAAATGTGCAACCGGGAGGATGTACGTCGGTGTCCATACAAAGATTGGATCGATACGGTTAAACCCGCTTCGATCGGTCGACGGTAACACAACTGAGTCCACGAACAATTCATTCGGGCTTGGATGGAGTATGAACGTCGCGTCGAAATCGCAAGCTTAGCATGGAGGAACAACCCACTTGGGTTTCCCTAAATGGTCGGAGCGTCCTATGTGCGGTTGTAGGGATCGTTGCAAGATGGCTACCTCATTTGAACCACGAACATATGGTCGGAGATATTTCATTTGCCCCAACTTAGACAACGACTTCGTTGTACGTCTTTCATTTTATCAATTATGCAAACGTCTTCGCTCTAGTGGCTCTCTAACCGATTACATGTGTTTCTTTACCGGGGCATTCAAAGAAGGTGTGGATTCACTAGGTGGATCGACAATGTCATTCCCCAATATAACGGCTTAAAAGTAGCCGAATGTGAAACTCAAAAGGAGTACAACGCCGAGAAGGAAAGAGAAAATTGATGACAAGCTTATCGCCCTTGAACGGTTCCGTAGGTAGCCGAGCCTTCACTCGTGGGGGATGAGTTAGTTGTATTGCATCATCCGTACCTAATGGGTTATGTAACACCGTGACAAACAACCGCTTAACCATTGCAACTAAGTTAACTTGGTTAAAATAATATGTTCACGAGTAATGCAAACAACATATGTACGATACCTCGAACATTTACACTTGCAACAATATTTACATTTGCATCCTTACGACGATAACATTTACATTTCAAACAATACGACAAATCACGAAGACGGTTACATTTGCAACAATACCACAAATCCAATGGATTTGTTATATTAACACAAAATACAACGATAACATTTTACATCTCAAACAACACGAGAGAGTGGGTCGATGTCGATCGGGGAAATTAGGGTTTGGGCAAAACGCCCTCGGAAGGGCGGGAATGGACCTGTAAGCACGGTGAAAAACGCCCTTGGTAAGGGCGGAAGGGGGCACTGCAAAAATGCCAGCGCGGCGGCCTTTTTGCGGGCGGCCCACGTGCACGTGAAAACGCCTTACCAAGGGCGGGAAGGGCCGCTTGCAAAAGGCCGGCCTCCTGGCATTTTTGCAGGCGGCCCCGTGCACGGTGAAAAACGCCCTTCCCAAGGGCGGGAAGGGGGCTGCCCGCAAAAATGCCACCGCGCGACGACGGCCCCGCATGGCATGCGCCACGTCGGATATTTCGCCCTCCGGGAGGCGTTTTCCCTTCACGCCCTCCCGGAGGCGGGAGGAGATTAGTTTTGAAATTTTTCAAACAGGAAGTTATTTTTGTAAATCTTTAAAAAAAATTAAAAATGCAAAAATCCGGAAAAAGACTTCCGGAAATTGGCGATCAGGGGCCATGATTTTAATTACTTTTTCATCTAAATTAATCGTTTAAATAATCTTTGAATTTTCATAAATACTTTCAATGCTTAAATAGTTAAAAAATCCACGAAAATAGTTGGACACTTGAAAGTATTTACTAAAATTTTATCTAGCTGGGTTAATGATAATTTTATTTATTTAAGTAATTACTAAAATATTCTTTGTATTATTAAAATTAACAATTCACCTCTAAAAAATCGATAAAATTTTAGAGATTCTATTTAATCATGAAGAATTCAATAAAAATTAAATCCACCCCTCTTTTATTTAGGAAATTTATTTTCCATATTTACTTATCTTGTAAATTAATGAAATTTATTATAAATTCTAGAAATGATATTTAATTTATTAAAAATATTTTCAATGCACAATTTGATGTTCAATTTTCATAGATTTTTATTCAAACACTTCCTTTCATTATTAAATAATTTTTCGAAATTCTTTTTTTCACAATGATTTGTTTTTAGGTGATTTTTAGGGTGTGACACCGGTGAATGTATTTTTTTCGTTGGTGGCATTGGCTTTATTCGTCGCTATCTTTGATGCCCCTTGCTCAGACGACTTGTATACAGCAAATGCATTCCAATGGTCCCTCAGCTTGGGGTATTTGTCAAAGTCTAGTGTTTGGTCGTTCATGACATATGTGTTGTACAAGTTTTTCTTCAATGTTTGAAACTGTGTGGCCATCTTCTTTAGAACCCACTCTTCAGTTTGGACTATTGTGCCTTAGGGATCTGGAGAGTGAAGGTCTCGAGCAAGGTTGTCCACAACATATCCTTCTCTGACTGTGGGAGATAAGTTTGTTCACTGTTCGACCGTGTTCTCTTCCAATTCTATATGCTGATCGGCATATGATCCCTCCACCTTTTTTGTGAAACCTCGTTTTCCATGTGCCTTCTTTGAGGAACCAATGTTCAGTTGTCCCTCCTCTTGGTCCTCCTCATTTCCCTCCTGTGTGTTCCCCCTCGTGTTCCTCCTCGTTTCAACCCTCATTCATGTACTGCCCTCAATCCTCTTGATCGTCCAGCATGTAGTACTGGCTGCTACCCTCATTGACGGTGTCTAAGAAGAACCTTTCATCATCTGACTCTCCCATCTGTTCGTAATATTAAATAATACAGAAAATGAGTATACATACAAAAGGTGCTTGGTATATTTACATACTTGTCGTTTTATAACACTCGTCGTTTTGGACAAGACTAAAGTCAAATTTTAGTCTCCTTGACTATGAAGAACTTCTAAATTCACTTGCTTAAGATATATGCAACCTATACATATGTAGTAATTAATAATTAATATGTAAGCAATAACTAACTTACTAATTCATTTACTTATGTACGCATGAACAATTATGCATTGTGTATGCAATAATTAATTAAACCAAGTATGTACGAAAAGAGTTGCATGTAATTAGTCGGCATACGTCATATATAATATAAAAATTGTCTATTTCATATAACATGCCTTAGTGTTGGTTGGCGGCCTTGAGACCATGGAACCTGGAGCGTTGCCCGCATATGCAGCTGGACCACGTAATTCTGACAAGAAAAACAATCATTAGTTAAACATGTACATTGGTGAACTAAAACATAACACAAAGATATTATAATGTATTCTTCTTATTTCTAACAATTTTAATGATTTTTAAAAGGACTTAATTGCAGCTCATATTTTAAATTAGATATATTTTTTCAATTTTTAATGTATTTTTAAAATTTTATAAATATATTTAAAGGGGGTACTAAAAGGTGGGCTCGGCCTGTCAGTACCCCCAACGGTGCCCTGGCCTGCAGTCTTTCTTTGTGTCGCACAATATCTGACCAAGATCGTCTACACTGTCATTTTCTACAGCACCTTCATCTGCCTCACCTGTTGTACCATCTACAAATCAGCTGTATTGAGCCTAGTCCAGAATGTTGTCGTCTTCTTTTTTATCTTCTTCCATTGCAATCCCTAACTCTCCTCCGAGGTCCAAGAATTATAGCTAGGCATGAATCCCGATTGCAGCAAGTGGATATGAAGAATTCTTGATGTAGAATATTGCTTCTGATTTTTGCAGTTCTTACATGGACAACATATAAAACCCTTAGGCTTGTGGGCATCGACCACACTCAAAAATATAATGCACGCCATCAATAAACTCCTTCGACCGTCGGCCCGCGGTATACATCCATTGCCGGTTCATCTACATCAAATAAAGAAATTTAAAGGAAGTCAGTGAAAGTGAAAATAATTAAATAAGCATTTACTAATTTAATACATCGTAATTAAACTCAAAAGTTGAGTGGATGGAGAACCGTGTCCATCATAAACTCAAAAGTCCACGGTGTACATCCATTGCTAGTGGACGAGGGTGTTCGAGCTACTCGATGGCACAAGGCCCCAAAAAATTTGAGGCCCCCACGAGAGCAAAGACTCCGCAAGCTGCCTGTTTACCTCTCGCCAAGACGTGTGTAGTTTTCATTTATTTTTTTACTATTCCCATAGTTTTTACCTATTTTACATATAGTGCCACACACTAATTTTTCTATTTTCTAGTATCTATTGTTTTTTCCTTCATTTTTCATTCTTTTTTCCTGAATTTTCTATTCTTTTTCCTTCATTTTATATAATTTTCCTTTGCTGCCTTTTTTCTTGACATTTTAATCCTATGTCTCTAAAATTATGAAGTGCTCTTATATCCTCTAAAATTTTATTCTCTCTCATCATTTTCCATATATTTTTGAGAGAGAATGACGTATAGAAACATAGCTAGAAATATAATATGTTAACCATACATCAATAGAGGATGAAGTTGCTAGCCTTTTAGTCCCCTTCAATTTGTGTAATATCACCAAAAAACTTTCACCAAAAATTTTGGCAGCACCTCTCTTAGCTTCCTCCTCTTTGGCAGCAATGGCTCGGGCTAGAGGAGGAAGAAAGACTAAAAACGTATGTACTATGTTTAGTACCGGTTGGAGTCACGAACCAGTACTGAAGATAAACACAGGTACCGGTTGGTGTCTCCAGCCTGTACTAATGTGTTCAGCATCTTTAGTACCGGTTGGTGACTCCAACCGGTACTAAAGTATTGATCTTTAGTACTGGTTGTTGTCACCAACCAGTACTACAAATCTCCTGCAACCTTGACAGGGTCTAAAAAAGGGGAACCGGTATTAAAAATCAACTTTAGTCTGGTTTGGTGACACCAACCGGTTTGGTTCGTATTTAAGATGAGATATTTGTGTTTTTATCAATCGACGAAAGATCAGTTCTCTAGTAGTGCAGCCCCATACCTAGAACTTAGATAAACCGAAGCTGGAGACATATATATATATATATAGATATATAATAAGTAAGATAAACCTAAGATGTACTAGTAGAACAAGTCCTCATCGTCTTCCTTGTGAACCTAAATAAATAAATAATAATCATAAGGTAATAGTTGGCTTCACCGGTATGCTTATACTCTCAATTATCCTGGTAACGTCAGAGTGGATCTTATTGATGACGTCGGCGGATTGGGACACACTACTACGGGAAAGGACATTGGTGTCGATTGGAACTCGGTTGTGGATGATGTGGGTACCAGGTACCCACATGGCCTACATATCTGACTACAGATAGGAGAGGGGGTTAGATCAATGTATTATGTAATAGAGTAGGATTCAGTCGTATTGTTGTCTTGTGTTCTATGGTAGAGCCTAGAGTCCCGATTGAGTACTACCATCTAATAGATTAGGAAACTAATACCATGTCCGGCTAGGTTTTCCTCTTTGTAACCCTGCCCTCCAACCTATATAAGATGGGTAGGGAGCCCTCCAAGGGCATAGATAGAACAATACCCACAATTAGATCGTCAGATCAATATACATACATCTACAATCTCCAAACAGGATTAGGGTATTACCTCTCGAGGGCTTGAACATGTCTAAATCCTTGTCTTCAACATACATCTACTTTTAGGTCTCGTGCGCTACCCTCTTTTATTATTGCCGATTTCCAGAATAGATAGTTGGTGCGCCAGGTAGGGGTTGCACCGAGTTTCCTGCCGACAAGTGCGATGGAACCAATCTCTGACATCGCTGGATTTGTCTTCGCCCAAGTCTCCCAAACACCGGGAAGGCTTGCGCCAAGTTCATTCTCTCCATCTTGGATTCAATCTAGCCGAGGAGATCAGTCTCAGCAAGTTTGATGATTTAATCTTCGACACCACTAGGTTTTTTCCCTTTCATCTTATCATTGTTTATTAAATTGATTTTTTAATCTCAGATTAATCTCTTGTTGTTTTTTATTGCTGTTCGCATATAATTACGCAGCACTACTGAGAAGATTGATGTCGGTCATGGACTCGTGGCATCGCTATGCGGTCAATCGGCCACAAGCCTACTCCACCGTTGCTATTCTTGATGGCAACATCATCTTCATCGTCGGCTGCCTCCGCCACCGTCGACTAGTGCCTTAGCCTACACGGCTGGCCTATTACGCCGCTATTGTTGGGCATCTTCATCTTCACCAACCGGCCACCTTCGCCGTCGACTGGTATCTTCACCTATACGGCTGGCCTATCATGCCGCCGTCGATCAGCCACCTTCCCCGCCGCCAACTGGTGTCTTCGCCTATATGGCTTGCCTATTATGCCGCCACTGATGGGCGTTTTCATCTTCACCAACTGGCTGCCTTCACCTTCGTTGGCTAGTGTCTTCGCCTACACGACTGGCCTATTACACCGCCGCTAATGGGCATCTTCATCTTCATTGACCGGCCGCCTTCATCGCACCGATTGGTGTCTTCGCCTATACGGCTGGCCTATTATGTCGCCGCTAATGGGCGTCTTCGTCTTCACTGACCGGCAGCTTTCATCGTCATCGACTGGTGTCTTCGCCTACATGGCTTGCCTATTACGCCGCCGCTGATGGGCGTCTTCATCTTCATTGTCAGCCACTTCCGCCATTGCCGATTGGTTTCTTCGCCTCCACGTTTGGTGGATTCCACCGCCGTTGTTGATCGTGACTTTGTCTTCATTGTTGGCAGCCTCCACGGTCGCCGACTGGTTTCTTCGCCTCGACGGTTGGTGGATTTCGCCATCATTGCTGATGGTGACATCGTCTTCACCATCGGTCGCTTCCGTCGCCACCGACTGGTCTTGTCGCTTCCATGGCTACGCATCTTCGCCACATTGTTGGGCGACATTGTCTTCATCGCCAGCTTGCTCCGCTGTCATTGCTGGGTGTCATCGTTTTCACTACCGTCCATGGTTGGTGTCTTTGTCGCTTTTGATGGACGACCTTCTCCCCACATCGGCTACCTCTGCCATCACCGAGGGAAATACCAAAAAGCTAAGTCATCATTAATTTTGTTCTTTATATGATATTTTGTTTTTCCTCTGCCTAACTACCTGAACTGGTTCTCCCTTGAGTAGTGAGTCAGGGGCTACAGATGTTATATCATATTTTTGCAACAACTTTATAATACTTATCTTGATTGCTTGCAAATAAATCCGAATAAAAAAGTGTCGAGTAGTGAAGCTCGAGTAGTGTTGACGGATGGTTGCCATGAGTCGATTCCTAGTACTCAGGGGCTTGTCGATTAGAGTGTATAACGCAAGGTGCTATGTACTACTCAGAAAAAAATCAAAAGCATAAAGATAAAATAATTTGTTTTCAAGTCTTAACAATTGCAAAAGTACCCGAGTAACACAAATTCTAATCTGTGAAGCTTTGTTCCGTGAAAGACGAACTCATTTACTCATACGCATGTCTAGGAAGTGCCATGAGCCGACACCCGATGCTTGGGGGCTATGACTAGTCGGGCAGAATGCTTAAACGTAAGGAGTCAACTACATAGGGAATTAAAATCGATAAGAGGAGAAATACATATTTATAAATATTTTAAAAGGCTTGATTTTTTCTCAAGTACTATTTTTGCATCAAATACTACTTATCCTATGTGTTTATACTGCAGGATCCAAATCCAGATATACATAGTAGGGATTCATGGCCATAAGCTTATATCCTACGCTCCAAGAATGGATCAGTCCGTATAATACCATCAGCTTGCCTCCGCCACCACTGACTGGTTTCTTCGCCACCACGGTTGGTGGATTCTGCTGCTATTGCTGATGATGACATCGTTTCACTGTTGGTCACCTCCGTCATTGCCGACTGGTTTCTTCGTCACTACGATTGGTGGATTCCACCGCCGTTGCTGATGGCGACATCATCTTCACCATCAGTCACCTCCGTCGTCGCCGACTAGTTTCTTCACCACTACGGTTGGTGGATTCCGCCACCATTGCTGACAGTGACATCATCTTCACCGTTGGCTGCCTCGGCCACCGCCGGCTGGTTTTTTTGCCACCACGGCTGGTGGATTCCGCCGTTGTTACTTATGGTGACATCATCGTCACTGACTGGCCGCTTTCGTCGCTGCCGACTGGTGTCTTCGCCTACATGGCTGGCCTATAACGCCGCTGCCGATGGGCATCTTCCTCTTCACCGACCGACCGCCTTCGTCATCCCCAATTGGTATCAAAGCTATCATGGTTGGCCTATTACGCCACTATTATTAGGCGTCTTCATCTTCACTACCGGCTTGCCAACTGGTATCATTGTCTTCATGGCTAGCCTATTACACCACCGATGGTTGTGTTCATCTTCACCACCGGCTGCCTCCACCGCCGTCGAATGGTGGCTTCACCTTCATGGCTATGCGTCTCCACCACCGTTGTTGGGCGTCTTTGTCTTCACCAACCGACCACCTTAGTCATCGCCAACTGGTGTCATTGTCTTCATGGTTGGCCTATTACACCACAGTTGGCATATATTTGCTTTTAGCGAGATGCGCGTGATTAAATACCCAATACCTTTAAAATCCTTTTTTATCGGTTGTTACACAACTCTTTTATAAAAGTTGGTACAATGCAATTTAAAAAGATGGCAAACAGTGAAGCTTATATATAGCTTTAATATTAACTTTTTTATGTATAAAAGTTAAACATTGTTTGGGTTTTTTACAAACCAATTGATTGGATACTATATCATTGCTTTAAGCCACATATGTGTGCATTTTTTTAAAAGACCAATATTATGATTTAGACTGATAATAATATTTTTGGACATTATACAGGTGGTTGGTAAATTTATTTTTTATTGACTCGGATTTTACACCATATATGCCATGTATTTTTAGGTGTGGTGAAGCTGTGTGTCTTATAGGGACTTCAGCATATTTGTTTTTGCGATATATGCACGGTATGAACCCAATACCTTGAAAATCCTTTATTTGGTGCATAAATGCTTTTTTTTGTTGAAGTCATCTGCTATACCACCTTTAAAGGTGACCAATAGCGTGCTTCCATGGCTTCTATAACTGACTTCCTTTCTATAAGAGTTAGGTGCTATTTGGTATCATTTTGAAAGACGCGGTTGGCCTAGTGCTACGCACATTCTATACACAGTTGGCTTAACACTACATGATTATTTTTTATGTCGCAGTTGGTCTTGAGCTATGTGCATTATAACTTTAAGATGTGGTTGCCCTAGGGCTACACGCATTATATTCTTAAGCCGCGGTTGGCCCAGAGCTACGCACATCATATTTTATGCAGTCGGTGTATCACTCGGGTCATGTTACTCGAGGATTCACACTAGATATGCTATAAATTAATATTTAAGCCACTTGGCTAGCTAAAATTTTAGTTCTTGAATATATGTTTAGTTGTTTCCCACTAAGCACATAGTCGGGGGCTACACCTATTATGTGCATCTATTTGATGCACCTATTTATTCATCTATTTGATGCACCTATCTATTTAATTTATTTCACGAGCCCTCCATAGCCTCTGTGTAAGATATCAAAATGAGGACTCGAGAACTGAAGGGTTACGCGGAGGCAATGATAGCTAATAACAAAAAATTCTACCGCGCAAACCAGGAACCTTGCAAGTAAGGGTCGATAGATTGTTACCGATTGGAGTAGAGTGCAGCGGATATAGCTCATCAAGAGCTATCCGATCCGGAACAGTACTGGCCGATCACAGCCGATTTTGACCATAGCCGATTCTCGAGTCACCTGATCACAGTCTATCCGACTATAGCCGATTTATCGATGCCACAGCCGATCCGACCATAGCCGATTCGCTGAGTCGCCCAACTGCGCCTGCCTTGCTCCGATGCGCCCGATCGCAGCCAATTCGCAGCCATCGAATATAAACGCAATGTAGCAGTGCCTCTACCGGTATCCACATGTCCAGAGATAGAACGCCTAACACCCGTGTGCTAGCACAAGATGCAAGGCTAGGGTTTGGCTCGGGAGTGGGAGGGTTCCCGTGGAGATTGATCTTGCCACCAGCTAAAGCCACGCGTGTTGTATTCTGTTGTGCAAAACCTATATCACAGCTCTCCACCCCTCACCCCTTATATATAGAGTTGGCCGACTGGGTCTAGAGGCCCATCGGGACTCTATTTTGAATCGGATCCCATCCGAATCTCATAGATTTGGCCGGCCGGACTTCGTAAGACCATATGACTCTATATTAAATCGGATCTTATCCAAATTGAGCCATATTCGAGTCCAACTCGAATGTCTGTTCTATCCCCTTAAGCGTGCGACCTGTTGGTTCAAGTATACTCGGTTTTGGCTCGAGTCCAACTCAGCCGACTGTCAATAGCGGCGCCTAGCAGCACATATTGACACCATAGTATACAAGAATATAATATCAGCTCTGAACCGACTAATGACACATTAATTCCTGTAGTGTCTCATGGTGGGTCTATCCAACAATGTGTTCTCTAACACTTGTCCACGTATATTGATTTGGTATCTGTCACGCCCAGAAATTCACACCAGAATTTCTGCAGCTAATTTGTGCATTACATCCTCATCCAGGCATCAGCCGAGGTACACAAATCGACGTTATTGATAACACAGAATCCTCATCTTAGAAACAATATAAAAGAGTTACACAAATGCAGCGGAAAGGAAAAAAAACTGACTTAAACTAAACTTGACACGAGCGAAGCGGAACACCAACTCCACAGCTAAACCTTGACGAGAACAAGCCTACACCTCCTCGGAGACCTCGAGCTCAACCTCTAGCACTGAAGGGGGAAAAATGAAGCAAGGCTGAGTACAACCACAGTACTCAACAAATCACACCGGAAAAAGGGGACATGATGCAAGATAGATAACAAGGAAGGGTTAAGGGCTCAATTTGCATAAACAACATTTGCAGAATATATTAACAATATTTGAAGACAGTAAAACAGTAGTAATATTTAAGCGGTATTAAATAAACACTATCCAACGCTCAAACCACGTTGCAACAGGCCCATCCATCCACCTGCACTAGTCATACTTCAACATTTCATTCAAATAAATAAATGAGACTAATCAAGGTGAATCTGGTCGATCGCCCGTAACCGTGGGCACGGCTATTCGAATAGTTTTTACTCTGATCAGAGGTGTACAACTGTACCCACAAGACACAATCCCACAACACGTTACCGTGTGCCGGTGCACCACCATGGTGCCCCGGAAAGGAACTGTGACAGGACCCTTCACATAACCCCCTCTAGTCAATCGTACCACACCAAGGTTTCGCCCCCATTCCCATCGGGCAATGGGCAGCCCCCTCTAGTGCCACGGTGAATCCGGAAGCTGATCAACCCTTAAAACCGGGGCCGACCCAACCCCATCACGCCCACCCTCTGCGGGATACGTCGACTAGAGACGGCTACGCTACGTGACCACCATTACCCATGCGGCTTGTGGTATGCACGGCATTTCTTCCGGGTTTCCGAGAACCGGTCCTTAATCGTCATGAGCACGCTAACCAAAGTCCAACCATGTGCTCACGACCCACCTTTTTCATAAATCAATATTATTAGAGACATGCTCACAACTTAACATCATCTGAGGTTTAACTTTCGGTAATGAAACTTGATTAGTGTGATTCCCTTAAGTGAGCTAGTTGTGCTAAGCATAGTTAAGCAAACCTTAATCTAACATCTAGTCATATTAGACCCCAAGTTATCAATGGTATAAGGTAAACAATCCTATGGTTGAGTACAATAGGTATAAACATCCCATAAAATGACATTCTTAAAACATATGCAGCATTTGAAGGAAAAAGAGATATTTACATAAAATAGGTACAATATGGTCAATGTAAGGTATGACTTGCCTTGCTCGGAGACCGAGGAACCTCGGCGACTACTTCGAAGAGAACGGGCTCGCCGGAAAACTCGGGATCTACACGACAAACAAAGCACTCAACAAACACCCTAGAAAGTCTACTGAAACAGCACTGAAAAGTATTTTTAATGGATTCTTGACATTTTTTGGATTTAATGAAATTTGAATGGGCTAAAACGAAGCTCGGATTCAAAAGATATGAATTTTAGAAGTTTAATTGTGATTTTTAACTAAACTGAAAAGATTAAAACGATTTATTGCGCAATTAAGCCCCGGTGACGCAAGCATGGCGCAAGCGGTAGGGCGACGTCGCGGGCGCAAGCGCCGCGCAAGCGGCGCGGGCGCGGTCCACGGTGGACCGAGTCCACGGCGGCGACGGAGAGAGCGGGGCACGTGGCGCGCATCGGGAAGGGGTGGCGGCGATCGGACGGCGACGGCCTTGCGCGCGAGGGACGGTCGGATCCGCCCGATCCGAAGGATCGGACGGTGCGGATCGCGGCTAGGGTTAGGGTTCGGGCGGCGGCCGAGGCGGACACGCGGCAACCATCGGGCGCGGCGGCCGGATCGAACGGCGACGGATCGATCACGATCGGACGGTGCGGATCCGCCCGATCCAAAAGATCGGACGGCGCGAGAGAGCGGCGCTAGGGTTAGGGTTTGGGCGGCGGCGGCTCGAGCTCGCCGCCGGCCATGGCCGCGTGGCGGCCGGCCGGCCTCCGGCGACACCGGCGACGGCGGCGGAGGGTGCCGCGGGTGCGGGAAAACACGGCGGAAGGCGGAATGATGCGCGTGGAAGCGGTTCGGGAGGAGACCGAAAAACCGAAAAGGAAGAAGGCGGCGGCGCACTCACCGGCGACGGAGACGACGACGATGGCGACGGCGGGTTTTGGGGCTAGCGCACGGGGAACCAAAGGGGAAACGCGCGGCGATGAAGGGGGAGTTTTATAGGGGTACAACGGGGCCGAAACAAACACGGAAACGGCGCGAATTCCTTGCCGTTGTTCACGGAATCGGAGAGAGGGAAACAATCGGCACGGATTCCGCGTGGATAGGGTTTCCATCGGGCGCGGGGTTTGCGGGGATGGAAACGGCGTCGCGAGATTGAGCCGGCACGGGGCCGACGTGGCTCGGATTCAAACGGAAAGGAGCGGAAAGGCGGCGCGCATGGCGGGCGGCGGCGGACCGGCCGGGCGCGGGGCGGAAACCTGATAGGCGGGACCCACTGTCGGTGCCTCGCGGGCGAGGATGCTCCGCGGACTTGCGCGACGCGCGGCGGGCGTCGCGGGCCTCGGCCCACGGCCGAAGGGCGCGCACGCGCGAGGCGGCTTGGGCCGGGGAGGGGACCGGGCCGGCGGCCCAAGGGGAGAGCGGAACACTGTGCGGCCTGTACGGAAAAGAAAAAAAAAAAGGGAAAAGGATTTTGGGGCTTAATTAATTCCTGATTTCTTATTTAATTGATTAAAAATACTTGGAGTGCTCTAAAAATTCCAGTAAAAATCTCGTTAGCGTATTTTGACATGCGAGAATTCAAGAAAAATCCTACCATGTCGTTTCCATTTATTAATTGCATTTTAAAACTATAGGTTGACTCCAGGTTAATTTCGAAATTCCGATTATTTCAGGTAAATTATTTAAATGAATTAGAGAAAAACCCGGGTGTGACAACCTACCCCCTTAAACGGAATCTCGACCCAGAGATTCGGAGGTACGCGAAAAGGTGCGGGTGTTCGGCCTTTAGCTCATCTTCTCGTTCCCAAGTAGCTTCCTCTTCGGAGTGATGAGTCCATTGAACCTTGCAAAACGATAACCTTGTTCCGAGTCCTTCTCTCACCGACCTCAAGGATACGTGCGGTCTCTCCACATAGGTTAAGTCCTCTTGGATTTCGATCGGTCCGGACTTCTGTTCTTCGGTACCCTTAAACACTTCTTTAAGCTGGGACACATGAAACACGTCGTGAATACCGGTCATGTGGGAGGAAGCTCCGGTGATAGGCCACTTCTCCTCGACGTTCCCGAATCTGTATGGTCCCACGAAACGTGGTGCCAACTTACCTTTGGTTTGGAAACGGTGTACTCCCGGAGTGGTGTAACGCGAAGATACACAAAATCCCCTGCTTCAAAAGCGAGATCTCTTCGACGATTATCTGCATAGCTCTTCTGTCGGGACTACGCAATCTTCAACCTTTCCCGAATCGCTCGGACCTTTTCCTCTGCTTTCACTTATTACTTCGTGCCAAACAGCGGCGCTCACCGTCGATCCCGAATAGGGGTGTGCGGCATTTCCGTCCATACGTGCCTCATACGGTGCCATTTGAATGCTGGCCGATAAGCTGTTGTTGTAAGAGAATTCGCATAGGGCAAGCTTTTGTCCCACGCTTTTCCAAAATCGAGCGCGCATGCTCTCGGCATGTCTTCCAAAATCTGATTCACTCTCTCGGTTTGACCGTCTGTTTGCGGATGATAGGCCGTGCTAAAATTCAAACGGGTACCGAGCTCTTCCTGCAACTTCTTCCGAACTTGGAAGTAAAGCGACTTCCCCTATCGGACACGATCTTCTTAGGCACGCCATGCAAACACATGATCCTTGCGAGATAAAGCTCGCTAGCTTCTTCCCGAGTAGGTAGTATGTCGGTATGAAGTGGGTCACCTTGGTGAGTCGGTCCACCACGACCCAAATTGAGTCATATCCGACGTTGTGCGGGGTAAACCCGTGATGAAATCCATTCCAATTTCTTCCCATTTCCATTCGGAATCGAAGTGGTTGCAACTGATCCGGCGGGCCGTTGATGTTCGCCTTAACCCGACAAACATCACAAAGTGCAACAAACTCGCTATCTCCCTCCTCATGCGACCCACCAAAACTTTTCTTTAAGATCTTGATACATCTTTTGTTGCCCGGGTGAATTGAGTATTGGGTTTGGTGAACTTCCGTAAGGATCATTTTTTTCAAATCCTTGTCTTCTGGCACACACAATCTCTTTCCCATCCAGATTGTGCCATGTTCGTCCTCTGTAAAACCACGAGCTTTTTCGACTCTCATGTTCTTCTTGAGTTCAGCCATCTCGGGATCTGATGCCTGAGCAGCCCGAATTTGATCAATGAGAGTGGGTTGGGCTTCCGAGCAGCCACAAAACCGAAATCCACCACTCGTAGATTTAGACTCTCGAATTCCTACCGCAACGGTCACACATTCCTTCGACACGAGGGTGGTGCGGTAACTCTTTCGGCTTAGTGCATCCGCAACCACATTAGCTTTGGCGGGATGGTAATGTATCCCTAAATCATAATCTTTGATCGGTTCCAATCATCTTCTCTCGTCGGAGGTTTAAATCCGGTTGGGTGAAAATGTACTTAAGACTTTTGTGATCCGTATACACTTCACAACGATTACCAATTAGGTAGTGTCGCCAGATCTTCAGTGCATGAACCACTGCGGATAACTCCAGATCATGAGTGGGGTAGTTGTTTTCGTGTGGGCGCAATTGACGAGATGCATATGCGACCACTTTGCCTTCTTGCATCAACACACATCCCAACCCTTGGCGAGATGCATCACAATAAACTTGGAAGTCCTTTCTTGGGTCGGGCAAGTATCAACACCGGTGCAGACACCAACTTCCTCTTGAGCTCTTCAAAACTCTTGTTGCATTCTGCTGACCACTTAAACTTCTCATCTTTCTTCAACAGTTGAGTCATCGGCTTGGCGATTTTGGAGAAGCTCTCAATGAAGCGGCGGTAGTAACCGCGGTCCAAGGAAACTTCGGATCTGCGTAACCGTTTTAGGCGGGGTCCACTTGGTAACGATTCCACATTTCGGATCCACGGCTACTCCTTGGGCATTCACAATGTGGCCGAGGAACCGTACCTTCTTTAACCGAAAGCACACTTGCTAAACTTGGCGTAGAGTTGATGATCTCTCAACTTCTCGAGTACTATCCGAAGATGTTGCTCATGATCCTCCTCTGACTTAGAGTAGACCAAAATGTCGTCGATGAACACCACCACGAATTTATCCAAGAACTCCATAAACACCTTGTTCATCAGGTTCATAAAGAAAGCCGGTGCGTTGGTTAACCCAAACGACATGACCGTACACTCGTACAGGCCATACCTGGTGGTGAAGGCGGTCTTGGGAATGTCCTCTTCCCGAATTCTCAACTGGTGATAGCCCGATCGTAGGTCTATCTTAGAAAATACCTTGGCCCCTTTGAGTTGATCGAATAAATCATCAATCCGTGGTAGGGGATACTTGTTCTTGATAATAACCTCATTGAGTGCGCGATAGTCGACACACATCCTCTTGGTCTTGTCTTTCTTTTCCACGAAAATCACCGGAGCACCCCAAGGCGACGTGCTCGGCCGAATATACCCTTTTTGCAACTGTTCATCCACTTGCTTCTTTACTTTGGCCAACTCGTTGGCTCCCATCCTATACGGCCTCTTGTGTATTGGGGCGGTCCGGTACTAGATCAATCCGGAATTCAATTTCCCTTTTGGCGGCATCCGAGTTAAGTCTTCGGGAAAACTTCGGGTATTCTCGATGATGGGGATATCCTCAAACTTCACGGGGTCTTGGCCGCCATTTCGGACGATTCCCGGTGGAAACATGATTCAAACTTGCTACGGGCTTGACTTGCATGGGAGAGCGAAAAACAATTCTTTCTCCTTTCATATTGATTAAAGTAATGGTGCGACTAGCGCAAGTCAATTACTCCCTTATGTCGGACAACCAATCCATCCCAAGGATGACATCTATGCCTTTGGTGAAGGAGGATGAGGTTGGCTAGAAACATAGATCCTTGGATTTCTATGGTCACCGAGGGACAATGCGAGTGGTCTCCAAGTGGTTTCCGGGGTTTGAACCCGCATAGGTATCTTAAGTCCCACTACGACAACCCATGTGCCCCAACAAATTGCTTTGAGATAAAAGAATGTGTAGCGCCGAGAATCAAATAATACTGTGGCGGGAGTATAGTTTACAGAAACATACCCAGTATAACTTCGGGAGCGGTGCAGTGCTTCCTCGGCGGACGCATGGTTGACTCGAGCTGGATGAACCTTGGCCCGGCGCGTCTTGGCTTTGGACACTTGTCCGCAAAATGCCGGGATCACCACGGTTGAAACGGACTCGGCTTTCCTCCGAGTCCTTCCTTGGAGGTGGTGGGTGGATATTCTTTGGGATGGCGCCGTTGGAGGCGCGGGCTGGAGATACGCTGTTGCTGACCACTACCACTACTGTCAGTTTGGAAATTCCCTGGGTGATAAGGTCGATGCTGACGAACAATCATGGTGGTAGGTCCACTCTGACTTCCAGGCATGAAACGCGGCCTCTGCTGATTTTCCCGCTGTTGAGGGGGTCGTGGATGGAATACTTTTCTCTTCTTGATCATCTTGTTGCGCGATCTTCTGTCGAATGGCCTTGTCAACCAGCTTCTCAAAGTTAGCATATTCTCGGAGATAAGCTTGTCCGTGAGTTCATCATCCAAACTAGCCAAAAACTTTTCCCGCCTCTCTGCATCAGTGCGCACATCTTCTGGGGCATAACGGGCAAGACGATTGAACTCGTGCAGATACTCGGTAACTGATCTGTTACCCTGCTCCAGAGAACGGAACTTACGCTTTTTTCGTGCAACTATTCCCGCAGGAATGTGTGCGGTCCCGAAACGCGACGAAACTCTTCCCTGTAAGCTCGCTCCGCCGGCGAGTAACCAAGTAGTTGTCCCACCAAGCTGAAGCAGGACCCTGTAACTGATGAGTGGCAAACGAGAGTGCATCTGATCCAGTCCTTTGAGCACGGTGCACATGTGACCGAAGGTAGAGTCATTCTCCTCTGCCGTAGACTTGAATGCACTGACCTCTGAGGAACTACCTCGACGGGGATGGTAGCGGTAGGAGGAGGTGCGAAGGTCAGCATCATGCAGCTCCCTCATCCTGGCTAACATCGGGTAGGCGGCTTCTTGACAAGCGTGATCGACGTGCCTCCGGAAGCTGTGACCTCCATGTTGGGAAGACACGTCCCCACGAACCCGTGTACCTCCAACCGAACACGGTAGGGCAACTCGCCACTGAGAGGCGCAACTGTTGTATACTCCGGTGCTTCAGGATATCCAATTGCAAGGGCCATACGCGCCGCCTCGCGCAACGAAGCTGTCATCCCTTTTCCGCAGTGCGTCGGGGAACCCGCCATCTATAGAAACAAAGGAGTGGGAAAATCAAAACATGCTCAAAACCCACGACCAACATCCCATTTTCGCAATTCCTAATCCCTAGATCGACTCCACTTTTCAAAACACCCCTTTTTTTCAAAACATATGCACATGAAAAGAATTAGAGGGCTCTTAAGGTTTCCAGTTGGCTTGTCCTACAGTCACAGGAAGGCTCTGATACCAACTTGTCACGCCCAGAAATTCACACCAGAATTTCTGCAGCTAATTTGTGCATTACATCCTCGTCCGTGCATCACCGAGGTACACAAATCGACGTTATTGATAACACGTAATCCTCGTCTTAGAAACAATATAAAAGAGTTACACAAATGCAGCGAAAAGGAAAAAACCGACTTAAACTAAACTTGACACGAGCGAAGCGGAACACCAACTCCACGCTAAACCTTGACGAGAACAAGCCTACACCTCCTCGGAGACCTCGAGCTCAACCTCGGCACCGAAGGGGGAAAAATGAAGCAAGGCTGAGTACAACCACAGTACTCAACAAATCACACCGGAAAAAGGGGACATGATGCAAGATAGATAACAAGGAAGGGTTAAGGGCTCAATTTGCATAAACAGCATTTGCAGAATATATTAACAATATTTGAAGACAAGAAACAGAGTAATATTTAAGCAAGTATTAAATAAACACCGTCCAACGCTCAAACCACGTTGCAACAGCCCATCCATCCACCCGCACTAGTCATACTTCAACATTTCATTCAAATAAATAAATGAGACTAATCAAGGTGAATCTGGTCGATCGCCCGTAACCGTGGGCACGGCTATTCGAATAGTTTTTACTCTGATCAGAGGTGTACAACTGTACCCACAAGACACAATCCCACAACACGTTACCGTGCACCGGAGCACCACCATGGTGCACCGGAAAGGAACTGTGACAGGACCCTTCACATAACCCCCTCTAGTCAATCGTACCACACCAAGGTTTCGCCCCCATTCCCATCGGGCAATGGGCAGCCCCCTCTAGTGCCACGGTGAATCCGAAAGCTGATCAACCCTTAAAACCGGGGCCGACCCAACCCCATCACGCCCACCCTCTCTAGGATACGTCGACTAGAGACAGCTACGCTACAGACCCAGCCATTACCCATGCTGGCTTGTGGTATGCACGGCATTTCTTCCAGGGTTTCCCGAGAACCGGTCCTTAATCGTCATGAGCACGCTAACCAAAGTCCAACCATGTGCTCACGACCCACCTTTTTCATAAATCAATATTATTAGAGACATGCTCACAACTTAACATTATCTGAGGTTTAACTTTCGATAATGAAACTTGATTAGTGTGATTCCCTTAAGTGAGCTAGTTGTGCTAAGCATAGTTAAGCAAACCTTAATCTAACATCTAGTCATATTGGACCCCAAGTTATCAATGGTATAAGGTAAACAATCCTATGGTTGAGTACAATAGGTATAAACATCCCATAAAATGACATTCTTAAAACATATGCAGCATTTGAAGGAAAAAGAGATATTTACATAAAATAGGTACAATATGGTCAATGTAAGGTATGACTTGCCTTGCTCGGAGCGAGGAACCTCGGCGACTACTTCGAAGAGAACGGGCTCGCCCGAAAACTCGGGATCTACACGACAAACAAAGCACTCAACAAACACCCTAGAAAGTCTACTGAAACAGCACTGAAAAGTATTTTTAATGGATTCTTGACATTTTTCTGGATTTAATGAAATTTGAATGGGCTAAAACGGAGCTCGGATTCAAAAGATATGAATTTTAGAAGTTTAATTGCGATTTTTAACTAAACGAAAAGATTAAAACGATTTATTGCGCAATTAAGCCCCGGGTGACGCAAGCATGGCGCAAGCGGTAGGGCTGACGTCAGCGGGCGCAAGCGGCTGACGCAGCGGCGCGGCGCGGTCCACGGTGGACCGAGTCCACGCGGCGGCGGAGAGAGCGGGGCACGCGCGCGCATCGGGAAGGGTGGCGGCGATCGGACGGCGACGGCCTTGCGCGCGAGGGACGGTGCGGATCCGCCCGATCCGAAGGATCGGACGGTGCGGATCGCGGCTAGGGTTAGGGTTCGGGTGGCGGCCGAGGCGGACACGCGGCAACCATCGGGCGCACGGCGACCGGATCGAACGGCGACGGATCGATCGCGATCGGACGGTGCGGATCCGCCCGATCCGAAAGATCGGACGGCGCAGAGAGCGGCGCTAGGGTTAGGGTTTGGCGGCGGCGGCTCGAGCTCGCCGCCGGCCATGGCCGCGGCGGCCGGCCGGCCTCCGGCGACACCGCGACGGCGGCGGAGTGTGTCGCGGGTGCGGGAAAACACGGCGGAAGGCGGAATGATGCGCGCGGGAGCGGTTCGGGAGGAGACCGAAAACCGAAAAGGAAGAGGGCGGCGGCGCACTCACCGGTGACGGAGACGACGACGATGGCAACGGCGGGTTTTGGGGCTAGCGCACGGGGAACCAAAGGGAAAGCGCGCGGCGAAGGGGAGTTTTTAGGGGTACAACGGGGCCGAAACAAACACGGAAACGGCGCGGATTCCTCGCCGTTGTTCACGGAATCGGAGAGAGGGAGAAACAATCGGCGACGGATTCCACGTGGATAGGGTTTCCATCGGGCGCGGGGTTTGCGGGGATGGAAACGGCGTCGCGAGATTGAGCCCGGCATGGGGCCGACGTGGCTCGGATTCAAACGGAAAGGAGCGGAAAGGCGGCGCGCATGGCGGGCGGCGGCGGACGACCGGCCGGGCGCGGGACGGAAACCCGAGGGCGGGACCCACTCGCTGCCTCGCGGGCGAGGATGCTCCGCGGACTTGCGCGACGCGGCGGGCGTCGCGGGCCTCGGCCCAAGATCGAAGGGCGCGCACGCGCGAGGCGGCTTGGGCCGGGAGGGACCGGGCGGCGGCCCAAGGGAGAGCGGGAACACTGTGCGGCTGTACGGAAAGAAAAGAAAAAAGGGAAAAGGATTTTTAGGGCTTAATTAATTCCTGATTTCTTATTTAATTGATTAAAAATACTTAGAGTGCTCTAAAAATTCCAAGTAAAAATCGTTAGCGTATTTTGACATGCAGAATTCAAGAAAAATCCTACCATGTCGTTTCCATTTATTAATTGCATTTTAAAATTATAGGTTGACTCCGAGTTAATTTGAAATTCGATTATTTCGGGTAAATTATTTAAATGAATTAGAGAAAAACCGGGTGTGTGAAAGTATCTCCATACCATGATCTATGAGACATGATCATCAATCAATAAACATGCCGATCTTAGAATCATATTTGTTCCAACAATATGACATGTGATCGTGGATCATTTAGAAATAGATTCATACATAAAGAGTCTCATAAATAAGTTATGTACTTATTGATCAATACAAGATGTCTATTTTATGGAACCGAATAACACCGACCATGATATCCACATCTCCATGTTGCCTCTAGGGCATATCACTAACAATCTCTCACTTGCACTAGAGTCAATCATGATAGTATCTAATACACATTGCTCTTGTGTGCGCCTCATGTTTCACTTAGGGATAGGTTTTGTCAACGGATCGGCTATGTTGAGATCCGTGTACACTTTGCATATCTTGACGTCACCTCGTCCACAATCTCGCAGATGAGATTATATCGCCAAAGTATGTGTTTGGACTTCGATGTGACCTTGGCTCCTTGGCTTGCGCAATGGCTCCACTATTATCACAATAGAGAGACATTGGACCCACTGCTTGGTCATCACACCCAGCTCGAAACAAATTTCTTGATCCAAACAGCCTCCTTTGCAGCTTCTGAAGCAGCAATGTACTCGGTCTCCATTGTAGAATCAGCAACAGTATCCTGCTTGGAACTCTTCCAGCTGACTGCGCCTCCGTTCAGGCAGAACACGAACCCAGATTGCAATATATAATCATCCTTGTCTGTTTGGAAGCTAGCATCGGTGTAACCACTTACAACGAGCTCTTCTTCACCTCCATAGACTAGGAACATATCCTTAGTTCTTCTCAAGTACTTAAGGATACTCTTTACGGCGATCCAGTGACCTTCACTGGATCTCGACGGTATCTGCTCGTAGCACTCAAAGCGTACGAGACATCTGGACGTGTACAAAGCATGGCATACATGATGGATCCAATTGCCAAAGCATATGGAACCATACCCATCTTATTCCGCTCATCATGTGTCCGAGGACACCGATTCTTGCTAAGATTAACGCCATGTGACATGGGCAAGAAACCTTTCTTGGAATCGTGCATGTTGAACCTTTTCAACACCTTGTCAATATATGTACTTTGGCTTAATCCAATTAGCCTCTTGAATCTATCTCTATAGATCCGAATGCCCAATATGTATGCTGCCTCCCCTAAGTCTTTCATGGAAAAACTATTTTTCAATGAAGACTTGACGGATTCTAGCATAGGGATATCATTTCCAATCAGTAATATGTCATCCACATATAAGATTAGAAATACAATTGCGCTCCCACGACCTTTTTGTAAACACAGGCCTCCTCTTCATTTTTGATAAAACCAAACCCTTTGATTACTTCATCAAAACAAATATTCCAACTCCAAGATGCTTGCTTCAATCCATAAATGGATTCGTGTTGCTTGCATATCTTTCCGAGCGATTGTGGATCGACAAAACCCTCGAGGTTGTATCATGTATACATCCTCGCTTAGGTTTCCATTTAGGAAAGCCGTTTTGACATCCATCCGCCATATCTCATAATCGAAATATGCAGCAATCCTTAGAATAATCCGAATAGACTTAAGCATTGCAACGGGCGAGAAGGTTTCATCATAATCAACACCTTGAATCTGTTTAAAATCTTTTGCCATCGGTCGCGCCTTATAGATGTGAACATTTCCATCCATGTCGGCCTTTTTTAAAAAACCCATTTGCACTCAATGGTTTTGACACCATCGGTGGATCAACCAAGTTCCAAACTTGATTATCATACATGGATTCTATTTCGAATTTCATGGCTCCAAACCACTTGTTGGAATCGGGTCCCATCATCGCTTCCTCATAGGTCTTAGGCTCATCGTTGTCTAACAACAATATATCACATTGTTCCGCACTGTGTACTCGGGCGCATGACGTGATCCTTCGGACCTGTGGGCGGTGTATCTACAACGGTGGCACAACATCTTGTTCCTCCGTTGTGGTTCGTGGTAGTGAAACATTTTCTCGGTGTTTCTTGAACTTCTTCAAGATGCACCCTGCTCCCACTAACCCTTCTTGAAAGAAACTCTTTCTCCAAGAAGACACCGTGTCGGGCAACAAACACTTTGTCTTGTTTTTGATTATAAAAGTAATATCCCTTAGTTTCCTTAGAATATCCCACAAAGAAGCACTTGTCGATTTGGGTGTGAGCTTGTCGACGTAAACGTTTTATATAAGCCTCACATCCCCAAATTTTGAGAAAAGACAAACTAGGGGTTGTCCTCTCCATATCTCGTATGGTGTCTTTTCAACCGACTTAGATAAAACTCAATTTAGTGTGAACGCAACTGTTTCAAGAGCATATCCCCAGAAGGATAACGGAAGATCACTTTGGCTCATCATGGACCGCACCATGTCCAACAAGGTGCGATTTCTCCGTTCGGACACCCCATTCCATTGTGGAGTTCCTGGCGGAGTCAACTGTGGAACAATTCCACAATCTTTCAGATGATTACCAAACTCTTGGCTCAAGTATTCCCTCCACGATCCGATCGTAGAAACTTGATTGTTTTCCCTAAATGATTATGTACTTCATTATGGAATTCTTTGAACCTTTCAAAGGATTCAGACTTATGCCTCATTAAGTAGATATAACCATATCTACTAAAGTCATCGATAAAGGTAATGAAGTACTGATAACCACCTCTGGCCGTTGAGCTCATTGGTCCACATACATCAGTATGTACGAGTGCCAATAAGTCACTTGTTCTCTCACCGTGTCCCGTGAAAGGTGCCTTTGTCATTTTACCAAGTAAACAAGACTCACATGTCTCAAATGATTCAAAATCAAAAGAGTGAAGCAATCAATCCTTATGGAGCTTCTCCATGCGTTTCGAATTATATGGCCTAAGCGACAATGCCGGATAAACGTGGGGTTTGTATCATTTGGGAGTTGCCTCTCTGTATTAATGTTATATATGGGAGACGCTTCAAGATTCAAAACGTATAATCCATTCACCAATGGTGTACGAAAATAGAACATATCTCGAGATAAACTGAACAACAATTATCCATTGATCTAAAATCATATCCTTCCGCTTGCAAACATGAAGCGGAAATAACATTTTGACATAGAGTTGGAACACAATAATAATTATTTAATTCCAAAACTAATCCCGTAGGTAAATGAAGTGATGTAGTGCCGACAAGCAATTGTAGCAACGCTTGCTCCATTGCCGACACGCAGTTCACCTCGCCCTTCTCAAGCTTCTACTTCTTCTCATTCCCCGCAATGATTTGCAAACATTAGCTACGATCCGGTATCAAATACCCAAGAGTCAGTAGGTGAAGTAGCAAGATTAATGTCTATAACATTAATACCAAGCATAAGTCACACTTTGCTTCTTTTTAGATCCTCCATGTACTTCTTGCAGTTCCTTTTCCAAGAACTTCTGTCTCCGTGCAATAGAAGCAAACAACATCGATGTCGTCAACCCCTTCTTGCCCTTCTTTGCATTGGAGGCACTCGTGATCTCATCGGGAGTTAGTTTCCTCTTGATGCAAAATTTCTTGACAGTGGTTTGCGCTTAGCTTTCGCATCATCATCACATGATGACCTTTTTGGATACTCTCCTCAGCCGTCTTTAGCATCCCATGCAATTCGGCCAAGGTCTTATCCACCTGTTCATGTGATAATTTAATATGAATGACTCAAAGCTCGGAGGGAGCGACCGGAGAATCACATCGTAGCCAACTCTTGGCTAAGGGAGTTTTCCCGACTCTCAATGTAGCCAATCATTTTTATCACATGCGGACGACGGGACTCCCTCAACAATCCCGCACGCAAACGGGACTTTGAGGTGTTGAACCTCTCGGCCCTCGCTTGGTTCTCAAACATGCCACGAAGTCCCCGAGTAATAGTATGCGCATCGCTGCTCTCGTATTGCTTCGAAGCTCGAGGACATTGTAGCAAGCATGAGACAACTTATGTCTAGGGAATCATTAGTGTGTTTCTCATAAGCCCTCCGTGCGAGAGCGTGAGCGTTATTAGGCAAATCATCGGGATAGGGTACTTCAAGAACGTAATCCTTGCGCTCTTGCTTGAGAACAATTCTCAAGTTGCGATACCAATCCATAAAGTTTGTTCCATTCAATTTTTCTTTCTCGAGAATAGATCGCAAATTAAAGGTACTGGGTGTAGTATTAGCTGCCATAATTCTACAACGAAAAAGCAAACGTTAGCACAATGTTTATGCTATGTCTATTGTTAAACAATTTAACATAAGACTCTCATTACGTATTTTACACCTTCCCTCTAGGTTACGTATTGGGTCAAGATCCACATGTTAGTTAATTTCGGTGAGCTTTGGCATCACTACTAGAATATTAGTAACATGGGTAAGCAACACCTTGCTAATATCATCACTATGTGACTCTTGTTGTTGGTGTGGCATCTCCATGCCCCGGCGCCAACCTATGCCCTAAGACCCAAAACTGTTTTGATAATCTTATTAAGTGAACCAAATTGTCGAAACTTGGTTTCGGCAATATAATTTCGGGGTCGCAGTCAAGATCGCCAAGCACGATGGGTTAGAAGAAGAAGAAGGTTTAGACAGGTTCGGCCCTCTCGTGAGGTAATACCCTACTCCTGTTTCGGTGGATTCGATCCGCCGAGTGTCTTTATTGATCTTGTGATCAAAGCTGAAGGCTAAAAACTGATTTCCTATCGGAATCTCTGATCTAGAATCTGATATCCCTCAAGGGACGCCCCTTACCTCCCTTATATAGTCTTGGGAGGAGGGCTTACAGATCGGAAACCCTATCTTACTCTAAGTTGGTTTCCTCAATCTTACCAAACCGTGACTATAGGCCGATTGCCTTATCTCTATTGGCAATCGTAACACCCAAGTCATGTTCGGTTTACAGATATGGCAGGCGCAATCTATCCCTACCTCCAGTCGGATAAGCTTGCCATGTGGATACCCGATTGCCATAATCTCCATAGTAGCCCCCGAGTCCTTTTCAGCCGACGAGACAGCTCAGCTTCAGACCAAAACAGCACACAGCCAAAAATCTCTTTAACCGAGTGCTTTTGGCGCCGAGTGATTTCATCATCTCTGCCTAAATCTTCCCGAGTGGCTCCAAAGACTGTGAAGGGCTGGAAAATATCTAAAAAATTCTCAAAAATAAATATCTAGGTGCATCTCCTGATGCACCTAATTAGATGTAGCCCCCGACTATGTGGTTAGCCAAAAATAGGCTAAGCATATAGTCAAGAACTATAAAAGATCATTCTCATGTAGATGCCTAGCTCATGCTAAAGCAATCATAGAAATCTCATTACTCGGCAAGTTCATACTCATCCGAGTGAATTCGCCTGAGTCATCTCAGAACAAATAATTCAATCAACCCTCATGGGTGAAAAGCACTCGGCAAGCTCATGCTTATTCGAGTGGATCCGCCCGAGTCATTTTGGAACAAAATATTTTAATCGTCCCTTTTGGGAAAACAATTTCTTTCAATCGTAAAAAATATGACCAAGTTATTAAATAGCTTCTGCCATAATACTGGTCTTAATCTTTAAAGATCTTCACCAAGGTGGAAAAATATATAGCATTGATAAGATCACTTGATCAAATGCCAAAAAATCAAACAGCCCTTGTCATCAATGAAGGGTTACGCGGAGGCTACGCTAGCCAAAAACAAAAACTTTTACCGCGCAAACCAGGAACACTTGCAAGTAAGGGCCGATAGATCGTTACCGATTGGAGTAGAGTGCAGCGGAATAACCAATCAGGGCAATCCGATCCGGAACAGTGTAGCCGATTCCCGGAGACAGCCGATTCGCCAATCAGCCGATTCGAGTCGTCCGACCGTGTTCTCACGCCTCGCTCCGATGCGCCCGACCGCAGCCGATTCCACCACAGCCGATCGCTCCGATTGCAGCCGATCCGAAGCCGATCAACAGCGTGCAACGTAGCAGCGCCTCTACCGGTATCCACACGTCCGGGGACAGAACGCCGTACACCCGTGTGCTAGCACGCGATGCAAGGCTAGGGTTTGGCTCGAAAGTGGGGAGGGTTTCCGTGGAGATTGATCTCGGCGACTTCTGTTGCACGCGATGCAATTGATGTCTATTCAGCTCTCCACCCCTCCCTCCTTTATATAGAGTTGGCCGCGGGACTAGTGGCCGATTAGGACTCTATTTTGAATCGGATCTCATCCGTATCTCATAGAGTTGGCCGCCCATACGTCGTAAGCCCATAGGACTCTATCCGATCGGATCCCTATCCGATCGAGCCGTATCCGAGTCCAACTCGAATATCTATTCTATCCCCTTAAGCGTGCGACCCTGTAGGTTCAGGTATACTCGGTTTCGGCTATAGTCTAACTTAGCCGATCGTCGGCTCGAGTCCAACTCAGCCGACCCGTCAACAGCGGCGCCTAGCAGCACATATTGACACCATAGTATACAAGAATAATATCGGCTCTGAACCTGTAATGTGTACACAAATCCCTTTGCCTCACGATACCGGTTAAGCTATAGGCAAGATGTGTGCCATCCCTTCAATAGCTTAACCATTCACTCGAACCGTATTGGATTATCCGTCCGTTGATTGACTCCTCAATCAACTTAGCATGGCCATGCATTTCCATAATTCATTACCTCGAGGGGCCAGAGATATCTCTCCAAAGGAGGGGCAAATTCCATCTTGATCACTCACATCCCACTCCATGTTTCATAGCAAACCCGAAAACTACCTTTATAACTACCCAGTTATGGAATAGCGTTTGGTAGTCCCAAAGTAGGCTACTACACATGTTGGAATCCATGGTGATCTCAGGTCTAAGGACTTTGTACCAACACTACCCGAGACCAACTAATGGCACATTAATTCCTGTAGTGTCTCATGGTGGGTCTATCCAACAATGTGTTCTCCAACACATATGTCCATGTTTATTGATTTGGTATCTCCATACCCATGATCTATGAGACATGATCATCAATCAATAAACATGCTGATCTTAGAATCATATTTGTTCCAACAATATGACATATGATCAGGGATCGTTTAGAAATAGATTCATACATATAGAGTCTCATAAATAAGTCACGTACTTATTGATCAATACAAGATGTCTATTTCATGGAACTGAATAACACTTTATTCATAAATACATAAACATTGACGTGATATCCAACATCTCCATGTTGCCTCTAGGGCATATCACTAACAATCAAGGCAACTATAAAAACTTAGCTGTTGGTCACCTTCCAAGTTGCATCATGCCAGCTTCTCATGAAGTCAAGCAAACCGCGGTATAGAAGGATTTTCAAAGGTACAGGGCACTCGGACACGTGCATATTGCCAGGGCAAATCTGCTTAAGCTCATCCGCTTAAGTCCCTAAGGACACGCGTCGGGCCACACCTTAGCTGGGCCGTAGATTTTCTTATGGGCTCGGCCCAATCACTAGAAAACCTAGCGCAACCCTCAAATCTTTCTATAAAGGCAGGAGGTCGTCCCCGCCTCTTCATCTTCCAAAAGTTTCCCCTTTTCGCAGTACTGTTCACCAGTTCGCTGCGGAGAACCCTAGACTCGCGCTCTCCCAAATCCATCCATCTAGGAGCTCGCTCTTTGCAACAGCTAGCTCCCGCAGCCAAATCTCCCAAGTTCCTTTGTCAAAATCCCTACTTTTTCCGTCCAGATCCACTTCCCATCAACACCACTCTCATGGCGGAGGAAAAAAGGATCCCGTTCGACCAATGGGCCACATCGGATGTGAGGGAATCCACCCTCAAAGAGATGGTGAAGCACGGCGTGCTTCCTCCAAAGGAGATCGTGGGATGGCGCCCGGCGGCGAGGGAGGACTTCCCAACCCCGAACACCGGTGAGCTCGTCGTTTTTACTTCTTTCTTCTATTGCGGGTTCAGCCTTCCCACCTTCGAGTTCTTCCGGGGGCTTCTGGATTACTATGGGCTTCAACTCTATCATCTGAACCCAAACTTGATGCTTCACATCGCTCTCTTTATTCATGTGTGCGAAGCCTTCCTTGGCATCCTCCCCCACTTTCATCTCTTCCGGCACATGTTTTATCTTAAACCTCATCCGAATAAAGACCACCCATGCGTCGTTGGCGGGGCAGGTTTCCAGCTCCGCGGATCTCTCCGCAAGGAGTACTTCTCTCTCCCTCTAAAGTCCTCCAATAAGGGATGGCACGCGGGCTGGTTCTACATTAACAACCTCGAACCCAGCCTGCCAACCTTTGTCGGTCTTCCCCCTGTCCCCAAGCCAACTTGGAGCACTGTTCCAGTGGCCCAAGATTGGGACGAGGCCAACAAACTGCTCGCCAAGATCCTGGAGATGAAGCAGAAAGGTCTTCACGGCGAACAGATCACTCGGCACTTCATCAGGTGCCGACTGGCGCCGATCAAGGAACGGTCGAAGCCGACCTTCGAGTATGAAGGTGGAAAGGACCCCAATCGGGAAGATCCAGATCCACTCAGCTACGAGATCTTGAAGATCCGGATGTACAAGATCTTCTCGATTGGAATCGCAGTTGAGCGGGCCCTCATTCTGCTGGTTCTCCCCTTCAGCATCCACCGACCTCCTCCTCCGGTAAGCCGACTGGTTACTTCATAACATCTTTCAATCTTGATATCTTGTCTCTTAGTGTTGTGCATTCTTTCTTTTGCAGGAAAATGCTTCAGTCACCTCCATGCCGTACAAGGTGTCCCACGATGACGCGCCGCATCACCCCGCCAAGAAGCCGGCTGGCGGGATCAAGATCCAGAGCGATCCAGTCGGGAAGCGAGCGGCCCCGAGTGAGGACACAAACAAGCGGGCGAGCAAGAGGAGGCTAATAATCGAGGATTCGGATGACGACGCCCCGGCTCCTCCAGTCGAGACCCCACCTCTAAGGCGATCGCCGCGGACGGCGCCGAAGATCCGCCGGTCGTCCCGGTATGCTCTGTAACCGAAGTCCGAACTCTTTCGTTGAAAACTTTCTTTATCTTTACCCCAGTTGTATTCATTTTCGCAGGAGGCCCCAGCACATAGATCCTGCCGGGGGAGGTGAAGGGCCGACCCCGGCCGCAGCTCCCGAGGTGCCAGAGCCAGTAGAGCCAAAGCCCCAGAGCCCACAACCGAGCGTGAGTGCTCCGGGGAAACAACCTTCGCCTCCGAAGAAGGATGCCCCGAGGAAGGAGCCCCGACCGCGCGGGATGTCCCGACCGGAAGCCGCCAACGGCCGGAAACCTCAGCCACGGCTCGATCGCCCCGAGTGAGGGCCACTCGGCGCAGAGCCAGAGGAAGGAGGCCAGCCGGGCCGCTCCACCTAAGCGCGCAGCCACCGAAGCTGGTGAGATTTGTATCAAAGTACTCTTTTGCTCTTTCAGTTTGAATCTTTCACGTCTTCATTTGTCCTTCTTATTCGCCAGCCACAGTGGAGGAAATCCCCAGGTTGCAGTCCTCTGAAACCTGGGTTCCCCCGATTAGGATCGAGTGGCGGGACTCAGAAGGTGAAAGGCAGGGCATCATCCTGGACCGGCAAGCCGAGAGAGATGAAAGGGATGCCCTTGTCGAAAGCTTGAACGAGGCGACCCGGCTGCTCAACGTAAGCCTTTGTCTTTCTCTTTAATTGTATTATCAATATTTTTCAGTCGGTCATTCTTCTGTTTTCACGCGCAGAAGGAGTATTGCCGCTCCATGGCAAAGTCCGAGGTGCTGGAGAAGCTGGTTCCTCACCTGAACTCCTTAGAGGACGTTCAGCGACAGCTGAAGGCCACTCGGGAGGAGGCCGCGTCGAAGGAGGCGGCTTTAAGGAGAGAGATCGCAGAGCTTCGGGAGGCGAACCTCGACCTCCGAGGATCAATCGGGAGTAAGCCCGTTTCCCCAAATTTCTTCATGATTCTCATGTCAATCTCGGTTGTTTACGATCTTCTTCTCTTGTAGAAAATTCTTCGGAGGTCCATTCGCTTCAAATCCAGCTAGAGGCAGTCAGCCTTGACAAAGCTGAGATGGAGGCCGAGTTTGAAGGTAAGCCTCTTTGAAGTAACATTCCTTGCGCCGCTTTATTTCCGAGTGCTTTGCATGATTAGATGCTTTTGGCAGCTTACAAGGTTAAGACCCGAGCTCAATATGACGTCTTGCTTGGGCGGGTCAAACAAACCGACGAGATTCGGGAAGAAGTTGCCAATGTTGCCATGCCGATCTTGTTGTCCTTATTCCATCAAGGAGTTGGGGCCAGTTCGCTAGAGCCGGTAGAGAAATATTCGATAAGCCGTGGCGGCTCCCGACCGGTATCCGGCCAACATCACCGAAGCTGCGAACATGGGGGCTGGTCGGCTCTTGCGGAGACCAAGTCCCTTTACCCCCGAGTGGACATCCACTCGGTCGGGGAGGGTTTCGCCGATGGGACCACGGATGAGCAGGCCTTGGACATCCTGAGTGAGGCGCAGGAGGCAGTGAAGAAAATATCCATTGATGTAGTGAACAATTTCAAGATTTGATTCTTCTTTCGAACTTTGTCTTGTAAATGTCATGTAATCGTGACGCTCTGATGTAGAACTTGTGATATGTTTAGTTTATTTATGTTAATGCCTTGATCCGAGCTTTTGTGTGAAATTTCTTAAGTAGTTTTCGTCTGACTGTCACCAAGCCTAGGCTCGATTAGGTCGTCGGAAAACTCTCAGTCCTTAGGCACTGAACTCGAATCGAAGAACATTAAACGATGATAAACCAAATCATGCACAGAAGTTGATGAGGAAAACTTGAGCTTTATTGACATATGTACAGCCCCCGACTGCTAACTCAAGAAGTCATCTTGCTTGAGGTTGGCAGTCAAGGAAAACATGAAGCCTTAGCCAAATTAGGCATAAAATCGTCGAAGATGCTCGATGTTCCAGGAGTTCTCCACCATAGACCCGTCTTCACGCCTTAGCCGGTATGCACCGGGCCGAGTCACTTCAGCGATTATGTACGGTCCTTCCCACAAGGGGGATAACTTGTGACGGTCTTTGGTGGTCTGGATCTTGCATAGGACCAGGTCGCCAACGATGAAAGCTCGTGCTCGAACGTTGCGACTATGGTATCTTCTGAGCCCTTGAAGGTATTTGGCCGACTGGATGAGGGCTGCCTCACGGGCCTCTTCCAATCGGGTGAGGTCATCCACTCGGTCGGGGTCGTAGCGTTCATCGTTGAAGCTGCGGACCCGGAGGGATTCATACTCCATCTCGTTTGGTAACATGGCTTCTGCGCCATAGACCAAAAAGAAGGGAGTTTGGCCGGTAGCCCGACTGGGTGTAGTCCGCAGCGACCATAAGACCGAGGGAAGTTCTTGGACCCACTTGCCCGCGTAGGGGTTTAGGCGATCGAAGACGTGGGCCTTGATGCCTTGGAGGACCATGCCGTTGGCTCGTTCGACTTGTCCGTTGCTTTTGGGATGGGCGACTGATGCATAGCAGATCTTTATTCCGAAGTCCTCGCAGAATTCCTTGAAGATGCCTCCCGTGAATTGAGTCCCGTTGTCAGTTATGATTCTGTTTGGGATGCCGAAGCGGTGCACGATGTTGAGGAAAAAGTCCCGTGCTTTGTCAGCAGTAATTGTAGCGACCGGCTTGGCCTCAATCCACTTGGAGAACTTGTCGATTGCGACGAAGAGATGTGTGAATCCTCCCGGAGCTTTTTGAAAGGGCCAACCATGTCCAGGCCCCATACCGCGAACGGCCGGAAAGTGGGATTGTTTGAAGCTCTGGGCGGGGCATGGCTTTGTCGGGCGAAAAACTAGCAGCCTTCGCAGGTTCGTACGACTTTATCCGCGTCGGAGACCGCGGTAAGCCAAAAGAAACCTTGCCTGTAAGCTTTGCCGACTAGAGTGCGTGCTGCCGCGTGGCTTTCGCATATGCCCGAGTGGATGTCTTGGAGTAGTAGTGTTTCCCTTCTTCGGGTGTGATGCACCTCATTAGAATTCGGAGGGGCTTCTCTTGTATAGATCGGAGTCAACCATGACATATGCTTGGCAACGACGCCGGACGCGTTCGCTTCATCCCGGTCATCGGCGGCTCTTCTGGGTTAAGAATTTGATGAGCGGCGTCCTCCGGTCGGTATCGGTCATGGCGACTTCGTTCGTGGCTTGCTCGTTGGGAGTTGTCTTTGCCGTGATGGTTGGTTCGTAGAGATGTTCGACAAAGACGTCGTTGGGGCAGCTTCGCGCTTAGATCCGCTGGCGGCTCATCGGCAGCCTTCGTTGTTATGCCTCGGGACATGTGAGAGTTCGAGCCCGTAAAACTTGTCCTCAAGCTTGCGGACCTCTTGCCGGTAGGCCTCCATAGTGTCGTTTAGGCAGGACCAGTCCTTCATTACTTGATTGACAACCAGTGGGAGTCGCCTTTCACGATAAGCCGATGTATCCCGAGTGAAACGCGAGGCGCATCCATGTAGGAGAGCTTCGTACTCGGCAACGTTGTGTGAGGCGGAGAAGTGGAGGTGAAGGACATATCTTAGCCTTTCCCCGGTCGGGGAGATTAGCACGACTCCTGCTCCCAAGCCGGTGATCCTCTTGGATCCGTCGAAGTGCATGGTCCGGTGTTGGAGGTCTTCTCGAGGCACGTTCTCTTGTTGTTCGTCCACTCGGCCGAAAGTCCGCCAAGGCTTGTGACTTTATGGACGTCCTCGCCTTAAAAGTCAAGTCCAACGGCATCAGCTCTAGAGCCCACTTGGCGATGCGTCCAGTTGCCTCGCGGTTGTGGATGACATCGCCGAGTGGGAAAGAAGTGACGACGGTGACCGAGTGACCCTGAAAATAGTGTGCCAATTTTCTCGCGGTTATTAGAACACCATAGAGTAATTTTTGTACCGAGGGTAGCGAATTTTGGCTCCGCCAATACTTCGCTAACAAAGTAGATTGGTCTTTGAATCTTCGAGCCCGTCCTTCTTCTTCGCGTTCGACCACAAGGACCGTACTAACCACTTGGTGAGTGGCTGAAACGTACAGCACAGAGGTTCGGGGTTGAGGCGAGGCCGGACGGCGGCGTTGTAAGGAACTCTTTGAAATCTTCAAAGGCCTTGTTGGCTTCCGCGGTCCACCGGAAGTCGTCCGTCTTCTTTAGCAATCGAAGAAGGGCATGCCTCGTTCGCCGAGTCGGGATATGAAACGGCTTAGTGCCGCCATGCAGCCAGTGAGCTTCGGACGTCCTTTTGGTTACTCGGGGCTTCATGCTTAAGATGGCGTTGATCTTCTCGGATTTGCTTCAATGCCGCGATGTGACACCATGAAGCCGAGCGGTTGCACGATGGAATGCCGAAAGTGCACTTCTCGGGTTTAACTTCATTCGAAGGCCCGGATGTTTGCAAAGGTTTCTTCTAGGTCGGCGATCAGGTCTTCTTTCGCTTGGTCATGATGACAACGTCGTCGACATAAGCTTCAACGTTCTTGCCGATCTGCGTCTGGAAGCATCTTTGGATCATGCGTTGGTATGTGGCGCCGGCGTTCTTCGGGCCGAAAGGCATGGTGATGTAGCAATAGGACCCAAACGGCGTGATGAACGATGTCTTCAGGCAGTCGGATTCTTTTAAGCTGATCTGGTGATAGCCCGAGTAGCAGTCCAGAAAACTCAGGAGTTGGCAGCCGGCTGTTGAGTCAACGACTTGGTCGATGCGAGGCGGCCCGAACGGATCTTTGGGGCAGGCTTTGTTGAGGTCGGTATAGTCAACGCACATGCGCCATTGCCCGTCTTCTTGCGGACCGGGGCTGGGTTGGCTAGCCGATCGGGATGAAGGACTTCTTTAATGAAGCCGGAGCCAAGAGCTTTGCGAGTTCTTCTTTGATAGCGTCTTTTTGATCCTGCGCGAATCTGCGTAATCGTTGTTTTATCGGTTTGGCGTCATCTTTGATGTTCAAAGAGTGCTCGATCACCTCCCTAGGAATTCCAGGCATATCAGATGGTTTCCACGCAAAAACATCTTTATTATTTTGGAGGAAGGTGACGAGCGCGCTTTCCTATTTGGGATCTAGGTCGCGCCGATTACGGCGGTTTGAGGGATCCGACGGATCAAGGGAGATTTTCTTGGTCTTGGCGTCGCCGGATCCTGATTTGGCTATTTTCTTCACGGGGACTTCGCCCTCTGCCGAAGTCGATGCAGCCAATCGGACTTCTTGTTGGCCACGTAATCTCTCGCGAGATTGGGCCATATCGCAGCACTCCTTATCGCAGTGAAGGCTTGCTTCACGTCGCTGCGAAGAGTGATGACGCCGTTGGGACCCGGCATCTTCATGCGAGGTAGGTGTAGTGAGGGATCGCCATGAACTTGGCAAGCGCGGGCCTTCCGATGATGGCGTGATATGTTGTTTCGAAGTCGGCCACCTCAAAAGTGACGTTCTCCGTTCGGAAGTTCTCTCGGGCCCCGAAGGTGACTGGGAGGGAGATATGCCCGAGTGGTGTAGAAGATAGCCCGGGATGACTCCGTGGAAGGGGCTGAGCTTGCCTTTAGTTCGGGCCCTCGGGATCTGCATCTCATCCATGGTCTTGGCAAACAGGATGTTGAGGGCGCTGCCCCCGTCGATGAGGACGCGCTTGAGCCTGATATTGCGGACCACGGGATCCAGGACGAGTGGGTAGTGCCCCGGGTGAACCACTCGGTCGGGGTGATCCGAGCGGTCAAAAGTGATGGCCACTTCCGACCATCGCAGATACTGAGGGACTTCGGGTTGAGCCGCGTTGACCTCTCGGTCGGTTAGCTTCGTTTCCTCTTGGATTCATAGGCTAGCGGTCCTCCAGAAGATGTGGTTGAGCTCCCCACCGGGTCTTGAAAAGGTTCGGCATTTTCAGCGCGTTGTTCTTCTTGGCGCCTGACGGACCAGCCTCGTCAGTCGGCTTCTTGTTGAGCTGTGCCGCGTACTGTTCGGCGAACTGCTTGTAGATAAAACAGTCCTTCGCCGCGTGCTTATGATTGGGATGATGGGTGCACTTGGCGTTCATGATGGCGTCGTAGGCGGCGACTCGGGGACGGCGTTGAGTGTTGGAGGTTGCGGCCACGAGGTCCTCAGATCGGCGCTTGCGATCTTTCTGGGTCTGGTTGCTGTTGTTGCCGCCATCCTTCTTAGGATTACGGCTTCCTCCCGCTTGCTTATCTTCCCTCCTATCAGGCCGGTCTTGACGGGCGGCCTTGATGGCGTCGTTGGATTTGGCGTATGAATTCGCCGTCTCGAACATTTGTTTCACCGTCTTCGGTGGTTTGCGCCCGAACTTCCCGATTAGCAACTCGTCACGGACTCCCTTCTGGAAGGCGGCAATGATGATGTCATCGGTGATGTTGGGGATCTTGTTACGCTTCTCGGAGAAACGGCGGATGTAATCCTTCAGGGGCTCGTCCGGCTTCTGGATGACGTTGTATAGGTCGAAGTGTGTGCCGGGACTCTCGAAGGTGCCTTGGAAGTTGGCTTTGAAGTGGTCCCTCAGCTCGCTCCACGAGCCGATTGAGCCTCTTGGCAGGCTCGTGAGCCAATTTCTGGCTGAGTTAGCGAGGGCCACGGGCAAGTAATTAGCCATAGCTTTGTTGTCGCCACCTGCAGCATGGATGGCGAGGGTGTATACGGTTAGCCAAGATTCAGGGTCGGTCTTGCCATCGTACCTTTCAATCCCTGTGAGCTTGAACCCACTCGGCCAGTGCACTCGGCGGAGCTCCCGAGTGAAGGCCGGTACTCCGTCGTCGCCGCTATCGGGTGATCCCCTCCGATCTTCCCGAGTGCGTCGGTCCCGCTCTTGGTAGCGGCGATCGAGGACTTCCCGCGAGATCACTCGGCGGGGTCTTCGGTTGGCTGGTTGGGTAGCTGGAACTGTTGCGGCGGACTCGGTGGTGGACGGGTGGACGTCCATGTCGTTTGTCACGGGAGTCGGCCGTCTGCTCCTGGTACTTCAGCGTGGACTCGCGGGGTGGGCCTCTTGGCCTGGTCGTCGATCGATCTGGCTCGGGCCTCTTATAGTCTCCTGACCTTAGAGGCGGAAGCCGGCTCTTGTCTGGCGTTTCGGCCACGGATTCAGTCGGCCTTCGTGCCGAGGTGGTGGGATGGCCGTTAGTTGTGGCAGTGACGATGGTCTTGATCTTGTCGAGTATCGGAGTCACGTTGGCAGGAGCCATCTCCATGACGGTGTCCAAGAGGGTGAGCGCGGCAACAGCGTTCTGCTGTGGCGTTTAGAAGATGTTGGTGTTGCGATCCCGCGTTTGGAGTATGGCCTCCTGGGCAGATCGTCCGGCTGCACGTAGATCCTGCTTCCTCTTGTCAGCCTCGTCCTTGCGTTGTTTCTCCTCTTCGGCTGTCTTGCGCTCGAGCTCCACCCGGCTCGCTCTTCTTCGCCAAGCCTTCGGCCATGGCTGAGTCGGACTCGTCGGCTCGGCCATGAGGACGTCAAAGCACTTCGGCTCATAGTCCATGCGGCGGTCGGAGTTGTCGGCTTCGTCGAAGGGATGCCGTAGAGGTTGTCGAAGCCGGCGGAGCGAGGTATCCATTGAGCTCCGAAGATGAGCAGGAGCCGAATGATGGGAGGATGACGGCGACCTCCCTTGATCTGGGTAACCCGGATCCGGATCGTTCCGTCGAGTCGAGCTTGGGGTGTGGGCTCCTCCGAGTGGGTCGCCGCCAACTCGGGAGAGAAGTTTGTTGTAGATCTCGGCGGCGTTTGGTAACCCAAACGGAACCGAGAGGTCTTCGTCCGAATAGATTGCTTCTGTCGGGGAGGTGAGAAGATTGGCGCAGATTTCGGCGGTATTCGGTAATCCGAATGGTGTCGAGTGAAGTCCGTCGTCGGAGAAAGTAGATTGCATCTTGGTCTTCAAGATGTCATTGTAGATGCTGGCGCTGTTCGGAAGCCCGAACGGCGTCGAGTGGATTTCTCCTTCCGACTGGTCTGAATCCGAGTCGAAGGAGGAATCGTCGGCGAAGTAGGCGGCGAAGTCGCCGATTCTTGATGGAGATCCCATCACGCTTGTCGGCGAGATTTGTTGAAGAAGTCTCGACGCGCGGTCCCTTACCTGGCGCGCCAACTATCGAAACTTGGTTTCGGCAATATAATTTCTGGGGTCGCAGTCAAGATCGCCAAGCACGATGGGTTAGAAGAAGAAGAAGGTTTAGACAGGTTCAAGCCCTCTCGTGAGGTAATACCCTACTCCTGTTTCGGTGGATTCGATCTGCCGAGTGTCTTTATTGATCTTGTGATCTAAAGCTGAAGGCTAAAAACTGATTTCCTATCGGAATCTCTGATCTAGAATCTGATATCCCTCAAGGGACGCCCCTTACCTCCCTTATATAGTCTTGGGAGGAGGGCTTACAGATCGGAAACCCTATCTTACTCTAAGTTGGTTTCCTCAATCTTACCAAACCGTGACTATAGGCCGATTGCCTTATCTCTATCGGCAATCGTAACACCCAAGTCATGTTCGGTTTACAGATATGGCAGGCGCAATCTATCCCTACCTCCAGTCGGATAAGCTTGCCATGTGGATACCCGATTGCCATAATCTCCACACAAATGATCTTGCTGTATATGTCCGACATATACCCCCTCGTGTTATGATAGAGAATGGCACTCTGCTTTGGCAGACCCACCATTGACGAGCATAACGGTGACGGGTGCAACATTTGGAAGGGCGTCATTACCACTTAATTTTGTGAGGGATACTATCCTATCAAACAAACATATCAATATATTAAAGCAGGTAGAATAGTAATTAATGAAATAGTATGGCCCCCTTCTCATGGTGATCTCCATCTCCATGTCGGCGCAGAGGATCTCCATCTTCAGCACCTTCTTCCAGAGTGCTTAATGCTTGATTTCTTCAAACTAAGCTACTTCTATAGAAGCTATAAATGAAGATTACATCGACTCGTAGGTCGTGAAAAAATATTACAAGCATTGCACGTAAGAAAGAATATTATAGGGATTGCACATATGAAAGAATATTACGCGCATCACATGCATCTCGTACATACAATCGGACCATACCATCTCAAAGCATTCTCTGCAAAAAAAGGTTAGGCGTAGAATGTTTTCTACCTATCGCAGAGATATGGTATCGAGACGACATAAAACAGGGTACGCACACGGCGGTCCTGCTAGCCGGTTAGCGGGCGGGGGTCGAGGGGGAAGCCGCCCCCTTGCGGGCTTTCGGACAGCGCCTGGAACACCACACGAAAACCATATCGGCATAATCACATTATGTCGTCCCGATACACTATCAAGGGAGATGGTTTGCGTAGGCGCGAGGCGACAATAAAGGTCGAACTATGAGATAGCTTTGGCATAATCACATTATACCATTCCGATACACTATCAAGGAACGCTATCTCGAATCTGACTCAAACCGAGTTCTATGGGAATTGCTGCGACGTAATCACATTACGTCGTTCCGATACACCATCAAGGAACACAATTACCATCTACTCTCCTCAACAGATCCCGTAAAACCGATTGATCTAATCAACCCGTGTGCAAAACTTGTTCCAGATCCAATCTAAAACCCGAACTAAGTAAGTTTAGCTCTGATACCACTGAAGGGTTACAAGGAGGCTACGATAGCTAATAACAAAAAATTCTACCGCGCAAACCAAGAACCTTGCAAGTAAGGGTTGATAGATCGTTACCGATTGGAGTGGAGTGCAGCGGATATAGCCAATCAGGAGCTATCCAATCCGAAATAGTACTGATCGATCACAACCGGTTTGCTGACCATAGACGATTCTCGAGTCGCTTGATCACAGCCAATCCGACTACAGCCGATTTGCCGATGCCGCAGCCGATCCGACCACAATCGATTTGCCGAGTCGCCCAACTGCGTCTGCCTCGCTCCGATGCACCCGATCACAGCCGATTTGCAGCCGTCGAACAGCACAACAATGTAGCAGTGCATCTACCGGTATCCACACGTCCAGAGATAGAACGCCTAACACCCATGTGCTAGCACAAGATGCAAGGCTAGGGTTTGGCTCGGGTGTGGGAGGGTTCCCGTGGAGATTGATCTTGCCACCAGCTAAAGCCACGCGTGTTGTATTCTGTTGTGCAAAACCTATATCATAGCTCTCCACCCCTTGCCCCTTATATATAGAGTTAGTCGACTGGGTCTAGAGGCCCATCGGGACTATTTTGAATCGGATCCCATCCGAATCTCATAGAGTTGGCCGGCCAGACTTCGTAAACCCATAGGACTCTATATTAAATCGGATCTTATCCAAATAGAGCCATATTCGAGTCCAACTCGAATGTTTGTTCTATCCCCTTAAGCGTGCGACCCTGTTGGTTCAGGTATACTCGGTTTCGGCTCGAGTCCAACTCAGCCGACCGTCAATAGCGGCGCCTAGCAGCACATATTGACATCATAGTATACAAGAATATAATATCGGCTCTGAACCTATAATATGTACACAAATCCCTTTGTCTCACGATACCAATTAAGCTATAGGCAAGATATGTGTCATCCCTTCAATAGTTTAACCATTCACTCGAACCGTATTGGATTATCTGTCTGTTGATTGACTCCTCAATCAACTCAGCATGGCCATGCACTTTCATAATCCATTACCTCGTGGGGCCCAGAGATATCTCTCCAAAGGAGGGACAAATTCCATCTTGATCACTCACATCTCACTCCATGTTTCATAGCAAACCCAAAGACTACTTTTATGACTACCCAGTTACGGAATAGCGTTTGGCAGTCCCAAAGTAGGCTACTACACATGTTGGAATCCATGATAATCTCAGGTCTAAGGACTTTGCACCAACACTACTTGAGACCAACTAATGGCACATTAATTCCTGTAGTGTCTCATGGTGAGTCTATCCAACAATGTGTTCTCTAACACTTGTCCACGTATATTGATTTGGTATCTCCATACCATGATCTATGAGACATGATCATCAATCAATAAACATGCCGATCTTAGAATCATATTTGTTCCAACAATATGACATGTGATCAGGGATCGTTTAGAAATAGATTCATACATAAAGAGTCTCATAAATAAGTCACGTACTTATTAATCAATACAAGATGTCTATTTTATGGAACTGAATAACACTTTATTCATTTATACATAAATATTGACCATGATATCCAACATCTCCATGTTGCCTCTAGGGCATATCACTAATAGTAAGCACTCGGGAAGCCTTCGTAGGGAAGATTGAAGCACTCAATGTTGGTTATCATCTATGGAGAAGATTGTAACTTGATTGTGAAGGTTTCAAGGGTACTGTGGAGGATGTGGGTACCGCATACCCACACGGCTACATATCTGATTACAGATAGGAGGGGGTCAGATCCATGTATTATGTAATAGAGTAGGATTCGGTCGTATTGTTGTCTTGTGTTATATGGTAGAGCCTCGAGTCCCGATTGAGTACTACCATGTAATAGATTAGGAAATTAATGTCGTGTTCGGTTAGGTTTTTCTCTTTGTAACCTTGCCCTCCAACCTATATAAGATGGGCAGGAAGCCCTTCAAGGACATAGTTAGAACAATACCCACAATCAAATCGTCAGATCAATATACACCCAGCGGATACAATCCCCAAACAAGATTAGGGTATTACCTCTCATCGAGAGGGTCTGAACCTGTCTAAATCCTTGTCTTCTGCATCCATCTACTTTTAGGTCTCGTGCGCTACCCCCTTTTATTATTGCCGATTTCCAGAATTGACATCGTTCATAGATGTCAAATTTTTCAAGCGACACCCCCACAGACGACACTGATGACTTTGGTCATCGTTGTCGGTTGTAGAACTGGCACCTATAGGTGCTAGTTCTTAGCTAAAAGCCAGCGCAATTTTGAAATGATAGTGTCGTTTCTAAACTAACATGTCGCGTGGTTGCCTTATAGGTGACGGTTCTTTAGAACAACCGGCACCTATAAGTAGAATATAGGTGCCAATTGTTCAATGGCCTGGACACGTGGCTAGGACTTTAGGTGCCAGTTTGTAATAAAGACCGGCACCTATATGTTGGCAAAAATAAAAAATAAAAATGACAGAACCTACCAATTTCATATATAAATCACACAATAACAGAAATTCCAATAAATTCACATCTATTCATCAACATACATCCACATTCACATTCATCAACATCTAAATTCATAGCCATATTAATTCGCATTCATAGCCATATCCAAATTTACACCAATTCCACAATCCCATCCACTTCCAGATCCACGTCCACACACACACACATATCAACACAGAGAAATTTAGAAAAACCTAAATGCCTAACTCAAAAATTTCAAAGTCTAAATTCTAAATATTTGCATATATATCCTAAGATAAAACTTTTAAGTATAAATTCTAAACATCTGCATATATATCCTAAATCAAAAATTTCTAAGTCTAAAATTCCTAAGTCTAAAAATTCCTAAGTCTAAAATTTCGAAGTCCAAAAATTCCTAAGTCTAAATTCTAAACATTTGCATATATATCCAAAGTCTAAAATTCCTAAATCTAAAATTCATAAGACAAAAAAATTCCTAAGTCCAAAAAAGTAAATGCGGTTGCATTTTACCTACAATACCGGGTGAAAATATGATTTTGAAAGTTTGATCAGGTTTCCCGTCCTCAAGTCATCGTGCCTGCAATAGAAAACATAAAATAGAATACATAATACTAGAAACCATTTACATACATTACACATAAAAAACTTACCTAATACTTCCATAATTCATGCATAAACACTAATTAAATACATTTTTTGCAAACAAATCTAGCTACTTGTTTTTTCTCTTCTTAGAAGCTAATTTCTTTGTTGAAGTGCTAGGAGGGGCAGGGGCAGAGGATTGCACTCATAGTGAGTGCTTGTTGAGTTTGTAATCGCCAGCTAGGTCTATGACACGATTACGAATGAACCCACAAAGCACGTCAGTGACACCTTTGATGACGTGTGGTAGCAGTTCACTTGCATCAAGACCCAATTTCTACAACACAAGGGTGAAAGACGTAGAAATTTACTTAGTACTATAATAGAATTGTTTAATTTATGACTTCGGTCTCTAAAACATGTCTTACCTCAGCATTAGAGCGATGGTGCCCCTTCTGTACAAAACATAGCATTGTACCGCATGACATAGAAGCCATAGAGGCTGGTGTCGGTTGGTTGTGTAAGGATCAATACATGTTCGAAGATCCGAAATGTTGTTGCATCCACCACGCATCTTCTGTATGCTCTTCCGTACCTACAGTATCTCACATATTTCCTATTTGGTGCATTTACAAGAGTTAAGTAGTTTGCTCTCCTTTTCCTTATGCTATCATATATGCAAGTCTTACTATCATCGATATTGATTACGAATAGGACCCAATGATGGCTGCACATAGAACAATGTATCAAATAACTTCATACACGTGGAGAGCAAGCAAAACTGGAAATCGATGACAGTCACTTATTGAGAAATGTAAGATAGGAGAATGTGGTCACACGAATTTAGCTTGATGAGGGCATTGTAGATATAGTTATTGATTTCAACTTTTTTGGTCAATTGCTTGTAGGAGTTCACATGCACTAGGTCTAGAAAAGCAACTTTATGGTTCATGCTTCTACACTGATAAGAGCAATGCCTGCAAAAGGAGAACATGGTTGAGAACTACTGAGAGTACTCTAGGGTGCAAGATTAAGGACAAGATATCAAAGGACTCACAATGACCACATTTGGAGGATGCTGACATCGAGTTCCCTTCTTTGATAAAGGTTGAAGAGTTCTGCCAAATTTTATAAAGCATATATTGGGGTCATGGTGAACATCCACATCGGTGTAGTATGCACAGATAATTTGTTAACTCTTTGTGGCCTTCTCTAAATACCATCTATGCAGCTACCGCACTTGAGTTCCCAGAGAGTTCTATCACGACAAAGTGACCATTAGGCATAGTGCTAGGACCCCTAGGCTTCCTCTCTGATGATGCGGTTGATTTTGGGATGTACCAACAACGGAAGTGCCATCCTCCTTGAAAATAGTAAAGTTGATTTTTTTAGAATGATATGTTAGAGTAGGAGTTTCCTAGTGCACAGTTGCATCAAATTTAGGTCAGAATTACCTTAGTGCTTACGTGATTCTCTTGATTCAAATTTAGGTACACAGTAGGGGTACCGTGTTGTTTGTCGTCTGATCCAGAGTTGTCGAATTCTTTGTGCTCCATCTTGTCTACAATAGTAAGCTAGTTTTTGAAAAAAAACTACATGATTCTATTGATTCGCTTCTATTGAAAGTTCTAAGATAGTTTAGTAACCTACTCTAAATTTTGAAATGTCTTAATTTTGTGCACTCAGAACATCTGTAATAGCATGAGGCGTTGTGGTAGGTCCGAAGGCAAGTAGAAGGCCTCTGTTGCGACCTTTGATGCAAGGATTGATGCGGAGAGCTTCGCTTGCCTCCAGGCCTTCAACACGCCTAAATATTTTGAACCTTGGCTCGATGTGGCAATTTCCAATGATAACCAAATTTGCAACATGTCTAAATGGCTCCAGTTCACCATCGAGCAAAATAATTTATTTATAATAATTTAAAATACAACTAATCAAATTTCATGCAAATGGACTAGAACATGTATGATGCATAGAGACAAGCAAACTATATGAAAATTTGTAAAGTTGGTACCTCCGTACTCTCAGGATTACATCTGTAAATGTGTTGCACCATTTAGCCTTCGTTGGACAACTAGAAAACTATATATTTGTAATAGCATGAGGCATTGTGGTAGTTCAGGTGGGAAGCAGAAAGCATCTGTCGTGACCTTTGCCATAAGGATTGACGCGGAAGCTTTCATTTCCCACCAGCACTTCAACACGCCTAAATAGTGCGAACGGTGGTTGGAGGAGGTAATGTCCAACGGAGGTCATCTGTTCATCTCGAGCATGACCAAACTAAAATCCTAAAATCAAATCAAGCTAAACCAAACAATAATTCATAATGATAAGATAATTCACATATATATCCCCAAACTCCCAAACCCAACCAGGATCACATAAGACCTCATACTCTGAGATGTTTTGATAACTAAGGAAATAACTAAAAATATACCGCAAATTTTCTCAAACTCCATCTCAGCACAAATGCATCACAAGTATACCTCAAAATATACCCTAAATTTCTAACATTTCCATCACATCACTAATACATTAACAATTTGAAAGTAGATAGTCCCCAAATATACCCCCAAAATATCCCCAAAATTCCCACATTCCACCTCAACACAGGTGCATCACAAATATATCTCATCATAGGTGCATCATAGGTGGCGGTGGCGGTAGCAGCGGCAGCGGCGGCGATTCACAACATCACAAATATATCCCATTTACAAATATATCCCATTCACAAATATATCTCAGTCTCAACATCACAAATATATTCTATTCACAACATTACATATATATCCCATTCAAGAAATCTATCTCATCTCATCCATTCACAAGTTCGAACAAATTCAACATTGCTGGGGATGGGGAGCACGTGAGATGGGGGAGGACAGAGGATGGGGAATACCTTGCCATGTTGGTGATGCTCAGCCGCCTCCTCCATGTCGCCTCCTCCTCACGCCGTGCGCCAGGTCGGGGTCACCGCTGCCAACCTCCTCTTCCTCCTCCTCGCTGCTGTCGGCCACCGCCTCTTCATCGCTCCCAGCCACCGATGCACCACCTTCCCGCCTTCGCACTCACCAGCGCCATCAGATCTAGAAGAGATTCTAGGGATAAGGCAAGATCCCGCCACACCACATAGCCACACTACATAGCCGCACCGAGCCTCCGTCGGGCGCCGCCGCCACATTCCCCCTCCTCGCCTAGATGCACCGTTGTGCCTCTCCTCCACACCATGCAGCCGTGTATGCCACCCCCTCGCCTCCGGGAGAGAGATTGAGTGGGTGGGTGGCCAGCCGGCCGGGATATAAATATAAGGGAGATAGGTGTCGGTTCTAATAATAGATCCAACACCTTTGACTCCTATAGGTGCCGTTCTATAATAGAATCGGTACCTATCTCCTACCCCCAAAAAAATGTCATGTCTACATTCTTTTGTAAAATATAATTTCTTTATTAAACTAATATTTGGCTATAAAATAAGCCTACTATTTTATATATCTTATCCTTTAAATAAATTTTCTATCTTAAATTAATATTTGGTTTACACTTTCACTTTCTTTACACTTCTCCTTTACATATCTTCTCCTTTACACTTTCTTTTATGAAATATGTTTTCTTTATACCTGCATTCACTTAAAATTATAGGGAAATTAGAGTGCGCATAATTATGTTCCAATTTTTTTTGATTTAAATTAAACAATAATTGTTGTGGGTGGCGGTTGCTCGTCGGGTTGATCATACTTATGTTCATTGACGATATTCTTTATTCCAACAATACTTCACTTGCCTTCAAAAAAACATAACGTGGCTTGGCGGATTTCACAAGTGATAGGTCTTTGACATAGAATACTTGTTTAACGGATTTCGCGAGCACAAATGGCTCATCTTCATAGCCAACATCCTTGAGGTCAACAATGATTGTCCCATACTTGTCAACCTTCAACCCCCTTAGAATTCCTACCCACTTGCATCAGAATAGAGGAACTTTGAGGGCTCCATGATCTAGCTCCTAGATTGACTGTATGAAACCATAATATGTCTGCTTGTTGCTGCCGTCATCGTAGGCGCCGGAGCCTCGACTGAACCAGGCCTAGCTTCCTATGTTACGCCACGTGTCACCTACCACCTTAGTGGTTTCTGACAGGCAATGAATTCTGTATGTGTGAAGAAGATCTTGCAGGCGCAAGGTGCATGTCGTGCGTAGAAATTTCAAACCAGAATTTTCGAAGCTATATGTGTATTAAAAATCCCTGTCCAGGACCAACTAGGGTACACATATGATAATGGTTGATATTACAGAATGAACGTCTTAAAAACAATACAAAAAGATTACAAAGTGCAGTGGAAAAGAAAAGAATGGCTAAAGCCTAGTCTTGACGCTTGCAGCATGGCACCACCACTCCACAGGCATCCTCGGACGTCGGATGAAGCCTACTCCTCCTCGTAGTCATAAAACCACGTAGCGACAGGCCCAAACCAACCACCTGATCTAATTAAGTTCCATTAATCAAGCTATTTACTAGGGTGAGACTAATCACGGTGAATCTGGTTAATCGCCCATAACCGCGGGCATGGCTATTCGAATAGTTTTACTTTAATTAGATGTGTACATCTATACCCACAAGACACAGCCTCACGACACGTTTCCATGTGCCGGTATACCAACACGGTACACCGGAAAGGGACTATGACATGACCCTTCGCATAACCCCCTCTAACCAATCGCACCACACCTCGGGTTTTGCCCCCACTCCTCTACAGGCGGTGGATAGCCCCCTCGTGTCTCGATGAATCCGGCAGCAGATCAAATGGTACACCCCGGCCCACTCGACTCCATCACGCCCACCCTAACCTAGGTACGTCGGCCAGAGGAAAGCTACAGTAAAAGCCTAGTCGTTGCCCACGCTAGCTTGTGGTACGCACACTAATTCTTCCAGGGTTTCCCGCGAATCGGTCCTTAATTGCCACGGGCGCGTCTATCAAAACCATTGCGCCCATAGCCCCACATTGTAATATTTTAGTTGATTATCAACTCCATAATGTCTCATAATTAAATTCAGCATTAATGAGCCTATTCTACAATAATTAAGTGAAATGACCCATTTAGTGAGCTAGTTGATTTAAGCAGGGCTAAGCATATCCTATACCAATATTTAATCATATTAATACCCAAGTTATCAAATATTTAGGGTAATCAAAGTCCTACGGCTGAGTACAGTAGGTATAGTAACCTCATAAGATGACATTGTAAAATACATGCAATATTTAAGGAAATAGAGATGTTTTGATAAATTAGGTACAATATGATCAAGAATGGAGCATGACTTGCCTTGCTCTGAAGCTTGGGAAAACAATGCAACAACTTCAAAATAAACCGAGTCGCTAGAACTACCGGAATCTACATGACAAACAAGGCACTCAACAAAACAAGCTAAAAATCTACTGAAACAAGGAACAAAACCATTTTTAATGGATTCTTATTGATATTTTTATGAATTAAATGAAATTTGAATGGGCTTAAACAGAGCTCGGATTAAAAAGATATGAATTTTAGAAGATTATCTGTGTTTATTACTTAAACAGAAAAACCTTAAATAAATTATTGCACAATAAATCCCGGGGGATGACGTCGGCGGCCGCGGGAGGGCCGGTCCACGGTGAACTGGGTCCACGAACCGAAGACGCGCAGGTGCACCACGTGGCACACGTGGCGCCAACGCGGCGCCAACCTGGCGGCCACGTGGCTGCCACGCGAGCACGCGGGATCGGGCGGTCCCGATCTGTCGAGGCAGATCGGATGGCCAGGATTTCGGGATGGGCGGCGTGACTGGGGCGTGGGCACGGTGCGAGCATGCTCTAGCGCGTGGCCCGGCCATGGCACACGGTGGCCGATGCCGGCCGGCGCCAACGGAGCGGTGGCACAAGGCGAGGGGCAGTGCAAGACATGGACACAAGGCCACGGCGCGCGCACGGGACACGAGAGAGAGGGAGGGGGATGGGGCTCACTGCGAGTGGCCGTAGAGGAAGAAGACACCGACGGCCGACAGCGTGCGGACAACGGACGGCGAGGAAGAGCAGCGGCCAGGGAAGCATGGACGCTCATGAAGAGGATGCCGGCGGCGTCGTGGTTCGGCATGGCATAGGACGGCGGGGAACGGTGGCCGAACGACGATGGCCGGCAACGAAGGCTAGGGCGCACAGTGCTAGTGTGCTAGAGTGCACGGGAGAGCTCGGGGGTTTGGGGATTTTGAGGTGGAGGACGAGGCGTCTAGTGGAGGGGGTTAAATAGGGCTCAGGGAGGCGGATAACGGCCAGGGGCAGCGAGATTTTCACTGGCCAGTGTTAAGAGGGCACATCAACGCCGACGGGCCTCGGATCCGGCTGTTACGACGCAGGCACCACGCGGGCGGTGGCGGGATGCACGGGGCGTGATGGCGGTGTTAAGGCATGCACGGGAGAGGTGGGACGGCGGGATGCGCGGCAGCGAGGCAAGTGCGAGCGGCAGTGTCGCGGCCGAAGGTTGAAGACGGCTGACAGGTGGGCCCCACCTATCGGCGATCGGAGAGAGCAATGTGGACTTTTCGGCGGCGCGCGAGGGCAAACGGGTCGCGGCCTCTCGGCCGGCCCAAGAGAGAAAAAAAGACGGAAGGGGCGCGTGCGTGGGATTGGGCGGCGGGATTGGGTTGTCGACCCGGAAGAGGAATTTGGGCGGGAAAATTTGGAAAAAATAAAAGAATTTTCCAGGGATTTATTATATTCCTAGAATTGATTTAATTTGTTAAAAATTATTTCTAGTGCTCGAAAATTCCACTAAAAATCCAGTTAATGTATTTTGACATGTAGAACTCAAGAATAATTATGTTGTGCCATTTCCACCTATAATTTGCATTTCAAAATTAGTTCTTTGCTCTAGGTTAATTCAACAATTAATTTATTTTGGGTATTTTCTTAAATGATTTTTAAAAAGGGAAAAACTCCAAGGTGTGACAGTGCAACAGGTTCCTGGAGGATTGGGGACCCTGGTTCCCGTTTCTCCAAAAGTAGCCCCCAACCCCGGGGCCGGGCCAGAACATTGTTGTGGCCGGGTGCAGGGAATCTCTTCGAAGCCATCGTCGAGTCAAACCTATGGGCCCCAGTTGCCTGTTTGGATGCGACAAGCCAAGGTCTTGTCCATCTCAATTCCTGTCGGGAGCAGTTTGCAATATGCTTAACCACATTCAATTGCAGTCATCATTTCCCATTACCGCTCCGCGCTTTGAGGCATCGTGAGCGCGAAGGCAAAACAGGAGGGCAAGGGTTTTAAAAACCCTCTCCCTCTTACTATTTTGCATTCTGCCTCCTCACTTCCTCTTTTCTCACCACACTTCCCATCTGTTAGGAACTCGTCGCTACCACTCTTCGCCTGTAATCCTTGAGTGTTCACCACCGTCATCCTTCTTCTCCATGATCTTGCAACCATGCCATGTGCCAACCACACCACCAAGCCCCTATATAGGAGCACACTCCCACCCTCTCTCATGCACAACAAGGCCGGGAAGGAGAAGGCGGAGAGGCTGATGTCGGCCTCCAACGCATGACGGGGAGTGATGCCGTGCAGGAAGAGGGAAGCGCACCTAGCCCCACGAGCCACATGAGGTGGTGTATTGCACTGCCTACCAGCCGGTGGCCTAATCCCGCCCTTCTCCGAGTTCTTCCTACAGATCTTGGAGGTATTCGGACTGTAGATGCTACACCTAACACCCAACGCTGTGATGGTGTTGGGCATCTTTGTGAACTTTTGTGAGATGTTCGTGGGGGTGTTTCCATTGGTGGAACTATTCTGCCATTTTCCCAAGGTAAGGCACACCCCAATCAGCAAGACGACAGGCCAACTGGATCGAGTGGGATGCATCTATTTTGGTTCTTGCTCTGGTCAAAAGTTCGTGCCGATCGCTATGAAGGACAAGTAGGACGAGTGGCGCCAGAAGTGGGTCTACATCGGCATAGAAGCCCACGACTGCCTCCTTCTTCCCACCACTCCCTCTAAAAGCCTGTCATCGTGGAAAGACTCCCCACAACCGGACCCATGCTTGGAACCCATCTTTGTTCGGATCACCGAACTGGTCGAGGTCGGGGTTACGCCGTACATGGTGGTTGACGAAGTTAGTGATATGCCCTAGAGGCAACATGAAGATGTTGGATATCATGGTCAATGTTTATGTATCAATGAATAAAATGTTATTAGGTTCCATGAAATAAACAACTTATATTGATCAATAAGTATGTAACTTATTTATAAGACTCTTTATGTATGAATCTATTTCTAAATGATCCATGATCATATATCATATCTATGAAACAAATATAATTCTAAGATCAGCATGTTTATTGATTGATGATCATGTCTCATAGATCATGGTATGGAGATACCAAATCAATAAACATGAACATGTGTTAGAGAACACATTGTTGGATAGACCCACCTTGAGACACTACAGGGAATTAATGTTCCATTAGTTGGTCTCAAGTAGTGTTGGTGCAAAGTCATTTGACCTGAGATCATCATGGATTCCAACATGTGTAATGGTCTACTTAGGGACTACCAAACGCTATTTCGTAACCGGGTAGTTATAAAAGTAGTCTTCGGGTTTGCTATGAAACATGTAGTGGGATGTGAATGATCAAGATGAAATTTGCCTCTCCTATGGGAGAGATATCTCTGGGCCTCTTGAAGTAATGGATTATGAAAGTGCATGGCCATACCGAGTTGATTGAGCAGTCAATCAACAGTTAGATAATCCAATACAAGATCGAGTGAATGATTAAGCTGTAAATAGGATGGCACATGTCTTGCCTATAGCTTAATTGGTATCATGAGGCAAAGGGATTTGTGCACAAAGTACAGGTTCAACCGAAATAATCCTCTTGTATACTTGGTGTCAATACGTTATGCTAGGGGCCGCTATTGACGGGTCGGCCAAGTTGAACTCGGGTCGGAACCATGTATAACTGAGCCTACAGGGTCGCACACTTAACGGGAAAGAACAGGCATTCGAGTTGGACTCATATACGGCTCAACTGGATAGAGATCCAACTGAACAAGGAGTCCCGATGGGCCTTTAGGCCCAGTCGGCAACCCTATATAAGGTGGCGAGGGATGGAGGGTTCGCAACGTACAATAGACAGCTGGACAAGCTCCTCCACGGAAACCCTCCCACCTCCGAGCCAAAACCCTAGTCGTGCATCACGTGCTAGCACACGGGTGTTCGGAGTTCTCTCCCTGGATGTGTGGATACCGGTAGAGACATCGCTACTTTGCGGCGTTCTACGACAGCATTGAATCTCGTCGAGATCAATTAGCCGAATTCAATTCGGCGTTTTGGGTCGGGGTTGGCAGGTCTGAGGGCCAAGCGAAGCAGCTTGGCACCATCGACATCGGGAAACTAGCTCGGGGTCATCGGCATCGGTAAACCCTAACGCCTCTAGGCAGTTCGGCGGTGCACGTGGAGATCGGCGGGTCGGACGATCCGGTCCTAGGGTCAGCTGAAGTGTTTTCGGGGTCAGCAAGGTGTTCCTGGGGTCGGCTGGGACGTTTCCAAGGTCGGCTAGCTCTAGTTTGACTGTTTCCGCTGCACTGCATATCAACTGGTAACATTCTATAAGCCCTTACTTGCAAGCTATCCTGGATTACGCGGTAGAAAAATTTTGATTTATGCTATCCTAGCCTCCGCGTTCTCCTTCAAACAACTATCATCACTAAAGGTTGGCACCGCTGAATCACTGGAGCCGAGCAAGTTGGCTCTACACTGGCCTCGAGGATGCCACCAGGACACATCCTGACGACCTAGACGAGGCTGGACTAGACATTCTGGTGGCTACATCGTTGAAGGGAGGCATCACTGGGGACTGTGGGCTTTCTCCAGGAGTCCTACCGTTATGCGAGGACTGTAACCGGGTGCAGATTCTATGCGCCTTCCCCGACTTCGACACCATGGGGATCGCAGCGGCTAGGGACAGCCCCAAGGTGCTGGAAGCGAGGGTTACCTACTTTAAGGCCATTTATATGGAGGTGGCTATCGCCATTGTCGTGGGCGACATGGAGTCAGATTCGGGGATGCTTGCCGCCCTACCAAAGTTTTGGGTTTTAGAAGATTTTAGGGTGTTCAGCATAGATGGACAGGGCAAGACCCACCAGGGAGGAAAAATAGTCTTTTAAAATTAATCCTCTCAAAGCATTTAGATTACAAAGCATTTTTAGAAAAATCATTAGTATTTGTCTTTTCATTTGCAATTTTTTTCTTAATTGATATTATTTCATAATCATGGTTCTTTAATGAATATTACTTGAAATCCCTAATTTGAATTTAATTTCTTTTTTGATTATTCTTCAAATTGATTTATTTGGATTTTTGGCACTCACACAACAAGAAAAAGAAAAGAAAATCCGGTAAATTCAAGCATGAAGGATTTTTGAAAAAAAATATTTTGATTATTCCAAATTCTAGTTTTTTGTATTTTAAATTTGAAACTTTTAGGGTGTTGCACGGACGCCAATGGCGAGGAAATTGGCCGCCGGCCCACCGATCTAGTGGAGAGAGCACATCCATCTCCTCAGTCCTCTCCTCCGCGCAGGAATCCTGTCGAGCTTGATCTCATGGCGACGGCGACAATCAGCCTTTCCGGGGCACGCTAGTAGAGAAGTGGGGCTGGCCCTTGGTTGAGGAGCGAGGTGGCAGACCGGATTGATGCAGATCGAGAAGCTCCTATGGAGCTCGAGCTCCCTCGACGGTGGCGGTGAAGGAGCTCGACCTTCATCCCTAGCAAGACGCGGCTGCCCCCAGACTCCTTGGCACCGCCCTGTGCTCCTGCCCCCAATGTCCCAAGCTCCCGCGCAAGCAACCGCTCCAGCACCACCTCCATGTTTGCCTTGTACCACAGCGCAAGCAACCTTATGTTGTTCAGTTAAGTCCAACCTATGGGGTTGTGGTTGTAAATTTGATTTATTTAAGTCAATAGGAATCAATCGTTGTTTCATCGGGGTTTCAGCCGGTAAGTTATCTAGATATCGTTTAAGTGTTGCATCGGCTTACAAGGATTATATATAAGTTGGTTTTAGCCGATTGGAGCAAAGGTTTCATTGATTATTTAATCGTATGGATTTAATGACATCGGATTTCCAGCCGATGTATGCTTTAACCATCGGATCAGTATTTATTCTATCATATTATTATTGGTGATTGGTTTCTATTGGATTATATTGTTGTATTGATTACAAGTTTTCACTACTTATCCAATTGTCTTTATATCATTGTTTATATAAGTGTCAAAATCTACATCGGACATATAGCCGATCGCTCAAAACCCTATCGACATCGGCTAGTATCGCTACATCGACTATCAGTTGGCTTCAGATATCAATTATCACGCTATCGGCTGATTCTACATCAGGATATTGGTTATCGATTGACACATATCTTTTGGATGTTTTAGCAGGACCCATGCTTCATTTCATTGACATCAACCTGTTGGCTGATCAGCCTTACATCTTGTCAGTTGCAGGATCAAATTGACTGGCACGTCCACATCTCGTCAATATTTCAGGACCTGCAATGGACCTAAGCAGATCTCCTAGGCCGTTGTGTTTGTCGACATAGTTCGCGTGAACACAAACTTGGCATCATCGGCTGGGCATGGATTTTTCGTCAACAAACACCGAGAGGGCGCCCACAACGGAGCTGCTCAAGCCGGAGCGGCACCACTCGTACGATGATTGGAATCCAATGCCCAGCTTGGTGATGTCGCGCCCACCTCTCTGGCCACGGTGCTTGTAGTTCTTGGCGTAGATGATGAAGAGGAAGAGCGAGGAAAGGACGGCCGTGAGCACATCCACGATGACGGCTACATCCACGGCTAGCGGCGGCAGTGGGAGTTGTGCTGGAGCGTCTCCCTCGCCACCAAGCATTCTCGCCGGCTCCCAGTACGTCGATGTACAGGCACATGACATCATGTTTCACGGCGTCCTCGACGCCAACACCCGGGTGGAGAGCGGGGAGTAGGGAAGCCGGCAGGACACGGTGGGGTGTCACATGCGTGGGAGGGGAGATCATGCGGCGGGGCTCAAGGGTTTCGGCCTTTCCAGCGACACCGTGCTCTCGGCGCTCAAAAGGCTTGATGACCTCAACTTGCTGTCGTCAGAGCTGAACCGGCTCAACATGTGTATTGATGCTTTTGACTGAAAATTGGGTCCAACATGGTTTTTTGCTTTTTATTTTTCTTGTGGTGCCATGTCAATGCCACGTTGGCTAAACCACCTCCAATACTCCCTTGGGATTACATTTGCACCAGTTTTGCAGGTTGAGGGACACGTTACATTCGGTATTGGGATTCAAGGACATGACTCAAACTCGACGTCAAGATGGGGGACCCTAAGTGAACTTATTCCCCAAGAAAAAGAAATCGCATGGGTCAGGCCTAGAGAGTCCTAGATCGGGAGGCTTAAGGGCATCCCTAATGGAAGCCACACCTATCAATGGCCTCACGTGGGCCATACGAGCTGAGATCACACATGGGACATATATCTCCCAATGGAAGACATTCTTAAATGAGTCATATAAAATCTGAGGCAACTGTTTGAAGACACTCTAGCCCACAACGCGTGTGCCCCAGCCCATAGAGCCATAGGTGTGTTTTCCTACTCTACCCCTACTTTATTTCAGCCCAACCATGATTGGCCTCCTCTTTTTTGTTTTCTCTGTCACTCCCTCGCCTCTCTCTCCCTCCGCTAGCTGCTCGTCGCCTCTCTCTCTCTCGCTGCTTGTCGCCTCCACCACGCCGGCAGTCGGATACTCTCTCCCACGCCATTCCTCTCCCCTCGTCCATCGCCGCCTATCTCCCCTCCACATGGCAAGCTACGCGCGGGGTGGCCGACGGCACGTAGCAAATAGGGCATGGTGGCCAACGGCAAGCAGCACGCGGGGTGGCCGATGGTGCGCTGGTGGCCCCGATGGTGCGCTGGTGGCCCATAGCGCGCTAGATGAGATTCAACGTTCCTGGGCTTCCTCGTCTCGCCGTCACTCGCAAGCTTCACTGCTCGGCAACAACGCGGCTAGTCAGGAGGCTGGATCTAGTGGGCCGCCCCATCCCCAGGTCGCCGATGTCTCGGATCCATCTTCATTGTGTCGCCGACGGCTCCTCCACCACCTCGTTGCCTTTGGCTCCTCTAGTGACGAGGCCGAGGGTGGAAGGGGAAATTGCTGGTGCGGGAGCAGTGTCCACAAGCGCGAGGCTACCCACGACATCGTCCGACGCGGAGCCTAGCTCCATGGCTCAACGAAGAGGGGCTGAGGAGCGCAAGGAGGTACGTCCCTCTGCGAGCGAACACGTGCCTCTTCTGGGAGACAGCTCCGGCTCCAAAAGCGACTACAAGCTGAACAACGTGAATAAGGCCACGAGCAAGGAAACCCATTAGGGATGGCATAAGGGCTAATGAAAACGCATGGACGACACGAGAGGCATCCGACTTCCACTTGACCAGGGTTGTGAGGGGGTATATAAGTGCGCTCTCCCCTCGCCCACCTGGCCAACACAGTCGCCGCCATAGCCGCAAATAGTTTAGGGTTTCATACTTCCATAGAGAGATCTGAGCACGCGATTGAGGAATCGATGAAGACGATGAGCCCTGCTCCTGTGCCCCTCCTCACGCCCAAGCTGGCTCCTCCGAGGGCGATCCACGGCAAGGCGGTGGCTCCAACGAGGGCGGCGATCCATGACAAGGCGGTGGCTTCGGCGCCCGAGCCAGCGATCGACAGCAAGGCGGTGGCTCCAGCGTGGGCGATCCACGGCATGGCGGCGGCTGCTCCGGCGGGGGCGGCGGTCCACGGCAAGGTGGTGTCTTCAGCGGAGGGGAAGAAAAAGAAGGTGATGGTGAAGGTGAGCTAGTCCTACATCGACTTTGTGCTCTCACTTCTGCCGCCAAAGGTGCCCTTCCCCTCGCTCCCAGACGACTTCCCCTCCGGTCTTCGTGATGGGGAGTTCCGTGACAGCCTACAAGCCCTACTCTTCGGAGCTACCGACTTCATCGAGCGGAAACGTGCCGAGGATCTTAGGATAATCGATGAGCACAACCGGTGAAGCCTACATCGAGGTCCAAGAGCATGAAGATGATCACCTAGTCTATTAGTTAGTAGTTTTCTATCTGTTAATATCTGTTAATCCTAGCTTATGTCTTATCTATCGAGAGGACTATCTAGCAATCGAGAACTATCTAGCTATCGAGGACATGCTACGTGTTATCTACCTGAGGACTTTAGGACATCTTATGTGATATCTATCGAGGACTATCTACTAATCTTATATGTTACTATCTATTGAGAACTACTATCTAAGTTCTATTGATGACTACTAGTACAATTGTCAATTGTCATTCTTTTTGTTTGTTTTGGGTTTGTTTGGTTTGGTACCAATTTTTGCAATGCCAAAATTTTGGTAGTGTCAAAACCTTGGCAAGTTTTGACACTACCAAATTTAATGTATAGAATTTTAACTAGTGCGGGCAAAATTTGGTTGCAAACCAAACATTCTTGTGATACTATTGAAGATGCCAAAATTTTGATAGGGCACAAATTGGCTTCAAACCGAACAATCCCTTTCTGTTCCACTCACTGTTGCAATTGGAGCTTTTGTTTTCCACTTTGATGTAGTGGCAGAACTTAAGGTCATGTTTGGTTAGCATCTAATGTTACCAGTTTGCCGGCAAAGTTAGAAAGTATATTTAAACTATGGCTTGCCTAGGCAAATTTTTAGTTGCCAACCAAACAGGCCTTAACTTTGGCTAAGAAACTGTGGCACGTCTAAGGTGTCTTCATAAGTTGGTGTGGGAAACTTCGGCTGCCAACTTGCACACTTAACACAGAAATAAAATTAATCATACAAATTGTGGGAAACTTCGGCTGCCAATCAAGCAGTTTGTTGCACTCCTAACACAGAAGGAAATTTAACCATAGAAGTTGACACACTTAAAATATGGTGCTAATCAGCAGAGAAGCACACACATGTCAAAATTAACGGTGACCACCGGCAAGCACAAATTTAACATCCTTTGAAGGCAAAATTGGCGCATTTCATTTGCCTTTGAAGTAAGTGCTGCAAATAGACGACAAAATATTTCTGCCGATCCCACTATTTTATTATCCCTTCCACTTTAGGCATAAAATTTCTTATAATGTTCATAATTTTATATACACTAGTTTTACAAAATGTGACAAGAGGAAGTGGCGACCTAGAAATAATAAACAAATAGAATCATCTATGGCCAGAAAAACCACTGGGATTGCGTGCAAACAGCATCCTCTCCGGCTACTCCCCCAGCTAGAATGTGAATCTATGTACCTCTGCTAGAACGTGAATCTTGAGAAGAATGAATTTGGCGTGGATCCACCGTCCGGTACCGCAGTTGCTGGCGACGAAGCCACAGTTGAAAGGACGCCATGCTGACATTTCGTTAGCTGCCAAGTTTCAAACAAACAAGGTGAAAATTAAATGATCTGGTTCTCAATGTCAGGACTCGAGAGTACAACACTCATCAATAAATAGTACTGCTGCAGAGATGATCCACAAACACTTCATTCAGATTTAAGCTAATGATTGGAAACACCTTAAACAGGCGTTGGCCTTGTGGCTTTATTTTGCCAAGAGGATTAAGGCAGTGGTCCACAATCCAAATTTGCCAACAACTCTACCCTGGTCATTACAATAGGAGGCTGCTTAAGTGCTTATGCTGAAAGTATAGGTCTGAAATGTAAGGCCAAGTTATGTCTTTTTGAAAGGATGGATCGTATTAGGAATTAAGAATTTGTTTTAATGTTGGGATCTATTATTTTTTACAAAATATATTTTCAAAATTTTCAAGAATGGCTGACCTTCATTCCCAATAGCCAAAAACCAGTATTCTAAGAATCGGTATTGGTCTAAATGTCTTAGATTTCAGGCAGAATCTTAGACACATCAGCCTTGTGGAAGGTTCAAGTTCAACATTCTTGAACCTTAAAATGCAAATCAGCTACGCTAGAGTGCAACACTCCTATATTTCTTGCACCATAGTATTTCTACTATCTAGCACCAGATAGGAAGTTTCACGAACTTCCGTCACAAAGCAAGCCAGTTTGACTTGTCCACTTGTATTAAAGAGACAGCCCAATCACTATGGACTATTTCTATATTTCAACAAATTGTCCGGGTAAACCTTAAGCAGAAGAAAGTTACACTAATCATTCCGTCGTTTTCCCCTAAAGCTAAATTTAAGATTTTCTAATGTAGTAAAAAAAGAATATTGCAATCGCCAAGTCAAAACGCACATATAATATAAAATGTTGCATACATTCGGAGACATGCAGCATGCATCTTTTCAACATTTATCACGGCGATAATTCAGGGACATCCCAATCTTTGGAATTTTTTACTATCCAGTAAAATTCTGGACAGACACATAAGTAATAAGACTCAGGAGATTAAAATGACATTTTTACCCTAGGGCAGTGAGCACCATTTGCCCTCACAGGTATGGCACGACATATAGTAGCCGTCTGTCAATGAGCTAAATGATGGTGACTGCAGAAGAGGATTCGGTTGCCACTGGCACCACCACAGCATGAGTGAACACCAGTCAACAGGGTGCCGCCACGCCCTCCTTCACGAGATAATCATGTGCCATCATGTGCCTCTGAGGTTGACACCGCTGTAGCACTGCTCAATACTGCTCGCGCGTGACAAACAAGGATGCATATAGCAAGGCAGACTAGGGGAGGAGCCAACGAGAAGCAGGAGGGCATTATGGCAGTATAACACCAATTGGTTGCTTTGAAGTGACATAGTTGTAGGAGAGGAAACTGTGCCCCATGGTTGCAGGGGTGATGGCAACTTTATAATGCCTCAAGTTGGGAGTGAAATGGGGTAATTGTGTTTTTCTTTCTTTGGAATTTGGGATGGAATATATCCTTGGAGTGTTGCTTTCCATATCTTTTAGCCTTTTTTATGTTACTTTGGTGTTTATGTTTCTGTAGTTTCATGTTTTCCAATATTACTGACCTAATTTTCCCTTTCTACCATTGTTACCTAACATGGTTCAACATGTCCGAGTACAAAGCCGAGGTTTTAAGATAGTCTAGAGAAAGTGTTTCACCATTTAAAAATAACCAATCAGATGCTAAGAAGGAAAGCAATCATCTACAATGGAAATCAGTTTTATACTGAGCATTTACCTCTTCAGGGCTAAATTGCAGTAATGTTGCAACCACAGGCAGCAATGCTCCAACTTCCCCTGTGATAACATAACCAACTAATGTTTTAGATCAACAGTCAACTTATTGTAGTCAAAGACAATAGTGTCAGTAACCTGTTTCCAGAAGCTTTAGGATCACATTTTTTAGATATGTCATATCTACTCCTTCTCGTTTTTGTGATCTCTCCATATTGCGGAGCTCAGTCTTCAACATTGCTTCCTGAAACAGAAACTTATTACTTAAAAACGCATACTCTATGCTCCATTTCTTCAAATGAAGATATTTTGGTGCACATCTTGCAAATTTTAATCCTGATTAGCATTCATTGACTACAAAAATCTAATTAAACTTATAGACTTTGGTACACTTTTTTGCAGAATTTAAGCTAAGTATTCCGTTAGTAGAAAATTCACAAGACATTTTTGTATTACTCAAATAAATCAGGACATTTAATGATTAATCTCAGATATGAAACTACAGATTGGTGCAAGAAACTCAAACCCGTTGATCATGAAGGCGGTTCTCACGCTCAAGCTCCTCAATTTCTTGCTAAAGAAAGGAAAGAAATGGAATATCATTAGTACTTTAATAACAGAATGAACAAACAAAAGAATGATTGCTAAGCTCAAAACTGACTTGAAGTGCTAATATATGCCTCTGTGATTGAGCCAATTCCTCTTCTCTTTGTGCCTGTTGCCGTGCAAGAAGCTGAAAATGTGGATATCACATTTTAAATTGAGAATCTTGAGATGCACCTATCCATTTTTATTTACTTCAATAATATTTCTAGGTAGAAAATATTCTGGTTTGATTGGCTAATTGGAAATTATGATTCATTATAATAAATCACAACATAACCTTCACAAAATTAAGTGGCAAGTAGGCAAGTGATGCTATGAAGAGTGCAAAGTACAGTAGAACTTTAATTCAATTCATGCAATCAATTTAGCAAAGAATGGAATGATGATTACAATATCCATGAATTTGTCTTAACATTTAAAGACATGCCCAACATTGTTTCAAACTCAATATTACCAGAATTTGCTGCTCAGCCAGTTCAATGTCCATTGCATCTTGTTTAACAGGTCCTGCAAAAACAAGTACATGTCAACAAATTCCAAAGTAACCATTAAACTGAGGGAAGAATATAAGCAAAGATAACAAAATGAAAAAGAACACTGACACAACCATTTACCTGGATTTTGATTATCATTGCTGCTAACCTGTACATCAGTGAAATAATCTTATTAACGAAATATCAAAAACCAAATTTTGCTTACTATTTATCATTTACAGCCTCTATCCCATATATAAGGCATGGTCAAACTCGACATGGTCTCCAAAACTAATATTTGGCTTATACTTTCTCATATACTATAAGATTTTTAGCAACAAGATTATAACCACACAAAAGTAAATTCAAATGTCAATTCAACGATATTATTTTTAGCAAATAAAATTCAATTCATATTATACTAATTGTTGGTCAAATGTTTTAAAAGTTGAATCTTAAAATGCGTGCGCGCCTTATCTTAACTAATGAAAAGTGAAAATGAACGAGAAAGAGCCACATCATCTGGTAAATATTAGCCGTTGGATTCACTAGGAGACAAAAGAACATGAATCAATATTGACCATTGGATTAGAGGGATGGTATCAAGAGGCTTCTAAAGATGGAGCTTACACAAAGAAAAGAAAAGAAAAGAAAAGAGCTAGAGAATAAGCACATGAGGAGAAAAGGTTGTGCATATAAATTTTACGATTTGATTTAATAGTAAGAACTGTTTTATAAATAAACACTCATCCTTACTAAAGATTCATCAGTCAAAATTGAGCTATTCATTGTATGTTCATATGATTAATTTTGTTTTTAGCAATTAAAATTTAACGTGTTGAGAAAAAATTGCAACAAGGATATGCACATTCCTTCCAACGAGGCAGTCATGGTAGCCTGAATTTTTTGAATGATTCCATAATAATGTTTGCTATAGGTTTATTGATTTCGCATGAATTTAAAATAAAAATAACCTAATTCCTTAAAAAGACCTACACAATATATGTACATGGGCTATAAAGAGTACGTTCGCACCAACGGAAAATACGGGGAAAATAAGGAGGTCATGCAACAGTGGAGACAATTATAATGCGATGACTCATGCAGATGTACCACGTAACAGACTGTCACTCCCACGTACCCATAACAAAATGCTTAGAATCGCGTGAATGCGCGACATCATATGCTAGTATTATGGGAGGGAGGGAGTATGAAAATGTAAAGTGTCAAAGAACAATTCTCCAACACCATGGTGAATGTATATTCTGGGTGTTTTGGTCATCATTCAAATTGCTAGTTACTTGCATGCCATGGGTTTTCAGATACTCGACTACTCCTAGCTGCATAGTTGTACCACTCCAAATGATATATCCCCAGGAAAGAGTAAAACATTACTTATTTTCTCACATAGCCTGTAGTTGTTATTAGTCACAAAAGGATACACCAGAAAAATAAAATGCTCCTCCTATTCAGTCATCATTTACTTACACATTCATGCAATACAGACTAAAAGAAACATGCATGTGACGATTGCAAATGCATTCATTGACAGCATGCAGCAGTTGCGAGTTGTAGTATACTCTCTAGGATGTGACTATGTGAGGAAACAGCCAGCAGAAGCTTCAAGCGACTGGACACAGGACATTGCATATTGTAGCGAGTGGCAGCAGCAAAGCATCACTAACATGGTACCACAGAAAGAAGGGGTGTCTATAATTGTTAGTATAACACAGAAGTTGTGCACTTGCACAAATTTTACTGCTGACTTTTTCTTTCTGCAAAAACTCATTTTTGCGGCCCTTTTTGCTACTGATCTTCACTCACCAAATCTACCCCAAACTACAACCAAAAAATTAAAAAGGAATAAAGTAGGATTTAGACATTGTTTGACAGAACTGATGCAGAGTAGAAACCGTACTGTGCACATAATGTGTTCCCAGAGAATGTCAGGAGATGGCAATGGCATCAAAAGGACATGTGCTAATTATATATGGTAGAAGATTGTATTGGAGGATATCAATGGAATTTCCCTGTTATATTGGTATCAGCTTCACAAATGGCATGTTACGACCCATTACTTGTTAGTGATTATATATGAATTTTCAAATATATAAGCGAGATGAATAAATACAAATATCTCACAAAAGACACAACTGGCATTTAATCAGTGAACAACAATCAATGTGTTTTACTACTTCCATACAGGAAACCAAGATAGTAATCAGTGCTTCGAAAGAAAATGACTTACTGCCACTTTAGCCTCTAAAGAATTATGTAGATCCTTGTTTTCCCTGAGGAGCTTAGCCACCTCTCGGTCCTTCTCTTCAAGCATTCTATCAGCAATATCACGGAAAGAATCATGCTCTTCCTAAGAAGGCAATCATATATTAAAATACTGTGTCAAAAGACATTAGACAAGTATGCAGACAAAAATGACCCATGTCACAGGGGAAACCTTTAGGTTCTCATGTTTTACTGTCAACTCCACTAAGTTCTTCTTAAGTTCATCTCCAGCATGCCCATTGCTCTGAGCCTTCGCAGACTCACATTTCACTGCATCATCCAATTGACAAATTTTACCATCAGATACCACGCCTTTTTGTGAGAAGGGGGGAGAGAAGATTCTAAGTAAATCATGGACATCTTACATCTCCAGCTTTCCTCTACACTTGCCAGGTTTTTCTCCCATGATTCTTTTTCCGAAAGGAATTTAGAAGTAAGAGAATCCAATTTTGCCATGACATTCTTTAACTTTTTGTCAGAATCAGCGAGAGCCAAATTCCTAAGAAGAAAATAAAGTACAGAATGAAACTTGCAAGAAAAAGACTGATAGTAATATAGTGCATCAGCTAATCAGCTTACAGGAGTATAATGTGAATAGCAACAACCAGGATACAAATATAATAACATGGCAATATTGCTGCATTGCATATTGCTACCAGGCTATTGCAACCAGTTCATGTCTAAATGACAAGTTAAGAATATATGGCTACAAGTACCAGGAAGTATATTTAAAGACCTATAGTGTTCATAGCATATTTTACAATCTACAAGTGTAGAACATCTATGGAGCTCCATGTCATGAACAGATCAAAAGAACACAACACAATATCTGGCTACAATGTTAAGCCACTTTTACCTTGCTTCAATCTCTTCACCATATTTAGATTGAGCAATCTGAAGGTCATGGATGGCTTTATCTCTTTCTGCCAAGGCAGCTGAAATTTCCTTTTCAGCTTCCTGGAGCAAAGCACAATCAATCATCAAGCCAGTACAAATCTCTGATTATAGTAGATATCTTAAAAGATGATGTAATACCCTTATTGCTTCTTCATGTGCTTTAATCAAATCTGAGTTTTTAGCTGTGTTCAGCTCAGCATCCTTCTTTTGCAGAAGTGCATGTGCACGGACCTTATATGCAGAAAACTCGCTTTCCAGCCGACTAATCTGCAATGTTCAAAAGGCTAAATTGGAGTTGCAACCGAAAGCACATCGACATGCATTTCAACAATTCGACTATGGGCCTATGGCACATTTCCATTAGAAAACATCAACAAATCAGTCTTAACTAGGAGGAGCCCTAACAGCTGATCCGACAGCATGTTAAATGCATCTTGTGGGCTTAGAAACAAACACTATGGCCGTGTTCGCTTGTTCGTATCAGCCGGGCTTATCGACCGTTCAAACAGTATTTTTCTCTCACAGTAAACCAGCCGGCTTGTCTTATCAGCCGGCTTATAGACCAGCCGAACACGCCCTATGTGTCAAGTGGACAGAACAAGGATAATAGAATTAAGCGGTTTTGGCTAGTCGTAGTTTAAAGGGACTACAGAGTTTGTTGCATGTTAAGGGCAAAGCCATTTTTTGCTACAGCCTACAGGTAGCGAGGTAGGCATGATACAACCACACATAATTTGCTGTAGCATATATTAAAAGATTTCAAAGGAATTCTCAGTTACTTATGTAGTGCTGCCACTGTATTCTCGCCAGCACACAAACTAACAGTATAAACTCCTCGAGTAAAAGCATTTCAAATAACAAAGATGTGCATGTACACAATAACATTGCCACTATTATGACAGAGCAATTTCACTCAATAGTGGCAATAACTGGTAGCTTGGTCACCTTATAAAAATTGCTAGTCAGGCCTAGAATAGATTCTGCCAGACTTTTTAGAGAGAGAGAGAATCCTGCCAGCCTATTAGCTCATATTATATACTACAAGAATGAAGTAAAAAAATGATAATGCTTCCAAGTCAAAATGACATTGAGGATAAATTGAGTTTTGACATGAACTTTGAATTATGAGTCTTGACATATACTTCGAAACATGGTTTTATGTACAATTAAGCTTCACAATCACATTAAGTGTATACCTCGTCTTTTGCAGCCAATAGATCAATGTCTTTGGTTTGTAGTAATTGGTTTTGCTTTGACAACTCCAACTCCAGTTGACCTGCAATAGTCCAATATTCGTATGCATGCGATATCTCTGGAGTCAGAATAGAATGTCTGGAAAGCAAACTTACTTTTAACTTCCGTAGATTCTATCTCAGATATATGGCATGCAGTTTCTGATGCTTCCAATTTCGTCCTAAGAGATTCACAAATAGTTTCCCAATTTTGCCTTTCTTTTTCCTGAGTAAATATCAAATCGGAACCAATCTATTTAGTCCCAAGGTCTTCATAAAACATGGTGATCAAACAGCAGTAGGAGCCAAAAAAGGAGGGAAACAGAAGTAGAGGCTGTTTAAAGGAAAGTCACAACTACAAATCCAAAATATTCGAGTGATGGACTGGTGATGATAATAAAAGAGCCAATGTTAATTCTTAGTTCTATAGAAATCAATCACTTTCCAAATCAACAGAATGAAATGCAAACATGCAATTATACACAAGTCAATCTACACGTCAAAAAGCTGAATCAACAGATCACACTGGGAAAAATGGTTGCATGGACAGAACATGCAGGTGTGTAACATGTTAGATCTATTTGAGATATATGGATTATTTCATTTTAAAAAATTAAGAATGCCATCGAGCTAGTCAAAGGAAAAAAGAACATTTTAAAATTGCTCATTTGTAGCACTAAATATAAACAAGTTATGCATTCATCAAACCCATCAGATAACCATAGATATAACCACCACAGTAGCTATGGATATTGAAGATGTAAATCACTTTGGCATCTATCACATGGTTCAACATTCTAACCCAATAGCATGAATCTGTACAAATAAATTATCTTACATGTTGGTCCTTCAGATGAGCAAGCTCGCCTTTAAGCTCCTCCATGGCAGCTCTAATTCGAGCAGCTTCCCCAGTTGAAGCTGCTTCAATTTCAGCTATTTCTGAATCTTTCTCCACAAGCAACATCTGGAAAAGTTTGATATTTCATTTAACTCATTACTGATTCCAGTCACAATGAGATTAATCTTCTTCAGCTAATGGACTTTTTTAACAATAAAGCTTAAGTCAAAAGCACAAAAGCAAGCGAGGACACAAACAGAACAGAGCATATGATAATCAAAAAATATGCAAGAAAACTCAGCAAATCAATACCTGTAGAGATTGAATCGTTTCAGATGCTTTTGTCCTCTCTGCAGAAACCTCAGTTAGCTGTGCCTCCAAGCTTTCTAATTGCTATAGGGGAAAAAAGGCCAAGTTAATAATCAATGTGCGGAAAACTGTTTTTCTGCATTTGTTTTCTTTACCTTCTGATGCTTAGCCGTAAGCTCCGCAATTGATGCATTTCTCTTTTCTTCTGCAGATTGAAGTGATGCTTGGGTTTGCTCTAACAACTTTACAAACGTTGGATCAGGCTATTTAAGTTATAATTGTTATATAACTAGAAAACATGGTTAGATTTATAGCTCTGTGTTTTCCACATTATTTTAGCTCATAGGAACAAACAATGGTTAGCTCTTATCATGACCATCAACATGACTTTTGAGTGATGTGGCAAATATGATCTCAAATTTCAATCAATGCAACAGCAATACTAGACATAAGCATGAGATGGTAGGACCTTGGCACTTACATAACGTCCTAATACAGTTTACAGCATTTGAAATATGACCGCTTTAACCCCTATTTCCCTTTTTCTATTATCATGTCCATACAATTTGTTGAGTAAATTTCATAAAACCTCAACTAACCACGGAGATTTTGGCACGTGGCACATAACTCCAAGTATTATGTTACTAAAGTTTCACAAAACCACACTGTTAACCAATTTAACATACTCTTATATCAAAATTTTAAAAAACTTTACTTATATGGATGTAACGTTTATATGATGGATAAAGAAATCATAAATTTAATATGTGATTGTAGAACTTAAAAGCGTGATAGATCAAAGTCAAAATGATCAATAGTATGGTTTTGTGAAACTTTATAGCCAGAATACCTGGGGTTATGTGCCATGTGCAAAAACCCCTATGGTTTTGTGTAATTTAGACCATAATAGGTGGGGTTAGGTGAAATTTACTCTTGTTTTTTTATTTCCACTTGAAGACTATGTGCCCCAGCAATGCTGCAGTTCATACCTCTCAAACAAAATGTTGAGTTCATACAACACTCTAACACCTGCATTTACATACCTGTTCTTTTTCAAACATTGATTGTCGCAACTTCTCAAGGACATTATTCCTGGCCTCCAAGGCAACCCGTGCCTCATCAAGATTAGCTCTTAACCTACACATGATTTGTGTCCACTAGTAAGGAAATAAATTGTACATCATTAACATGTCTATTGCAGAAAAATAGGTCATAAACTTCATCACAAGTTGCCTATACAAGTGTTCAGCATATAAACATCAGACTATAACTACAAAGGACCAACTGGAGTAGGCAATCCAACACACCTCAGAATTCATATTGCCATGATGGGTCACTTGTACCAACCATCATGAATAGAAAAGAGAATATAAACTTTATAGCTGTTAAAATATAGTGAGTGCACTGTACAATGTGCTTACTACAGTAACTCACTTGCTGTTCACCGTTCGCAGTTGCTGCCTTTCAGCATCCATTGACCGTAAAGCCTCACTAGCCTGCTGACGAGCACGTTCCAGTTCCTGTTGTGCTGCTGACTGCAGAGAAGAAGCCTGCTCAGCCTTCTGGTTGATTTCATTAAAGCGAGCTTCCAGGTCATCCTTTTCCTGCAAAGATCACACAAGTGTGTCAGGATATTAAAATCAACTGTTACTGATTTCAAAGGATTTATATTTGAATTGCATTGAAATGAAAAATGTTGGTGTACAGCATATATTGATTTGTACCATTCTACAGGCAAGAGAGGTACAAGTCATTTACACAGTTACATCATATCAATTGTTGAATAGAATTGTAAGAACTCAAATTTCATCATTGACTTCCACACTAATGAAAGAAAATCAAGACTGCTAAGTGATAGATCAACTAATCCCACACCAAAATTAATGTACAAATAGGAGAGCTCAAATTGGTCACCTTCTGTATATCCTGTATGCGTTGTTTAGCACGCTTGTGAAGCCTCTGGAACTTGGTATCCAGCTCAACATATTTTTCATCTCTTTCTTTTAGTTCTTTATCCATTTTCTGCTGAGCTACATACATGGAACTAATGCTGATTTAGATTCTAAATAGAAAAGGAAATGTACAGTTGTACATAGTAGAGTAGCAAAAGGAGAACAGCTTGCATAGTAATATAAGGTGTATCCTGATCAAACTAAACTGCAGCAGCTTTAGAGCTTTTTTTTCAGAAGTGATGTGATAAATGGTTTGCACTAGTTTTTCCTATTGAGGAATCACACGTAAGCCTGTGATCCTATCTGCAGTTACTGTAATCTGCACAATACCACTACGCATCTGCAGATCTAGATGGGGTGCCAGCATCAAAAGAACTAGAAAATGGTAGTTTTTTCATGGCTTCGGACTTGCAAATAGTGCAAGCTCTGAGGATTTAGTGAACTTTACTCTTTTTCCCAGGGTAGTCCGTCTTTTCTTACACACATAAATGTCAGCATGTGATTACTTGGAAACATTTAGTTCCCTTTCATTACTGCAATTTTCCAAAACTTAAACTGAATGGCTTAACAAAGATTCATCAATGTCATTGTAATCATTATAATGAGCACAATCATCCCAAAAAAAAACTAATATTGATATCTTTAAAATCATCCAAAATGAAGGTTATGAAGCGGAGACCCAAACACTTTGTGTCACTGCCAATAACTACAAAGACCCCATATACTTGTTACTGCTTGGAAAGGAGAAATCAGAAATATTGGGTTATCAAACAACTGAGCAAAAAACAGTTAAGAAACTGTGTTTTACAAAAATTATCGGACTCAGTTCAATGTTATACAGGTAACTTCAGCATGGCGTGTCAGAATATTTGTACATGTCTGCTCTCTATGCGATCAAATGCCGAGTCTGACACTTTAGATAGGTTGAAACTTTAGATGGGTTGAACAAATATTCGTGCGTCCCCAGGCTTAAGTTCCTTGATCTGACAATGCCACTAGTGGGAAAGACTGGAATCATAGAGGGAGAATGAAATGGTACATCAAACCATAAATGCAAAGCAGAGAGTATGTTTTTCTCATGCAGTCATTCCAACATAAAAGTTTTGCATCCTCATTCCTAAATTTTGTGCTGAATACAGTTACTAGTATCGGTTGATACGAAACACCTGGCGATCACCAATTGTCTATTTATTCTCTCCCATATTCAATGCTATTTTATAAAATCAACAGTCCCAGCCGGCGTGATTAAGCTGGGTACTATACCTACTTGTATTATGCATGTTTGCAACATCACCCTAGTCATATTTTGGAGGGTACAGGTTAACTGATTAAATAGGCCAACAAACAAGTTTCATGGAAATTGGACTATCAAATATTAATAATTAGATTATCCAAATTACCTGCGATACACAATTTTAACTAGCACGTAGCTAAATAGAAGCGAGAAAAAAAATGTTAGCAAATTACTTGAGCTCGAGTGCAGTGAGATGTTACAGTGGTGCACGCCCGCCATTCCAATCTCGGAGGCTGACAATTTCCGGCGCGGTGAAAACGCTCAGGGACAGTAGAAACTAACCTTGGGTGAGCTTGGCGGTGAGGTCCTGGACCTTGGCGTCCGCCTCGGCGTAGGCGACATTGACGTGCTCGAGGGCGGCCTCCGTGGCCTTCTGCGTCTGCTTGTGCTCCTCTACCTCCTTCCTCAGCCTCTCCACCTGCTCCTTTAACCCCTTCACGAGCTCCGACTCCGCCCCACTCTCTCTGCTGCCACCCTCGGCGGGCGGAACGGCGGCCGCGATCTGGGACTTGAGGTAGTCGTTCTGGAAGCTGAGCTCCATCACCACCCGCTCCAGCTCCTCGCGGCTCCGCTCCCCGCCCACGGCGCGATCGCTTCCTCCTCCCGCTGTCGCCGCGCCCTGCTCCTCCTCCTCCGCCGCCGCCGCCGCACGCTCTTGTTCTACCGGTGCAGCTGGATCCTCATGTGCCGCCTCCGCCTGATCTTCCTCTACGGGCGCCGGAGGCTGCTCGTCGACCGCCGCCGCCTCCTCCTCCTGGTCTGGCGCCGGCGGCGGCGGCGGCGGCGCGGAGCTCTCCTCGGGATCCATTTACACGAGCCGGATCCGAATCTGCTCCGCCTTGAGGGATCGGGGAGGCGGGCTTGAAGGGTGGGATTGGATCGGGGGACGGGGAGTGCGGATGGGGAGTGGGGTCTGCGACTTGCGAGGGGAGCAGATGCCGGATCTCCTCCACTCCGATGGCTCGCTCAGTCAGCAGCGCAGGCGGAGGAGCGGGTTCGCCGTCGGTGGGCGCCGGCGGAGGAAGGAGGGGACACACACACAGCCCAGGCGGACAGGTAAGGAATAAGCAGGAAGCGATTCTCACTTTCGGGTAAGGAAGACTGCGGCTGACCGGTGGGACCGGGGACCACATGACAGAGGAACAGAGGAGTACCGTACAAGCCAAGCGTCGGATCGGGGGAATCCGGGTGGATCCCGAGGTCAAATTGTGAATTTTGCTTTAACTTTGTGCCTAAAAATGGTGGAAACTGTTGACCTGTTCGATCGATAGTACACAGTACTCCTCCATCTCTAGTCCTCCGTTGTACAGCGGCTGAAGCACGAAGCACCCGCCCTCACGCTGCAGAATTTCTTTGTAGGGTGCGAGCAGAGCACACCGTCAGATTGGTGTTGCCTCCGCACAACTCTATCGTCATCTATCTCCTTTGGGCTAGCCCCATTGTTTTCTCCTACAGCCACAACCCCCTTCTCTTCCTCGTCCACGTCTTAACGAGCTTGTGCCAATATCCAGTCCAGTGCCATCCTGAGCTCATGCTCGATTAGAGCATCTAAATTATGTATGCGTGTGATTTTTGGACCAAACTCGCTTACAAGTGACCGTATCGAATAGATCGGAAACAAAATTATTATAACATAAATATGGCAATATCGATTGAAAAGAAAAAAACACTAAACCGTAGGTACTGACCGTGCAGTGGCGGACCCAAGATTTTATGAGAGCCTGGGTGAACTGTCGAACCCGAACCGTAAGCATAACAATTAACAGTAAAAATCACTTAACGTCTCAAACAAAACATATTGATCGCTAAAACAAATAAAGTATACTAATATCATTGTTTAATAGATATACCTTATGGAAGATTACGAGGACGCGATAATTTTATCTTTTGAGTCTTATGAAACCGCCGAATGATAGTTTGCCGTGATCATCTCTACTTATTGTATCAACCGAAAAAACGTCTCATCCCTAAATCAAATTTGAGTATTTCAAAAACATATGCACCAAATGCCAATAGTTAGTACACCAATAGTTACTAAGAACCACAATTCAAAACCTAATTACCCCTAAGTTACTTAAAACTAATAAAAATAGAATTATTATCCGATTGGCTAATTCTTCTCTGTGTTGCCATTGCCGGAACAAGAACAACCGAACAAGACTTGGAAAACCAAGCAGCTTCTGGGTCGCTTACCTCCTCTCTCTGTTGATTTGTTCCCAATCTGCTGCAGTGTGTTTGGGTCTCCTCTTTCCAGGGCGTCGTGTGTTTGGGTCTCCTCTTTCTAGGGTGCCATGTGTTTGGGTCTCTTCCTGTGTGACAAACGGACGGACGGCGAGGAAACTGGTTTGGTGGCCCAGGCTGCAGCAGCGGCAAGCCACCGGCAGCGACTGAAGGCACGCGCGCTCGCACGAGGGACGGAGGGAGGGCGCGATCTACTCGTGCGCCCGTGTCAGGCGTCGAGAGGATTGGAAGGAAGCCGAACCGATTTCTCAGGCGCAATCTCTCGGGCGTCACCGCGTCAACCCATGAGTGAATTGGAAGGAAACAAAAATTTTTAATGGGCGGGTTGCATGCCGGGGAGCCCGGGCAGCAGCCCAGGGTGCCCGGGCCCTGGGTCCGCCAGTGAAACCGTGGGTACATGCATTTGATCAAGCAGCACATGACTACATAATATAAACATAATATAAGTATGTGTAGTCACTATTTATTTAATGTAAATACACGAGATTGTATATTCATATTATTATTTGAAAGCAGCATCCTTTCTAACCATAATTAATATTTTATCAATTATGAAGTTTTAGAGTAACATACATTCATGACATGTCATTAGTTGGTGTAGTGGATAAAGTTAACGGAAAAAACATTTTTCTAGAAATAATTGGGATGAATAAAACCAGTCTTGCTAACCCTTAAAAAAAGGTTTTCTTTTCTTACACTTTTCTCGAAATATTTTCTTTTATTTCTCTCAAAAGACATGTCATAAAAACTTACACGACTACTATTTCTTTTTTCTTGTTCGCTGCTTTAAAAATCATTCCAACCAATAATATCCTTTTACCGTGAATAACAATATCATAAAAAATTATATAGTATAGTAAGAAAAAACCCATATATTATTATACTAGCAAAATGTCCATGCGTTGCAACGGGACGGCGACGCAGGGAGAGAAGCAGGCGGAGGGCGAAGGTCCAGGCGGCGGCGCGGGAGCTCCGAGCGGTGACGGGACGGAGGGAGCTCCGAGAGGTGACGGGACGGAGGGGCGCAGGCGCGGCACGGATGGGGACGGAAAAAAGTGACGCAGAAGGTCTTTTTTTATCCAAACCCTAATTTTATAAACACTCCAGGGGTTTTCTGAAAAAAAAACCTCATTTTCTTCTTTAAATGGTTTTTTTTAAATAGCAAGTATGTGTAGTCACTATTTATTCAATGTAAATACACGAGATTGTATATTCATATTATTATTTGAAAGCAACATCCTTTCTAACCATAATAAATATTTTATCAATTATAAAGTTCTAGAGTAACATACATTCATGACATGTCATTAGTTGGTGTAGTGTATTAAGTTAACGGAAAAAATCATTTTTCTAGAAATAATTGGGATGAATAAAACCTTGCTAACCCTTAAAAAAGTTTTCTTCTTACACTTTTCTCGAAATATTTTCTTTCATTTCTCTCAAAAGACATGTCATAAAAACTTACACGACTACTATTTTATCGCTGCTTTAAAAATCATTCCAACCAATAATATCCTTTTACCGTGAATAACAATATCATAAAAAAAATCATATAGTATAGTAAGAAAAAATCCACATATTATTATATACAAGATGATACAAACAAGAGGTCGATTCAAAGATGCTACATTTTTTTCTCGTTTATTATTATGAGAAAGTGGATCATATAACATGAACTTCTGAGCTGAGGTCGGGTTAAGGCCAGCATGGTCCACGCGGTTGTGGAGGCATTCGGAATTCAGAAATTACACAGTAATATAGATGAATATGATAAAACAAGAATGTAGTGAAGAAAAATGTCTGAGACACAATTTTTGGTAGTTCTACCACTACCGATTAATTTCTGATCGATTCTGTCGGTACAGATCGGAAACAAACATTGGCCGGTCAGGAGGAATTTCCGTGAGGCCTCTTTAGCGCTCACCATCAGTCAAACTGACCAACTCCATGCTTACGCATAATCAAAACCTCCTCCCAAACCTATCGAAAATGAAGGACCCCTCCCGATAACCTAGCGGTTACAACTTACAAGAGGTAGAGAGAGGCACATCTTGAGTATAACGTTAACCCTCGTTAAAAACCTTCATGGGAGAAATCCAATGAGATTTACACAAGGAAATTAATCATTTCAATGAAGGATATTTGAGTTAAATGGTTTGCTTTCATATTTCACTCGACTTAACTTAGACCATTCGTATACCATACAATCTGATAAGTCCAAAAGAATGCTATGTACCTTGAATGTCAATAAAATCTGTGAGCATTAACACAGGTATATAAGAAATATGTACCTCCATGTGTATTCTGTGTGCAAATACAGAACTTTTTTACAGTTAGCAGGAACATATAGGAAGGATATGTAAAAAGCATCAGCTGGTGCTTGCCAAATCCTCAGATCTTGACGATTGGCTCCATCACAAAGGGTAGTTATTAACCTCAGCAATCAAATCAATGACACAAATCTAATGAAATTGAATATGCCTCTCCACAAAAAGAAAACAGATCCAAGCCGATCAAAATAGGTAACTGGATCAGCACTAGCATGGATTATTTTTTTCACCGATATCTTCCACTTTGTACCTTGCCTATGCTGCTCTCCAGCCTCTGTATACTTGCAGCAACACGTCCAATGTTTGGCTTTCTATCAATGTCGTTTACGTCGTCAACGCTGGTAATACTTTCGGTATTAGTCTGTACATCAGTATCCTTGACATCATTGTTAGCAACAATTTCAGTGTTTGCCTTCGTAATATTTCTGGCATCACTGTTCTCAAAACTTCCAGTGCTGGTCTTTGCACTAATACTCTTGGCATCACTGTTCTCAAAACTTCCAGTGCTGGGCTTTGCACTAATACTCTTGGCATCGACATTGGCAGCACTTTTAGTGCTCGGTTTCAAATCTGAGTGCTTGACACCACCATCAACAATGTTTTCAGTGTTGTGCTTCAAATCAAAATTCCTCAAATAAGTGTTAACAACGCTTCGAATGTTATGCTTCACATCAGTGGTCTTGGCATCTCTGTTGGCAATGCCATTGATGTTGCTCCTTCCGTCACCAATCTTGCTATCCTGACTAGTGATGCTGCTGGTGTTGGTTTTTCCATCAATAGTTTTGGCATCTTTATTGGCAACACTTCCAATGTTGCTCTTTGTGTCACTACTGTCACCTCTGCTGGTGATGCAGCCAATGTTGGGTTTTACATCAACCGTTTCAGCATTTCTGTTCACGAAGCTTCCAATACTGGGCTTTATGCCAGTGTTTTTGGAATCTTTGTTCGTGATGCTCCCAGTATTAGAATTCACATCATCAATTTTGGAATTTCTATTGCCAATACTTCCAGTGTTGGGTTGTATATCAGAATTCTCGGAATTACTGTTGATGATGCTTTTTCTGCTAGTATTGCACTTTGCATCAGCTCTCTCGGCATAACTGTCAGACATGCCTCCAATGTTGTGTGTTACATCAGTGCTCTTAGAATCACTGCTGGCAGTGGTTCCAGGGTTGCATGTAACACTAGCATTTTTGGCATCACTAACGTTGATAGTACCACAGTTCTTGCCATCATTGTATTGAAGCCATTTGTGTTGTAGGCACTGTGAAGCTGTTGGACGCTTCTCTGGGGCAAAATCAAACAAAGGGCAAAGAAACTCCGCAAATTCCCGTGCATCGGATTCAGAAATTTTGTATTTGTCAATTAGGACACGTTCAATAGATGAGAACTTCAATCTTCTTATCCGCTTCAGATCTCCATGACGGTCAAAATACTCCTTTGATTTTGTTCCCATGGTAGCAATCTGAGCTCATTGCAAAAGATTGCACTGGTGAGATTCACGATCCTAACAAAAAAGTTTGACCAGCAAAAAAAATATGTATACCTTTTTCGGTATCTTTCCAAGGACTTCCATCATCAAAGCCAAGTGATCCTGCATAACAGATCCTTAGTCCTTAATTGGAAGGCAAATTATTGTAAAACAGATTATTCAACTGCCAGGCCTAATTGCCTAGTTCCAAAATGAGGTTGACCTCTGTAAGTATTAACTAGAGAGACGATACACATCCACATCACACAAGCGTTCCAAATATTTATTCTTTACATTCTGCAGATTGTCCTGCATAAAGGATGGCTAAGCTATACTGGATTTGCATAGATTAATCCCTGAAACTGCATTAGCTACAGCATTACAATCTAACATAATTAGATAAATGATGAGAAACCACACATAAGCGAAAAGGGGTTGTTTCAGGTGGGTGTATTTCTTCTTTTTTTTTCCTTTTTCATTTCCATGTGAGGCTGTTTCGCAAATACAAATAAAAACCATTCTCCTATAGTTCATGAAAATGCTAGCACGTCAAGTGTAATGAAATTTCAACTGTCCATGGCCTACCTCTATGTCATGATATTTTAAACAATTGGACATTATCCTCATCTATTAGAAGTGCAGCCTTTAGTATTACTACTATTTGTTTGGTTATTTTGGCAGCTACTATTAATAGTAGCAAACATTAAGGTGTTACATCAAAGACCTTTCCACCTTTTTGGACTATCAACATAATTTCCCATATGGTGTGCTGGAGCTATTCAGTAAAAACATGATAGTTGACGTAACATTCTTTCCTACAGATGATTATTCTCTCCGTCCCAATATAAGTGCACCTAGGATATACAACGAATCTGGATATATGTAATGTCGCATCCAGTCCTAGGTGCACTTATATTGGGACAAAGGAAGTATTACCTTATGACATAATCATTCTCATGCTACAGATGATAAAAGTATGTGTCGATCTTAAGGCTTAATTACATTTATCTAGCCTTTGTCTACCTCCTTTTAACTTCATTTCATTCAATCACTTTTCTGTGGCGTAAATGCACTATATGATTACGGAAATTTAATGTTCAAGAACAAACATCATGAGCTGGGTTCGTGAAGAATGTGATACATACCTCATCTTCACTATACCCCTGCCCTTCCTTGGGTGTAAATAGCATTTCCCCTGTTGCAAGCTCAAAAGCAATACACGCAAATGACCACATGTCAACAGGAAATGAATATCCTGAACCGAGAATGACCTCTGGTGCCCGGTACTGCCTTGTCTGAATAAAATCTGTAAATTGCTTGTCAGCCCAACAAGCGTTTCCAAAGTCCACAATCTTACATGTCATATCAATCCCATCCAAGCTCCTTTCTGCACGTGCATATTCTGCAGCTGATTTCTTTTTCTCAGCAAGCTTTGCGAGCACCCTCCTCGCCCTCATCTGCAATTTCTTCTCAATTGGGTTAAGCATAACTTCTCCGTTAGGATTCCCTTCAGGCCTCTCAAGATTAGGTTTTAGTCCAGAGCGTATGGGGTCCTTTGAGGGATCAATTGTTGAGACAAGAAGAATATTCTCAAGCTTTAAATCTGAATGGATGATCCCAAGCTCTCTATGCAAGTAATCAAGACCTATCAAAATTGATCTGCATATTTCCCTCACCGGTCCAAATCCAATTCCCTTGTAACGGTTGTATTGTACTAGCTTAAGTAAGCTATCTCCAAGGAATTCAAAAACGAGGCAAATATGTTGCCCATTTGGCCCAGCGTGCTTAAAGTGATCTATCAGCTGTATAATGCATTTGCAGTTCGATGGATCTCTCTTGGTGATCTCCGAAAGGAATTCAATTTCATGAAAGGCAGCTTGAGCAAACTCTGGTGCGCTCTTCTGGATCTTAAGAGCCACAAATTTCTGCATAAGGGACCAGAATAATGAATACCAATATTCCTCTAGAACACTTCTAATTTATCAGTAAACAAAAAAAACTTCACGCCAAATTTATTCTTCGTTAACTGCTACTAGAATCTGATTAAAGAAAACCACCATACTGGGAGAAACAATTGTAATCATGCTTATAAATGAAATCCACATAATTAAGAGGGGAAAAAACAGAATCACCCATGACAAGCCAAAAAAATTTATCCAGCATCTATTAAATGAGAAGAGACATATTTGGCTATATGCATTTTATTCCACAGCACAAAAAACCAAGAAACATCCAAACTGTAATTTTGTTCCGCCATCAAAAAGTAGGGTACTTTCCAATACAGGATAAGCGAATTTCCACGAAACAAAATGACAAACTAAATCGAAACCTAGTGAAAATGTACAAAATGAGATCTATATATGTACTGGTCGCATCGCATCGGTCCCTTTCCCCTTGCGGGGACCCCGACCTCTAACCCGTGAGATGGCGGCTGCGAAAATCTAATCCTATTTTGATCAGCCTCCTCCTAATCGACAAAGGCCGAGATCTTGGACGGAGGTTCGCGTCAAGAAGCGATCCCTCCTCGATCTTGGGAAGGAAGAGAGGGATCAGGCACGCGCCGCCGCCAAGAGCGGAAGGCGCGATCTTGGCCGGATCATGGGGGAGAGGAAGCGGGAAGGGAGGGTTACCTGGGTCTGGATGTCGAAGGCGAGCCAGACGGTGGAGAAGTTCCCCCATCCGAGCTTGCGTTGGGCGACGTAGCGGCCGGCGGCGAACTGGTCCCCGGGGCGCACGGCGTGGTACCCGCCCTTGCGGTACCCTTCCACGCCCTCGTCCTCCTCCTCTTCCTCGTCCCCGGACGACGACGGCGAGAGAGACGCCCTCGACATCCCCTCCTGTCCCTACTCCTCCGCCTCCCCTTCCTTCCTTCCCAAGATCCGGCCTGCGGCGCGCGTCGTTCCCCAGCGACCTCACCGGCGGCGGAGGCGGATACGGGGGTGGCGTGGTGGTTGTTGCTCCGTTCAGTGGCGAGGTTGGAGGTGGTGGTGGCTTGTTCGGTTTGGTTTGGAATCGCGGGAGGGAGGAGGAGGAGGAGGCGAGGCGACGACGGCGGCGGCGACGATGGTGGTGGTGCCGATTTTGGTTGGTTTACTTTTTCAGGGGGTGGGAACGCGGAGACCTTTTCCCACATCGCCCCTCCTATTTTTGATGTATTGCATGGGCTACCCTGTATCTCTCTCTCTCTGAATCGATATATTTGGGGTGGTTTTGGTCGTCTTTGAATCGGTTGTATCTGTGCTATTATCGTTTTCTTCATACAGCATTAGCCGCTATCAAAATTTAAATTTTTAAACTATATTTTAAAGTTTTTTCATCAAATTTTATGTTCAGCATTTTTTATCGAATTTTTAAACTATATTTTAAAGTTTTTTCATCAAATTTTATGTTCAGCATTTTTTTAAATCAATAAAGTATATAAAAATTTTATCTATAAATTATTATTAGTTTGCTAATTCGCCGAATGGTATATTATCCGGTAAGCCTTCGATTTTATGGTTGAATTCATCCTAAACATCAGCTAGAAATCCATTCTTTTATCACTTTAAGATTCGTGCACAACCTACCTCCCTTACTCCTCCCACTTTTCGTGATGTTTCTTTTTAATCTTTCACCTCAATACAACTTTTGGCGATGGTGCATAGACGTCTGCTTTTCGTGTATTTTCTGCTATCAAAATTTTTTTTTCATAACAACATGTTTTGGATTATCATGCATATTGGCCAACACTATTGTCATCATCTCCAGTCAGCTTACCTCACCTCATCCAACTAAGTGAATCCCAACATAAAGTTGCTAAAAAAGAATAGCATAATTCGGATGTGCACTTGAATATATGGGGGTTGTTTTGCTGAGATAAGGCAATGTTTACTAAAACTTTTCAAACTTCAAAAAGGAGTATTTGATGTTACTGTGTTATCACCAACTTTTTGGAGCAAATTTGAAAGGATTGCAGGTTTTCACCATGTCTACACATACTTAGTGAGCGGTACAGAGCAAGCCAAAATAGTTAAATTTAGGCAGGGCTATTCAAAATCCAATTTACTGGTTTAAATGGGTTAGTAGAAATTGGAAAAGAGGATTGCACACATAAACTAGGAACCGGAGAGCATATACAAGCTAAGCAAAAAAAAACCGCGGGTTTTAGGCAGGTTGAAAAAACCGTTGCTGGTACAGCCAAATTCAGGTATGGAATTTGAAATGTAAATTGAATTTCATCATTATTGTAAACACATTTTTCCCAAGCTGGAGTGGTTTCCTAGCCAGAAATGCAAATTTCTTGGCAACAACTATTCTTGTTATTGATTACGCTAGCTGATAAACGTTACTTGAATTTAAAATCTTTTCTGAAAAAATTCCAGTAACTTGACTATCCAGAGGAGATGGCCTTTTTTTCTTCCAAAAAGAATGAACACTCTTTTTTAAAAAAAAATTTTGCTCAGAGACACTGAACAACGTTGTTATTTGCCACTGGACACCGCCAACTCGATAATCGGTGAGTACCATTATAAAAGCCGTTTCTTTGCTAAAAGACACCGCAACCAATATTTTAATCGTTTCCGTGGTTTGGGAGAGAGAAGCAGGTGAATGGACAATATTGACCACGGGCCGCGACTGCGACACATCAAGCGGATGCACGCGGTCATGGTGCTTCGGGCTTCCTCTCCGACCCTCCGAGCTCCGCGAGCTCCTCTTCGCCTCCGCCTTCGCGGTCCGCGGCGCCATCGCGCACGCCTACCTCGTGTTCGACCAAATACCCCGCCCGGACCGCTTCATGTACAACACCCTCATCCGTGGCGCCGCCCACACGGCCGTGCCCCGAGACGCCGTCTCCCGTACGCGCGCATAGTACGGCGGCGGGCGGCCGCGGCGTGAGGCCCGACAAGCTCACTTTCCCGTTTGTGCTCCGCGCTTGCACGCCATGGGCGCGGGGACACCGGGCTCACGTGCACGCCCAAGTCGTGAAGGCCGGTTTGCAGTCCGACGCGTTCGTCAAGAACACGCTAATTGGAATGCACGCGAGCTGCGGGGATTTGGGCGTCGCGGCTGCTCTGTTCGACGGCGGGGCTCATGAGGATGCTGTGGCTTGGTCGGCGATGATCGCGGGGTGTGCAAGGAGAGGGGACATTGATGCTGCATGGGACCTGTTCGACGAATGTCCTGTGAAGGACCTCGTGTCCTAGAATGTTATGATCACCGCGTATGCGAAGCAGGGGGATATGGCATTGGCAAGGGAGCTATTCGACCAGGTACTTGAGCGAGATGTCGTGTCCTGGAACACGATGATTTTTGGGTATGTGAGATGTGGCACGCACTTGCATAGACCAGGGTCAATATTGTCCATTCACCGCTGCTTCTCTCTCCCAAACCACGGAAACGATTAAAATATTGGTTGCTGTATCTTTTGGCAAAGAAACTGGCTTTTATAATGGTACTCAGCCGATTATCGAGTTGGCGGTGTCCAACAGCAAATAACAACGTTGTTCAGTGTCTCTGAGCAAAATTTCCCTTTTTAAAAACATTGGTCGGAACCATGCCACCAATTTGTGCAATAAGATTTAAGTAGGAGGTATCATATGCAAACGGGTTCAATTTTGTGGCAGGTACCCCCAACATGATGCTTTGGGATTCAGGTCAGGTTGGTGCCGTGCACCTTCGCCACATCATCCTCCAAGAAAGCGTCGTTTGACGGATCCTCTGCAGCTGTAGGCAGTGCAGCTGCAGCCCCATCATTTGCTGCTGAACTGAAGCACCACTGATTGATGATCAAACCATCCTGATCTAGTGATCTGTCAATGAGAATTTTCTTTCCTGGAAGTTCTGCAAATTTCAATAAAAAGCAAACAGTTTCGTCAGCCACAGGTATGGGTCAGCACTTGCACTGTAGAGCTCTTCAAACCCTGGAATAGATAGCACTAGACTAGAGGCTTCATGGACAAATGGGGCCAGGTAATGTTGCCTTACGTTATTATTGGATTATTTTCATTGTGTTTTCGTTTCTAGTTTGTCATTCTGTTTTTAAAATATTCTATATAAATTAATATACTTAATAAAAACCTAGATGTTTACATGAAGTACAAAAGGCAAACATATTAACCAATCATTTATTTTGTAAAAAAAATGATATTACCTTAGCTGCCACTGACTGAATTTTTAATTCTCATGTCCATCATTTCGTCACATATTGTTAGTGGTCTAAATGTTCTCGTTCGTCTCATGTCTTCTTTCTCCTTTAAACCCCTCCTCTCTCAAAAAGATTAACAACCCATGCTGCTAATACTCCATAAAGTATAACAACTATATGTGCAACCTCCGTCTTTTCTTTGTTTCTCTCTCTTCCCATCCTTTGCATCACTGCTCTATGCATGAAGAAAGTATTCCTTTGATTCATTTTATGAGATCAGTTATGACAATAATAGAATTTTTTATTGACATGAAGATGATTGAGTATGTTAGCTGGTTATTTATCTAAGCCATCTTGCTGCCATGTCCTACCAATTATCCACCACTATGCTAAATGAGATGACAAAATGCTACAATCTGTCTCCTATGAACAAGAGATTCTTAGGATGTAACCATTCTTGCTCCAACTCTTTTATTGCCACAATGCCACCAAACCTCTGGTTGAAACTTTTTTTTATGTCCTACTTATAGAACAAGCCTCTAACAGGGCCTTCGCCACTGGATTTGACCTATACCAAGTGTGCCACGAGTGAATTTGGCTTTCCTTTGACCTATGTTAATGGCTGATCACATATGGGCTGTGCACATTGACTACTCCATGAAGTGACATTATCGTCACTTTTGTGTAACAATATATTTTTTATGTGGAACCTATATGCGTCATATATACAATTATGTTGACATCGACCTTTCTATATTGTTATATTGTGGAGAGAACGAGAAAAGAGTAGAAAACTGATGTTTTAACCAAAATTTGTTGATGCACAAAGCTTGATGTAAAGGGCAATCTTATCTTTTCTACAAGGACTAAACAACCAGCTCTTGTCTTGATGATGGAAGTGTCAAAGAAGGAACGGATAACTCAACTGGTGTCAAACAAGGTAACACTTTGTTTTCGAAAGCCAATAGATGATTGAGCTAACATTACAATATGGTATTGAACTGCTTTCTCCTATATTTAAGTTTCTATCAACTATTGAGGGTACCAATAGGCAAAGCAGTTGCCAAAGTCTCGTTTTGCCCAATATTGACTGTTTATTCTTCTTGAGAACGGGACATCTATGAATTAACATGCCAAGGTGAAGCAGAGGATAGAGGTTAATTTGCCCACAATGTATGCGCCACAGAGGATCAGAGAACCAAATGTACTTAAAGGTCACACAAGTCACAAGTGTAGTGGTTGGATTCGTTGGAATTGAACCTTCAATTAGCTGCTCCTAAAACACCACACCGTAATCAACTAACGAGAATATTACTAAATAAAAGAAGCAAGGACGGATGTTCTTTCTTTGCTGACTCCAGTGTTGTGATGGCTTTGGTAGCTAGCCGGGCGAGTGAACCACTTCATCTTAAAATTTTATGATAATTCCAGTGTTTGGAAAAAAAATCAGTTAACCGATAAATGAATGTGTTTTTTATAAAATTTATTTTCACCAAAAATACATATCATATTATTTATATTCCAATCCCCATTTTCCAAATATGCATATGTGCATATATAGTGCACATACTATATATAACCTGTATATCTATCTTTCACGTGGAGCATACTGATCCCTAAATCTATATAAACTAGATGACACCTTGCTAGATGAATATATGTTAAATGTTTTAGAAATAAAGATGAATTTATATTGAAGTATTGTGAAAATGATATAAGGGAATGGTGATTTAACATGCTTGTATGTTATAATTTGTAGATGATGTAGTATAATTACATTGAAGTTTTAGTATGTACTAATAATTGTCATGCTTGCATGTTAAGGTCACAGATAAATCCGTAAATGCATCGATACCGATATAACACTTCACCTCAGAGTATTCCAAAAGTATCAAATCACAGTGAACATATGTGTACAATCTAAGAACATAATTCATCAACGACAACAACTAAATGGTAGGCTTATGATGATGTGAACAGGGGTTCCTGATCTTCCGTCAGGTAGAGGTAACTATCGTTGTGGCGAAGAGTGACATATCGATCCGGCTTCAGATCAAAAGATCTAACCTTGCAATCTTAGCACCACAACTTCTTTAGTTATCAACCAAGACACAGTTTTGGTTGACCTCGTCAAAAAGCTAATCCCTGCCTACGCAACGAAGAACACAAGCAAGAACAAAAAAGAAAACAACCAATTTGCAGATGAAGGATTAATCTCACAAATTTGGAGTCTCATAAACCGATGAACGACGAAACTGTTCTTGACAGATTAATCTAAGCAAAACCCAACCCTAATGACAGCGGTGGCGCATGATTATATAGGTCTTAGGGTCGTCGCCTACCCTGGACACATCCCCTAACAGGCTCAAGATGATACACGACCCATTGGATCAAATATGGTGATGCAACACCAGGACAGATTCTGGACACTTACTTGTTTTGATGATTCCCATTGATCCTGAAGGAATTTTGACGTGGGACCAACTCCATTGACTTTCTTTTGAAATTATCTTTCCATCCATATATGGATTGTCAAAAATGGAGTCCTGATGCGTCCTGGGTGATCAGTTTAAGGCAGACTGGTCCTACAACCCGAGACAAACTTGAATTCATGTTGGACCAGCCCTCCGGTTGGTGTTGGACGTTCTTGCTGGTGTTCTTTGCCTTCACCAATTCCTCCAAGCTTTTCATGACCCTCTCCAATGTTCCTAAGACATATAACATCATTAATCTATTCTCAAAAATATTAAAAGTATCGCTTAAGAACGAGCTCACCTCTAAGTTTAGCTGGCGTAATCGAGCTTGGGTCATTGGACCTTGCTTAATGTTGGAAGGATCTAACGGATGCATCCAAAGGAGTGATGTCCTCATCATATGGTAGAGAGGATTACTATGGGTTAATAATCATAATTAAGTTAAACCTCTATTAGTTGTTTCGAGCATTGGCTCTCCCCTGGTCTACCAGTTGAGTCTAGCCTGTAGCTCTATGATATAGCTAAACATGGAGGATTACAAAGGACAAATAAGGTTGTCATTACCTGTCGCCTATCTCTACAACCGTGGAGCACACAACAAACGAAGTTAACCTCTAACCTAGACACTGCGTTGTTGACGTTAAGTACCAATTTTAAGTGTCAATTCCTACATAAAAGAATGCAAAATATAATATCAAACTTAGTGGTAGGGGTTTATTACTAACCGTTTTCATGAGTATAGGTAAATATTTGTATGCATGTGATTTTGGATGAAAATGCACCCGTCATGCGATGAAATGTACCTCCGACCAATCATACGTGAGCACATGGATTGAAGGACCCACATGATAGTCAAAACCGACTAAAAATGAGCCTATTCATGGTGCACTACCATAGGGGCCCACCTCACCAAGGAAGGTCGATGGCTGATGGCGGTGGCTTGGTTCGACCGAACCAGCCAAGCCACCCCCGTCCACAAGCTTCCACGTGGCATTTATTCATTGGATGGTGATGGTGGTTATGGGTGAACCGACCTCCATAACTGTCATTCCAACCGTCATATGGTCCTATAAAAGGAGGAGCTCGCTCACTCTCAATTTGCATAACAAAGTGAAGTACGACTCACTTTTATATTTTAAGCATCACTTTAGTAGGTTGAAAATAGGTAGAGAGTGAGGAGAAGTTCCGGAGGAGTGCCGGGCTTATCGGCGCTCTCTTCTCGCTTGTACCTCGGCAAATGCTTCTTCTAATAAAGTAAGTGTTCGAGATTTTTTTTTTGGTATTTAATTTCCTAGCTTAAGTGAGATATATTCCCATCATTGCAGGATTGTCGCTTGTTGATGGTCATTAAGTACCGATTCAGACTGTCACATACCTCAGAAATAAAAGGAGAACTAGTATCTCTTACACACACATAGGTTTAAAATTAATAAAGTTCCACATGTCCCTGGAGATTATTTGAGTGTAGGTACTTATACAAAGAAATAAAGTGAAAGCATGTTTACGTGACTAAGAAACACAACTCTAACCAATCGATGCTCGTCATGTCAGCATCCCACGGATTGAAGGGCCTACATGTCAGCTGAAACCGACTCAAAGTGGGACCAAACACCTAAGAACCAACTAAGGGGCCCACATGTCATCCACTGGCCAAAGGCGGTGGCTAGAGGCAGTGGCAGGGTTTGGCCGAACTAAGCATGGTGCCTCTGGCTTCTCTTTTCCATGTGGTGACTCCTCATCCACTTTTAATGGCGGTTATGCACGTTTAGTGGGAAGAAACCGACCTATCAACCGTCATTTGAAGGCTATAAGAGGAGAGAGCTTTACTTTATCCAACACACACCACAAGAGATAGTTCTTACATTTCACTCTTAGTCTCTAGTATAGTGGAGTTAGGAGTTAGGTTAGAGCTTCTACTTGGTTCTTAAGTCGTTTTTGATGAGTCGGGTATGACTTTTGTATCTTACTTACCTTGTAATATTTTGATCGATTCAATATATTTATCTTCTTGTATAATTTAGTATGGTTCATATACTAGTTTGTTAGTTATATGTTTGTCATATACCCAAATTTCAGGGTCAACAAAATTTTTGTCGAATAAAATAAAAGTAAGGTTTCTCAATTTTGGGAGCCAAAAATTTTCTTTTATAAACCTAGGTGGGACTAACCTAGACTTTTGTATGATAAACGAAATTTTGGGACGAATTAGAAACTTTTTCATATACAACCTAGGACAATAATGCAAGCTCATGAAGAAGCATGCATGCTAACATAAAGCCACTTTGACCTAGGTCATTTATGTGTATCTGGATTTTCGAAAACGCATCTCATTATAAGTCATATGCGCATAGCCTAGACGATTTACATTTACCAAGCAAACTTACAACTAATCGTGGGTGATGACCAGTGAACATGAAAATTTAAACCAAAGATCATCTTCTCGGCCCAAGAGGAAATATAATATGAACCCAAATATTTTAAAAAGGCGCGTGTACGTAAAGTAAACACCTATACCTAGGAAGGCCACCCAAATTTTCTAGGACAAGCCATGCAAGTTAAAATCAAGAGAACATTCATGTAGGTGCTAAACATTATGTACAACTTAACTTAACTTTTGTGCAATTTAACACCTGGGTTTGATGCCCCAAACAAATTACATAAAACAGCCCCATAATAGGCAAATTAATAATTTCAATCGGCTAAAATACCAACTTGCCCAAAAGATCATTAAAATGCACATAAGTATATGCATGAAATAATTTAATCAAATACTAGGTTAAGCAACATGAATAAATATAATTTTTCTAGAATTTTTCTCCTCTGTCTTGACCCTCTAAAAATTCAAATGATTTCCAAAATACCCTGAATTTGTTGAATTACTGAGGGCAAACCACAACTGATTTTTGAGTGAAACCAGGGGAAATGGAACCTAGGGATGATCATCTACCCTCAGTAAAAACCTCACGAATTTATCATTCCCACAAAATTAAATATGAAGCTCCAAAGTCTAGGGAGGAAAATAATTCGGAGATTAACTCAAAAATTCATGTATACCCCTCCTGCAACCATCCCTCTCACTCCCTTGCCTTGTCACTTCGCTCTAGACCCACAGACAATGGCTCAAGCTAACTCCACCCGAGTACAACACGCTCCACCGCTTGGAACACACAGAGCCGACCAGGGAACAAGGCAGACAGAGGGAGAAGCACCCGAGATCGAAGCCGCCGGCGAGCTCAACGCGTGGCGACGACGTGTCCGGCGCTAAGCTCACCCTTGACCACCCCTAAACCCGTCGCCCAACCACACTCTTCGTTCCCAGGCCAAACAAATCGAGAGAGACACCCCTCGCCATTTCCCTCGCTCTTATCCCTGTTGCCGGCTGTGAGAAAGCTGAAGGCCGCTGCCGCCACAGAACCCCGGTCGTCTTCCTCTTTTTACCGTTCCCTTATCACTTCATCATGCCGATCATTTCCTCTTTTGACACGCTCCCAAAACGTGTAGCCAATCAGCGAGAACACGAAGATCATCGACGACACCTAGAGCATGCCCCGGTGCGTCGCCGCTTCGTACTTGACGTCGTTTCGGCCAAGTCTGACTGAGGCAAGGCCGAAGAACCACGTCACCTCCATTGCCTCAACTCCCTCGCCACTTCCCCTCAAGAATCGCGACCAATGGCACTGTGTGAAGGGAGATCGAACCTATCTTCCCCAACTCTGGACATGCACCGCCGCAAGTTGCTCCGCCCTCCACGGTGAGTCTCCGGCCGAATCCTTGCGTGAAGAGCATCCTCGGGAAATCACTAAACCACTCCACACCTATTCGTAGCGGAAGGAAGGCCAAGCCGACCCGACACCGTGCGACCAGAGAGAAGCCGCCGCTGCCGGACCTCGTCCTCACGCCGCCGCCATTGTCCCGGCTTCGCCAAGCTTCCCCAACCACTCGGTGAGCCTCCTGAGTACTCAAACCCTCTCGTACATGCTCTAACTTGCTTTGATCCGAGCCGAAGTCCGTTGCGCGTCGTCACCTCGAAAACGGCCGCCGCTCGCAACAACCCCGCCGCCGACTTCGGCCGCCACAGCCGATGGGGAGACCACCAATGGCTTCGCCATCATCTTCTCCACCTTTCTCGTTTTGGTTGCCTCCTCAGCCGGGCAGCCATTCGCCGTCGACGTCGCCGATAGTGCCCGCCGGTCGGCTGAGCCCTGCCATAGCTGTTGTCTTCTTCCTCACCCGTGCCTATGACAAGCCGACCCCACATCATTATGCGCCTAGAACTATAATTACCAAATGTTTAAAAGATGTAAGGTTCTTTCTGTAAACGCTCTTCGAATGACGTGTGGACCCGGGACCCATTTGTAAAATGTGAAAAACACCGAGGACTCTTAATAAATTTTTAATCAACCACGTGTCCTAGACCTCGGGTTCTATTTCAAAGGACCCCGGGTTCTATTTCAAAGGACCCCAGGGGTTTCTTTGCAAAACCGCCAGTCACTGGACAAGGGGGCCGTAACACCCTGAAAATTTGAGAATTTAAAACTGGAAATTTAAAATCGGAACTTATAAAAGTTGTTTGCTTCTCATCGTATTTATTGTTTCTTATTTGTCAGCTTTGTTGCATAAATTTATATGTGAGCGATTCATCTTGATGTTCGAGGAAAATAAAATGATTTGAGTTTTCATTAGGGAGAAAAATTTTGAAGTTTAGAGTTGGGAATTTAAATATAAAATAGAATAGGGTTGTGGATTTATAAAAATATATATTTGGGATCAAAACATTATTTTAGTGATTGAGTAATATTAATTAGTGAGAAAAATGAGTGATAACATATTTTAAAGGATATATTTGAAGTCTAGAAATTATTTCGAATCAAAATCGTATTTTCCAAAATTTAGGAAAAAGAATTAAATTAAATAGGTAAAATATATTTTTAAAATAATAAAAGTGGGTGAAAAGGTTGAAAATATATTTTACAACTTAATTTTGGGTGTGCTATATTTTATTTTAAATTTTAGGGGTGAAAGGAAATAGAATTGGGAAATTAGGAATTAAAATCGGAAATTCGAAAAGTCACTATTCATTGCACGTCAAGTGCTCGACGCCGCATCGCTGCACTGCGCGCCCGCCCACGCGCCGCGCCCGGCCCTCGCCCTCGCGCCGCGCGCCGCGCCGCCCACGCCCAAACCCCACTCGCGCGCCGCGTATCGCCCTCGCACCGCGCCCGGCCCCGCGCCCACACCGCCGCTCCGCGCTCGCCGCACCCGGAACCCATGTCCCATGCACGCCACATGCCGCGCCCGGTCCCGCCGCCCGCGTCGCGCCCGCGCCCGGTCCCCACCGCCGCCACGCCGGACTCCGCCCGCGCATGCCACGCGTCGCCCTATGCCCGGCCCCGCCATTCTCGCGCGCACGCCCGCGTTCGCCGCGCCCGCCCGCCACCCCGCGCCGCCGCGTGCCGTTCGCTGCGCCACCCGCCGCCGGCCCCCCTCCTTCTCTCCCTCTCCAGGTTGCCTATAAAGGAGGGAGCCCTCTTCGTTCTTTCCCACCTCGCCGCCTCTATTCTCTCTCACACTCGCCGGTTTCTCCCGCCGCAAGCCGCCGCAAGCCGTCGCCGCCGTGCGCCGAAGCTGCCGCATCCCTCGCCGATTGCCGTCGCCGCCGGTAAGTCCCGGCCGCCGCCTCCTTGGGCTTGCGCCGCCGCCGCCGAACACGAGAGAGGAAGAGAGCGCGGGGAAAAAAGAGGAAGGGAAGGAAGAAAAGGGAGAGGAAAAAAAGAGAAAATAAAAAAGAAAAGGGAAAGAAAAGAAAAAGAAAGAAAATAGGAAAAGAGAAAAATAGGGAAAATTTTGGAAAAAAATTTAGAAAAATTAGGAAAAATATTTAGGAAAATATTTGGGGAAAAATATAATGTTTTCTCGTATATTCTCTCCGAGTAATCTCGGAATTCAAAAATCGGATTTTTGGAGATTTCATTCTCGCGTCGTTTTTACTCGGAGTTTTTCTATTTTCTTTTTGCTATTAAAAATATATTCTCTTGGTATTCAGACCTCCAAAACTTCGGATACTAATTCTTTTGATCAATGCTTTTTAAATTTATTCCCTTAATCAATTAGAGCGATATTTTGCGAAAATCCTAAAATCCGAAACTCGCTTTTTAAATCGGATTTCATCCCGAAACTCTCGCCCAAACTAGATTAGAATTTTTAGGCTAAAACATTTGGAGTTGTTTTTATGATTCTTTTCGATCTCTTGGTATTTTTATTGAATTCTGATCGAATTCAATTGATTTTTCGCACATATGGATAGCAACCGAGGAGACAGGCACTGACTACGTTGAAGACTCCGTCCAACAAGCATGCAAGCAAGGCAAGTCAACACTCCCCTTTGAACATATTGATCCTATTTTGTGAAATGATGTTGATTTAAACTTTAAACATGCATGCTATACACAAATGAATACCTATGCTTGATAGACCATGCCTGAATATTGATTACCCTTAGAATTATTCTTTGTAACCTTTGATGTGATTAACCGGAGGATATCTTCGGTAAAATGCTTAGCCATGCTTTTATTAGATTCGTGCATACTCATGATTTTACAAAGAAGCTTCGTGCTTGGGCAACTATCTTTGGGAAGGTAATTGGAATACGGCATGTGAAGACATGAGCGCCACATAGCCTTGATCATGATAAAAATAGTTTTGATGGAAAAATAAAAAGTACGAAACCAATGTTTTTAGACTGGGGCAGATGAATGGATTTGGGTGGATTCCGGTAAAGGCAAGAACCGTCCCTGGTCAATTAAGGACCAAGCCATGAGACTTATAACCTGGAACGAGCCAGTACAACCGTACTTCTCGAATGGGTATAGACCTAGCGGAGTAGATAGCCGAGCGGAGGCAGTATCCCTGCATAGTGGTTCTTGAGAGGTGGTTCTGGTTGTTGAGATAAGGCTACGGCCTAAGTGTTGAGTAATGAATGAGAATGTTGTGAAGTTTTCCCTTACCCCAGGAGCGCCAAAACTTCTCTCACTACTAGGAAAGGACAGCTAGAGTGCAAGAGGATTTAAGTTCATGTAGCGGGTACTGCCAAAGTGAAGTTATCAAAAGGCTTTGCTGTGACCATCCCAGATGAAGGGATGAAAGCTCATTCAATGAGCAGTTGCGGAGTACGGGTAAAGTGTACATCCACTGCAGTGTGAGTAAATCAATCTATTCGAATAGCCGTGCTCGCGGTTAATGAGCGACGTAACAAGTTTCTCCCGTGGCTAGACTCATAAATTTTAAAATGATGGGTTGGGATTGCATAATGATTTTGTGTGCTGGTGGACTTAACTTCTCGAACTGCGAGAAGGGGTGAACTCCCCAGAAAAACCATGACGAACCGAAGGCGGGAAGCCATCCTTGGAATCACGATGGATGGTAGACAGAACCATCGCCGATTTAATATACTATGGAACTAAAACTTGACCTGGCTAGATGTTAGGTTTGTGAAATGATTTGTGAAAATTGGCTTTGTGCAAATGAACCATATCCATCCTTTGAATAACCCTATCATGTGCATCATTCCGTGTCGGCTTGCTGAGTACATTGGGTACTCACACTTGCTATACGCACAAACCTTCAGATGGTGGAAACGAAGAACTGGATGACCCCTATGTTTACTGCCAGATGGGCGAAGGAGGAGAAGACGTCTACTAGGTCTTAGTCCCCGGTCGTTGCCTGTGGCAATCGACATGCCGCTGCCTTCCGACTGCTATCTTATCTAAATTCTGCTTTTGGTTGTATCCGGACCAGTAGGTCCTATATGTATTGGATATTGCCTTTGGGCCTATTATTGTAATACTTTTGTTGTAAGACTATTTGTGCACTTTGCACCTGGTAATTCAGAACTGTATTCGTGGGTACCAAACTACTCGATCCAGGGATATGGTACTATGAACACGAATGATTTTCGTCCTCAAAAACGGGGGTCGACAGGGGCCCATCCCAACCGGCGCCAAACCTCTCTCTCTCACAGCATCTGACCCGAGGGGCCCACGTGCAAGAGACACCAGACTAAGAGCAGAAACATATTTCCTTGTAGAAAACAAACCATACCTTATAAAAATCACACAAAATTCATTTGAACAAATTTTGGGGTGGAACAAATTTCTAAAGATTCCCTAGATGTTGTACTTTAACTTAGGAACATAAAACATGGCCCACACTGTACAAACTTTTTCTCTAAAATTAAAATAAGGGAAATCACCCATAGGGCCACCACAAACTTCTAAAATACATAGAAAATTCAAATTAACTTGTTTTTGGGCAAACTCAGATGTTGTGGATTCCTCACCTCACACCCTTTGTTTAGGAAAAATAAAAGCATAGAGGTACCTAATACCAAATGCCCTCAAAACCATTAATGCTAAAATGTTGTAGTTTAGGTAGGCTGAAATTTAGGGATTTATATAAAATTCATTTTAATTCCTTTTTAATAAATTTAAGTTATGTAGAATCACCAAAATATGAAATTTCAAAATATAAAATAAAAATATATGCCTTCTGTGTAGTAAAACCTCTTAAATATTTATATATGAAACAAATGACTTAATGCACCCTTCAACATGTAAAATTTGTATAAAATTCATTTTTAAACCTTTTTGAGTGAACCAAGTTCCTATAAGACCAGCAATTAATGAACTTCCATCAGGTAAAATAAAACATGGCCATTCATGTGCCAAATATAATAGTAAACATTACAACTATAACCTAGGTGCTAATAATAGTAGTTAAAGTACTATGTACATATAGGTATACATATATACATTAGCTCGAACTAAATCTAATCAGAACTTGTTGGAACAGAAGAACACTAAGCTCCATCCACACTCACAAAGTTTTAGAGCACTTAGCTCGTACAACACTATCTAGGTTAGTATAATAAAACAATGACATAAAACCCCTCTAGTTGCAAAATATGGGGAAAAACAATAAAAGAATCTCAACTTGTAGGCTTAAAATAGGATGAATAGCAAATATATTCAGTTTACATAACCAAGTCAAGAAGTAATAAGGCTCTGGACCTATCACTCTTAAGACATGTGCATGTAGAACGTTATAAACCTAGCGCATGTTATAACTTGTAAAATGCATAGAAAATTCTTAACAATTCTAAAAATTATGAAACCAAATGTGTTGGTCTTAGAAAAACCTATCTCCACCCCTCTGTGGAGTCAAATTAACAAAAATCCAAATATAGGAGCTCTGTCCAAACAACACCCGATCCTATGCCGCTACGACTCGATAAAACTTCTAAAAAATCAAAACTCCTAAATGGAATAATATAAAATCAAAATTCTTTCACCAAAAATCATTTTAGTCCAGTACCTACTCAATGTGCAAAAATCATGCATTTTAGATTATTTTGGATTTTTCGCATATTTCGGTGTTTAATTGCATAAGTGTATTTTGTATAGACGATTGCTTGAACGGTGAAGAATGCTGACATTTTTCAGGCAAGTCCCACCTCGCTCTCTTTGATCACCTTGAACCTATGTTTTGGAGGTTATAAAAATGTTTGTGAATCTTGCATGTCGATTGTACTCTAACGAATTAAAATCTTGTTAAACTTGTTAGACACACACCTATTACATGAATATCACCTTAACTCCACATATATCCATGACCTCCATTCCTAACCTTAGAAAAAATATGATTATAACCCCTTATGTCATAAATTTTGATGTCATTAGAATTCTGTGATGCTTAATCATGCTAGAATGCTTTTCCACGTCATTATGGGCTCATTACAGACATGAAAAATTATGTTTTCAATAATCTGGACAGAACTTGTATACTTGATATTTTGACAAATAAAGTGGTGAAAACATGGATTTTAGGTTTGGGCCGCAAGTGATGCACATATGGTGACTAATTGTGTATCGATAGGGGGAGTGTGTGCCCAGACCGACCTAAGGACTTCACTCAACGTATGTTTATTTCGTATACAGTACAACCACATGTGCCAGTATGGGATGGCCTAAGCCAAATAAGCTCCTAACGACTAGCCTTGCATTATGGTAGGCCGAAGTGTATGGGTTCGGATAACCCAGAGAAACTTCCTATTTACCCCGTCGTGGTAGTTTAGGCGACTAAGTCTGTCCAATACAACGGTATTGTGCCACATGGGTGGGTTCCCATCGTGTCTGCCACCATGGCGTCAAGTTTAAGGCGGGGCCACGCCACTTGATGGTTCTGGGTTATATTTTCTAGTATGCCTAGGATGGGAGAACATGTATCATGCTGGTGCAAGGCTAGGAACTAAGTAGTGTAAAGGCTTCATTGTGAACTCTAGTCTGTACTCAACATGCAGAGTATGATGGTACCGACGGGTACCGAACAAAACTAGAGTGCTTCACTTCATGTGAGCGATTCACATCATGTGGGTAAAGTGTATAAACTCTGTAGAGTCTAAACTAATCGATTAGTTATGCTCATGGTCATGAGCGACGTGTGGATATGTATTAAGTATAGACTTGTATTTTTCCTCCTAAATGCTGAAATTTCCATCAAATCATGTTGAATTTTGTGAATGAACTCCTTGCTGCCATGGAGGGCAATGAGGTGTACATTTATACACGATTAATGACAACCTTGATGCCCACATGCAAAGAATTAGCTTGATGAAATTTCTCTTGAAGTAAAACTAATTTTGAAAATGTTTATGCAAATAAAACTTGCTTTATGCAAAAATAAACCGTATTATGCCTACCTTGATTATGTGCCTTACATGTAAGGTGTTAGGCTTGTATTGGTGCTTGCTAGTACATTAATTTGTTTAATATACTGACTCTTACCACTAGAATATCCACTTTGCTTGCAGGTGTAGACTTAGTCTTTTGAGTGATGCGGGTACTCGACTGTTTTCTTCTAGGATAAGAACTTAATGGGGTAAACCCCTAGTCAGTGTGCTTGTGGAATGGATAGTAAGCCACTGCTGTTCGCTGCTCTCTGATATATTTATTTGGCCGGCGGCCTATGTAATTATCTAAGTGTTGTAATCCTTTAAGTTTTGTTCAATTTAAGTACATTCGCTATGTATATTCATGCTTATGATGAAAGTGTGAATCTAGCATACATCCTGGGAGCTAGATTCACATGAGTATGAATTAGGAATAATTGAGGTGTCATAGATCTTTAGTCATTTTGTCAAGTCTTCTGAGTGTGTAACACATCTGGTCGTCACCTTCGAGTGGTTTGACGGACACACTTCAGGCTGAAGTTGACTGGCAGGTTAAAGGCCCAACGATGTCTCTCTTATCCCTCTCTCGGGGCTTCGGATGTTTCGTTACACTTGTCATATGAGCTGAACCATTTCACCTCATATTGCAAATAGAACGGAAGGTCCGCGATGTCCCCGACAATGTTCCATCCATAGTTTATATGATAATTATATCATGGTTAGACGAATAGCTCTATTGCCATGGTCATGGTCTAATGTGCAATTAGGATGTAGGTATGTTCGTGTCTTAGTCATTGACGCCATGGGAGGCAAGAGTATTTATGTCAATGTAAGCGCGGTGCTTAGATTGTTTCATAGACATTGGTTATGGTCATATCCCATGGGTTGTAGAGGTAGGCGGTGAAGGGTTACGCGGAGGCTACGTTAGCCGAAAACAAAAACTTTTCTACCGCGCAAACCAGGAACACTTGCAAGTAAGGGCCGATAGATCGTTACCGATTGGAGTATGCAGCGGAAATAGCCAATCAGGACTATCCGATCTGGAACTTTGCTGGCCGATGACAGCCGATTCCCGGGGACAGCCGATTCACCAATCAGCCGATTCGCCGATGTCGCAGACGATCTGAGTCGTCCGACCGTGTTCTCATCGCCGATCTGCCGCAGTCGCCTCGCTTCGATTGCAGCTGATTCGTAGCCGATCAACAGCGTGCAACGTAGCAGCGTCTCTATCGGTATCCACACGTCCGGGGATAGAACGCCGAACACCCGTGTGCTAGCACGCGATGCAAGGCTAGGGTTTGGCTTGAAGGTGGGGAGGGTTTCTGTGGAGATTGATCTCGCCGACTTCTGTTGCGCCAAATCAGGTTGATTCGGTTCAATTCGATGCAGTTAACCTACAACAGCTTTCCACCCCTCACCCCTTTATATAGAGTTGCCGGTTGGGCCTAGAGGCCTATCGGGACTCTATTTTGAATCGGATCCTATCCGAATCTCATAGAGTTGGCTGGCCGGACTTCGTAAGCCCATAGGACTCTATCCGATCGGATCCCTATCTGATCGAGCCGTATTCGAGTCCAACTCGAATACCTGTTCTTATCCCCCTTAAGCGTGCGACCCTGTAGGTTCAGGTGTACTTGGTTTCGGCTATAGTCTAACTTAGCCGATCGTCGGCTCGAGTCCAACTCAGCCGACCTGTCAATAGTGGCACCTAGCAGCACATATTGACACCATAGTATACAAGAATATAATATCGACTCTGAACCTGTAATGTGTACACAAATCCCTTTGCCTCACGATACCAATTAAGCTATAGACAAGATGTGTGCCATCCCTTCAATAGCTTAACCATTCACTCAAACCGTATTGGATTATCTGTCTGTTGATTGACTCCTCAATCAACTTAGCATGGCCATGCATTTCCATAATCTATTATCTCGAGGGGCCCAGAGATATCTCTCCAAAGGAGGGGCAAATTCCATCTTGATCACTCACATCTCACTCCATGTTTCATAGCAAACCCGAAAACTACCTTTATAACTACCCAGTTACGAAATAGCGTTTGATAGTCCCAAAGTAGGCTACTACACATTTTGGAATCCATGGTGATCTCAGGTCTAAGGACTTTGTACCAACACTACCTGAGACCAACTAATGGCACATTAATTCATGTATAGTCTCATGGTGGGTCTATCCAACATTGTGTTCTCTAACACATGTGTCCATGTTTATTGATTTGGTATCTCCATACCCATGATCTATGAGACATGATCATCAATTAATAAACAAGCTGATCTTAGAGTCATATTTGTTTCAACAATAAGACATATGATCAGGGATCATTTAGAAATAGATTCATACATATAGAGTCTCATAAATAAGTCACGTACTTATTGATCAATACAAGATGTCTATTTCATGGAACTGAATAACACTTTATTCATAAATACATAAACATTGACCATGATATCGAACATCTCCATGTTGCCTCTAGGGCATATCACTAACAGGCGACAGGTGGTGACAACCCTGTCCGTCCTTTGTAATCCTCCACGGTCGGGTATGGCATTGGGCGAATAGTAAGAGATCGACTCTGGGTGACAGGCCGAGCCACTAGAGGCGGTACCCCCGTACGTAGGCCTAGTAGCATAGAACTGGGTAACTAACCATGAACATAATTATTTGTGAAATATGTGCAATTGTATTAGAAGTACATTAGAAACTTAGTTCTAACACTATACTCTCCACTTAGCATTAGTAGATTATTTATTAGGACTCCTCCGTGTGTGTAACACTACCCCTTTATCATGTATCTTTTACCCCTACTTAGACTTTGGCATCTCAACTATAACATAAGAATATTCATAGTAACTTGGTATTCTCTTCTCGATCGTCGTCTTCCTCTTGGATAAAACAAATACGATATTCATGGATGAAATGCTACAACGGTATATCCGTGTGCTTGTGGATTTATCTGTGATCATAAGAAATACCAACATCGCTTAGTATTTATATTGAGTGCTCTAGTACTAGGACTCTGGATGAAGAAGGAAGTTCCAGAGTAAGGCTAGAGTAATAATCAATAGCTTAGACGTGATGTCTAGGTTAGTGGTTACCTTCGTTTGTTGTGTGTTTCACGGAAAGTGAGGTAGTTGACAGGTGGTAATAGTCGTGTATGTCCTTTGCATCTCCACGTTCGTGAACATCATAGAGCTACACGTCGGACTCAGCTTGGCAGACCAAGGGAGAGCTCATGCCTGAAGCAATTGATAGGGTTTTACCTTTAACTTAAGTCTAGTTAATTAATCCATAGGAATCCTTTCTAGCCTAAACTTACCATTAGTTGTTGTCGTTGGATAGAATCATGTTCCTAGATATACAGCGGTATCCATGCACTTACAGATTATCTATGTCCGTAACAAATACCAACACACGTCTATGTTGTCGATTACTACTCTAGCCTCGACCAAGAACTTCCTTCTTCATCCAGAGTCTTAGTGCTAGAGCACTTAATATAAATACTAAGTGATGAACCTATAATGATAACAATATATCTTACTTAAATAAGAAAACTAAATACTAAAAGGAATCTCGAACACTTACTTTATTAAAGAAACATTCACCGAGGTACAAGATCGAAGAGAGTGACGACATCTCTGACATTCCTCCGATATTTGGGGCATTTTTTTAGAGCTTCTTCTCACTCTCTTCCTATATTTTAACTTTACTATAGAGTAATCTAAATATGTAAGTGAGTTGTACTCCACTTTATTATGTTGTGCATTGAGAATGAAGTTCACTCCTTTTATAGGGGCCAATAACGGTTGCTACGGCGGTTATGAGGTTAGTTCACCCATAACCGTCATTGGGAACCTATGGGGAACCGTCACGTGGAAGCTGTAAAATCAAAGTGTGTGTTTGATTCTTCTTTGGATGATGAACAATTGGTTATTTGGGATTTATTGATTTGAGTGTTTTGATTTTGAAAGAGTTAAATTTTCGGATGATGAACGGTGTTCGTCGGCTGCCATAGCCGGTCGACCGGCGTGTTCTGTTGCCGGCTCGACGGAGGTGTTTCGGCGGTCGACCGGCAAGTTGCTCGCGGTCGACCGCCGAGCCGTCCGACCAGTTGCCGATTTTGTTTCGGTTTTGGTTTCGGTTTGTTTCCTTATACATACATGGAAGTTTCGTGTTCCTATGCACGTGTCTGGTTGTTTATGCTAACAATGAGTCAAGTTTGGATAGCTTGTGCTCGGATATGGTATTCTTTATTTAAGCGTGTGAGGTATTCTTTACGCCTCGGGAAAGTGTTGCCGGTGATCGAGTCGGAGTCAACTTGGAGATAAGGTGACTTTCGAGACGGGGATCATGCGGGATCTTGAAGGGTAGAGATTAGTGCACATGATTGAAAAGTTTCCATATGGCATACAATGGAGATATTGTTGCGTATGGAAAGCGGAATTTCGGTTTTAGGAAAACCGGGATTGTTACGGTTGGTTTATGAATAGTTTGTTTCTTGTACGAGAAGGTTTCCTAGTGGATTAGGGCTTTTTGTATGAGTAGGATTCGTGGCTCTTGGCTGCGGATTTTGGGTATAAATAGTGAGGGGAGGCGTGGCCTCTCGGTATCGATTTTGAGTTCGAGTTTTAGAGCTTCTCAAGTTAGGGTTTCAAGTTTAGATTGAGATTTTGTGAGGAGTGCTTTGTTTGCACTTTGTAAACACAGAGAGTTTCAATAAAGATCAATTTTCTTGAGAATTCTTTGTGTCTTCTTCTTCCTCGGTGTGGCGGCGTATTTCGGATCTGCTAACCGGTCAGACCGCAGACACTACGGCGGTCAGACCGCGCCTTCTTCCCGGTTAGACCGCGAGTACATTTGCGGTCAGACCGGCAGGCATCGGACTTCATCGGCAACGGCTACTACAGGCAAATCGGCTGAGGCGATCGGCTACGGGCGGTCAGACCAAAGGTCATCAGGCGGTCAGACCGGCTGAACAGCTCGGTCAGACCGGTGCGACACCTACGGTCAGACCGGACGTCAGAAAACAGAGGTAAAGTTTAATTTCCGCTAAAACTTTGTTTTTGGGGAAATCAACCATTCACCCCCCTCTGGTTGGCTTTTCGTTGGGCATTCGATCCTACAAGTGGCATCAGAGCCACGTTTTTCTGCTTTGGATTTTCTTTGATCTAAAGTCTTTCATCATGTCGGATAAATTTTCAACAAAACCGCATGTTTTTGATGGCACCGATTTTGCGTATTGGTGTAGTAAGATGCAATCTTACATCATGGCTCAAGACTATGATGTGTGTCAAAAGGTTGCGCTTCCCTACACCATACCCGATGCCATTAATACTGATGCTTTGAAAACCGAGTTTAATAACAATTGCAAAGCCCGCAATATTTTGTTGAATGGAATTTCGCGTTCTGATTTTGATCGTGTTTCTCATCTTCAAACAGCTAATGAAATTTGGAACGCTTTGAAAAACTTTCATCAAGGAACTACAAACATAAAAGAACTTCGTTGAGATCTTTTTAAAAAGGAATATATAAAATTTGAGATGAAACCTGCTAAAGCTTTGGATGACTATCTTGGTAGGTTTAATAAAATCTTGAGCAATCTTAGATCCGTTGATTCTTCTTATGACACTAATTATCCACATCGAGATTTCTCGTCACTTTTAAATGGTCTTGACATGTCTGTTTGGGAGATGAAAGTGACTTCTATTCAAGAATCTGTTAACATGGCAAATTTGACTTTGGATTCGCTTTATACAAAACTCAAAACTCATGAGATGAATATTCTTTCTCGAAAAACGGATTCTAAGTCAAGTGCTTTGATTTCTCCTTCGACTTCTTCAGATGTTGCTTCTTCGTCATCTTCAAATGCTCTTGCTTTGATTAACGCATTGTCCGATGAACAACTCGAGCAATTCGAGGAGGAGGACTTGGCTCTTGCTACTAACAAGCTTTCCAGAGCTATGAACAGAGTTAGGTTCGGGAAGAAAGGAGGACCAATGCGTTGCTTTGAATGCGGCGCCTTGGATCACATCCGTTCCAAGCGCCCCAAGCTTGGGAGGAGCAAGAAGGAGGACAAGAGCGCCGAGAAGACAAAGGATGACAAACCCAAGGGTAGGCGCTCCAAGGAGATGATCAAGAAGGTCTTGAGTCAAGTCTATGCCGCTTTTGAGCCACTCGGTGACATAGACTCGACGGTGAGGAGGAGAAGGGCAAGAACATCTCCGGCGTTTGTCTCATGACGCATGGAGATGAAGATTCTTCAGATGAAGAAAATGAGGTAAGTTCACTTGAGGATGCGATTCTTGTTTTAAGTGCTAAGAACAAAAAATGTGAGAAAATGTTTAAAAAACAAGAATTTGTAATTGAATCTTTAAATGCTGAAATTGCTAGATTGAAATCTCTTATTCCCAATGATGATAATTGCAAAAATTATGAGGTTTTAATGCTGGAAATTTCAAAAATTAGAGATGTCAATAATTCTCAAGTTTTAGCTTCTAAATCTTGTTTAACTTGTGATGCTAATGAATTAAAACTAAAAGATGTTTTAGCTCGTGTTAAGCACATGGAAGAAATAGTTAAACAAGATGAGGTAGCTTCTTGTTCTAGATGTCGCAAAGGCAAAGATGTTTTAATTGATTGTGAAAATTATGTTAATCTTGGAAAAGAAGTTTCTTACTTGAAAAGTTCTTTGCAAAAATTTTCCGATGGTAAGAAACAACTTAACATGATTTTGGACAAATCAAAAGTGTGTAGCGACAATAAGGGAATAGGTTTTGATGCTCATGACTATTTCATCAAAAATCCTCCAAATGTTTTAGGAATAACTGAAAACGGTGAAATTTTGACAAAACCTAACACCAGGAAAACAATTTTAAAGTCTGGAAATTTGCCATCTCTTTCTGTTTATTTAAAAGAAACTAAACCCAATTCTTCAAAACCATCTGTTACTAAAGAAAAGTTTTCTTGCTCTTTTTGGTAAAGATGGTCATCTTGTTGGTTTTTGTTTCGATTAACACGAAACAGAAAAAGGAAAGAGAAAATAATTTTGCAAAAACAAAGTGGCAAAAATCTGGTTTTTCCTCGAGAAGGCCGGTCGGACCGCGGTTGGTCCATCGGTCGGACCGACGGCATTGCCTTGGTCAGACCGGCGATGGCGCCCGGTCAGACCGGCAATACCGCAGCGGTCAGACCGGTCCCGAAGGAATTTTTCTGAAAATTCCAAAACTGTTTTCTCTCGTGGTTTTGTGCCTATTGGATCTACTGGTCGTGTGTCTTAGTACTGGATTCCTAAGTTTCTTTTAACTAACCCCAGTACTGAGGCCTCGACATCCTTTGTTTTGTAGGCTTTCGTGGCGAGGAAGGAGAACGTGTGGATCATGGACTCCGGTTGTTCGCGGCACATGACCGGTGATAAGAAGTGGTTCTCCTCCCTCAAGTTGACATCCAAGACGGAATCAATAATCTTTGGGGATGCTTCAACAAGTGCCGTTATCGCTACGGATCCGTCAAGGTAAGTGACAAGTTTGAATTAAAAGAGGTAGCTTTGGTAGAAGATTTAAAATACAATTTACTTTCGTTTCACAAATTGTTGATGAAAACTTTGAAGTTCATTTCAAGAAAACTGGAAGTAAAATATTTGATTCTTGTGGTGATTTTGTTTTGAACATTTCTTGTTATGGGAGAGTTTTTAAAGCTGATTTTGAAAACCCTGTTTCTCCTATTGTACTTGTTTAGTTGCAAAATTCAACAAAGATTTGATGTTCTGGCATCGTAGACTTGGTCATGTTGGATTTGATCATTTGACTCGTTTAAGTGGTTTGGATCTTGTTCGTGGTTTGCCAAAACTCAAAAAGGATCTTGATTTGGTTTGTGCACCATGTCGTCATGGTAAAATGGTTACTTCTTCTCACACACCAATTCTTTCTGTGATAACGGATGCACCAGGACAGCTTTTACACATGGACACTGTTGGTCCAGCTAGAGTGTAATCTGTTGGAGGAAAATGGTGTGTGGTAGTTATTGTTGATGATTTTTCTCGATATTCTTGGGTTTTCTTCATGGCAACTAAGGACGAGGCCTTTGGACACTTTCGAAGTCTTTTTCTTCGCTTAAATTGTGAAATTCCCAACTCTTTGAAAACAATAAGAAGTGATAATGGTGGTGAATTTAAAAATGCATCGTTTGAACATTTTTGTGTTGAAAAGGAATTGAACATCAATTTTCTTCTCCACGTGTTCCTCAACAAAATGGTGTTGTCGAAAGAAAAAATCGTTCTTTGGTTGAAATGGCTAGGACAATGCTAGATGAATATCACACACCTAGAAAATTTTGGGCCGAAGCTATTAACACTGCTTGCTATGTTTCTAATCGCATTTTCTTGCGTTCTAAACTTGGCAAAACTCCTTATGAGCTTCGTTTTGGTCGTCAGCCTAAAGTTTCACATTTGCGTGTTTTTGGTTGCAAGTGCTTTGTGTTAAAATCTGGAAATTTGGATAAGTTTGAATCACGTTCAATTGATGGTTTATTTCTTGGTTATCCCGCACACACTCGTGGCTATCGTGTACTTCTTTTGGAGACTAACAAAATTGTTAAGACTTGCGAAGTCACTTTTGATGAGGCTAGTCCCAGTACTAGACCAGATTTTTTAGGTACATAGCCATAGGGTCAGGGGGAGTTTGGTCGAATCTTTGAAGACGAAAGCGACGACGATGACGATGAGGTCGACCTGCCCCCAGGCCGACCGGCCAGTGCCGTCTGGCCGACCAGTGCCGTCGGTCGATCGGAGGAGGCCGCCTTGGCCGATCGACCGGAAGATCCTGGGCCGACCGGCGGGGGCCAACCTCTTCGAACTCCGTTGATTCCAATCAAGAAGGTTCTTCGGGGACCACGACCGGCTGAACCGAACGTGAATCAACTTCGAGATCACCGCACCCTTGCACATTCGGCGACGACATCCGCCGTACAAATAATAGGTAATTTAAATGAGCGGACAACGAGATCTAAGGTAACCGCGCATGACTCTGCGAATTCTCGCTTTTGTTGCTTCTTTTGAACCCAAAGATGTTACTCATGCATTAACCGATGAATCGTGGATTAACGCCATGCATGAAGAACTTGAAAATTTTGAAAGAAATAAAGTTTGGTCTTTAGTTGAACCTCCTTCTAGACATAATATTATTGGAACCAAGTGGGTTTTCAAAAATAAACAAAATGAGGATGGTTTGATAGTTCGCAATAAGGCTAGACTAGTTGCTCTGGTTATACTCGGGTGGAGGGTTTGGATTTTGATGAAACTTTTGCTCCTGTTGCTAGGATTGAGGCAATTAGGCTTTTGCTAGCTTTTTGCGCTTCTAAAGGTTTTAAATTGTTTCAAATGGATGTTAAAAGTACTTTTTTAAATGGCTTTATTCAGGAGGAAGTTTATGTTAAACAACCACCGGGTTTTGAAAATCCTGAATTTCCCAACCATGTTTTTAAACTTTCAAAAGCTTTATATGGTTTGAAACCAGCACGTAGAGCATGGTATGACAGACTTAAGAACTTTTTGCTTGAAAAAAGTTTTCAGATGGGAAAAATAGATAAAACGCTTTTTGTTCTTAAGCATGGTGAAAATCAACTTTTGTTCAAATATATGTTGATGATATCATCTTTGGTTGTTCAACTCACTCCTTGGTTGTAGAATTTCTTGAGACTATGCGTAGGGAGTTTGAGATGAGTATGATGGGTGAGTGTCGTACTTCTTGGGTTTACAAATCAAGCAAACACCTCAAGGTACGTTCATTCATCAAACAAAGTACACCAAAGATCTTTTGCGCGAGTTCAAGATGGAGAGTTGCAAGCCAATCTCTACACCCATTGGATCTCTACTGTTCTTGATCCCGATGAAGATGGTGAAGTGTGGATCAAAAGGAGTATAGAAGCATGATAGGATCGTTGTTGTATCTAACGCTTCTAGACCGGACATACAATTTGCTGTGTGTTTGTGTGCGCGCTTTCAAGCTTCTCCACGTGCGTCTCATCGTCAAGCGGTCAAGCGCATCATGAGGTATTTGAGTCATACACTTGAGTTTGGTATTTGGTATTCAACTTCATCTTCTCTTTGCTTAAGTGGTTATTCGGATGCTAATTTTGCGGGTTGTAGAATTGATAGAAAAAGTACTAGTGGAACATGTCATTTTCTTGGAACTTCATTGATTGCATGGTCTTCTAGGAAACAGTCTAGTGTAGCTCAATCCACCGCTGAATCGAATATGTTCTTCGCTAGTTGTTGTTCACAGATTCTTTGGTTGATTTCTACGTTAAAAGATTATGGACTTGTTTTTGAAAATGTGCCTCTTTATTATGATAATACAAGTGCCATTAACATTGCTAAGAATCCTGTTCAACACTCATGCACCAAACACATTGATATTCGTTTTCACTTCTTGCGAGATCATGTTGAAAAGAAAGATGTTGAATTGAAATTTTTGGATACAAAATTGCAACTTGCGATATTTTTACAAAACCATTGGATTCTTCTCGCTTTGCTTTTCTTCGAGGGGAATTGAGAATCATTCATCCTTTTGGCATGTTTTGAGGGGGAGTTTTTGTGCTCTTTGATTTATCAAGCTACATGATTGAAATAAATTAAAAAAAGAGAGCTTTATCCATACATATTATTGATCATGTGCATGCTAGCAATATTATGAAGATTTATTTGTCACTAGCGTAGCTTATATGTATTCTAGTATTTTTATGTGATCTAGATTTTATATTTAAGAGAAATAATGCATGACACTTTAAAGCAATACTTGAATTAAAGTAATATGCAATGTTGATACTCGTACTTGTGTTGGATTTTAAATGCTTATATATATTATGTTGCTTTAATATTTCTCAAATTACTTAAAATTGCTCATTGTGAAAAGAGAATAAAAAAATTATCTATGAGAGAAAAAATGAATACCGAATCCTTGGAAACAGTCTTGACGACAAGGACGTATTCGATGTGAGCAAAAATAATGAGTACCGAATCCTTGGAAACAGTCTTGACGACAAGGACGTACTTGGAATAATTGAGAGAAAAATATGAGCAACAAATATGGCTCAAATCAAAATGAAAAAGTTTTTCTCTTGAATTATATGTGCAAAAAGGTATATTTGAGAAAGAATAAAGATTGCAATAGGTATATATATTTGGGTTTATCTTTCAACCTATGTGCTTGTAAAGATGTTGCATTATAAATCATTGAAATCCATGAATTTTTATTGTGTTATTGCTCTTAATTATAAAATATTTGATTCATGATTATACTTTAATGCATATTTGCTATCTAATTGATAAATTTATCTTCTTATTATTGCAACACATGACTTGACTTGCTTTATGTATGTGCTAAGCTCTTAATAATTAAATAAACATAATTCTTATGCTTGATGAATTCATTGTCAAAAGGGGAGAAAATAATGTTGTTTGAGAGAACAATTGTATGGAAAAACAAAGTGCAAGTTTTTTTGGGATCAAAGGATTTTTTTTCTTTTCAAAAGAGGGAGAAATTTTCTTTCAAAGGATTTTATTTCTTTTCAAAAGGGGAGAAATTTTCTTTGATTTTGAGCTCTTTAATGCTTTTTATCATTTTTGTTTTTAACTTTTCAAACAACAAAACAACTCTTTTATTTTGTTTGCCAATGTGTTCATCAAGGGGGAGATTGTAAAATCAAAGTGTGTGTTTGATTCTTCTTTGGATGATGAACAATTGGTTATTTGGGATTTATTGATTTGAGTGTTTTGATTTTGAAAGAGTTAAATTTTCGGATGATGAACAGTGTTCGGCGTGCCTGGCCAGGTCGGCCGACGGCGTGTTCTGTCGGTGCGACCGGAGGTGTTTCGGCGGTCAGACCGGGCAGTTGCCTGTGGTCAGACTGGCCGAGTCAGTCTGATTGGTTGCCGATTTCGTTTTGGTTTTGGTTTCGGTTTGTTTCCTTATACATACATGGAAGTTTCGTGTTCCTATGCACGTGTCCGGTTGTTTATGCTAACAATGAGTCAAGTTTGGATAGCTTGTGCTCGGATATGGTATTCTTTATTTAACTGTGTGCGGTATTCTTTACGCCTCGGGAAAGTGTTGCGGTGATCGAGTCGGAGTCAACTTAGAGATAAGGTGACTTTCGAGACGGGATCATGCGGGATCTTGAAGGGTAGAGATTAGTGCACATGATTGGAAAGTTTCCATATGGCATACAATGGAGATATTGTTGCGTATGGAAAGCGGGAATTTCGGTTTTAGGAAAACCGGAATTGTCACGGTTTGTTTATGTATAGTTTGTTTCTTGTACGAGAAGGTTTCCTAGTGGATTAGGGCTTCTTGTATGAGTAGGATTCGTGGCTCTTGGCTGCGGATTTTGGGTATAAATAGTGAGGGAGGCGTGGCCTCTCGGTATCGATTTTGAGTTCGAGTTTTAGAGCTTCTCAAGTTAGGGTTTCAAGTTTAGATTGAGATTTTGTGAGGAGTGCTTTGTTTGCACTTTGTAAACACAGAGAGTTTCAATAAAGATCAATTTTCTTGAGAATTCTTTGTGTCTTCTTCTTCCTCGGTGTGGCGGCGTATTTCGGATCTCGCTAACCGGTCGACCGCGACACTACGGCGGTCGGACGCGCCTTCTTCCGGTTAGACCGCGAGTACATTTGCGGTCAGACCGGCAGGCATCGGACTTCATCGGCATCGGCTACTACAGGCAAATCGGCTGAGGCGATCGGCTACGGGCGGTCAGACCGAAGGTCATCAGCGGTCGAGGCCGGGACCCGAACGGCTCTGGTCGGACCGGTGCGACACTGCGGTCGACCGGACGTCGAAACAGAGGTAAAGTTTAATTTCCGCTAAAACTTTGTTTTTGGGGAAATCAACCATTCACCCCCCTCTGGTTGGCTTTTCGTTGGGCATTCGATCCTACAGAAGCTTATGGTTGGGGGCCACTTGGGTTGTAAGGCTGAACCAACCCACTGCGTCTAGCCACCGACCTTCTTCTGTGAGGATGACAGGTGGGCCCCTATTGATGGTACATGGTGGATAAACTTTCAATTGTGTCGGTTTTGCGTTGATTTATGGGCCCTCTAATCTGTGTATTTGCGTCCGATTGGCCAGGGGTATATTTCATCGCATGACTGGTGGTTTTCATCCAAAATCACATGCATACAAATATTCACCAATACTTGTGGAAATGATTAGTAATAAACACTACTACTAAGTTCAATGTTTCATTTCAATTGCTTTTATGCAGGAATCGATAGTTAGATTTGGTATTTATGGACCACCAACATGGTGTTCAGTGGGTTGATGTGGCAAGCTTGTTGTTAGTGATATGTCCTAGAGGCAACACGAAGATGTTGGATATCATGGTCAATGTTTATGTATCAATGAATAAAGTGTTATTCAGTTACATAAAATAGATAACTTATATTGATCAATAAGTATGTGACTTATTTATGAGACTCTTTATGTATGAATTTATTGCTAAATGATCCCTGATCATATATCATATTTTTGGAACAAATTGATTATAAGATCAACGTGCTTATTGATTGATGATCATGTCTCATAGATCATGGTATGAAGATACTAAATCAATAAACATGAACATGTGTTAGAAAGCACACTGTTGGATAGACTCACCTTGAGATACTACAGAGATTTTGCCATTAGTTGGTCTCAAGTAGTGTTGGTGCAAAGTCCTTTGACCTGAGATCATCATGGATTTCAACATGTGTAGTAGCTTATTTAGGGACTACCAAACGTTATTCCGTAACTAGATAGTCATAAAAATAGTCTTCGGGTTTGATATGAAACATGTAGTGGGATGTGAATGATCAAAATGGAATTTGTCCCTCCTATGAAGAGATATCTCTGGGCCCCTTGATGTAATGGATTATGGAAGTGCATGGCCATGCCGGGTTGATTGAGGAGTCAATCAACAGATAGATAATCCAATACGAGATCGAGTGAATGATTAAGCTATTGATAGGATGACACGAATCTTGCCTATAGCTTAATTGATATCGTGAGGTAAAGAAATTTGTGCACACTTACAGATTCAACCGATATGATCTTCTTGTATATTTTGGTGTCAATACGTTCTGCTAGGTTCACTGTTGACGGGTCGGCCGAGTTGTACTCGGGTCGGAACCAAGCATACCTGAACCTATAGGGTCGCACACTGAACGGGATGGAACGCGTATTTGAGTTGGACTTGGATACGGCTCAATTCAGATAAGAGATCCGATTGAATATAGAGTCCTGATGGGCCACAAGGCCCAGTCGGCCAACTCTATATAAAGAGGCGCTTGGGGTGGAGAAGATAATAAGAGAACGCGAGTGCAATTACAAGTCGCCGGATCGCGATTCCCCACGAAAACCCAAGTCGCCGACTTCTGAGCGAAACCCTAGCCGGGCGCCGAGTGCTAGCACACAAGTTGTTCGGCGATTCCATCCCTGGATGTGTGGATATCGGTAGAGACATCGCTACGTCGCGATCCAGTTCGTCAGTTGGGTCGGGTGGTCGGGAGGTAGGAGGGCCGGGCGAATCGACACGGCGTCATCGGCATCGGCAAACCGACACGAAGTCGTCGGCATCGGCGAATCCTAGCGCCGTCGGATGGCTGTGCGATGCGTGTGGAATTCGGCGGGGTCGGGCGAGATGAACCGAGGTCAGCGGGGTCGAGCGATTTGGACCCTAGGTCGGCAAAGCCTGTTCCAAGGTCGGCCAAGGTCGACGAGGCCTTTTCGAGGTCGGCTACCAACAGTTTGACTATTTTTGCTGCACTGCACGTCAACTGGTAACGATCTATTGACCCTTACTTGTAAGCTTTTCTGAATTACGCGGTAGAAAATTTTCTTTTATGCTATCATAGCCTCCACATTTTTCTTTACTTACATGTTAACTAATAATTGCTATGCATGCATGTTGAGCTTTAGATGCTTAGTGGGTTGTAACTTTATAGAAGGTATAGATAAGAGATAAGTCCATTGGACACTCCCAAAAACTCTTTGCTTTGTTTAAAATAGACCCTCAGACACCAAAACCGAACATTTGACAACCTTCAACTTTTTGAACTGTCTAATTTAGCCCCTCAATAAAAACCAAGGTAGTTTTTGCATACGTGGTGCCTACATGGAACTAGAGAAAAATTAAAAAGGTGGGACCCGCAGGCCACCTTCCTTCTTTCTTCTCCCTCTCCCTCTCCTCTTCAAGACGGCCAACGACGGGGGTAGGAGGCCGTTGGCGAGTTCCCAAGCTTTGCTTCGTCAAGCTCGTCATGGGCTTGAGGCCGTGCCGCCGACACCCGTATTCTCCGACCTCGACAAGGGGGCTGGGGGGAGGGGGGGGGGGGGGCGACAACGCTTGGATAGGAGCCCGTCGGCGAGCTCCCCAAGCTCAGCGAGGAGAGCGGCAGAGCTTGGTAGGAGGGGATGAAAGAGGCCTCGTGGAGGAGAGAATCGAAGAGCCGTGTCTTGGTCTTGTACTCTTGAGGACGGCATGGTGCTGGATTTCGACGCCAACCGTCTCCCCTGCGCCACCACCTACACCGACGCAGCAGCACTCGACGCGGCTCGTTCCTTGCCACACATCGTTGCAGCTTCTTCTCCGGTACCACCTACTCAAGCACCAGTGCCTCCTCTTGCTCACTCGACCCATCACCAAGATTAGGGGCGGCGAGCTCGGGGAGGAGGAGACTGGTGAAGCCGTGCCTTGAGATGCAAAGCGAGGGGGGTTCGGAGGTGGAGCTCGAGCTCGCCGGGAGGAGGAGGCACTTGGGGAGGCAGAGTTCGAACTCCTCGGCCCCGATCTCATGGCTAGGGGGTGGTTGTCGGCGTCAATCCGTGGATAAGAAAAGAGAGATGTGCCTGGCAGTGAGGGTGATAGAAGAGGAAGAGGGTCTCAATGACATGTGGGACAATTATTTTTTAAATAATTTTGTTGACTTGGAACACATGTAGACGCCACGTAACCGAAACACCACTCTGGTTTTGTACAAGGGGCTAAATTGAACGGTTTCAATACTTGAAGGGAAGGGTGTAGATATCTGGTTTTGTAGTTTGAGATGTATTTTAGACAAACACAAAAGTTAAGGGTGTAAAATGAACTTATCCCTATAAATAAAGCCCATTTCTTTACAACCTTTTTCTAGATTTTTGCTACGATTATTTCCTCCATGCTCCTAAACATAAGATTTGTAAAAAAATCACTTATTTTAACCTATTTATGAAGTTTTTTCTCAAAATATTAATTTATTGCGTTAATAAAGTAAATAATCTGTCTTAATAATCCGTATAAATTCAGTTTTAACAGGGGCTCGATGATACCTTAGAAAGTCGTAGCTAATTGCTTGTAGCCGAAGCCAGTAAGGAGAGTGTTACTCTATTTTTATTTTAAAAAAAGAGCATACACAGGAATTAATTGTTATAAACTGCTAGTTGATGCAATATTTACAATACAACCCAAACAGTCTTTTTTTTGTTTTTTATATGTCCGTCTCAAACTGTATTTAAATATTATATTAATATAATTTAAATTTTTTAAGGTAATATTTAATCATGTGCTAACCCACCACTCTTAACGTGCAAGGAGAAAGGGTTTTCAACCTCTTCAAAAAGAATACAAAATGGTCCAAACTAAAAAAAAAATGTAAACACACCTAAAAATATTAGCAGACATCCTACGAAAATTTGGCATCCCAACGGGTTTTGTTGCATTCTTCAGGCTTGAAAAAAAGCCTTAAAAAGTTTAGAAAATCATAAACTCTAGCCTATACAAGCGGTAGGCCACAGGGACCTCCTATTTCTCCGTGGCCTCGCTCTTTTGCTCGCATGGAGGAGAGAGAAAAATTCCAAGAAACCAGCAAAAGGCAAGAGATAGGCGGAGCACCATCCGAGGAGAAGGAAGGGGAAGAAATGAAGAGAGAAACTGCAATCCCCTGATCCCCCCAATCAGGTAATTAACCGGATCATCTCGTCATTTTTTCCTGCATTTTGGAAATTTTATCGTTTTCTTGTGTCAATGTTTGGGGAGAGAAATGCGCTAATCAATGGGGGACTTTTTCACAAGCTACTCTTCTAAATCCCTAGGATTCTTGGGAGCAGACGAATTTGAATAGAATTTTGCATGAAGGGCAAACACTTTTTTTTATGATGCATTGGAATTCTTTTTGGTGCTGGGGATGGAGATTTCTGGAAAAAAGAAATCAATACCCATTTTGATAGGTGTGAAGCTGCTGAGATCATGACACATTACAATGTTTTGACACTTGACAGATTAGACCGAGATTTAGAGAGGCACATAAATTGATTGGAGAGATTTTTATACATTTTGTAAATATCCGCGTGTGACAACAGTGTGAATTGGTTCAAACAAAGTAGAAATTGGACACTCTAAACTGAAGTGTACTTATGTCTTGGAAGTGGGGTGGAAACTAGAATGTAAGTATGCAACAGAGTTTTCCCCCCTCAATAATGGAATAGTCCTTAAGAAGAATTCATAATTGTACTTGGTTGTGTTTTATATGTGTACTTATTCGGGACAGAAAGCAGTATTTGCATAAGCATAATGAGTGGGTGTTCATTTATATGTGTTGGTTGCCCACAAGTTAAAGACACGAAATTCCAATGAAAGAAAGATTGCTTCTCATAATATTTTTTTTTCAAATATCTTAACATAGAACCTGAAGACCTGATAGATTTGATACAATATTGCAGATATTGGGAAAGCATACACTAAAACTGCAGAAGGTTAAAGGAAATGCCAGTGTTGAAGACCGCAGGCCGATTCTTTCGGCGATATCCTTCGGTCTTCGGTTCACTTGTTTTTCTAGTCATATTGTACAAGTTCTTCTTTGGCTGGTTCACCCTCCTCCTGGCAACATCACCCATCTTCCTATTTGCTGGTTTTTTCCTTGGAATCGTCCTAGCTTATGGTGAGCCAAACATTCCGGAAAATGATCATGTCTACAAAAAGATTGAGAAAGCTTACAATCGGAATGTCCGGGACAGTGGAAAATCAGCTGGGGGTGTAACTCTTCCAAGTATTCCATCTAGGGAAGAGAGATTGGCCAAACACAACAACAGTGGTAAGGTAACCAAGGGAAGATCTCATATTGGAGGTTCTTCTTCTGAATCAGGATCAGGTGAATCGGATGGATCAGAAACTGATACCCATCCAATGCTCCACACATTCCATCATCTTAGGTCAGCTACAAGTTCATCACGATCCTCTCAAGACGGGGACTCCAATGACAGCAGTATTGAGGATGGAAATGAGAACCAAGAGGGCAAGGATGACAATGAGCATGAAGAGAAAAATGGTAAAGTCGTGGCATGGACCGCCGATGATCAGAAGAACATACTAAATATAGGGTGTTTGGAGATTGAGAGGAACCAGAGGTTAGAGAGCTTGATTGCTCGGCGCAGGGCAAGGAAATATATTGATAGGAACCTGATTGACTTTGGCAGCAGTGACTCCCTCCCAAAAATTGAGGAGCTTTCAAAGTTCAATGTTCAAATTCCAGCCATATTTGCTCCTAGGAAAAATCCATTTGATCTTCCCTACAATGAAGATAACTTCCCGGAATCTGCTCCGTCTGCGCCATTGAAAATGTTAAACAAGTTTGATCTTCCATTTGAGGAAGCAAATGAGAGTAGCTCCACTGGTGGAGCTAACTCAAACCATGTGGACTCTACTACTGTTTTGTCCCAATCACAAAAGGATACAATGTTTAGGAGGCATGAAAGCTTCACACCCGGAGCACCATTCCTTAGTGACTTTTGGCAAGATACGCAGCCTTCCCGGTTCAGACCGTACTTTGTGACAGAAAAGATGGCTAATGAGGGAATCTCAGTTCCTAATCTTGAGGGAGAAGCAAGTGAAAAGAGTTCTGTTGAAGACTCAGATAGCACTTCTTCAGTTACTGATCAAGAAAACCATAAACTAGTATTGGAGGATAGCCCAAACCAGAACCTCGGACTTCGAATGAGTCGAATGGAGGAACAACCTCATCTTGCCCAAAGTGCTAGAGAGGTTCCTCTTGCACTTGACATCGAGCCGCCTTTACTAATAAGTGATTCATCAGATGATGACATATCACTTCCTGGTGGAAATATAAATGATTGGGAAGAAGCACAAGAAAATGGAAATTTGAATTTGTCGCAAAATGTGTCATTGGAAGACCCTAACGTTATTGAATACCCACATCAAATGGAGATGACAAGCAACGAATTTCACCAATTATCCCCACATTCAGATGATATTGACTCGCTATCCTCATCAACAGAAGCAACTGAACCTTCTGAACTGAATAACATTGAACTACCAGGTAATCTCAGAAACAATCTCACTTCCTTGATGCTAGATAGGAACATGTGCCTGCAAAAACATCCCAAATCTTATGAGTTATGGTGTTCTTCTTTCTAGCCAAGGAAGTGGAGTTAATTGATGAAATCCCGATTGCTGATCCCGTTTATGATTCAAGTCCATCGGGAAGCGAGATGCCTGCATCTATCGGATCAGCAATTGATGAAGTTTTGCTGCAAGAAGGTAATGCAAGATTGGAAGGAATTATCTATTTCAATTGTGAGCATAAAATTTCTTCCCTTTTCTAAGTAGATAATTAACTATTGTTCAGGTAATACTCATACTACTCATACTGATGTCGAAGCGAGTATGGATGAAGAGGATTCAGTATCAAGAATTGAAGCGAGTGAGACACCAGCACCTAGTTTGGATTCTGTGCAGGAAAGCGAACCCAGGGAAAAAGAAACCTCTGAAGTAAAGGAGCAAGATAATAGTGGCAATGATGGAGCCAATCAGGATTCTGTCAGTCATGCTAACCCAAAAGTACCTAAGATTAGTTCTAAGCCGAGCATTAGCAGTTCAAGTAATGGTAAATTCTATGACTATGACCTTTACATTCACACCTTAGCTATAGTTTTACCATATACTAATTAGCAAAACCATTCTATCATGGATTCTTTAGATGTTGTTGCGAAAATCCAAGAAAACAAAATTGTGTGGATAATAAATTTTGAACGGCCCAATCAGCTAGCAAATTGATTTTTGCTCACCCGGTCATAAATATTTGATGTTTACAAGATCTGGTCAAACATTTAGAATTCCAACCATCAATATTTTCTCAAATGCTTAGTTAAAAAAAGAAATGGCACAAGTAGATTTGCCTCGAAAAGCATTATTATCATATCATAAATTCAATAGATTTTATAAACTTATTCTAATATAGAATTGATGGTCGGAATTTTAAAAGTTTAGCCAAATCTTGCACTAAATGTCAAATATTTATGACCAGAGGGAGTAGTATTTTTGGTTATTTTCAGCTTTTGTCATATATAACTTGATCTGGTGAATAAACATTTCTTTTCTGGTCATCTCTGTGAGTGACTGGCATATTACCTGCAGATTGTGATTGGCAATAGGTAATAAATTTGCCATTCTATTGAGGGGAACTTGTTTTTGCTAATAGTTTATTTATGATGCCATGGTTAAATGGTCATTTCATTTTTGCTACTGAAAGTTAGTGTGACAAACTTCTTTTTCACCTCCATTAGTTCCAGCCAGTTCTTTTAAATGGTTTGACCAACCTTTGCATGTTTATGCTACAAAGACAAGTACCATGTTTTTAATGAAGACAAATAAACTCATATAAAATTTTGCACAAAATTACTCCTTTCAAACACAACGAAATATGCTGCTTTGTGCTGTGCAAAAGGGTTATGAATCATTTAGTCCAAAATAGTGAATATTGCGTTTTTAAAGCAAATACAGTGCGGCCCTAATTGTAGATGCACCTAATGATCAAATGCCACTGTCTGGTATTAAATCATGGCCATACAAACATAAAAGAAGAAAAAGTTTCAAAGTCAGATTAAATGCAATGGATCATTTTTCTACGTTATAGCGATCGAACGCCATTCGAATCCATCTAAACTGATTTCGATGACCAAGCTTGAGCAATAGTTCAGCTAATAAATTTGGAATGCTTACTTGTATGATGTCTGAACATTTAAAGAGAAATTCCCGACTCTAAGTACCCATTAAGTTCCAAAGCAATACACTAATGCTTCAATTCCCTTCTCCTGATTGATTTGAGAATTTAACCTGAGCTATTTGCTTTGGTCTCTTCTCTTTTTCAGCAGTTAAGTCTGGCAGTAAAATCATATCATCCTCAAAAAAAGCAGTTTTTGGACTCTTCAAGAAATGACAGGGGACCCTGATTGTAAGCTTCTTGGAGGCAAAGTGCAGCCTGGCCACAAATTATTGAGTAATGGGAGGCAAAGAGAGTTTTAGTACTCAAGTGACCAGAAAGATTGGATTTTCTTGTTGATCTGTATAATCTGAGTGTACAGGAAAACTGCAAAATTAGCATTGATACTTCACTGATGTGACAAATGGGATTATGGAAAGATACAAGACTTTTGGTGGTTCCATTTATGTGTATACTTTCAAGGCCATCAAATCTTATCTGAACAATGAACAGTGAAAATACCCTTCTAGCTGAGTGTTTCTAGTTTATGCAGTGCTTCTATTTAAAAAAAGCTTGCCTGAGTGTGCCATTGCCAAGCCATTAGTACTTTAATTTACTGGTCAGAAACCGGAAGATATGTTTTTTGACAGCTTAGTAGGTAAACTATTTTCAGAATTATCAAGTTTGTAAGAAAGGATTGTGTCCCTGCGTGATCCAAGCAAAATACCAGGTTTTTTTGGCATATACAGTTTCTGTTTTGTACATACATGGTTTTTTTGGATAATGAAAATTTTCATTCCCATCTTTATTTCGAAGAAGCTACGGCCAATTATTACAGACATGTATGAATATTATATAGAGAAAAATCTTATATGAGCCAATTATTACATACATGTATGAACATTGTATACAGAAAAATCTTATATGTACCACAATTTTGGGGATGGTAGCAATCAACACCACATTTTTCCTTTGGTACTTAGCATCGCGTTAGCCCCAAGTATAGTACCCACTTTGGTGTTTCTTGAAGGAGCGAAAATGTGTCGCAGTTAACTTATAGTACAACTACCAAACAAATGCTTGAGGTTTGGATGGATTTTTCTACCCAGTATGGTAAAAATAACCTTTTATTTTCTAGTCAGTATGGATTTAAACTTTATTACTATTAGCAATAGACAACAGAGTGGGGTGTTTCCAGAGTTTTTTTAAAACATTTTTTTCAGTCACATGAGAGGCCCTTTTAAACCATTTCTCTGCTAGTACGATTTATTTTAGCCCAATTTACCGAATAAGGTATTGGGCCCTTCGACGGTTCGGCCCACTGGCCTGTTAGTCTCTCAGGCCCACTTGCACCCAAGCACTTGTGTTCTTCTCTTCCTCTCGAAATTGCGGAAGAAAATTGAGTGCACCCTGGGTACACCGTGCGCGGCGTGCGCCCCCCAGCTGGATAGACGCCACGTGCACATGTCTTGCATCTTACGGCAGCACAAAACGAGGCTTCGACGCGAAGGCAAAGAGGCACACGGCTCGGCTCAGCTATACAAGACGCACCGATTGGCCTTCAATCCCTAGACCATGTCGCCATCGCCGTCAAGATGCCCAATTGATTGTGCCTTGAACCCTAGACCAGCGCGGCAGTTGCACGCTGTCGCCGTCGCTGCCGATTCCATGGATGAAGCAGCAGCCACCATGGCAACCGTTGGAGACCTAGAAGACCTGATGCCATCTTCTTCAATCATGGAGGATTCACATGCAGTAGGAATTGATGTTGTTGGTGGTGGTCATCTTGAAGAAGAACAACGGATATCAGAGGTCAGTTATCTGCATAATTAGATCATTGTGCCTTTTCTTCTATGTTGTTTGCTTTCTGACATTTAGTACATGTTTAATTGAAAATCTATATATACAGCAGGTGGTTCATAGAGCTAGGCAAAATTTCATCACTCTTGAGGTTGGAATGACATTTGAATCTGAGGAAAAAGCTTATGACATGTACAACACCTATGCCGGTAAGGTTGGGTTCAGTTTTAGAAAGAGCAAGATGAAGCACCGCCAAGATGGTAGTATATGTCAGAAATACTTTGTTTGCAGTAGCCAAGGACATCTGAAAAATGAGTCTTCACAAAAGGACATTACAAGGACGGATTGTGATGCTCGTGTCCAGTTGAGTATCAACAAAGAGGGGATTTGGAGGGTGCAAAAGGTCATAGAACAGCACAATCATTATCTTGCTAGTCCAAATAAGGCACACAAGCTGAGGTCCCAACGAAAGGTTATAGAGGCAGATAGGAAATTAATTGGGCAGATACGGGAAGCTGGAATGAAGCCAACCCAAGTTTATGAGATCATGAAGGAGTTTTATGGAGGAGAAGAGAAACATACCGTTTGCTAAGATGGATTGTGATAATGAGATTGGTCGCGAGCATAGACAGTACTTAGAAGCCAATGATGCACAGACACTATCTGAATATCTGAGAAATAAACAGTTACAGGATCCTGCATTTTTTTATGCATTTCAGGTAGGCAAGGAAGATAGTCGTATAGCAAATTTATTTTGGGCAGATGGTCAGCCTATCATGGATTACAAATGCTTTGGTGATGCTATGTCATTTGACACCACATTTAAAACTAATAAGTTTGAAATGTCTTTTGCTCCAATTGTTGTCTGCAACCATCACAAAAAAACAATAGTTTTCGGTTGTGCACTTCTATTTAATGAAACTATTGAATCATTTGTTTGGCTTTTTGAAACCTTTCTAACTGCAATGTCAGGAAAGCACCCTAGCACAATTTTTATAGACCAAGATGCGGCTATGGTAGGAGCAATTGCTTATGTATTCCCAAATACAAGCCACCTCCTTTGTTTGTGGCACATTTGCTTAAATGCTGCTAAACATCTTAGTCATGTAATTCATGAGGCGGATAAGAAAGGTAACAAGTTCCTAACAAATTTCAAAAATTGTGTGTATGAAGCAAGGTCAGAGACTTACTTCATAGAGAAATGGCATGAATTGTTGGCTAAATACAACCTTGAGAATAACTCATGGATGGCAAACCTATATGCTTTGAGGGCAAAGTGGGCTACAGTGTACTGTGACTCTTTTACAGCAGACATGAACTCGACCCAAAGGAGTGAAGGTATGAATAATGTCTTCAAGAAAAGATTTTGTAGGAAACTTGGTATTTCGGAACTCCTTGTAGAATGTGAGAAGGTTGCAGTTAGTCTTCGTGCAAATGAATTGGATGTTGATTTTCAGTCACGTCGAAAGAACCCAGTTCCATACATTTCAAATCTACCAATGTTGAAGAATGCAGCTGAATCATATACAAGGCGAATGTATACAGAGTTTGAGGACAAATTTAAGAGACAGTTTACCTTGACCTGTGATTTGTTAGAAGCTGCGGGGACAAACTTGACATTCTTTGTTAAGTCTATGGAGTCTGATAGTGGAGCAACAATAGTATTGAACACTGAAGATTCCACCATTAGATGCTCTTGTCAGATGTTTGAATCCATAGGTATGTGTAATATTTACATTTTAATTTATACATTGTAAGTTGTAATATAGGTAATAATTGGCAACTATATCTTAGAGGCCTATTGTGCAAGCATGCTCTTAGAGTCTTCAATACAAATAGAGTGTACAATTTACCATCGCAATATATACTGCCTAGATGGACAAAAAATGCGAGAACTGGATTTTATATGGAGAAACAAGGAACTGAGAAGGGAGATTTGAAGACACAGGAAGCATTTATATCTCGACGAGATTTGAAGACACAGGAAGCATTTATATCTCGACAGGCCACATCTCTTGTACTGAAGTGTTCGCCGTCACAAGAACTTCTTGATAAATTGCAGAAAGCCATACATAACTTGAACTTGGAAGCTGATACTTATCTAAGTGAGATGCATGAAAAATCCAATGAAGTTCCTGTGGTTCCAGTTGAAAGTGTCCAAGATGCATTAAATGGTGTAATATCATTTAAAATTCCTCAAGTAATAAAAGGTCCAAAAAATACACGTTTTAAAAATGTTGTTGAAAAGAAGTCATCAGGGAAGAACAAAAAGGTGCTCATAAGAAAGGTACTGACCTGCCCAATACCTTTTATTTATGTCTATATATTTTTTAGAAAAACATGAATTATCATATATATTTCATTGTAGGTGAAGATCTAGAAATAATGATGTTGAAACAAGAGATGAATGTGCTGATCCAAACCAAGATCCAAACCAAATAACTGTAAGACATCAGCTCTGAACAATTAAAATATTGAATCATATATATATATATATATATTCCATTCCCTTACAAGCATGATTTCTGAACACTTTCTTATGCTATATATGATAGAATTCTAATGCTGGGCCATCTTCATCCATGGATGTTCGTTTCCTACAAGGTGGACAAATTCCACACTGACACACATCCTTCTGCAATGGTGTAGGATCAAATACCCAAGACTAAATCAACCAGAGGGGGGTGAATGGTTGGTACACCCAAAAAACAAATCTTAGCGAAAATAAGATTTACCTTCGCAATTCGATGTCGTGCGGTCTGACCATAGGTGACGCGCCGGTCTGACCGCCTGAACAACTCCGGTCTGACCGCTCGTGTTGCTTCAGTCTGACCGCCCTTGTAGCCGATCGCCAAAACTTAGCTGATTCGCCTGATGTAGTCGATCGCCGTGGATAGCTGATGAGCATCGGTCTGACCCAATGTCCTGCGCGGTCTGAGCGATGAAAGGACGCTGGTCTAACCACCGATTAGACCGCCGCACCCGAGAAAAACACAAACCGAAGAACTCTCAAAGTAGATTAAAACTTTATTGATTCTCTCTGTGTTTACAAAGTGCAACCAACAACACTCCTCATAAAATTTTGACTAAAACTCAAAACCCTAAACTTTTCTCAACTCAACTCTCTCTAAAACTAGATACCGAGAAGCCTCACCTTCCCTCTCTATTTATACACAAGATACGCAACCCAAAGCCACAAATCCTGCTCATACAAGAAGTCCTAATCCACTAGGAAACCTTCCCGTACAAGAAATGAACTTTACATATTCCAATTATAACAAAATTGAAATCCTTCCAAATTTATAACTCCGCATCCCATACGCACACAATATCTCCATTGTATGCCATATAGAAATTTCACCAATCACGTGCATCAATCTCTACCCTTCAGTATCCCGCATGATCTCCCTCTTGGACGTCACCTTATCTCCAAGTTGACTCCAATTCTATCACCGACAACACTTTCTCGAGGCGTAAAGATTACCTACACATAATCAAACAAAGAAACCATATCCGAGCATAAGCTATCTCCAACTTGACTCATTGTCAGCATAAAACTATATTCATACACATAGAAATATGAAACTTCCATGTATTTGCAAGGAAACAACCCGAAACCGAAACCGAAACAAAATTGGCCTGCAGTCGGACTGTGTCGACCGGTCTGACCGGCGATGCCCGCCTGGTCGGACCGCACAATGACCTCCGGTCAGACCGGCAGTACAAGCCCAGTCAGACCGGACCACACAAACAACAGTAATGTTCATCGTCCGATAACCAAATATCTCCAAATCCATTTTGCTAATAATCTCCAAATAACAAAACTAACAAACCAATAATCACAGATGCCAATTGTTCATCACCAATGAAGAATCAAACACACTTTGATTTTACAATCTCCCCCTTGATGAACACATTGGCAAACCAAGTAAAAAGATGTGTTTTGGTGTTTGAAAAATTAAAAACAAAAAATGGTAAAAAGCATCGGAGTGCTCAAAAATCAAAGAAAATTTCTCCCCCTTTTAAAAACAAGAAAATCCCTTGACATTGAAAAACTTGCACTTTTCTTTGTTCACTTTGTTCTTTGTTCTCCCCCTTTTGATAATGATTTCATCAAGCATAAGAATTTGTACATTAATGTTCAAGAGCTTAGTATCATACATAGAGCAAGTCATGTCATGTGTTGCAAAAATAAGAAGATAAACCCATCAATTATATAGCAAATATGCATTAGAGTATAATCATGAATCAAAGATTTGACAATTAAGACCAATAATGCAATCAAAATTCATGTATTCAGACGATTTATAATGCAACATCTTTACAAGCACATAGGTTGAAAAATAAATCCAAATATATATACCTATTTCAATCACTACTCTTTCTCAAATTAACTTTTTGCACAACATAATCAAGAGAATTTTTTTCATATTTATTTGAGCCAAGTTTTGCTCATATTTTTTCTCCCAATTATTCCGGGTACGTCCTTGTCGTCAAGACTGTTTCCAAGGATTCGACACCCATTATTTTTGCTCACGTCGAATACGTCCTTGTCGTCAAGACTGTTTTCAAGAATTCGGTATTCATTTTTTCTCTCATAGATAATATTTTATTCTCTTAGACAATGAGCAATCTTAAAGCAATTTGAGGAATAATAATTCAACACAATATATATATATATATAAGCATTTATAATCCAAAACATGCACTAGTATCAATATTGCATATTTCATTAATTCAAGTATGATATTAAAGTGTCATGCATCATATCACTTAAAAGTAAAATTTAAGCCTCATAAAAGGACTAGAATACATACAAGCTATGCTAGTGACAAATAAACATTCATAGTATTGCTAGCATGCACATGAAAATATTATATGTATCAACAAAGCTCTCTTTTTCAATTTACTTCATTAAAAAATTGCTTGATAAAACCAAGAGCTCAAAACTCCCCCTCAAAACATGCCAAAAGGATGAATAATTCCCAACTCTCCTTGAAGAAAAGCAAAGCGAGATGAATCCAATGGTTTAGTGAAAATATCAGCAAGTTGCAACTTAGTATCCAAAAATTTCAGTTCAACATCTCCCTTCTCAACATGATCCCTCAAAAAGTGAAAGCGAATATCAATGTGCTTTGTGGTGAGTGTTGTACAGGATTCTTAGCAATGTTAATGACATTTGTATTCTCATAATAAAGAGGAACTTTTTCAAAAGTAAGGCCATAGTCTTTCAAAGTAGAAATAAGCCAAAGAATCTGAGAACAACAACTAGCAGCAGCAACATATTCTGATTTAGCAGTTGATTGAGCTACACTAGATTGTTTCTTAGAAGACCATGTAATTAATGATGTACAAAGAAAATGACATGTTCCACTAGTACCTTTTCTATCAATTCTACAATCCGCAAAATCAGCATCAGAATAACCACTTAAGCATATAGAAGATGAAGTAGAATACCAAATTCCAAAATCAAGTGTATGATTCAAATACCTCATTATTCGCTTGACCGCTTGATGATGTGAAGCACGAGGAGAAGCTTGAAAGCGTGCACATAAACACACAACAAATTGGATGTCTGGCCTAGAAGTAGTTAGATACAATAAAGATCCAATCATACTTATATATTCCTATTGATCCACAGCTTCACCATCTTCATCGGGATCCAAAACGGCAGTGGAACCAATAGGTGTAGAGATTGGCTTGCAGCTCTCCATCTTGAACCGTCTCAAAAGATCTTTGGTATATTTTATTTGATGGAAAAACGTACCTTGAGGTGTTTACTTAATTTGCAATCCCAAAAAGTACGACAACTCACCCATCATGCTCATCTCAAATTCCCTGCGCATAGTCTCAGCAAATTCTACAACTAAAGCATGAGTTGAACAACCAAAGATGATATCATCCACATAAATCTAAATGAAAAGTTGATTTTCACCATGCTTAAGAACAAAAAGTGTTTTGTCAATCTTTCCCATTTGAAAACCTTTTTCAAGCAAAAAGTTTTAAGTCTATCATACCATGCTCTAGGTGCTTGTTTCCAACCATACAAAGCTTTAGACAATTTAAAAACATGGTTGGAAAAATCAGAATTTTCAAAACCCAGTGGTTGTTTAACATAATCTTCCTCCTGTATGTAGCCATTTAGAAAAGCACTTTTAACATCCATTTGATACAATTTAAAACCTTTTGAAGCAGCAAAAGCTAACAAAAGTCTAATTGCCTCAATCCTAGCAACATGAGCAAAAGTTTCATCAAAATCCAAACCCTCCACCTGAGTAAAACCCTGAGCAACAAGTCTAGCTTTATTTCTAACAATTAAACCATCCTCATTTTGTTTATTTTTGAAAACCCACTTGGTTCCAATAATATTATGTCTTGAAGGTGGTTCAACTAAAGACCAAACTTTGTTTCTTTCAAAATTTTTAAGTTCTTCATGCATGGCGTGCACGAGTAACATCTTTGGGTTCAAAAGAAGCAATAAAAGCAGAATTTGCAGAATCATCATGCGAGGTTACCTTAGATCTTGTAGTCCGCTCATGTAAATACCTATTATTTGTTCTGGCGAATGTTGTCGTTGAATGTGCAATGGAGCAGTGAGTTCAGAAATTGATTCACATCTTGTACCTTCACTGGTCGTAGTCCCCGAAGAATTCCCTTGATTGGAATCGACAGAACCTAAGGTGGACGGCCCCTGCCGGTCTGACCGCGCCTCCTACCGGTCTGACTGGGCCTCCTGCTCCGGTCTGACCGGCGGCACTCGGGCGGTTTGACAAGCCAAGTTGACCTTCATCATCGTCATCGCTTTCGTCTTCGAAAATACGACCATCCTCCCCCTGAGCCTGTGGCAAAGTACCTGCAAGTTCAGGTCTAGTACCTGGACTAGCCTCATCAAAAGTAACTTCACAAGTCTCAACAATTTTGTTAGTTTCCTGTTAATGACCAAATTTGGTAACCAAATCCCCAAATTCACGGTTGAAATTGAAGTGGAATCGGATCAGGAAAGTGATCTGTGGAGAAACAAAGGCTGCATCGGCCATGATTAAATCGACTGGGAGACCAGTCGGCTGAGGCCGAATCGGATGGGGACAGCCGATAGCCGATTCCGATTCAGAGAAGGAGTTGGAACCGTTTTCGATAAAGAAGCTTGAAGATAAAAGGAAGATTCGGTTCCCAAATATTCGTTAAGATTTTGCCATCTATGGATAGAGTCCTGTAACGATAATTGTATCTGTAAAATAGGGATTTGTATAGTTTTCCTTTTGTGTCGCGGCATGGGATTACTTCCCGAAATATTGTCGTACCGTGTATAGTAGATAGATAGAAACCGTGTTCCACGTGGACTTTGTTGTAGTTGGGTATAAATAAGACCCGAGACCCATTGTAAAATAACAACACACACATCAATGCAAACTCAGTGCATCGCCAAACCTTTTCTTTTAGACGAGTTCTTAATCCCGCTTCGGGCTGCATCGATCTCGACCCCTGGATAAGGTAAACACTTGTCGTTAGTAGTTTATATCGTCGAATCTAGTGCTTACATCGCCATGATACTCTAGATTTAATGTTATAGATTGCGCAATTTATCATATACGACATATAATCTAGGGTAATTTCTAGATCTATCTTGCCATCGACTCGTTTCTTTAAGGAGACAATAGCCGATAAAGCTAGATCTAGATGTTGAACTAGTTTATATGATGTATCCACCGTCTCGAAGGGTTTACATCGGTTCATATAGATCTAATTCTTCTTTTTGTACTTAATGCTTCATCATCACGACCTATTAAGTTGCTCTTAGAATTATTAAGATCTATTCGACTAGATGTTTATCATTAGAGACAGTGCCGGGGTTTCAGCCGGCCTTATCTGCTTTAATTGTCTTTTAGCATCATTTACTATTAGATATATTAAAGTTACCTCTTATATTAAGATTTTAATCTGGTTAAATGCCTTAAGCCAGTATCAACCAGTTGGCATCAGCCGACAGCCGATTGATCTAGGTTTAACGTATTTAGATTAGATTAATATCTTTTCATAAGATGTATTGGAGTAATAGCCGACTCACGTTGGATCAGCAGCATCGACTAGGTTATGAATGCATATATTCGTTACCCTGATGTATATTATTTAGATTAAGTGATTTATATTGTCTCGGCATAGCCGATCTATCCCAATCACTTAGTTTAAAATGTGCTTTGGGATAGCAAATATATGCAAATTGATTCCTTGAGCCGATCCGGTAAGATCTAATCTTAACCTTAACGCATGTATCTATTTATTATTTCTTGTTGGTTAACAGATCAAACCAGTTGGCACGTCAAATTCATCAAAGGTAGCCAAGGACAGACCTGCACTAGAGTTAAGCAGATCTCCCAGGCCAGCACATGGGAAAGAGTTCTCATGAACATTTCCAAAACAAGTACACGATAGCCACGAGAATGTGCGGGGTATCCAAGAAACAATCCATCGGTAGAACGTGACTCAAATTTATCCAAATTTCCATATTTCAAGACAAAGCACTTACAACAAAAAACACGCAAATGTGAAACTTTGGATTGACGATCAAATCGAAGCTCATAAGGTGTTTTTTCAAGTTTTGATCTCAAGAAAATACGATTGGAAACATAGTAAGAAGTGTTAATAGCTTCGGCCCAAAATTTCCTAGGAGTGTGATACTCATCAAGCATTGTTCTAGCTATCTCAACCAAAGAACGATTTTTTCTTTCAACAACAACATTTTGTTGAGGGACACGAGGAGAGAAAAATTGATGTTCAACGGCTTTTTCGTTGCAAAATTTTCAAAAGAAGCATTTTTAAATTCACCATCATTATCACTTCTAATCCTTTTCAAAGAACCGGGAATTTCACAATTCAATCGAAGAACCAAACTCCGAAAGTGTCCAAAGGCCTCATCCTTAGTTGCCATGAAGAAAACCCAAGAATGTCGAGAAAAATTGTCAACAACAACCAACACATACCATTTTCCTCCAACGGATTGCACTCTAGCTGGACCAACAGTGTCCATGTGTACAAGCTGTCCCGGTGCATCCATCATCACAGAAAGAATAGGAGTATGTGAAAAAGCAACCATTTTACCATGACGACATGGTGCACAAACCAAATCAAGATCTTTCTTAAGTATAGGCAACCACGAACAAGATCCAAACCACTAAGTCTAGTCAAATGATCGAATCCAACATGTCTAAGTCTGCGATGCCAAAACATTAAATCTTTATTGAATTTCGCAACCAAACATGTAACAAGAGGAGAAACAGGATTTCCAAAATCAGCTTTAAACACTCTCCCGTAGCGAGAAATATTCAAAACAAAATCACCACAAGAATCAAATATTTTACTTCCAGTTTTCTTAAAATGAACTTCAAAATTTTCATCAATAATTTGTGAAACTAAAAGTAAATTATGCTTTAAGTCCTCGACTAAAGCTATTTCTTTCAATTCAAATTTGTCACTTACCTTGACAGATCTAGTAGCAAGAACGACACTTGTAGAAGCATCTCTAAAGATAATCGATTCAGTCTTGGATGCCATCTTAAGGGAGGAGAACCAATTTTTACCTTCGGTCATGTGCCGCGAACAACCGGAATCCACGATCCACATGTTCTCCTTCCTCGCCACCAAAGCCTACGCACAAAGAGATGTCGAAGCCTCAGTACTAGGGTTAGTCAAAAGAAATTTAGGAATCCAGTACTGAGACACATGACCAACAGATCCAATAGGCATATATCCACGTGCAAAAATAGTTTTAGAATTTTCAGAAAAATTCCTTCGGGGTCGGTCTGACCGATACAGTGCAACCGGTCTGACCGCAGGCCGGTCTGACCGCTTGCCACCGCCGGTCTGACCGAGGCAGTGCCGTCGGTTTGACCGGGTGCCACGGCCGGTCTGACCGATCTGCCCGAGGGAAAACCAGATTTTTGCCACTTTGATTTTGCAACATTAATTTCTCTTTTCTTTTTTGTTTTCGTGCTAATCTGAAAAAACTAACAAGGTGACCATCTTTACCACAAAAGGAGTAAGAAAACTTTTTCCTAGTAGTTGATGATTTTGAAATTTAGTTTTAGTTTCTTTTAGATAAACAGAAAGAGAGGGCATATTTTGAGCAGATTTAAAAACTGTTTTTACATCATTAGGTTTTGTCAAAATTTCACCATGTTCAGTTATTCTCAAAACATTGGAAGGATTTTTGGTGAAATAATCATGAGCATCAAAATCTATACCCCTATTGTCACTAGTCACTTTAGATTGATCCAAAATCATGTTAAGTTGTTTCTTACCATCAGAAAATTTTTGCAAAGCACTTTTCAAATAAGGAACTTCTTTTCAAGATTTGCATAATTTTCACAACCTATCATGACATCTTTGTTTTGCGACATTTAGAGCAAGAAAAACTTCATATTGTTTAGCAATGTCTTTCATGTGCTTAACACGAGCTAAGACATCTTTTAGTTTCATTTCATTAGCATCACAAGTTAAACAAGGTTTAGTAGTCAAAACCAGGGTTTACGTTTTCGCGAAGCCGCGCGGCTTTCGCGGCTTTCGCCCGTCTTGGCAAGGAACGAAACGGAAAAGCGACGGTATTGTTTGAAATTTTTCGGGAGATTTGAAAAATTTTGGAGAAATTTGTTGAAAAAATACATAAAATAGATCTTGATTTTACAAGAATTATGGTATTTTTACATGAAAATACACATATCTTTGGCCCATAAAAATCGTTTTCTGCAATGGGAAAAAGAAAAGGAAAAATTTCACTGTGTGCTGTGCACTGTTCATTCGGCCCACTCAAGCCCAAATCGATCCCCATCCATCTAAACCCCAGTTCCCAGGGTTTCTAGTGTGCGCAGCACACTTTCTCCTCACACTTCAGCGCTGTAGAGCGGCGGCGGCGCCAGATCTGGGTTGTCCGCCGCCGGAGAGGCTTTTTTCGTGCGGCGAGCAACGGATTTCGCGGCGGCACCGGCGAAAGCCACGGTATAAGGTACGTACTGTCCTATGGTTGGCTGCGCACGGCTTTCATCGGCATTCTACGGATTTTGTCGGTTTCATACGAATTTCGTATCTATGTGGAACCATTTCGCGCGGTGTAGGCGGCACGGATTTCGCAGTCGGCATGGTCGGCTTTCGAAGGGAAATGGCAAAATCCGCAGCTGTCGAGCATGCATACCGCACGAAAGTGACAAAATTCCACCGTGTATATTATCGTTTATATGATTTTGTGTATTATGCATGTGTGAAATTAAGCAATCCTACGGATTTTACGAACGACAATATGTTAGCTCATAGATTATATTATATATGTTACCTCTAATTTGTAGGCAATATATTACACATGTTAGCGCTAATGTAAGTTTGATAGTTGATGAATCACGATGATATGTTAGTTTTGTAGGCAATATATTACACATGATAGTTTGATATATGTTACCTCTAATTTTTAATGAATCACTGATGATATGTTATGCGACAAATGTTGTGCTTACATATGTTTGATAGTAAATTGTTAAGATGTTTTACATGTTAATTTGTCAATTGTAGGTTCAAAATGGCAGACCAAGACATCGTGTGGGAACATGGAACAAGGCAAGGTGGTGGTTTCCATTGCAAATATTGTGGTGCTAAGAGGAATGGGGGTGGAGCTACAAGATTTAAGTTCCATTTGGCTCACCGTGGCGAAGGAGTGAAATATTGCACCGCCGTTCCACCCGATGTTAGGGATTTCTTTAGGCGGCACTGGATAGAAAGGAGCAGGTGGCGATCAACGAAAACTTGAAAAAGCAAGAAAGGAGGATGCAGCTGCGAGAAGATATACTCATTTAGCGGAGATGCCGACGAGGAAGAGCGAGATGGAGGCGGCGTTGGCAGCATCGCGCCACGAGACGAAATTTAGAAGGGGTGTAGAAGAAAGAGGTGGTGTGTACGAACATGGAGGTGGAAGTGGAAGTGCAAGTGGGCGATCCGCAACTTCCCGATCAAAAAAACAGTCTTCTAGTCGTGGAAGTGACCCCATCACTGATTTTATGAGGCGATCAGCTTCGAGTAGAGAAGTGCCTTTGCAGCGTGTGGGAGATTATAACATCGCTTCGCCGAGATCAACAGTGCAGCCTAGGATTGACACAAGTTGGTGGTCAAAGAAGGGAAAGTTAGCTAAGGACGCAATTGGAACGGCGTGGGCGAAGAATTGGAACGACGTGGGCGAAGTTTTATTACACTGCCGGCATTGCTCCACGGCAAGCGGATAATCCGTACTTTGTCAGTGCCGTTAAGGAAACACAAAAATGGGGTGAGTAAATATGTCCTACCATTCTTTTTTACATTCATTTAACTATTGCACGTGCGATGAAGTAACAAATCATCTATGCAATGCAGGAGAAGGGATCACGTCCCCAACTGGACGTGATATCGATGGCAAGTACCTTGATGCAACTGTGGCAGACGTGCAAAAGCAATTTGAAAAGTTCAAGGAGGATTGGCCTACATATGGTGTGACCCTTATGTGCGACTCGTGGACTGGACCTCTTGGAATGGCGGTGATAAATTTTTTGATCTATTGTAATGGCACGATGTTTTTCATAAGTCCGTGGATGCTACGTCATTCGACCGGACGCCGTCAACTTACAAACCGTAAGTACCCCATTACATGTACTAATGCTATGTCACAACAATTGACGAGTACTTACTTTACTATATTTATTGATGTAGGAGATAAGGAAAGTAGTTCGCGATGTTGGGTCGGAGCATATTGTTCAAATTATTACAGACAACGGAGCAAACTACAAGAAGGCCTGCAAATTGGTAAAACAAGAATATCCTCATATTGTTTGGCAACCTTGTGTGGCACACACATTAAATCTTGCATTAAAAGATATTGGAATAATTCCTGAGCATAAGGCGGTACTTGAAAGTGCAAGGAAGATTTGTCGTTGGTTGTATAACCACACTAAACTACATGCTATGATGAAAGAGGCCATTGGTGGAGAGCTTGTACGGTGGAACATCACCCGATTCGGAACGAATTACATGTTCCTCGACAGCTTTCGAAAGAAAAAAAACCAGTTCATGCAGTGGGTTGCCTCAGCAAGTTTTTTGAATAGTAAATTCGTGTCGACTGCGGAAGGCAGATATGCCCATGGGTGCCTCTCTAGCATGCAGTGGTGGGAAGGTTTGGAGTATGTGGTTGGAGTTGTACAACCACTATATTCATTGCTTCGATTCGCTGATCAAGATGAAATACCCAACATGAGTGAGTTTTTAATGCGATTTGAAATTTTGAAAGGTGAATGGGAAAGCTTATTTGGAAACGACAAGGCGAAGTACACTTTGTATAGCTCTATTGTCAAGCGACGTCTGCAAGACGTCGTTGAGGACACCCTTATGTGGGCAGGTACGTGATTACAAACATTTTTATTTTTTTGGTTTGAATACAAACTCATATACACTTCCATGTCGATTGCAATATTGCAGCTTCCGTCTTGAGTCCAAGGACACATTATGGATTCGTGACGACGGATCAATGCTTTATTGGCCTACGCAAGGCCTTCGAGTGGATGACTGATACGAATACAGCGACGTCGGCCTTGTATGAGGTGGAATATTATCGTCGAAAATTGGGTGAATTTAGTAAACCCCTGGCAGAGACGATGGCTTTAGACGGAAGGACATCACCTTGTAAGTACAACGCATTATTACAAACTTTATATGTGTAATGTGTCTTTACTTTGGGTTAACATGTAACTAACAACACTTTCATTGAGTTGCAGCACAATGGTGGCTAATGTTCGGATCGGATACGCCAAACTTACGGCAGCTTGCGCTACGGATTGTTTCCCACTGCTGCTCATCTAGTGGATGCGAACGTAACTGGAGTACGTTCGCACTCATCCATACCAAGGTCCGTAATAGGCTAACTCACAAAAAGTTAAACAAGCTTGTGTACGTGAACTACAACCTCCGGCTGAGGATTAAGCAGGCTGGAGGATTCTTAAGACCTGACGACGATGACCCGCTTCAGAAACTTGCCGATCTTTCTTTCTATGAGACTAACAACAACATCAAGGCCTGGATGGACAGTGCTAGATCAAATGTTGACCCTGTGCTTGACGAGGACTCCGACGGAGGTGAGACCCCACTTCCATCTCAGCTTGTGACGGACCAAATAGACAAGGATGAATTGAAGAAGGCCACAGGGGATTCTTCCATTCGCAAATGGGCGGATAGGAATGTGGGGGCCACACACCTTGGGAAAAGAAAGACAATGAAGGGTCCTTCAACGAGAAAAGGAAAAAAATCTAAAACAGTCCTCAGCGACGACTCAACAAAAAGCAGCTCATCGTCAAAGGATGATTCAGACGATGATGAAGGAGATGATGGGGACGATGGAGGCAACGCTCGGTGGGCAAGCCGACACTACCGCACCTAGAACAGAACAATCGTCTCCACAGGCGCTGAAACTCCTATGGCTCCGATCCACTTCACGGTACTACACAAAATTCAGAATTGTTAATAATTTTATAAGAACACATCATTTCTTTCTAATCGTTCATGTGTACCACTCAACGAGGTGAGACTTACTTCACCCACGCAACTCGGGACACCGATCATGGCCCTTATGAACCTCCGACGGCTCCACGGCACGGTACAATGAGTCATGGGGGCAATATCGACATACGGTATATGGCCGGATTATCCGTCGCAATCGGGCTACACAGACTACAGCTCATCTAGTGTCGACAGTGCTTATCCTACTTACAGCTACCCTAGATCGAGTGCGCGACGGTCCTCCTGTCACTTGGGTGTACGAGTGGCAAGAGCCACGTGGTACGCTCAACTCTACACTGCGTGGCAAACCACCGTTGCTTGACCGGACAGACTTGGAATGAGTACAAGGTGGAGTTGCTTCGAACTAATGGCCTCATGGTAATGTCCACCGAAGAATATTCGTCGGCGTGCAGACAATGGAATCAATAGAATGCACATCTACAGAACCTCAGGTATACTCTCTTTTGTTTCTAAACTACCAGTTAATTGCATTGTGACTATGTGATATCTTCGTATACTATGTTTGTAAATAATGAGGTTATCGCTTTATGAAATGTTGTCTGGGGAATGTATAGTCGTTGTACATCTGTCATATAACCAAATATTAGCAAAGGTCATGCCAAATTTTTCAAAAAAATTCATACTTAGCCAATTTAATTCCGTACTTCTAATTTGTGCCAAAAATGATATTGCTGCTGACATATCTCTATTTATGTGTCGGACTCGGGCGAAATATGCGCACGCTCAGCCGCTCACTTCTTTGGGCATGAAGACTACAATATCTGATGGCGAAATATGTGGATGCTTACTATCATTTTTATTTTCATGTTATGGGATCTAGTTGTAACTTTGTAACATATGCTAAGACAAATATTTCGTACTCGTTTCGTAATCTAATTATTTTGTGAAGTTAGCCCATCCAAGTTCATTATATCTTCCATTTTCACAAAATGTTTTTATCATTCAAAATATATCATTATTTTTCTATTTTTACTACACTTTAAACATCACATTAGTTATTCCCCCGTAATTCATACAACCATAATCATATCAATATTGAACAGATATACTATACATATTTTCACACACATATATTAGTGCATATATCAAATTTATGTATTCAATAATTTTAGTATTTATTCCTAATTTTTTGGACTATTTACACATTTTTCGCGACGGTTTACCACTTTTTCGCACCTTTCTTCATGGTTTTCGCGCGAAATTCACGAAATCCGCGGCACGGACGAAATTCTCCAAATTCAAATTTTCGCACTGTTCATTGCCACCGGCTTTCGCGAAAGCCGGCCGAAATTCGTGGTGCCGCAAGGGGGCGACACGGCATGTCTTCCCGAAATTGTGAACCCTGGTCAAAACATGAGAATCATTGACATCCCCAATTTTTGAAATTTCAAGCATTAAAACCTCACAATTTTTGCAATCATCATCATTAGGAATAAGAGATTTTAATCTAGCAATTTCAGCATTTAAAGATTCAATCACAAATTCTTGTTTATTAAACTTTTTTTCACAATTTTTATTTTTTGCACTTAAAACAAGAATGGCTTCTTCAAGAGAGCTTACCTCATTGTCCTCATTTTCAGAATCTTCATCTTCACGCATCATGAGACAAATGCCGGAGATGTTCTTGTCCTTCTCTTCCTCGCTATCAGAATCTATGTCGCTTAAAGGTTCAAAAGCGGCATAGACTTTGCTTAGCACTCTCTTCATCATCTCCTTGGATCGCTTCCCTTTGGGCTTGTCGTCCTTGGTCTTCTCTCCACCTTTGTCATCCTTCTTGCCTCTCCCAAGCTTGGGCTAGTTGGAGCGGATGTGATCTAGAGCACCACATTCAAAGCAACGAGCTGGCCCACCTCTTTTCCTGAACCTGACTTTATCCATGGCTCGAGAAAATCTTGTTAGCAGCCAAAGCCAAATCCTCCTCGAATTGCTCGAGTTGCTCATCGGACATGGCATTAATTAAAGCAGGAGCAGTGAGAGTAGATGAAGAAGCAACGTCCGAAGAAGTTGAAGAAGAAGAAACAAAAGCACTTGACTTAGAATCCGTTTTTCGAGAAAGAATATTCATCTCATGAGTTTTGAGTTTTGTATAAAGCGAATCCAAAGTCAAAATAGCCATATTAACAGACTCTTGAATTGAAGTAACTTTCATCTCCCAAATAGACATGTCAAGACCATTCAAAAAGTAGCGAGAAATCTCAGATTGAGGATAATTTGTATCATAAGCACAATCAACAGATCTAAGATTGCTCAAAATCTTGTTAAACCTACCAAGATAATCATCCAAAGCTTATGCGGGTTTCATCTCAAATTTTATGTATTCCTTTTTGAAAAGATCTCGACGAAGTTCTTTTATGTTATTAGTTCCTTGATGAAAATTTCTTAAAGCAATCCAAATTTCATTGGCAGTTTGAAGTTGTGAAACACGATCGAAATCCGAACAAGAAATTCCATTCACTAAAATATGACGAGCTTTGCAATTGTTATTAAATTCAATTTTCAAAGCCTCAGTATTAAAAGCCTCAGGGATCTCATAAGGAATAGCTACCTTTTGCCAAACATCATTATCTTGAGCCATGATATAAGATTGCATCTTACTACACCAATAAGCAAAATCCATACCATCGAAAACATGTGGCTTAGTGAAAAACTTATCAGACATGGCGAAAAAACTTTAGATCGATTAAAATCCAAAGAAGAAAAAACAAGGCTATGATACCACTTGTAGGATCGAATACTCAAGACTAAACCAACCAAAGGGGGGATGAATGGTTGGTACACCCAAAAAACAAATCTTAGTGAAATAAGATTTACCTTCGCAATTCGATGCCGTGCGGTCTGACCGTAGGTGACGCATCGGTCTGACCGCCTGAACAACTCCGGTCTGACCGCCCGTGTAGCTCCGGTCTGACTGCCCTTGTAGCCGATCGCCAAAACTTAGCCGATTCGCATGATGTAGCCGATCGTCGTGGATAGCTGATGAGCACCGGTCTGACCGCAATGTCCTGCGCGGTCTGACCGATGAAAGGACGTCGGTCTAACCACCGATTAGACAGCCGCACCCGAGAAAAACACAAACCGAAGAACTCTCAAAGTAGATTGAAACTTTATTGATTCTCTCTGTGTTTACAAAGTGCAACCAACAACACTCCTCACAAAATTTTGACTAAAACTCAAAACCCTAAACTTTTCTCAACTCAACTCTCTCTAAAACTAGATACCTAGAAGCCTCACCTTCCCTCTCTATTTATACACAAGATACACAACCCAAAGCCACAAATCCTGCTCATACAAGAAGTCCTAATCCACTAGGAAACGTTCCCATACAAGAAATGGACTTTACATATTCCAATTGTAACAAAATTGAAATCCTTCCAAATTTATAACTCCACATCCCATACGCACACAATATCTCCATCGTATGCCATATAGAAACTTCACCAATCACGTACATCAATATCTACCCTTCAGTATCCCGCATGATCTCCCTCTTGGACGTCACATTATCTCCAAGTTGACTCCAGTTCTATCACCGGCAACACTTTCCCGAGGCGTAAAGATTACCTACACATAATCAAACAAAGAAACCATATCCAAGCATAAGCTATCTCCAACCTTACTCATTGTCAGCATAAAACAATATCCATATGCATGGAAATGCGATACTTCCATGTATTTGCAAGGAAATAACCCGAAACCGAAACCGAAACAAAATCGGCCTGCAGTCGGACTGTGACGACCGGTCTGACCGACAATGCCCGCCCGGTCGGACCGCATAGTGACCTCCGGTCAGACCGGCAGTACAAGCCCGGTCAGACCGAACCACACAAACAATACTGTTCATCGTCAGATAACCAAATATCTCCAATCCATTTTTCCAATAATCTCCAAATAACAAAACTAACAAACCAATAATCACGAGATATCAATTGTTAATCACCAATGAAGAATCAAACACACTTTGATTTTACAAATGGCTGCTCCATACATAGAAGGAGGATACACAAGCCTATTAATGGGAGTAGATCAAGATGCTACAGGGCAAACTGCTGTTAGGAAGTTACATTTTGATGGAGTGCAAAATCAACAATCTATGTAATTTTGTTCTTTTCATGTTAGGAAGTCTCTTTTGCTCTCAATAGGAGCCTTCCAGACTTTGCTTGAAATAGGAGCCTCACAGACTTTGCTCTTTTGTTGTACAGAATAATGCATTCAGAAAAACAATGAGATTATTCAGACATCCAATCTGATTTCAAAACATCCAAATATATTTCATATAAAAACACACTTTGCTATGCCTTTGCATTAAGTAGAAGTGAGAAGACCAGGTACAAATAGGTTTACATGCTGGTTACAATTTCAGCCAACAGATTCAGTAGAGACTAAAAAGAAAGAAAAAAACTGCTACTACCACTAAGCATAAGCATCGCTCCCCAGTTCAGATCACCACCACCAGAATGGCTTGAAGCATCTAAGTTTTAGTTTCCCAGGTCGAGACTGGCCCAGGCCATTCCACTTCCTGCACTTGCAGTCTTGCAATGAACTCAACAGTGATACAATTCTTGACAACCTCTCTGTCATTCTGAAACATCTACGTTCATGCACATTTTTAATTCTTCAAGCAATCCCATAGTTCCTGAATCATTTGTCAGATGGGTCATGCTGTTGTACATCCTGTTTCTTGCAAATACATATCGCTCCAATTTTCCAAACTATCCAAACGGCAAGCCATTTTAGTAGCCATCAAGATGGATACAGTTTAGTACATGAATCAGCAAGAGTCCTGGATGAAACATACCTGATCCAAATCGATGGGGTCTGCGCGGTGGACGACGAGGGCGCCCATGCAGAGGCCCAAGTCGCGTCGAAGACGACATAAACCTTTGGATGCGGCTGATGCCCCCGCCGTCGCTGGGGCACGACCAGACGTCCTCGACGAAGCATGCGTCGAGCCGTCGGCCTCCTTGTGCATGGCGCAAAACCCCCTGCACCTACCAGATCATGGCCTCGAACCGCACCTGCACGGACCCGGACTCGGACCCGACGCCTTGCCCGTCCTCACGGAGGAACGTTGGTGGCGGCTCCCTCTCCAGCGTCTCCTTCTCGCCCGTCCTCGCGGAGGAGATTTGGGTCGCGATGTGAAATCAAGCTGATATGGAGACGAGACATCAGCGATGTGGAGCCGATGGACCAATCCATCCGCCGCACGGAGCCGAGCCGTCTGCGAAGAGTCCATGTAACGACCAATTTACCAATACCGTCGGATGAAATAGGCTTCCACGTGGCAGGCATCACGTCACCCAATTTTCCTTCGAAATTGCTAAAAAGAAACTTGTGTTCTTTCGCTGCGAAGTGGGTCCCACACGCTTAAACCTCCTGTCTCTTGTCTCCTTCCCCGTCCCAATTCCCCCACTACCATGTTGACTCCCATCCCCGCCTGCCCTCCGGCCGCCAGCGCCGGCGCCGGCGCCGTCCCCGGCGAGCCATCGATCTCCGGAGCACAGGCCAGGCTCCTCCCCTCAGCTCCCCCCGTCACCTCCCGTGTCCACCTGCCCCACCTCCTACCCGCGCCGCCTGCGCTGTCCTCCTCCAGGAGCCACACCGCTGTCCCCACCCCGACCGCGTCCGAGAGCACCGCTGCCACCGCCGCCACAGCCGCAGCCGCAGAAGAAGCTGCTGAACTCGATCCGTCCGATGAGTCCCTCGCCTCCATGTCCCCGCGCGAGCAGACGGCGCTGCTCTCGCGGCAGCGCCACTGGCGCCGCGCCCGCGACCTGTTCGACCGCATGCGCGCGCTCCCGGGGTACGCGCCCAGCGCCATCCACTACGGCGTCGTCATCCGCCACCTCGCCCGCGCGCGCCGGTGGGCTGAGCTCCGCCGCGCGTGGGCGCGGATGGCGCGCGAGGACGCGCTCCCGCCCACCAACCCGGCCTACGCCGCCCTCGCCGACGCGCTCGCCAAGGCTGGCCATGCGCGGGAGTCCCTCCTGCTGCTCCGCCACATGCGCGCCCGAGGGGTGGCTCCCGACGAGGTTTCCATGAACACGTTTGTCCGCATCCTCAAGGACGTCGGCCGCTACTCCGACGCGGCCACTCTCTTCAATAACTGGTGCAACGGCAGGTTCGAGGTTGGGTTCATTGATCTTGACTACAGAGCTCTCGATTCAGGTGGACCGATGCAGTTCTTGCTTGAGGAGATGTGCCATGGCAATATCGACGATGCTGGTGCATCTGGCAGCATTCAGGGAGTTGCTAGAATTCCAAAGCTTGCTGTCACATATAACACGATGATTGATCTTTACGGGAAGGCCGGAAAGCTTAAGGATGCAATGGACATGTTTATGGGTATGCCAGCTTATGGGGTTACGGCGGATACATGTACCTTCAATACATTGATCAACATATTCGGGTCGCGTGGTAATGTGAAGGAGGCAGAGGCATTGTTTGCTAGCATGATAGTTAGGGGAACTGATCCAGACATTAAAACATTTAATGTAATGATGACGGTGTTTGCATCCAAGGGTGATGTTGAGGGAGTTTTGAAGCACTACTATCATATTGGGAAAATGGGTTTGTCTGCGGATACTGTGAGCTCTAGGATTGTTCTGCGGCTGTTATGTGAGAGAAAGATAGTACATGAAGCAGAAGATGTGATTGAGGGAATTATGAGGTCTGGGACTTGTGTTCCTGAACATTCCCTGCCTGCTGTCATGAAGATGTATATTGATCAGGGGTTGCTTGATAAAGCAAATGCATTCTTCGAAAGACACTGCAGAGGTGAGGAGATATCTTCCAAGACATTTGCTGCCATCATGGATGCTTTTGCAGAGAGGGGTTTATGGGAGGAAGCCGAGTATGTTTTCTACTATCATAGAGGAGTTAGGAGCAGGGACATAGTTGAATACAATGTGATGGTCAAGGCTTATGGTGCAGCAAAACGGTATGATAGAGTCTCTCCTCTACTTGAGCACATGAATGAGTCTGATGTTTCACCAGATGAGTGCACCTTTAACTCTTTAATTCAGATGTTTGCTACTGGTGGATTTCCACAGAGAGCTAAGAAGCTGTTAGGTAAAATGAAACATGCAGGGTTTAAACCAAAGTGCGAGACATATGCTGCTGCTATTACAACTCTCTCCCGCAACTATTTGGTATCTGAAGCCATAGATCTGTACAATGAAATGAAGGCCTCATGTGTTGAGCCAAACGTGGTTGTTTATGGTGCGCTGATTGATGCATTTGCTGAGACAGGGCAACTAGAGGAGGCATTGCATTATAGCAACTTGATGGAAGAATCTGGAATTGCTCCTAACCAAATTGTTTTAACTTCTCTTATCAAGGCCTACGGTAAAGCCAATTGCTGGAAGGAAGCACAAAATTTGTATTCAAGGATGAAGAACATGGATGGTGGCCCTGATATCGTTGCCTCTAATTCCATGCTAAACCTTTATGCAAATCTTGGGATGGTCACTAAGGTTAAGGAGATATTTGACTGTTTGAGGAGAAATAATCAGGCCGATGATGTTTCTTATACTAGCATGATATCCCTCTACAAGAACATGGGCTTGCTTAATGAGTCAGTTAGGGTTGCTCATGATTTGCAGAATTCAGGCTTACTATCCGACTGTGCTTCATACAATGCTGTTATGGCATGTTTTGCTGCCAAGGGCAAGCTAAGAGAATGTGCAGAATTGGTGCAACAAATGCAGGAAGACAACATTTTGCCAGATGCCTCAACGTTTGGAATGATATTTTCTATAATGAAGAAAAGCCAGATTGCACCTGAGGAAGTTTCACAGTTAGAATCAGCATATAATGACAACAGGAGCTCTTCTAGGCAAGCTGTAGTCGCTTTCTTGTTTTTGATAGCTGGCATGCATGCTGCTGCATTAAATATTTGCGAGAAATATATGAAGCCTGTGTTGACAATCGATCAATGTGCATGCAATGTTGCCTCCAAAGTTTATGCGTCCTGTGGGGAGGTGGATAAAGCTTTCAGTTTATTCATGCAGATGCATGAGTTAGGGCTCAAACCGGACACAGCTACTTGCATCCATTTGACTACTTGCTATGGGGAATATGGAATGCCAGGAGGTCTTAGAAGTGTAAATGGCTTTCTCAGACGCCAAAACAATGATATTACCCTACATAAAACAGTGGTTTCCTGCAGGGAAAATGAAAGCAATATTCTTGCTGTTCAGTCAGTTAAGAAATGAGATGCCGATACAGTTCACTCAATCACCTGATAAGCTCACAAGGTGAAGTTGACTTTGTTTTGGGCTCTGAGACAGGATGATACTGATTGGAGATAATCAATTGAAGATATATAATGCAAGATGGATGCAAAATACTATGTGTAAGTGTCTCTATATTTTGATAACTCAGATATTTCAGTCTTTAATGTCTTCTGTTATTAATTCTTTGTTTTCTTTAAGTGCAGTTAACTTATTTCCTCATTGATCTCGATTAACAGTATATAGGCAAAATTACTTTATAAGACCCATAAAACTATGGATTTATTTTTTTACCCTTTTGCAAATAGTACCGTTGCAACTGCTTTATGGCTTTGACCAGTTTTCAATAATAGTCGTATAACCATGATTATCTGTTGCCTGTTGATTGGCTGTCTGCCTCTAGTTTTAGCTTTTCTAAATGATGTTTTCGATCAAATACATGTGAGAGCTATGGAAGATGCGAAACTTCATTGCTTTGTTTGTTTAATGAGGCCATTTCCTTTAGATCTTTCTACAGCTGAGACTTGCATGCAATTTCCTGCAGATATTGATGGAATGGGACTGTTAACTTATTCTTCCTTGTGAACAATGCTGACAGAAATACATTCCAGTATTCTACTGCCCTCCTATCATCCGATGAACATTTCTGATAACTTGTTATCTGTGCTGCAAAGGAATTCAGAATGCCCATGGCTCCATGCGAAATACAAAGCGTCGACAGCTGCCTCATGAAAACTGTAAGTGAGCCAAGGTGATTTTCCGCCAGAAGTTGTTGCCAGTTGGTCTCTGCGTTTCTGGAGTTGGACATGGTTTTAGTATAATATCAGCTGCAAAAGTTCTCTGTCCTTGACACCTACTCCTCTGTTCATTATTTGTGCCTTTCTGACAGTACATCAAAATGTGATAGCACTAGTTCAACTTCTCGAAAGGCGACAAGACATCCTGGAGAGCATGACTTTGGTGGTGCAGACATTCTGGAGTGCAATGCTCAACCACTTGAGGTATCTTGATCCCCTTAGCGAACAACATAGACTAGATACGTCTTATCCAAACAGAGGAAATTGAATTTCATATATTGCTCGACTGACCTCGCAAGCTATCACACTCCTTATCCCTGACAGTGACAGTGTTACAGAATATATGGACCATCATTGACCCGAGCTAGGGAGCCTTCAGCACTGTGATATGATGGTTTGGTGCCATTAAACATGTTATTACCCTTGTCTGGTCAGCCGTGGTAGGAATATTTTGACCATCATACTGTCAGCTTGCTGGTGAAATCTACTATGGAATCATTTGGTACGTAGTATGGTTTTTATCTTGAACTTCAAATCTTTCACTTATGTTGGCAAGTCATGTTTCCATGTTCTGCTTCTCACTAAGGCCAAGTGATGCTTCTTTATCAAACTTGGCATAAGCTGCAATAATACTGGATCGTTAGATAGTCTTGTCAGTTAATTATACCTCTACAAGAAAGAATGAAGATTGTTCTGCTGGCTTGCGTGCTTCTTTTCTACGCTATGGATGCGAGTCGTGAGAGACTGACAAGTAAGACTTCACTCCAGATCAGAAAGTTTGGCAGAAGTGATATTACAATCAGCAGCCCGTGTTGATATTATAGAATAGTTGACAAGTTTACTGATTCAGTGAAGATATATAGTTGGTGGTTTACAAATGTTGTTACACATGATTAACTGTAAATCATAGCCATAATTTTTGCGGTGCTTATAGCCTTCACAAGAAAGAGCTACATGACAAAATTTCAGTTCCCATCTGGAAACTGGATACGTGAATTTGAACATGAATCCAGGATCAACATCCTGGAGCATACAAAGGGCGTAACGAGGAACATAAATGCTGCCAGTAATTCATGAGATGAGATATATCTCTCCCAAAAGGTAGTGATTTTTTTTGGTTTTATTCAAGATACTTTTCTTGAGAAGAGATGTAGAGAATAATTATTTGTTTTCACATTTTTTTATGTGGATACAGATACGAATATATTTTCATATTTTTTTGATACATATACGAATATACCCTGGATACAAAAATGAAAAGAAATAGTATGTTCATGAATACATTAAACTTTTTAAACTGTACCTCAAAATCAACAGAGATAAATAAATTATTTTCCGCAAAAGAAAAGTTGTCAACATTTTCAGCAACTATTGTCACGTATACCGTTTACGCACCGGCCTGCAAGCTAATACTACTGTCTCGTTTCAAAATAAGATGCATGAGTGGTGAGAGGAAAAACAAAATACCCACATTGATACACACGTCTTAAAAAAGAATATGTACTGATCATTCACCCTATAAACATAAAAAGTAAACTTGTTAAATAACATTGGTAATAGATTAGGTATAGCAAATTCAGGCTAGAGTAATAGGGTACACTACTGGAGAAACCATTTTTGGTTGAAGTGTCAAAATCCACAATAGTCCCGGTTGGAGTTGTACATGAAACTAAAAAATATTTTTAGTCTCGGTTTAAAAAGGCAACGGCTCTCTAGTACCTTTAGTCTCGGTTCGTATCACGAACCGGGACTAAAGATCATCTTTAGTCTTGGTTCATATCTTATCAGAACCTGTCAGAGCGTTGGGGATCTTTAGTCTCGGTTGGTAACACCAATCGGGACTAAAGATGTTATTTTTTGTTTCGGTTGTTGTTATCAATCGGAACTAAAGATTATTTTGATCTTTAGTACCGGTTGGTAACACCAACCGGGACTAAAGATGGGGTTCTTTTTTATACTCCTTCCTCCTCCAGCCTGAGCCAGCTCCACTTGTCTTCAAATTTTTGCTCTAGCTAGAGGGAATGTGCTGCCAAAATTTTTTGTGATTTTGTTTTAGTGATAATACATAAATCTTTGTTATCTACAAGGTTAGCAACTTCTTTCTCTTACGATCTATGCTTAGCACTTCGTTTTTTACGGTTGTTTTCTATACATTTTTATCTCTAGATTTTTATGCAAACATGAAGAGAGAGAAAATTTATTTGGACTGATTATTTTACTAAGCACATTATATTGTGTTGAGAAAAATGTTTGAAAAAAATAAAGAAACAAAAGTATGCTTAGCACGTTACATTTGTAGGAATTTATTACGTATAATTTTATCTCAAAAATGTTTATGAAAAATGATGAAAGAGAATCTTTTGGACAAAAAAGTTATAAAATATATGACAAAGGAAAAAATATAGAAAATTTGATAGTAAATTAGAAAAGTAAGGTAATTTTAAGATCGTTAAAATAGTTAGAAATATGTACACTACGTACATTGTCGATTACATATATATATATAATTATTGTAATAATATTTAAATGGTTTGAATTTCGTGGATTTTTCTTACGATTTTTGTGCATTCCATGTAGATGGATCGGCAATGTATGTACAACGCGGATCGACGGTCGACAAAGTTTATTCAAGGCGTGTATTATTTTTAAGTGTGGCCGATGCCAACAAGGAGAAAGGTTTCATACGTTGTCCATACAAAAGTACAAAAACGAGGAGTATTCTACATCAAGAATTATTCATGCCCACTTGTTTCAGTCGAGATTCATGCCTCACTACAATTGCTGGACATCGCACGGAGAGGTGGGGGTTGCAATGGAAGAAGATGAAGAAGATGACGACAATATTTCGGACTGTGGTCAATACGGTGGGTTTGAAGAGAATACAGCAGGCGAGGCGGGCGAGGATGCTGAAGAAAACGACAGGTCTGATGACCTTGGTCAAATGTTACGCGACGTACAGGGGGACTGCGAAGGTGAAAAGGAGGTGCAAAAATTGGAGAGCTATGTTGGCGGACCACAAAACGTCCTTGTACCCATGCTGTGAACAGGGGCATAAAAAGTTGGGTACCACGCTGGAATTTTTGCAATGGAAGGCAAAAAATGGTGTCAACGATAAGGCATTTGGCGAGTTACTAAAACTCGTGAAGAACATTCTTTCAGAGGGAAACGAATTATCGGAATCAACGTACGAGGCTAAGAAGTTAGTCTGTTCTCTAGGACTAGAGGTACAGAAGATACACGCATGTCCTAACGATTGTATCCTCTACCGTGGTGAGGAGTACGGGAACCTAGAAGCATGTCCGGTTTGTAAAGCACTTCGATACAAAATCAAACAAGATGATCCAGGCGAAGTTGACGGACGAACTTCGAAGAAAAGGGTTCCTACTAAGGTGATGTGGTATTTTCCTATAATACCATGGCTGAAGCGTCTGTTCAGGAACAAGGAGCATACAAGGATGATGCGCTGGCACGCGGAAGAACGCCTATAAGACGGCATGCTGAGACATCCTGCTGATGGGTTACAGTGGCGAAACATCGATAGAACATTTAAAGACTTCGGCGAGGATGCAAGGAACCTAAGGTTCGGCTTAAGCACGGACGACATGAATCATTTTAGAGAGATGAGTAGCGGGCTAGCACTTGGCCTGTAATGATTTGTATCTACAACCTCCTGCCTTGGCTATACATGAAGCGGAAGTACATTCAGATGCCGGTTATTATTCAAGGCCCGAAGCAACCTAACAACATCGATGTGTACCTGAGACCACTGATCAAAGATCTAAAACTGCTGTGGAAAAAGGAAGGTGTTCCCGTGTGGGATGAGGATAAACAGGAGCAATTTAACCTACGAGGGTTGCTGTTTGTTACCATCAACGATTGGCCTGCACTTGGCAACCTATCCAGACAGTCAAACAAGGGGTACAACGCTTGCACCCACTATATAGATGAGACCAAGTGTACGTACCTGAAACACTATAAGAAGGTAGTGTACATGGGCCATTGTCGCTTTCTTGTTGCAAGCCACCCTGTCCGGAGAAGGGGAAAACATTTTGATCAAAAGGCAGACCATCGTACTAAGCCAAAGCATCGCAACGGAAAGGCCGTGTTTGCCATGGTGAAAGACCTCAAAGTAGTATTTGGAAAGGGACTTGGCAACCAACCTATAGCAAGTGAAGGTGGTCACGCGGTGATGTGGAAGAAGAAGTCGATTTCTTGGGAGTTGCCCTACTGGGAAGTCTTGGACGTCCGCCACACAATCGACGTGATGCACCTCACCAAGAACCTTTGCGTAAACCTACTGGGCTTCTGTGGACCCCCGTTTTTGAAACGGGAATCTTTCGTGTTCTTAGTATCATTTCTCTGGATCGAGTAGTTTGGTACCCACGAAATACAGTACTGAATAATCAGGTGCACATGCACGAATAGTCTTACAACGAAATTATTACAATAGTAGGCCAGAAGGCAATGTCTATCACATAGGACCTCATGGTCCAGATACAACACAAAAGTAGAAATTAGATAAGGCAGTGGAATAAAGGCAGCGACATGTCGGTTGCCACAGGGAACGACCGAAGACTAAGACCTAGTAAGTGCCATCAGCTTCTTCGCCTTCCTGGTAGTAGGCATATGGATCCTCCGATTCTTCATTCCCACCATCTGAAGGTTTGTGAGTATAGCAAGGGTGAGTACCAACCGTACTCAGCAAGCCAACACGGAAGTGATGCATATGATAGGGTTATTCAAGGAATGGCTGGTGCTCTTTTGCATAAAGCCAATTTTCACAAATCTTTTCACAAGCCTAACAACTAGCCAAGTCAAGTTTTAGTTCCATAGTTCATTAACTCGGCGATGGTTCTGTCTACCATCCATCTTGATTCCAAGGATGGCTTCCCGCCTCCGGTTCGTCATGGTTTTTCTGGGATTCCACCCCTTCTCGCATCTCGAGAAGTTGATCCACCAGCGAATAAGAATCATCATGCAAACCCATCCCAGCATTTTGAAGTTCAAAGTCTAGCCAAGCGAAAGTCTTGTCACGATGCTCAATGTCCGCGAGCACGGCTATTCGAATAGATTGATTCATTCACACTGCAGTGGATGTACACTTTACCCGTACTCCGTGACAGCCCAACAAATGAGCCTACGTCCCAACACATGAGACGGTCACGGCAGAGCCTTTCGATAACCTTACTTTGGCAGTACCCGCTCCATGAACTTAAGCCCTCATGCACTCTAGCCGTCCTTTTCAAGAGTGAGAGGAGTTCTGGCGCACCCGGGGTAAGGGAAGGTTTCATTCATCAAGTTATATTAAATTTCAATTTACCACCATCCCTTTCAAATCTCATCTCATCCATAAGAACCAGTATGCAAGGGTACCGCCTCCGCTCGGCTATCTACTCCGCTAGGTCTATACCCATTCGAGAAGTACGGTTGTACTGGCTCGTTTCCCGGCTATCTCATGGCTCGGTCCTTAATTGACTAGGGTCGGCACTCGCCTTTTCCGAAATCCACCCAAATCATCCAGCCGCCCCAGTCTAAAACATTTGTTTAGTACTTTCAATTTTCATCAAAACTCATTTCATCATTCTCATGGCCATGTGGCGCTCATGTCTCCACATGCCGTATCTCAACTACCTTCCCGAAGGTAGTTGCCCAAGCACAAAGCTTTTCATAAAGTCATGAGTATGCATGAATCTAAGTATAGCATGGCTAAGCAGTTTGCCGAAGCTATTCTCCGGTTGTTTGTATCACATCGAGGGTTACAAGGAATAATTCTAAAGGTAATCAATAACAAGGTATGGCATAACAAGTATAGGTAACTCTGTATAGCATGCATGTTTAAAGTTTTAAAATAACATCCTTTCGCAATTGGGATCAATATGTTCAAAGAGTGTGATGACTTGCCTTGCTCGCACGCTTGTGGAGTGGTGTCTTCAACGGAGTCGATGCCGGCCTCTTCAGGTGCTATCCGTACATGCGAAAGATCAATAGAATTCGATTAGAATCCAATATAACACCGAAAGATCGAAAAGAACCACAAAAGCCACGAAAACGATTCCAAGCGCTTAGCCTAAATTCCTACTTGAGTTCGTACGTGGATCGCCAGGGAAAACTCCAAGTTTTGAAATCGGGTCGATGCCTTAGGGTTTTCGCAAAGGGACGATCGCAATTTGCTTGAGGAAATAGAGTTGGAAATATCCGCGAAGGGATTTGTGCTCGAGATTTTGAAGATTCGAGCACAAAAGAGCAGCACAATTAAATGGCGAGAAAGGATTAAACGAAATCCGGACTTGAAAACGACGCGAAACGATATTTCGAAAAGTTGAATTTTGATTTTCAAATTCTTCACCGAGAAAACATGCAAGAAAATAATTTATTTTTGCCCAAAATTTTACTCAAGCCTTCACAAAATATTTTTCCAAATTTTCCGTAATTTTTCCTAATTTTTTTCCTATTTTTCTTTTTCTCTTTTTCTTTCTTTTTCTTTTTCTTTTTCTTTTTCTTTTCTCTGCGCCACTATTCATTGTCCACAAGCTGTTCGACCGGTGCCCGGAAGAACAGAGGCGGCGGCAGGCGCTAGCGCGAAGAGAATAGGGCGGCGGCTCGGGGCTTTCCGGCGTCGGCGGCTTTGGGGAAGTCCGGCGGGGCTCGGGTGTTGGCGGCACGCGACACAACGGCGGCGGCGCACGGAGGTTTGAGGCGGCGGCGGTGCTTTGGGAGGCGAAGGGGACCGGTGGGAGAGGGAGGTGGAGAGCGGTGGCGCGGTGGAAAACAGGGTGGCTTTGCCCCTTTTTATAGCGGTGGCCGAGGGAGGAACGGAGAAAAAGGGGGCGCGGCGCGGCTGCGCTGCGCGCGCGAGAGACCGGGGCCGGGCGCGCGCGGCGCGCGCGGCGGGCGGAGCGCGCGGGCGCGGCGCGCGAGCGTACGGGCGACGTGGGCGATGTGGCGCGGCGAGGCGCGGTACGGGCGGCAACGCGTGGCGCAGCGAGGGCGCGGGCCGAGTATGGCGCGAGCGGGCGAGGCGGGGTCCGGCGCGGCGCGGCGCGCGAGGCGCGGCCGCGGCGCGGGCGCGGGCGCGACCGCGGCGCGCGCGGTGCGCGTGCGCGGCAGCGCGCGCGGCGGCGCGCATCCGGGCCGGGTACGGCGCGAGCAGTGATGCGCAATGAACAGTGGCGTTTCATAATTTCCCGATTTTTAATTTCTAATTTCCCATTTCCATTTTCGTCCATTCTAAAAATTTAAAATAAATTCCAATACTCCTAGAATAATTTTTTAATATTATATTTTTAACTTTTTCTTCACTTTTATTTTTCCACATATATTTTTCATATTTATTTAAATTCCTTTTTACCAATTTCATAATTCCCTATTTTAATTTCCAAAAATTTCCTAGATTTCTTGTAAATCCCTAAATATTTTTATTGTCTATTTTATACCCTAGTTAATCTTCCACCATCCACAATTAATACTCTATTTCTCAAATTCGTATTTTCATAAATCCGCATCTCTTCTCCGATTTTCTTTTAAAATTCCTAATCCTGCATTTCGAAATTTTCTTCCCAACAAACTCCAAATCATTCACAAACACCGAGAGGAATTGCTCACAACTAAATTTATGCAACTGAGATGGCAAATAAGAAGCAACAAACCCGAGGAAAAAGGCAACAAGCGAAAGTTTTTGTAAGTTTCGATTTTTACGTTCCGATTTCAGTTTCTTCGATTTTCAAGATGTTACAAACGTACCCCCTAACAATAAATCTCGTCCTCGAGATTTCTTACCAGTTGTTGAGTAGGTGTGGGTATTCACGCTTTCCCAGGTGGCCTCTTCTTCAGTGTGGTTGCTCCATTGTACTTTGTACATGCGCCATGACTTGGTCCGTGTCTTCTTTTCTGTCGTCCAGTATCTTTATTGGATGTTATGGGTATGTGAGATCACTGTTGATATGGATGGTTTCCAAAGAAGCTTGCTCTTCTGGCACCCGCAGGCATTTCTTCAACTATGACACATGAAACACTGGGTGAACATCGGAGATGTTCTCGGGCAACTCTAGCTGGTAGGCCACTTCACCTCTTCTAGCGCTTATCAAGAATGGGCCCACATATCTTGGCGCAAGTTTCCCTTTGACCTTGAACCTTTGAGTTCCTCGTAGTGGTGAGACCTTTAGATACACATAGTCGCCTACATTGAATTCTAAATCCCTTCGACGAGTATCCGCGTAGCTCTTTTGTCGAGATTGGGCAGCTTGTAATCGGTCCCGGATCAGACGGACCTTTTCCTCAACCTCTTTGATTATGTCAGGCCCAAACATGGCTCGTTCACCGGTTTCTGACCACATCAATGGGGTTCGGCATCGCCGACCGAATAGGGCTTCATTTGGTGACATCTTCAGACTTGCTTGGTAGCTGTTGTTGTAGGAGAATTCGGCGTATGGTAAACATTTCTCCTAATCCTTGGTGAAATCCAACGCACAGGCTCTCCACATATCCTCAAGCACTTGATTTGTCCTTTCGGTCTGCCCGTCGGTCTGTGGGTGGTAAGCGGTACTGAAGGCAAGGTGACTTTCAAGTGCCTCATGAACTTTGCTCCAGAAATGAGACGTGAATTGGGTACCGCGATCTGATATAATTCTTTTTGGTACACCATGAAGACAAACAATCCTACTCATGTATAGCTCTGCTAGCTTGGCGCTATTGTAGTTAGTCTTTACGGGAATAAATCTGGCGGTCTTGGTGAGCCGATCTACTATTATCCAAATGGAATCATATCCCGCTGCAGTTTTGGGTAGTCCAACGATGAAATCCATGCCTATCTCATCCCATTTCCACTCGGGAATCTTGAGCGGCTGCAGCAAGCCTGCCAGTCATTGATGCTCAGCTTTCACCCTTTGGCATACATCGCATACGGCTACGTATTCGGCTACGTCTCTCTTCATATTGGGCCACCAGTATTCTTTCTTCAAATCCGGGTACATCTTCGTGCTTCCTGGATGCAACGAATAGGCTGATTCGTGTGCTTCTTTTAGGATCAACCCTCTCAAACCACCTTGCTCAGGCACGTAGATTCTTTTCTTATACCACAGGGTTCCCTTGTCGTCTACCGAAAATTCCTTAGCGCGCCCAGCGGCCATGCGCTCTTTGATTTCTTGTGTTTCTTCATTTCCCTTTTGAGCTTCTTCTATTTGAGTCCTCAGAAGGGGTTGGATTTCCAGTGAGTTCACTTCTCCGTGAGGAATCAGGTGCAGGTTCAGTTGAGCCATCTCTTCTTGGAGCTCGCTGGCCATACCTTCCAATCTCATATGGTTGCATTGGACTTTGCGGCTTAACGCATCGGCCACTACATTTGCCTTGCCGGGGTGGTAATGGATTCCTAGATCGTAATCCTTGATTAATTCCAACCACCGTCTCTGACGTAGATTGAGGTCGGACTGAGTAAAGAAGTATTTCAGGCTCTTATGATCAGTGTATACATCACAGTGGCTCCCGATCAGATAGTGTCTCTAGATTTTTAATGCATGAACAACTGCCGCTAATTCCAAGTCGTGTGTGGGATAGTTTTCCTCGTGGGGTCGTAACTGTCTTGAGGCATATGCTACGACCTTTCCATCTTGCATTAATACACCTCCTAGTCCTTGTCGAGATGCATCACAGTACATTACGAAATCCTTCCGGTTGTCAGATAGGGTTAAGATTGGGGCGGTGGTTAACTTTTCTTTTAGTTGGTCAAAGGCTTCTTGACACTTCTCGTTCCGTATAAATTTCTTCTCCTTCTTCAGAAGTTGAGTCATGGGTCGGGCTATTGTGGAAAACCCTTCAATGAACCTTCGGTAATATCCGGCCAATCCTAAGAAACTCCGAACCTCCGTTACTGACTTGGGTGCCTTCCATTCCGTAACAGCTTCGACCTTGGCAGGGTCTACCGCTACTCCTCCGGCTGAGACTACATGGCCAAGAAAAGCGACTTCCTTGAGCCAGAACTCGCACTTGCTAAATTTCGCATACAGCTGGTGCTCTCGCAGCTTTTCCAATATCAGTCGTAGGTGCTCCGCATGTTCCTCATCGTCCTTGGAGTAGATAAGTATATCGTCGATAAATACCACCACGAATTTATCCAGATATTCCATGAATACCTTGTTCATCAGATTCATGAAATATGCCGGGGCATTGGTCAATCCAAAGGACATTACTGTGAACTCATATAAGCCATAACGCATAGAGAATGCTGTTTTGGGAATATCTCCGGCTCTAATCTTCAACTGATGATATCCTGACCGAAGATCAATCTTTGAGAACACTTGTGCACCCTTAAGTTGATCGAATAAGTCATCGATTCGGGGTAGTGGGTATTTGTTTTTGATGGTTACTTCATTCAACGATCGATAGTCCACACACATCCTCATACTCCCATCCTTCTTTTTGACGAAGAGTACTGGGGCTCCCCAGGGAGAAGAACTAGGGCGTACAAATCCTTTTTCCTGTAGTTCTCTGATTTGCTTCTTGAGTTCTTCTAGTTCATTAGCCGGCATTCGGTAAGGTCTCTTGGATATGGGGGCGGTACCAGGCATTAGGTCGATGATAAATTCTATGTCGCGATCAGGGGGCATTCCGGGCAATTCCTTGGGGAATACGTCCGGGTATTCTTGCACTACTGGCATCCCGCTCAAAGGTAGCATGGTGAATACTCTCGCAGCTTGCTCGCATATCATCGGGTTTTGGTCCATAGTTATGTTCATTGGTGATCCCCAAGGGGTGGATACTGTGACTTCCCTTCGACTATAGTCTATGACTCCATTGTTCTTGGTCAACCAATCCATTCCGAGTATGACATCAATGGTTTGGGGCGATAGTACCATAAGGTTTGAAAGGAATACCACGTCTCTAATCCGTATGGGCACATTGATGCAAGCATGGGGTACGGTTATGTTTCCCCCAGACGAGTGTACCAACATGGGTCTCTTAAGTTCTACCTGGTGTAGGTGGTGTTGTTTGCTTACTTGTGAAGATATGAATGAATACGATGCTCCGGAATCAAATAAGACTTTAACTGGGGTAGAGTTGATAGAGAACATACCCATCAGCACGTTCTGATCCTCCTGCGCTTCTTCAGGACGCACATGATTCACTTGTCCACGTCGAAATCCGGTGGCATTCTCATTGGGTTGCGTTGTCCTAAACAGACCGCGTCCCGCAGCAGGAGTGGTGGTTCCTCGGACGGCCGTTGCATTGGCGCCGGTATGCACGGGAGTGTTGCGTGGCTTGGGGCAGCTGTTGGAGTAGTGCCCAAACTCTCCACAGTTGAAGCAATTCACATTCCTTCTTCCGGAGCGGCTAGGGTTGGAGTCGGGTACAGGCTGGGGTGCGGCTGGCTGTTGACGTGGTCGGGTGCGGGGAACGACGCGGTTGCCGAAACGGTTGGCTTCCATCCGGACGGGGTGGCTCCCTTGGGACGCTGAGGCGCTCCCTGAAGTGGGCGGGCCATAGCAAGCCTCCTCTTGCGGTTATTTTCTACCATCTTCTGGTCATGTTCCAACCGTACCACCTTGTTGATAAGGCTTTGGAAGGCGACGTGATCTTGGTCGATCATTGGCCCTCTCACTCATCGCTCAACCCTTCGATAAATTTATCGATTTTCTCCTCCTCGTTTGCCGAGTCACCGGTGGCATATCGAGCAAGTTGCGTGAACTTGTTCAGGTATTCCTGCACGGTGGTGTTGCCTTGACGCAACCTTCGAATTCGTTCTTCTTCATTCTCATGACAGTGCGGTACGAAGTTTTCGTGAAAGGCAGTGTGAACTCTTCCCAGGTTGGTTCTTCGGCGTCTTCTGCCCGCGTCTCCTTGTAGGTGTCCCACCAATCACTTGCGGGGCCTTCCAATTGATTGGTGGCAAAAATGACTCTGTCGGCTTCTCGTACCCTGACTAGGGTCAGCTTCTTCTCTATTACTCTTAACCAGTCTTCGGCATCCATTGGTTCTTCGGTCGCAGAGAATGTAGGCGGCTTAGCTCGCATAAACTCTCCCAGGCTTGATCCTCCGCGATTCCCTTGGTTTTTGGCAATTGCTTGGAGCAACTGGGTTTGCAAAGCCATAACCTCCGCCAGGGTGGAGGGGTTAGGCTCCGGTGGGTTCTCGTTGGATGTTGCAGCTCTGCGACGATGCGCCATCTGAAGGAGGTAGATGGATTAAGAGATTGGACCCATTAAGGTCATGGTTTCTAGGTGATTTCTCTTCAAATTGTTTTTAAATGATCTTCGAACAAAGCAAGCATGGTAGAATAAACTTATTAATAGCATGCCATAAAACGATACATAGGTCCATAAAATTACATCAAGGGGATACAATGGACTGTACATGCACAGTCCCACATGTCATGATGCGAAAGCTACATCGTACTACTGCCTTTAGCTATTAGGGGGAAAAGGGTGTGATCCTTGCTGCCAAAACCATCCAAAGCAAGATCAAGTTGAGGCGGTCCTCTTGCCTAATCATCCAACCAACCGCAGGAGCCAGGTGCAGGAAGGGGGTGATCCTCCGCTGAAGCAAATCGAAGTCCCCATGGCTCAGAGGTGGTGGCCTCGGAGTCATGCTTGATCTTCCTGCTTGGTGGTCGGGTACTCTTCCGAGCGGTCTTGCGGGTGAGGGACCCCGTGTGAGTCGCGACGAGTGGGAGCTGCTCCTCTCGCGGATCGCATCGCTGGACTCCCACTTGATCTCCATAGGCTCCGTCTCGCACTCGGAGTCGGTGCAGATCTGGATGGGGTTCTCCTCTCCCGAACCAGGCTCAGATGGTACATCCATAGAGTTCGAGGTGGGTCCCATGGAGGTGGCAGCAGTGGGGTCTATCAGGTACGGTGCCGACTCTATGCTCAACATAAAAGCTTGCTCCATCATGGCTTGAAAAGTGTTCAAGCATGCTGGAGTCATGAGGTAGTAGTGGTCGGGCACAGGGGCAGGAGGTGTTGGTACAACTTCGGTGGAAGTACCTGCAGCATGGTCAGGGCGGGAGCGAAGTTGTTCCTCCAGCTGGTTGACCTGTTGTTTGCTCTTCCTGAGCTGCTCTTCCAGCTCCACCAGGGCTTCTCCACGGGCCATGTAACGGTCAGAGAGCTGCTCATACTGGGCACCATTGGCCTGTAGCTGAGTCTGCAGCACGTTGATCTGATCCCCGCAGCTCTGGTGTTCCTTGACCAGATCATTGAGGCGTTGCTGCTGGTCGTCGATCTCGAGCAAAGCTTCTTCATAGCAGTCATCCGCTGTCTCTGCCCAGCGGGATAGACAGGTGACCATAGGGTTGTAGCAGCAGGGGGTGGCCTCCACGGTGCAGACCGGATTGCCTTCCTCGCGATAGGGGTGGTGCACAAACTCAGTCACAGTGAGCTCAGCACAGTGAATAGCATTGAGGCGAAGGAACGCTTCACGGGCCGCGTCTTGAATAGCTGCTTCCACTAGATCTCGATGGTAACGGGTGTGGAAGCAAAAAGGTGTCTCACTCCCCATGCGGGCCTCCACTGAAACTACTGCTTCCCATACCGGATATCCCTCGGTGCCATGCTTCCTGATCTGGTAAGTGGGTGGCTCTGGGTACCTTAGACACCACAGCAATGACTGGAGTTGCGCCACGAATCCCTCATCCCGTGGAATGGTGATTTTCCAAACTCCGACATGGTCCGACATCTACTTTTGAAAGCAACTTAGGTTAGAGAGAGAGATAACATCAAAACCATTTGGATAAAGAAAGGGAAATAAAGGTATAGGAAAAGGTATGTTTGTCTTTTTAAAAATAATAGTTTGCGAAATGATCCTACGTAGGGATACTTCCCTTTAGCCAACTAGTCAAGGGTAGGGCGCCAGTTGGTCTTATCCTACAGTCGCATGGCTCTGATACCAGCTCTGTGGACCCCCGTTTTTGGAACGGGAATTTTTCGTGTTCTTAGTACCATTTCCCTGGATCGAGTAGTTTGGTACCCACGAAATACAATACTGAATAATCAGGTGCACATGCACGAATAGTCTTACAACGAAATTAATACAATAGTAGGCCAGAAGGCAATGTCTATCACATAGGACCTCATGGTCCAGATACAACACAAAAGTAGAAATTAGATAAGGCAGCGGAATAAAGGCAGCGGCATGTCGGTTGCCATAGGCAATGACCAGAGACTAAGACTTAGTAAGCGCCATGAGCTTCTTCGCCTTCCTGGTAGTAGGCATATGGATCCTCCGATTCTTCATTCCCACCATCTGAAGGTTTGTGCGTATAGCAAGGGTGAGTACCAACCGTACTCAGCAAGCCAACATGGAAGTGATGCATATGATAGGGTTATTCAAGGAATGGCTGGTGCTCTTTTGCATAAAGCCAATTTTCACAAATCTTTTCACAAGCCTAACAACTAGCCAAGTCAAATTTTAGTTTCATAGTTCATTAACTCGGCGACGGTTCTGTCTACCATCCATCGTGATTCCAAGGATGGCTTCCCGCCTCCGGTTCGTCATGGTTTTTCTGGGGAGTCCACCCCTTCTCGCATCTCGAGAAGTTGATCCACCAGCGAATAAGAATCATCATGCAAACTCATCCCAGCATTTTGAAGTTCAAAGTCTAGCCAAGCGAAAGTCTTGTCACGATGCTCAATGTCCGTGAGCACGGCTATTCGAATAGATTGATTCATTCACACTGCAGTGGATGTACACTTTACCCGTACTCCGTGACAGCCCAACAAATGAGCCTACGTCCCAACACATGAGACGGTCACGGCAAAGCCTTTCGATAACCTTACTTTGGCAGTACCCGCTCCATGAACTTAAGCCCTCATGCACTCTAGCCGTCCTTTTCTAGCAGTGAGAGGAGTTCTGGCGCACCCGGGGTAAGGGAAGGTTTCATTCATCAAGTTATATTAAATTTCAATTTACCACCATCCCTTTCAAATCTCATCTCATCCATAAGAACCAGTATGCAAGGGTACCGCCTCCGCTCGGCTATCTACTCCGCTAGGTCTATACCCATTCGAGAAGTACGGTTGTACTGGCTCGTTTCCCGGCTATCTCATGGCTCGGTCCTTAATTGACCAGGGTCGGCACTCGCCTTTTCCGGAATCCACCCAAATCATCCAGCCGCCCCAGTCTAAAACATTTGTTTAGTACTTTCAATTTTCATCAAAACTCATTTCATCATTCTCATGGCCATGTGGCGCTCATGTCTCCACATGCCGTATCTCAACTACCTTCCCTAAGGTAGTTGCCCAAGCACAAAGCTTTTCATAAAGTCATGAGTATGCATGAATCTAAGTATAGCATGGCTAAGCAGTTTGCCGAAGCTATTCTCCGGTTGTTTGTATCACATCGAGGGTTACAAGGAATAATTCTAAAGGTAATCAATAACAAGGTATGGCATAACAAGTATAGGTAACTCTGTATAGCATGCATGTTTAAAGTTTTAAAATAACATCCTTTCGCAATTGGGATCAATATATTCAAAGAGTGTGATGACTTGCCTTGCTCGCACGCTTGTGGAGTGGTGTCTTCAACGGAGTCGATGCCGGCCTCTTCAGGTGCTATCCGTACGTGCGAAAGATCAATCGAATTCGATTAGAATCCAATATAACACCGAAAGATCGAAAAGAACCACAAAAGCCACGAAAACGATTCCAAGCGCTTAGCCCAAATTCCTACTTGAGTTCGTACGTGGATCGCCAGGGAAAACTCCAAGTTTTTAAATCGGGTCGATGCCTTAGGGTTTTCGCAAAGCGACGATCGCAATTTGCTTGAGGAAATAGAGTTGGAAATATCCGCGAAGGGATTTGTGCTCGAGGTTTTGAAGATTCGAGCACAAAAGAGCAGCACAATTAAATGGCGAGAAAGGATTAAATGAAATCCGGACTTGAAAACGACGCGAAACGATATTTCGGAAAAGTCAAATTTTGATTTTCAAATTCTTCACCGAGAAAACATGCAAGAAAATAATTTATTTTTGCCCAAAATTTTACTCAAGCCTTCACAAAATATTTTTCCAAATTTTCCATAATTTTTCCTAATTTTTTTCCTATTTTCCTATTTTCTCTTTTTCTTTCTTTTTCTTTTTCTTTTTCTTTTCTCTGCGCCACTATTCATTGTCCACAAGCTGTTCGGCCGGTGCCGGGAAGAACGAGGCGGCGGCCGCGCTAGCGCGAAGAGAATAGGGCGGCGGGTCGGGGCTTACCGGCGTCGGCGGCTTTTGGGGAAGTGTGACGGGGCTCGGGTGTTGGCGGCGCGTGGCACAACGGCGACGGCGGCGCACGGCGGTTTGCGGCGGAGGCGCCACGCGGCGGCGCGGAGAGGCCGGGCCGGCGCGTGCGGGCGCGCGCGCGGCGGCGGCGCGGGCGGCGCGCGCGAGCGTACGGGCGACGTGGGCGGCGTGGCACGGCGAGGGTGCGGTACGGGCGGCAACGCGTGGCGCGGCGAGGCGCGGGCCGAGTACGACGGCGCGCGTGGCGCGGGCGTGCGAGGGCGTGGACCGTGGGCGCGTGCGGCGCGGGTGCTCGCGCTTGCGCGGCGCGTGGCGCGCGCGGGCACGGCGCGTATGGCCGAGCGACGTGCGGCGGGCGCGTATCCGGCCGGGGACGGCGCCGAACAGTGATGCGCAATGAACAGTGGCGTTTCATAATTTCCCGATTTTTAATTTCTAATTTCCCATTTCCATTTTCCTCCATTCTAAAAATTCAAAATAAATTCCAATATTCCTAGAATAATTTTTTAATATTATATTTTCAACTTTTTTTCTTCACTTTTACTTTTCCACATATATTTTTCATATTTATTTAAATTTCTTTTTCCCAATTTCATAATTCCCTATTTTAATTTTCAAAAATTTCCTAGATTTCTTGTAAATCCCCTAAATATTTTTATTGTCTATTTTATACCCTAATTAATCTTCCACCATCCACAATTAATACTCTATTTCTCAAATTCGTATTTTCATAAATCCGCATCTCTTCTCCGATTTTCTTTTAAAATTCCTAATCCTGCATTTCGAAATTTTCTTCCCAACAAACTCCAAATCATTCACAAACACCGAGAGGAATTGCTCACAACTAAATTTATGCAACTGAGCTGGCAAATAAGAAGCAACGAACCCGAGGAAAAAGGCAACAAGCGAAAGTTTTTGTAAGTTTCGATTTTTACGTTTCGATTTCAGTTTCTTCGATTTTCGGGATGTTACAGCTTCCTAGGTGTATACGAAAAATCAAAAGATACACTTGAGACACATAACGATCTGAAACATATAGCACAACGCGACGGCCTTCACCCGCAACCAAAGGAGTAAGGAGCCCAATACCTAAGTCCAGCCAGCTACACTGTGAGCAAGGCAGAGAAGGAAATAATGATTGAATGCCTGGAGAGCATCAAGGTACCGTCTAGATACTCCTTGAATATAAAGGGAATAATAAGCATGAAGGATAAGAAGTTCACAAATCTAAAGTCCCATGACTGCCACGTGCTGATGACACAACTGCTTCCCGTTATAATTCGGGGTATCCTTCCCGATAATGTCCGGGCAATAATAACAAAGCTATGTATTTTCCTGAACGCAATTTCATAGAAGATCATCGATTCATATAGACTAGAAGACTTTCAAAATGATTTGGTCCAATGTCTTGTCGGCTTTGAGATGATCTTTCGCCTTCCTTCTTCAATATCATGACGCATCTCCTATGTCACTTTGTCAAAGAGATCCGTATCCTCGGTCCGGTATTCCTACACAACATGTTTCCTTTCGAGAGGTATATGGGCGTTCTAAAGAAGTACATCCGTAACCGTCCTTGTCCGGAGGCCAGCATCGCCAAGGGATATGGAACAGAGGAGGTGATTGAGTTTTGCATCGACTTTATTGAAGACCTTTGTCCCATCGAGGTGCCTGAATCAAGCCATGAAGGTAGACTACGGGGGAAGGGAACTCTTGGAAGGAAGACAATAATGAACATAGACAATGACTTGTACAGGAAAGCACATTGGACCGTGTTGCAACAATCTTCCTTGGTGGCTCCTTACATCGAGGAACACTTGGCGATTGTTCGCTCAGAAAACATCGGTAAGACGGATGCCTGGATTACACGCCATCACATCGATGCATTCCTTGCTTGGCTACGACAACGTCTCATGGGCAACGCGAGCATTGACCAACAACTAGCCTTCTTGGCAAGGGGACTATCTTGCTCGATCACCACATTCTAGGCATATGAAATCAATGGGTACACATTTTACACATGGGCCCAAGACTTAAAGAGCACGAATCAGAACAGCGCTGTTCGCATCGATGCCATGGGATACGACAGTACGGCTAGCACATATTACGACAGCATCGATTACATATGGGAGCTGGACTATGGACCTCTAAAGGTCCCTCTGTTTCGGTGCCAGTGGGTTAGGCTCAGTGGTGGAGGCGTAACCATTGATGCAAGTGGGATGACAACGGTCGACCTGAGCAAGGTTGGATACTCAGACGAACCCTTCGTCCTTGCCAATGATGTACGACAAGTTTTCTATGTCAAGGACATGTCTAGCAAAGCAAAGAAGGGGAAAGGGTCCGACGAGCCAAAGCGTCACATGGTTCTCCTAGGCAAAAGGAAAATCGTGGGAATCAAGGATAGAACTGACGAAGATTACGATCAGTTTGATGGACAATCTCCGTTCATGATGGCGGTTGACCCGAGTATCCTCCTATCAAATGAGGACACCCCTTACTCACGCAACGATCATATCGAAGGAACAATTGTGCGGAGAAAGTACGTGAGGACAAAATGTCAGTTAGCTAAATTTATGTATGGACGATGTAAATTAAATTAAACTATTGAATATTATTGTTGTCATTTGAATTTATTATAAATTATTGTAAATTATTAAATTATAAATGGGAAGGGCAAATGTTAATTCTATATGCTTATTACAATTTAAAATAGTTTTGAATATGACAAATGTTAATAACATATTATTATTTAAATTTAAAATAGTTTTCAAATAGGCCATATGTTAATTATATATTATTATTTAAATTTAAAATAGGACATTGTTGAAATACATTATAATATAAGACTGTTGAAATATTTAATCTCGGTTTTTAAAACAAACGGGACTAAAGGTGAATTTGGAAGGGCGGGAAACCATCTTTAGTCCCGGTTGGTGGCTCCAACCGGGACTAAAGATCATATCTTTTGTCCCGGTTGAAACCACCAATCGGGACTAAAGTATCTTTTTTTCCAGGTTGATGGCTTCACCGGGGACAAAAGATACCGATGACTATATATATTAGGGGCCGCACTGGGATCCAAACACTTAGCCGTTTTCGCAAACCGTTCATCATCTTCGTCATAGTCGCCGAACGCCCTAGGACGCCGACGCATCGCCGTCTTCAGCGCCGTCTTCGTCGCCAAGGGCCGGAAGCCAGAAGCCGCTGTCGCGCCCTTTGTGTGATGATATATATGTAGGGTTTAGTGTTTTTGGCGGGTTTTGGGGCCGGGGAGGCATCGCCGCTGCCGTCATCGCCGCACGCCGCCGCCCCTGCCCCCCCACACGTGTGTCGCCGCCGCCGTTGCCTCCCCTCGACGCCTCTGCCGCCCCGCCTTCCCGACGCGCCGCGTGGATGCACATGATTAAATTTGATTAAATGTTTATATGTTTGATTAAATTTGAATGCAATGCATGGATGATTTGGATGGATGGATAAAATTTTGAATGCATGGATCAAAATTTTGATGTGAAATTGACATGTTAAAATGTGAAATTTTGGATGGATCAAAATGTGAAATTATGTGAATTAATTTTGATGTGAATGTGAACTTGTAAATTTTGAATTTTGAATGTGAATTGTGAATCATAATGGATGAATTATTGTGAATTTTAGAATTTTGAATGGAATGGAATGTTTATCTATAAATGGACTTTATGTAAATATGGACTTTTGATGTTAAATGTTAGAATGGATGTATGTATGTGTATGTTAGAATGAATTAAATTTATGTTTATGGACTTTATGTATAAATGGACTTTTTATTTAAATTTGGATGCATGAAGATTGTGAATTTTGAATTTTGAATGTTTATGTGAAGTTTGAATGTTTGTGTATGATTTTTGAATGTGCATGGACGACTTTATGTAAATATGGACGACTTTATGTGTATGAATTTTTAATGTGTATGGATGACTTTATATATGAATGGACTTTATGTTTAAATTGTGAATGTGACTTGTGAATGTGAACAAACGGACGAACGAACGTGAACGAACGGACGGACGAACGAACGGACGGACGTGAACGAACGAACAAACGAACGAATGAGTTTCGTTTGGTCGTTCGTTCGTTCGGTCGTTCGTTCGGTCAAACGAACGTAGCTCGGCATGCAACGTCCTCTTTCTATCCTCTCCTCTCCACTTCCTCTCCTCTTCACCTTATCTCCCTCACGTCATCCTCCTCTCTTTCTCTCCTCTCCTCTTATCTTCCTCTCCTCCAGACGATAGAACGAACGGACGCGAACGAACAAACGAATGAATGAGTTTCATTCGGTCGGTCGTTCGTTCGGTCGTTCGTTCGTTCGTACGGTCGTTCGTTCGGTCAAACGAACGTAGCTCGGCATGCAACGTCCACTTTGTATCCTCTCCTCTCCCTGAATAGGGTTAGGGTTAGGGTTAGAGAAACAAAAGAGAAGAAGAAGGAAAATATAGCACGTAGTCCGGTACATGCTAGAGACAAGTGTGCATATCTATAATTGCGACATTCTTTAGAAGCCTCTTCTAGGTTTGAGAGAATCTGTGATTCTCTCAATCCTGGAAGTGACTTCTGAAGAATGTCACCATTATGGATGTGCACAATTGGATCTAGTGTCTGCCGGATTTCATCTATTTTTTCTATCTTCTTCTTTTTGTCTATGTTTTTTTACGTAGACATACATGATTTCCCTGAATAATTGATACATGTATTAACCGAATAATTTTTTCCTTTTCAGAATTATTTGATTAAGTCCTCGAACCCACAACAATCAAATGCCCGATTGTGACGACGAACAGTTTTTCCTTGACGAGATCGCACACGGTAGCACTCCGTATTACACTGAGGAGGGGACCGAGGATCCAGATCAATACCTCAACGAGGAGGGAACGAGGAGGGGAATGAGGGCTCCTCATCAGTTGGACAAAAGAGGGCACGCGGGCAACACGGAGTCAACAAACGCATTGAGGGTCGACACGTCATAACAAAAATAGCACCGGATGGTCAACCAAGTGCCCCAGCGGACGCCGTAAGGAAGTTTGTGGCACATAGCGGATGGGTGGTGAGGGATCTCGTGCTCATCAGCGTTGTCAACTGGAGGCGATCAAGGACAATAGGAGATGAGCAGAGCTATCTCCCTGACACAGAGAAAGAGATGCTCTGGACAACAATGCTGCAGATTTTTACCATCTCAGACTCCAATCAGGCAAAGGTCAAGGATTGGACATTAAAGAAGATGGTTGAGCTCTTCAGGAACTATAAGAAGGAGTTACACAAGAAATACGTCCTGAAGGGCCAGACACCAGACTTTGACAAGTTCCCAAAGCTTAGAGATCTCTGGGAGGCCTTCGTGGAACATAAGACTGGGGAAAAAGCGCAAGCCCTAATTGAAAAGAACAAGGCCAACGCAGCCAAGAAGAAATACCATCACAAGCTTGGGTCGGGCGGCTATCAGAAGAGAATGCAAAAATAGGAGAAGATGGAAGCCGACTTGGAAGCGCGAGGTATCGTTTCGGGCATAGCCAACTGGCCCAAACGATCAAAGCATTGGTTCTATGCTCACGGGAGATCGCTTAATCCCGGAGATGGATCAGTTATCTTCGGCGCTGAAATCCAAGAAGCCGGACGAAGATTAGAGGAAGCGCTGGAGGTCTTTGCTTCGTGCTCGTTCAGGCCCGACAGAGAGAAGGACGAGCTAACGCTCGCACTCCAGAACCCAGAGCATCCATGACGAACGCGAGGAAAAGGCGTCGTTCCCTGGAAATACGGGTTTCAAGCGGACGTCGACACATACAAGAGCCACATGAGGTTGAAGCGAGAGACGGATCCGAGGTTCGCAGAAATAGAGATGCGGCTCTCGCAGACTGATCAGATTGTGGACCAAAGGCTGAACGAAAGGTTGGCAGAGGAGAGGAACCACTGGGTTAGCCAACAGCCAGATCCAGCAACAACGGCTCAACTACAGCAGCAGCGCAGTAGCTGCGCGTCAGCAGGAAATGAAGGCGAGTTGGTCCCACAAGCGTGTCCGCCATGCCCCGTGGATGATATCACGCAGCGGACACCGTGTGAGCTGCACATTCCGCTCAAGAACATAACAATAAAGGTATGTTCGTACTTTTATGTTGTATATTTCCTTGAATAACTTGACAATCAAGGTTCATTACTAACTAATAAGCAATCTTCTCGAACAGGTTGCGTCGGGCATGGCGATTCCAGTAGAACGAGACGACACCTACCACTGCAGGCCCGTTCCACCTACGTACTCAAAAGTGGAAGTTGAACAGGTGGAACACGGCTACGAAGATCTCGAGCTGGATATCCCTGGAGGAGACGAGGAGATGACGCTAGGAGAAACAACTTGTCGAAACTTGGTTTCGGCAATATATTTTTCTGGGGTCGCAATCGAGATCGCCAAGCACGATGGGTTAGAAGAAGAAGAAGATTTAGACAGGTTCAGGCCCTCTCGTGAGGTAATACCCTACTCCTGTTTCGGTGGATTCGATCCGCCGAGTGTCTTTATTGATCTCATGATCTAAAGCTCTCGCTTATGAAGTTGTATCTCAGATCTAGTGTTGGATATCTGATCTCCTATCGGAATATCCCTCAAGGGACGCCCCTTACCCCCCTTATATAGTCTTGGGAGGAAGGGTTTACAAGTCGGAAACCCTATCTTACTCTAAGACGGTTTCCTCAATCTTACCAAACCGTGACTATAGGCCGATTGCCTTATCTCTATCGGCAACCGTAACACCTAAGTCAAGTTCGGCTTACGAGATATAGCGGCGCAATCTATCCCTACCTTCGGTCGGATAAGCTTGCCAAGTAGATACCCGATTACCACAATCTCCACAGTAGCCCCCGAGTCCTTTTCGGTCGACGAGACAACTCGGCCAGACCAAAACGGCACTCAACCAAAAATCTCTTTGACCGAGTGCTTTTGGCGCCGAGTGATTCCATCATCTCTCGCCGAATCTTCCCGAGTGGCTCCAAAGCGTGAAGGGCTGGAAAAATATATATAAAAATTTCTCAAAAAATAAATATCTAGGTGCATCTCTGATGCACCTAATTATAGGTGTAGCCCCGACTATGTGATTAGTCAAAAATAGACTAAGCATATAGTCAAGAGCCATAAAAAATCATTCTCATGTAGATGCCTAGCTCATGCTAAAACAATCATAGAAATCTCATTACTCAGCAAGTTCATACTTATCCGAGTGAATTTGCCCGAGTCATCTCGAACAAATAATTCAATCATCCCTTATGGGTAAAAAGCACTCGGTAAGCTCTTGCCCAACCGAGTGGATTTGCCCGAGTCATCCGGAATAAACATTTCATTCATCCCTCATGGGAAAACAAGTTTTTTCAATCATATGAAAAATATGACCAAGTTATTAAATAGCTTTTGCCATAATACCGATCTCAATCTTATAAAGATCTTCACCAAGGTGGAAAACAAATAGCATCGGTAAGATTATCCGACCAAATGCCAAAAAACCAAACAGCCCTTGTTCGCCAAGGTAACTATAAAAACTCAGTTGTTGGTCACCTTCCAAATTGCATCGTGTCGGCTTCTCATGAAGTCGGACAAACCGCGGTATGGAAGGATCTTTAAAGGTATTGGGCACTCGGACACGCGCATATTGCCGGGGCAAATCTGCTTAAGCTCATCCGCTTAAGTCCCTAAGGACACGTATCGGACCACACCTTAGTTGGGCCGTAGATTTTCTTATGGGCTCGGCCCACTCACCAGAAAACCTAGCGCATCCCTCAAATCTTTCTTATAAAGACGCGAGGTCGTCCCCGCCTCTTCATCTTCCAAAATTCCCCTTCTTGCAACACTGCTCATCGGTTCATTGCGGAGAACCCTAGGCTTGCGCGCTTCTCGGTCCATCCGCCAAGAAGCTCGCTTGCCGCGACAACTAGCTTCGCAGCCAAAACTCCCACATCCATCGCCCAAGATCTAACCTTTCTCAGCCAGATCCACTCCCCAACAACCTCGCTCTCATGGCAGAGGAGAAGAATATTCCGTTCGACCAATGGGCCACCTCGGATGTGAAGGAATACACCCTCAAGGAGATGGTAAAGCACGGCGTGCTTCCGCCGAAGGAACTTGTGGGATGGCGCCCGGCGGCGGGGGAGGACTTCCCGACCCCAAACACCGGTGAGCTCGTCGTCTTTACTTCCTTTTTCTATTGCGGGTTCAGTCTTCCCACCTCCGAATTCTTTCGGGGCTCTTGGACTACTATGGTCTTCACATCTACCATCTGAACCCCAACTCGATGCTCCACATAGCCCTCTTTATTCATGTGTGTGAAGCTTTCCTTGGCATTCTTCCTCATTTCAATCTCTTCCATCGTATGTTCTACCTGAAACCCCATCCAAACAAGGACCAACCTTGTGTTGTTGGCGGGGCAGGCTTCCAGCTTCGCGGATCTCTCCGCAAAGACTACTTTTCTCTCCCCTTGAAATCTTTCAACAAGGGCTGGCATGCAGGCTGGTTCTACATCAACAATCTCGAACCCAGCCTGCCCGCCTTTGTTGGTCTTCCTCCTGTCCCTAAGCCATCTTGGAGCACCGTCCCGGTAGCCCAAGATTGGGACGAAGCCAATGATCTGCTCGCGAAGATCCTGGCGATGAAGAAGAGGAATCTTCGCGGGGAACAAATCACTCGGCACTTCATCAGGTGCCGACTGGCGCCGATCAAGGAGCGGTCAAAGCCGGCCTTCGAGTATGAAGGCGGAACGGACCCCAATCGGGAGGACCCGGATCCACTCACATACGAAATCTTGAAGATTCGGATGTACAAACTCTTCTCATCTGGGATTTCAGTCGAGCGGGCCCTCATACTGCCAGTCCTCCCATTCAACATCCACCGACCTCCTCCTCCGTAAGCCGATTGGTTGCTTCATAGTATCTTTAATCTTGACGTCTTGTCTCTTAATGTTGAACTTTCTTTCTTCTACAGGAAAACGCCTCTATCACTTCCAAGCCATACAAGGTGGCTCATGATGACGCGCCGCGTCGCCCCGCCAAGAAGCCAACTGGCGGAATCAAAATCCAAGCTGATCCAGTCGGGAAGCGGGCGGCGCCGTGAGGACTCGAACAAGCGCGCAAGCAAAAGGCGGTTGATCATCGAGGATTCGGATGACGACGTCCCAACTCCTCCAGTCGAGACCCCGCCTCTAAGGCGATCGCCGCGGACGGAACCAAAGATCCGCCGGTCATCCAGGTAAGCTCTGAAACCGAAGTCTTGAACTCTTTCGCGGATAACTTTTCTTTATCCCCGCTGTATTCACTTTCGCAGGAGACCCCAGGACATAGATCCTGCCGGAGGGGGTGAAGGGCCGACTCCGGCCGCTGCTCCCGAAGTGCCAAGGCCATCGAGCCAAAACCGGAACCGCGGCCGAGTGCGGCGTTCGGAGAAACGCTCTCGCCTCCAAGGAGGACGCCCCTAGGGAGGAGCCCCGGCCCGGTCGGGATATCCCGTCTGGAAACCGGTCAGTGCAGGAACCCATAGCTGCGGCTCAAGTGCCCCGGCAGGGGGTCACTCGGCGCATGAGCAGAAGAAGAAAAAAGTACGCCACACCTAGGCGGCGACCACCGAAACCGGTGAGACTCGCTCTGAAGCGTTCCTTCGTTCTTTCAATCTTGAATCCTTCATGTCTTCATTGGTTTTTCTTGTTTGCCAGCCACGGTAGAAGAGATCCCCAGGCTACAGTCTTCTGAGACCTGGGTTCCTCCGATCAGAATCGAGTGGCGGGACTCGGAAGGCGAGAGACGGGGCATCATCCTCGGCCGGCAAGCTGAAAAGGATGAAAGGGATGCCCTCGTCGAGAGCCTGAATGAGGCGACCCGACTGCTCAACGTAAGCCTTCGTCTTTCTTTTTGATTATATCTTCGTTATCCTTCAGTCGATCATCCTTCTGCTTTCGCATGCAGAAAGAATATTGCCGCTCAATGGCAAAATCTGAAGTGCTGGAGAAGCTGGTCCCTCACTTAAACTCCTTGGAGGACGTTCAGCGACAGCTGAAAGTCACTCGGGAGGAGGCCGCATCAAGGGAGGCCGCTTTGAGGAGGGAGATCTCGGAGCTTCGAGAAGCGAACCTTGACCTCCGCGGATCAATCGGAAGTAAGCCTGCCTCTCCCAGCTTCATTATGATTCTTATGTTGATCTTGGCTATTGATGATCTTCTTTCGTTGTAGAAAATTCTTCGGAGGTCCACTCGCTTCAAGTCCAGCTGGAAGCGGTCAGCCTTGACAAGGCCAAGATGGAGGCCGAGATGGTAACCTTTTTTGAAGTCAAATCCTGTGTGCTGCTTTATTTCCGAGTGCTTTGAATGATTTGGGACTCCTTGCAGCTTATAAGATGAAGACCCGAGCCCAATATGACGTCTTACTCGGGCCGATCAAATCGAGCGACGAAATACGAGAAGAGGTCGCTAACGCCGCCTCGCCGATCTTAACATCCTTGTTCGATCAAGGAGTTGGGGCCAGCTCACTGGAGCCAATCGAGATCTTCGACAAGCTCCGGCTGGCTCCCGAGCAGTATCTAAAGAACATCACCGAAGCGGCCAACATGGGGGCTGGTCTGGCTCTTGCACAGACCAAGTCCCTCTACCCCCGAGTGGATATTCATTCAGTCGGGGAGGGCTTCGCTGAGGGAACAACAGACGAGCAAGCCTTAGATATGCTGAGTGAGGCACAAGAGGCGGCGAAGAAGATTTCTTTAGATGTAGTAAACAATTTCAAGCTTTGAACTTATATTCTGACTTTACTTTGTGAATGTCATGTAATCGTAACACTCTGACACGGAACCTTTGTGACTATTTTTAGTTTATTTATGTCAATGCCTTGATTCGAGCCTTTGCGTGAAATTTCTTAAGTAGTTTTCGTCTGGCTGTCATCAAGCCTAGGCTCGATTAGGTCATCGGAAAACTCTCAGTCCTTAGACACTGAGCTCGAGTCGAAGGACATTAAACAATGATAAACCAAATTGTGCACAAAAATTTGATGAGGAAAATTTGAGCTTTATTGATATGTGTATCAGCCCCCGACTGCTAGCTCAAGAAGTCATCTTGCTTGAGGTTGGCAGTCAAGGAAAACATGAGGCCTTAGCCAAATTAGGCGTAAAACCGTCGAAGATGCTCGATGTTCCAGGAGTTCTCCACCATGGACCCGTCTTCGCGCTTTAGCCGGAAAGCACCGGGCCGAGTCACTTCGGCGATTATATACGGTCCTTCCCATAAGGGAGATAACTTGTGTCGGTCTTTGGTGGTCCGGATCTTGCGTAGGACCAGTCGCCAACAATGAAAGCTCGTGCTCGCACGTTGCGGCGTGGTATCTTCCGAGCCCTTGAAGGTATTTGGCCGCTGGATGAGGGCTGCCTCGCGGGCCTCTTCCAATCGGGTGAGGTCATCCACTCGGTCGATGTCGTAGCGTTCGTCGTTGAAGCTGCGAACCCGGAGGGACTCGTATTCCATCTCATTTGGCAACATGGCTTCTGCGTCATAGACCAAAAAGAAGTTTGGCCGGTGGCCCGCCGGGTGTGGTTCGCAGCGACCATAGAACCGAGGGAAGTTCTGGACCCACTGCCGGCGTAAGGGCTTAGTCGGTCAAAAACGCGAGCCTTGATGCCTTGAAGGACCATGCCGTTTGCTCGCTCGACTTGCCCATTGCTTTTAGGGTGAGCTGCGATGCGTAGCAGATCTTGATCCCGAAGTCTTGCAGAATTCCTTGAAGATGCCTCCCGTGAACTGGGTCCCATTATTGGTTATGATTCTGTTTGGGACGCCGAAGCGGTGCACGATGTTGAGGAAAAAATCCCGTGCTTTGTCAGCAGTGATTGTGGCAACCAGCTTGGCTTCAATCCACTTGGAGAACTTGTCGATTGCGACGAAGAGGTGTGTGAAACCTCCGGAGCTTTCTTGAAAGGGCCAACCATGTCAGCCCCATACCGCAAACGGCCGGGAAAGTGGGATTGTTTGAAGCTCTGGCCGGGACATGGCTTTGTCGGGCAAAAGCGGCATCCTTCGCAGGTTCTTACGATTTTATCCGCGTCGGAGACCGCGGTGAGCCGAAGAATCCTTGCCTGTAAGCTTTGCCGACTAGAGTGCGTGCCGCGTGGCTTCGCATATGCCCGAGTGGATATCTTGGAGCAATTGTTTCCCTTCTTCGGGTGTGATGCACCTCATTAGAATTCCAGAGGGGCTTCTCTTGTATAGATCGGAGTCGACCATGACGTATGCTTGGCAACGACGCCGGACGCGTTCGCTTCATCCCGGTCATCAGCGCTCTTCTTGAGTTAAGAATTTGATGAGCGGCGTCCTCCGGTCGGTATCGATCATGGTGACTTCGTTCGTGGTTTGCTCGTTGGGAGCTGTCTTTGCCGTGACGGTTGGCTCGTAGAGATGTTCGACAAAGACATCGTTGGAGCGGCTTCGCGCTTAGATCCGAACTGCGCTAGCTCATCGCGGCTTCGTTGTTATGTCTCGGGACATGTGAGAGTTCTAGCCCATCAAACTTGTCCTCAAGCTTGCGGACCTCTTGTCGGTAGGCCTCCATAGTGTCGTTCAAGCGGGACCGAGTCTTTCATCACTTGATTGACGACACTGGGAATCGCCTTTCACAATAAGCCGACGAATCCCGAGTGAGGCGAGGCGCAGCCCATGTAAAAGAGCTTCGTATTCGGCGACGTTGTGTGAGGCGGAGAAGTGGAGGTGAAGGGCATATCTTAGCCTTTCCCACCGGAGATCAGCACAACTCGCTCCCGGGCCGGTGATCCTCTTGGATCCGTCGAAGTGCATGGTCCAGTGTTGGAGGTCTTCCCGAGGCACGTGTTCTTCTTTCGATCCACTCGGCCAGGAAATCCGCTAAGGCTTGTGACTTAATGGACGTCCCGGGCTTGAAAGTTAAGTCCAACGGCATCGTTCTAGGGCCCACTTGGCAATGCGCCCGGTTGCCTCACGATTGTGGATGACGTCGCCGAGTGGAAAAGAGGTGATGACGGTGACCGAGTGACCCGAAAGTAGTGTGCCAATTTCCTCGCGGTTATTAGAACACCATAAAGCAATTTTTGTACCGGGGTATCGGGTTTTGGCTCCGCCAATACTTCGCCGACAAAGTAAATTGGCCTTTGAATCTTCTGGGCCCGTCCTTCTTCTTCTCGTTCAACCACAAGGACCGTGCTAACGACTTGGTGAGTGGCTGAAACGTACAGCAACAGGGGTTCCTGGGGCTGAGGTGAAGCCAGGACGGGTGGCGTGCTAAGGAACTCTTTGAAATCTTCAAAGGCCTTGTCAGCTTCTGTGGTCCACTGGAAGTCGTCTGCCTTCTTCAGCAGCTTGAAGAAGGGCATGCCTCGTTCGCCGAGTCGGGATATGAAACGGCTTAGTGCCGCCATGCAGCCAGTGAGCTTTTGGACGTCTTTCTGATTACTTGGGGGCCTCATGTTTAAGATTGCGTTGATCTTCTCCGGATTTGCTTCAATGCCGCGGTGTGATACCATGAAGCCGAGCAGTTTGCCTGATGGGACGCCGAAGGTGCACTTCTCTGGGTTCAACTTCATTCTGAAGGCCCGGATGTTTGCGAATGTTTCTTCTAAGTCGGCGATCAGGTCTTCTTTCTGCTTGGTCTTGATGACAACATCGTCGACGTAAGCTTCAACGTTTTTGCCGATCTCGCGTCCTGGAAGCATCTTTGGATCATGCGTTGGTATGTAGCTCCGGCGTTCTTCGGGCCGAAAGGCATGGTGATGTAGCGTAGGCCCCGAACGGCGTGATGAAAGATGTCTTCAGCAAGGTCGGATTCTTTCAAACTGATCGGTGATAGCCCGAGTGACAATCCAAGAAACTCGAAGTTCGCAGCCGGTGTTGAGTCGACGACTTGGTCGATGCGAGGTAGCCCGAACGGATCTTTGGGGCGAGCTTTGTTGAGGTCGGTGTAGTCAACGCACATGCGCCATTGCCCCGTTTTCTTGCGGACCGGGTGGGTTGGCTAACCGGTCGGGATGAAGGACTTCTTTGATGAAGCCGGCAGCCAAGAGCTTTGCGAGTTCTTCTTTGATCGCGTCTTTTCGATCCTGTGCGAACCTGCGTAATCGTTGTTTTATTGGTTTGGCGTCATCTTTGACGTTCAAAGAGTGCTCGATCACCTCCCTAGGAATTCCGGGCATATCGATGGTTTCCAAGCAAAAACATCTTTATTATTTTGGAGGAAGGTGACGAGCGCGCTTTCCTATTTAGGATCTAGGTCGGCGCCGATTACGCGAGTTTTGGAGGGATCGGACGAATCAAGGGAGATCTTCTTGGTCTTGGCGTCGCCGGATCCCGATTTGGCTATCTTCTTCGCGGGGACTTCGCCCTCCGCCGAAGTCGATGCAGCCAATCGGACTTCTTGTTGGCCACGTAATCTCTCGCGAGATTGGGCCATGTCACAGCTCTCCTTGTCGCAGTGAAGGCTTGCTTCACGTCGCGCAAAGAGTGATGACGCCGTTGGGACCCGGCATCTTCATGCAAAGATAAGTGTAGTGAGGGATCGCCATGAACTTGGCAAGCGCAGCCTTCCGATGATGGCATGATATGCTGTTTCAAGTCGGCCACCTCGAAGGTGACGTTCTCCGTTCGGAAGTTCTCTCGGGCTCCGAAGGTGACTGGGAGGGAGATGTGCCCGAGTGGTGTTGAGGATAGCCCCGGGATAACTCCGTGGAAGGGGCTGAGCTTGCTTTGAGTTCGGCCCTCGGGATCTGCATTTCATCCATGGTCTTGACAAACAGGATGTTGAGGGCGCTGCCCCCATCGATGAGGACGCGCTTAAGCCTGATGTTGCGGACCGGTCCGGGACGAGTGGATAGCGTCCGGGTGGACCACTCGGTCGGGATGATCCGAGCGGTCAAAAGTGATGGCCACTTCCGACCATCGCAGATCGAGGGACTTCGGGTTGAGCGCGTTGACCTCCGGTCGTTAGCTTTTGTTTCCTCTTGGATTCATAAGCTAGCGGGCCTCCGAAGATGTGGTTGAGCTCCCCCACTGGGTCTTGAAAAGGTTCGGCATTTTCAGCCGCATTGTTCTTTTTGGCGCCGGACGGGCCAGCCTCGTCAGTCGGCTTCTTGTTGAGCTGCGCCGCGTACTGTTCAGCGAACTGCTTGTAGATAAAGCAGTCCTTCGCCGCGTGCTTATGATTCGGATGGTGGGTGCACCGGGCGTTCATGATGGCGTCGTAGGCGGCGACTCGGGGCGGCGTTGAGTATTGGAGGTCGCAGCCACTAGGTCTTCGGATCGGCGCTTGCGATCTTTCTGGCCTTGGTTGCCGTTGTTGCCGCCATCCTTCTTAGGATTTCGGCTTCCTCCTGCTTGCTTGTCCTCTCTTCTGTCGGGCCGGTCTTGACGGGCGGCTTTAATGGCGTCGTTTGATTTGGCGTATGAGTTCGCCGTCTCAAACATCTGCTTCACCGTCTTCGGTGGCTTGCGTCCGAACTTGCCGATAAGCAGCTCATCACGGACTCCCTTCTGGAAGGCGGCGATGATGATGTCATCGGTGATGTTCGGGATCTTGTTGCGCTTCTCGGAGAAGCGACGAATGTAATCCTTCAGAGGCTCGTCCGGCTTCTGGATGACGTTGTAAAGGTCGAAGTGCGTGCCGGGCCTCTCGAAGGTGCCTTGGAAGTTGGCGATGAAGTGGTCCCTCAGCTCGCTCCACGAGCCGATTGAGCCTCTTGGCAGGCTGGTGAGCCAATTTCTGGCCGAGTTTGCGAGGGCCACGGGCAGGTAGTTGGCCATGGCTTTGTTGTCGCCACCTGCAGCTCGGATGGCAAGAGTATATACAGTTAACCAAGATTCAGGGTCGGTCTTGCCATCGTACCTTTCAATCCCTGTAGGCTTAAAGCCACTCGGCCAATGCACTCGGCGAAGCTCCCGAGTGAAGGCCGGTACTCCATCGTCGCCGCTATCGGGTGATCCCCTCCGATCTTCCCGAGTGCGACGGTCGCGCTCTTGATAGCGGCGGTCGAGGACTTCCCGCAGATCACTCGGTGGGGTCTTCTGCTGGCTGGTTGGGTAGCTGGAACTGTTGCGGCGGACTCGGTGGTGGACGGGTGGACGTCCATGTCGTTTGTGGCGGGAGTCGACCGTCTGCTCTTGGTGCCTCGGCGTGGATTCGCGAGGTGGGCCTCTTGGCCTAGTTGTCGACCGAGCCGGCTCGGGCCTCCTGTAGTCTCCTGACTTTAGAGGTGGGAGCCGGCTCTTGTCTGGCGTTTCGGCCACGGATTCAGTCAGCCTTCGCGTCGAAGTGGTGGGAGGGCCATTAGCCGTGGCAGCGACGATGGTCTTGATCTTATCAAGTATAGGAGTCACGTTGGCCGGGGCCGTCTCCATGACGGTGTCCAAGAGCGTGAGTGCGGCGACGCGTTCCGCTGCGGCGTCGGAAGACGTTGGTGTTGCGAACCCGTGTTTGGAGGATGGCCTCCGGGCGTATCGTCCGGCCGCACGCAGATCCCGCTTCCTTTTGTCGGCCTCGTCTTTGCGTTGTTTGTCCTCCTCGGCTGTCTTGCGCTCAAGCTCCACTCTAGCTCGCTCCTCTTCGGCAAGCCTTCGGCCATGGCTGAGTCGGACTCATTCGGCTCGGCCATGAGGACGTCAAGCACTTCGGCTCGCAGTCCATATGGCGCTTGGAGTTGTCGGCTTCGTCGGAAGGGATGCCGTAGAGATTGTCGAAGCCGGCGGAGCTGAGGTATCCGTTGAGCTCGAAGATGGGCAGGAGCCAAAGGACGGGAGGATGACAGCGACCTCCCTTGATCCCTGGAAAATCCGGATCTGGATCGCTCCGTCCGAGTCGGAGCTTGGGGATCGGCTCCTCCGAGTGGATCGCCGCCAACTCGGGAGAGCGAGTTGATGTAGATCTTGGCGACGTTTGGTAACCCAAACGGCACCGAGAGGTCTTGGCGAGTAGATTGCTTCCGTCGGGAGGCGAGAAGATTGGCGCAGATCTCGGCGGCATCCGGTAATCCGAATGGCGCCGAGTGAAGTCCGTCGTCGGAGAAGGTGGATCGCATCTTGGTCTTCAAGATGTTGTCGAAGATCTCGGCCTGTTGGGGAGCCCGAACGGCGCCGAGTAGATCTTTCCCTTCGACTGGTTCGAGTCCGAGTCGAAGGAGGAGTCGTCGGAGAAGCTGGCGGCAAAGTCGCCGAGTCTTGAAGGAGATCCCATCACGCTTGTCGGCGAGATTGTTGAAGAAGTCTCGGCGCGCGGCCCCTACCTGGCGCGCCAACTGTCGAAACTTGGTTTCGGCAATATATTTTTTTGGGGTCGCAGTCGAGATCGCCAAGCACGATGGGTTAGAAGAAGAAGAAGATTTAGACAGGTTCAGGCCCTCTCGTGAGGTAATACCCTACTCCTGTTTCGGTGGATTCGATCCGCCGAGTGTCTTTATTGATCTCATGATCTAAAGCTCTCGCTTATGAAGTTGTATCTCAGATCTAGTGTTGGATATCTGATCTCCTATCGGAATATCCCTCAAGGGACGCCCCTTACCCCCCTTATATAGTCTTGGGAGGAAGGGTTTACAAGTCGGAAACCCTATCTTACTCTAAGACGGTTTCCTCAATCTTACCAAACCGTGACTATAGGCCGATTGCCTTATCTCTATCGGCAACCGTAACACCTAAGTCAAGTTCGGCTTACAGATATAGCAGGCGCAATCTATCCCTACCTCCAGTCGGATAAGCTTGCCAAGTAGATAAGCGAAATATTTTTTTGGAGAAAGCCCTTTATCATATTCCCAGGACGAACAACGTCTCCTATCGTTTCACCGCCGTCGCCTCCACGTGGACCGTCTCCTCAGCCTCCTTCGCCTCCTCCGCTTCCTCCGCCTCCTGCGTCACCTCCACAAGCACCGACTCCTAAACAGTCGTCTCCAACTCCACCGCTTTCTCAGCCTCCTCCGTCGCCACAACGAGCACCGACTGCTAAACGGGCAGCATCTCATCCTCCTCCGCCTCCGTCGGATCCTAAGGACGCGCGGTCAATATCAAGCAATCTCCCAAGAAGAAAGCTTCAAAGAATTGAGAAGACTCTGCCACCCGCACAGAAGCTCGCATATGAGAAGACTGATGAGGAGCTACGCGAGGCCGTCGAAGCTGAAGTCAAGGCCCGCTTTAGAAAGAAGTCTCCTAAAAAGCCTCCTGAAATCCCCCAGGAGACCAAGAACTTCTTCAAGAAGACGTACTAACACCACAGCTGAACTGCAACCTCAACCGCAGTCCGACTACGATAGGACAATTTGGAAGGCTGCTGGCAAGGCGAAGAGAACAGACAAAGATGTACCTCAGCTCGGCATGCATCCTCAGAAACCTCTGGAGTTCAGCACAGTTCCAAATGTTAGAAAAGAGTTAAGACAATTTATGGAATCTGCTGGAATTTCAATGGATCAATTAACACGGCCATGCTCTCCTGGCGAAGGCTCCGCTGAAATACAAGTTCAAACTTAGAAAGCCTCTTGTAAAGCCGAATCAAGTGAAAAAGCTACCTACACAGATGTACCGCTTCCACAAGTGGTACATGCAAGAATCCAGAAAGGGTGGAAAGATGGTAACGGGCAGATATTCACTGCACTATTTCTTCAATGGAGGTGACCACTTCTATATCCGATTCGAAGACATATTCAACCTGTACTAGCTTGATGCCCTCGACGTCTCACTTCTAGCCACGCGGGTTCTGTAAGTATCGTTCTGTTATTTCGTTTCTTACCTCCTTGTATTTAGCTAACTAAAATTCTTTTTAACCGTTGTAGAATGGCGATCCAATACTGCAACAAGCACGACTGTACCAAACATGGATTCATGGATCCACGCAAAATCAACGGCGTATTGGTTGATCAATTTCCTAATCCAACAGTGGACAACATATATAATGCGCTGGTGCAGAACCACTTCCGGTCGTTTATCCTTCTGTCCTACAACACTACGTAAGTTTTTTCTTCCTTCCATACCAACTTCAATCCTGTGCATACATAAAGTTTTATATGTGTCATCTAAACCAATTTGCAGATTCCACTGGGTTCTGTTAGTAATTGACATGGATCACTCGCGGATCCATGTCTTTGACTCAATGGATAAACCAGAGTCTACGTACTCAAAGATATTTGAACTGTTTAACAGGTAATGCCATCTTACTTGCTATTGCATATATGCGGTTCTCGGATAATTACTAGCTAACTTTCAACTGCATGTAGGGCATGGGAATGACTTTGGGTGAATGTTCGCGGAAATTGGAAAGATAAGCTCTCTGTGAGGATGAATTTTCCAGTGAGTAACATGCTCCAAAGTTGTATTGAATCATTACTTTGTTCTAAAATATAAAATATATATTAAATCTGTCGTCGTTTCTCCTTTAGTGTACAAAACAGTCGCAAGGCACCAACTTATGCGGATACTACGTCTGCGACTACATTCACCGCTTTGTGACCGATGTCACAACTATCGACGATATAAATGTATGTATAACAACCATTCATACATTACGTCTCGATTTCTTATTCACTTCATATATTTATTTCTCGTTTATTCGAATTAATGACAACTTATGTAAGTAAGAGACAACCTTTCCCACGAGACTTTCATACAAGCTGCATAGGAAGAATTGATGGGATTTATAAACGAGCAGATCATTGATCCCGCGGAGGAGTTCTACATAAGTTTTAGTAACTTTAGCACTCAATCCACAAAGTAGATTAGAGACAATTTTTTGTAAGCTATGAAACATATATGGATATTGTATGTGTGTATATATTTTGATAATATATATATATATGCATGTTGCATATATATGTATAAATATATATGTGTAAAATATGTATGCACAATATAATATATACAAGTGTAATATATAGGCATCAAGCTAGCAGCTATAGCAGGAGAAATTAAAAAAATAAAAAAACCTTTAGTCCCGGTTAGTAACACCAACCGGGACTAAAGATGGCGGAGCCAGCCACGTGGCGTTGCCATCTTCAGTCCCGGTTGGTGTTATCAACCGGGACTAAAGATGAACTCTCTAGTCCCGGTTATTTAACCGAGACTAAAGATGACGATCTTTAGTTTTGGATTCGTAGTCTCGGTTTGACAACCGGGATTACAGGGGTTACCAAACGGGATTAGTGTGAGTTTCTTCAGCAATGGTAGTAAATTAGGTTTTGAATTTGTTGAACGTAAATCGAGTGGCTTGGTGCCGAAGAGTTTGTGTAATAGGATAGCAGACTCCCTAGCTGCCTTTGGCGCTACATCGTGTGAGCTAAATCTGTTTGTCGTGTGAGCTACATCGTGAGCTTGTTAATGGAATTCTGAATTCACTCTCTCTAAAAAAAATCAGGCTAGAGTAAGCTGAGCCCTACGGGTTAACAACATGAACAATGGTTCAGAGGGCAGCTGTCTATGTAATATTGTACATATTTTCATGTTATATCTATATAAACATGCAGACGACGCATGCAACAAGTTATCTATATTATAATTATAATGATTTTCAGTTCTATGGAGAGAATTAAATTGTCCGTTAGATTGTCTGGTAATTAACACACATTTTTTCTCTCTCTCCACTCACTCGCCTCCACATCATAAAAAATTTTACGTGGCATTCTCTCCTATATGGTGATGCAATACCACTGTTCATACAAGCTTTGGCATCAGTACTGTTTTTCATAGCACGTCAAACTCCTCATAATCCATATCCACATTTTATTTTTGCTGGATATATTGCTGTTGCATCCATAATTAAAAGAATGTTAACATGACTAATTAAATTCATTTCCAGGTGAATATAATCCGTACCCTTGAACCGTCCAAATGCAAGCATCCACACCAATTTTACGTACCCTAGCTTGATGATCTGAAACTGGCGAAGCATATCTTAGGGCGCCCCAAACTGATCATGCATGCACACGCTGAATGAAGCTATGAATCATGTGTGGCACACAAGAATCATTAACAGAGGGGGAGAAAATGTAGTATCCACCTGTGCTATATCATATTCACAAATAAAGAAGCAACAGATACACTTAACTATCACTCAATTAAATTGATCAAATAGCGCTCCGAAGTTAAAAAAAAAGTTAAATCAGTACAGGAAAGCAATCGATTAATTAATAGTTCTGCTGATCACACGAACAATATATACCTACAAATCAACAATAAACCAGAAGATACATTGAGAAAAGTTCAATTAATTTGTGGCCGTACACAAACAGAACTCTAATTAATTAAACTTACTTGGCTATGAATATCATTTTCCTCTAATAGTTATATATTCATCACAATTATTCAGTAATTAATAATAATAAACAATGAACAACAATAATAATAAATTCATCGGTATAAGCAGCTTCTATAGGGTGGCGTCCAGTAATCCGGGCCGTTGTTATCTCTGTACACTTGAGGGGTGCAGGAGACAGGCACCAAGCACAACCCTCTACTTCTCAAGTCAACCTCTGCATCTGCCTTCTCCTTCCTATCCAACCCTCCCCATGCATTGTAATCCTGAAAAATATATATAAACCACTTCATCAACAAGGTATTGGATGATGATCTAAATAATTATATGGCTTAGTTGTGTTATCCTTTGAGCAATATAATGGAGGCACTCTTCTTAATTGGGGTATGGAATGGTGACTATAGCTTAGTCTCTAATTGGGCCTTTTGATCGGTGTAAGAATAGATTATGCATGCATGCATGGCTCTGATGTACAATTTGAATGCACAAATTGTATTTTTTTAAGATGGAGGAAGCATATATATGTATAACTTGACCCTTAGTGTGATCAAAATCCTAGCTAGCTACAAAGTTTGATGGCACATATACGACGAGGACATATACATGTATTTAAATTAAAATTATATGTTGTGTGGAGGAGTGCACAATTAATTAAAAAGGTTTGTAGCTTTACCTTGCTACTACTCGACTTCATGTATGGGTCACTCAACAACTGCAGCAATTAAGCATGAAATGAGGAGTCAAATTAAATTGTATATAGTTGGTCGCACAAACTGATTCTGAGAAAGTTTTCCATGTTGCATATAATGAATAACTAACTGATAGGGCCGAACTGCAAAAAGGGTGTGTGCATGTAACGGGGCCATGACAAAGAATTCCATTACACAAAAGCAGCAGCACTAGTAACACTCATGTTGTGCAAAATACGAACAAAAGGAAGGCTATCCTGGGCCCTATAAGAAGGGTATGAGCTGAGCTAGAATTTGCAGGTTCAACACGTATCTCCCAATAATTGGTGGTGCCGCATCATTCATCTTAATCTAAGATGTGGCTTTTCCAATGGAAATATCAAATGTATATCGGGCCTTTCTTAAAACATCCTTTTTGACAAAGCAATAATTGCATTCATTGTATTACACAAGTCATAAAAAGGTTGTGTAAAGCTCTCCATTACCAAATTTAAATGTAAGCAATGACACAAAGCTAGCCCATGCTTTCTTTCTTCTCATATTGAGGAGTACGCACAAAAAGGGAAACTCATGTTATTGATCGAATCCATATTCTTTATAGTTACAGTATTTTTTATAGCTAGAAGTTTCTAAAAATAAAAATAAGAAGTATTTTCTTGTATATTTGACTTTTGGCCTTTGAGTCTTAAAGTTGATTTTTCACCGGCCCTAAAATGATACCAATTATTTTCACCATAGACTTTAAAACCCAAACAAATAACACCCTATGTAGACCTTGCTTCTTTCTTTTTTGTTCTTCTTCTTTTTTTGACATGATATGATAGTTTTCTATATATGTTTTCTTGACGTGGAGGTCACCTAGTTAGGTTTACATCAACACAACTTATCTAATAGGAGTTCATGTTAGCAAAAACTACCGTCATATCAATCAAAACCACCATGAAACAAGTTTTGAGGTGTTATTTGCCTGGTATTGAAAATTAATGGTGAGCAATAATTGCCTTTTATGTTTAGGGGATAATTCAACTCCAAGAGGGGTCGTTTGAGAGCGAAAAGTTGACTTTACCCTTTTCTTTTGACAATTATGAGTTCTAAATATTCACAATTATGTTTAATGACTGACCTAAAAAGTGACCACATGCATAATATTGCATTTGAGATGAAATAACAATAGAAAATTTTTCTGCAATACCTGCACTTGTTCATGCAACCACTTAATGTAATTTATTGCCTCGTATAGCACCGATGCTGTGTCAGTCTGAAACAGATCATAAAGAGCAAACTTCACTCTAAAGAGCAAGAAGTCGATTTCACAAACATAAATATAAATGTTAGGTCCCCTAAAAATAATATAAATGTCAGGGTCCTCAGATGGGATCCATATTTGAGGTAACAACTTATGCATAATCTGTAAGTTCAAAACACATAAAAAAGAGAAAAGAATTTGTAATGAATTAATATAATTTTTCTTTCTTTGTATGTCAACATATCATTACATATTGAGGGTGTAATTTTCCCCGTCAAACTTACTGCATCAGTCTAGGAATAATTAGTATAAATTTGTAAAAAAAATTCTGCATCATTTTTCACCACAATTTATACATAAAAATTACTATAAAAACAAAGAATACCAGAAAATCTTTTAATCACTTGAGCGAATTAACGTCCAATCATTTATTACATGTCAACATCATAAAAAAATCTCAAAAAATTAAAAAGATATATTAACATATAATATATCGTTCCACAAATATCCAAATTTGACTTTAACAAGTTATAACAAAATAACAAATTAATCTTTAACTAGTATATGTATGTACATTCAATTTTATTATACACAAGTAGAATTTATTTTTGTATATTTGTGGATTGATATATTACATATTAATCTATCTTATTAATTATTTTTATTTTTTATAACTTTTTCATAACTATAGTTAACATGGAATAAATGAGTGAATGTTCACTCGGCTAATTAATTAGAATCCCTGCTCCGAAGCATACACATTCGAAATCTAACTTTACCTTTCCAAATGGTGAGACTATCTGTTGCAGTGCAGTGATCTTGTCCCCTAACTTTACTTTTGGTACCTGCGACTGTTAAACCAAGCAGCATCAGCAATCCTAAAAGAAAGATAAAAGCTATATAAACAGCATCTTATGTAGAGAATATATCTTATGCACACGAGCTTTCCATGCATATTTAGTGCACATTAACTAACAAATATCATGAAAAATTCTAAAAAGCAAATGTCATGAAAAATTCTAAAAAAAATTGGATATGTACTCCTAATAGTATACACATATATGCAAAGATTCACATTCAAATTCATTATATTTTAGCCTAAAAATATTTAAAAAAATCTGAGTTTTAAGAGTAAAAATTTGTTAGAATTTTATTTTTTTGTTATGGCTAAAATATAATGAATTTGAAGATAAGATTTCATATATAGATATAATATACATGTTTAATTTTTTATAGAATTTTTTGTGATATTTGTTAGTTGGTGTGAAAGTGTGCACAGAAAGCATGTTTGCATAGGATATGTTTCCCAGTTATGTAGTACTTGCACTGCTATACGTAGAGATTATTGCTTACACATGTATATTTACAATTCGGGCTAATTTTTCAGTAAGGATGTATATGATGTATAATGCATGAGTGTCATTGCGAGGAGATTTGACAAATTAATTATTTCTAGTAATTAAGCTGTTCATCTCTTGGTTGGGCATATATTATACAAATAAAGACCTATATAGCATCATGCATGGTATGGGATTTTTCCAGATTTATATGGGAATTGAACTTATACATGCAAATTTCATTTCCTGACGATTCCTTAATGTACAAATGTCTTTATTTTTTAAAGAAAAAAGTAGAATAAAATCCTTACTTGACAGTACTATTAGATGATGGATAATTGATCTATTTTAAACATGTCATAATTGTTTTAGGTAAAAAAAATAATTTTTAGAGCTCACTTTGTTAATCACGGCACATTTGTTAAACTGATCATCTGAAACGGTGTATATACGAGCTGACTGGTCAATCAATCGACTGGCAATATTTGCTCATGCACATGAAGGGACGATCCATGCACCATGTGCATCAAAGCTAGCGATAGAATTTCTAAATATATGAACATAAATTTTAAGCATTAATTAATTTTATTAGTAGAAATATATATATATATATATATGTAAATATCATTTATTTATAGGTGTGACTTGTTTTATTATTAAATATATTTTTAGAGATTTCTTATGTATTCACATATTTATAATATTTTTTAAAAAAATGAATGATTCAATATTATGTTTAGAACAACATTATACATTTTAAACGGAAGGGTATATGGAACTATGGATGCATGAATGCATGATGAATTTATTGCATGCAGAGATGGGACGGGGCGTACTTTGAGGGAAGAGGTGGGCGAGGTGGCCTCGTGCTTGGACTTCTTCGTGCTCCCCTCCGACACTGCCGCCTCCTCCGATCTCTTCTTCTTCCCCTCCTTCCCGCCGCCGCCGCTGCTCGTCTTCGCCTGCATGCATGCGACGGTTCGTCATCGGTTCGTGCTAGCTCACCATCAGTGCATTCGTTCACCGGCGACGAGCAGGATTATTATTATGTAGTACTATGTTACGTACTGGTGACGAGATCTCCTGCTGCCCTTGCTGCTTCTTGTAGTCCGATGACGACGTCCTCGCCGGCGCGGACGACGGCGGCGCCGGCGGCTGCGCCGGCTTGTCCAGCGCGCCTCCGCCGAACGATATCAGGTCTGACAGGCTCCTCGCCGCGCCGGCATTATTATTGCTCCCCCACGGCACGTCCATGGTGGTGGCTGTTGCGCCGCCGCCGTACATCCGGCTGCTCAGCCCTAGAATGGAGCTGTACGACGACCCGGCGGTTAGCCCCGTCGGCCTCAGGAAGTCCTGGCCGCCGCCGGTGCTGTTGTTGCTCCCGGCCGCCTCCTGCAGCATCGCGCCGTGGCCGCCGCCGCTCATCTCGTGCTTCATGACGTTCCCGCCGGAGTCGAGGAAGCTGCCGGACTGCTTCACGTTGCCGCCGCCGTGGGCCGCCATGGCCGCGGCCACCGCTGGGTTATCGCATGCAGCGGCGGCGGCGCCACCGACGTGGTGGGCGTGGTTGGGCGGCGCGATGGACCAATTGCTAACCAGGTCAGAGAGGTTGGCCGTGAGCCGCTCCGGCACGCCCGCACCGGTGGCGGCGTGCTGGTGGTGGTGGTGCGCCAGCGTGCCACCGTAGCCAGCGGCGGAGCTCAGGTGCTTCTCCAGCGCGGCGGCCGTGAACTGGTGCTCCGACCAGCCTCCTCCTCCGCCGCCGCCGCCTCCGCCGCCATACTCCATCTTCTTGAGGTAGTCGCACGCCGGCGGCTCGGCGAACAGCTCCGGCGCGAGCGTCCTCGAGTTGAGCAGCTCGAGGAAGTTCTCGCTGTCGTCGTGGGCGTCGTGCACCGCCGGCATGCTCCTCCCCACCTCGCCGCCGGCGCCCCTGGCCAAGAGGACAGATGAGCTATGAGCACAAAGTGAAGAAGCCATCGAGAGTTGCGGATATAATTAATTGCATATTAGTATTATGCTTGCTAATGATAATCCATTGCATCATTAGGCAATCGATTAAAGTAGTACATGTGGAGAATGTGAAGAGAGATCATCTTTGGAATTGGGATTAAAGTACTTGCAAGTTATATGGATACATGGATGCTGTTGATATGGTTCCACTTTTTTGGGATCCGTACCAAACAAATCTTAGTAATTAGTAGTTGCTTGCTTCTGCACTTAATTATTTAACTCTATTCACTCTACTAGTTTGGCATTGCTACCTAGGTTTGTTCTACCAAACTAAAGCCTAGCTAGCTAGGCATGAATTTAACCATGCAAGCATGTATATATATTACACCATGGAATTTGCTTTGTTTACTTCTTTAATGGGGAAATAATCGATCTTATCCCAAGCAAGCAATCTCACTTATGCCAATTCCAATTCCAAGAACCTATCTATCTATCTAGCTAGCTAGCTAGGTAGCAAAAATCTATCAGAGAAAGAGAGAGAGAGAGAGAGAGAGAGAATTAAAGAACCTTATAGCCAAAGAATCATAATAGATGCCTAGACACACATGTAAGCCTCCCCTATATCACACTATTTTGAAAAGCTCCTTTCTTTGGCTGGGCTTTGCTTTGCTTTAGCTCCTCTCTCCCTCTTGTGCCTTCATCTTTCCCCTTGCCACTAGCACTCTCTCTCTATCTCTCTAGTACTAGAAGCTAGCTATATATCTTGCTTGGTTGGCTATATTATATATTCATTTCATATATACTTGCACATATTCTTGTTCCATTTTTAATTCGTTTTTATCAGCCTATCTAGCTGAGAATTAAGCAGGGTTATTAGGGATTGATGTCACTAGCTAGCTAGCTTAGCTAGAGAGATGCATGCACAAATTTATTCTTTAAATTAATTAGAATCTAGGCAAAGTGAGGGCGCTTTGGACGCATTGGGACAAAGGGTAGTGGACGCATGGCTTCTTTTCACGCCCTCTGCGAATATGCAAATTTATATACTTATATATAATTAATTTGTTGTACTAGCGTATATGATATATATGCAAATAAATATATACACACACATGTATATATACGTGTACTCAACTCACATGAGTACTTGGTTCCAGATGAGGTGGCTCTCGGCGGCTGCGGCGGCGGCGGCGGCCTCGCCGGAGGAGTCCATGCTGAGGCCGGAGTGGTTGGTGGAGGTGTTGGTGAAGGAGGTGATGGTGGCGTTGGATGCCGACAGGTCGTCCTCGGCGCCGGGGGAGGACGTCCGGTGTTGGTGGTGGTGGTGCGCCGCCATCGTCGGTGGCCACCGTGGCGCCGCTGATGGCGGTGGCGGCGGCCAGCTTGGCGCTGCCGCCGCCGCGGCGCCGTATGAGTGGTGACTGTGCTGGTGCTGGTGCATGTCGCGCCACCACGAGGCCGCGGAGGAGGAGGACGAGGAAGGGGGCGGCGGCGCCGGCGGCGAGCTAGCGACGGATGCCTCGGAGCCCTCCTGCGCCATGCACTGCATGCGCGTGGTGGTGGTGGTGGTGGCCGGCCGGAGGAGGAGGAGAATTGGAGGAGAGAGAGATGAGGGGCAAGTAGAAGAGAGTGATAGGAGTTTGTGGGTGTCTGGGTCTGAGGGCCTTTTTAAAGGAGGGGATGGATGGGTACGTGAGGGTGATGTCACCAAATGGTTTTACTGTGGAATTTGTCCTTGTCTGTCCTCATCTTTTAATTAATTCATCTATAGACATCTCAATCTTTAACTAGTTTTCATCTACAGGTTGGTACTTGCTGCTGGGGTTATGTAATTAATCAGCAATAATATGCGTATGCTTGGTGAGTAAGTATATGTACTGTGCGAGAATGTGACTGCAGTGGTACTATTGCTACTTAATTACTGCCTCTTTGTTGATATCTATGGTGTGTTGGTACGACTTCAGTCGTCTGTTTATCGTAAGTCCTGTCACATTGGAGGCTGTTACGTGACCAGCCAGAAGGCTAGGCATATGCATGGCCGGAATTAATCCTACTAGATTAAAATCAAATACTAGTGGTCCTCACGGGGTATCTCCTCCATACGCTCTATCGTAAGGGTGAAAAGGGTGAAAACGATACCGAAATTTCCTGACCATATCGTATACGCAAAACTAATATAATAATGACATATTTTTACTTACTATTATGATTTTTAAAATTTAGTTTTTCTAATTTCTATCAGCGTAAATTGAATTGACACTCACTACTAAGAAATGACCTTTAATATCCTTTTAGTTCCGGTTGTATAACCAGTACACGTAATTCGAAACTAAAACTCGATATTTTTAGTCCGAGTTCAAATGACCGGTACTAAAAATAATACAATCTTTAATACCGCTTGGTGTAAACAACATGTACTAAAGTGTTTTTAAATAACATTTTATTGTTTTTTATAATATTTTTTACAGCGCTTGGTTTTTACAAGCGAAATTAATATGGGAAATAAAATTTTCTTTGAAAATCATGGCTAGAAATATTTTTAGTATTCTTCGTGTCCTAAGTACTCTCGAAATTACTCATGAATTTTCAAAGCTCAAGAAGTAATTTTAATAATACAAAGTTTATTTAATAAATTAAATAAATTGAAAAAACAATTTAAAATCCCTTAATGGCCCTTGGGCCATTTTCGCCGAAGTCCGTTTTTCTTCGCTCCGCCCGGCCCGCCCTCTCCCGTGAAGTCCAGTTTACCTTCCTCCAGAGATAGGTGGGACTAACAACCCCACCTATCATCCCTTTCCTCTGGCCAGGAGAACCGGCCGCCACTCCGCCCACATCACCGCTGCTCTAGCATCCCGTGCTCTCGCCCTCGTCTCGAACCGCGCGGGCCTGGATGCTACCAATCTCCTTCACCATTTTACCCACTTTCCCCGCAGAAATCACGTCAATATCGAGCTCCACTTCGCCCACGATGCCGTATCCACTTTGCCGCCGGTTGCCGTCATTCATGGCCTCGAGCATGCCTCTTGAGGCTATAAAAATCATGCCGAGCACTCCTCATCTATTTTCCCCAATTGTCCGAGCTCGCTGCGCCCTCTCTTGTGCTTCCTGCGTCACTTCGCTCGCCGGTGTGCTCTGACCGAGCATTGATGACGCCCTAGCCACCGTCGCTCATGCCGCTTGCACCGTTGGCACCATCGCGCCGAGAGCCACCACGTCCACTACTACATTTTTTCTCACCACCCCGAAACCACGACTTCACCGCAAACTGGACCCGCTGTCCTGCCATTGCCGACCTCCAACCGGCAACTACCTTCGCCCTAGCCACCGCAATGCCTGGCCGCCACCATCGCCCGATTCACCGCTCCACGCCACACCCCGGCCGCCGCTATGCTCCCCAACCAACCACCGCAAGCCCGAAACTACTGTCGCTCCCTCCGTCTCTAGCCGCTCGCCGTCGACGCTTAAGGCCACGTTGGGCTACTTCGCCCCCTCCGCTGGCTCTGTAGTGTCAAGCGCCACCTCGGTCGCCACTCATTCTTTGCCCACCGCCACTGAAACCATCCTTCCCTTGCTCCCTGGTGAGTTCCGCCGTGAGTCCCACCTCCGGCCAGCAATCCCCGTCACCTCGTGCCACCTCTCCTTCCCCTAACCACCCCTCCTCATACTCCAAGTCCAAGAAGAGGTCGTCTGTCCGTTCACCGGCGCCTCCCATCATCAAAACTCCGTGGCCACCGTCGCCTCGCACCAGCCTACGCCACCTCCCCTCGCCGTCGAGCTCAACATGCCGTCCTTCATCGACGCACCCCGGTGAGCACCCCTTTCCGCTCCCCTAATTCCTCTGCCCTCTCCCGCGCTTCCTCTTATGCCGCCCTGCCCCGCTCGTCATCGGTGGTCATCGGGTCTAGGCACCACCGCGGCACCGTCTTTCCCCCGGCCCGGCCGGTGAGCCAGCCCCCTTTGCCTGTAGTCGCCCGATCTCCTTCAGGGAGATCTGGGCCATCCACGTGGCACCCACCATGGCTGCTAGCGGTCTTGCCGCGTCGGCGCCATGTCATTGTGCCCATTTCCCGTGGTTGCCGCGTCAGTGCCATGTGGTGGACGTGCGTCCTGGCCACGCGTGGACCCGGTCCACCATTCACCATTCCTCCTTGAGTCACCGACTGGTGGGGCCACTTGTCGGTGCCACCTCTCCCCTCGGCTGATGTCATAAATCAAAATAATTGCACAATAAATTGAGTTAATTCCAGAAATTGATTTAAATGGCTCAAAACTTCTAAAATTCATAACTAATTCATACGAACTCCAAATTGAGCCATTCAACTTGAAAAAATTCATATAAAATTTATCTCCACATTTTTATTTACTTTTTATGTACTTTTTATTTGGATTTTATTAGAGTTTTTCCTCATTTTGCGTGCCAGCGTGTAGATTCCGTCGTGTCGAAAGTTTGCACTTGTGAGGAGAAGTCTTCAGAAGATTAACTGAAGAAGCAAGGCAAGTCACACATTCCATCTTTAAGCATGTTGAACCTATGTTACGAAATATTTTACCGTTTGCAAATAAATTACATGTTTTGCTAATTACATGGGAATAGTGTTTACCTATCTGCTTGCTTGTGCCATGTTTACTCGATATCCATCCTTTGTCAAACTTGGGTGATAATTTGACTAGCTTGTTTCGCTTATGTTGACCTTGCTAAAAGTATGATGTGCTTAGCCATGCTTAATTACCACTAGCTCACTTAATGGGATAATCACATTATTCACATTTAGCATCCTGATAAGGTGCGAGCTCGAGACACTTGGCCATGTCCTATTGATTATAATTTTTCCACTACATTATGGCTTAATGGCGGGCTGTGTATGCATGGTTTTGCTTATCGCACCCATGGCAATGAAGGACCGGTTCACACGAAACCCTAGAATACTTATCATGCTTTCCACAAACAAGAATGGGCAACTGCTGTACTTGTAGTATAACTCTTTCATTTCTGACTTTCCCAGGCAAGGGTAGGTGTGATGGACTTCAGATGGACCGTGCGACGGTCTACGCGACTGCTGGATTCACCATGACACAAGGAGGGGGTCGCCCACCCTGGTTTTAGGGATGGGAGTGAAACTTGCAGTGCGGTGCGCTTGGTTAGGGAACGTTATGTGAAGGGTCTTGTCACAGTCACTCGTATGGTAACGTGTCTGGCCAGACATGGTGACATATGCTGGATTGTGCCTTGTGGGTATAGTTGTACACCTTTGGCCTAAGTAAAACTATTCGAATAGCCATCCCCACAGTTATGGCCGATCGACCAATTTCAACGTGATTACTCCCACACTATTAATTAACTTGACTTAATAAACTGGTTTAGTTCAGTTGGTTTGGTTGGGTTTGTTCAACGTGGTTTAGCATTGTTCAATGGAGATTTAATCTTGCCTTAATTAATCAACCATTTTACTATTTTAAACTATAAATGTTTACAACCGCCATTATGCAAATAGCAACAAACCTCTCTTTGCCTTCTCCTGCACGTCTTCATCATTAGGGTGGCTTGTTGAGTACGGTGGTTGTACTCAGCCTTGCTATTATTTTCCTTTTTCTGAAGTCTTGTGCTTTTGAGCTGAAGATGAAGTTAGAGGACCAAGGCTTATACCCTAGTTGAGTTTTGCCTATGGAGTGGAGATGAAGCCGTTAAGATTGCTTTTTCTGCTACTGCTGCTTTTTTGGTGTGAGGACTAAGTGTCTCTTTTGTAAGTATTTACACTTTATTTACGTTTGGATCTATATATTGATTTGTCGTTTTGTCTACCCTAGCTTGATTCCTGGACAGGGATTTATGTATAAAATAGTTTGGAAATTTGGCTAAATTTTTAGGTGTGACATAGCGCTTGCGCCATAATATGATGCAGTGGTATGTCTGCCCTAGTGTCCTCTCCTCGTCTCCTCCGTGGAAGTCTAGCTCGAGACCCTCAAAGCCTTTGCAGACATGCTCTACCTCGACCTTTCAGTAGTCAGGTGGAATCGGCATGCAATATATGTCTGGCCTTGCTCCACTTGTATGGCCATGCCATGCGCCTCCTTCGCGAGAAACAAATTTAATTAGTACATATGCACGACATGTCACAACCTTAAAACAAGATGTGCAAACTACGAGCATACCTTGATAGATAGGTTCTTGAAGGGAATATGCAACTCACACGGTGTTCGCTGAGTGATTTCATCCACGGGGTAGCATGGTTCGTCATCTAGTGGTGGCGCAACAGTTTCATTGCTCTGATCGGCTACTGGTTCTATAGAAGTACAACTGCTTTGTTTAATACCGGTTGGGCTAACCAGGATGTTCGCTGTGGAGCTTGCTTGTAACCGGGCCTCGCGCTATGACACTCTTTAGATTGTTCTGTAATATTCCAGTGATTGCAGCAAGGAATGACATCATAGCTCCTGCAAAAGTAATAACAATCAAAGCCGTAGGTGAGTATTCAAATAAAGGGGAGCACCTTGCTATCATGAAAACGCCAACAGTGACCATAGTAGCTGCATGAATCAAAGAAGATACTAGAGTTGGACCCTCCATTGCATTGCCTGTGGATCTCTCTCTTCAAAACATATCTTTCGGCACCAGTCTTGCCTGCCTTACCTTAACCCTGCTTTCACGTGACGAATCGGTATGTGATCACTTTATGGTATTCTTTAAGCTTTCTTGGTCATCAGACAGAGTGAGAGCTACTCACGTTGCTTTTTCTTTCCCTAGCACACACTTAGTAGATAGTAGGCACATTTTAAGTTCTAGCTCGACCTGCCTTTTCACCTCTACAATCATTCTTTCATTGCTTTCCTGGACCTGCTGCTCCAATATCCCCTAGCTTCCTGCTCGGACTTGCTTCTTCTGCAACTCCTGTATGAGGCGATGTCCTCACGAAACCCGCACTTCCATGGGACCATGCCTTTTTCGCGCGTTTGTCCTGGGTGCTCGAGATTCTATAGTGCCATCATTAGTTCGTCCTTCTCTCTGTTGAGCTTGAGTGTATTGTGGGAAGAGGCCTCTAGGGCATCCACGAGATGGTGTGCTGCCTAATGTATTTCATTGCTGAAAATGAGGGAGCCATCCTCTGCAGTAAGTGTGCCCCCATGAGCATAGTACCAGTGTTTTGAACGTTCGGGCCAGTCTATTGTGGCCGGAACGATCCCCCTTGCTTCCGGAACATCTTTCATCTTCTGCCATTTGGGAATTCCCTTCTTATAATTGCCCGACCCTAGCCGGTGAAAGTATTTTTTCTAGGTGACATTGGCTTTGTTCCACGCCACCTTGTTTGCCCCTTCCTCGGACGACTTGTAGTCGACAAATGCCCTCTAGTGGTCCCTTAGCTTCGTGTACTTATTGAAGTCCGGTGTTAGGCCCTTCTTGACATACTTGTTGAACATATTCTTCTTGAAGGTCTAAATTGTGTGGCCATCTTCTTGAGAGTCCACTCCTTCACTTTAGGTTGTTCTACCTCTGGGATCTTGAGAGTGAAGTTTAGCAGCAGGGTTGTCCACAACATGTCCTTCTTCGCCTGTGGGAGCATGTTTTGATCATCCAGCCTTCTGGACCGCCAATTCTATATGCTGATTGGTACGTGATCCCTCATGATCCAACCGCACTATGACACAAACTTCGTTGCAACAGTGGTAGGGGCAGCTAGTTTGCCATCTTCTTTCACTTTAGTTATAATGTGCCTCCCTTCCAACTTTCTTGCAACACCTCGTTGCCCTCATGCCTTCATCGAACCAACCTCATGTCTCCCATCGTGCTCCTCCTCATGCGCTTCGTTATTGGGTCCCTCCTCAACACCAGTGGCTTCCTCGTTGAGGTACTAGCTACAAACCTCACCCTCGTCGTCCTGGTAGTACTGGCTACTACCCTGTCTAATTTGGTCCAAGAGAAACCTTTCATTTTCTGACTCTCCCATCTTACCTAATATTAAATATTACAGGAAATGTAGACTAGTATGTACTTGTTGATGAGAAATTTCTCTCACGCGCTGGCCTAGGAGATCTGCTTAGCTCCAGTGCAGATCCGTCCTTGGCTACCTGTGATGAACTAGGCGTGCCAATTGGTTTGATCTGCTAACCAATAAGAAATAATAAACAGATACATGCGTTAAGGTTAAAGTTAGATCCTACCAAATCGGCCCAAGGAATCAATTTACATATATTGGCTATCCCGAGGCATATTTAAACTAAGTGACTGGGATAGATCAGCTATGCTGAGACAGTATAAATCACTTAATCTAAATATACATCAAGGCAACAAATATATGTATTTATAACCTAGCCGATGCTGCAGATCTAATGTGTATCGGCTATTACTCCGACGTATCTCATGAAAAGATATCAATCTAACCTAAATGCGTTAAACCTAGATCAATCGGCTATCGGCTGATGCCAACAGACTGATACTGGCTTAAGGCATTTAAGCAGATTGAGATCTTAATATAAGAGGCAGCTTTAATATATCTAATAGTAAATAATGCTAAAAGATTATTAAAACAGGTAAGGCTAGCTGAAACCCCAGCACTGTCTCTACAAGTAGGCATCTAGTCGAATAGTTCTAAATACTTCTAAAGAGACTTAACAGATCACAGATGATGCAGCACTAAGTACAAAAAGATAGTATTAGAGCTATATAGACCGATGCAAACCCCTCAAGACGATAGATACAACATATAACCTAGTCCAACATCTAGATCTAGCTCTATCAGCTGCTGTCTCCCGAGAGAAACGAGCCGACGATGAGATAGATGTAGACATTGTTCTAGATTATATGCCGTATATGATAACTTGCATGGTCTACAGCATCAAACCTAGTGTATCATGACGATGTAAGCACTAGATTCGACAGAATGAATCACTAATGACGAGAATTTCCCTTATTCGGGGTTCGAATCGATGCAGCCCGAAGCCGTATCAAGAACTCGTCTAAAAGAAATTAGGAGGCGATGCACTGAAGTTGTACTGATGTGTTCGATCTCTTTTATAGGGGGTCTCGGGTCCTATTTATACCCAAGTACAACAAAGTTCGTGTAGAATACGGTTTCTATCTAATCTACTATTCAAAATATGACAATATCTCGGGATACAGTCCCATGTCGTATTACAAAAGGAAATATCTAAACAAAACCCTATTTTACAGATACAATTGCCGTTATAGGACTTTATCCATAGATGGCAATATCTTAACGAACATTTGGGAACTGAATCTTCCTTTTATCTTCAAGCTTCTTTATCGGAAACGGTTCCATCTTCTCTAAATCGTAATCGGCTATCGGCTGTCCATGTCCGATTCGACCTTAGCCGACTGGCTTCCCAGTCGATTGAGTCGTAGCCGACATGGCCTCAGCTCCCACGCAGACCACTTTCCCGATCCGATTCTGTTTTAATCTCGGCTTGGACTTAGGGATTTGGTTACCAAATGTGGACCCCCGTTTTTGGAACGGGAATCATTCGTGTTCATAGTACCATATCCCTGGATCGAGTAGTTTGGTACCCACGAATACAGTACTGAATTATCAGGTTCAAAGTGCACGAATAGTCTTACATCAAAAGTATTACAATAATAGGCCCGAAGGCAATATCCAATACATATAGGACCTACCGGTCCGGATACAACCAAAAGCAGAATTTAGATAAGATAGCAGTCGGAAGGCAGCGGCATGTCGATTGCCACAGGCAACGACCGAGGACTAAGACCTAGTAGACGCCTTCTCCTTCTTCGCCCACCTGGCAGTAAGCATAGGGGTCCTCCAGTTCTTCGTTTCCACCATCTGAAGGTTTGTGCGTATAGCAAGGGTGAGTACCCAACGTACTCAGCAAGCCGACACGGAATGATGCACATGACAGGGTCATTCAAAGGATGGCTATGGTTTATTTGCACAAAGCCAATTTTCACAAATCATTTCATAAACCTAACATCTAGCCATGTCAAGTTTTAGTTCCATAGTATATTAAGTCGGCAACAGTTCTGTCTACCATCCATCGTGATTCCAAGGATGGCTTCCCACCTCCGGTTCGTCATGGTTTTCTGGGGAGTCCACCCCTTCTCGCAGTTCGAGAAGTTGAGTCCACCAGCACACAAAATCATTATGCATTCCCACCCATCATTTTAAAATTTATGAGTCTAGCCACGGGAGAAACTTGTCACGTTGCTCATTAACCGCGAGAACGGCTATTCGAATAGATTGATTTACTCACACTGCAGTGGATGTACACTTTACCCGTACTCCGCAACTGCTCATTGAATGAGCTTTCATCCCTTCATATGGGATGGTCACGGCAAAGCCTTTCGATAACTTCGCTTTGGCAGTACCCGCTCCATGAACTTAAATCCTCTTGCACTCTAGCCGTTCTTTCCTAGCAGTGAGAGGAGTTCTGGCGCTCCCGGGGTAAGGAAAAACTTCACAAAATTCTTATTCATTACTCAACACTTAGGCTGCAGCCTTATCTCGATAACCAGAACCACCTCTTCACTCAAGAATCACTATGCAGGGATACTGCCTCTGCTCGGCTATCTACTCCGCTAGGTCTATACCCATTCGAGAAGTACGGTTGTACTGGCTCGTTCCAGGTTATAAGTCTCATAGCTCGGTCATTAATCGACCAGGGACGGTTCTTGCCTTTACCGGAATCCACCCAAATCCATCCATCCGCCCCAGTCTAAAAACATTGATTTTGTACTTTTCATTTTTCCATCAAAACTATTTTCATCATGATCAAGGCTATGTGGCACTCATGTCTCCACATGCCGAATTCCAACTACCTTCCCTAAGATAGTTGCCGAAGCACGAAGCTTCTTTGTAAAATCATGAGTATGCACGAATCTAATATAAGCATGGCTAAGCATTTTACCGAAGATATCCTCCGGTTGTATCACATCGAGGGTTACAAAAGATTATATCTAAGGGTAATCAATTTCAAGGCATTGTATATCAAGCATAGGTATTCATTTGTGTATAGCATGCATGTTTGAAGTTTAAATCAATATCATTTCGCAAAATAGGTTCAACATGTTCAAAGGGAAGTGTTGACTTGCCTTGCTCGCACGCTCGTTGGACGGGGTCTTCACCGTAGTAAGTGCCTGCTTCCTCGGTTGCTATCCGTGCGTGCGAAAAATCAATTGAATTCGATCAGAATTCAATAAAATTACTAAGAGATCAAAAAAACCATAAAAATGACTCCAAATATTTATTCTAAAATTTTAATCGAGTTTAGGCGAGAGTTTTGGGATGAAATCCGATTTAAAAGCGAGTTTGGAATTTTTAGGGTTTTCGCAAAATATCGATCTAATTGATTAAGGTGATAAACTTAAAAGGCGTTGATCAAAAGAATTGGTATTCAAAGGTTTGTAGGTCCAAATACCAAAAGAATATATTTTTAATAGCGGAAAGAAAATAGACAAACTCGAGTAAAAACGATGCGAGAACAAGATCTCCGAAATTCCTATTTTTGAATTCTGAAATTACTCGAGAAAATATATGAGAAAACAATATATTTTTGCCCAAATATTTTCCCAAATATTTCCCAAATATTTTTCCTAATTTTTCTGAATTTTTTCCCAAATTTTCCCTATTTTTCTATTTGCATCTTTCTTTCTTTTTTCTTTTTTTCTCCTTTTCTTTTTCTTCTGTCTTTTTTCTTTCCTTCCCTTTCCTTTCCTTTCCTTTCCTCCTCCTCTGTTCTACACGCGCTCTCTCTCTCCATTTTCAGCCGCGGCGACGCAAGGCGCAAGGGCGGCGGCCTGGGGCTTACCGGCGACGGTGACGGCGAGGGCGGCGGAACTCCGGCGCACGGTGGACGACGGCGGCGGCTCCGGCGCACGGCGCACGACGGCGGGTTCGGCGTACGGCGGACGACGCCGGCGACGGCTTGTGGCGGGAGAAAACCGCGAGTGAGAGAGGGAAAAGAGAGGGAAAGAGGGCGACGAGGTGGGGAAGAAACGGAGGGGCTCGCCCTTTTATAGACGGCTGGAAAGAGAGAGAAGGAGGGGGTCCGGCGCGGGCGCGGGCGGCGCGGCACGCGGCAAGCGCGGGACGGGGCCGGGCGAGGCGGGCGCGCGCGGCGTCGTGCGGGTGCGTGGGGCCGGTGCGGCGCGCGCGCGGGCATAGCACGGGAGGGCGGCGGGGTCCGAGCGCGGGCGGCGCGTGACGCGCACGGGGTGGTGGGGTCCGGGCGCGGGCGGCGCGTGGCGCGCGGGCGGCGGGGTCCGGCGCGGCGCGTGCGGGCGCGGCGCGACGGGTTCCGGCGCGGGCACACGAGGACGGTGTGCGGGTGCGCGGCGTGAGGGTGGGGGCCAGGGCGCAGCGCGGCACGCGTGCAGGGCGGGTCGCACAAGACGGCGGTACGGCGTCGAACACGTGCTGTGCAATGAATAGTGTCATTTCATAATTTCCGATTTAATTTCCTAATTTCCCATTTCTTTTTCCTTTCACCTCTAAAATATGAAATAAAATCTAACACACCCAAAATTAAGTTGTAAATTGTGTTTTCAACATTTTCACCCACTTTTATTATTTTAAAAATATATTTTGCATATTTAATTTAATTCTTTTTCTAAATTCAGAGAATGTGTCTTTAATTCAAAATAATTTTCTAACCCTCATATATATCCTTTAAAAATATTTTATCACTCATTTTGCTCACTAATTAATATTACTCAATCACAAAATAATGTTTTGATCCCAAGTATATTTTTTTTATAAATCCACAACCCTTTTCTATTTTATATTAAAATTTCCAACTCTATACTTTGAATTTTTTTCTCCCCACCGGAAATTCAAATCATTTGGTTTTTCTCAACATCAAGATGAATCACTCTCTTTATAAATTTTATGCATCAAAGCTGGCAAATAAGAAGCAATAAACACGATGAGAAGCAAGGAGCCAAAAGTTTTTTTGTGAGTTCCGATTTTTAATTCTCAGTTTCAAATTCTTCAATTTTTAGGGTGTTACACCAAATTTGGTGATTAACAGTACTATAGTCTTAAAAATTCTAATATTAAAATTCTTAAAAATTCTTAAACTATATCATCAAAATTTAGTATAATTCTAACATTAATTTTACTATAGTCTCAAAATTTAGTGTAATTCTAACATTAATTTTACTATATTCCTAAAAATTCTAATATTGAAATACATTAATTTTACTATATCTTAAAAAGTTTCTACTATAATATGACAATCTCAAAAGCCACGGCGACGACGACATTCGACGGCGATGGTGACGGTGACGGTGGAGGGATGCGGTGGCGGCAACGGCTCCGTCGGTGGGTGCTTGATCACCCGTCAAGGGGGCGTTGGCGGGTGCTGACCAAAGCGGTGGAGACGTCTGCATACGGTGGCGGCAGCGACTATGGAAGGATGCGGCGGCGACGTGGTGACAACGACGCAAAACCATGACGCGACGTTTGGAATTCAATCGAGGAGTCGACGACGGTGGATATCAATCGAGAGATGAATAGAACAAGTACGGTGCGTCCGAGAAGACGAATGACCGCCCATATATATAACAATATCTTTAGTACCAATTCTATATAACAACCGATACTAAAAATATCTTCAGTCCCAGTTCTAAATACCAACTTGGACTAAAGTGAATATCTTTAGTCCCGATTATTAGTAACAACCGGGACTAAACAATTTTCCCGCGCCCCAAAAAGACTTTAGTCCCGGTTGTAACTAACAACCAGGACTAAAGTGAAGAATCTTCACTGAAGATCTTTAGTCATTGTTGTTAGTTAGAACCGGGACTAAAGTAGTTTCTCGCTTATCAGAATTACTTTAGTCTCGGCTATGGCTATCGAACCTATCAATCGCCATTGATTGGGAGGGCCCACCTGTCAGTACGGCTTTGTTGCATCATAAATCATTAAAAACAAAAAAACAAGGAGAATACATTAAAAATAGGTTTAAAATTGTAATAAGCTTCTAAAAATCATATCTTATTAACCTCAGCTCTGATTAAGTCCATTCAAAAATCATTGAAATCATAAAAACAAGGATAATAAAATAAAAATAGTTTAAAATTGTAATGACCTTTTAAAAATGATATCTAATTAACCTTAGCTCTGATTAAGTCCTATGGAGATTATGGCAATCGGATACCCTCATGGCAAGCTTGTCCGACTAGTAATAGGGATATGTTACGCCTAATGATTATGTAAACAGGCTATGACTTGGGTGTTATGTTGCCGATCAGATAAGACAACGGCTCATAGTCATAACTTCGTAAGATTGAGGAAACGGACTTAGAATATGATAGGGTTTCCGACTTGTAAGCCCACCCTCCAAGACTATATAAGAGGGGCAAGGGGCGTCCCTTGGGAGATATCAGATTTATGCAATACACAAGATCGTGAGATTAATAAATACTCGGTGGATCGAATCCCCGAAACAGGAGTAGGGTATTACCTCACGAGAGGGCCTGAACCTGTCTAAACCCTTGTTTTCCCTCTAACCCATCATGTTTGGCGATCTTGACTGCACCCCCAATTTCTATTGCCGAAACCAATTTTTGACAAGTCCATTCAAAAGTAATTGAAATCATAAAAAATAAGGAGAATACATTAAAATAGCTTTCAAATTGCAATAAACTTATAAAAATTCTAATATTAACCGTGGCCTGTGGCTCCTGATTAAGTCCATTCAAAGTAATGCAAGCACACATCATTCATACTGGAAAACTAGGATAAATAATTTACATGACACTAGTCCTATTAATCACAAAATACAATCAATCTCATGACGTAGAGGCAACAAACTTTCTCTTTATGAAGGCTCCTTCACTATGATCGTCATGTAAATATAGGATGTCCTCGTTTGGTAGGAGGATGCTCGAGTCAACTGTCACTGCGAACGGATGTTGCGTGTCAAACTGATCATAATCTTCGTATGTCTTATCCTCAACTCCAATGATTTTCCTTTTTTCTAGGAGAACCACATGGCGCTTTGGCTGATTGAGCACTTTTTTGTTTGCTTGTTTGATTTGCTAGATATGTCCTTCAGTAGAAAACTTGAGTCACATCCTTGGCTAGGATGAATGGTTCTTTTGAGTACCCAATCTTGTGAAGGTAAACTATTGTGATCCTGCACTCATCAACCATTACGCCTCTACCAGTCAGCCTAACTCATTGGCACTAAAACAAAAGGACCTTCAAAGGACCATATTCGAGTTCCCATATCTCGTTAATGGAACTGCAATACGTGTTGGTTGTCCCTTTGTTGTCCACGACATAGATATGAACAACACTATTTTGGTTCGTGCTCTTTTTTGTCTTGGGTTCTTGTGTAAAATGTATACCCATTTATCTCATATGCTTGGAATGTTAAGATTGAGCAAGATGGTCCCCTCGCCAACAAGGCTAGTTGTTAGTCAATTGTCCTGTTGCCCATGAGATGTTTTCGCAACTAAGCGGGAAATATATCAACCCAATGAAGTGTAATCGAGGGAGCAGACTTTCCAGGGTATTTGTAGCATACAATCACCCTGTAGTCCTCGATGTATGGAGCCACCAACAAAGATTGTTGCAAAACCGTGAAATGTGCTCTACGGAATAAATCATTGTCGATAGTCATTATTAGTTTCCTTCCAAGTGTGCCATTTCCCCACAGTCTTCCCTCATGGCTTGATTTGGGGACCCTGATTGGACTAAGGTCATCAATAAATTCTACGCAAAACTCAATGACCTCCTCTATTCCATACCCCTTGTCGATGCATATTTTCGAATGGGAACGGTTCAAACATACTTCTTTAGGACACCCATGTATCTCTCGAATGGGAACATATTGTATACGTATATAGGACCGAGAATATCGATCTCTTTGACAAGGTGAGCCAGTGGATGTGTCATTACATTGAAGAAGGATGGTGGAGAGATCATCTCCAAGCTTATCAATCATTGGACCACGTCAGTCTGTAGGATTGTTAAATTGCCTGGATCAATGATCTTTTATGAAATTGCATTGAGAAATGCATAGGGCTTTGTTATTGATGTCCGGACATTAACAGGAAAGACACCCCGAAGTATAAAAGGAAGCAATTGTGTTATCAACATGTGACAGTCATAAGACTTTAGGTTTGTGAATTTCTTCTCTTTCATGTTTATTATTCCCTTTATGTTCGACGAGTATCCAGACAGGACCTTGATGTTGTCCAAGCTTTCGAACATATTTTTCCTTCATTTCCTTGCTGAGAGTGTAGCTGGCAGGACGTAAGTAATGGCTTCCTGTCTCCCTCTTTTCTGGATGAAGGTCGTCACATTGTTTCATATGTTTTAGATCCCACCGTGCTTCAAGTGTATCTTTGGACTTCCCATATATGCCTAGAAAGCCCAGCAGGTTCACACAAAGGTTCTTATTGAGGTGCATCACGTCGATTGCATGGCAGTCATCTAATACTTCCCAATAAGGTAATTCCCATAAAAATGACTTTTTGTTTCACATAGCCGCGTGGCCATCTTCACTTACAATAGGTTGGCTGCCAGATTATTTAATGCTGATTTAATTATTTATTTATATAATTAAATAAGCATTTATTAATTTAAAATATCATAATTAAACTCAAAAGTTGAGTGGATGAAGAGCAGTGTCCATCATAAACTCAAAAGTCTACAGTGTACATCCCTTGCCCGTGGACGATGGTGTTTGAGCTACTCGATGGCATAGATGCCGCAAGCTGCCTGTTTGCCTCTTGCCAAGACGCTGTGTAGTTTTAAGGTCATGGTCTTAAGGCCACCAAGAAACATGTTAAGGCTGCCAAGCAACACTAAGGCAAGTTATATGAACTAGAATTTTTATATTATATATAACGTATGCCAACTAATTGTATGCAACTCTTTTCGCATATACCTAGTTTAATTAATTATTGTGTACACAATGCATAATTGTTCGTGTGTATATAAGTAAATGAATTGTAAGTTAATTATTGCTTACATATTAATTGATTACTACATACATATAGCTTGCATATATCTTAAACAAGTGAATTTAGAAGTTCTTCATAGTCAAGGAGACTAAAATTTGACTTTAGTCTTGTCCAAAATGAGAAGTGTTATAAATCGACAAGTATGTAAATATACCATGCACCTTTTGTATGTACTCATTTTCTGTATTGTTTAATGTTATGAATAGATGGGAGAGTCAGATGACGAAAGGTTCCTCTTAGACACCATCAATGAGGGTAGCAGCGAGTACTACATGCCGGACGATCAAGAGGATTGTGGGAAGTACTTGAATGAGGGTGGAAACGAGGAGGAACATAAGGGGGAACAATTGGAGGAAAATAAGGAGGAGCAAGAGGAGGGACAACAGAATGTTGGTTCCTCGAAAAAGGCACGTGGACAACAAGGTATGGCAAAAAAGTTGGAGGGGAAGCATATTATAACTGAGGAGAAAGATGATGGAACACCATTTGTCCTCTCCTCCATCGCGACAAAGTTTGTCTCACAGTGCGATTGGGTTGTGAGGGATCATGTGCCAATCAGGATACAGAATTGGAAGAGAACACGGTCGAATAGTGAACAAACTTATCTCCCATAGTCAATGAAGGTTATGATGAGGACATCCCAGCGCATGGTCCAGTAGTTGATCCAATCACCATGCATGAAGGACCGATCACGCGCAGTCGTGCAAAGAAGCTACAAGAGCAGGTGAATTCATTCCTCGCTACCTTTGATATAGATGTTAACGTGAATTGTTTGCTACCTAATTCTTGTGCTTTGACCTTGCTCAGGTTCACACATGAAGCTATGGGTCATCAAGACCTGGTTGGAGAACGCCAAGACCCCGAACATTGGGTTCAGACATCGGGTTCAGACAGCAGATTACAAACATCACTGTGGACAGAATACAAAGAGTTATATGAAGTGTGACCTATGGATGGAAAGCTTATCGAATCTAGTTTCACACCCAACAAACGTATCATGATTTGGACTTTCCAATCAAAAATTATCATTAATTTACTACAGACTATGTAGAAGTTAAAGAGACGTGCGGTTCCCAAGATTACCTCATGAATGCTCCACCCGTTGGCCTTCCACCTCCCCAACGTGGAGACTTCAGTTCATACTCAACTAGGAGGGTTGTTCCTAGTATAAATATCCTCTCTAAACCTTCCAAACGAAACAACTTTTGATCATTTGATAAACCAATACGGTACATTGCAGCCGAGTTGCTTGAGTGTCTACTCACATTTGTTCTTGCTAGTTTATTGTGAGCTTGTGAGAAAGATCTCTTTAAGGTCCCCTAATTCGTGCTCTATGGTTTCCAGTACGGCTGCACTGTTTTGTGTGGATTAATCCCAGCTTGTGGTTCTACGATCGTTCGAAGATCGAGTCGAAGTCTTCGTGGTTTCGGTGCCTCTCTCCCTGTCGCTTGGTCGCATCCAACCTTGGCAGGTATAAAGCTAGTTACCCCGCTGTTTTCAGCAAGTTGTTTTGTTCGTAATCCTACTGTCGTGAAGATCGTGCCACCCTGAGGTCGATCCCTCACTAGGATATGTGTGGACAACCTTGCTCGAGACCTTCACTCTCCAGATCACTAAGGCACAACAGTCCAAACTGAAGGAGTGGGCTCTCAAGAAGATGGCCACACAATTTCAAACATTTAAGAAAAACTTGTACAACACATATGTCATGAACGAGGAGACACTAGACATTGACAAATACCCAAGCTGAGGGACCATTGGAATGCATTTTTTGAATACAAGTCGTCTGAGCAAGGGGCATCAAAGATAGCGACAAACAAAGCCAATGCCGCCAAGAAAAAGTACTTTCACCGGCTAGGGTCAGATGGCTATAAGAAGGGAATTCCGAAATGGTAGAAGATGGAAGATGCATTAGCCGCAAGAGGTATCGTTCCGGCCACAACTGATTGCCGGAACGATCAAAGCATTAGTATTATGCTCATGGGGCACACTAAATGTGGCTAATGTCTCCCTAATCTTTAGCGACGACATATGACAGAAAGATCACCGTCTCGTCGATGCCTTAGAGGCCTCTGTTGAGGGGAGATTCCAGCCTGACAGAGAGAAGAACGAACTAACCCTAGCACTGCAAAACTCCTGAGCACCTAGGACGAACACATGGAAAATGCGTGGTTCCATGGAAGTATGGGTTTCACGAGGACATCCACACATACAGGAGTCACATTAGAAGCAAGACTGACCAGGAATCTAGGGTTCGAAATCTAGAATCTAGGCTACAATCAAATATTGGTAGACGAGGTGGCAAGACAGGTCGATATACGACTAAGCCAGCAGAGCCAGGAGAACTTACCGTCTGATCCTCGCGTCCTGGTTAGCCCCTCAGGCAATCGAAGCAGCTGTGCTTCTACAGAGCAAATAGTGGAACAAGCTAACGAAGCTGTAGCTGCACCACCTGTTGGTGAACCACGACAACCTGTGGATGAAATCACGCAGTGGACACTGTATGAGCTGCATATTCCCTTAGAGAACCTATGAATCAAGGTATGCTCATAGTTTGCACATTCTGCTTTGTAGCTTGCAAAAAGTGGTGCATATGTTACTAACTAACCTCGTTTCTCATGAAGGTGGCATATGGCATGGCCATACAAGTGGAGCAAGACCTGACGTACCACTGTATGCAGATTCTGACTCAGTACTCAAAGGTTGAGGTGGAGCGGATCTACCTAGGCTTTGAGGATCTCGAGCTGGACATCCCTGGAGGAGATGGGGAGATGAAACTAGGAGAGACAACCCACGCCATCATACTATGGTGCAAGTGCTATATCGTGCTTCCTGGGAGAGCAGCGGCGTCCGTTCCTACATCTTAACCGTCGTAGCCTGGTCATCGGTCTCCACCGTCTCCTCCATCTCCGCTGCAACCTTGGTCCCCATCGTCTCATCCATCTCCACCGCAACCTCGGTCTGCACCATCTCCTTCGTCTCCACTGCCACAACCAGCTACACGTAGGCAACAACGGTCTTGCCCACCTCTTCCGCACCGTCAAAGTACACACAAACAAAGAAGCCAAGACGTGACAAGCCAAAGAAATTCGCTGCCAAGAAAAGACCATATGATATGACTGACGAGGAGACTGAATAGGAAGTGGAAAGCCAAGTGAAGGAGCACTTCAAGCCATGAAATCTAGAGAAGAAGGCTCCCATAGACCCGACAATGAAGGCCTTTTTTTCGAAGATGAGCGAACCGACGAGATTTCGCATAGTATCAGACTATGACCGCTCAATACACAAGTCTTATCAGAAGATTACAAGAAAGTCAAAAGCTGTCCCCTAGCTCGGAATGCAAGCAAAACAAGCGGTTAACCCGATGCAATCCAAACTTGATATGTTAATTTACGACAATTTATGGCAGATACAAATCTTAGATGGGAGCAACTGTTGGGGATAGCCCCTATCAAGAAGGCTACAACAGATGATCTGAAACACCGATATAACATCGGCACACCACTTGTCAAGCCAGAGCTGGTCAAGAACCTATCTACACAGATGTACCGATTCTATCAATGGTACATGGAACAATAAGCTCATGGTAGGGTTATGTTCGCTGCAAGGGTTAAAGACAAAGATTTTTTTTCGTGGGATGTACGATATGTGGATCAACTTCAGCGATGTCTATGACGTATACCAACAAGATGCCCTTGACGTCTCTCTTCTCAGTTGCTAGGTTATGTAAGTGTCGTTTAATTTTATTTTGCTCATTAGCCCGACGTATGTAACCTCAAAGATTTACCATGTGCGGATCCATCGTGTCTTTTTTCACTATAGAATGGAGATTCAAAATTGTCATAAGCATGGATATTTCAAGGTTCCTTTCATGGACCCCTACATAATTAACAAGAAGACTGTAGATGACTTTCCAAGCGAAACTGAGGACAACATTTACAAATTCCTGGTGTAGCAACATTTTTAAGAACTTCATACTCTTTCCTTACAACACAAAGTAAGTTTTTACCGCATTGTGTACCAATTTCTTTCTATTTATATCATATTTCACGCAATTTGCAGATTCCACTGGGTCCTTGTCATAGACACTTCTAGAGTTCTAGTAGGATGATCCATGTCCTGGACTCTATGTGGAAATCAAGGGCAACTTTCAACATAATATTTGACATGATTAATAGGTAATGTCATTCATTCCACTATCATTATGATTGCTGCTATCGCTACTATGTGGATCATAGCATCATTAATTAGTTTGCAACTGTAGGACATGGGCAACATTCCGTACAAATGTCCGCGGAGATTTCAAGGAAGAACTGACTATGAGGATGGACTTTCCGGTACGTACATGGTCCAAAATTATATATCTCATTTATTCTATAATAAAAATATTTCATAAGTTTGCTTCTCCTTTAGTGTTTACAACAGGAACATGGGACCAACAAGGCATTTCTACTATGTTTGTTATTTTATTCACTACATATCACAAGGCATTAACACTGATAAGGATATCAAAGTATGTAAACACCATTCATACATTATTTATACTCTTCTCATTGATTTAATATATTAATATCTCATTTTTTGAAAACGACATATCCTTTGGATGAAGGACGAACTCCCCCGATGAATTACATAAAGGTTGTTCAAGAATAACTTATGGGATTTATTATGGACGAGATTGTTAATTCATCGTCGGGAGAATTCCACGACAATGGGCAACCTATTTCTCGTCACGAACAGCTCGTATATTTGTAATATATGATAGAACATTAGAAGTTAGCAATTGTATATATATAAATATATATAAATATGTATTTAATTTCCATTGTACATAAGTAATACCAACAAATATATATACTTGATGTTATATACAAATATATATATTAACCATACATGCATGTAACTCTCTCTCTATATATATATAAACAACAAACAACAAACGGTGAAAAAAATAGCAACAAACTCTTTGGTACCGGTTGGTAAAAGTATGAACCGGTACTAAAGATCATTAGCATCGTTAGTATTGATACTAAAGATTATTTTTAGTCCCGGTTGACTTAATCAGGACTAAAAAATATCCATTTTTAGTCCTGAATTGTACATACCCGTTGCACAACCGAGACTTAAAAAAGTTGCCAACCGAAACTAATATTCCTTTCTCCAGCAGTGCATCGGATTCTCTCATCTGACCCAACCTTTCATGCATGCATGATACATATCAGCAGTTACAATTTCTTGCGCCTGAGGTCGTGGAGATTTGTGGCATCATTGCAAGCGCATGGTGCAACGCACACGCTTGCATGAGCATAAACAAAGCAGTCGCTCTAGCTCAGGGTGATTTTTTTTTAATAATGATTTTTTCATTAACCCGGACTCGGTATCACATCCTAAAAAAAGGCAATGCTAGGTGGTGTTTCCCTTGTCAAGAAGAAGATTAAAGTAGGCTTAGGATTAACATATTCTCTCATGTCAATTGAAGTGTGTGTGAGAGAGAGCACGATACTAAAGAGTGCTGTTGTTGCATTTTGAAAACACAAATTGAAAAATCTGAAAAGTAGATTGAACTTTATTATTTTTATTTGTGTTTACAAAGTATAACAACAACACTCTTCTCACAAAATTCGACTAAACTCGAAACCCTAACATTTCTCTAAACTCAATTCTCATGAAATCGATATCGAGAGGTATCAACCCCTGCTCTATTTATACTCATAAGTGGTTGCATAAAAGCCACGAATCTAACTTGTACAGAAGACTTAATCCACTAGGAAACCTTCTCGTACAAACTTATCTCAATACAATTCAAACTTCAATCTAAATTTGGACTTCTTCCAAATTCGACTTCTCATCCCATACACACACAATCTCTCATCTATGCCGCATGAAATCTTCACCAACCACGTGCATTGTTCTTTAGCCTAAGCATCCCGCATGATATCCTAATCGTTCGACACCATCTTCTCCCAAGTTGACACCGATCCATCACCGGCAACACTCCCGAGGCATCAAGACACACCTACACATGAATCAAACAAGTAACCATATCCGAGCATAATTTTTTTCTCAACTTGACTCAAGATTAGCACATAATAGTATTACATACGTATAAAATCATCTAGAAGTCATAATCATGAGGTAATCACCAGTGTCAAAATAAACAATCGAAAAACCGACGCCGATACAGAATCGGATGGTCCGATCATCGGGCTGGTCGATCTGACCGCATACACAACGTCAATCTGACCGGCCCAGCCTAGCCTGTCAAACCAGTGACTCAATGGCGATCAGACCGGCGACGGCGATAGGCAACATCAGACGACTACAAGTGGTTGAACTGGAGTTATGTTGTCTGTCAGACTGACAGTATCCGGGCAATCAGACTAAGGCTTTACACTGGTCAGAACGATCTCCATCAGATCTAGAGGGTAGCTTTTAATTCCTATAATTTTTTTTTATTTTTGATGTTCCTACCATTCACACCCATCTCGTAGGGTTGGATCTTGGGTATTCGATCTTAAATCTTGCTTCCCATGCATGAAATGGCAAAGATAAATTGCAAAATACAATTTTGATGTTGGAGGACTAGAAACCAAGTCAAAATAAATATTTTTTTTGGACTAATAAGCAGGGAAATACTCTAAGTATTGTCCTTATCATGTGCTATGTTTAAAATGTAGGCCTATTTTGGTATATTTTAATTCCAAAATTAATTAGGTAAATAAGAAATATTTCTATGACTATAGTGAGAAACAAAATATGTGCACGTGTTTATTTTTAAAATAAATTTAAACATGAATAATATGCAACAATAAAGTTTTAGAATATACCCTACTGAGGGACCAGTGCCAGGGGTTGCACTTGTATTGCCGGAGGCATTAGTCATGCTGGCAGTGTGAACGTTGTTATCACTTGGGTTAGACATACTGGATGTCTTGTTGATGTAGCTGTACATGTTCGCTGTAGTGAAGAGTTGTTGCCGCGCAGTTCCTCAAACGACCTTAGTGATGTAGACGTACAACGGTGAATGGGCACATGGACGTAGTCGTACAACAACGAACGGCCACAGGATGGAGTCGACGTAGATGTTCAGGGTGCAAGCAGTCGTGTTCAACGCTCCCCAAAAACTTTATCGCCTCTCTATCTCGAGTAGGATCTCAATGATAGATGAGGTTTCGGAAGCTCTGCTCTCACAAGATGTGTGCGCCTAGAAGCTTGCGATGGGGATGACAACAACTAGCTAATAGAGGAAGAGAGGATGGTTGTTTTCGTGTATCTCGAGGAGGGGAGGGGAGCTCCTTATATAGTTGTGCAGGTGAGCAGGGGGATGAATCTGGACACCATGAAGAACATCAATAGCTATTATCTGGGTGTTATCACAGGGAATCAATGGTTGTTATTGCAAGGAATATTCCGATGATCCTTAGCCATTGTTGTCTGCCTTAAACACCAGAGATAATACTGCCATTGATCCTCCATTGATCTTCAAGTGATGACTATCTTCAATGGCAAAATTCATTGCACCGCACCACATCACTTTGCATCACACCACAAGAATGAATATTCCAGGCCAGGCCTTCCCAAGGACCAAGGACCAAGGACCAAGGACCACGACCACGACCACGACTACGACCACGTGCCGTCCCGTCCCATCTCGACGAGGCGAGCGAGCGCACGCACACTTGTGGCTTCCTCTGACTCCTCCTTAACCTCTCAATTAATGCACAATTAGTCCACATATTTAAGTAGGTGTAAAACCCTCTTAACTTCCAATGTGGGACTAATCATTAACCACCTCCAATAAATGTGGGCCTCAGAATTTAAATGGGCCTAGCCCAACAATCCCCACCAAATTTCGAGGCACACGCAAATTGCTCTCATTTCACTGTTGCTTTTATATACCAGTGTTTGACGGAGACTGTTAAGTTGAACTTCCATCTAAAGCTGAGGTTACATTTATTCACAACTGTGCAATGGACTATACCTTGAAGTGACAGTCTTATGTGAACAAGTTTGACAAGAACCCTTCACTGATACTAGGCTGTGAAAGCATCCCCGCGGTTTGGAGCTTATAAGTCATACTCCAGGCCTTTCATTAATATCTAGAGATTAGACAAATCTCATAGACTATGACTAGCAGTCGAACTCATACAGGTGCAATCCTTATGAGAGGTTCTATAGGACAATATCTCTGCTTTGACAAAGCCACTCGGATCACATTAAGGCAAAAAACCAACCTGTCTTATAGTTTTGAAGAGAAATGCACTTTCACAGGAATGAGCCTAATTAAAGGTTCTCTTTGCCTAGTCATTCAATGGCTTGTTTTGCCATCTAAATTCATGAGATCTCCGATCACAAAGGACATTTTACCACCAAAGCATGATTCACATGACGGGTCTCAAGCCTAATTCCTTGGATGCATTTTCTATGACATTTCGTGAATGATCCTTTGTAAATTGATCTTCCAGGTTCTTAGCCGTCTGGACATAATCCAAGGCTATCACTCCGAAGCTTCTCAATTTCCTGATAGATTTCAACCGCCTTTTCACATGTTTGGATGACTTCATGTTGTCCTTCGAACTATTCACTTTGACAATCACTGTTTGATTGTCACAACTCATTATGATAGCCGGTATTGGTTTTTCAACCACTGGTAAATCCACTAGGAGTTCACGAAGCCATTCGGCCTCAATGGTGGCAGTATCTAATGCTGTGAGTTCTGCTTCCATAGTTGACCTCGTTAAGATGGTTTGCTTGCAAGACTTCCAGGAAACAACATGACCTCCAAGCATGAACACATATCTGCTCGAGGCTTTTAACTCATTAGCATCAGAAATCCAATTTGAATCACTATATCCCTCTAGTACCCTTGGATACCCGGTATAGTGTATTCCATAGTCCACAGTACCCTTTAGATAGCACATCACTCTTTCCAGAGCATGCCAATGATCATCTCCCGGATTAGTCACAGCAAAGGAGATGTCAGGCCTCGTAGCACAAGCCAAGTACATGAGCGAACCAATAATCTGAGAGTATCTCAGCTGATCTCTCATTATCCCTTTATTTTTCCTTAATATCACACTAGTATCATAAGGTGTTAAAACAAGTTTATAGTCACTATAACCAAAGCGACTTAGAACCTTTTCCATTTAATGGGATACCGTAAGTGTAACCCCACCATTACCTTCTCTTACTAGTTTTATATTAAGGATAACATTGCCCTCTCCCAAGTCTCTCATCTCAAAGTTTTGAGACAAAAACTCTTTGACTTCCTTAATCACATTAAGGCTTGTCCCAAAAATTAATATGCCATCAACATACAAACACAATATCACTCCTTTACCCCCCACCATAGCGATAGTACACATATTTGTTAGTTTCATTCATAAAAAAGCTAGCAGATGTCAAAGTTCTGTCGAACTTCTCATGCCATTGCTTATGTGCTTGCTTGAGGCCATATAATGATTTCTAATAACTTACACACCATTCCTTCTTGACCTTTTGCTACAAATCCATCCGGCTGATCCATATAGATCTCCTCTTCCAACTCTCCATTTAGGAAGCTGTCTTAATGTCCATCTGATGAATGAGAAGACCATGAGATGCTGCCAAGAAAAGTAACACTCGAATTATGGTCAATCGAGCAACTGGTGAATAAGTATCAAAGAAATTTTCTCCTTCCTTTTGGGTATAACCCTTGGCCACAAGCCAAGCCCTGTACTTCTCAATAGTACCATCAGGCCTAAGCTTTTTGTTGAACACCCACTTGCATCCTACAGTTTTGCACCCGTAAGGACGTTCAACAATTTCCCAAGTACAATTAGACATAACAGAATCCATGTCACTCTTCACTGCTTCCTTCCAATAGTCAGCATCAGGAGATGAATATGCCTCATCAATGGTTCTAGGGTGTCATCCACGAGGTATACAATGAAATCATCACCAAAAGACTTGTAGTCTTTTGTCTCTTGCTCTTTCTGGGAGCTTCATTGTTATCCTCCTCGGGATTTTCCACAAGTGTAGGTTCACTGTGTTCTATCAGCTCGGTAGAGATATCCTTCTCGATAAACTCTTGCCTAGATGAACTTGTTTCATCTCTCATGAGGAAAATGTTCTAAAAAAATATAGCATCTCTGGACTCCATTATTGTACCAACATGCAAGTCAGGTACTCCAGATCTTACTAATAAAAATCTTTAACCAACGCTGTGAATAGCATAACCTAGAAAGATACAGTCCACAGTTTTAGGTCCAAGCTTATGTTTCTTTGTGATTGGCACACTAACTTTTGTCAAACAACCCCAAGTACTTAAGTAAGCAAGTGTTAGCCTCTTCTTCTCCCATTCCTCGAATGGAGTTATTTCTTTATTCTTTGTAGAAACACGGTTTAGGACATGGCACGCGGTCAATATAGCCTCACCCCACCATACCTTGGAAAGTCCCGCTGTTTCTAACATGGCGTTAACCAAATCAATTAGAGAGCAGTTCTTTCTTTTGGCAACCCACCATTTAACTGAGGTGAATAGGGAGGCGTCCTCTCATGAATAATACCATGTTCCTCGCAGAATAAAGTAAAAATCTTTGAGAAGTACTCGCCACCATGATCTGACCTAATTTGTTTGATCTTTCTCTCAAGTTGGTTTTCTACTTCAGCTTTATAGATTTTAAATAAATGCAATGCTTCATCTTTTAATTTTAACAAATAGATGTAACAAAATCAAGTGCAGACATATATCAAAGTCATGAAATATTTTTTACCTCCTTTTGTCAACACACCATTCATGTCGCTCAAATCGGGATGAATTAAATCTAAAGGTGCCAAGTTCCTTGCCTCCGCGGCCTTGTGAGGGTTGCAAGTTTGTTTTGATTGAACACAAAATTGACACTTAGAATTTTTTGACACAGGTAAAATTTTGGAATTAAACTCAAATTAGCTAAGCGCGTTATACAACCAAAATTAATGTGATAGAGCCTTGAATGCCAAACATCTGATTCATCAATATTAATAATATTGTTCACAAATTTATTACAATCATCAGACAAAGAAAAGCGAAACAAGCCTCCACTGTCATAACCCTTTTCAATAAAAGTACCAAACTTGGATATAATATATTTATTGGACTCAAAGACTAATTTGAAACCATCTCTACATAGTAGAGATCCGCTTACTAGATTCTTCTTGATAGTGGGGACATGCTGCATGTTCTTCAGTTGCACAGTCTTTCCCCAAGTAAACTTCAGATTGACCGTACCAACACCAAGAACACGCGCATGCGATCCATTTCCCATAAATAAGGAGCCAGTCCCTCTGACTTTGTATGAAGAAAACAAGGAGATATCAGCGCACACATGGATATTAGCCCGGTGTCAATTCACCACTCTGGTGAGTTAAATACTGAAAGAACTGTAGGTAATAACTTACCGTACCCTGAAGTTCTTCCAGTCTCACTAACGACTAAGTTTGCAGACTTCTTGCCTTTGCGATTCACACTGTGAAGCAAAGTGATCCAGACTCTCGCACACAAGCAAACTCCCTTCTTCTTCTTTTTAGGTGGTGTGGTTGTCTGTTTACTCTTTGCTTGGTTCTGTGGTGGCTTCTTCCTCTTCTTTTGGGAGCTAGAATTGTTCTTCTGATCAAAGTTAGCGCTAGAAGTTCCAACAATTCCTTTTCCCCATGTGGTTTTTGCTCTCACCTTCTTTTCAACATCAAGAGTCCCAATGAGATCAGTGATGCTAAACTCTTGCCTCTTATGTTTTAGAGAAGTAGCAAAATACCTCCAAGTAGGTGGCAGCTTAGAGATAATAGCGCCGGCCACAAACTTGTCGGGTAACAGACATGGGGTCTCTTTGCTACAGTCTTTGAGATCTTTTTCTAGGGCCTGAATCGCATGAGCTTGTTCTACTACAGGGCGGTCTTCTACCATCTTGTAGTCAAGGAACTTCTCCATAACATACAGTTCACTGCCAACATCAGGCACTCCATACTGAGCCTCAGGAGTATCCCAAATTACTTTTGTCATTTGGCAGCGAGAGGTATGTCGCACCCGAGTTTTGCCCCTAAATCATTTAAATAATTTACCCTGAAATAATCAAAATTTTTGAAATTAATCTGGAGCCAACAAGTAACTTTAAAATGAATTTAATAAATGGAAATGGCATGGTAGGATTTTTCTTAAAATCTACATGCCAAAATACACTAACATGATTTTTATGAGAATTTTTAGAGCACTGGAACATTTTTAATCAATTAAATAAGTAAACAACAACTAAATTAAGACCCTTAATTATTTTCCTAATTTTCCTATTTGGGCCGTACCATTTCCTGCCCTTTTTTTTCCGTCGGCCCACTCCTCCTTTCGGCCTAGCCGCTTAGCCGTGCGTCACTTCCTCCCTTCGGCCGTGGGCCGAGGCCCATGAGCTGGCCGCCGCGCGCGAAGTCCGCGCGTCCTCCCTCGCGCCTGGTGGCCCAAGCAGCCTCCGCCGCCATGCGCGTCGCCGCGCCCGCCCTCTCCGCTCTGCCTCGCACCACGCCGGGCCTAAGCACGCTTCCCCGCATCCCGTGCCGCCGATCCTGCGCCCCGCAAAGGCCGAGATCATATCCAAACCGCCGCCGCCGCTTTTCTCTCCCCTCTCCGTTTCCGATTGTGCCGGCGAGCAATCCGGGGGACTTTCGTGCCCGACTCAGCCTCCCGTTGACCCCTATAAATCCCGCACAAATCCCCGCGTGTTTCCCCTTTGTTTCCCGATTGTTTTGGCCCCTAATCACGCTCGCGCCACCTCTTGCCGCCGTCGGCCGCCGCCGTCGTCCTCGTCTCCGGTGAGCCACGCTCGTCCCTCTCTTTTCCTTCCTGCGTGCAAGTTCGAGCCGAACCTGTTCCGCCGTCGTCGCCGCGTCGTCCTGCTCGCGCTGCTGCCCACGCCGCAGTTCCGCGCTGCCGATGAGCCGGCCGACCGCCACGCTGCCATGGCTGGCTGAGCGAATCTAGCCACCACCGCCACCCCAAAAACCCTAACCCTAGCCACCGTCGCCGTCCGATCTCCCGCTTTGGGCGGATCTGGACCGCCCAATCTTGCCCGAGCCGCCACCGTCCGATTCACGCCGCCGTCGCCTGATGGCCGCCACGTGTCGACCATCTGGCTTGCTGCCACGCCGCCCTACCGGTACTCGCCACACGTCCGCGCCGCCCCAGCCGCAGCATCGCCCCGCCTCCCGTGCGCCACGTGCCGGCCGGCTGTTCAGCCGCCGCACCACCCTATGCCCGCGCACCACATGGCGCCGACCCGCCGCCCCACGTGGACTCGGTACACCGAGCCCGTGGCCGCCCACCGGCCAGTTTTTGCTAACGTCACCCTGGGGCCGACGCCACCGCCGACGCCGCACTAACATCAACTGATCGCGCCGCCACATGTTGATGTCAGCATGATGTCAGCCCTACCCGCCGCCCACGCTTGCTTGTGTCAGCAAGGGACTTAATTGTGCAATAATTAATTAGTCTTCTCTGTTTAGTTTAAAAATAGCAATTAAGCTTCTAAAATTCATATCTTTTTAGTTCGAGCTCTGTTTTAGTCCATTCAAATTTCATTAAATCTAGAAAAATATCAAGATTCCATTAAAAATAGTTTCTTGTGCCATTTCAGTAGACTTTTAGCATGTTTTGTTGAAGTGCTTTGTTTGTCGTGCAGATTCTGATAGTTCCGGCGATCCCGTTTACTTCGAAGTAGTCGCCGAGGTTCCCCAGTCTCCAGAGCAAGGCAAGTCATACTTTACATTGATCATATTGTACCTATTTTTATTTAAATATCTCATTTCTCTCAAATATTGCATATGTTTTAGAATGTCATTTCATGGGACTATTTTACCTATTGTACTCGGCCATAGGAATTGAATACCTTATACCATTGATAACTTGGGTTCAATATGACTAGATGTTAGTTGAAACATGCTTAGCCGTGCTTAGCTCAACTAGCTCACTTAAGAGAATCACATTAATCAAATATTACATTGGAGACTAATACTCAGATGATGTCAAGTTTGTGACCCTATTCTAATAATATTGAATTATGATAATGGTGGGTTGTGAGCACATGGTTAGATATTGGTTTGTGTGCTCATGACAATTAAGGACCGGTTCCCGGGAAACCCTGGAAGAATTACCGTGCATACCACAAGCCAACATGGGTAATGGCTGGGTCTATAGCGTAGCTGTCTCTAGCCGACGTACCCTAGTGAGGGTGGGCGTGATGGAGTTGGGTCGGCCCCTGTTTTAAGGGTTGATCAGCTTCTGGATTCATCACGGCACGAGAGGGGGCTGCCCTCTACCCCGAACTGAGTGGGGGCGAAACCTTGGTGTGGTACGATTGGTTAGAGGGGGTTATGTGAAGGGCCTTGTCACCTGTTCCTTTCCGGGGTATCGTGGTGGTACACCGGCGCATGGTATCGTGTTGTGGGATTGTGTCTTGTGGGTACAGTTGTACACCTCTGATCATAGTAAAACTATTCGAATAGCCGAGCTCACGGTTATGGGCGATCGACTAGATTCACCTTGATTAGTCTCACTTATTTACTTGAATGAACTGTTGGGACTTGACTAGTATAGTTGGATGGATGGGCCTGTTGCAACGTGGTCTTAACGTTGGACAGTGATTATTTAATATTTTTTAATTATTACTACTATTTTACTGCTTTCAATTATTAATATTTCTGAAATGTTGTTTATGCAAATGAGACTATTATTCCTCCCTTGATAATTATCCTGCATCATACCTTCTCTTTCGGTATGATTTGTTGAGTACGGTGGAAGTACTCAGTCTTGCTTAATTTTCTCCCCTCCAGAGCCAGAGGTTGCAGAAGAAGAAAGTTTCGACGAGGTTTAGGCTTGCGTCCGCCGTCAAGGTTGCCTGTGGTGTTTTGGAGTTCCGTCGCGGTGTTAGTTTCAGTTTAGTTAGTCTTTTTCCTTTCCGGTGCATTTATGTAATTCTTTTACATTGTTTCTAAGACGTGAATTCTGTAATATCAATAATTGTCGATTTGTGTACTTCGGTTGATGCCTGGACGAGGAATGAATGCACAAATTAGCTGCGGAAATTCTGGCTTGAATTTCTGGGCATGACAAGGTACATGTCTATAATGTTTTCGGCTGGAACACTTATGATGACGCCTCAGAAAAAACTATCAGCCCGATCGAAGGCACTCCCCTCCTTTGGAATAATGTCTTTAGGCTTTCCATATACGACATGCATAACGTTTATGGCTGTTGACCACAACAAAAGCCTCTCACGCCAACGCTTGTAATTGGAACTGTCAAACACATTTGGCTTAATCGACGCAGCAAAGCTAGTTACCAAAAGCATATCATCATAATAAGGTTTTTGGATTGTTAAAAATGTAGGCATATTTTGGTATATTTTAATTTCATAACTAATTAGGTAAATAAGCAATATTTCTATGACTATAGTGAGTGAAACAAAATATATGAACATTGTTTATTTTTAAAACTAATTTAACATAAACAATATGCAATAATAAAGTTTTCGAATATACCCTACTGAGGGGCCAGTGCCGGGGGTTGCACTCATACTGCTGGAGGCATTAGTTGCATTGGCAGTGTTAACATTGTTACCACTTGTGTTAGGCATGCTAGATGTCTTGTTGATGTAGAACAAGTTCGCTGCAGTGAAGAGTAGTTGCCGTGCAGTTTCTCAAACGACCTTAGTAATGTAGACGTACAACGATGAACGGGCACCGAGACATAGTAGTACAACAACGAACAACCATTGGGATGTAGTCGACGTAGATGTTCAGGGTGCGAGCAGTCGCGTTTAACGCTCCCAAAAACCTTATCACATGTCTATCCCGAGCAGGATCTCAATGAAAGATGAGGTTTCGGAGACTCTGCTCTTGCAAGATCTATGTGCAGAAGCTTGCGATGAGGAAGACAACAGCTAGCTAACAGAGGAAAAGAGGATGGTTGTTTCTGTGTATCTTTAGGAGGAGGAGGGAGCTCCTTATATAGTTGTGCAGCTGAGGAAGGGGGATGGGGAATGAATCTGGACACCATAAAGAGCATCAATGGCTATTATCAGGGTGTTATCACAGGGAATCAATGGCTGTTATAGGTGAGCAGGGGGATGGAGGATGAATGTGGACACCATGAAAAGCATCAATGGCTATTATCAGGGTGTTATCACATGGAATTCAATGGCTGTTATCACAGGGAATATTTCCTGTGGTGATGATCATTAGCCATTGTTGTCTGCCTTCAACACCGAAGATAATACTGCCACTGATCATCCATTGATCTTCCGATGATGGTCGTCTTCAACGGCAAAATTCATCGCACCGCAGTGGAATTCCAGGCCAGGCCTTCCCAAGGACCATGGCCACGTCCCGGCGAGATGAGCGAGCGTACGCGTATGGCTTTCTGTGACTCCTCTTTAACCTCACAACTAGTGCACAATTAGTTCATAGGTGTAAAACTCTTAAGTTTCAATGTGAGACTAATCATTAACTATCTTCCATAAACATGGGCTTCAGAATTTAAATAGGCCTAGCCCAACATTCTATACATATAGTTTTTCGACAAAGAGAATACCCCAAGAATGTTGAAATTGTCTGCATACGGCCTTACTTCTCTCACGCACATACCACACTCACATCTACACGGATAAAGAAGGAACATTATTGCAACTCGCAGAGAAATCACCGTCGATTCTGCCCTCTTTGGTGATGTCCTTCCAGCTGTACATGCTTCTCAAGACCGATCATGGGAATTGCTGTTGAGGGAAGCCATGCCGAACAAACTAGGACACAATCTTTTAACGATTCCATGCCACAATTAATTTGTGACATGCATGCACCTATGTTACAGCAGAAAAGGGACTAACACCTAAGTAACAGGGCACAAACAAAAAGCTGTGCTACATGCCAAGTTTAGAGTCGTGATGCATTTCAGGCAAAAACAAAGTTCTCTGCAATTGTGTGCACTAGGGGTCACAAGTTGGTCATGGAGCCAATCATAGCCAGAACGAGAGTAAACTTTGGTCCACCCATGTAAATATCTCCTTCAGCAGCTAGTAAGCATATCTATATCTTTTTTAAGTTTCCCTTTAGCATGTCAAAACAAAACAATTAGTGGTGGTCCACATCACAAGGCATGATAGGCATTTGGATTTGGATTTACTCTGATTTCTCAAGTGCTTTTATTTGAAATTTTGAATCTTTACCTAAGTTTTGACCTACCCCAAAGGCGCAGTGGAAAAAGAAAAGCTGAAGCATGCTTGTTGTGGTAGTGGCTCAAGTGGAGACTTCAACCTTAACAAGATTTTTTTCAACCTTGCCATCTATTGCTTGTCATCATGTTCTCCAATAATTTCAGACGCGTTTTCGAGTAAGCCTTGTAAAGCCCCACATCCTCCTTCCCCTCACGCATTTGTTTGTCGCCCGCTCCCATTTATCAATTTCGTGCGTCAACTCAGATAATCCGTACTCCAACTAAACAAAATTCTAAAGTAAATAGCGACAATAGTCTCTCCCTATATATGTTCATTCAGAAACAAATAATATTGGCATCATAAAAGCACATAGCTAGTGTTACTAGCTAGCTAAAAGGTTGCAACAAGGCATCTTACATGTCACCTCTATGTTTTTTCCTAAACTTAGTTTAAGAGGCATTTTATTTATTACTAATTACTAGATTTTTGATAAGCAATATTAATTTATCTGGAAGTATATATTTTTTGTGTTAATTTCATATCCACAATTTCTTTGGAAGCTAGCACACACTCTCTGACTCTCTGCCTTGAACCAGGTTGGTGTGGTTGACATAGTTAGCATTGATACTCCTATTTACTAGCTATAGAAGAAAGTCAATATTGTACTATACAAAGGCATTTGTTTCATCTCTGAGAGGGAGATGGCACTTGTATGTGTGCAAGATGTGGTGTTGGTGTATCACATCTCTGCAGAGACAAAAAAAAAAAGAAAAGGGCCAAGTGATATGGATGTGATTTGGACTAAAGGTGAGGTGTGCAGCAAAGACCACCGAAGAATGTCAAAGGAGCAAACAATGTGCCATGAAAGCGACCACAAGCAGCTCAGCACACTGAAGCTAGCTAGGTTATGGCATGCAGTCATCAGTAGTGTGTGTGGGCTTGCATTGAATCTTGCTGCAAAGCTGGAAATTCCTTTTAACTCTGACCTTATACGCTAACATCCAAGATTAGTCTTTACGCATACTCATGTCGATCGCCACTTCATGCATGGAAGGGCCGAAAAGGCAGGTTAATCAGATTCCCCAGGGAGAAAAATCTGAGACATGGAATGAACACGCGGCACACAATTAATTTTGACCTCACTATGACAGGAAAAGGGGCTGTGTTTTTTCCCTACAAACCCACTTACTCTTCAGATTCAACTAGAGCTAATTTAATCCATCCCTACTGTTGACAAATTTAATCCATCCTAGTTTTAGGTTTCGATGAGAGAAAAGGTATCAGGAAATGCTTCAAAATCTGTCCGCTTTTTGTGCGCCAAAATCACTCTTGTAAGATACTACCTCCGAATAAGTTAATAGTATGAGATACGTCGTATCTTAATATTATAAATATATATGTTCAGATTGTAGTGTTAGGATATATTATATTTTGTACTAGATTAATTTATTCTGAGATAAAGATAATAAACAGGTCTTGGAATCAAACCTCTAAACATATTGAGTGCCATCGGTAGACCCACGGCCCGGCTACCCTAGGCGGCTCGTCGGCACATGGCAAGAGGATAGACAAGTGCCTCATTAGTGACGGACGATGACAACAGCTAACTGTGTAAATTGTAATAGGTTTTTCAAGGTTTAATAAAATTCCTAGATTCGTTGTTGGTCTTGGTGTACTTTGTCTTCTATGCTTGCCATATGAATATATGAAAACCGATGCGTAGTTCAGTGCAGCGTATCAATCATCATATCATTTTAACATTGCACACTCTATAATTTTAACCTAGGAATATAAGCAATTCAAAATTTGAGCACTAAGATTACTGAAGGAAATCTTTTTCTCTTAACTTTAATATTTGCTAAACAACCTGAAATGTGTTATTTAGAAAGAGATGGAGGACCAACTATGAACACCATGCATAGAGGCAAAGCCAACTGAATTATAACGAAAGAAAAAACACCTGCAGACAAACGGGACCCATATATAAACTCTGCATCGACGGCCATGCGTTTGAGACCACACGCACCTACTGTCCTGCTGCAGTACGCACAGCAGTAGTGCGATTGAGCATTGTTTGTTTGCAGCTGAGCTAGCTGAATATGCGCTGTAAAATTTGTTTTCTTTTGTGTGCTGGAGTACATCGCCATCAGTACCATCACCATCTGCAGATCGCTCGAGGAATATTGGAATGGAAGAAGGGGAAGGACCACCCATGCACCTGGCCCGTGGCTGGCCGGCCAAGCAGCTGCTGCTGCATGCTGCTGGTGGCCAGTGTCAAAATCACCAACCACAGCAGCAGCAAATCGTATGAAATGGAATCTAGGCACAGTCATTTTCCCCCGGTACTGTTGGCTTTGGACCAAGAAACCTGGCTGAATACGAGCCGCGCGCACGTGTGGCTGTTAGGTGCTGGTTGGAGCTCAGATAGGGTTTTTCAACTTCCTGCTCCTCAAGAAATCATTATCTTTAATCTTCAATTGGTATGTGATGCTGATATCTGGTTAATGTTACCAACCAATATTAAAGATGTTTTTTTAATTTTGCTCATATTATTTGCTGTTTATTTATATATAATGCAAATATATGTATAAATTCATATAAATGCATAATATATATATATATATATTATATGTATTTATACATATATATACAATATTTACATATATATGTATAAATACATATATTAATCACATATATATGAACTTAAGTAAATATGTACATATTTTTACCAAAATATATACACACAAAAATATATACATATATTATAATCTTTCTATATCGTATATTACAAAATCTAATTCGTAGGGTGGGGTCGATGAATTGGATTTTCATTGTAGTGAAACTCTCCTGCAGGATCAATAATCTGCCCATTGATAAATTCCATCATTTTTTCTTGAACAACCTTTATAAAATTATCGTGGGAGAGTTTGTCCCTCATGTAAATAATCTATCATTTAAAAAAGAAATAAATATATAAAATCAATAAGAAATAGACGTATTGTATGAATGATTTTTTACGTACATCCAGATCCTTGTCAGATTTGATTTGGTGAACTAGACGGTGAGTATAATCGCAGATGTAGTAGCCACACAAGTTCGTCCCTCGCTCCTGTTTCGCACATTAAAGGAGACGATGAGAGATTTAATATATATTTTTATTTTTAATGATTCAATGTAATTTTGGAGCATGTACTCAATGAAAATTTTGTCCTCACAACAAGTTTTTCTTTCCAAGTCCCGTGTACCAATGTACAGAACCGTGCCGATGCCCTATGTACAGTTGCAAGCTATGATTAATTATCTGAGATCCGCATAGTAGCAATAGCAACATTCATAATGACAGTATCCATACGACATTACTTGTCTATCACTTCAAAAATCTTTGCGTAGGTAGATTCTGGTTTATCCATTAAGTCAGAGATGGATTTTGCATGAGAAAAGAGTCAAAAAGGAAAAGAACCCAATGAAATATGCAAATTGCGTGAGATGATATATATGAATGTATATATGTACAAGAAAAAAATTGGTACGAAAGGCAGTAAAAACTCACATTGTGTTGTACGGCAATAGTATGAAAGTCTTGTAATGCTGCTGCACCAGCAAATAGACAATATTGTTCTCTATAGCTTGCCCATAATCCTGTATCATCTCCATATTAATTTTGCAGGGTCCATGAATCCAATATTGAAACACCCCTGCTTACAGCACTGTTAAATCGCCATTCTACAATGGATTAAAGAATTTTTCATCAGCTACATACAACAAACTAAGGAACGAAATAAATTTAAATAAATAATACTTACAAAACCCAACAACTAAGAAGAGAGACGTCGAGGGCATCTAGCTGGTATAATTCAAATACATCCTCGAAGCGGATCCACATAATATCATCTCCTTGGAGGAAATATGTGTTTTTATTCGCACTCCGAACATCTCTCTACCTTTGGTTGAATGTTCCATGTACCATTGATGAAATCAGTACATCTGTGTAGAGAGGATGTTCACCTGATAAGGCTTGTCAAGAGGTTTACGAAGGGTCAATTTATATTTCAAAACCTCTTTTTTCGCCTTTTCGATTGGTGCACCTCCAAACAGTTTCTCCCTCTTTAGTCTCATCTCTGTCATAAATTGTCTTAACTCCTTTTCACCAGGTGGTAGCAACGGCTCAAGCGCTTGTTCTGCTTTCTTTCCAAGCTGAGGGACGCCTATTGACTTTCCTTTTGCCTTCTGAAAAGACTTCCTAATTGATCAGTCATAGTCCGACAATAAAGGCGATTTTACCGATGTGCTCATCTTCTTAAAGAACTCCTTAGCTGTCCGGTCTATATGAATATTCTTTTCAGGACTCCGTGGCTTGAATTTGCCTCTTCACCTCCACAGCTACGATCTCTTCAATCTCCTCATCAGTGTGGTCGTACGCCCTTTTCTTTAGAGCAGGGAGCCTTGGCGCGTCAAGTCTAGGCTTCTTCGTTTGTTTTGTTGACCTTGACGATGCGGGATGAATTGGGCATGACTTGGTAGCTAGTGCATGTGGAGGAGTCGGGGCCCGCGGAGGAGTAGGTGCTCGGGGAGGAGTCAGTGTCCGCTGAAGAGTCGGTGCTCGCGGAGGAGACGAAGGAGGTGAAGGAGACGGTCCATGCGGAGGAGACGGTGCAGGCGGAGGAGATGGAGGACGTTGTATTAATTAATCACAAAATTAATGAGAAAACAATAAAAATAGTTTAAAACTTTATGAAATTGTAATAATCATAAATAATTAACATATGCCTGATTTAAAATTATTTTAAATTGTAATAATCTTATATAATTAATATATGACCGATTTAAAATTGTAATAATCATATATAATTAACATATGCCTGATTTAAAATTGTTATTAAATTGTAATAATCATAAATAATTAACATATGCCGATTTAAAATTGTTTTAAATTGTAATAATCTTATATAATTAATATATGACCGATTTAAAATTGTAATAATCATATAATTAACATATGCCCGATTTAAAATTGTTATTAAATTGTAATGATCATATATAATTAACATATGCCCGATTTAAAATTTTTTAAATTGTAATAATCATATATAATTAAAATATGTCAGACTTAAATAGTTTAAAATTATAATAATCATATTTAATTAATAGATGGATCTTCAATACATTCAAAATAATTTACATCATCCATACAACAACCTAGGTCAGTACATTTAACATAATTTATAGCGTGATGGTTGACCTCACGTACTTTCTCCACACTAATGTTCCTTCGCTATGATCATTGTGTCAGTAAGGAGTGTCCTCGTTTGATAGGAGGATGCTCGGGTCAAACATCACCATGAACGGAGGTTGCCCATCAAACTGATCGTTATCTTCGTCAGTCTTATCCTCGACTCCGATGATTTTTCTTTTGCCTGGGAGAACCACGTGGCATTATGGCTCGTTAGACCCTTTCCCCTTCTTTGCTTTGCTAGACATGTCCTTCGTGTAGAAAATTTGCATTAGATCATTTACTAGGGCGGATGGTTTGTCTGAGTATCAAACCTTGTTAAGGTCAACCATTGTCATCCCACTGTCATCAATCGTCTCTTAGTGATATGCCTTAGAGGCAACATGGAGATGTTGGATATCATGGTCAATGTTTATGTATAAATGAATAAAGTGTTATTCAGTTCCATGAAATATATATCTTGTATTGATCGATAAGTACGTGACTTATTTATGAGACTCTTTATGTATGAATCTATTTCTAAATGATTCCTGATCACATGTCATATTATTGGAACAAATATGATTCTAAGATCAGCAAGTTTATTGATTGATGATCATGTCTCATAGATCATGGGTATGGAGATACCAAATCAATACACGTGGACATGTGTTAGAGAACACATTGTTGGATAGACCCACCATGAGACACTACAGAAATTAATGTGCCATTAGTTGGTCTCAAGTAGTGTTGGTGCAAAGTCCTTAGACCTGAGATCATCATGGATTCTGACAAGTGTAGTAGCCTAGTTTGGGATTGCCAAACTGTGGAGATTATGGCAATCGGGTATCTACATGGCAAGCTTATCCGACTGGAGGTAGGGATAGATTGCACCTGACATATCTGTAAACCAAATATGACTTGGGTGTTACATTGCCGATTGAGATAAGGCAACGGCCCATAGTCATGGTTTGGTAAGATTGAGGAAACCGGCTTAGAGTAAGATAGAGTTTCCGATCTGTAAGCCCTCCTCCCAAGACTATATAAGGGGGTAAGGGGCGTCCCTTGAGGGATATCAGAAGTTACATCAACTTTTAGCTTTCAGCCTTAGATCTTGAGATCAATAAAGACACTCGACGGATCTAATCCTTCGGAATAGGAGTAGGGTATTACCTCACGAGAGGGCCTGAACCTGTCTAAATCCCGTTCTCCAATCTAACCCATTGTGCTTGGCGATCTTGACTGCACCCCCAAATTTCTATTGCCGAAACCAAGTTTCGACAGTTGGCGCGCCAGGTAGGGGGTCGCGCGTCAAGACTTCTTCAACAATCTCGCCGACAAGCGTGATGGGATCTCCTTCAAGATTCGGCGACCTCGCCGCCAACAACTTCGACAAGTTCTCCTCCTTCGACTCGGATTCGAACCAGTGGAAGGAGGGACACACTCGGCGCCGTTCGGGCTCTCGAACAACGCCGAGATCTACGACAACATCTTCAAGTCCAAGATGCAGTCTACCCTCTCCAACGAAGGATTTCACTCGGCACCGTTCGGATTGCCGAACGCCGCCGAAATCTGCACCGATCTCCTCGTCTCCCCAACAGAGACGATCCACTCTGAAGAAGACCTCTCGGCGCCGTTTGGAGTACCAAACGCCGCTGAGATCTACGGCAAACTGCTCTCCCTCGAGTCGAGGTCGACCCAATCGGAGGAGCCCGCCTTCCCAAGCTCTGACTCGGACTGGAACGATCCAGACCCGAGCTACCCGGGGTCGAGGAGGTCGCCGTCATCCTCCGGCCGTTCGGCTCATGCTCATCTTCGGAGCTCAACGAATACCTCATCTCCGCCGGCTTTGACGACCTCTATGGCATCCCCTCAGACGAAGCCGACGACTCTGACTGCCACAAGGACTACGAGCCGAAGTGCTTCGATGTCCTCATGGCTGAGCCGGCCGAGTCAGACTCAGCCATCGCCCGTAGGCTTGTAGAGGAAGAGCGAGTCAAGATCGAGCAAGAGCGCAAGCTGGCTGAAGAGGAGAAGAAACGCAGGGAAGAGGCCGACAAGAGAAAGCAAGATCTACGGGCAGCCGGACGATCCGCTCAGGAGGCTATCCTTCAAACGCGGGTCCGTAACACCAATATCTTCCAGACGCCACAGCAGAACGCTGTTGCCGCACTCACACTCTTGGACGCCGTCATGGAGATGGCACCCCCCGACGTGACTCCAATACTTGACAAAATCAAGACTATCGTCGCAGCCATAGCCAATGGTCATCCCTCCACCTCGGCACGAAGGCCGACTGAGTCCGTGGCCGAAACGCCGACAAAAGCCGACTCCCGCCTCTAAGGTCAGGAGACTACAAGAGGCCCGAGCCAGACCGATCGACGACTAGGCCAAGAGGCCCACGCCACGAGTCCATGCAGAAGCATCAGGAGCAAATGGCCGACTCCCGTGACAAACGACATGGACGTCCACCCATCCACCACCGCGTCCGCCGCAACAACAGCTCCAGCTACCCAACCAGCCAACCGAGGACCCCGTCGAGTGATCTGCGGGAAGTCCTCGATCGCCGTTACCAGGAGCGAGACCAACGCACTCGGGAAGATCGGAGGGGATCACCCGATATCAACGACGACGGAGTGCCGGCTTTCACTCGGGAGCTTCGCCGAGTTCGCTGGCCGAATGGATTCAAGCCAACAGGAATAGAGAAATACAACGGCAAGACCGACCCCGAGTCGTGGCTTACCGTATACACTCTCGCCATCCGCGCAGCAGGCGGCGACAACAAGGCTATGGCCAATTACCTGCCCGTGGCCCTCGCCAACTCAACCAGGAACTGGCTCACGAGCCTGCCAAGAGGCTCAATCGGCTCGTGGAGCGAGCTGAGGGACCACTTCATCGCCAACTTTTAGGGCACCTTCTAGAGGCCCGGCACCCACTTCGATTTATACAATGTCATCCAGAAGCCGGACGAGCCTCTGAAGGATTACATCCGGCGCTTCTTCGAAAAGCGCAACAAGATCCCCAACATCACCGATGACATCATCATCGCCGCCTTCCAGAAGGGAGTCCGTGATGAGCTGTTAATCGGGAAGTTCGGACGCAAGCCACCGAAGACGGTGAAGCAGATGTTCGAAACAGCGAACTCCTACGCCAAATCTAATGATGCCATCAAGGCAGCGCGCCAAGACCGGCCCGACAGGAGGGAAGATAAGCAGGCGGGTGGAAGCCGGAATCCTAAGAAGGATAACGGTAACAGCAACAACCAGGGCCAAAAAGACCGCAAGCGCTGATCCGAAGATCTAGTAGCCGCAACCTCCAACTCTCAACGCCGCCCCCCGAGTCGGCGCCTACGATGCCATCATGAACGCTCAATGCACTCATCATCCCAATCACAAGCACGCGGCTAAGGACTGCTTCATTTACAAACAGTTCGCCGAACAGTACGCGGCGCAACTCAACAAGAAGCCGACTGATGAGGCTGGTCCATCGGGCGCCAAGAAAAACAACGCGGCTGAGAATGCCGAACCTTTCCAAGACCCTGTGGGAGAGCTCAATCACATCTTCGGGGGGCCGCTAGCCTATGAATCCAAGAGGAAACAGAAGCTAACCGACCGAGAGGTCAACGCGGCTCAACCCGAAGTCCCTCAGTACCTGCGATGGTCGGAAGTGGCCATCACTTTTGACCGCTGGGATCACCCCGACCGAGTGGTTCACCCGTGGCGCTATCCACTCGTCCTGGACCCCGTGGTCCGCAACATCAGGCTTAAGCGCGTCCTCATCGATGGGGGCAGCGCCCTCAATATTCTGTTCGCCAAGACCATGGACGAGATGCAGATCCCGAAGGCCGAATTGAAGGAAAGCTCAGCCCTCTTCCACGGAGTCATTCTGGGGCTGTCATCTACACCACTCGGGCACATCGCCCTCCCAGTCACCTTCGGAGCTCGAGAGAACTTCCAAACGGAAAATGTCACTTTCGAGGTGGCCGACTTCGAAACAGCCTACCACGCCATCATCGGAAGACCTGCGCTTGCCAAATTCATGGCGATCCGACATTACACCTACATCTGCATGAAGATGCCGGGTCCCAACGGCGTCATCACTCTTCGCAGCGACGTGAAGCAAGCCTTCACCTGCGACAAGGAGAGCTGCGACATGGCCCAATCTCGTGAGAGATCACGTGGCCAGCAAGAAATCCGATTGGCTGCATCGACTTCGGCAGAGGGTGAAATCCCCGCGAAGAAGATAGCCAAATCAGGATCCGGCGACGCCAAGACCAAGAAGATCTCCCTTGACCCATCGGATCCCTCGAAAACTGCTGTAATCGGCGCTGAACTAGATCCCAAATAGGAAAGCGTGCTCGTCACCTTCCTCCAAAATAATAAAGATGTTTTTGCTTGGAAACCATCTGATATGCCTGGAATTCCTAGGGAGGTGATCGAGCACTCTTTGCATGTCAAACATGATGCCAAACCGATAAAACAACGATTACGCAGATTCGCGCAGATCGAAAAACGCCATCAAGGAAGAGCTCACAAAGCTCTTGGCTGCGGCTTTATCAAAGAAGTCCTACATCCCGACGGTTAGCCAACCGACCCGGTCCGCAAGAAGACGGGGCAATGGCGCATGTGCGTTGACTATACCGACCTCAACAAAGCTGTCCCAAAGATCCATTCGGCTGCCTCGCATTGACCAAGTCGTAGATTCAACGCCGGCGCCAACTCCCGAGCTTTCGGATTGTTACTCGGGCTACCACCGGATCGGTTTGAAAGAATCCACGCTGAAGACATCGTTTATCACGCCATTTGGAGCTTACTGCTACATCACCATGCCTTTCGGCCTGAAGAACGCCGGCACCACATACCAACGCATGATCCAGAGATGTTTCCAGACGCAGATTGGCAAGAATGTAGAAGCTTATGTCGACGATGTTGTCATCAAGACCAAGCAGAAAGAAGACCTGATCGCTGACTTAGAAGAAACCTTCGCAAACATCCGGGCCTTCAGAATGAAGTTGAACCCGGAGAAGTGCACTTTCGGCGTCCCATCAGGCAATCTGCTCGGCTTCATGGTGTCACATCGCAGCATTGAAGCCAATCCAGAGAAGATCAACGCTATCCTGAGCATGAAGCCCCCGAGCAACCAGAAGGATGTCCAGAAGCTCACTGGCTGCATGGCGGCGCTAAGCCGTTTCATCTCTCAACTCGGCGAACGAGGCATACCCTTCTTCAGATTGCTAAAGAAAACAGACGACTTCCAATGGACCACGGAAGCCCACAAGGCCTTTGAAGATTTTAAGGAATTCCTTACAACGTCGCCCATCCTGGCCTCGCCTCAGCCCCAAGAGCCCCTGCTGCTGTACCTTTCAGCCACTCACCAAGTGGTTAGTACGGTCCTCGTGGTTGAGCGCGAAGAAGAAGGACGGGCCCAGAAGATTCAGAGGCCGATCTACTTTGTTTGTGAAGTATTGGCAGGAGCCAAAATTCGCTACCCTCAGGTACAAAAATTGCTTTATGGTGTCCTGATAACCGCGAGGAAATTGGCCCACTATTTTCAGGGTCACTCGGTCACCGTCGTAACCTCCTTTCCACTCGGCGACGTCATCCACAACCGGGAGGTAACTGGGCGCATTGCTAAGTGGGCTCTGGAGCTGATGCCACTGGACTTGACTTTCAAGGCGAGGACGTCCATAAAGTCACAGGCCCTGGCGGATTTCCTGGCCGAGTGGACTGAGCAACAAGAAAACGTACCTCGGGAAGACCTCCAACACTGGACCATGCACTTCGACGGATCCAAGAGGATCACCGGCTTGGGAGCAAGAGTTGTGCTGATCTCCCCGACTGGGGAAAGACTAAGATATGTCCTCCACCTCCACTTCTCCGCCTCACAAACCGTCGCTGAGTACGAAGCCTGCTACATGGACTGCGGCTCGCAGTTTCACTCGGGATACGTCGGCTCATCGTGAAAGGGGACTCCCAGCTGGTCGTCAACCAAGTAATGAAGGACTGGTCCTGTCTAAACGACACCATGGAGGCCTACCGACAAGAAGTCCGCAAACTTGAAGACAAGTTTGACGGACTCGAACTATCACATGTCTTGAGACACAACAACGAAGCAGCTGACGAGCTGGCGCAGTTCGGGTCCAAGCGTGAAGCCGCCCCAATGGACGTTTTTGTCGAACACCTCTATGAGCCAACTATCGCGGCAAAGACAACTTCCAACGAACAAACTGCAATCGAAGTCGCCATGACTGACGCCGACTGGAGGACACCTCTCATTAAATTTTTAACACAGCAAGAGCTGCCGGAAGACCGGGATGAAGCAGAACGTGTCCGACGTCGTTGCCAAGGTTATGTCATGGTTGATTCTGAATTATACAAAAGAAGCCCCTCCGGAATCCTAATGAGATGCATTACACCCGAGGAAGGGAGACAGCTGCTCCAAGACATCCACTCGGGCATATGCGGAAGCCACGCGGCAGCACGCACCTTGGTAGGCAAATCCTACAGACAGGGTTTTTCTGGCTTACCGAGGTCTCCGACGCGGACAAAGTGGTACGAACCTGTGAAGGCTGCCAATTTTCCGCCCGACAGAGCCACGTCCCAGCCCAGGAGCTACAAACAATCCCACTATCCTGGCCGTTCGCGGTATGGGGCTTAGACATGGTCGACCCTTTCAAGAAGGCTCCAAGAGGATTTACACACTTATTCGTTGCAATCGACAAGTTCTCCAAGTGGATTGAAGCCAAGCCGGTTGCCACAATTACTGCTGACAAGGCACGGGATTTCTTCCTCAACATCGTGCACCGCTTCGACATCCCAAACAGGATCATAACCGATAACGGGACCCAATACACGGGAGGCATCTTCAAGGAATTCTGCGAAGACTTCGGAATCAAGATCTGTTATGCGTCAGTCGCACATCCCAAAAGCAACGAACAAGTCGAACGGGCCAACGGCATGGTCCTTCAAGGCATCAAGGCCCGCGTGTTCGATCGTCTAAACCCTTACGCAGGCAAGTGGGTTCAAGAGCTTCCCTCGGTTCTATGGTCTCTGCGGACCACACCCAGTCGGGCTACCGGCCAAACTCCTTTCTTTCTAGTCTACGGTGCAGAAGCCATGTTGCCAAATGAGATGAAGTATGAATCCCTCCGAGTCCGCAGCTTCAACGATGAACGCTATGACCCCGACCGAGTGGACGACCTCACCCGACTGGAAGAGGCCCGAGAGGCAGCCCTCATCCAGTCGGCGAAATATCTTCAAGGGCTCAGACGATACCACCGTCGCAACGTTCGAGCACAAGCTTTCATCGTTAGCGACTTGGTTCTGCGCAAGATTCAAACCACCAAGGACCGTCACAAGCTATCCCCCCTATGGGGAGGACCATACATAATCGCTGAGGTGACTCAGCCAGGTGCATATCGATTAAAGCGCGAAGACGGATCTATGGTGGAGAACTCCTGGAACATCGAGCATCTTCGACGATTTTATGCTTAAATTGACTAAAGCTTCATGTTTTTCTTGACTGCCAACCTCAAGCAAGATGACTTCTTGAGTCAGCAGTCGGGGGCTGTACATATGTCAATAAAGCATAGTTTTCCTCATCAACCTTTGTGCATGATTCGGTTTATCATTGCTTAATGTTCCTTGATTCGAGTTCAGTGTTTAAGGACTGAGAGTTTTCTGATGACCTAATCGAGCTTAGGCTCGGTGACAGTCGGAAGAAAATTACTTAGGAAATTTCACACAAAAACTCGAATCAGGGCATTAACATAAATAAACCGAATATTCACAAGTTTACATCAGAGCATCATAATCAGACAACATTTACAAGACAATGATTACAGAATAATTAAAGACGGAAATTGTTCACTACATCGACGGTAATCCGTTTAGCCGAATCCTGCACCTCACTAATCAGGTCCAGGGCTTGCTCATCCGAGGTCCCGTCGGCGAAGCCTTCCCCGACCGAGTTGACATCCACTCGGGGGTAGAGAGATCTGGTCTGCGCAAGAGCCAGACCAGCCCCCATGGTGGCAGCCTCAGTGATGTTTGCCAAATATTGGTCGGGGGCCCTCCGCAGCTTGTCAAAGATTTCCAATGGCTCCAGTGAGCTAGCCCCGACTCCCTGATGAAACAAGGATAGCAGGATTGGTGTTGCTGCGTTGGCAACCTCTTCCCGGACCCCTCCGGCTCGTTTGACCCTCTCAAGAAGCACGTCATATTGAGCTCGGGTCTTAACTTTGTAAGCTGCCAAAAGAGTATAATCACGCAAAGCACCCGAAGACAAAGCAGCACAAAGGATATTACTTCAAAGAAGCTTACCTTCGAACTCGGTCTCCAACTCGGTCTTGCCGAGGCTGACTGCCTCCAGCTGGACCTGGAGCGAGTGGACCTCCGACGAATTTTCTACAAACACAGAAGGCTATTAGCGATCGGGATCAGCACAGAACCCATAAAGAAACTGGGAAGATTGGACTTACTCCTGACTGAACCACGGAGGTTGAGGTTCTCCTCCCGGAGTTCGGCTATCTCCTTCCTCAGGGCCGCTTCCCTCGACGCGGCCTCCTCCCGGGTGGTCTTTAACTTCCGCTGGACGTCCTCCAGGGAGTTCAGATGAGGAACCAACTTCTCCACACCTCGGATTTGGCCATAGATCGACAATACTCCTTCGCACGCAAGATCCGAAGTTGACCGACGGAAAGAAATGATGATGCAAGACAGAGAAAAGATCTAGGCTTACGTTGAGTAGCCGAGTCGCCTCATTTAGGTTGTTGACAAGGGCATCCCTTTCTTCGCTTTCCGCTTGCTTGTCCAAGATGATGCCCTGCCTTTGGCCTTCCGAGTCTCGCCATTCGATTTTAATCGGAGGAACCCAGGTTTCAGAAGACTATAACCTGGGGATTTCCTCTACTGTGGCTAGCAGATCAGGAAGGGCAGATGAAGACACGAAAGATGTGAACTAAAGATTAAAGACAAGATTTTGACTCACGACTTACCGGCTTCGGCGGTTGAGCTCTGGACCGGAGCAGCCCGGCTGGTCTTCTCCCTTTGGCTTTTCCCCGACCGGTCTTCGCCGGGGCTCCCGAGCCGCACTGGGCTTCTCCGAATCGACGGTTCCCACCGGGGCGTCCCGGGGCTGGGGGCTCCTTCCTCGGGACATCCTTCTTTGGAGGCGAGGGCTTTCTGCCCGGAACGCTCTCGCTCGGGAGAGGGCTCCGGGGTCTTGGTTCCGCAGGGTTGGATGGCTCGGGAGCAGCAGCTGGAGTAGGCCCTTCACTCCTTCCGACAGGATCTATATCCTGGTGCCTCCTGCCAAACCAACGACGCACTTAGTCGGAATGAAGACAAAGAAATTTTCAACAATGAAGTTTAGGCTTCAGTCATAAGGTGAACCTAGACGACCGACGGATCTTCGGCGCCGCCTTCGGCGATGGCCTTGGAGGAGGCGTCTCGACTGGAAGAGCCGGGACGTCATCGTCCGAGTCATCGATGACGAGCCTCCTTTTGCTCGCCCATTTGTTGGTGTCCTCACTCGGGGCTGCCCGTTTCCCGACTGGATCACTTTGGATTTTTACTCCGCCAGTCGGTCTCTTGGCAGGGCGAAGTGGCACGTCATCGTGAGGCACCTTGTACGATTTTGAAACGATGGAAGCATTTTCCTGCAAGAGAAATTCCCGCAATACTAAGAGGTATGACATCAAGATTGCAAGACAGTACAAAGGAGTCGGTCGGCTTACCGGAGGAGGAGGCTGATGGATACTGAAGGGAAGAACCGGCAGCACGAGGGCACGCTCGACTGCGATTCCAATCGAGAAGATCTTATACATCCGGATCTTCAGGACCTCGAAGCTAAGGGGGTCTTGGTCTTCCCGATTGGGTTCTTTCCCACCTTCGTATTCAAAGGCTGGCTTCGACCGCTCTTTGATTGGTGCCAGTCGGCACTTGATGAAGTGCCGAGTGATCTGCTCGCCGCGAAGACCTTTCTGCTTCATCGCCAGGATTTTCGCTAGCAGTTTGTTGGCCTCATCCCAATCGTGAGCCACTGGTAGAGTGCTCCAAGTATGATTGGGTACAGCGGGAAGGCCGACAAAGGCTGACAGGCTGGGTTCGAGATTGCTGATGTAGAACCAGCCCGCGTGCCATCCCTTGTTGGAAGATTTCAAGGGAAGAGAGAAGTACTCCTTGTGGAGAGATCTGCGGAGTTGAAAACCGGCCCCACCAACAACGCATGGGTGGTCCTTATTCGAATGCGGTTTGAGGTAAAACATGCGGCGAAATAGTTGGAAGTGGGGAAGGATGCCAAGGAAAGCCTCACATACATGAATAAAAAGAGCGATGTGAAGCATGGAGTTGGGGTTCAGATGATAGAGTCGAAGACCATAGTAATCTAGAAGCCCCCTCAAGAACTCGAAAGTAGGGAGGTTGAACCCGCAGTAAAAGAAAGAAGTGAACACAACAAGCTCACCGGTGTTCGAGGTGGGGAAATCTTCACCCGCCGTCGGGCGCCAGCCCACGATCTCCTTGGGGGAAAGCACGCCGTGCTTTACCATCTCCTTGAGGGTGGATTCCCTCACGTCCGATGTGGCCCATTGGTCAAAGGGGATTTTCTTTTCATCTGCCATGAGTGTGGTTTGGGTGGGAAGTGGATCTGGTTGGAAAGGATGGAAATTTGAGCAAGGGATCTTGGGGGCTGGATGCGGAGGCTAGTTTGTGGTAAAGAGCGAGCTCCTGGGTTGATGAATTCGGGTGCGCGCGAGTCTGGGGTTTTCCGCAAGGAGCTGGTGAACAGCGCTGTGAAAAGAGGAAACTTTTGGGAAGATGAAGTGACGGGGATGACCTCGAGGCTTTGTAGAAAGATTTGAGGGTTGCGCTAGGTTTTCTTGTGATTGGGCCGAGCCCATGAGAGACCTGCGGCCCAGCTAAGGTGTGGCCCGACGCGTGTCCTTAGGGACTTAAGCGGATGAGCTTAAGCAGATTTGCCTTGGCAATATGCACGTGTCTGAATGCCCTATACCTCTGGAAATCGTTTCATGCTGTAGTTTGCTTGACTTCATGAGAAGCTAGCACGATGCAATTTGAAAGGTGACAAACAGCTAAGCTTTTTATAGCTGCCTTGATGACAAGGGCTGTTTGGTTTTTTAGCATTTGATTAAGTGATTATATCAATGCTATTTTCCACCTTGGTGAAGATCTTTATAGGAGACCAGTATTATGGCAAGAGCTATTTAATAACTTTGTCATATTTTTCATACGATTAAAAAACTTGTTTGCCCATGAGGGACGATAAAATATTTGTTCCGAAATAACTCGGGCAGATCCACTCGGATAAGCATGAGCTTACCGAGTGCTTTCCACCTATGAGGGTTGATTGAGTTATTTGTTCTGAGATGACTCGAGCAAATTTACTCGGATGAGTACGAACTTGCCGGGTAATGAAATTGTTATGATTGCTTTAGCATGAGCTAAGTATTTATATGAGAATAGTTTTTTATAAGTTCTTGACTATATGTTTAGTCTGATTTTGACTAACCATATAGTCGGGGGCTACACCTAATTAGGTGCATCAGGAGATGCACCTAGATATTTATTTTTGAGAATTTTTTAGATATTTTCCAGCCCTTCAAAGTCTTTGGAGCCACTCGGGAAGATTTAGGCAGAGATGATGGAATCACTCGGTGCCGAAGCACTCGGCCTTTTTGGCTATAGGCTGTCTTGGTTTGAAGCTGAGTTGTCTCGTCGACTGAGAAGGACTCGGGGGCTACTGTGGAGATTATGACAATCGGGTATCTACATGGCAAGCTTATCCGACTGGAGGTAGGGATAGATTGCACCTGACATATCTGTAAACCAAATATGACTTGGGTGTTACGTTGCCGATTGAGATAAGGCAACGGCCCGTAGTCATGGTTTGGTAAGATTGAGGAAACCGACTTAGAGTAAGATAGAGTTTCCGATCTGTAAGCCCTCCTCCCAAGACTATATAAGGGGGGTAAGGGGCGTCCCTTGAGGGATATCAGAAGTTACATCAACTTTTAGCTTTCAGCCTTAGATCTTGAGATCAATAAAGACACTCGGCGGATCGAATCCTCCGAAACAGGAGTAGGGTATTACCTCACAAGAGGGCCTGAACCTTTCTAAATCACGTTCTCCAATCTAACCCATTGTGCTTGGCGATGTTGACTGCACCCCCAAATTTCTATTGTCGAAAACAAGTTTCGACACAAATGCTATTCCGTAACTGGGTAGTTATAAAAGTAGTCTTCGGGTTTGCTATCAAACATGGAGTGGAATGTGAGTGATCAAGATAGAATTTGCCCCTCCTTTGGAGAGATATCTCTGGGCCCCTCGAGGTAATGGATTATGTAAGTGCATGGCCATGCTGAGTTGATTGAAGAGTCAATCAACAGACAAATAATCCAATATGGTTCGAGTGAATGGTTAAGCTATTGAAGGAATGGCACACATCTTGCCTATAGCTTAATTGGTATCGTGAGACAAAGGGATTTGTGTACACATTACAGGTTCAGAGCCGATATTATATTCTTGTATACTATGGCATCAATATGTGCTGCTAGGCGCCGCTATTGACGATCGGCTGAGTTAGACTCGAGCTGGAGCCGAGTATACGTGAACCTATAGGGTCGCACGCTTAAGGGGATAGGAACAGGCATTCGAGTTGAACTCGAATTTGGCTCAATTTGGATAAGATTCGATTTAATATAGAGTCCTATGGGCTTACGAAGTTCGGCCGGCCAACTCTATGAGATTCGAATAGGATCCGATTCAAAATAGAGTCCCGATGGGCCTATAGGCCCAGTCGACAACTCTATATAAAGGGGCGAGGGGTGGAGAGTTGCGGCATTGTATTGCACTTGAACCAAATCAATCTAATCGCACGGCTTCAGAAGTCAGCGAGTTTGAGATCTCCACGGAAACCCTCCCCACTCCCGAGCCAAACCCTAGCCATGAATCTTGTGCTAGCACACGGGTGTCAGGTGTTCTGTCCCTGGACGTGTGGATACCGGTAGAGGCATTGCTACATTGTGATGCTGTTTGGCAGCTGTGAATCGGCTGCAATTGGCTAGATCGGTTGTGGTCAGGCGCATCTGAGTGAAGCAAGCACGGTCGGGCGAATCGGCGAGTCGGCTGAGGTTGGATCGGCTCCGACATCGGCGAATCGGCTACGTCGGATCGGCTATGGCAGATCAACCGGCTGTGTGGGAATCGACTGTCAGCGAATCGGCTGTGACTGACCAGTACTGTTCCGGATCGGATAGCTCCTGATTGGCTATATCTGCTGCACTCCACTCCAATTGGTAACGATCTATCGACCCTTACTTGCAAGTGTTCCTAGTTTGCACGGTAGAAAAGTTTTGTTTTTGCTTTCGTAGCCTGTGCGTAACCCTTCATCGTCACGCCTCCACGAGTCAGCCTAACCCATTGGCACCAAAGCAGAGGGACATTCAGAGGTCCATAGTCAAGTTCCCATATGGCGTTGATGCCACCGTAATACGTGCTAGTTGTACCATTGTATCTCATGGCATTGATACGAACAACACTGTTCTGGTTTGTGCTCTTTCTATCTTGGGCTCTTGTGTAATATATATATCCACTGATTTCATATCCTTGGAATGTCGTGATCGAGCAAGATGATTCCCTCGCCAAGAAGGATAGTTGTTGGTCAATCATCTCGTTACCCATGAGATGTTGTCGCAGCCAAGCGGGGAAAGTATCAATGTGATGGCGTGTAATCCAGGCATCGGACATACCGATATTTCTGGAGCGAACAATCACAAAGTGCTCCTCGATGTGAGGAGCCACCAACAAAGATTGTTGCAAAACCGTGAAATGTGCTTTACAGAATAAATCGTTGTCTACAGTCATTATTGGTTTCCTTCCAAGAGTTCCCCTTCCCCGTATTCTTCCTTCATGGGTTGATTCAGGCACCCTAATTGGATGAAGATCTTCCATAAATTCTACGTAGAACTCAATGACCTCCTCTGTTTCATACCCCTTGGCGATGCTTGCCTCCGAATGAGAACAATTATGAATGTACTTCTTTAGAATGTCCATATACCTCTCAAAAAGGAACATGTTGTGTAGGTATATAGGACCGAGTATACGGATCTCCTTGAAAAGGTGACATAGAAGATGTGTCATTATATTGAAGAAGAAATGTGGAAAGATCATCTCAAAGCTGACAAGACATTGCACCACATTATTTTGAAGGGCTTCTAATCTGCCTGGATCGATGATCTTCTACGAAATTGCGTTCATGAAAGCACATAGCTTTGTGTCGACGGGTGGGTCGGCAGTCCACCAAGGAGGGTCCCCGAGGAGGTAGAAGAGAGTTTGGTAGAGAAGTTGTCCTCTGATGGATTCCATGGTTGACTCGAATCCTAAGATGAGCCAAGAAATAAGACGCGAGGGATTATACTGGTTCAACCCTCTCGAAGGATAATAAGCCTACGTCCAGTGTGTGTGGTGTTCTTTCTTAGGGTTGGATGATGAACAAGAGTTACAAGCGTGAGAGGGAATCTGGACTCCTCCTTTCTCCTTCCCTTCGGCCCCCTGCCCTCCCTTTTATACATCAAGGGGGGAAGGAACAGATGAACTTTTGGGCCAAGGAAGCTAAAACTAAGGGAGGCAAATAGTGGGGTACAAAGAATATTTGATAAAGTACATGCTGGTCTGCTAGGTCCTGTACACCGTGGGTGTCTTGTGCTCCTGCCAGCCTTGGGACCCTTCTCCTGTGCCGCCAGGTGGTGTCAGATGCTGCCGGGCTGTCTCCTTCCTCTTCCTCCTTACCTGCCAAGTTCCCTCCCGAGGATGCTCGAGGTCGGGCAATGAGTCAGAGTCGAGAGAAGGGGTCGAGGTCGGACTCGGGGGAAGGCCGGCATGCCCGACCCCCGGGGGGTCGGGCTCTCGGTCACTTCCCGAGACACTTGGTTTGACTTCTGTTGGGGTTCAACCCGGGTTTTTGAGGCACCCCGAGGTGACACCTCCCACAGCAGCCCCCGAGCCTAAGGAGGGATGAAACATCCATCTTTAGAGTCAGAGTTCTTTTGGAGTATTGTCTTCACGTAATCCTCAGGGCTTCGAGCCAATATTTTGGTAACTTGCCAGGTGTAGCCCTCAAGCCTAAGGGCGAATGGAACATTCGGCCCTAGGGTCAAGCTTTCTTCCAAGGTGTCGATCCCTAGCAGTTCTTGTGAGCCGAGATTCCGCAGGTGCACAGCCTAGGTGCACCTGGCAGGTGTAGCCCCCGAGCCTAAGGTCAGATGGCACATCCGAGCCTAGGTCAAATCATCAAGAGCGTTTTGCCAATCTCCCGATGATCCGGGCAATGCTCGAGGTCCACCAAGAGGGGTTAACTGAGACGAACAGGTCTACCGCCCGGAGGCGTTTGGTAGTCCCTGTTTCGACCGAGGGGGAGGCAACTTGGCCTTGAGCCCCCGAGTCGGAGAGTTCACTGCCCAAAGGCAGTGAGGATGGGTGAGGTGTTTGGGGCTACAGGCCCTTGTGCTCAAGGTAGCCCCGACCTCACTTGTGGACTAACTCGGAAGCCCACACTCGAGTCGTCAAGGTCACCACCCTCGGGGCGGCGAAGAACATGGTTAAGGTCGAGACTACTGCCCGAGGGCACACGGTAGTCCCGACTCCTAACCTCAACCTAGGGCTAGCTTGGAAGCCTGCCCCGAGTCGACAAGGCCATCGCATGGAGGCGATGGGAATCGGGGTTAGGGTTGAGACTACTGCCCAAGGGCATATAGTAGCCTTGACCCCACTTGTGGGCTAGCTCGGAAGCCCACACTCGAGTCGTTACGACCACCGCCTTGGGGCGATGGTGGTCAAGGTTAGGGTCGGGACTACTACCCGGGGGCGCATGGTAGTCCCGACCTCGATCGGGGACTAGCTCAAAGTCCACTCCGGGCTAAAAGAATCCATTGCCTTTGAGTGATGGAGTCGAGGTCAAGACCACTGCACGAAGGCAGTCCGTGGCCTCCATCCTGATTGAGGGCTAGCTGGGAAGCCCTTTCCTCGAGGTGTCGGGGTTCTGACCCGAGGGTCAGTGATGGTTTAGCATAGTCAAAGGAGGAGTTACGTGAACATGGTCGCCAGTCGGTTACTTAGTCGCGAGGTATTCTTCGCGAGTGGGGGTCCCACTTGTCAATCGTAAACAAGGGGCCTGCTACGTCTCGTCGGGAAACCGTGAGAACCGGGGCGCTTCAACGGCTAGTCCTATTCCCTCTTCTCACTTTCCTCATTATGTCAGACGTGGCTGACGGCTGGGGTGAGAAGAGGGAATGTCACCAGCGATTTCTTTGGGAGTCGCAACAGGCGCGCAAAAGATGCCATTACCCTCCTTGACAGACGAACGGTCCAGATTAGATGGCCATGCTATGTGGACCACGGGGATAGAAGGGTTGAGAGTGCCTCGGATGCTCCGCACACGCCGTTAACGGCGTTGTGCGTCCTCCGAGATTGGCGCTATCAGCCTTCCCATCATGCCCTTTATAAACTCCTCCACCGCCCAACTTCTCCTCTTCCTTACGCTTCCCCATCGCCTAGGAACCCTAAACCTCTCAAGCACCCACAACCTTCCTCGGGCTCCACCTTGCTTCAAACCGCAGTGTCGCCATCCTCACTGCCATTGCGTAGTTTTCTATCACAAAGGGCAGCGATTGTTTTGTCTGAAGGCGATGGCACCAAAGAAGATTATGAAGAAGATGGGAAAGACCCCGACGACGAGTGGAGATAAGGTCGAGATGAACTCGCCCTTCGTCCCCTCACGCGCGGGGAAGGCAATTGTCAAGGAGCTAGTGCGGCTTGGTGTTCTCTCTGCCATGGCGTGTCCTCATGGCACGCTGCACGAGGAGAGGCATTCTCAACCCCGAACACGGTGAGTTGGTTGTTTTTTCGCCTTCCTCCTACGCGCTTCGAGTATCGGCCCATCCCTTTTTCTGAGGTTCGTTAGAGCACTACGAGAAAGAGCTCTGCAACCTCAACCCATATTCCATCCTCCAAATCTCCATCTTCATTCATCTCCGCGAGCCTACCTCGGGGTAGACCTGCACTTTGACCTCTTCGCCATTACTTCGCCCGCGCAGCGTGGAGTGGCGGCGTCGTCGACGGGGCTAGAATCCAGCTTCATGGAGGGATGGGCGAGAGCTACATCCCCGTCGGCGCGACTACCTCCAACAAGGGGTGGCACGCGGAGTGGTTCTATATCGTGAACCACGAGCCGACCCCGGTGAGGACATCCATAAGGAGCCGTTGCCCAACCTCAACGGATGGGCACCTATCGCTCCAGCGACTGTGATCAGTTAATGAGCTCGTCGAGCTAAGATCAAGGACCTGAGGAGGCGGGGTCTGAGCGGCATCCAGGTGGTGCGCGACTTTGCCCTTTGGGATATCCAGCAATGCAAGCGCAGGGACTGCACACGTACCAATGCTCGGGCGGCGAGCATGCGAGGAGCGCGTGCGCCATCGCTGTCGGTCTTTTTCAAGGCACGACAGGTTACGGAGAAGGGGCCGGAGCCTTTCTCGACGGACAACCCTCCTCCGGTAAGATCGACCCCTTTCTTTGTTTTTTGGAAGTTTTTGTTTTGCCCGACGTCTCACCTGCCAGGGGTCAAAACTGACAGGGTCGGGAGGCATACGTGTCTCTGGCCCCGATCCTCGGAGCCTACTCGGTCGACATGCCGAGGGTCCGAAGGCCTACCGCGAGGCCGGAGGGGAGGGGGAGAGGAAAGAATCTTAGGCTCCAAGATCAGCAGGAGGGATCCGACGCCGTGGCGTCGGGAGGCACCAAGCAGAAGCTGGTGCTCGATTCCTCCTCCGAGGAAGAGTACAACGACTCGTCGACTGACATGTCGAGGGCGAAGACGACGCCGCCTCCAAAGAAGATGACAAAGCGGATCATCTTCAAGTGCAAAGCGTAAGTGCAATCCTTGGTCCTGAGTGAAATTACTCTCTTTTCTTTCTGCGTTAAAAGTTTCCTTCTTGATCAGGCCCGGTGGCCCCGAGGGCGACCGGAGTTGCTAGGCCGTCGCCGCAAGAGGAACCGGGTAGAGACCGCCGACGGGTCCGAGGAGGAGGCGGCCAAGAATGTGGCCGCGTTGGCAGCCAAGGCTGCTGCTAGGACCGCACGGGCTGCTGGAGCGCACTCCGAGGCTGAACGGGCGGCCATGGAGGCCGAGGTTGACGCCCAGGTTGAGGAGGCTACGTCGGAGTGACTGCACCGGCCGCCAAGTTGGACGCCGAGGCTCTAGCCGGTCAGCGGGGACGGTGAGAACTTCTCGACATCGCGGGCCGGCTCGACAACCTCGTCGATGACGAGATTGTCACCTAGCTGCCCGTCGAGGGTCCTACCGCTCCACCCTAGACCGACACCGAGGAGCTCCACGATGCCGTGGTCGAGAGGACCGGCGCCATCGAGGTCATCGATGCCGAGGCTGTTAGTGATATGCCCTAGAGGCAACATGGAGATGTTGGATATCACGTCAATGTTTATGTATAAATGAATAAAGTGTTATTCAGTTCCATGAAATAGACATCTTGTATTGATCAATAAGTATGTGACTTATTTATGAGACTCTTTATGTATGAATCTATTTCTAAACGATCCCGATCATATGTCATATTGTTGGAACAAATATGATTCTAAGATCGGCATGTTTATTGATTGATGATCATGTCTCATAGATCATGGGTATGGAGATACCAAATCAATAAACATGGACATATGTGTTAGAGAACACATTGTTGGATAGACCCACCATGAGACACTACAGAATCAATGTGCCATTAGTTGGTCTCGGGTAGTGTTGGTACAAAGTCCTTAGACCGAGATCACCATGGATTCCAACATGTGTAGTAGCCTACTTTGGGACTACCAAACGCTATTCCGTAATGGGTAGTTATAAAGGTAGTTTTCGGGTTTGCTATGAAACATGGAGTGGGATGTGAGTGATCAAGATGGAATTTGCCCCTCCTTTGGAGAGATATCTCTGGGCCCTCGAGGTAATGGATTATGGAAATGCATGGCCATGCTAAGTTGATTGAGGAGTCAATCAAGACGGATAATCCAATACGGTTCGAGTGAATGGTTAAGCTATTGAAGGGATGGCACATATCTTGCCTATAGCTTAGCTGGTATCGTGAGGCAAAGGGATTTGTGTACACATTACAGGTTCGAGCCGATATTATTCTTGTATACTATGGTGTCAATATGTGCTGCTAGGCGCCGCGTTGACGGGTCGGCTGAGTTGGACTCGAGCCGACGATCGGCTAAGTTAGACTATAGCCGAAACCGAGTATACCTGAACCTACGTGGTCGCACGCTTAAGGGGATAGAATAGATATTCAAGTTGGACTCGGATACGGCTCGATCGGATAGGGATCCGATCGGATAGAGTCCTATGGGCTTACGACGTATGGGCGGCCAACTCTATGAGATACGGATGAGATCGATTCAAAATAGAGTCCTAATCGGCCACTAGTCCCGTCGGCCAACTCTATATAAAGGAGGGAGGGGTGGAGAGTGAAGAGACATCAATTGCATCGCGTGCAACGTAAGTCGCCGAGATCAATCTCCACGGAAACCCTCCCCACTTTCGAGCCAAACCCTAGCCTTGCATCGCGTGCTAGCACACGGGTGTACGGCGTTCGTCCCCGGACGTGTGGATATCGGTAGAGGCGCTGCTACGTTGCGCGCCGTTGATCGGCTGGATCGGGCCGCAATCGGAGCGATCGGCCGTGGTGGAATCGGCTGCGGCCGGCGCATCGGAGCGAGGCGTGAGAACGCGGCCGGACGACTCGAATCGGCTGATTGGCGAATCGGCGTCTCCGGAATCGGCTACACTGTTCCGGATCGGATTGCCCCGATTGGTTATTCCGCCGCACTCTACTCCAATCGGTAACGATCTATCGGCCCCTTACTTGCAAGTGTTCCTGGTTTGCGCGGTAAAAGTTTTTGTTTTCGGCTAGCGTAGCCTCCGCGTAACCCTTCGGTGGTATCGAGCTAATCTTGCTTAGTTCAGTTTTAGATTGGATCGGAACAAGTTTTGCGCACGGGTTGATTAGATCAATCGGTTTTACGGGATCTCGTTGAGGAGAGTAGATGGTAATTGTGTTCCTTGATAGTGTATCGGAACGACGTAATGTGATTACGTCGAAGCAATTTCCATATAACTCGGTTTGAGTTGGGTTCGAGATAGCGTTCCTTGATAGTGTATCGGAACGGTATAATGTGATTATACCGAAGCTATCTCGTAGTCCGACTTTGTTGCTGCCTCGCGCCTACGCAAACCATCTCCCTTGATAGTGTATCGGGACGACATAATATGATTATGCCGATATGGTTTCCATAAGTGCGTACCCCTTATAGGTCGTCTCGATGCCGTATCTCTGCGATAGGTAGAAAACGTTTCTACGCCTAACTTGTTTTTGCAGAGAATGCTTTGAGATGGTATGGCCCTATTGTATGTATGAGATGCATGTGATGCATGTAATATTCTTTCATATGTGCAATCCCTGTAATATTCTTTCATACGTGCAATGCTTGTAATATTCTTTCACGACTGCGAGTCGATGTAATCTTCAATTAGAGCTTCTATAGTAGTAGCTTAGTTTGAAGATATCAAGCATTCGACACTTGGAAGATGGTGCCGAAGATGGAGATCCTCGCGCCGACATGGAGATGGAGATCACCATGTGAAGGGGGCCATACTATTTCATTATATGCTATTCTTCTTGCTTTCATATGTGATATGTTTGTTTGATAGGATAGCATCCCTCTCAAAATTAAGTAGTAATGATGCCCTTCCAAATGTTGCACCGTCACCGTTATGCTCGTCAATGGTGGGTCGCAAAGCAGAGTGCCATTCTCTATCATAACACGAGGGGTATATGTCGACATATACATGCAGGAGCATTTGGTTTACTTAACAAGGCTATCAAAAGCAGTTTTGGGCCTTGGGGCATAGGTTGGCGCCGGGGCATGGAGATGTCACACCAACAACAAGAGTCACATAGAGATGTGATTAGCAAGGTGTTGCTTATCGATGTTACTAATTTTCTAGCAAGTGATGCCAAAGCTCACTAGAAAATTAATTAACATGTGGATCTTGACCCAATACGTAACCTAGAGGGAAGGTGGAAAATACGTAATGGGAGTCTAATGTTAAATTGTTTAACAATAGACATAGCATAAACATTGTGCTAAACTTTGCTTTTCTCGTTGTAGAATAAATGGCGGCTAATACTACACCCAAGTACCTTTAATTTGCGATCTATTCTCGAAAAGGAAAAATTAAATGGAACAAACTTTATGGATTGGTATCGCAACTTGAGAATTGTTCTCAAGCAAGAGCGTAAGGAGTACGTTCTTGAAGTACCCTATCCAGAGGATTTGCCAACTAATGCCACCGCAAGCGCACGGAGGGCTTATGAGAAGCACACTAATGATGCCCTAGATATAAGCTGTCTCATGCTTGCTACAATGTCCCCGAGCTTCAAAAGCAATATGAGAGCAGCGATGCTCACACTATTATTCGGGATCGCGTGGCATGTTTGAGAACCAAGCTCGGGCCGAGAGGTTCAACACCTCAAAGTCCTTGTTTGCGTGAGCTTGTTGAGGGAATCCCGTCGGTCCGCATGTGATAAAGATGATTGGCTACATTGAGAGTCCGGAAAACGGGTTTTCCCCTTAGCCAAGAGTTGGCTACCGATGTGATTCTCCGTCGCTCCCTCCGAGCTTCGAGCCATTCATATTAAATTATCACATGAACAATATGGATAGGACCTTGGCTGAATTGCATGGGATGCTAAAGACAGTGAGGAGAGTATCCGAGAAAAATGGTCATCATGTGATGATGATGCGAAGGCTAAGCGCAAACCACTGTCAAGAAACTTTGCACCAAGAGGAAGTTAACTCCCGATGAGATCGCGAGTGCCTCTAATGCAAAGAAGGGCAAGAAGGGGTCGGCGGCATCGATGCCGTTTGCTTCTTGCAAGGAGACAAGCCACTGGAAAAGGAACTGCAAGAAGTACATGGAGGATCTCAAGAAGAAGCAAAGTATGACTTCGCGGTATTAATGTTATAGACATTAATCTTGCTACTTCACCTACCGACTCTTGGGTATTTGATACCGGATCGTAGCTCATATTTGCAAATCGTTGCGGGAATGAGAAGAAGTAGAGGATTGAGAAGGGGCGAGGTGAACTGCGCGTCGGCAATGGAGCAAGCGTTGCTACGGCTTGTCGGCACAGCACCACTTCATCTACATTCGGGATTAGTTTTGGAATTAAATAATTGTTATTGTGTTCCAACACTATGTCAAAACGTTATTTCCGCTTCATGTTTGCAAGCGGAAGGATATGATTTTAGATCAATGAACAATGGTTGTTCAATATATCTCGAGAGATATGTTCTATTTTCATGCTCCATTGGTGAATGGATTATACGTTTTGAATCTTGAAGCGTCTCCCATCTATAACATTAATACGAAAGGCAACTCTCTAATGATATAAACCCCACGTTTATCCGGCATTGTCGCTTAGGCCATATAAATAAGAAACGCATGGAGAAGCTCCATAAGGATGGATTGCTTCACTCTTTTGATTTTGAATCATTTGAGACATGTGAGTCTTGTTTACTTGGTAAGATGACAAAGGCACCTTTCACGGGACATAGTGAGAGAGCAAGTGACTTATTGGCACTCGTACATACCGATGTATGTGGACCAATGAGCTCAACGGCCGAGGTGGTTATCAATACTTCATTACCTTTACCGATGACTTTAGTAGATATGGTTATATCTACTTAATGAGGCATAAGTCCGAATCCTTTGAAAAGTTCAAAGAATTCCGAATGAAGTACGAATCATTTAGGGAAAACAATCAAGTTTCTACGATCAGATCGTGGAGGGGAATACTTGAGCCAAGAGTTTGGTAATCATCGAAAGATTGTGGAATTGTTCCACGCTTGACTCCGCCAGAACTCCGCAATGGAACGGAGTGTCCGAACGGAGAAATCGCACCTTGTTGGACATGGTGCGGTCGATGATGAGCCAAAGTGATCTACCGTTATCCTTCGGGATATGCTCTTGAAACACTGCGCTCACACTAAATAGAGTTCCATCTAAGTCGGTTGAAAAGACACCATATGAGATATGGACAGGGCAACCCCTAGTTTGTCTTTTCTCAAAATTTGGGGATGCGAAGCTTATGTAAAACGTTTACATCGACAAGCTCACACCCAAATCGACAAGTGCTTCTTTGTGGGATATCCTAAGGAAACTAAGGGATATTACTTTTATAATCGGGAACAAGGCAAAGTGTTTGTCGCCCGACACGGTGTCTTCTTGGAGAAAGAGTTTTTTTCAAGAAGGGTTAGTGGGAGCAGGGTGCATCTTGAAGAAGTTCAAGAAACACCGAAAATGTTTCAGCGACCACGTAACCACAACAGAGGAGCAAAGTGTTGCGCCACCGTTGTAGATACACCGCCCCACGGAGGTCCGAAAGATCACGTCGTGCACCCGACAGTACACAGTGCGGAACAATGTGATATATTGTTGTTGGACAACGATGAACCTAAGACCTATGAGGAAGCGATGGTGGGACCTGATTCCAACAAGTGGCTTGGAGCCATGAAATCCGAAATAGAATCCATGTACGACAATCAAGTTTGGAACTTGGTTGATCCACTGATGGTGTCAAAACCATTGAGTGCAAATGGGTTTTTAAGAAAAGGCCGATATGGATGGAAATGTTCACATCTATAAGGCGCGATTGGTGGCGAAAGGTTTTAAACAGATTCAAGGAGTTGATTATGATGAAACCTTCTCGCCCGTCGCAATGCTTAAATCTATTCGGATTATCCTAGCGATTGCTGCATATTTCGATTATGAGATATGGCGATGGATGTCAAAACGGCTTTCCTAAATGGAAACCTAAGCGAGGATGTATACATGATACAACCTCGGGGTTTTGTCGATCCAGAATCGCTGGAAAGATATGCAAGCTACGAAATCCATTTATGGATTGAAGCAAGCATCTCGGAGTTGGAATATTCATTTTGATGAAGTAATCAAGGGGTTTGGTTTCATCAAAAACGAAGAAGAGGCCTGTGTTTACAAAAAGGTCGTGGGAGCGCAATTGTATTTCTAATCTTATATGTGGATGACATATTACGATTGGAAATGATATCCCTATGCTTGAATCGTCAAGTCTTCATTGAAAAATAGTTTTTCCATGAAAGACTTAGGGAGGCAGCATATATATTAGCATTCGGATCTATAGAGATAGATCCAAGAGGCTAATTGGATTAAGCCAAAGTACATACATTGACAAGGTGTTGAAAAGGTTCAACATGCATGATTCCAAGAAAGGTTTCTTGCCTATGTCACATGGCATCAATCTTAGCAAGAATCGTGTCCTCGGACACATGATGAGCGGAATAAGATGGGTATGGTTCCATATGCTTCGGCAATTGGATCCATCATGTATGCCATGCTTTGTACACGCCTGCATGTCTCGTACGCTTTGAGTGCTACGAGCAGATACCGTCGATCCAGGTGAAGGTCACTGGATGCCGTAAAGAATATCCTTAAGTACTTGAGAAGAACTAAGGATATGTTCCTAGTCTATGGAGGTGAAGAAGAGCTCGTTGTAAGTGGTTACACCGATGCTAGCTTCCAAACGGACAAGGATGATTATAGATCGCAATCGGGTTCGTGTTCCTCGAACGGAGGCGCGTCACTGGAAGAGTTCCAAGCGGATACCGTTGCGATTCTACAACGGAGGCCGAGTACATTGCCGCTTCGGAAGCTGCAAAGGAGGCTGTTTGGATCAAGAAATTCGTTTCGAGCTTGGTGTGATGACTAGTACGACGGTCCAATGTCTCTCTATTGTGATAATAGTGGAGCCATTGCGCAAGCCAAGGAGCCGAGGTCACATCGAAGTCCAAATACATACTTCGGCGATATCATCTCATCCGCGAGATAGTGGACAGAGGTGATGTCAAGATATGCAAAGTGCACACGGATCTCAACATAGCCGATCCGCCGACAAAACCTCTCCTCACCGAAGCATGAGGCGCACACAAGAGCAATGGGTATTAGATACTTACATGATTGACTCTAGTGCAAGTGGGAGATTGTTAGTGATATGCCCTAGAGGCAACATGGAGAAGTTGGATATCACGTCAATGTTTATGTATAAATGAATAAAGTGTTATTCGGCCCATGAAATAGACATCTTGTATTGATCAATAAGTACGTGACTTATTTATGAGACTCGATATGGGTGAGGTGTTTGGGGCTACAGGCCCTTGTGCTCAAGGTAGCCCCGACCTCACTTGTGGACTAACTCGGAAGCCCACACTCGAGTCGTCAAGGTCACCACCCTCGGGCGGCGAAGAACATGGTTAAGGTCGAGACTGCCCGAGGGCACACGGTAGTCCCGACTCCTAACCTCAACCTAGGGCTAGCTTGGAAGCCTGCCCCGAGTCGACAAGGCCATCGCATGGAGGCGATGGGAATCGGGGTTAGGGTTGAGACTACGCCCAAGGGCATATAGTAGCCTTGACCCCACTTGTGGGCTAGCTCGGAAGCCCACACTCGAGTCGTTACGACCACCGCCTTGGGGCGATGGTGGTCAAGGTTAGGGTCGGGACTACTACCCGGGGCGCATGGTAGTCCCGACCTCGATCGGGACTAGCTCAAAGTCCACTCCGGGCTAAAAGAATCCATTGCCTTTGAGTGATGGAGTCGAGGTCAAGACCACCGCACGAAGGCGTCCGTGGCCTCCATCCCGATTGAGGGCTAGCCGGGAAGCCCTTTCCTCGAGGTGTCGGGGTTCCACCCGAGGGTCGTGATGGTTTAGCATAGTCAAAGGAGGAGTTACGTGAACATGGTCGCCGGTTGATTTAGTCGCGAGGTATTCTTCGCGAGTGGGGTCCCACTTGTCAATCGTAAACAAGGGGCCCGCTACGTCTCGTCGGGAAACCGTGAGAACCGGGCGCTTCAACGGCTAGTCCTATTCCCTCTTCTCACTTTCTCATTATGTCGACGTGGCGACATGGGGAGTGAGAAGAGGGAATGTCACCGCGATTTCTTTGGGAGTCGCAACAGCGCGCAAAAGATGCCATTACCCTCCTTGACAGACGAACGGTCCAGATTAGATGGCCATGCTATGTGGACCACGGGGATAGAAGGGTTGAGAGTGCCTCGGATGCCCGCACACGCCGTTAACGGCGTTGTGCGTCCTCCGAGATTGGCGCTATCAGCCTTCCCATCATGCCCTTTATAAACTCCTCCACCGCCCAACTTCTCCTCTTCCTTACGCTTCCCCATCGCCTAGGAACCCTAAACCTCTCAAGCACCCACAACCTTCCTCGGGCTCCACCTTGCTTCAAACCGCAAGTGTCGCCATCCTCACCGCCATTGCGTAGTTTTCTATCACAAAGGGCAGCGATTGTTTTGTCGAAGGCGATGGCACCAAAGAAGATTATGAAGAAGATGGGAAAGACCCCGACGACGAGTGGAGATAAGGTCGAGATGAACTCGCCCTTCGTCCCCTCACGCGCGGGAAGGCAATTGTCAAGGAGCTAGTGCGGCTTGGTGTTCTCTCCTGCCATGGCGTGTCCTCATGGCACGCTGCACAGGGAGAGGCATTCTCAACCCCGAACACAGTGAGTTGGTTGTTTTTTTCTGCCTTCCTCCTACGCGGCTTCAGAGTATCGGCCCATCCCTTTTTCTGAGGTTCGTTAGAGCACTACGAGAAAGAGCTCTGCAACCTCAACCCATATTCCATCCTCCAAATCTCCATCTTCATTCATCTCCGCGAGCCTACCTCGGGGTAGACCTGCACTTTGACCTCTTCTGCCATTACTTCTGCCTGCGGCAGTCGTGGAGTGGCGGCGTCGTCGACGGGGCTAGAATCCAGCTTCATGGAGGGATGGGCGAGAGCTACATCCCCGTCGGCGCGACTACCTCCAACAAGGGGTGGCACGCGGAGTGGTTCTATATCGTGAACCACGAGCCGACCCTCGGTGAGGACATCCATAAGGAGCCGTTGCCCAACCTCAACTGGATGGGCACCTATCGCTCCAGCGACCAGGATCAGGTTAATGAGCTCGTCGAGCTAAGATCAAGGACCTGAGGAGGCGGGGTCTGAGCGGCATCCAGGTGGTGCGCGACTTTGCCCTTTGGGATATCCAGCAATGCAAGCGCAGGGACTGCACAGCGTACCAATGCTCGGGCAGCGCGACAGTACCCGAGGAGCGCGTGCGCCATCGCCTGTCGGTCTTTTTTCAAGGCACGACAGGTTCTGGAGAAGGGGGCCGGAGCCTTTCTCGACAGACAACCCTCCTCCGGCGGTAAGATCGACCCCTTTCTTTGTTTTTTTGGAAGTTTTTGTTTTGCCCGACGTCTCACCCGCCGGGGTCAAAACCGAGGTGGTCGGGAGGCATACGTGTCTCGGCCCCGATCCTCTGAGCCTACTCGGCCGACATGCCGAGGTCCGAAGGCCTACCGCGAGGCCGAGGGGAGGGGGAGAGGAAAGAATCTTAGGCTCCAAGATCAGCGGGAGGGATCCGACGCCGTGGCGGGAGGCACCAGCGTAAGCCGGTGCTCGATTCCTCCTCCGAGGAAGAGTACAACGACTCGTCTGACTCAGACATGTCGAGGGCGAAGACGACGCCGCCTCCAAAGAAGATGACAAAGCGGATCATCTTCAAGTGCAAAGCGTAAGTGCAATCCTTGGTCCTGAGTGAAATTACTCTCTTTTCTTTCTGCGTTAAAAGTTTCCTTCTTGATCAGGCCCGCTGGTGGCCCTGAGGGCGACCGGAGTTGCTAGGCCAGTCGCCGCAAGAGGAACCGGGTAGAGACCGCCGACGGGTCCGAGGAGGAGGCGGCCAAGAATGTGGCCGCGTTGGCAGCCAAGGCTGCTGCTAGGACCGCACGGGCTGCTGGAGCGCACTCCGAGGCTGAACGGGCGGCCATGGAGGCCGAGGTTGACGCCCAGGTTGAGGAGGCTACTGTCGGAGTGACTGCACTGGCCGCCAAGTTGGACGCCGAGGCTCTAGCCGGTCAGCGGGGACGGTGAGAACTTCTCGACATCACTGGGCCGGCTCGACAACCTCGTCGATGACGAGATTGTCACCTAGCTGCCCGTCGAGGGTCCTACCGCTCCACCCTAGACCGACACCGAGGAGCTCCACGATGCCAGGGTCGAGAGGACCGGCGCCATCGAGGTCATCGATGCCGAGGCTGTTAGTGATATGCCCTAGAGGCAACATGGAGATGTTGGATATCACGTCAATGTTTATGTATAAATGAATAAAGTGTTATTCGGTTCCATGAAATAGACATCTTGTATTGATCAATAAGTATGTGACTTATTTATGAGACTCTTTATGTATGAATCTATTTCTAAACGATCCTCGATCATATGTCATATTGTTGGAACAAATATGATTCTAAGATCGGCATGTTTATTGATTGATGATCATGTCTCATAGATCATGGGTATGGAGATACCAAATCAATAAACATGGACATATGTGTTAGAGAACACATTGTTGGATAGACCCACCATGAGACACTACAGGAATCAATGTGCCATTAGTTGGTCTCAGGTAGTGTTGGTACAAAGTCCTTAGACCCGAGATCACCATGGATTCCAACATGTGTAGTAGCCTACTTTGGGACTACCAAACGCTATTCCGTAATCGGGTAGTTATAAAGGTAGTTTTCGGGTTTGCTATGAAACATGGAGTGGGATGTGAGTGATCAAGATGGAATTTGCCCTCCTTTGGAGAGATATCTCGGGCCCCTCGAGGTAATGGATTATGGAAATGCATGGCCATGCTAAGTTGATTGAGGAGTCAATCAACAGACAGATAATCCAATACGGTTCGAGTGAATGGTTAAGCTATTGAAGGGATGGCACATATCTTGCCTATAGCTTAGCTGGTATCGTGAGGCAAAGGGATTTGTGTACACATTACAGGTTCAGAGCCGATATTATTCTTGTATACTATGGTGTCAATATGTGCTGCTAGGCGCCGCTGTTGACGGGTCGGCTGAGTTGGACTCGAGCCGACGATCGGCTAAGTTAGACTATAGCCGAAACCGAGTATACCTGAACCTACAGGGTCGCACGCTTAAGGGGATAGAATAGATATTCAAGTTGGACTCGGATACGGCTCGATCGGATAGGGATCCGATCGGATAGAGTCCTATGGGCTTACGACGTATGGGCGGCCAACTCTATGAGATACGGATGAGATCGATTCAAAATAGAGTCCTAATCGGCCACTAGTCCCTCGGCCAACTCTATATAAAGGAGGGAGGGGTGGAGAGTGAAGAGACATCAATTGCATCGCGTGCACAAGTCGCCGAGATCAATCTCCACGGAAACCCTCCCCACTTTCGAGCCAAACCCTAGCCTTGCATCGCGTGCTAGCACACGGGTGTACGGCGTTCGTCCCCGGACGTGTGGATATCGGTAGAGGCGCGCTACGTTGCGCGCCGTTGATCGGCTTCGGATCGGCGCAATCGGAGCGATCGGCCGTGGTGGAATCGGCGCGGTCGGGCGCACGGAGCGAGGCGTGAGAACGCGCCGGACGACTCGATCGGCTGATTGGCGAATCGGCTCTCCGGAATCGGCTACACCGTTTCGGATCGGATTGCCCCGATTGGTTATTCCGCGCACTCTACTCCAATCGGTAACGATCTATCGGCCCCTTACTTGCAAGTGTTCCTGGTTTGCGCGGTAAAAGTTTTTGTTTTCGGCTAGCGTAGCCTCCGCGTAACCCTTCGAGGCCACCGAGGGCGAGCTGGAAACCGAGGAAGGCTCCGGGTCCTAGGCCGACGACTTGTGGGAGCTCGACCACCATTTCGCCGGTATATGGGGCTTGTTCATGGTAAGGCTCGGATCTTTTGCTTTCTTTGCATTAGTCTTGTCTGACTTTCTATCGTTCCAGAGGTGCGCTCGTCCGTCCGAGCCATCAGAAGCCGAGCGGGCGCAGGAGGAGAGGCTCGCAGAGGCTTGTTGCCGTGAGTCCGCTTACCTTTGCCCCTCTTGTTCCTCCTCCCATCCTAAAACGATTATGAAACTTTCGCTGGGGCTCGGGACGCCCTTGAGCAAGACGAGATCCTCCGGGCTGAGCGGAACAGCACTCGGGAGGCCCTCAAGGTTTCCGAGGACATTCAAAAGACAGCTGAGGACACCCAAGGCAACTTGGAGGCGTAGCTTGGGAGGGCTCGGGCCGAGATGGAAGGGTTGGCTCTAGCCAGGGCCGAGGCCGAGAAAGCCAGAGCCAAGGCCGAGTCTGCTAAGGCCGAGGCCGAGGTGGCCAAGGCCGAGGCTGAATCGGCTCGGGCCATGGCCGAGCAGGCCAAAGCCTTGGCCGAGTCAGCTAAAGCTGAGGCGGAAGCCACCAAGGTTGAGGCAGAGGCGTCATTGGACGGAGTGGGGGAGGAGCTTTTCGCCACGGAGAGCACGATGGCCAACTTGGCCAAAGAGCTGAAGGACACCAAGGCCTCCACGGAAGGTAAGCGTCAACTCCTGCGTTCATCCCCAACTCTTGGTTTTTCTTTCTCACCTCGATCTTCACCTTTCGTCCTCGTCTCTGCACAGAGCGTGCAGGGATTTCTCGTCATCAGATTGGCCACCTAAAAGGGCTCCTAGAAGTGGCTGAAGCTCGGCTATCCGAGGTTCAAGACGGCGCTCTCTCCATTCTGAACCGGGCCAACAACGACATTCCTCTCGCCTAGGAAACCCACTAGGAGTTCCTCAGCTGCCTGTGGGATGGTCCTCGATGCCTTGATATCTTCGTGAAGGACGCGGCAAAGGAAGCAGTGGGAGTGGCCCTCGGCATCCTCAGCCGTCGATTCCCAGAGGTGTTGGTTGCCGACATTGGTCTGGGTGGCCGAAAGGCCTCGAAGCCGACGAGCCCGGGGCCATCGTCGCTGAATTCGATGAGACTGCCGATCGGGTGGTCGATCTTATAGATTTTTGATCAATCTCTGCTGTAGGGTTCCTGACTAGGAAGGACAAAATATTTTTATGTCAATATCAGGGTCTCATGCCCTATCCTCTTGCGTAGCTGTGCCGAAGGGTGTTCGACTGAGGCATGCAAGGGTTCAACTTTGCCTACTCGTATCGTTCTCGACGTTGAGGCCTTAGAAAACGATCTCCGCCTGGAATAACCAGGAGGATTCTCTAACCGGGTTTTGTCAGGTTTCGAATTGGCCTTTAGCATAACTATCATTCATTTTATGAACTAGGCGAAGTGAAGGGTCTCGGAAGACCGAATTTCCTGAGTAGCTTGCTCATATGTCAGGCCATTCTCGCGTTTTGACTTCAACCCAAGTACGACTCCGGGAGGGAAAATCCAACTCTGATTGGAGGGGGATGGGATTGAAGCGAACGCGTCGGGCAAAGACATATTTCTCAGATACTCGGGACAAGAGCCGGATTGGCAAGTAGAAACTGACTCAAACGATAACATTCTGTCCTGAGAGCCCGGAGCACATGGGTCGGGGCCACGAAACTCAAAGCTGGTCATGAGCACTTGCGCAGAAGTTATTGAATCATTTGGTCGTTACTTGTCAACCAGAAAGCATCGCTGAGCCCCCGAGCGGCAAAGGCAACCTCGAAAAACAACCTACCGGAGAACCCCAACCAGGGTAGGTCGGGGCCACGTAGCTCAGGGCTGGCCATAAGCTGTGCGTGGGAGCTGTCGAGGGCGTGTTGCCAGCTCGACGGCTCAGCGGGACTAAGATAGAGAATGCAGGAACATGCAAGGATTATGCTTTTCGGAAATTGAAAGAGAAGGGAAAGAAGACATATCTGTTCAAAGACTTCATCGGAAAAGGTAGATCTTCATCGGACCACCTCAGACGAAGAACAACGCCCCTACCTAGCGTGCCAACTGTCGACGGGTGGGTCGGCAGTCCACCAAGGGGGGTCCCTCAGGAGGTAGAAGAGAGTTTGGTAGAGAAGCTGTCCTCCAATGGATCTGATGGTCGACTCGAATCCTAAGATGAGCCAAGAAATAAGACGCGAGGGATTATACTGGTTCAGCCCTCCCAAGGATAATAGGCTTACGTCCAGCGTGTGCGGTGTTCTTTCTCAGGGGTGGATGATGAACAAGAGTTACAAGCGTGAGATGGAATCTGGACTCCTCCTTTCTCCTTCCCTTCAGCCCCCCGCCCTCCCTTTTATACATCAAGGGAGGAAGGAATAGATGAACTTTTGGGCCAAGAAAGCTAAGACTAAGGGAGACAAACAGTGGGGTACAAAAAATATTTGATAAAGTGCATGCTAGTCTGCTAGGTCCTGTACACCGTGGGTGTCCTGTGCTCTTGCCAGCCCTGGGACCCTGCTCCTGTTCCGCCAGGTGGTGTCAGATGCTGTCAGGCTATCTCCTTCCTTTTCCTCCTTGCCTGCCAAGTTTTCTCTCGAGGATGCTCAAGGTCGGGTGATGAGTCAGAGTCAAGAGAAGGGGCCAAGGTCGGACTCGGGGGAAGGCCGACATGCCCGGCCCCTGGGGGGGAGGGGTCGGGCTCTCGATCACCTCCCGAGGACACTCGGTTTGACTTCTGTTGCGGTTCAACCCGGGTTTTTGAGGCACTCCGGGGTGACACCTCCTACACTTTGTTATTGTTGCCCAGACATTATCAGAAAGTATACTCGATTGCGTGGCGGACGTCCAAGACTTCTAGATAGGGTAACTCCCAAAAAGAAGACTTTTTCTTTCACATCTTCGCGTGACTATCTTCACTTTCTATAGGTTGGCTGCGGTCCCTTTCCAAATACTACTTTCATATCTTTCACCATAGTAAACACGACTTTTCCGTTATGATGTTTTGGCTTAGTACGGTGGTCCGCCTTCTGTTCAAAATGTTTGCCTTTCTTTTGGACGGGGTGGCTTGCAACAAGAATCGACGATAGCCCATGTACACAACCTTCTTACAATGTTTCAGATACGTACTTTCAGTTTCATCCATACAACGGGTGCAAACCTTGTACCCCTTGTTTGACTGTCCGGATAGGTTACTAAGTGCAGGCCAATCATTGATGGTTACGAACAGGAACACTCATAGGTTAAATAGCTCCTGTTTGTACTCATCCCACACGGGGACACCTTCTTTCTTCCACAGCAGTTTCAGATCTTCGACCATTGGTCCTAGGTACACATCAATGTCGTTACCAGGTTGCTTTGGGCCTTGAATAATAATCAGAATCATGATGTAGTTCTGTTTCATGCATAGCCAAGGGGGGAGGTTGTAGATACATATCGTAACGGGCCAAGTGCTATGGTCGTTGCTCATCTCTCTAAATGGATTTATGTCATCCATACTTAAATTGAACCTTACATTTCGTGCATCCTCTCAGAAGTCATTAAATGTTTTGTCGATGTTTCGCCACTGCGACCCATCGGCGGGGTGTCTCAGCATCTTGTCTTGTTGACGTTCTTCTGCGTGCCAGCACATCATTCTAGCATGCTCTTTGTTCCTGAACAAACGCCTGAGCCATGGTATTATAGAAAAATACCACATCACCTTAGCAGGAATTCTCTTCTTCGAAGGTTGTCTGTCAAATTCACCTGGATCATCTCGTCTAATCTTGTATCGTAATGCTTCATAAACCAGACATGCTTCTAGGTTCTCGTACTCCTCACTGCGATAGAGGATGCAATCGTTCGGACATGCATTTATCTTCTGTGCTTCCAGTTTTAGAGGGCAAACTACCTTCTTAGCTTCGTACGTCGATTCGGGCAATTTGTTTTTCTCCGGAAGAATGTTCTTTATGAGTTTTAATAACTCGCCAAATGCCTTGTCACTCACATCATTCTTGGCCTTCCATTGCAAGAATTTAAACGTGGTACCCAACTTTTTATGCCCCTATTCATAACCTGGGTACAAAGATATTTTGTGGTCCGCTAACATATGCTCTAATTTTTGATCTCCTTTTCACTTACCCAGTCTTCCTTTATGTCGCGCAACATCTGACCAAGATCATATGTACCTTCGTTATCTTCAACAGCCTCATCCATCTCGCCTGTTGTATTTTCTTCAAAATCGACCGTAATGGTTCGAGCTGGAGGAGGAAGAAATATAAAAATAACTTTCACTTTAGTCTAGTGTTACCAACTGGGATTAAAGATTATTTAGATCTTTAGTCCTAGTTAATATTACCAAGAGTCTAACAAGAAATAAACTGAGACTAAAAATAATTTTTAATCCCGGTTGGTAACACTATCTGGGACTAACGATCGTTGCACTTTTTAACCGGAACTAAAAATATTTTTTTAGTCTCGCTTTTTATTGAAACCGAAACTATTATGAATTTTGGCAAACTGAAAAAAACAACTTCATCAATAGTGTCCCTTGCAGTTCGTTGGCAGGCCCCAATTGTTGACGTCTAGTGCTGAATGGTTATGATAATTATTCAAGAGTAAAAATGAACGAATTATATATTTGAAAATACGAAAAATTGAGTTAAAAAGTTTTCAGAGAAATTTTTCTGAAGAATGTTTTTGTAATTTATCATACAATTTAAAATATTTAGAGAACATGCCATATATAATCTGTAATATCTATAACCTCGAAGGACACAATCTTAGGCTTCTAGGAGCGCAAAATTTGAAAACCTTTTATTATTTAAAAAAGAACCTTATCTATTAATTATATTTACAAAAATGCATCATCGAATCTGACATATCGACCAAAAGATATTTTGCGGTTTTTTAAATTACTGAAAGGTATTAAATTTTTTAATATTAAATTTGATACTTCCTGTAAGGTCAGGCTCGAAGCAAGGCCGGATTCATTGCCCGATCGATCTGTGCGATATTTTTAGTCGGCACATATAAACACTCATGTCTATGTTCGTCGGGTACCCAGAACTAGGTGGGAACTCATCTGCTCCGCTCATTACGTTGCTTCTACATGCTCCAACCTGTCGTGCACCACGTACATCACTGCATGCTCGCTTCTTGCTGATCTGCTTGCCGCCGCATGCTCTCCTAACATTGCCCCATGCTCTGCCTGCCTCATGCCCCTTGCGCCGCCACCTTCTTGCCTCTTGCTCCACTTAATTACCGTGCTATGCTTCTAGCGCCGCCGTCTACTGCTCGCCTCTTGCTCTGCTTACCGTGCCTCCTGCACCGTTGCCTCTTGCCCTCTGTGTGTTTGCCTGCTCGCCGTGGGCCCTTGCACAACTGCATGCTTAGCCGGCAGTGCAGACATACGAGAGAAAGAGAGAAATTAGGGGTTAAATGGACCGAACTATATATAATAAGAAAAGTCAGCCACGTAGAAATATTTACTTAAGACCTGGCTGTATACCCGCTAGGATTTCGGGTGTCTGGTCAGACTCGCGCGCCTATAAGCAAAATATTTAAGCCAGGTCCTTGCCCATTAGACGCGATAAGGTTAGAATATTGCCATCCCTACTCATGTGCCAAGAGTTACAAGAACTTTTAGCACCTTTTGATACCTCTCAATGATCGCAAAATGCTCTTTAAGAACTAAATGATACAGCTTATATTCACATAGATAATTAATTAATTATTTTCTCGATCATAAAGGAGATAGTAATATAAATTAAAGTACTCCCTGTGTACGTACCCACATAAATAAATTCGGGCTCGTTTCCAAACAATATACACAAGGTGTGTTTATACAACTAATTGTACGTATATTGCATATAATTAAGATAAACCTTTCCTGTGGCATGATGATGGGCAGGCGAGAATTGACGGAGGCCGGGAACAAACCCTAGTGCATGAGACGGATGTGGATGCTGCTGCCTGCAAGGTACGGTGGCCGTGGTCCACGGAAGAATGAAGCTAGGTAGCCAGGATTATTTCCTTGGATCATTCGATAGGCGTTTGAAAGCAGCAGCAGCAGCAGCGGCAGGTCAGGTAGTAGGGGACTTTGGTGGTGGCGCGAGGTATAGCTAGCTAGCGACCGCGAAAACTAATTAACGAATTGAAGAGATGTCGTTGAGAGGACATGTCTGGTGGGTGGCGGCCCGGAGCACGCGCGACCACCCCGCCGTCTTTTCACGGCCTTCTTTTTCTACGCCCGGACGACACCCATAAATTTATGTCTTGTGCTAGCTATAGAGCTTTTAGCGCTCCATATATCGATCTTAGTTGCTTGATTATATCGTCTTCGTCTTTAGCTAGCCAGAGAAAATTAATGGAACAGTAGTTGATTGAAATTAGGGTATCGATCGATCGGTGTCCGTTTTTCTTTGCTTTGTACCCGGCCGGCTGTGTTCACTACTATAGAATAGAAAAAAAAAGACAGCACTACAGATACCAGAAATTCTCCTAACCACCTCACGCGAGTTTAAAATTAAAAACTAGTATATATATACACATAAGTAAATATACACTAGTAAATATGTTCGTACATTGTAACAGGCATCATTTTATTTTATCATAATTATTTCAAAGTTAAAGTCTCGTGTAATTCCAATTCATATTTTTTTTGTCTTCACCTGAGGCCACTACTACAAAAAGGCTCATTGGTGTCGTCCCAAAAGATGTCGGTCAAAACAAATCCGGCACCTATAATGCATACAGGTAACGTCTAAAAAATAGGTGATGGTTTTGGTTAAGAACCGCCACCTATAGTCCCAAATAGGTGTCGGGTGAACAGTACAACCGACACCTATACTATAGGTGGCGGTTATTAATTGGAACCGGTACCTATTCTTCCTAAATAGGTGTTGGCTCAATAGTAGAAACCGACACCTAAAAGGTTCCTTACGCTGTAAGCTTCGTAATATAGGTGCCACTTATTGTTAAAAATCAACACATATATTCTGACCACCTATATATGCCACCTTTCAGCCACTTAGCTCATTTTTATTCGGTCTTCATGAGTAGAACGAAACAGAGGGGGAAGGTTTTGCCGAAATTTTCATAAACATTAAAGGTTAGTATATTTTAGTTGTCTTTATTTGTGTACGTAATTCTTTATGATATTCTTTTTGTCATTTGTGTGTGTATGCTAGTAGATGCATCACACCATTTATGTTGAATATCTCAATGCAAGATTAATACTACATGCTTGTTGTGTCTCTTTCTTTACTTGAAAGTATTTTTGTTTTTCAAATTTGAAGAGACTATCACCGTAGAGTTATGTAACCAAAATAAAATAATATCATTTATTAGGCCGAATAGGTGCCGGTTCTCAATACAAAACCGGCACCTATTCGGCCTAATAGGTGCCGGGTGAAGAACCGGCACCAATGACTTTGGTCATTAGTGCCGACCAATAGGTGTCGGCACGAAACCGACACCTATTGGGGGTTCGAACCCACCACCTATTAAGCATTCTGTACTAGTGGGCCTACTGTCTGACACACTTGGAATACTAAACATGCTTGCGTGAGTGATTTGGATTTAATTTAATTTAATTTGGATATCAAAGGTGAGTTTGTTTTTTGCGGAAGCTTCGAGCGGCGACGGTAGGGAGGGGCGCAGCACGGCGCGGTCGCAGCATGGGAGCTCCGAGCGGCGATGGGAGGGAGGGTGCGTGCGCCGCGTCTGGCGCTTGTGCGATGGGGACGGGAGGGAGGGGCGCAGGGAGAGAGGGCGCAGGGAGGGAGGGGCGTAGGGGTTTTCTACAAAATAGCCAGGCGGACGAAAATTTTGGATGGAAACACTACTTGCTTTATAGATAGTTATAGATATACTAGCAACTATGTTCGTGCGTTGCAATGGTTGAAGTCTGGGCGCAGCGTGGATGGGGATGGGAGGGAGGGGCGCAAGCGCAGCGCGAGAGTTTCGAGCATCGCGACGGGAGGAGGGCGCGAGCGCGCGCGCGGCGCAACGCGGATGAGAACGGGCGGGAGGGGCGTAGGAGCTCTTTTTTTTATGCAAGCCTTCCCTTTCTTTTAGCACTTGGACTACGGGTTAATTTTATAAACACCGAAGGGTTTTTGCAAAATAGTCGACGGACGAAAATTTTGGGTAGAAACACTACTTGCTTTATAGATAGTTATAGATATAGATATAATATATATACTTTGTATGTGTACGTATCTATACAAAGTGTATACACATAGGTTGAATAGTAGGCCTGCAAAAAAAGCCCAATTTGGTGTGTGTAAATGAATTGGGCCGACCTGCTAAATAATGAAGCCCATAAAAAAATTACAAAAGAGAAAGTCTGAAAACGTACAGCCAAATTTGGTAACGGGCCGAATTGATCGCACAGGCTGGGCCAAAAAAGAAAATTCCCAAAACAACCAATGAACCGAAAACGGAAGTGGTCACACGCATAGTGGGCCGTGCGCCTGGTCGTCCATTAGGAATTTCAGGCCTGGTTCGTGTTGGGCGTGAGATGGCCTCGGAATTGGATCAAATCCGAGGTGGATCGTTGCTTGGGCTGCGGCCCTTCATTTCGAAAAAACTTAAGGGGTTTTCTGCAAAATAGCCAGGCAGAACAAAATTTTGGGTGGAAACACTACTTGCTTTATAGATAGTTATATAGATATGTGTGTGTGTTGTGTGTTTCCTTCCCTCAGTTTTTAAAAAACCAACATCAAGAACCGATCGAGCCGGAGGGACCACAGATATTTTTCCGAGTGAGTGGAGGGGCCGAGCCAACTCGATCCAATCCTCTCCCCTCTCATGTTCTTTGTCCCGCAAAACCAAATCCCCTTCCCCCACACCACCACCACCGCGTGTGCCTCCTCCTCCTCCTTCCACCTCTCCCCACAGCGCACGCGGATGGAGCCTGCGCCTGCTGGGACGACGAAGAGTGCTTCCTCCCTTCCCCTAGCGCGGCGGCGGCTCTTCCCCCTTCCTCAGCAACGGCTTCTCCTCTCCTTTCATCCTCCTCTCTGCTCAAGAGTAGCCGGATCCGTCGCCACATGCACGGGACTGGTTGGATCCGTCACCGTGCACGCGGGGACGACCGGATCAGCCGATGCGAGCATGGGGATGGCCTGCTCAACAACGACAACAACAACGATGACGGTGGCCTTCTCTTTGTCTGTGTTCATGGATGTTGATTTTGTTCTTGATTCTATGATTGTGTTGATTTTGTTATTGATTCCATGATTGTGTTCTTGGATGTTTTTTAGATGCTTTTGGATGGGGATCTTAAGGGTTATCAAGAGCTATTCGAGCCGCCTTTTTTATTAGTGGGACCTTAAAGATGTCAGTTCCAAAATCGACAACTTTGATTTCTCCCAGCAGTGCCGCCTGATAGATGCTAGTTAGAAAACCTATGCGAGCTTCTTAATCGACCCCAGTTTAGTTTTCTATGGTAGTGGTTGGCTATAAGGTGATCAGGACGTGGAAATTCAGCCATAGTAATTCAAACATGAATAATTCTAACGCGTACGGTTCAACCATATCTATTTAAGTAATTATATACTAAAAGTACATTAAACTTCCTACAAATGTTCTTAAGTTACCACGTAGCACTTCTATAAAATGCTTTTAAGCCGTCACATAGCATTGTCTAACACTGTTGGGTAAACCCTTTATAGTCTCGGTTTGCAACCCCTTTAGTCCCTAGTTTGCAAACTAGGACCATGAAAGCGGGACTAAAAATTCCTATCTATAGTCCTGGTTGAAATAACCAGGACTAAAGATTCACCTTTAGTCCTGGTTGCTAACACCAATCAGGACTAAAGATGGTAGCGTCACGTGGCTGGCACTGCCATCTTTAGTCCCGGTTGGTGTTACCAACCGGGACTAAAGGTATTTTTTTTTAATTTTGCTAGAGCTGCTTGTTTATATATTATGCATATATATGTGTAAATACATATATATATATATATGCATAATATATATAATATGTATATATGTAATATATGTATTTATAAATATATATGCAATATGCATATATATGTATAAATACATATTTTACACACATATATATGCACTTAAGTCAATATATACATATTTTACCAAAATATATACACACATATAAATATATACATATATTGCAATCTTTCTTAATTTGTAATGTTCTATATCGTATATTACAAAATCTAATCAATAGGGTGGGGTTGGATAATTAGATTTCCATCGTAGTGGAACACTCCCACGGGATCAATAATCTCCTCATTGATTCTTGAACAACCTTTATAAATTCGTCATTGGAGAGTTTGTCCCTCATGTGAAAAATCTATCATTTGAAAAAATGAGAAATAAATATATAAAATAAAGAAAAAAATTGAGACATAATGTATAAATGATTTTTACGTACACTCAGATCCTTGTCAGATTTGATTTGGTAAACTAGGCAGTGAGTATACTCGCAGACATAGTAGCCGCACAAGTTTGTCCCTCGCTCCTATTTTGCACACTAAAGGAGAAACAACGAGAGATATAATATATATTTTTATTTTAGAACAAATTAATGATTCAATATAATTTTGGAGCATGTACTTAGTGGAAATTTTGTCCTCACAACAAGTTTTTTTTCCATGTCCCGCGTACAATTGTAAGGAACCGTGTCCATGCCCTAGTATAGTTGCAAGCTATGATTAATTATCTGAGATCCGTATAGTAGCAATAGCAACATTCATAATGATAGTGGAATAGACGACATTACCTTTCTATCACTTCAAAAGTCTTTGCGAAGATAAACTATGGTTTATCCATTGAGTCATAGATATGGATTTTGCACGAGGTAAGGTCAGAAAAGGGCCCAATGGAATATACAAATTGTGTGAGATGATATATTTGAAACTATATATGTACGAGAAGGAAATTGGTACAAAAGATAGTAAAAAAACTCACACTGTGTTGTACGGCAGGAGTATCCAAGTCTTGTAATGCTGCTCTACCAGCAAATGGAAGATATTCTCCTCTGTTTCTTTCTCCAAATCGCATATCATATCCATGTTTATTTTGCGGGGGGTCCATGAATCCAATGTTGAAACACCCCTGCTGTCACGCCCAGAGATTCAAACTAGAATTTTCGAGGCTATATGTGTATTAAAAATCCATGTCCAGGACTAGCCAGGGTAGACATACGATAATTGTTGATATTGCAGTTCCACGTCTTAAAAACATTACAAAAAGTTTACATAAGAGCAGCGGAAAAAGAAAAGGAGCTAAGCCTAGTGTTGACGCTTGCAGCGTGGCACCTTCACTCCACAGGCATCTTCCAGAGTATCGACCAAGCCTACTCAACTTTGGCATCTTCTGCTTCTTCGGGAACTAGCTCTGGTGAAGAGGCAAGGATGAGTACTTTCATGTACTCAGCAAGTCATACCGAAAGAGAGGGGTATAAATGCAAGGGGAGACAAGGATTCGGCTAGGGTTTTCTTTTAGCACAAAACAACTACTTTTCACAAACAAGGAGATTTGAAAGCAATAAAATAGTTGTAATTAATTAAGCAATATTAATTTCCAACACTGTCCAACGTTATCGCCACGTTGCGACAGGCCCAAACCAACCATCTATACTATTCATGTTCCATTATTCATGGTTTTATCAGTGTGAGACTAATCACGGTTAATCCGGTCGATTGCCCATAACCACGGACATGGCTACTCGAATAGTTTTACTCTGATTAGAAGTGTACATCTATACCCACAAGACACAGCCGCGCCAAAATCCCGCCACAGTACCCCGTAAAGGGACTGTGATAGGACCTTTCGTATAACCCCCCTCTAACCAAGTGAACCACACCAAGGTTTCGCCCGCACTCCGAACCGGGAAGTGGGTAGCCCCAACCCCCCTCCCCGAGTGCCTCGATGAATCCGGCAGCCCAGCAACCAGTAAGCCCCCGGCCGACTGAAACTCCATCACACTCACCCTTGCCAGGGAACGTTGGCTAGGGAAGGCTACACTACGGGACCCACTGTTGCCCATTCTGGCTTGTGGTTAGTACGATGTTTCTTCCAGGGTTTCCCGTGAACCAGTCCTTAATTGCCATGGGCGCGACTATCCAAAACCAATATGCCCATAGCCCACAATTTGCCATATTTTAGTTGTTAATCATGATCATAGTGTCACAAGATTAAGTCTTTCACTTCATGTGTCCAGAATAGTATGGTTCAGTGGAATCCATTTAGTGTGCTAGTTGATCTAAGTAGGGCTAAGCATATCCTAGACCACTATCTAGTCATATTAATACCCAAGTTCTATCAAAGGTTGAGGGTGTCCAAGTCCTACTGCTGAGTACTAATAGTAAGGGTGTAATAATCCCCATAAAATGACATTCAAAAATAAATGCAGTTTAACAAAATAAACGAGGTATTTTAGCAAATTGGGTACAATATGATCAATAATAAAGCATGACTTGTCTTGCTCTTCGACTTGGGGAAACCTCGCAATGACTTCGAAGTACATGGGATCGACGAAACTATTGGGATCTACACGACAAACAAAACACTCAAAGAGACATGCTAGAAGTCTACTTAAATAAGAAACAAAACCATTTTAGTGGATTCTTGGCATTTTTATGAATTTAATGAAATTTTAATGGGCTTAAACAGAGCTCCGATTGAAAAGATATGAATTTTAGAAGATTAACTATGCTTATTACTAAAACAAAAAAATCCTTAATGAATTATTGCACAATAAATCCCGAAGCTTGTGTCAGCGGCTAGGGTTGACGTCAGCGGCCGAATGCTAACGTCATCGGATGCGGGAGCATCGGGGTCCACGATGGACCGGGTCCATGCGCCGAGAGGTGGTCGGTGCACCACGTGACGCATGTGGCGAGGACGTGGTGGCCACGTGGCTTGCCATGCGGGTAGGTGGGATCGGACGGTGCCGATTCGGTAGATCGGATGGTCAAGAAGCGGGCGAGGGGCGGCACGACACTATGCGATGGCGCGTGGCGGCTGGAGACCAGCCGGCGCCATTGGAGCGGCGACATGAGGCGATGGTGTGGCGCGGCATCGTGCGGGTGAAGTCGCACGCACACGGGAGCGGCAGTTCACGCTCAGGCCGAGAGGGAGAGAGGAGGGACGCTCACTGCAAGACGTCAGAGAGGATGAAGATGACGGCGCGGGCGGTGAGGGGATGATGGGAGGGGACAGCGAGGCGCGGCCGAGGTGGCTCGGGTGCTAGCGAAGAGGATGGATACGACGCGGCGTTCCGGTGCAGCTTGGGATGGCAGTCGAACGACGGGAAGCGGCGGGCTCGGGTTGAGGGCGTTAGGGCAAGGGAGTGCACAGGGAGCTTGAGTGAGAGCGTAGGGAGGACGGGGAGGATGGCCGACGGCTTTTATAGGGCTCGGGGAGGTCGGTTTCGGCCGGGGAACGACGTAATTGCTCGCCGGTGTATGTGTGGGGGAGGAAATAGGGAAATAATGGTTGGCGATTAAATCCGGCCATTACGAGGCACGGGAGTGGTGGATGGGGCGGCAACGGCCGGCAGGAGGTGCGGAGGAGTGATGGCGACGTTAAGGGTGTGCGGGAGAGGCGAGGGTGGCCGGGATTCGTGCGGGGGCAAGGTGGTGCGAGCGGCGGCGGCGCGACCGGAGGTGAACGATGAGCCTGACAGGTGGACCCGACCTGTCAATGGTCGAGGAGGCAAAGGGAGGGATAGTGGACTTGTTTGCGTGTGGGCGAGGCTAACAGGCCACGGCCTTCGGCCGGCCTACGAAGGAGAGAGAGAGGGAGAGCACGCGGGGAGGATTGGGCCATTGGCTCGAGCCGGTGGCCCACGGTCGAAAATGGGCAGGAAAAGGACAGAGAGAGAAAAAGAAAAGCCCCAAGATTTATTTAATTTTGATTTTGTTTTTAATTGGTTAAAAATTATTTCTAGTGCTCTAAATATTCCACTAAAAATCCTGTTAATGTATGTTGGTATGTAGAATTTAAGAAAAATCCTACCATGCTATTTTCATTTAGAATTTGCATTTTAAAATTATTTCTTTGCTCTAGGTTAATTCAAAATTATTTCTTTTATGATTTTCTTTTAATGATTTTTAAAAGGGGAAAACTTTGTGGTGTGACACCCGCTTACGACACTATTGAATCTCCATTCTACAACGGATAAAATAAATTTTCATAAGATACATATAAGGAGCTAAAGAACGAAATAAATTTAACTAACGATACTTACAAAACCTTGGCAAGTGATAAGAGAGGCGTCGAGGACGTCTAGCTGGTACAAGTTGAATACATCCTGGAAGCGGATCTACATGATATCATCTCCTTGGAAGAAATCTTTGTTTTTTATCCACACGCCGAACATCCCTCTACCTTTTCATGAATTTCGCATGTACCATTGATGGAATCAGTACATCTGTGTACAGAGAGTTTTCACCTAAGAAGGCTTGACAAGAGGTTCACCGAGGGTAAACATGTATTTCAAATCCTCTTTTGTCTCCTTTTTTATTGCTGCGTCTCGAAACAGTTGCTCCTTCATTAGTCCTGTCTTTGCGATAAATTGTCTTAACACATTTTCACCATCTGGCACCAACGACTCAAGTGATTTTGCTGGTTGCTCCCCGAGCTGAGGGACAACTTTCGACTTTCCTTTCGCATTCCGAAAAGACTTCCTAATTGATCGGTCATAGTCGGATGGTAAGGCCGGTTTAACCGGTGCGCTCATCTTCTTAAAGAAGGCCTTAGCCGCCAGGTCGATAGGAATCTTCTTTTCAGAACTCAGAGGCTTGAAATGTGCCTTCACTTCTGGAGCGACGATTGCAGAATTCTCCTCGGGAGTGCAGTCATACGCCCTTTTCTTTAGAGCGGGGAGCCTTGGCACGACTAGTCTTGGCTTCTTTGTTTATTTTGTTGACCTTGATGGCGCGGAACGAGCTAGACGTGGAGGAGGTGGAGAAGTCGGTGACCATTTAGGAGTCGGTGCTCGTGGAGGCGATGGAGGAGGCAAAGGAGGCTGAGGAGTCTGTGACCATTTTGGAGTCATTGCTCGCGGAGGAGGCGGAGGAGGCGGGAGAGACGCTCCACATGGAGGAGACGGTCCATGTGGAGGAGACAGGAACGGAATTCGTTTCTCGCCCGGGAAACATGATGAATGGCTTGCACCATAGTATAATTCCATGGGCTGTGTCTCCTAGTTTCTTCTCCCCATCTCCTCCAGGGATATCTAGTTCGAGATTTTCAAAGTCTCATTCCACCTGCTCAGTTTTGACCTTTCAATACCTAGGTGGAATCGGCCTGCAGTGATATGTCCCGTCTCGTTCAACTGATATGACCATGCCCGACGCCACCTTCACGAGAGGTTATTAATTAGTAATGAACCTACGCACCAACTTTCGCAATGTACAAGTCATATGTCATAAAACTATGAGCATACCTTGATTGACAAGTTCTTGAAGGGAAAATGCAGCTCACAAGGTGTCCGCCGCGTGATCTCATCAACGGGGCATGAGGATTCATCTTTAGCATCAATGGCCTGTTCTAGTACTTGGCCTGTAGATGCGCAGCTGTTGTGCTTGCCTGAGGGGCTCACCATGACGGGTGGAATTTTTGGTTGGCTTTGTTGGCTTCGCTGTTCGGCCAGCCTTTGGTCCACCTGTCTGAATATCTCCTCTTGCATCCTGAGCTCGTGAATCACGAGCCTATACTCGAGATCTGTTAGCTTCGCCTCCGTATTTCGCTTCATCCTCATGCGACTCCTGTATGTTTGGATGTCCTCTTGGAATCCATATTTCCAAGGAATGATGCCTTTTCCTCGCGTTCGTCATGAATGCTTAGGATTCTATAGTACGAGCGTAAGCTCGTCCTTCTTTCTGTCGGGCTAGAATGTGCCTGAAGGAGAGGCCTCTACTGCAACATTCAGTCGGCTGGCGGCTTCGCAAATCTCGTGGCTGATAATCAGTGAGCCATCGCTAGGATTGAGCGCTCCACTATCAGCGTAGTACTAATGCTTCGATCGTTCCAACCAATCAATTGTGGCCAGAACGATACCTCTTGCTATTAGCTCGGCTTCCATTCACTCCTATCTTGGCATTGCCTTGTTATAGCCGCCTGACCCTAGCCTGTGATGGTATTGCTTCTTAGCGGCATTCGATTTGGATCGTGAAGGTCTCGAGCATTGTGGTCCACAACATCTCTTTCTCTGTATCTGGGAGATAGCTTTGATCATCCTCGCCTGTCCTTGTTTGGCGCCAGTACACCGTGCTGATGGGCATGTGATCCCTCACTACCCAACCGCTGTGTGTGACAAACTTTCTTGCAGCGTCGGCTGGCGCACATGGTCGACCATCTTGTGCCACTTCAGTTATAATATGTCGACCCTCAATCTTTTTGGTTACACCGCGTTGTCCGCGAGCCCTCTTCTCTCCAACAGCCGGTGTGCTATCAATGTCCGCCTCATTCCCCTCATCGTTGCCCTCCTCGTTCCCCTCCTCGTTAAGATATTGGTTGGGATCCTTGTTCCCTTGCACATCATTCTAGTATTAGCTGCTCCTCTGTGCGATCTCATCGTATAGGATCTATTCGTCGATGCGATCTGTCATATGTTAGTTTTGCTTGGAGGCCATGGGACCACTTAAGCTTAAGCGTCGGCGGCGGTCAGCAGCTTGACCAACTAATTCTGACAAGGAAAAAATATTTAGTTAAAACATGTACAATGGTCCTAAGTCTAAATTCTCAATGCATATATACATCGTTGTATGAGACATAGTGACTCAGGACATTGGGTGAAACAACCGAACAAATTTTGTCTTGATTTCCAATGCATAGGAGTAAAGACAAAATTTTGTTTTTTACTCCCAATGCATAGGAGTCAAGACAAAATTTGTTTTGGAATTTTTTTCAGCCAATATCTTGAACCACTACCTCCTTGTAACAAGCGAACGAATGACTGAATGAATAAACTTGTTCGATCAATCTGTCGTTCACATTTATTCGGTCATGAAAGTCGTTCTATCATTCGTTCATGTTCGTTCTATCGTTCTCGTTCGTGAGCAAATAAAAAAACATCATACATATATACAAAATCAGTCTAACTACTGATTTCTAACATAAACTTTTCCTTTCTAATATAAAATTGATGAGGACATCACCTACTTGGATATAACCACATTGGGAGCTTTTGATTTAAAGGTGAACGGATTCTTTATCAAGATTGTATTTGATACATTTGATAAATTGATGCTGCACTATGATGTGTGTTCATTTACATTTTCAAAAATACATATGTCGATCAAAAAGAGCGTTAAACACATACGGAAGGCATGGAGGATGAAGGAAATTGATTCGGGGGAAAATCAAGGTATTTCCAACGTTAATTTTGGCACAAGGAAAGAAAGAGATAATTCAAACGGCCGCAAAATATGCATACGTGCTCCGATTTGGGTCCATGAGTACTTGATGGAAAGCTCTCCGAGTCCTCTTTCTAACGGATCAAGCCTCATCTCCAAATTCCTTTCCAATCATCCAGAATCACAGAAACAAATGTTTCACCACCTATAATAGGCCTATGGGCTTGTAACTTCATCTAGGACCCGACCTGATGGAGCATGACTCTAGGCAGTCCTAGGTCGTCCTCTCACCTATGTATATCTTCTGGCTGCCATAGAACAAATCGGATTTTGTTAGATTAATGTTTTAGCCATTGCTACTTTACCTTGTAGTAGCGTGTGTCGGCTAGACCACCTAATTACTCGTCTTCAGGAGCCCACGGTTCTAGTCGAATCGTCAACGTTTCTTCCAAATCAGAAGTTTGAATTGAATACAAATAATAAGTTGGGGTTCCGAAGACGAGTAATTAGGTGGTCTAGCCGACACACGTAACTACAAGGTAAAGTAGCAATGGCTAAAACTTTGATCTAACAAAACCCAAGTTGTTCTATGGCGGCAAGGAGATATATATAGGTGGGAGGACGACCTAGGGCTGCCTAGAGTCATGCTCCATCAGGTCGGGGTGCACCCCACTTGGGCCGGTGTTCCAGATGAAGTTACAAGCCCATAGGCCCATTATAGGTGATGCAACATCTTGTTTCTGTGATTTCGGATGATTGGGAAGGAATTTGGAGATGAGGCTAGCTCCGTTGGAAAGAGGACTCCGAGAGCTTTCATCTAGTACTCATGGACCCAAAGCAGAGCACGTATGCATATTTGGCGGCCATTTGAATTCAGAGCAATCCTGCAGTCTGAATTCAGCACCAAAACATGTTGGATTAGATCTCTTTCTTTCCTTGGGCAAAATTAACGTTGAGAATACTTAGATTTGCCCCCCAATCAATTTCCTTCGTCCTCCATGCCTTCCATATGTGTTTATCGATCTTTTTATCCACATATGTATTTTTGAAAATGTAAATGAACACACATCATGGTGCAGCATCAATTTATCAAATGCATCAAATACAATCTTGATAAAGAATTCGTTCACCTTTAAATCAAAAGCTCCCAATGTGGTTGTAACCAAGTAGGTGATGTCCTCATCATTTTTATCTCTTGCTCCAACCGAATTCCTTGCGGTCCACCTCCATAAGTCCGACTCCCACTTCCCCTCCTAATCACGTACATCTAAGTTTTGAGTCGTGTCAAACACCTTGGCAAATTTTTGTTTTATGTCGGATTCAAGATCTGTTTGGAAAAACGAAACCGACATAGTGTCAGCATTCCATTTTTATATAGTTCTAATTTTAGGGTTTGAACTTTTACATTTGAGTCATTGTATTTTTTTATTTATATTTGAGTCCCTATAATTTTACATTGAGGTCCATAAGTTGGTTTTTGCTGACAAAAATCAAAAAAATCAAAAAAGATAGAAAGGTGCTTTAAAAAACAGAGAGAAAAGCCGCACCAAAAAAGTGGAAGAAAAAAGCGAAGAAAAAGAAAAAGAAGAAAAAAGAAAAGAAGAAAACAGAAATTCAGTTGATGCTTTCATATATCAGAGTATGTTTAGTTATTTCTAGTGCTATCTTGTGGTACCGTTTGTGTGTAGGCTGGCGTCTCTAGTACGTTCCATCCTAGGACCAGCTGTTAATGACCAAATTTGGTAGGGCAATTATCAGGTTTGGAACTAAAGCCGAAGCAAATTCGGAGGAGAACGTGATAGTTGGAAACAGAGTGCGCACCAAGTCACGAGCCGAATCGGCTGAGGTGTTCATCGGCTGAGACCAAATCGGACAAGGATAGCTGATGCAGCCTATTCTAATAAGGATAGCCGATGTAGCCGATCCCGGTAAAAAGACATTGGAATTATCATCGGATTCGGTTTAGAGTGCTTCACGAGGATTGTCATACATGAGTAGAGTCCAAAGAAGGCAATTGTATCTATTAATTAGGTTATTTTAAATAGTTTCCTTATAGGTAATATCGGTAAGAGTCCGCCTAAAGGACTTATCTACAATTTGAATTCTAATAGAGATAGGAATCGTGTCCGACAAGGACATATCTTGTATCTGGGTATAAATACGACCCAGGACATTGTAATTTAACAACAATCAGTTCAATACAACTTTAGTGCATCGCCACCTTTTTCCATTAATTTACTTCGACGAGTTCTTGCTTCGAGTTGGGCTGCATCGAGATCGATCTCCAACAAAAGGTAAAGCTTGTTATGGCAGCTTGCACTCTTGAAATTAGTGCTTACATCATTATGACACTCTAATCCTGATTACGTAAATCATCGAGTTATCATATATGCTATATAATCTAGATCGATATTGCGTTCTGACCCAAATCGGCTAGTCTCTGTTACTAGATAATAGCCGATAGGGTTAGATATCATCATCGACTTAGATTATATAGTGTATCTACCATCTTGAAAGGTTTTCATCGACTTGTTTATATCTTATGCTTCTCTCTACGCTTAATGCTGCATCGGTTGAGTCTGACCTATTAAGTAATATTTAGAATCATAATATCTATCTTGTTTTATGATTTTAGAGATAGTATCGGGGTTTCAGCCGGCTTACCTGTTTTAGCTATCTTGTCTTTTATGTTTTCTTGATATGCTAAATCTACCCTTTATATTAAGATCTCAATGCAACAAAATATGTTAAGCTTACTATCGATTTGTTAGGTTATCTTATAACTTGATCGGTTCCTGTTTAACGTATTTAATCTGTAGTGATATTTTAGTATAAAGTGGTATTGGAGTATTAGCTGATACACATTAGATCTATGACATCAGCTATGCTATAAATATGTATAATCTTTATCTTAAAGTACTTTTAGACATAAGTGAATTATACTGTCTCGGTATGCTACCGATCTATCCCAATGACTTGGTTCAAATGTATTTTGAGATTTAGATTATATATTATGAATATCTATAGCCGATCAATTAGATTTAATTTCCCTTGGCCGATTCAGTGCATATCGCATCGGCTTAACATTAGACGATACGTCATCGGCCATCAGCCGATTGACTATTATTTATGGACTAACACTTGTTTTCTTTCTTTGTTTCTTTTTGGTTGAAGTATCAAACCAACTGGCACGCCCTACGAACCTGTTAATGCCAGAATTTGGTAAGCTCCGGAGTCCCAATCGGTTGGGTTCATATCGGCTCAAAGTTGGTATCGGCTTAGAGTTCTGCATCAGTCGATTGGGGGTTTTCTATTATTTCCAGCAATCGGATTCTTGTTACATTCTGTTTGGGAAGATCTTATCCAGAGGAGACCGAGTTCGAGGAGGATACGACTTGTATCTATTAATTATGAAGAGTTTGTAAGTTCCTATTTATCTTTAGGAAAGTATGTTTAGTGTCCAATAATGACTCTGTTTGTTTCCTTTAGGAAAGATTGAGTCGTAATCTGTTAGGATCTTTGTTAGCCCGTGGGTATAAATATGTAAGCCCGGGGTTCATGGAATCTGTCCTCTCGATCAAAATAATTCGACGCATTGCCACCTTTTTATATTTTCTACTTTATTCATCATTCGGCAGAACTTGGCACCGACGTGGGGCTGCATCGGCTTCGATCTCCGGGGAAGGTGTAAGTCCAAGGTCCCGCTGGCACAGGCAATTGTGTTGGCTATGTTGGCGTCATCCAAGGCTGCATCAGTACATTCGACCTCTTGAATTGCTTCGATTCGATTAACATTTTTGTCTGATCATTTATCATATGTTTCTGTTGAATGTAATCCTAGTATCTCAATTTGGCTCTATCGGCTATCTCTCAATTTAGGGTTTCTGCCGATACTGCTTAAATCATTATATTAGATTATATTAGCTTAGGCATCCACCACCGTGAAAATTAGTCAAGGGCTTGATTGTCTAGATATTGCCTTTCTTTTCATACTTAGTGTTGCATTAGTTCTGTTTGACCTACTAAGTCATGATTAGAACCGTGATCTCTAGCCTGCCTGTTGGCTACCAATAAGGGTTTCATCGGGGTTTCAGCGAAACAGGCATTCCTAGGTTGGGTGGGGTTACCATACGATTGACCCTCAGTCAGGCCGATGAGTTATCTAGACATAACATCGGCTATGCTATAAATACACATAATCTTTGTCTTAAGGTACGTTTAGACATAAGTGATTTATACTGTCTCGGTACGCTACCGATCTATCCCACTCAGTTGGTCTAAACATATTTTGAGACCTAGATTATATGCTATTGATATCTACAGCCGATCCCATGGATGTTGCATCGGCTTGTAAGGGATTGCATATGAGTTGGTTTTTAGTTGATGACAACAGAGTATTCATTATTCTCCAACCGATGTGTGCTTAATATTCATATCAACATCTATGTTATCATGTTATTGGTTTATGCTCTTTTATCATCGTGTTATCGTCGGCCGATCACCTTTATATAGATGTTTGCCCAGCATATTGCCGATGGATTAAAACCCTAACTGCATTGGCTGACATCGGCATCGGTTGGAATCACACTATCGGCTTATCAGTCGATCGGCTATCAATAGATCGACTGTTTGATTATCGGTATATCGGCCGATATGCTTTGTGTTCTACTATTTTGCATATCTTGTTAGTGGCAGGATCAAACTGACTGGCATGCCCACACGTCAATGATTTTATGACCTGCACTGGAGTTAAGCAGATCTTCTTGGCCAGTGTATGATTCGACATCAACACATCTTTTGACATGCTAGCAGCGGTACGGATTTGGCATCAACACATTTTTGGCACGCCCGGTGGGACAATCGGTTGTTCTTCGCGTTCCGCACCCGTGGGACAACAGATTGTTTTATACGGCTTGTAGAACTCACAATTGCTGCAAGATGTCTGATAAAGAAGTCAAGGCCGAGGAAGAACAATCTCTCAAGCCGATGAATGAAGACTGGGAACAATCTACCGAGCCGATGGATGACAAGACACTTCAAGAGATGGTTGATGAAACTGTTCATCGTGCTGTGTTCGATCAATTTGGAGTTTTGACAAGTACATTACGTGGTTTGATCGAGGAAATAGTTCCCAGGATAATTGATGAGCGATTTCAACATCATCGACAACAACAATATTGCCTCAAGAGGCAAGATGATCAGTATCAGTATGGAGGGCCACAACAACAGTATTGGCCACAAGAAATTCAAATGTATCAGTTTGAAAAGGATTGGGCCGATATAATTGCGAAAGTAATGAAGGAGCAGTTTGGAATTAAGCCAAAAAATCAAACTTCTGTGTATCGGCTGCCATATCCTGTGTGGTTTGATAGGGTTCCACTTCCAAGCTGATACAAGGTTCCAGACTTTTCCAAGTTTTCAGGGCAAGAGAGTGTATCTACAATGGAACATATTAGCCGATTCTTAGCTCAATGTGGAGAGGCATCGGCTGAAGAAGCTCTGAGAATTAGACTTTTTCCATTGTCTTTGACTGGATCGGCTTTCACATGGTTTTCATCATTGTCACCAAATTCTATCAGAGGGTGGGCCAATCTTGAGAAGCAATTTCACCTATACTTCTTTGCTGGGATTGATGAGTTGAAGCTTGCAGATTTGCTATCAGTTAAACAACAAGAAGGGGAATCAGCTAAGAAATATATTTAAAGGTTTCGTAATGTCCGCAGCCGATGTTATAATTTGAATTTAAGTGATGAGCAGCTGGCAGAGCTCGTATTCCAAGGGTTGTAAGTTCCAATCAAAGTTGAATTTTTTTCCATGAGTTTGACAGCATGACTCATCTACTATAGAAGGTATCGGCTTACGAGAGCCGATGTCAAGAAGAAGAGAAGAATCAGTTTTGGGGCGATCAAGGCAAATATAATTTTGAAGCATGACTTCTCATACTCCAAAACTAGGGGGCATGTGTTAACGCAAAAATTTGGTAAGCTCGGGAGTCCCAATCGGCTGGGTTCATATCGGCTCAAAGCTGGTACCGGCTTAGAGTTCTGCGTCAGCCGATTGGGGGTTTTCTGTTATTTCCAGCGATCGGATTCTTGTTAGCTTCGGTTTGGGAAGATCTTATCCAGAGGAGCTCGAGTTCGAGGAGGATACGGCTTGTATCTATTAATTAGGAAAAGTTTGTTAGTTCTATTTTATCTTTAGGAAAGTATGCTTAGTGTCCAATAAGGACTCGGTTTGTTTCTTTTAGGAAAGATTTGAGTCGTAATCTCTTAGGATCTTTGTTAGCCCGTGGGTATAAATATGTAAGCCTGGGGTTCATGTAATCTATCCTCTAACAATATAATTCGGCACATCGCCACCTTTTTATCTTTTCTACTTTATTCATCATCCGACGGAACTTGGCACCTGACGCGGGGCTGCATCGGCTTCAATCTTCGTTGAAGGGGCAAGTCCAAGGTCCCGCTGGCTCAGGCAATTGTGTTGGCTACGTTGGCGTCGTCCAAGGCTACATCAGTACATTCGACCTCTTGGATTGCTTCGATTCGGTTAACATCTTTGTCTGATCATTTATCATATGTCTCTATTGAATCTAATCCTAGTATCTCGATTTGGCTCTATCAGCTATCTCTCATTTTAGGGTTTCTGCCGATACTGCTTAAATCATTATATTAGATTATATTAGCTTAGGCATCCACCACCGTGAAAATTAGTCAAGGGCTTGATTGTCTAGATATTGTGTTTCTTTTCATACTTAGTGCTGCATCAGTTCTGTTTGACCTACTAAGTCATGATTAGAATCATGATTTCTAGCCTGTCTGTTGGCTGCCAATAAGGGTTTCATCGGGGTTTCAGCCGATGAGTTATCTGGACATAACATCGGCTATGCTATGAATACGTCTAATCTTTGTCTTAAGGTACGTTTAGACATAAGTGATTTATACTGTCTCGGTACGCTACCGATCTATCCCAGTCACTTGGTCTAAACATATTTTGAGACCTAGATTATATGCTATTGATATCTACAGCCGATCCCATGGACGTTGCATCGGCTTGTATGGGATTGCATATGAGTTGGTTTTTAGTCGATGACAACAGAGTATTCATTATTCTCCATCCGATGTGTGCTTAATATTCATATCAATATCTATGTTATCATGTGATTGGTTTATGCTCTTTTATCATCGTGTTATCGTCGGCCGATCACCTTTATATAGATGTTTGCCCAGCATATTGCCGATGGATTAAAACCCTAACTGCATTGGCTGACATCGGCATCGGTTGGAATCACACTATCGGCTTATCAGTCGATCGGCTGTCAATAGATCGGCTGTTTGATTATCGGTATATCGGCCGATATGCTTTGTGTTCTACTGTTTTGCATATCTTGTTAGTGGCAGGATCAAACTGACTGGCACGCCCGCACTTCAATGATTTTAGGACCTGCACTGGAGTTATGCAGATCTCCTAGGCCAGTGTGTGATTCGACGTCAACACATCTTTTGACACACTAGTAGCGGTACGGATTTGGCGTCAATAGAACCTAAAAGTAAGATTTGGACCTACACTAGAGTAAAACAAATCTCTGAGGCCATTGCGTGACAATTTACAGTCAACACGCTTTTTAGCACACCCAGTGGGACACGATTACAAGACAGACATAATGGTGGATCTTCCGATGTTGACTAGGAGAACATTATTCTTGTGACCATGGATAAGCTAACGTCGGAGCAGAAGGCCAAATATGAGGAGATGATGAATAAATTGTAGAACCAATTCTTGCACTCCTTTGTTCAAACTCTGTCAGGGACAGTCATTCAAAGGTACAAAATAACTTTGTCAAACATTGATGAACTCGAGACAAGTTCGGGCAATGGCAAAAGGCTTCAGGATACCAAATAGGAAGAAGGTCCTGAACTCAACAATCTCCAAGACCACATTGACTATGTTGTACACCACGCTCTGATCAACCAATAGGGAATTCTTGTTAACACCTTGAATAACATGATCGATTCGGTGGTTGATGCTAAGATTGCTAAACATCAAGCCAAGGGCCCAATATTCCTTCCTGAAGGCAAATTTCCACCGTATAGGACTCTGGCTACCGACGGATTGCAACCACTCTCAGCCATAGCCCTAGGACAGCCGATGGCATCAACATCGACACCCGAAAAGCCGATTGCATCATCATCCATGCCAAAACAGCCAGAGTTCAATCCTATGGTTTTGGTTAAGCAGCAACCTCAGCACATGGGACATAACATCCATCAAGATCCTCAAGAACAAGTTGCTGCCATGTTCAGGACAAGCCAGCCAATTGTTGAGCCAAATCAGCAGACACCAATTCAACATGCTTTCGGCACCCAACATCAGCCGATCGGCTCTTAGTTTGTTCCTGACCAACAGCCTCCCATGATGCATCAGTCTCCTCGGCATCACATGGGGGGCATTATCAGTTCCCTCTACCAGCCCCATTCACCTCAAGCGCAGTATCGGCAAGGGGTACCACCTCAGCCCCAATACCTGCCTTAACTTGATCAATTTGAGCCGATGCAGCAGCAGCTGCAAGGAGCACATCAGCAAAAGCGTTGGGCCGACATGATTGCAGACGTGATGAGGGAAAAAATTGGCCTCAAGCCCAAGGACACCGGTAATATATATCTGTACCCATATCCGGAATACTTTGAGAGGGTGCCACTGCCAAACTGATACAAGGTGTCAGATTTTTCAAAATTCTTAGGGCAGGATAACGTGTCAACTTATGAACATGTTAGCCGATTTCTGGCTCAATGCAGTGAGGCATCGGCTACTGACACTCTGAGGTTAGATTATTCCCTCTCTCCTTATCTGGATCAGCTTTCACTTGGTTTTCTTCTCTACCATATTATTCTGTGCAAAGCTGGACCGATTCGGAGAAGCAGTTTCATATATACTTTTACAGTGGTATTCATGAGATGAAACTGTCTGATCTGACAGCTACCAGGCAGAAACATGATGAATCTGTTAAGGATTACATTCAAAGGTTCAGGGACATGAGGAACAAATGCTATAGCCTGGTTTTGTCGGATTCCCAACTAGCCGATCTCGCTTTTCCAGGGCTTGTTGACGCCCATCAGAGAAAGGTTTTTGGCTCAAGACTTTGAGAGCTTGGCTCACTTGGTCCAAAAGGTAACAGCCCACGAGCAAAGATTCCAAGAGGCCAAGAAAGCTTTCAAAAAGGTTAGCCATGTTTGCATATGCCTTCGAATCGGAGGAGGAAAGTGACTCCGAAGTGGCAGCAGCCGAATAGGCTAGGAACAAGAAGGTTATTACGTGTCAATGGGTCAAAAATTTGGCCAAGGAGGAAAAATACGATATTGATATCACCAAGGCCAACAAGATTTTTGATCTGCTACTTCGGGAGAAATCATCCAACTTCCTGCTGGCCATGTCATCCCATCGACTGAGGAGTTGAGAAAGAGGAAGTATTGCAAGTGGCACAATACCGGATCTCATAGCACCAACGATTGCAAAGTCTTCAGGCAGCAGATCCAATCGGCTATTGAAGTAGGGAAATTAAATTTGAGGATTCAAAGAAGTCGATGAAAGTTGATGGCAACCCTTTTCCTGTCAACATGATTCACACGAGTGGGAGAGTAGCCGATAGGAAGAATTATCGGTCTAGGAAGCCTAACTCTGTTAGAATCATCGACAACCATCAAAAGAAACATGAATGAAAGGAAGAGAGGTACTATCTAGAAGATGATAGCTTTGATCCCCATTGGAGTTGCGAATTTTTTAGATTTTGCTGGACTGAAGGGATGAGGCTGCCATTGATAGAGAACTGTCCAGCATGTAGTGATTATGGTAGCAATTATGCTGGAGAGTCTAGCCGATCTCGTTCTGAGGGAAATCGGCTGCAACAAAGGAAACTCCTTGTTCATCAGAGGTTAGGTCCAATTCATCAGGATTTTCTGCAAGAGGATTTTGACAAAGATGAAGATGAGACCATGAACCCACAATGGTGCCCTGCTGGTACTTTCACTAAGAGTCAGATGAGGAGGGTACAGAGGATGAAGAGCAGGGGATGTTTCCAGGAAGTCCAAGCCAAGATCAATCATCGGCTGAAGAAGAATGAGCATCAGCACCCAAAGAAAGAGTGGCGTGTTAAGAGTAAGGTGATCTCAGCCGATGAGGTCGAAGCCGACAAGGCAAAAAGGTTGGCTAAGGAAAAGCTATTGCCTCTGTATCGGTTAACATAGTATTTGTATTACCATCATAATATGAGGCTGGCCAAGCCGATGCAGATCTTGTGGAAGAATCCCCGACCAAGTTGGTTTTGTCCCCAGAACATGCCATCTTTGAAAAACCAGAGGGGACAGGGCATCGGCACCTCAAGCCACTATATGTTAAAGGGTTTGTCAATGGCAAGCCGATGTCCAAAATGTTGGTGGATGGAGGAGCTGCGTGAATTTACTGCCATATTCTACTTTCAAGAAGTTGGGCATAAGTTCAGATGATCTCATCAAGACCAACATGGTCCTCAAGGACTTTGGTGGCAATCCATATGAAACCAAAGGGGTTTTGAACGTGGAGTTGACAATCGGCAGCAAGACTATTCTCACAATGTTTTTTGTCATCGATGGGAAGGGATCATATAGCCTGTTGCTTGGAAGAGATTGGATTCATGCCAGTTATTGTATACCTTCGACCATGCATCAGAGCTTAATCCAATGGCAAGGCGACAAGGTGGAAATCGTGCAGCCGACAGGTCATAAAAACATTGCCAATGTCGATTTAACCCTTTGGGAGATGGACGGAATCAATTGCTTGTCTGGCAAGATTTGACAAGGAGATTATCTAAAAGTGTCCGATTGTGACATACAACCAATTGGAGACGAAGAGCCACGACTATTGCTTTGAGTGCGTCGTGGAGGGTTCAAGTTTCTACACCAAGGACACTGTAAATGATCTTGATGGAAATTAGGACAAGGCTTCATGTCGGTCGATGACTTAGAGAAAGTTGATATAGGTCCAAGAGATAGGCCTAGGCCGACATTTATTAATAAAGATTGTTTTGCTTGGGAGTATTTTGAGATGCCAGGACGTAGCCGATCGATTTTGAGATTCCTATCAAACCAGCATATCGGCCATTTAAGCAATTGTCTAGGAGATTCAAAGCCGATATGTATGATGCAATTAAGGCCAAAATCACTCGATTGTATGATGCTGGTTTCATTCGGCCATGCAGATATGTTGAGTGGGTTTCCAACATAGTTCCGGTGATCAAGAAGAACGAAAAACTTATGGTGTGTATTGATTTTCGAGATCTAAACAAAGCTACCCCTAAGGATGAATACCCAATGCCGATTGCCGATTTATTTGTTGATGCTGCTTTAGGGCACAAGATTATCAATTTTATGGATGGCAACGCTGGATATAATCAAATCTTCATGGCAGAAGAAGATATCCATAAGACTGCTTTTAGATGTCCTGGTGCCCTTTACACCTTTGCTCAGGCTGAAAGCCGATCAGTAGTTCACTTGGGGGCAGAGCAACAGAAAGCTTTGGATAATATAAAGGAATATTTGAGTTTCCTTCCAGTACTAATTCCTCCACAGAAAGGGGTACCTTTCAAGTTATACTTGTCAGCCGATGAGAAGTCAATCGGCTCAATCTTGATCCAGGAATTCGAGGGTAAAGAGAGAGCAATATTTTATATAAGCAGAAGGCTTCTGGGTGCAGAGACAAGGTACTCTCCGGTGGAGAAATTATGCTTATGCCTGTATTTTTCTTGCACAAAGTTAAGGCACTATTTGTTATCCAACGAATACACCATATTCTGTAAAGCCGATGTTATCAAATATATGCTATTGGCTCCGATGTTAAAAGGCAGAGTTGGAAAATGGATCTATGCCTTAACAGAGTTTGATCTCAAGTATGAGTCGCCCAAGGCAGTCAAGGGGCAAACTATAGTTGATTTTATCATCAAACATCGTGATGACTCAATCAGCTCGATGATATATTGCCCTGGACTTTGTTCTTTGATGGATCAGTTTGTACCCATGGCTATGGAATTGGCTTGGACATCATATCACCTAGGGGGGCAAGTTTTGAGTTTGCCTATACTATTAAGCCTTATGCTACTAATAATCAAGCTGAGTATGAGGCAGTTCTCAAAGTGAAGGAAGTTGAAGCCGATGCCGTGAAAATCATGGGAAATTCTTTGTTGGTCATCAGTCAGCTAGCTGGAGAATATGAATGCAAGAATGACACATTGATGATCTACTACAAGAAGTGCCGAGAATTGATGGAAAATTTTTGGCTAGTGATTTTGACCCATATTCCTCGAGAGCAAAATGGTGAAATTAATGATTTGGCTCAGGGGGCATTGGGATACAAGCCGATGGTTTAGGACATCGAGGTAGAAATTGCTACAATCGCAGCCGATGATTGGAGGTATGATGTTTCTAATCATTCTCAATCGGCTTTGAGAAAATTGCGATACAGAGCTTTGAGATGTCTTTCTAGATGACAATTTGTATTATCGGACGATTTATGGGGTACTGCTGAAATGTTTGAGTGCTGATCAAACCAAAGTTGTGATGGGTGAAGTACATGAAGGCATATGCGGTACTCATCAATCGGCTCATAAAATGAAATGGTTGCTTCGACGAGCTGGATATTTTTGGCCGACGATGTTGGAAGATTGCTTCAGATATTATAAAGGTTGTCAAGATTGTCAGAAGTTTGGAGCAATTCAAAGAGCACCAGCATCGGCTATGAATCCCATAATCAAGCCATGGCCATTCAGAGGATGGGGAATTGACATGATCGGCCAGATTAATCCACCCTCAAGCAAAGGACACAAGTTTATATTGGTGACAACCGATTATTTCACAAAGTGGGTGGAGGCAATTCCGTTGAAGAAAGTTGATTCTAGGGATGCAATTTAGTTCGTCAAAGAGCACATTATATACCGATTTGGTGTTCCCCAGATCATTACAACCGATCAAGGATCTATCTTTGTATCCGATGAGTTTGTTTAATTTGCAGAAAGCATGGGGATTAAATTGTTGAATTCTTCACCCTACTATGCACAGGCTAATGGACAAGCAGAAGCATCTAACAAAAGCCTGATCAAGTTGATCAAAAGAAAGATCCCTGAATATCCAAAGCAATGGCATAGTCGATTGGTCGAAGCATTGTGGTCCTATCAGATGGCTTGTCATGGATCTATCCAGGTTCCCCCCTACAAGCTAGTTTATGGACATGAAGTCGTGTTGCCATGGGAAAGTGTCATCGACTCAAGAAGAATCGATTTACAAGATGAATTAACAACCAATGACTATCACAATCTCATGGTAGACGAATCAGAAGAATTGGTTCAATCCATGATGCATTCTTTGAAAAAGGTGACAAGGGATAAGGAAAGAATCGCTCGTCATTACAACAAGAAAGTTGTGTTGAAAAGTTTTTCAGAAGGCGCGTTGGTTTGGAAGTTGATTTTGCCAATTGGGACTCGTGATAATAAATTCGGCAAGTGGTCACCTAACTGGGAAGGGCCTTTTTGAATCTACAAGTCCGTTTCTAAAGGAGCTTACATGTTGCAAGGGCTTGATGGAGAAGTTTTTTGAAGAGCTCTCAATGGGAAATATTTTAAAAAAATATTATCCAAGTGTTTGGATCAATTCATGATTCAGCTGTGTTATGCCGATACATGGTAGCCGATGTGTTGACATCGCCTTTAGACGGCCGATATAAGTTATATCGCCCTTAGTCTTTTTGATTTATCATAATCGGCTTTATTCTACCGATGTGTCATGGTTGATATGAGTTATATTGTTCCTAGTTTTTTTAACTAATCATAATTAGGTGAGCGCTGCCGATGTGTGATTGCCAACATTGTGTGATGTTGTCCTTAGTTAAGCCATAATTTTATCAATGTTCAACATTGTAAAATTAGGGGGCATACATACATGCATATAAGAATTATGTGGACTTCATGCATATAGGAAATATGTGGAATATGTGGACTTCATGCATCCAAGAAATATGGGGACTTCAAAAAATTTTCAACGCAAGGTATATTACAAGAATTGACGCAAGCAAGTTATGTCGCAGGAATTCACAGGAGTTCACAAGGATTACAAGAATCGGCATGAAAGTTCAATTTCACAAGGATTACAAGAATCGACATGAAAGTTCAATTTTACAAGTGTTTGCAACAACCTCTAAGTCCTATTACAATCGGCTTAACCGGATAGCAACTCATTGATTGTCGATATTGCCCTTCGCCGAATTGGATCGATGTCTTCAATGGCTTTGGCATCGACTGCATCGTTCCGAGGGATCACCCTTAGAGACTTCGTGAGATCTGATAAATTCCTCATCGAAGCCTTCAACTTGGATTTTTGTTCTGCTATTTCCCTAGGGAGATCGACAATCCTTTGCTCTTCAGATGTTATATCAGCATCACACTTGGCAAGCTCAGCTAGCAGTTCTTCTCTACGTTTGTGCAGCCGATCAAGATTGGAAGTGGGCCCAGCCGTCATCTCATCGAGTTTAGCCTTGTCTTCAAAGATTGATTGTCGATCGACTTCTATAGTGGCTTCAAGAGCAATTCTCTCTTGCTGATCGGCTATCCGTTGTTTGGCCCTCTCAAACTTATGCCGATGCTGTTCCAGATACACAGCCTGGGAGATGACGTCGGCTAGGTGATCTCGGAGCTGATATTGAATTTCTTCGAATCTTGCTCTGATCGCTCCACAATCGGTAACCAAGAAGTTCAGGGAGCTTTCTAGCTGTTTAGCTATATCCAACAGAGTAGCCTTCAAATCATCGGCATTAGGGGCTAAGCCAGAAAAGTGAATATCGGCTGAGGGCGAGTTGGACGTCTTGGAGGACTTGGAGTTTTCTGAGGTATTGGGTCATTGGCTGGTGGCGTCGGCATGGTTCTTCTGGTATCACTAGTATCGGCCGCAGCTTTATCGATAGCTTCTTCCATTACTTCTTGATCAAGGTCCTCTTCCATGTCTAGATCCAACGGCGGCAGATCATCGGCTGGGGCTGTTTTTTGTTTGTTGGAAGTTTTCTTCCCTACAGCCGATGGATCGATAGCCGATGGCCTGGTTCGTTTCTTCTTTCTTGTCTTAGAGGAGAACGGTTTGATGGGTCTGGCCATGGAGCATTGGGTGCATTGAAGCCGATCATTGAAGGGGCAAGGCCACCACCGTTTGGAATTATCCTGGCAGCATAGCAGATGGTGGCTCCAGTGTTGCTAACATGAGGAGGAGAGGAATCGGTAGTCTGCAAACAAAGAGAGAAACATGGTTAGATATTGAAAAATGTTAAGTGATGATGCAAAATTTGACACAGAAGAACGATGCTTACTTTTGGAACTGATTCCGGGAATATGGTAGTCATGTACATCGAAGCCGATTGGTGAAAGAGGTGTTTTTTCCATTCAATCCACCATCGGTCGAAGGTTGTTCTCCTCATCGTAGCCATCTCTATATTGTCAATACTGCCGAGGGTGGTGCCTTTAATATCTAATAGCTTCTGCATCATAAGGGCTGAGCCGATTTCCCCCCTGGTTTGGATTTTCTCAGTGAAGTATAAGCCAATCGGCAACTGTCCCATTCCCAATTGCCTTGCAGCGCTCACAGGGTGATAGAACTCATATGATATTTTGACATTCCTGCCCTGGTGGATGCTGATTGGAAGGATGCAAGGAGAGATGACATCTATTAAAGACTTCCCTAGATTTGTCAAATCTCTCGGAGTTGATCTCATCGAATCGGAAGTCACTGGGGAGCTCAAAATTTTAAGAATTTTCATAAGCGAACCAGATTATTGTGTTCCTTGGGAATCCATCGTAGAAATTTCCAAACCAGTCAGTAAACAAGTCAGCCGATAGCTTGGATCCAGTGTGTGAGGATTTTGCCTCTCCAAAAGACATGCATCGGCGTGCGGTCACTTCTTCACCATCTTCATCCATAATCGGCTATGATCTTGGGGATTCAGCTTCTACTAGTGGTGATCTCTTAGCAGCCTTATATGTATGCAGATTCAGCCAGAGTTGGAGAAACCACCAGGGGCCACCAGTACCAAGACAGAATTGACTGCTATTTTAACTGATGCATCACTAAAAGTTTGGTAAAGATACCCTAGCAGATATTTCCCCAAAGGAATATGTTTTTTGTCTATTAGGGCTTCAGCTATGTGTTGCCAATTTGTTGTGGGGCCATAGCTTGAGCCACATAATACAAACTTCTCTAACCACATCAGAAGGAAGGTTGTGTGTTCCCTAGGGCCTATTGGGCCGGTTCCCATATTCTGGCTGATAAATGCGTTCCAGCCACCAATGGCCCTAGTCTTGAAAGAGAATTGCCTTTTTGTGTTCAGGTTGATAGGGTTAGCCGATGCTGTGATGTCTAAGCCTATAATTATTATTACGTCCAAGAGGGTTGGCGTCATTGGTCCTTATCGAAACAGGAAGGGATTGAAGGTGTTGGACCAAAAGTAGTTGGCAACCGATAGCAGGGTCTCATCCTTAGGCATATCAGCTATTGTTAGGGCTAGACACTGTGCTATCCCTAATTCTTCCTAGTGGGTTTGCTTACTAGCCGATATCCTGTTATACCACGCTAGCCAGGTTTTGTCTGTTGATGGCCAAGATTTGAAAGTGCCGGTCCAATGTGCTAGGCCAGGGTTCATCAACCTAAAGGGGATTCTGTTGGTTTTGGCGTTTATAAACTCTATGGGATCTATATTGCCGATTGGCCCTAGGAAGAACCAATTGGGGTGAACAAGGCTAGGGATGGCGATGTGGTTCGAGAGGTGCTACAATAACAAAGAAAAGAAAAGGCGAATCACGTAGGGTAAAAACCGAATTGCGGTAAAAAAGGAGTTAAAGCCGATGGGGCTTACCTCAGGGAAATCGGCTGATGGTGCCGCGGAGGAAGTAGTCGAGGTTGACATTGCCGGAGGTGAGATTGTTGTCGCGTGAAGGTCGCTTGTAGGATTGCCGAGAGCTTCTAAGAGGTCGCCGGTGAATTTGGGGACAGTTGTGGCTAAGGCGGTGAAAGCAAAAGTGACGGCATGAAAAGCTCTAAGGCGGTGGTTACTATTTAAAGAGGCACGGTAACGGCCGAAACGGAAAGCCCTAAAATTTCTCAAAGATAAGATCAAGCAAATCCGCAACATTGACAATATAGCGGACTTGGGGGCATGTGTTAACGACCAAATTTGGTAAGCCAATTATCAGGTTTGAAACTAAAGCTGAAGCGGATTCGAAAGAGAACGTGATCGTTGCAAACAGAGTGCACACAAAGTCACGAGCCAAATCGGCTAAGGTGTTCTTCGGCTGAGACCGACTCGGACAAGGATAACCGATGCAGCCAATTCCGATAAGGATAGCCTATGTAGCCGATCCTAGTAAAAAGACATTGGAATTATCATCGGATTTGGTTTAGAGTGCTTCACGAGGATTGCCATTCATGGATAGAGTCCAAAGAAGGCAATTGTATCTATTAATTAGGTTATTTTAAATAGTTTCCTTATAGATAATATCGGTAAGAGTCTGCCTAAAGGACATATCTGTAATTTGAATTGTAATAGAGATAGGAATCGTGTCCGACAAGGACATATCTTGTATCTGGGTATAGATACGACCCATGATCTGTAATTTAACAACAATCAGTTCAACACAACTTCGATGCATCGCCACCTTTTTCCTTTAATTTACTTCAACGAGTTCTTGCTTCGAGTTGGGCTGCATTCGAGATCGATCTCCAACAAAAGGCAAAGCTTGTTATTGCGGCTTGCGCTCTCGGAATTAGTGCTTCCATCATTATGACACTCTAATCCTGATTACGTAAATCGTCGAGTTATCATATATGCTATATAATCTAGATCGATATTGCAATCTAACCCTAATCGGCTTGTCTCTGTTACTAGATAACAGCCGATAGGGTTTAGATATCATCGTCGACTTAGATTATATAGTGTATCTACCATCTTGAAAGGTTTTCATCAACTTGTTTAGATCTTATGCTTCTCTCTATGCTTAATGCTGCATCGGTTGAGTCTGACCTATTAAGTAATATTTAGAATCATAATATCTATATTGTTTTATGATTGTTATTAGAGATAGTATCGGGTTTCAGCCGGTCTTACCTGTTTTAGCTATCTTGTCTTCTTTTATGTTTTCTTGATATGTTAAATCTACCTTTATATTAATATCTCAGTGCGACAAAATATGTTAAGTTTGCTATCGATCTGTTAGGTTATGTTAACACTTGATCGGTTCCTGTTTAACATATTTAATCTATAGTAATATATTAGTATAAAGTGGTATCGGAGTACTAGCCGATACGCATTAGATCTATGACATCGGCTATGCTATAAATATGTATAATCTTTCTTAAAGAACTTTTAGACATAAGTGATTTATACTGTCTCGGTATGCTATCGATCTATCCCAATCACTTGGTTTAAATGTATTTCGAGATTTAGATTATATATTATGAATATCTACAACCGATCGATTAGATTTAATTTCCTTTGGCCGATTCAGTGCATACTGCATCGGCATAATATTAAACGATACGTCATCTGCCATCAGCCGATCGGCTATCTTCTATGGACTAACATTGTTTTCTTTCTTTGTTTCTTGTTGGTTGCAGGATCAAACCAACTGGCACACCCTACAAACCTAAAAGTAAGATTTGGACCTGCACTAGAGTAAAGCAAATCTCTCAGGCCAGTGCGTGACAATTTACAGTCAACACCAGCACGGTACTTGACTTTGAACGATTATTCAACTTTGCATTTTCTGATTTGAGCATTTGTTATTCCTTTGTGTGGACCCCCGTTTTTGGAACGGGAATCTTTCGTGTTCTTAGTACCATTTCCCTGGATCGAGTAGTTGGTACCCACGAAATACAGTACTGAATAATCAGGTGCACATGCACGAATAGTCTTACAGCGACATTATTACAACAATAGGCCCGAAGGCAATGTTCAACACACAGGACCTCATGGTCCGGATACAACACAAAGCAGAAATTAGATACAGCAACGGAATAGAGGCAGCGGCATGTCAATTGCCACAGGCAACGACCGGAGCTAAGACCTAGTAAGCGCCATCGGTTCCTTCACCCTCACTGGTAGTAAACGTAAGGATCCTCCAATTCTTCATTCCCACCATCTGAAGGTTTATGCGTATAGCAAGGGTGAGTACCAACCGTACTCAGCAAGCCAACACGGAATTGATGCATATGATAGGGTTATTCAAGGAATGGCTGGAGCTCTTTTGCATAAAGCCAATTTTCACAATTCTTTTCACAAGCCTAATAACTAGCCAAATCAAGTTTTAGTTCCATAGTTCATTAATTCGGCGACGGTTCTGTCTACCATCCATCGTGATTCCAAGGATGGCTTCCCGTCTCCGATTCGTCATGGTTTTCGGGAATCCACCCCTTCTCGCATCTCGAGAAGTTGATCCACCGCGAATGAAATCATCATGCAAACCCATCCCCAGTTTTAAGTTTAAAGTCTAGCCAAGCGAAAGTCTTGTCACGATGCTCGATATCCGCGAGCACGGCTATTCGAATAGATTGATTAACTCACTGCGGTGGATGTACACTTTACCCGTACTCCGCGACACCCAACGAATGAGCCTACGTCCCAACACATGAGACGGTCACGGCAAAGCCTTTCGATAACCTCACTTTGGCGTACCCGCTCCATGAACTTAAGCCCTCATGCACTCTAGCCGTCATTTTCTAGCAGTGAGAGGAGTTACAGCGCACCGGGTAAGGGAAAACTTCCTCAATCTTTAAGTTCAATTAATATCGATTTAATTCCACCATTCACAACAAAGGCCGCAGCCTCATCCTTATCAAATAAACCACATCATAGAGAACCATCTATGCAAGGATACGCCTCCGCTCGGCTATCTAGTCGGCTAGGTCTATACCCATTCGAGAAGTACGGTTGTACGGCTCGTTTCCCCGCTATCTCATGGCTCGGTCCTTAATTGACCAGGTCGGCACTTGCCTTTTCCGGAATCCACCCAAATCATCCGCGCCCAGTCTAAATCATTTGTATATCATTTTCAATTTTCATCAAACTTAGTTCATCATTCTCATGGCCATGTGGCGCTCATGTCTCCACAGCCGCATTTCAACTACCTCCCTAAGGTAGTTGCCCGAGCACAAAGCTTTCTTTGTAAAATCATGAGTATGCGGGGATCTAGTATAAGCAGGGCTAAGCATTTTCACCGAAGTTAGCCTCCGGTCATATCACATCGAAGGTTACAAAGAATAATTCTAATGGTGATCAACATCAAAGCGGGGTTTATCAAGCATAGGTACATATCGTGTAAGCATGCAATTTGCAATTAAAAATCAACATCATTTCGCAAAGTAGGATCAATATGTTCAAAGAGTGTGATGACTTGCCTTGCTCGCACGCTTGAGGGTGGTGTCTTCAACGGGGTCGTTGCCGGTTTCTTCTGGTGCTACTCGTACGTGCGAAAAATCAATTGGTTCTGATTAGAATCCCAGATAACACCAAAAAGGTCGAAAAGATCCGAAAAAGTCTCAGAAACAATTCCAAGCGCTAAGCCCAAATTCCTACTTAAGTTTGTACTACGATCGCCCCGGAAAACTCCAAGTTTTGTCATCGGGTCGACGACTTAGGGTTTTCGTAAAACGACGATCGTGATCTGTTCGAGAAAACGGATTTGAAAATATCCGCGGAGGAATTGGGGCTAGAGGTTTTGAAGGTCCGAGCACAAAATGGAAACATATTAAAATGGCGAGAAAGGTCTAAACGATATTCGGATTCAAAAACGACGCAAAACGGAATTTCGGAAAAGTTCGGATTTGATTTCCAAATTTTCGCACCGAGAAAACATACAAAAATATACTTTATTTTTGCCAAAAATTTTACCCAAACCTTCCTAAAATATTTTTCCAAATTTCCTAAAATATTTCCAAATTTTTCCCTATTTTTTTTTTTTCTTTTTCCTGCGCATTGTTCATTGCCCGCCATCTATTCGACGGAGTCCGGAAAAACGAGGCGGCGACGGGCGAGCGCTTGGGGAAAGGAGGGCAGCGGCGGGGATTACCGGCGACGGCGGACCTCGGGGAGGTGTGGTGGGGCACGGGGGGCTTGGCGCACGGCGGCGATGGCGTTGGCGCTCGGGAAACGGAGGGAGAGGGCCGCGGCGGTGTAGCAAAGGGGCGGGGTCGCCGCCTTTTATAGCGCGGCCGGGAGGGCGCGCGCGGCGCGGGGTGGAGAAGGGAGGGACCGGCGTGGCGCGGGCGGTGGCGACACGCGGCGAGGCGCGGGGATGGGCCGGGTACGGGCGGGCGCGACGCGGCGGGCGGAGCGAGGCGCGGCGCGGCGGGGTCCGGCGCGGCAGCGCGCGCAGCATGGGGGTCCGGCGCGGGCACGGGCGCGTGGCGGCGAGGCGCGCGCGGGCGCGGGGCGGCGGGCGTACACGTGGCGCGGGCGCGGGGCGGCGGGCGGGCGGGCGCGGGTCCGCTGGGCGGGCGCGCGCGGCGTGGTGGCCGTACGCGCGTACGGCGTCGAACACTGGCGCGATATGAACAGTGCACTTTCATATTTTCTCGATTTTCCAATTTCAATTTCCTATTTCTATTTTCCTTTCTTCTAAAAATTCCAAAATAAATTCCTATATTTCAAAAAAATTTTTAATTAATATTTTCAACTTTTCTCCACTTTTTATTTTCCCACATTATTTTTTTATATTTATTTATTTAAACCCCTTTTTCCTAATTTCATAACTCACCTCTTTATTTTCCAAAATTTTCCCGGATTTGAGTACGACTCCCAAATATTTTATTATTTATTTTGTGTCCTAATTTATCCTCCCCAACCACAATTACTATTTTATATCTCCCAAATCGCATTTTCATAAATCCGCGCTTCTTCGATTTCTCTTTTTAAAAATCCCTAATACGGACTTTCGCATTTTCATTCCGACAAACTCCAAATCATCCAAAAACACCGAAAGGGAATTGATCATGACTAAATTTATGCAAGCGAGGTGGCAAATAAGAAGCAACAAACGGAGGAAGAAGCAACAAGCGAAGGTTTTGAAAGTTCGATTTTTATGTTCGATTTTAGTTTCTTCGATTTTCGGGATGTTACAAACCTACCCCCTAACAATAAAACTCGTCCCGAGATTTCTTACCGGTTCTTGAGTAGGTGTGGGTATTTCGTCTTCGGAAATCCTCGCTCTCCCAGGAGCCTCCTCTTGATGTGGTTGCTCCATTGTACTTTGTACATGCGCCATGACTTGGTCCGTGTCTTCTTTTACGCCTCGTCCAATATCTTGATTGGATGCTCCGGGTAGGTAAGATCACTGTGGACATGGATGGTTTCCAAAGGAGCTTGCTCTTCGGCACCCGCAGACATTTCTTCAAGCTGCGACACGTGGAATCTGGGTGGACATCGGAGAGGTTCTCGGGCAGCTCGTGGTAGGCCACTTCACCTCTTCTAGCGTTTATCAAGAATGGGCCCACGTATCTTGGTGCGAGTTTCCCTTTGACCTTGAACCTCGAGTTCCCCGTAGTGGTGAGACCTTTAAATACACATAGTCACCTTCTTTAAATTCTAATTCTCTTCGTCGGGTATCCGCGTAGCTCTTTTGTCGTGATTGAGCAGCTTGTAATCGGTCCCGAATCAGGCGAACCTTTTCCTCGGCCTCTTTGATGATGTCAGGCCTGAATACGGTTCGTTCACCGGTTTCTGACCACATCAATGGGGTTCGGCATCGGCGACCAAATAGAGCTTCGTTTGGTGACATCTTCAGACTGGCTTGATAGCTATTGTTGTAGGAGAACTCGGCGTACGGTAAACATTTCTCCCAATCCTTGGTGAAATCCAACACACGGGCTCTCGGCATATCTTCTAGCACTTGATTCGTCCTTTCAGTCTGTCCGTCGGTCTGTGGGTGGTAAGCGGTACTAAAGGCAAGGTGACTTCCGAGTGCCTCGTGGACTTTGCTCCAAAAATGAGACGTGAATTGGGTACCACGATCCGATATAATCCTTTTTGGTACACCGTGGAGACATACAATCCTACTCATGTATAGTTCCGCTAGCTTGGCACTGTTGTAGTTAGTCCTTACGGGAATAAATCGGCGGTCTTGGTGAGCCGATCTACTATCACCCGATGGAATCGTAACCGTCGCATTTTGGGTAGTCCCACTATGAAATCCATGCCTATCTCGTCCCATTTCCATTCGGGAATCTTGAGCGGCTACGTAAGCCGCTGGTCGTTGATGCTCGGCTTTCACCCTTTGGCAGACATCGCACACGGCTACGTATTCGGCTACATCTCTCTTCATATTGGGCCACCGGTATTCTCCCTTCAAATCCTGCTACATTTTCGTGCTTCTGGATGTAACGAATATGCCGATTCGTGTGCTTCTTTTAAAATCAACCCTCTCAAACCACCTTGTTCAGGCACGCAGATTCTTTTCTTGTACCACAGGATTCCCTTGTCGTCTATCGAAAATTCCTTAGCGCGTCCAGCGGCCATGCGTTCTTTGATTTCCTGGGTTTCCTCATTTCCCTTTTGGGCTTCTTCTATTTGAGTCCTCAGAAGGGGTTGGATTTACAGTGAGTTTGCTTCTCCGTGAGGAATCAGGTGCAGATTAAGTCGAGCCATTTCTTCTTGGAGCTCACTGGCCATACCTTCCAATCCCATGTGGTTGCATTGGGCTTTGCGGCTTAACGCGTCGGCCACTACATTTGCCTTGCCGGGATGGTAATGGATTCCTAGATCGTAATCTTTGATCAATTCCAACCATCGTCTCTGTCGTAGGTTGAGATCGGGCTGAGTAAAGAAGTATTTCAAGCTCTTGTGATCGGTATACACATCATAGTGGTTCCCGATCAGGTAGTGTCTCTAGATCTTCAATGTGTGAACAACCGCGGCTAATTCCAGGTCGTGTGTGGGATAATTCTCCTCGTGGGGTCGTAACTATCGCGAGGCATATGCCTTCCCATCCTGCATTAACACGCCTCCTAGTCATTGCCGAGACGCATCACAGTACATCACGAAATCCTTCCGGTTGTCGGGTAAGGTTAAGATTGGGGCGGTGGTTAACTTTTCTTTCAGTTGGTCAAAGGCTTCTTGACACTTCTCGTTCCATTCAAACTTCTTTTCCTTCTTCAGAAGTTGAGTCATAGGTCGGGCTACGGTGGAAAACCCTTCGATGAACCTTCGGTAATACCCGGCCAAGCCCAAGAAACTCCGAACTTCCGTCACTGACTTGGGTGCCTTCCATTCCGTGACAGCTTCGACCTTGGCGGGGTCTACTGCTACTCCTCCGGCTGAAACCACGTGGCCAAGAAAAGCGACTTCCTTGAGCCAGAACTCGCATTTGCTAAATTTTGCATACTGGTGCTCTCGTAGCTTTTTAAGTACAGCCATAGATGCTCCGCATGTTCCTCATCGTTCTTGGAGTAGATAAGTATATCGTCGATAAATACCACGACAATTTATGCAGGTATTCCATGAATACCTTGTTCATCGATTCATAAAATATGCGGGGCATTGGTCAATCCGAAGGACATTACGTGAACTCGTATAAGCCGTAACGTGTAGAGAACGTCGTTTTAGGAATATCTCCGCTCTAATCTTCAAGCGATGATATCCGACCGAAGATCAATCTTTGAGAACACTTGCGCACCCTTAAGTTGATCGAATAGGTCATCGATTCGAGGTAGCGGATACTTGTTTTTGATAGTCACTTCATTCAACGATCGGTAGTCCACGCACATCCTCATACTCCCATCCTTCTTCTTGACGAAAAGTCTGGGGCTCCCCAAGGAGAAGAAGCGGGGCGTACAAATCCTTTCTCTTGTAGTTCTCGGATTTGCTTCTTGAGTTCTTCTAACTCGTTGGCGGCATTCGATAAGGTCTCTTGGATATGGGGGCGTACCGGGCATTAGGTCGATGATAAACTCTATGTCGCGATCCGGGGCATTAGGGCAATTCCTCGGGTAACACGTCGGTATTCTTGTACTACGGCATCCCGCCTAGAGGTAACATGGTGAATACTCCCGCAGCTTGCTCGCATAGCTTCGGGTTTTGGTCCATAGTTATGCTCATTGGTGATCCCCATGGGGTGGATACCGTGACTTCCCTTCGACTACAGTCTATGATTCCATTATTCTTGGTCAACCAATCCATCCAGTATGACATCAATGGTTTGGGGTGATAGCACCATAAGGTTTGAAAGAAACACCACGTCCCTAATCCGTATGGGCACATTGATGCAAGCATGGGGTACGGTTATGTTTCCCCAAGGTGAGTGTACCAACATAGGTCTCTTAAGTTCTACTTGGTGTAGGTGGTGCTGTTTGCTTACTTGGGAAGATATGAATGAATGCGAGGCTCCAGAATCAGATAAGACTTTAACTGGGGTAGAGTTGATAGAGAACATACCCATCGGCACGCTCACGATCCTCCTGAGCTTCTACAGCCCGCACATGATTCACTGCCACGTCGAAACCCGGTGGCGGCCTCGTTGGGTAGCGGGGTCTGAGCAGGCCGCGTCTGCGGCGGGTGGGGTTCCTCGGACGGCCGTTGCATTGGTGCCGGTGCGCACGGAGTGTTGCGTGGTTTGGGGCAGCTGTTGGAGTAGTGCCCGAATTCTCCACAATTGAAGCGTTCACGTTCCTTCTTCTGGAGCGGCTAGGGTTGGCGTCGGTGTCAAACCGGGGTGTAGGCGGCCCGTTGACATGGTCGGGTGCGGGGAACGACGTGCCGGAACGTTTGGCTTCCATCCGGACGGGGTGGCTCCCTTGGGACGTTGTGGCGCTCCTTGAAATGGGCGGGCCATATCGAGCCTCCTTTTGCGGTTATTTTCTACCATCTTTTGGTCGTGTTCAAGCCGTACGACCTTGTTGATGAGGCTTTGGAAGCTGGTGTGGTCTTGTCCGATCATCGGTCCTCTCGGCTCATCGTTTAGTCCCTTGATAAATTTATCCATCTTTCTTCTTCTTCGTGCCGGTCGCTTGTGGCGTAGCGGGCAAGTTGGGTAAACTTGTTCGGGTACTCTTGTGCGAGGTGTTTCCTTGGCGCGCTGCGAACTCATTTTTCTTCATCCTCATAAGCTGTGGTACAAAATTTTCACGGAACGCAGCCGTGAATTCTTCCCATGTCGGTTCTCCGGCATCTTCAGCTCGCGTTTCCTTGTAGGTGTCCCACCAATCACTTGCGGGACCCTCTAGGCGGCTAGTGGCGAAGATAACTCTATCGCTTCCCGAACTCGGACAAGAGTTAGCTTTTTCTCGATCACCCTCAACCAATCCTCGGCATCCATGGGTTCTTCGGCCGTGGAGAAGGTTGGTGGCTTAGCTCACATGAACTCTCCTAAACTTGATCCTCCTCGACTTCCCTGGTTGTTAGCAATTGCTTGGAGCAGCTGGGTCTGTAAAGCCATAACCTCCGCCAGAGTGGAGGGGTTGGGCTCCGGTGGGTTCTCGTTGGTGGCTGCGGCTCTGCGGCGATACGCCATCTGAAGAAGATAGATGAATTAAGAGATCGGACCTGTTAGGGTCATGGTTCCTAGGTGATTTTTCTTCAAGTCGTTTTTAAATGATCTTCAACCAACAAGCATGGTAAAATAATGAGCTCATTAATTAGGATACCACAAAGCGATACTTAGGTCCATCGTATTACATCGAAGGGGTACACGGACTGTACATGCACAGTCCCTCATGCCATGATACAACAACTACATCGTCCTACTGCATTAACTATTAAGGGGGTAGAGTGTGGTCCTTCTTGCCGAACCGTCCGGAGCGAGATCAAGCTGGGGTGGTCTTCCCGCCTAATCGTCCAACCATCCGCGGGAGCCGGTGCGGGAAGGGGTGATCCTCTGTGAAGCAAATCGGAGTCCCCATGGCTCGGAGGTGGTGGCCTCGGAGTCATGCCGAATCTTCTGCTCGGTGGCCGTGTACTCTTGCGAGAGATCTTGCGGGTGAGGGGACCCCCGGTGTGAGTCAGGCGACGAGTGGGAGCTTCCTCCTCCATTGGATCGGTGTCACTGGACTCCCATTTGATCTCCATAGGTTCCACCTCAGACTCAGAGTCGGTGTGGATCTGGATGGGGTTCTCCTCTCCCGATCCAGGCTCGGATGGCACTGCTACTGAGTTCGAGGTGGGTCCCATGGACGCGGCAGCAGTGGGGTCTATCAAGTACGGCGCCGGCTCTGTGCTCAATATAAAAGCTTGCTCCATCATGGTTTGAAAGGTATCCAAGCATGCTGGAGTCATAAGGTAGTAGTGGTCGGGCACGGGAGCGGGGAGGTGTTGGTACAACCCGGTGGAAGTACTGCGGCATGGACGGGGCGGGAGCGCAGGTTGCTCCTCCAGTGGTCGACTTGCGCTTGCTCTTCTGAGCTCTCCTCCAGCTCTACCAGGCCTTCCCCACGGGCCATGTAGCGGTCCGAGAGCTGCTCATATTGGGCACCGTTGGCTTGCGGTGAGTCTGCGGCATGTTGATCGATCCCCACGGCCACGGTGGCTCTCGACCGATCATTGAGGCGTTGCTGCTGGTCGTTGATCTCAAGCAAGGCTTCTTCGTAGCAGTCATCCGCCGTTTCCGCCCAACATGATAAACGTGTGACCATAGGGTTGTAGCAGCGGGGTGGCTTCCACGGTGCAAGCGGGTTGCCTTGCTCGTGATAGGGATGGTGCACGAACTCGTCCTTTGTAAGTTTAGCCACGGTGTATCGCATTAAGGCAAAGAAATGCTTCGTGGGCCGCATCTTGAATGGCTGCTTCCGCTAAATCTCGGTGATAGCGGGTGTGAAAGCAGAAAGGTGCTTCACTTCCCATGCGGGCTTCCACGGAAACGACCGCCTCCCATGCTGGATATCCTTCGGAGCCATGCCTCTTGATTTGGTAGGTGGGTGGTTCCGGATATCTTAAACACCACAGCAAGGATCGAAGGCGTGCCACAAATCCCTCGTCTTGTGGGATGGTGATCTCCCGGCTCTGTCATGGTTCGACATCGCTTTTGAAGGCAACTTAGGGTTAGAGGGAGAGAGCTATCATCAAAACCATTTGGTAAAGAAAAGGAAATACAGATGTAGAAAAGGTATATTTGTATTTTCAGAAATAATAGTTTGGAAATGGTCCTACGTAGGGATACTTCCCTTTAGCCAACTAGTCGGGGTAGGGCGCCATTTGGTCTTATCCTACGGTCGCATGGCTCTGATACCAGCTCTGTGGACCCCCGTTTTTGGAACGAGAATCTTTCGTGTTCTTAGTACCATTTCCCTGGATCGAGTAGTTGGTACCCACGAAATACAGTACTGAATAATCAGGTGCACATGCACAAATAGTCTTACAGCGACATTATTACAACAATAGGCCCGAAGGCAATGTTCAACACACAGGATCTCATGGTCCGGATACAACACAAAGCAGAAATTAGATACGGCAGCGGAATAGAGGCAGCGGCATGTCAATTGCCACAGGCAACGACCGGAGCTAAGACCTAGTAAGCGCCATGAGTTCCTTCACCCTCCTGGTAGTAAACGTAAGGATCCTCCAATTCTTCATTCCCACCATCTGAAGGTTTATGCGTATAGCAAGGGTGAGTACCAACCGTACTCAGCAAGCCAACACGGAATTGATGCATATGATAGGGTTATTCAAGGAATGGCTGGAGCTCTTTTGCATAAAGCCAATTTTCATAATTCTTTTCACAAGCCTAATAATTAGCCAAATCAAGTTTTAGTTCCATAGTTCATTAATTCGACGACGGTTCTGTCTACCATCCATCGTGATTCCAAGGATGGCTTCCCGCCTCCGATTCGTCATGGTTTTCTGGGGAATCCACCCCTTCTCGCATCTCGAGAAGTTGATCCACCAGTGAATGAAATCATCATGCAAACCCATCCCAACAGTTTTAAGTTTAAAGTCTAGCCAAGCGAAAGTCTTGTCACGATGCTCGATATCCGTGAGCACGGCTATTCGAATAGATTGATTAACTCACACTGCAGTGGATGTACACTTTACCCGTACTCCGTGACAGCCAACGAATGAGCCTACGTCCCAACACATGAGACGGCCACGGCAAAGCCTTTCGATAACCTCACTTTGGCAGTACCCGCTCCATGAACTTAAGCCCTCATGCACTCTAGCCGTCATTTTCTAGCGGTTAGAGGAGTTACAGCGCACCGGGGTAAGGGAAAACTTCCTCAATCTTAAGTTCAATTAATATCGATTTAATTCCACCATTCACAGCAAAGGTCGCAGCCTCATCCTTATCAAATAAACCACATCATAGAGAACCATCTATGCAAGGATACGCCTTCGCTCGGCTATCTAGTCAGCTAGGTCTATACCCATTCGAAATACGGTTGTGCGGCTCGTTTCCCGCTATCTCATGGCTCGGTCCTTAATTGACCGGGTCGGCACTTGCCTTTTCCGAAATCCACCCAAATCATCCGGCCGCCCCAGTCTAAATCATTTGTATATCATTTTCAATTTTCATCAAACTTAGTTCATCATTCTCATGACCATGTGGCGCTCATGTCTCCACAGGCCGCATTTCAACTACCTCCCCTAAGGTAGTTGCCCGAGCACAAAGCTTTCTTTGTAAAATCATGAGTATGCAGGGATCTAGTATAAGCAGGGCTAAGCATTTTCACCGAAGTTAGCCTCCGGTCATATCACATCGAAGGTTACAAAGAATAATTCTAATGGTGATCAACATCAAAGCAATGTTTATCAAGCATAGGTACATATCTGTGTAAGCATGCAATTTGCAATTAAAAATCAACATCATTTCGCAAAGTAGGATCAATATGTTCAAAGAGTGTGATGACTTGCCTTGCTCGCACGCTTGAGGGGTGGTGTCTTCAACGGGGTCGTTGCCGGTTTCTTCTGGTGCTACTCGTACGTGCGAAAAATCAATTGGTTCTGATTAGAATCCCGAGATAACACCAAAAAGGTCGAAAAGATCCGAAAAGTCTCGAAACAATTCCAAGCGCTAAGCCCAAATTCCTACTTAAGTTTGTACTACGATCGCCCGGAAAACTCCAAGTTTCGTCATCGGGTCGACGACTTAGGGTTTTCGTAAAACGACGATTCCGATCTGTTCGAGAAAACGGATTTGAAAATATCCGCGGAGGGATTGGGGCTAGAGGTTTTGAAGGTCCGAGCACAAAATGGAAACATATTAAAATGGCGAGAAAGGTCTAAACGATATTCGGATTCAAAAACGACGCAAAACGGAATTTCGGAAAAGTCGGATTTGATTTCCAAATTTTCGCACCGAGAAAACATACAAAAATATACTTTATTTTTGCCCAAAATTTTACCCAAACCTTCCTAAAATATTTTTCCAAATTTCCTAAAATATTTCCAAATTTTTCCCTATTTTATTTTTTTTTTTTCCCTGCGCTGTTCATTGCCCGCCATCTATTCGACCGGAGTCCGGGAAAACAGAGGCGGCGCGGCGCGGCGCTTGGGGAAAGGAGGGCGGCGGCGGGGCTTACGGCGACGGCGGACCTCGGGGAGGTGTGGTGGGGCACGGGGGGCTTGGCGCACGGCGGCGATGGCGTTGGCGCTCGGGAAACGGAGGGGAGAGGGCCGCGGCGGTGCGGCAAAGGGGCGGGGTCGCCGCGCCTTTTATAGCGCGGCGGGAGGGCGCGGCACGGGCGCGAGGGTGGAGAAGGGAGGGACCGGCGTGGCGCGGGCGGTGGCGACACGCGGCGAGCGCGGGGACGGGCCGGGTACGGGCGGGCGCTACGCGGCGGGCGGAGCGCGGGCGCGGCGGGGTCGCGCGGCGCGCGCGCGCGGCATGGGGGTCGGGCGCGGGCACGGGCGCGGGCGCGGGGCTGGTACGGCGAGCGTACGAGTGGCGCTGGCGCGCGGGGCGCGCGCGCGGGCGCGGCGGGCGGGCGTGCGGGTCCGACGCGGCGGCGCGCGGGGCGGGCGGTGCGCGCGTACGGCGTCGAACACTGGCGCGATATGAGCAGTGCACTTTCATATTTTCCGATTTTCCAATTTCAATTTCCTATTTCTATTTTCCTTTCTTCTAAAAATTCCAAAATAAATTCCTATATTTCAAAAATAATTTTTAATATAATATTTTCAACTTTTCTCCACTTTTTATTTTCCCACATTATTTTTTTATATTTATTTATTTAAACCCCTTTTCCTAATTTCATAACTCACCTCTTTATTTTCCAAAATTTTCCCGAATTTGAGTACGGCTCCCATATATTTTATTATTTATTTTGTGTCCTAATTTATCCTTCCCCAACCACAATTGCTATTTTATATCTCCCAAATCGCATTTTCATAAATCCGCGCTTCTCCGATTTCTCTTTTTAAAAATCCCTAATACGGACTTTCGCATTTTTCATTCCGACAAACTCCAAATCATCCAAAAACACCGAAAGGGAATTGATCATGACTAAATTTATGCAACTGAGCTGGCAAATAAGAAGCAACAAACCCGAGGAAGAAGCAACAAGCGAAGGTTTTTGAAAGTTCCGATTTTTACGTTCCGATTTCAGTTTCTTCGATTTTTAGGATGTTACACTTTGCTTCATATTTAAGCCTACCTAGAGCTCCATAGATTTGATTGCAGCCGTACAGCAGGTGTTTGCCGAGGCATCGATACATCCAACCTCCATTGGGGTGTTTGGTTAAGTCAGTGTATGTCACCATTCCGCTTGCTTTGCTAAGAACTTGTAAGAGCTTGGCTAAAAGCTTGAGAGTGTATGATATTTGAGCCTCCACTACCTAGTAGTTGATAGGAGCGTACAAATATATTTTTGTATGTTTCTTGTGTTCTGCTAACAATGGCAAGATCGAAGGACGGCAAGGATATGACACATTCTCTTCACATGAAGGATATTATGCAACATTTTGAAAGGCATGTGAGGGCGCACATGGAAGGTTTTGATAATGACTTACAGGAGACGAATGAAAAGATTGGACAATTGGTGGCTACGCAGATTGCAACCAACAACCGGCTTGCTGGTTTGGAGGCATCCTTGACAGCAACCAAGAACAATCTTACTCATCTTCTCAAGCGTTTCGACAACATTCGTGATGAGAGTGACCTCCGGCGCTTGAATCGTAATCGACGAGGTATGGATGGAGGACACCGTCGACGCGAGGTACGTAATAATGATGATGTTTTTCATAAGATTAAATTTAAGATACCTCCTTTTGATGGAAAATATGACCCTGATGCATACATTACTTGGGAAATTGCTATTGATCAAAAATTTGCATGTCATGAGATTAGTGAAAACATACATGTTCGGGCTGCCACTAGTCAGTTTACTGATTTTGCTTCTATTTGGTGGATCGAACATTGTAAGAAAAATCGTGATAACATGCCTCAAACTTGGGATGCTTTGAAACGGGTCATGCGGGCTAGATTTGTACCTTCTTATTATGCACATAATCTGTTATATAAGTTGCAACAATTGAGGCAAGGTACCAAAAGTATAGAAGATTATTATCAAGAATTACAAATGGGTATGTTGTGTTGTAACTTAGAGGAGGATGAGGAACCTCCTATGGCTAGATTTTTGCGTGGTTTAAACAGTGAAATTCAGGGCATACTTGCTTATCAAAGTCATAGATCTCTCTCCCATTTGTTAGAACTTGCTTGCAATGCTAAATGTAAAATAGAGGATATGAAGAAGCAACAAGATATGCTTGTACCTCCTATTTTTCCATATAATGATGACGTGCAAACTTTGGAGGAGCAACCTTTTGTGTCTCCTATTACTAACGCTTTGCAGAAAATTCCAAATATTCACCAAGAGGAGGAGAACAATGTTCCTGAGAAGAAAAGTGATAAGCATGAAGCACCTAACATATCTATAGAAAGATTGCAAGGTAAAATAAATGGTGCTGAGATAAATGCAGGTGAGTATTTTCAAGGTGAGCTACACATGTCCACTTTACATGCTATAGTAGAGCAACCATTAGTGGAACCAATTGCTGAGATTCCTTTGTTGATTTAGTTGATGTTCCTTGTGATAAAGAAAAGTTGTGTGATAATGCTTCACTTATATCAATGCCACAACTTGTTGATTTAGTTGGTGTTCCTTGTGATAAAGAAGAGTTGTGTGATAATGCTTCACTTATATCAATGCCATAACTAGTGAATGAACATACTATTTCTAGTGTTAGTTCCTTAGGTATTGATTTTAAGCATGTTGTTCACGTTTGTAATGAAGTTGAGGAGCGTGAATTGCTATCTTCTTTAAATAGTTTTGGCTATGTGTTGTTTGATGATTTTTGTGAGCTCGATAATTTGAAGAAAAAATTATTTGCTAAGCCTTATTTGTCATATCCAACTAATATTATTTTTCATATCTTTGGCGAATATAATGATAGATGAATATCTTTGATGCATAAAGTTTATATTTGTTCTAATCTGAAATATTCTCTTGGGCAAAAATACTATAATCAAATAGGGGATTGCACTAACACTAACAATGTCATGCAAAGTTTTCTTAGTTTTTCCCCTATGCAACAGGGTAAGCCCAAAGTAGGAGAGCATTGTTGGTTTTGTCCATGGAGCATAGTTGTCGCTCCGTGTTTCAACATCAAACCAATCACCTCTGTATACCATTGGAGCAAGTCGGGGACGACTTACAGCCAAGAAGGGGAGAATGATGAGGACATCACCTACTTGGATACAACCACTTTGGGAGCTTTTGATTTAAAGGTGAATGAATTTTTTATCAAGATTGTATTTGATGCATTTGATAAATTGATGCTGCACCATGATGTGTGTTCATTTACATTTTTACAAATACATATGTGGATCAAAAAGAGCGTTAAACACAGATGAAAGGCATGGAGGACGAAGAAAATTGATTGGGGGCAAATCTAAGTATTCCCAACGTTAATTTTGGCCCAAGGAAAGAAAGAGATATAATCCAACATGTTTTGGTGCTGAATTTGGACTACAGGACAACACTGAATTCAAATGGCCGTCAAATATGCATACGTACTTCGATTTGGGTCCATAAGTACTTGATGGAAAGCTCTCCGAGTCCTTTTTCCAACGGATCAAGCCTCATCTCCAAATTCATTTCCAATCATCCGAAATCATAGAAACAAGATGTTGCATCACCTATAATGGGCCTATGGGTTTGTAACTTTATCTGGGACCCCGGCCCAAGTGGGGTGCGCCCCGACCTGATGGAGCACGACTGAGCCCTAGGTCGTCCTCCCACATATATATATATATATATATATATATATATCTCCTTACCACCATAGAACAACTTGGATTTTGTTAGATTAAAGTTTTAGTCATTGCTACTTTACCTTGTAGTTACGTGTGTCGGCTAGACCACCTAATTACTCGTCTTCGGGACCCCAACTTATTATTTGTATTCAATTTCTATTTGCAATTCAGATTGCTTTTATCTTGTTCTTGCTTGTTTCTTCGATTTACTTGCTGGAATAAGGTTGATCTGCAACGGCAAGGTTAACAACCCATGGAGAGGCGCAACACAACAACGTCTCATACGGTTGTAGTCGGATCATCAACGTTTCTTCCAAATCGTAGTTATCATCAACTCACGAAAGATCGAAACACCCCAGTGTATATCAAAAATAAAAGTAAAACATAATGTGTGTTTCCATTCACATAAATATCATACTTCACTTTAAATTATCACTTTAAGTTCTTCCTTAACATAACACAACAATAGATATATATATATATATATATATACATATCACATTCTTAATTAGCAACCTCTGTGTGAAAAAAAGGAAAAGAACAGAGGGAAAAAACAGTGTGTATATATAGTCAATTTTTTGAGAATTTTAATAACAATTTAGATGAGAAAGTTTGCTCCCCTTCATCGACACATTAAAACACAGCAAGCCATATATATCTCACAACAATATGGATGATATTTGTTTAATTTGAAAAACTAAGATTGATATCGGTGGTTATGGCGTGCGGCGTCAGCGCCGGCGGTTGCGGCGTGCGGCGTCAGCATCGGCGGTTGCGACGTGCAACGGCAACGATGAGGACGGCAACGATTTCGGCGGTTGCGGGATGCGGTGACAACCGCAACGAGGACGGCGAGAAAACGGATCAGCGGCGGCGCAGACAAAGATTTGGCCGAATTCGGTCTTATCTTCAGGAATGCGGCGAGGCGATGATGGCGAGATTATGAGGCGAGACGATGATGGAGGCTAGGGCAAAACCTAGAGCTCGATTCAAGAAGAACAAGAAACGGCTAAGTGTTTGGATCTCGGTGGAGAAGACGATGCGCCCTAAGATATATATATATATATATATATATATATGCCCAAGGTTAACAACCAGGACTAAAGATAATTTTCAGCTATTTTCAATCTATTTTAGTCCTGGTTGTTACCACCAGTCGGGACTAAAGATAATTTTCCGCTATTTTCAATTTTTTCTCTTGGCTAGGGTTAACAACCGAGACAACAAATTAAATAATCCATTAAACTAGGCCAAATTAATTTTAACGCATTCAAATTTAATAAAATCACAAAATTAATGAGAAAACATTTAAAATAGTTTAATACTGTTATTAGATTGTAATAATCATAAAAAATTCATATATAAATAATTCACTTATGCACGATTTAAAACTGTAATAGTCATATATAATTAACATATGACAGATTTAAAATTATTTAAAATTCTAATAATCATATATAATTAACTGATGGATCTTCAATACATTCAAAATAATTTATATCGTCCATACAACGACATAGGTCAGTACATTAAACATAATTTACAGTGTGATGGTTGACCTCACGTACTTTCTCCTTAGTAATGTTCCTTTGCTATGATCATTGCATGAGTAAGGGGTGTCTTCATTTGATAGAAGGATGCTTGGGTTAACCATCACTGTGAACAGAGGTTACCCGTCAAACTGATCATTATCTTCGTCAGTCTTATACTCGACTCCCACGATCTTGAATAAAATCTACGCAGAACTCAATGACCTCCTCTGTTTTATACCCCTTGGCGATGTTTGCCTCTGGATGAGAATGGTTATGAACGTATTTCTTTAGAACGTCCATGTACCTCTTGAAAGGAAACATGTTGTGTAGGTATACAGGACCGAGAATATGAATCTCTTTGACAAGGTGACATAGAAGATGTGTCATTATATTGAAGAATGATAGTTGAAAGATCATCTCAAAGCTAACATTATAAACAAATTTTCTCTAAACAAATTTTCTCTCTTCATTTTCTACAAACCTTTTTAGAGATAAAAATATATAGAAATATATCTACAAATATAATATGCTAAGCATACATCATTAAAAGATGGAGTGCTAACCTTTTAGATCTCTTCGATTTGTATATTATCACCAAAATAATTCATAAACAATTTTGGCGGCACCTTCCTCCCTCCTCAAAACCTTTGTAGCACCGACTCGGGTGGAGGAGGAAGAAGAAGTATAAAAAGGACCTTCTCTTTAGTCCCGATTGATATTACTAACAGGGACTAAAAGATCATACCAATCAGGATTAAAGTTAAGATAAAGTTAAGATTTTTAGTCTCGGTTGGTGTTACCAACCGGACTAAGATCCCGCGGCCGACATATTCTAACAAGAAATAAACCAAAACTAAAAATAATTTTTAGTCTCGAGATTGTTAACGCATTAACCAGGACTAAAGATCATAAAGAGCTGTTGTCCTTTTTAACCAGGACTAAAAATGTTTTTAATCTCGATTCCTATTATGAATTTTGATAGATGGATCAAAGATCACTTTTCTAGTAGTGTAATCTTATCATCGACTTTTATTTAAATTGGTGAACCCAATATTTTATATAATTAGATTAGATATATTATCTTAACAAAGTAATAGCTTCCTCCTCTATACGTATATATAGGAGAACTATATAACGAAAAAAAAAACATAAGTCCTTCGTATGTTCGTACGATCGAAAAACAATAAAGCATACCAACTGTTTGCTGCAAGAAAAAAAAAAGCTACGCATGGATTTATATGATAAAAACGATAAAGGCAAAAAGACATACGTACTTAGTACCATTGGAAAAAAATAGATGGTCTTTACACAAAGGATTTTCTACAATTTAGAGATAAAATATATCACTCTACAAATTTATATAAATATATACAGTTAAACTAGATCTATAATATAAATATAAAATATCCAATCAATACTCTTCTACCTATTAAATTATTTTAAAATTATATATTCAATTTGTGATCCCATTGTATTCCTTTGTTTAAATAAACTATATTGTTGTCTATGGTCCTAAATACATCACAATGCATGAGGCTAACATATACTAATTAATGTTATGGTAATTTTTAAATAATTTTACATCATATTTAAGGGTGTCAAATATCACTCGATGAATCTAAAACGCAAATTTAAATCTACAATATGTAAAAAGTTGAAAATAAAACAGTTTGGTTATGTTTTTCAAGTAGATCTCATTTAATTTTAATTTGTTTGAGATTAAGATTCTCAAAGTTTTTTTGGAATTTTTTAAACTAATTAATTGGTATCTGAGAGAGGTAAGCAGCATAAATGTTACATATATATGAAAATATTATCAAAAAATTTTCTAGCCAATAATCTCTATAATATAACCCTTAATCCATCATGAGATTTATGGTCAGATTGTATGTTTTTTTGCCAAGTAGTTTTGACAACAAATGAACAATCGAGTAATATGTACTATAAACTACTCATGATATATTTTATAGTTCAAGAATTCCAACATGTCGGACATAATTGGTGGATGTATGTCATACGCCACACCGACGTGACTATAATTATACTCCAACGAATTAGTTATTATAAATAAGTTTAGAAAAATAAATGATTTCTTCGGTGTCTCATGTGATTACGAACGATAGGTTGAAAACAAACTAGAGGTAAAATATATATATTTGTCAAAATATGAATAATAGTATGGTGCTCTGGAGATTATCATGACAGTATTTTAAAAAAATCACTTTGTTCGGTTACATATAAGTTCCCCTATTATTTTGGGACAAAATTTGATTCCTCCCATTTATGTGACGGAGAGAGTATAAATAATATAAGTCTATCTTTAATTAGATGAAGTAGTATTATTAGCTATATTTTTAATAGAACATATCTTTCACTAATATATGATAAAATCCATAGCATAGAATAAAAAAATGTTACTCAAAGTTTGGAAACTCAAAAAATAAGACATGCTAAATATTCAAAAAAATCACGCATAGTATACTACTAGAGAAACCATTTTCGGTTGAAGTGTCAAAATACACAATAGTCCCGGTTCGAATAGTACCGGGACTAAAAATATTTCTAGTCCCGGTTTAAAAGTCTATGGATTTTTAGGAACACTAGTCCCAGTTCGTGCCACGAACTAGGACTAAAGATTATCTTTAGTCCTGGTTCAAATATTGTCGAGGTTGTCGAGTCTTGGGCATCTTTAGTCCCGGTTGGTAATACCAACCCGAACAAAATATAGAATCTTTAGTCCGGTTGGTGTTACCAACCGGACTAAAGATGCCAGCTTCGACGAGTTCGACGACCTCGATACCATCTTTAGTTTCGGTTTATAACACCAACCGGGACTAAAGATGCTTTCTTTTGTCTCGAGACTAAAGATAATTTTTATCTTTAGTGCCGGTTGGTAACACACACCAGGACTAAAGATGGCTTACTTTTTATACTCCTTCTTTCTTCTTCAGCCCGAGCCCGAGCCAGCTACATTTGTCTTCAAAATTTTTCTCTAGCTAGAGGGAAGGTGCTGCCAAAATTTTTTTGATTTTGTTTTGGTGATAATACACAAGGTTAGCAACTTCTTCCTCTTATGATCTATGCTTAGCACTTCGTATTTTACGGTTGTTTTCTATACATTTTCATCTCTAGATTTTTTTGTAAACATGAGGAGAGAGAAAATTTGTTTGGACTAATTATTTTGCTAAGCAAATTACATTGTGTCGAGAAAAAAGTTAGGAAAAATAAAGAGGAAGAAAAGTATGCTTAGCACGTTACATTTATAGCAATTTAGTCCGTACAATTTTATCTCAAAAAATATTTATGGAAAATGATGAGAAAGAATCTTTTGGACAAAAAAATTATAAAATAGATGACAAAGGACCTTTTAAAATACATGCAAAATAATTAATTAATTTTATGTTTACCACTTTAAAAGACCTTTTAAAAATAATTCTAATTTTTTTAGAACAACACATTACATATGTTGGATTAGTATATAATTATTGTCTGATTACATATATATATAATTATTGTAATAATATTTAAATGGTTTGAATTTCATGGAATTTTCTTATGATTTTTGTGCATTCCATGTAGATGGATCGGCAATGGATGTACAACACGGATCGATGGTCGAGAGAGTTTATTCAAGGCGTGTATTATTTTTTGAGTGTGGCTGATGCCAACAAGCAGAAGGGTTTCATACGTTGTCCATGCAAAAAGTGCAAAAACGAGAAGGAGTATTCTACATCAAGAATTGTTCATGCCCACTTGTTTCAATTGGGATTCATGCCTCACTACAATTGTTGGACATTGCACGGAGAGGTGGGAGTTGGAATGGAAGAAGATGAAGAAGACGACGACAACATTCCGGACTGTGGTCAATACGGTGGGTTTGAAGAGAATACAGCAGACGAGGCGGGCGGGGATGCTGAAGAAAACGATGGTGCCGATGACCTTGGACAGATGTTGTGCGACGTACAGGGGGACTGCGAAGGCGTAAAGGAGGTGCAGAAATTAGAGCGTATGTTGGCGGACCACAAAAGGTCCTTTTACCCAGGCTGTGAACAGGGGCATAAAAAGTGGGGTACCACGCTGGAATTCTTGCAATGGAAGGCCAAAAATGGTGTCAGTGACAATGCATTTGGCGAGTTAGTAAAACTCGTGAAGAACATTCTTCCAGAGGGAAACAAATTGCCGGAATCAACGTACGAGGCTAAGAAGTTAGTCTGTCCTATAGGACTGGAGGTACAGAAGATAGACGCATGTCCTAACGATTGTATCCTCTACCGCGGTGAGGAGTACGAGAACCTAGAAGCATGTCCGGTTTGTAAAGCACTTCGATACAAGATCAGACGAGATGATCCAGGCGAAATTGACGGACGGCCTTCAAAGAAAAGGGTTCCTGCTAATGTGATGTGGTATTTTCCTATAATACCACGGCTGAAGCATCTGTTCTGGAACAAGGAGCATGCAAGGATGATGCGCTGGCACGCGGAAGAACGCCTACAAGACGGCATGCTGAGACATCCCGCCGATGGGTCAGAGTGGCAAAACATTGACAGAACATTTAAAGACTTCGGCGAGGATGCAAGAAACCTAAGGTTCAGCTTAAGCACGGACGGCATGAATCCTTTTGGAGAGATGAGCAGCGGGCATAGCACTTGGCCTGTAACGATGTGTATCTACAACCTCCCGCCTTGGCTATGCATGAAGCGGAAGTACATTCAGATGCTGGTTATTATTCAAGGCCCGAAGCAACCTGGTAACGACATCGATGTGTACCTGAGACCGCTGATCAAAGATCTAAAACTGCTGTGGAAGAAAGAAGGTGTTCCCATGTGGGATGAGGATAAATAGGAGCAGTTTAACCTACGAGGGTTGCTTTGTTTGTTACCATCAACGATTGGCACACTTGGCAACCTATCCGGACAGTCAAACAAGGGTACAACGCTTGCACCCATTGTATGGATGAGGCTGTGTGTATGTACCGAAACTTGTAAGAAGGTAGTGTACATGGGCCATCATCGCTTTCTTTCTGCAAGCCACCCTGTCCAGAGAAAAGGCAAACATTTTTATCAAAAGGCAAACCATAGTACTAAGCCAAAGCATCTCAACGGAAAGGCCGTGTTTGCCATGGTGAAAGACCTCAAAGTAGTATTTGGAAAGGGACCCGACAACCAACCTATAGCAAGTGAAGGTGGTCACGCGGCGATGTGGAAGAAGAAGTCAATTTTTTGGGAGTTGCCCTAATGGGAAGTCTTGGACGTTCGCCACGCAATCAACGTGATGCACTACACCAAGAACCTTTGCATAAACCTGCTTGGCTTCCTAGGTGTGTACGAAAAATCAAAAGATACACTTGAGGCACGTAACGATCTGAAACATATGGCACAACGCGACGGCCTTCACCCGCAACCAAAGGAGAAAGGAGCACAATACCTAAGTCCAGCCAGCTATACTCTGAGCAGGGCAGAGAAGGAAATAATGTTTGAATGCCTGGAGAGCATCAAGGTATCGTCTGGATACTCGTCGAATATAAAGGGAATAATAAGCACGAAGGATAAGAAGTTCACAAATCTAAAGTCCCATGACTGCCACGTGTTGATGACACAGCTGCTTACCGTTATAATTCGGGGTATCCTTCCCGATAATGTTCGGGCAACAATAACAAAGCTATGTGCTTTCCTGAACGCAATTTCACAGAAGATCATCGATCCAGACAGACTAGAAGACTTTCAAAATGATGTGGTCCAATGTCTTGTCAGCTTTGAGATGATCTTTCCGCCTTCCTTTTTCAGTATCATGACTCATCTCCTATGCCACCTTGTCAAAGAGATCCGTATTCTCGGTCTGGTATTCCTACACAACATGTTCCCTTTCGAGAGGTATATGGGCATTCTAGAGAAGTACGTCCGTAACCGTTCGTGTCCGGATGCCAGCATCGCCAAGGGATATGGAACAGAGGAGGTGATTGAGTTTTGCGTCGACTTTATTAAAGACCTTCGTCCCATCGGGGTGCCTGAATCAAGCCATGAAGGTAGACTACGGAGGAAGGAAACTCTTGGAAGGAAGGCAATTATGAACATAGACAATGACTTGTACAGGAAAGCACATTGGACTGTGTTGCAACAATCTTCCTTGGTGGCTCCTTACATCGAGGAGCACTTGGCGATTGTTTGCTCGGAAAACATCGGTAAGACGGATGCCTTGACTACACGCCATCACATCGATGCATTCCCTGCTTGGCTGCGACAGCGTCTCATGGGCAACATGAGCCTTGACCAACAACTAGCCTTCTTGGCGAGGGGACCATCTTGCTCGATCACCACATTCCAGGCATATGAAATCAATGGGTACATGTAACATCCTGAAAATCGAAGAAACCGAAATCGGAAAGTAAAAATTGGAACTTTCAAAAACCTTCGCTTGTTGCTTCTTTCTCGGGTTTGTTGCTTCTTATTTGCCAGCTCAGTTGCATAAATTTTGACGTGATCAATTTCCCTTTGGTGTTTTTGGATAATTTGGAGTTGTCAAAATGGAGGTGCGAAAGACGCATTAGGGTTTTTAAAAAGGAAATCGGGGAAAGCGCGGATTTATGAAAACGCGTTTTGGGAAATATAAAATAAAATTTTTTGTTGGGAGAAGATAAATTAAGGCACAAAATAAATAATAAAATTCTCGGGAGTCGTACTCGAAATCCGGGAAAGTTTTGGAAAAATATAGGAGAGGATATTGAAATTTGAAAAAAGGGATTTTTAAAATAAATAAATATGAAAAATATTTTGGGAAAATAAAAATGGAGAAAAGTTAAAAATATTGTGTTAAAAATTATTTTTGAATTAGAGGAATTTATTTTGGAATTTTTAGAAGAAAGAAAAATAGAAATGGAAAATTAAAATGGAAAATCGGGAAAAATCGGAAATGGCACTGTTCATTGCGCGCCAAGTGTTCGACGCCGTACATGTCGTGCCCCGCCGCCGCCGCGCGCGCCACGTGTCGCGCCGCGCTCGCGTGCGCCCGGCCCCTATCCCCGCGCGCGCCACGCGCGCGCATGCGCCCGACCGCGCCGGACCCTGCGCCGCCCGCGCACGCCCGCCGTGCCGGCCCGCACCGCGCAGCGCGCGCTCGTCGCCACGCGCCGTGCCGCGCCGGACCCCCACGCCGTGCGCGCCGCGTGCGCCGGACCCCGCCGCGCCGCGCGCCTCGCCGCCGCGTCGCGCCCGCCGTGCCGGGCCGAGCCCCGCGTCGCCGCGTGTCTCCGCCCATGCCCGCGCCACGCCGGCCCTCCCACTCCACCCGCGCCGCGCGCGCGCTCGCCTCGGCCGCGCCTATAAAGGCGGCGCCCCGCCCTTTGTGCCGTACCACCGCCGTTTCCTCCCTCTCCCGGCGTCGCCGCCACCGCCTAACCACCGGAGCCGTCGTCGCCGTGCGCAAACTCCCTCCGTGCCCCACTACTCCTCCCGAGCCCGCCGTCGCCGGTAAGCCCCCTTCTCCGCCCTTTGGTCGCGTGCCGCCGCCTCTGTTTCGGCGGACACCGGTCGAGCAGGTTGGCGGCCAATGAATAGTGCTAAGAAAAAAATAAAAAAAAGAAAAAGAGAAATAGGGAAAAATTAGGAAAAATTTTGGAAAATTTGGAAAATATTTTGGGATGACTTGAGTAAAATTTTGGGCAAAAATAAATTATTTTCTTGCATGTTTTCTCGGTGCAAAGTTTGAAAATCGAAATCGGACTTTTCCGAATTTCGTTTCGCGTCGTTTTAAATCCGGACTTCATTTAATTCTTTCTCGCCATTAAAATATGCCTCTCTTTTGTGCTCAAACCTTTAAAACCTCGAGCATGAATTCCTCCGCTGGCATTTTCAAATCTAATTTCTCAAATAATTACGATTGCCGTCTTTGCGAAAACCCTAGGACATCGACTCGATTCCAAAAACTCGGATTTTTCCTAGCGACCCTTGTCCTAATTCAAGTAGAATTTTTGGCAAAACCTTTGGAGTTGTTTTCATGGCTTTTGTGGTTCTTTTCGATCTCTCGGTATTTTATTGAATTCTAATTGAATTCAATTGATCTTTCGCACGTACGGGTAGCTTGAAGAAACCGGCATCGACCCCGTTGAAGATACCACCCCTCAAGCGTGCGAGCAAGGCAAGTCATCACGCTCTTTGAACATATTGACCCTACTTTGTGAAATGATATTGATTTTAAATTACAAATTGCATGCTTTATACAAACAGTACCTATGCTTGATATACCCTGCTTTGATATTGATCACCATTAGAATTTATTCTTTGTAACCTTCGATGTGATATGACCGGAGGATAACTTCGGTAAAAATGCTTAGCCACTTACACTAGATCCCTGCATACTCATGATTTTGCAAGAAAGCTTTGTGTTCGGGCAACTACCTCAGGGGAGGTGGTTGAAATACGGCCTGTGGAGACATGAGCGCCACATGGCCATGAGAATATTGAACTAAGCTTGATGAAAATTGAAAAATGCTATACAAATGTTTTAGACTGGGGCGGCCGGATGATTTGGGTGGATTCCGGAAAAGGCAAGTGCTGACCCTGGTCACTTAAGGACCGAGCCATGAGATAGCCGGGAAACGAGCCAGTACAACCGTACTTCTCAAATGGGTATAGACCTAGCTGACTAGATAGCCGAGCGGAGGCAGTATCCTTGCATAGATGGTTCTCTATGAGTTGGTTTATGTGATGAGAATGAGGCTGCGGCCTTTGCTACGAATGGTGGAATTAAATCGATATTAATTGAACTTAAAGATTGAGGAAGTATTCTCTTACCCCGGGTGCGCCAGAACTCCTCTCACTGCTAGAAAAGGACGGCTAGAGTGCATGAGGGCTTAAGTTCATGGAGCGGGTACTGCCAAAGCGAGGTTATCGAAAGGCTTTGCCGTGACCGTCTCATGTGTTGAGACGTAGGCTCATTTGTTGGGCTGTCGCGGAGTACGGGTAAAGTGTACATCCACTGCAGTGTGAGTGAATCAATCTATTCGAATAGCCGTGCTCGCGGATATCGAGCATCGTGACAAGACTTTCGCTTGGCTAGACTTTAAACTTAAAACTGTTGGGGTGGGTTTGCATGATGATTACATTCGCTGGTGGATCAACTTCTCGAGATGCGAGAAGGGGTAGATTCCCCAGAAAATCATGACGAATCGGAGGCGGGAAGCCATCCTTGGAATCACGATGGATGGTAGACAGAACCGTCGCCGGATTAATGAACTATGGAAATAAAACTTGATTTGGCTAGTTGTTAGGCTTGTAAAAAGAAGTGTGAAAGTTGGCTTTATGCAAAAGAACTCCAGCCATTCCTTGATTAACCCTATCATGTGCATAAATTCCGTGTTGGCTTGCTGAGTACGGTCGGTACTCACCCTTGCTATACGCACAAACCTTCAACTGATGGAAATGAAGAGCCGGAGGATCCATACGCGTACTACCAGGAGGGTGAAGGAACTGATGGCGCATACTGGATTTTAGCTCCGGTCGTTGCCTGTGGCAAATGACAAGCCGCTGCCTCTATTCCGCTGCCATATCTAAATTCTGTTTTTGTGTTGTATTCGGACCATAAGGTCATGTGGGTTGAACATTGCCTTCGGGCCTATGGTTGTAATAATGTTGATGTAAGACTATTCGTGCATGTGCACCTGATTATCCAGTACTGTATTCGTGAGTACCAACTACTCGATCCAGGGAAATGGTACTATGAACACGAAAGATTCCCGTCTCAAAAACGGGGGTCTACAGTACACATTTTACACACAGGCTCAAGACTTAAAAAGCACGAATCAGAACAGCGTTGTCCGCATTGATGCCGTGGGATACGACGGTATGGCTAGCACATATTACGTCAACATCGATGACATATGGGAGCTGGACTATGGACCTCTGAAGGTCCCTCTGTTTCGGTGCCAGTGGTTTAGGCTCAGTGGTGCAGGCATAACCATTGATGCAAGTGGGATGACAACGGTCGACTTGAGCAAGGTTGGATACTCAGATGAACCCTTCGTCCTTGCCAATGATGTACGACAAGTTTTCTATGTCAAGGACATGGCTAGCTGTTGATGAGAAATCTCTCTCACGCGCTGGCCTGGGAGATCTGCTTGACTCCAGTACAGGTCCTTCTCGGCTGCCTGTGCGGTGCAGGGCGTGCCAGTTGATTTGATCTGTTAATCACAAGAAAACAAGAGAATAGGCGTTAAGTGTTAAGTTAGATCCGCATCGAATCGGCTGAGGGAATCCATAAACATATATATGTTATTCTAAACTATATTTAAGCCAAGTGACTGGAATGGATCGGCTATACCGAGACAACATTAGTCGCTTAACTCAAATACGGCAAAGAATAATAAATATATGGATCGATAACCTAGCCGATACTGGAAAACTAACAAGGAATCGGCTAGTACTCCGATGAATCTTATATAAAGATATCACTCCTTAATAGAATGCATAGCACGGAAATCGACCATCGGCATGTCGATGGTAGGCGATTCGGCCGGCGTCGGCAGGAATGCGATCTTAACATAAGAGGCAGTCCTAATACAAATCTAATAATAAATATATTAAAAGAAACATATCAGAGCAGATAAGGCTGGCTAAAACCTCGACACTGTCTCTAAACAATATAAATCTATCCGAACAGATCATTGATAGCTCTAAGAACGACTTAATAGTTCAAACATGATGCAACATTAAGTATAAAAAGAACAACCCGATCTGTTATAGCCGATTTATATCTCTCGAGACGATGGATACCGCATATAAACCAGCCAACCCTTAGATCTAGCCCTAGTGGCTGCAAGTTCTTGCTAGAACCGGCCAATGGCAGGATAGATCTAAACATTGATCTAATTTGTATGTGCTAAATGATAAATATCGCAATATAAACTCTTGATTCTAATGTGTCATTACGATGGAAGCACTAGAAACAAAAGATTATACCACTAATGACAAGCATTTACCTAGATCTGGGGGTCGAAACGATGCAGCCCGTAGCCAAACAAAGTGCTCATCTGAAGAAAAGGTTGGCGATGCGCCGAAGGTTTAATTGATTGTGTATTGAATGATCCTAATTACAAGGGGTCTCGGGTCCTATTTATACCCAAGATACAATTATCTGTACAAACCCTAGGCTCTATCTAAACTACTATTTAAAACACAACATTATCTCGAGTGAGACCCATGTCATGTTACAACTAACAGCTTAAACAAACCCCTAGATTACAGATACAATTGCCGTTAAGGGACTCTATCCATAAGTGGCAATATCATTTAACGCACAATTAACAACCGAATCCTCTGTTTATCCTCAAACGTCTGTATTAGAAACTCATCTCTTCCAGACCTGGAATCGGCTATCGGCTGCCCCTGTCCGATCCAACCTTAGCCGATTGGCCTCACAGCCGATCATTCCTTAGCCGATGCGATCCCTGTCTCCAGCCGATCCGACTCTGCTTTGTCTTTGTCGACATAGGAACTCAATTACCAAATTTCAGTGTTAACACATGCCCCCCAAGTCTGTGATACGAAGTGTTGCGGATTTGCTTTCCTGTTCAAACTCCCGCTTCTTTCTTGACCTAGACCGCTTCGGCTTCTCCCCAAGTGCTCTTTAAATACCCACTCCCCTCGGCCGAGCCGCCTACGCCTTCAAAGCGCACTCAGCCTCCTTCACAAACAAGCCTCCTGCCTTCTCTCTCTTCTCCGACGATCTCACCGGCGCTCGTCAGACTTCATCGCGCTCTTCAGACCAGACCCAACTTCACCCCCGAACACTCCGATGGCCTCCACCGTCGCTGCCTCAAGCACCTCCGCTGCGCCAGCCACCGCCGCCGTGCCATCCGTAACCGCTGCTGTTCCGGCCGTCGCCATGGCCGAGTTCTCTGAGGTACTCCTTTTCGATCTACAATTCTCTTTTTCTTTCGAATCTGTTTCCTTGAACACATTGTATCAATATTTCGTTCAGTCATTTCTCGAGTAGCACTTTCCTTTATTTTCACCAATTAGTACTTTTTCCCTCTTTGAACTGTAATGTGCAACCGTTCTTGATTAGTGCCCCTTCTTCTTTTACCTGTAGCACCTGTCACACCAAATATTTATCCCCAACTTGACACAAGCGGAAAGGTACTTTCTTGGCCCCATCGACAACACGGATCCAACCGATATGATCATAGCCGAAACCAACCGGATCCCTTTCAATACTGCCAAGACATCCCTCACCCACTGGAATGGGACGTTCAAATCCTGGCCGACCACCGACGCAGCCTGGGTCGAATCGTACAAGAGGGTGCGATCGGCCAAGTACACTCAGTGGGAGGAAACCGGGATCGCCCAGTGCCTGGAACTGTCCATTGCCGGCATGAAAAGAGATGAACCACTTCTATCGGCCGCACCTTACTTCTGGAACGACAGCATCAATGTCTTCATCTTTCGCCATGGAGCGATGACTATCACGTTGGCCGACGTGTACATGACAACCGGACTGGACATCGAATCATCGACCAAGCCCATCACTTTGAGCCGAAAAGGGCAACATCGGTTCAAAACCAAAGCCATCGGCGGGTGGAGCGGCTTCATTGCCCGAACATGCGGGACGGAACAGTCGGCCACAGGGAGCACGCTGCATTCCTAATGATGTGGCTCGAAAAGTTTGTGTTCTGCAGATCGAGTTGCGGGCCGACCGCCAATTGGCAGATTGTGGCCGAAGTTCTGGCCGATGGGAGCAAACGTGCGCTGGGGAAGTACCTCCTCGGCTACTTGTATCAGATGTTGCACCAGGCCGCCGCAAAGATAGCCGCCGGCGCTCCAATCAACACCGGCGGCCCCTGGTGGTTTCTTCAGATCTGGCTGGCGCTGGCGACCCAAAAGATAGCTGGTCGGCCCCCTCTGACAGAAGCTGAATATCCAAGGCTGGAGCCGATTGAAGATGACGACGGCAACCAAATCACCACCAGGAGGTGCATGAGCTATGGAGAGGCAGCAGCCGCCCACGCAGGCTCAAAACAATCAGCCGAACTGCTGGCCGAGTGGTTCATAGCCCTCTACGATGGGCTATCCCACGAAAACCACGCCTGGTACTTTTACCGGGACCAGAGGCTGTTCGAGTTGCCGGCCGACTTCAATTGGGAAGACGTCAACTCAGTCGACAACCAGAGATGCAGGGAGCTGTTCATCGCCACTCTATCCCCCTGCATCCTGCCGACCGGGGTCCATCAGGGCCGATCAGTGCCCAAGAGTTACGAGTTTTATTACTCAGTGTCGGCAGCAAGGCATTTCGGCCTCGGGCAGCTCCCTATCGGCTTCTTCTATGCCGATAAGATCAAAACAAGGGGAGTGGTTAACCAGGATCTGATAATGGATCGGCTGCTGAACATAGCCGGCCCTCCCCCCGGTGACGTCGACATGATGACATTGGCGCTGAAGAAAAGTGCCGCTTACGATCGCTGGTGGGCTGAAATCAAGCGCCACCTCTTCCATCAGCGGTCATCCCATTACGTCGACCTTCTCTTGCCCGAAGAGATCCCCTCGGTGAGCTCTAAGTCCCAACCGATTTTCTCCTTCTTATCATCGGCTGATATAGCCGATTAACGTTTGTCCTTTGATTTGCAGGAGACGGAGACGGAGCGGCCGACGGTGAGCAACTCCGGTCGCCCCATCGAATACAGCTTAGGCGTCCTGGATGGGGGCGGCCTTCAGCTCGGGGCACCGAAGGCGGCGTTGTTCTTGCGGGGCGGAGTGCATCGGCCGATCGCACGAAGAAAAAGGCTGCACCACCTCCACGGCCATCGGCGCGCCCTGCCCCAAGAGGCTAAAAAAGGCGAAACCAGCGGCGCCAGCCGATATCCTTCCCCCCTTAGATCCGGCCGTCGCGAAGTTCCTCGATACCGTCGCCAACGAGGAAGTGTCAGCGGCCGTTGGGGCGGCGACCAAACCCGGGGTTTCGAGCCCTGAATCGGTCAACGCTCCAGCCGACGTCCCGCCGGTCACAAGTCCCCCAGTAAAACATCAGCCGGTAAGCCTTTACTTCACCAGATTTGGCTTCGTAATAATCCCTTGCATCTGATCGAACCGTTCTTTTTAGGTCAAGAAATTGGCCGGCCGCACTTCACGCCCTGCGCCATCGGTAATCATACTCTGCCACTTGACCTGTAGTAATCAATCGGCTTGCCCGCTAACCCTTTCTTTTGCAGCCCCATGCGGTCTCCATCGGCTGCCCCCCAGGTGTCCAGTCAGCATACTGCGCCTGCCGGGGGCGGTCGCGACAACGCCGATGAAGAGGCCCCGACGGCCGCGGGCAACGATCTAGCCGGGCCAACTGCTCCGACCCCGATGCCAACGGTAAGCCAACTGAATTTGGTGGTCGGCTTTGTTAGCTTAATATATTCCTGACCATCTTCTTCTTTGCTACAGAACATAGCCAACCTCCTCAACTTTGACTTGTCAGAGTTCGAGGAGTCCGGCAACAGCGGCGAGGAGGCATTGATGATGCCGGCTGAGGACCTGAGGGCCACCTTAGCTGACATCGGCAATCGGTTGGAAGCCTTGCTGGACGCGCTGGTGGTCGACAACGGCTCGATACGCACGCGGTTCAAAGATATCCAGGACCAGCTGCCGAAAGCCCTAGCCGAAGCCATTGCGCCGGCGACCTTCATGGAAGCACATCAGTTCAAGTATGAGTGGGCACGGCAGTGGATAATCGATCGCCGCGAGAGCCAAGCGCGGTCGGCCACCATCCAGTCAACGAAGGGCGCCATCGAGAGTCGGAAGGCCGCCTTTGAGCGGCTGAAGCGAGCGGCGGCCAAGCTCGAGCGGCTCCTCGCACGTCAAGATCAGGCGATGGCCGATCTCGTTCAAGTCACGAAGCGAGATCGATGTCCACAAGGAGTACATGGCGGCTGCTGCCGCCGAGATCGAAGCTGAACGCCGGGGCATCAAGGCGGCCGTGGCACATCTGCGCAACCTGGTGAAGAGCATCCGGTCGGTGGCGGGGTCGAGGCCGACGATGTTAGGGCCATTGAAGAAATAGACCAAATTAGGCGGAAGGCATTGTCGGCCATAGCTGATTTTTGAAAAATGAGTTTGTAATATTCTGATCTTCTGAAATCGGCTAATGCTTTTGTATTATACTTGTCATGCTTTCGTGATGGGACTGGATGACCATTTTACTCGTGCTTGTACTTGGCTTCGAATCGTGTGACATAATTTATCGATCTTCTGCCATGTGCTCGTAGGTAAGATCAGCTGTACTCATAGATAAGATTGACTTTTGGTCGCGCGCAGTCTCGAATTGCTTACGTTGAAATCGGCTCCAGCCGCCCGTATCGCTTTACGTTGCCGATTCTGAGACCACACCGTGATAGCTAGTGTCAGCGCCTGAATACTAGTCTCATCGGCTATCGGCCGGTAATATTCACACGCACCGCCGATTTGGCTCCACAGTCTGACTGACCCGAACACGTATTTCAAAAACTCATGAGTCCTGAACAACAGGTATCTCGTCAACACGCTTCTTGGCACGCCCAGTGGGACTATCTTTGTCGGCTTGACTCGGACGAATAGACTCAGCCGGCGAGATGGTCGACTCCAAGATCCCTGGCATCACACAGGACAATGTCGTACCTGTAAAAATGGATCAACTATCGGCTAAACAGCAAGCCGAGTATAAGAGGATGGTGGAGGAACTCCAGAACAATTACCTTCAATCCTTCACCCAAACAAGGTCTGGAACGGTCCACCAAAAGTACAAGTTCAGCCTCAACGATACCATAGCATCCTCGTCGAGTGATGCGAAGGGCAAGCAGAAAGTGGAAGAACCAACTCAAGTGCATGATGATCAGGCCGTGTACTCTTTGCAAGATCGGATCGACTCGGCCATCCATCACGCGTTGGTCAACCAGAGCAGCATCCTGGTCAACACCCTCAACAATATGATTTCTCATGTGGTTGATGCCATAGTGGCCGAGCAGTGCAAAGGGGTCCTACATATTTCACGAATGGCAAGTTTCTACGATTACGGGACACTAGTCACCCAAGACCGGCCGCTTCCATTAATAGCGCAGCCCAACCCGCCAGAGGAGTCGGCCACTTGAGCCCAAGCGGGGCGGCTGAAACCAGCGGTCACTATTTTAAACCGACAACAGCCGCTGCCCAAGGTCAATTCGACATGTTTCACCATAATCAGCGCCGAGCCGATTGATCATGGCGACAGCGAGAATATCGGGGACGGCAAGTTTCAGACCCGCCAACGCCACCACGGAATCCCGGCCGCCACCCGTTGATCATCGCTACCAATACCAAGGGGTCGTCGGGATCATCATTACCGGCCCCGGACACCGCCACAGTGTATCGGCAGCACGTATGCCGTATGACCCATACGAGCCGACTGCAAGATAATAGGACGGCCGAGCTAATCGCAGACGTTATGCGAGATCGGTTCGGCCTCAAACCAAAAGACTCGGGAATATGTACCGGTACCCTTACCCGGAGCATTTCGAAAGAATTCCATTACCCAACCGGTACAAAATCCCGGATTTCTCTAAGTTCTCGGGACAAGACAATGTATCTACTTACGAGCATATCGGTAGATTCTTAGCACAATGTGGTGAAGCATCGGCTCGACCTTTGAGAGTTCGGCTATTTCCCCTTTCTCTTTCGGGATCGGCCTTTACTTGGTTCTCCTCGTTGCCTTACAACTCGATTCGAGTTGGGCCGATCTTGAGAAACGGTTCCATAGCTATTTTTATTCGGCAACCATGAAATGAAGTTGTCGAGACCTCCGCGTCGAGCAAAAACATAATGAATCGGTCCAGGACTACATTCAGCGCTTCGAGAAATGAGAAACCGATGCTACTGCTGGTGCTATCGGACGCTCGGTGGCCGATTTAGCCTTCCATGGTCCGATCGCGCCAATCGGGGAAAGATTCTCTGCGCAGGACTTTGAAAGTCTAGCCCACTGGCGCGAGAGGGTAACGGCCCATGAACAACGTTTCCAAGAAACCGGGAAGGCCGTCAATACCATAACACAAGTCATCGTCGACTCGGATTATGGATCCGACGACGATGAAAGCAAGTGGCGGCGGCCGAATGGGCTAAGAACAAGAAGGCCATCGTCGCGTGGCTGAAGACGGCTAAAGAAGAGAAATACGATTTTGACATCACTAAAGCGACAAGATCTTCGATTTACTACTCAAAGAGAAACAGATTCAGTTGCACGAAAATCATGTGATCCCGTCGGTCGAAGAGTTGAAAAAGAAGAAATACGCAAGTGGCACAACTCTACATCTCATGCCACGAACGATTGCAAAGTCTTCAGACAACAGATCCAATCGGCCATCGAGGCCGGGAAGTTGAAGTTTGCTGACTCAGGTCGGCCCATGAAAGTAGACGGCAATCCGTTCCCGGTCAACATAGTCCATGCCGGCCTCGGACGAATTAATCCAGCAGGCGTAACGATGTACGGCTTAGCCGGTACGGCGATCAAGGCCGAAACGGGAGAAGGCCGGATAGGAAACCCCACCGCACAAATCAACATGGTGCGCCCAGTTATCAGATCGGCCAGCCGACAGCCGATCCACGAACGAAGCAGATACCACCATCAATACCGGTCTCGGCGTGAAGAAAGCTACGACGAAGCACCTCGCCGGCACGATCCAAGAGTCCAAAGCCGGCGGAACATAGCAAGCCATGACGATCCACATTGGCATTGCGGCTTCTTCAGGTATTGCTGGGAATCCGGCATGAGACTACCAACACGGAAGCGCCGGCAAGTAACGACCATCACGGTCATGATGAACACGGGAGCTCGTAATCGGCAACTCCAGTCCGGTTCATTCCCAGAGCCGTCCAACTAAACCGGAGACGGCGACCGGTCCACGATCGGCTCGGCCCGGTCCATCAAGACTTCTTCGTCAACGAGAATCAGGATGGGGATGATTGCAATAATGAAGAGGCCGACGAGGAGGGATCGGCCAATCCCCAGTGGTGCCCGTCCGATCTATTCACGAAGACTTAGAAAAGGAGAATTCAGCGGCTTAAGCGTGAAGGGAGAGAGGACGAGGTGGCACAAATGATATACGAACAACGCCGTCGGCTGGGCAAGATAAAGAGACGGTGGGTACCCAAGCAGGAGAACGCTACAGCCACCGAAGAGCAAGGCGAAGAAAGCCCCGCCGACCGAGCCAGAACGGCAGCCAATGGGAATGGTAAAGCTACCGCATCGGTCAACATGGTCTTCTTGTTGCCCGCCGAATTCAGTGCCCCCGAAGCCGACGCAGATACTATTGAAGATGACCCGGCAAAACTAATGATCTCGCCAGACCATGCCATCTTCGACAAGCCGGAAGGAATCAAAAATCGACATCTGAATCCGTTGTACGTTAAAGGGTTCGTCAACGGCAAGCCGATTTCCAAAATGCTAGTCGATGGAGGAGCCGCAGTCAACCTCATGCCTTACGCAACTTTCAGAAAGCTTGGAAAAGGAGCCGAAGACCTGATCAAAACCAACATGGTACTCAAGGACTTCGGCGGCAACCCATCAGAGACCAAAGGCGTTCTCAACGTCGAGCTGACCATCGGCAACAAAACTGTGCCCACGACGTTTTTTGTCATCGACGGGAAGGGGTCTTACAGCCTGCTGCTCGGAAGGGACTGGATCCACGCTAATTGCTGCATCCCTTCTACAATGCACCAGAGCCTCATCCAGTGGGACGGCGACAAGATCGAGATCGTGCCAGCCGACAGGTCAGTTAGTATCGTCAGTGCCGATTGGCCACTTTGGGAAATCGAAGGCATCGAGTGTTTATCTGGGAAAGTCTGGCAAGCCGATCTTCTAAACGTGTCCAATTCAACAATACAGCCCATCGGAAGTGACGAGCCGCAGCTGCTCCTTTAAACAAGACATGGTGGAGGGATCCAGCGTGCTCGGCATAGCCACTGCGGACGAAGACGATGGCAAGTTAGGACAAGGCTTCACGTCGGCTGACGAGTTAGAAGAGATCGACATCGGATCTGGCGACAAGCCAAGGCCGACGTACATTAGTAAAAATTTATCTCCTCTTTGTAGATCCCAACTTATTGAATTATTAAAAGAATATAAAGATTGCTTCGCGTGGGAATACTTCAAAATGCCCAGTCTAAGCCGATCGATAGTGGTCCATCAGCTGCCAATCAAGACGGGATATCGGCCATTCAAACAACCTCCCGGAGGTTCAAAGCCGACATGTACGACGCAATTAAGGCCGAAATCACTCAGCTATACGACGCAGGGTTCATTCGGCCTTGCCGATATGCCGAATGGGTCTCTAATATCGTCCCAGTATTAAAGAAGAACAGGAAACTTTGAGTATGCATCGATTTCAGAGACCTAAACAAGGCAACTCCAAAAGATGAATACCCAATGCCAATAGCTACTTCAGTCGGCACACATCAATCGGCACACAAAATGAAATGGCTACTTCGCCGAGCCGGGTATTTCTGGCCGACAATGCTAGAAGATTGTTTTAAATACTATAAAGGATGCCAAGACTGCCAAAAATTTGGCATGGTGCAACGAGCTCCGACGTCGGCCATGAACCCGATCATTAAACCATGGCCTTTCAGAGGGTGGGGCATGGACATGATCGGCCAAATCAATCCACCTTCAAGCAAGGGGCACAAGTTTATACTAACGGCCACAGATTATTTCACAAAATGGGTAGAAGCAATTCCCCTCCGAAAAGTGGATTCTAAAGACGCAATCGAGTTCGTCAAGGAACACATCATCTACGAGTTCGGCATTCCGCAAACGATAACGACCGACCAAGGGTCCATCTTTGTCTCGGACGAATTCATCCAGGTTCACCGACGGCATGGGAATCAAGCGCTTAACTCTTCGCTGTATTACGCACAAGCCAACGGTCGGCCGAAGCGTCAAACAAAATCTTAATCAAGCTGATCAAAAGAAAGATATCTGAGCATCCCAAACAATGGCACACCCGATTGGCCGAAGCTTTGTGGGCCTATCGGATGGCATGTCATGGATCCATCCAAGTTCCGCCATACAAACTAGTCTATGGACACGAAGCGGTACTTCCATGGGAAAGCGTAATTGGCTCAAGACGCGTTCAGTTGCAAGACCAACTCACAGCCGACGACTATTACAATCTCATGATAGACGAATCAGAGGATCTTGCCTTATCCAGAATGAGAGCCTTAGAAAAAGTAACAAGAGATAATGAACGGGTAGCCAGGCATTACAATAAAAAGGTCGTCCCTAAATCGTTTGAGGAAGGCGAGCTCATTTGGAAGCTCATACTCCCAATCGGATCCAGAGATAACAAATTCGGCAAATGATCGCAGAATTGGGAGGGGCCTTTCAAGGTCCACAAATGCGTATCCAAAGGAGCCTACATGCCGAAAGGACTAGATGGGGAGGTCTTTGGAAGGGCCCTCAATGGAAAATATCTGAAGAAGTACTACCCAAGCGTGTGGATCAACGCGTGAGTCAGCTATGGCCACAATGGGCCGACCCACGACAGCCGATGCCTTATGGGGCATCGCCTTTAGGCATTCGCTTTCCCCTCCAACGCCCCATGACCCCCGGCAGCGATCAACATGACTACTATCAACAAGTTTCGTCGACATCGACGCTATCACCAAAACTTGGGGGGCATACACATACGCTACACATGCGTGAGACAATCAGACAATGCGCATGGTCGGAAAAGCCAACTTTGGACCAATCAAGCCAAGGAGTTGAAGAAACTTCGAGTCAGAAGGAACCCAGGAACATTAAAACGCGTTTTATTCAGAGTCGGTGCAAGGCCGTCTTGGATTACATGTTTGCCGTGTACTCCCTAATGGCGCGGGGCTCGCTCAAAGGGCTCTGCAGTTTCCATTTCCAGAGCATCCAGGATCGATGCTCCAACCGAGTGACCCTTATGTCGGTAGTGGTGATCAACAACTCGTTGGCAAGTTGGGCCTGCCTCTCCTCCAGCCGGTCAAGGCGCGCGAGCATCGGGTATGCCATGGGGGCAGCAGCCGGAATGCCACCGAGGTGGAAAGCCGGCCTGGCCGTCGGGTGGCGAGCCTCCAACTCCCTAAAGCGCTTCAGCTGCGTCCTCACCCGTCGGTCTGGCTGACCGACGGCTCGTCGACGTCTCCATGATTCCCTGGATCACCCGGCGGGTGCGGCGGCTGCAATGGATTCCGTCCCACGAGTTTTCGAAACTAGAAATCGGTAAGAGTAGAAGAGTTGAGGTACCACCTGGTTCACCGACGAGCTAGAAGACGCCATGAGAAGCCTGGCCGCAGAATCAAAGGACTAGGTGTTTCACTATTGGAAGTTCGTCGCTTTCGCCGTGAGTTATTCAGAAGAGCCGGGAAGCCCATTTATAGAAAGAAAAGATACGATTCTTGGATATGAAAGGTCGCTGCCAACCCGGGAGTCAAAGAGATCATTATTAAGGGCGTCGGGAATCGTTGAAAACCAGCGATTGTGCACGTATGGATGCTGTCACCGGGGCTCACGGGTTCCCGAGTACAGATTCGAGAGGGTCGGCCTACGAAACGGGCGACGACGTAATCGGATATTATCGGCCGATGGCTAGAGAATCGAATAACCAAAGACGGACGCTAAGCGTTTGGGCGTCACTTCGGGCAAGTTCTAACTAAACGATACGAGCACGTTTGATATAGGTTGTCCGGTTACATCACAAAGCACATGTCGAGAGAAACACGAGCCGACCTCGCGGGTCGGACATTTTACAATCTTTATTTCTTTAGAAAATCGGCTATCGCCGATAGAGCGTCGTCCTAACACTGGTCGATCTCGCCGGTGCCCGATGTCGTCGGCCTCGGACCCCGCCACCGATCGAGCGATTTGCACCAAGCCCCGTAAATGCGCAACGGTCGCCCGATGCTTCTACGCTCGGCTTCAACCCGGCCGACAAATCGGCCATATACTCTTCATGGACATCAATCTCGTTGGTAATCGAACGAGATCGGCTACGCGGTCCCGGCGGGCACGAAGTTGTTCAAGCTTGGCGGTCGGCTCGGTTTTAGGCGGTCGAAGGCGGTTTTGGGCCTCAATGGCGTCTTTGGTCGATTGGATGGCGCCGCCCGCGCCCGACTCTCACGCCGATCAATGACTCGCTGCCGGGCTCGTTCGTATTTTAGCGGTAAGCTTCCATGAAGGTCGCCGGCACGATGGCTTCGGCTACAACATCCGGCAGTTGGTCTTGGATATCCCAGAATCGTGCGCGTATGGAGCCGCGATCGACCACCGGCGCATCTAACGAGGCGTCCGGTCGGTTGCCAATGTCGGCGGGGTGGCCTTCGGGTTCTCGGCCGCGGCAGCTGCAACGTTTCCTCGCCGAGCATTGCCGGACTCCTCGAACTCCGACAAGTCGAAGTTGAGGAGATCGGCCACGTCTTGCGAAGAAAGAAAGGGTCGAGGCATGGCAAAACCAATGGCGGGCCGGTCGGCTTACCATCGGCGCCGTCGTCGGGATTACCGGTTGGCTGGATCGTTCCCCGCGGCCGTCGGCTTTCTGCCGGTGTCATCGTCCGCCGCCCCCAACGGCGCGGTACATTCACTCGGCGCGGGGCGGCCGGCGGGGATCGCGGAAGCGCAAAAGGGAAAACGGGATTAGCGGACGAACTAATTGATTATCACGGACGAAGGGAAGAGCCGATTACGGCAGGAAGCGGGCGAGGGCACGGCCAGGCCGGTTTCTTGAACTACAAGGAACGGACAAATCAGATACGGGTAAACATCGCAAGACCGGGAACAACGAAGTAAAAACTTACGGGAGGACGTCTCATCGACGGGCTTGGGGCTGCAGTGGAGCGTCGGTTGGGGCGTTCACCGATTCGGGACTCGAAGCCCGATTTCGACCATCGCTGGACGGCTACGGCGCCTCTTCATCGGCAGCGGCGTTGAGGAACCGCTCGACGGCCGGATCTAGAGGAGGAGGGCTGTCGGCCGAGGCGATCGGTTCTATCTTCTTCGCCCTTTTGGGGCGAGCGCAGTGATGAACGCGGCCGTGGCGCCGTCTTCCTTTTCGGTGCGATCGGATGGCGCACACCGCCCTCACAATAGAGACGAAAGCTTGGCGCCCCCGGCCCGATGGCCGACGGAGCAAGGCCCCCATGTCCGAACGTCTGGTTTGTATTCGATGGGGCGCCCGAGTCGCTTACCGTCGGCCGCTCCGTTTGTTTCTGCGAAGTCAAAGCACAAATGTTAAATCGGTGACACGGTCGGTGAATGAATCGTAGGAAGGGAATAATCGATGTGAGTAGAAATATACCGAGGGGATCTCGTTCGGCGGGAGCGAGTCAATGTAGCAAGACGGCCGTTGATGAAAAATGTGGCGTCTAAGTTCCAACCACCATCGGTCGTAAGCGGCGCTTCTTCTTGTCGACAGGGTGATTCTACCGGCGTCGCCGAAGGTAGGACCAGTTATGTTCAGCGATGAGTTCATCATCGATCTTGACCGACCGCTCCTCCGGTCTCGATCTTATCGGCGTAAAAGAAGCCGATGGGAAGTTGCCCGAGGCCAAATTGCCTCACGGCCGATGCTAGGGTAGTAAAATTCATAACACCGAGCGTTGATCGGCCTTGATGGACCCGGTCGGCGGAATGCGGGGAGATAAACAGACGAAGAACAATTTTCTACACCTTGGTGTCTGAATTGAGGTCGTCCCATTTGAAATCGATCGACAGCTCAAAAAATCCTTGGTCGGAGTAGAAGTACCAGGTGCGGTTGTCGCGGGATAACCCATCGTAGAAAGCCACGAACCAATCGGCCAACAGCTCAGCCGATTGCCTTAAACCTGCATGGGCGGCAGCTGCTTCTCCATAGTTGGTGCATCGCCTGGTGGTGATTTGGTCACCTTCTTCATCTTCGATTGGCTCCAGCCTTGGGAATCCGGCGTCTGCCATGCGGGGCCGACCGGCCACGTTTTGGGTGGCCAACACCAGCCAGATTTGGAGGAACCACCAGGGGCCGCCGGTGTTGACTGGGGTGTTGGCGGCTTGATGCAGCATTTGATACGTGTAGCCGAGGAGGTATTTTCCCAATGCGAACTCTATCCCGTCGGCTAGGATTTCGGCCATTATTTGCCAATTAGCGGTCGGCCCGTAGCTCGATCCACAGAACACGAATTTTTCTAACCACATCATCAGGAAGGCAGTGTATTCTCGGTGGCTGACTGTTCCATCTTTCATGTTTTGGGCAATGAAACCACTCCATCCACCAATGGCTTTGGTTTAAAACTGGTGTTGGCCTTTTCGGTTCAAGACGCATGGATTAGCCGATGATTCGATGTCCAGCCCAGTTGTCATATGCACATCGGCAAGTGTGATGGTCATCGGCCCCTGCCTGAAGAGGAAGGCATTGAAACTGTCGTTCCAAAAGTAGGTGCAGCCGATAGGAGGGGTTCGTCTTTTTCCATGTTGGCTATGGACGGTTCCAAGCATTGGGCAAGTTTTCTTTCTTCCCATTGGGTGTACTTGGCCGATTGTATTCTCTTGTACCATTCGGTCCGGCCGTGTCGGTAGACGGCCAAGCCTTGAAAGTCCGTTCCAGTGGGAAAGAGATGGTATGGCGTGTTGAAGGGCATGCGGTTGGTTTCGGCTATGATCACGTCGGTTGGAGTGCAGTATCGCCGATAGGCAAGGAAGTATTTTCCCTCCTGTGTTAAATTGGGGATGAGCACTTGGTGAGAGAGGTGCTGCAATTCGAAGGACGAGGGAAAAGTACTGATCAGAGGTGATGGTGTTTATAGTGTGGAATAAGAAAAGCATTAATTAGTAAGAATGCGGGAAGAGGTGATATTTAAAATTACCAAGCAAACTTTTGGTATAAGGGCGTTTGGAGGAACGAGTTGAGGGTAAGATTATAAAGTAAAAGAAAAAAAAGAGAAGGGAAATACCGAGGGAATTCGTTCGTGGCGTGGGCGAGGCGGTTCCGGTGGCGGCGAGGTGGAGTTGCGGTCGCGGTAGGTGCGACAGTGGCCGGCGAGTTGGAGGTGCTTGAGGTCGCAGCAGAGGCCATCGGGGAGGTCGAAGACGAAGATGGGGCTTGAAGAATGTGGAAAATGTCGAACGCCGATGGAGTCGCCGGAGGAGAGAGAGAAGGGCAGGAGGTTTGTTTGAGAAGGAAGCCGAGCGCACGATGGGAGCGTGGGTGGCTTGCCCGAGGAAAGTGGATATTTAAAGAGCCCTTGGGAGAAGCCGAGACGATTTGGGCCAAGAAGGGAATAGGAGTTTGAGTAGATAAACAAATCCGCAACACTTTATGTTACGGACTTGGGGGGCATGTGTTAACACTGGAATTTGGTAATGAGGTTCCTAAGTCCTAAGGAAGCAAGGTGGAATCAGATCGGCTGAGGTCAGGGGTTGTATCGGCTAAAAGAGTAATCGACTGCAGGGCTGGTCGGCTGGGAATGGGTTGAATGGAACAGCCGACAGCCGATTCCGAGTTTAAAAGAGATAAGACCGTGTCCAATGCAGAAACTTGAAGATAAGTGGGATTCGGATGTTAATGGCGCGTTTAAAGATATTGCCACCTATGGATAGAGTCCTGTAATGGCAGTTGTATCTGTAATTTAGGAGTTTGTTAAATTGTTAGTTGTAATGGATCTTGTTAGGGATGATATAATGTTTAGATAGAGTCCGAAGTTGTTACGGATATTTGTATTTCGGGTATAAATAGGACCCGAGACCCTGTGTATAAGGACGATTCAATCAATCTAATCTTCGGCGCATCGCCATCCTTTTCCTTTTGGACGAACACCCTGTTTGGCTTTGGGCTGCATCGTCTCGATCCCCGGACTCAGGTAGATGTTTGTCGTTAGTGGTGAGATTACTTGTTTCTAATGCTTCCATCGCAATGATACATTGGATTCAGTAGTTTTGCTACGCCATATATCATATAGTGCATATGAACCAACCCGGTGTTTAGATCTATCTTGTAGTTGACTCATCCTTTCGAGGATGTGTGGTCAGCGAGGCTAGGTTTAAGGGCTGGTTGATTCGTACACAGTATCTACCATCTTACGGAGTGTAAATCGAAAGTAATAGATTGAATGCTTCTTTTGATACTTAATGCTGCATCAAGACTGAACTATTGAGTCGTCTTTAGAATCATTGGCAATTTATTCTTTTAGACTTACATTATCTGGGGATAGCGTCGGGGTTTCAGCCGACCTTATCTATCTTAATATGTTTCTTTTAATATGATTGTTATCAGATCTATGGTAGGGCCGTAGTTCGTATCTAGATTGTGTTTACTTACGCCCTTAATCTGGGAACGTTATGCTTGCGCGAGATTCATTGGAGCATCAGCCGATTTAATGTCAGTTTCCCGGAGTCGGCTGGTTTATTGATCTGTATATTTGCTATTCTTCGTCATATTTGGACCGAATGGCTGATGATCGCCTTGGCGTGGCCGATGCGCTTCGGTCGCTTGGTTCAAATATGGCCGGGAATAGCATGTGTACGATCATGGACTTCCTCGGCCGATACCGCGGGGGTTTGACCTAACGCTTAACGGATATTTTCTTGTATTTTCTCTTGTTGATTGGCAGATCAAATCAACTGGCACGCTCTACACATTGTAGGCAGCTAAGAAGGACCTGCACTGGAGTCAAGCAGATCTCCCAGGCCAGCGCGTGAGAGAGATTTCTCGTCAACAACCGTCCATCAATTCCTGGCATTGCCGATAATAGACCATCAGCGCATCGTTTCTGCATTCATATTCTCCTGATAATTAGCTGATGACCAGCAACGAGTCTCCCATTATTTCGACGGCATCGGCTTCAACTTTCCTGAGTAGATGCAATCCTTTAAGGACGGCTTCGTATTCGGCTTGGTTGTTTGTAGCGTGGGGGTTGATGGCAAAAGCAAACTCGAAGCTTGCCCCCCTGGGCGAAAGAATGACTAAGCCGATGCCACAGCCGTTGGTGCAAACCGAGCCATCGAACGTCAGAGTCTAAGGCATAATTTTCACTGAGCCGATTGAGTCATCCCTGTGCTCCACAATAAAGTCGGCTATGGCTTGCCCTTTGACTGCCCTCGGTGCCTGATACCTCAGATCGAACTCTGTTAGTGCGAAGATCCACTTCCTGATTCTTCCTTTGAGCACTGGAGCCGATAGCATATACTTAACTACATCGGCTTTGCAGATTACTATGCACTTGTTGGACAGCAGATAGTGCCTTAACTTTGTACATGAAAAATAGAGGCATAGGCATAACTTCTCCACAGTTGAATACCTTGTTTCCGCGTCTAGCAACCATCGGCTGAGATGGAAGATGGCTTTTTCCTTGGCGTCGACCTCCTGGATTAAGACGGAACCGATTGATTTGTCATCAGCTGATGGTACAGCTTGAACGGTATTCCCTTTTGTGGAGGCATTAGAACTGGAGGGGAGCTTAGATAATCTTTTATGTTGTCTAACGCCTTCTGCTGCTCTGCCCCCATGTGAATGCCTGATCGGCTTTCAGCCGAAGCAGTGGTGTGAACGGTTCCATGTTTTCTGAGAGGTTGGCTATGAACCGTCTGATGAAGTTTATCTTGCCGATCAGTGACTGGAGTTGTTTCTTATCCTTCGGAGGTTGAATTGTCTTGATAGCATTTATGCTCCTTGGTGTGACTTCAATTCCTCTTTCATGGACGAGAAATCCCAGGAATTTCCCGGCCGATACGCCAAACGCGCACTTAAGCGGATTCATGTTCAGACCGTACTTCCTCGTCCGTTCTAACACTTGTCTCAGATTGGAAATGTGGCCTTCCGTCTCCTTTGACTTGACTACCATGTCGTCAATATATATCTCTACTAGTGAGCTGATCATATCGTGAAAGATATAATTCATGGCCCGTTGGTATGTTGCCCCAGCATTCTTCAAGCCGAACGTCATTACTACCCATTCGTACAAGCCGATTGCGCCGGGACACCGAAAAGCGGTCTTGTGGATGTCTTCGTGGGCCATGAATATTTGGTTATACCCTGCATTGCCATCCATGAAGCTGATAATTTGATGGCCTCAAGCAGCGTCGACATGCAGATCAGCTATCGGCATTGGGTATTCATCTTTAGGGGTTGCCTTGTTTAGATCTCTGAAATCGATGCACACCATAAGTTTACCATTTTTCCTCAACACTGGGACGATGATTGAGACCCATTCGGCGTATTGACAAGGCCGAATGAATCCCACGTCGTATAGCTGAGTGATTTCGGCTTTAATTGCATGGTACATATCGGCCTTAAACCTCTTGGGAGGCTGTTTGAACGGCCAATAGCCTGCCTTAATCGGCAGTTGATGGACCACTATCGATCGGTTGAGACGGGGCATCTCGAAGTACTCCCAAGCGAAACAATCTTTACATTCTTTTAATAATTCAATAAGTTGGGATCTACAATGAGGAGATAGATTTTTGCTAATGTACGTCGGCCTAGGCTTATCACCGGAGCCAATGTCGATTTCCTCTAACTCATCGGCCGATGTGAAACCTTGCCCTAGCTTGCCATCGTCTTCGTCCGCGGTGTTGACATCGAGAACGCTTCAGCCCTCCACCATGTCTTGCTCAAAGCAGCAGCTGCGGCTCGTCGTTTCCAATTGGTTGTATCGTTGAATTCGACGCACTTAGAAAATCGGGTTGCCAGATTTTCCCGGATAAACAATGTATGCCCTCGATTTCCCAAAGTGGCAAATCGGCATTGACAACACTGACTGACATATCGGCGGGTACGATCTCGATCTTGTCGCCGTCCCATTGGATCAGGCTCTGATGCATTGTAGAAGGGATGCAGCAGTTGGCGTGTATCCAGTCCCTCCCGAGTAGCAGGCTGTAAGACCCCTTCCCGTCGATGACAAAGAATGTTGTGGGCACGGTCTTGTTGCCAACGGTCAGTTCAATGTTGAGGACGCCCTTGGTTTCCGATGGGTTGCCGCCGAAGTCCTTGAGCACCATGTTGGTTTTTATCAGATCTTCGGCTCCCTTGCCTAGTTTTCTGAACATTGCGCAAGGCATGAGGTTGACTGTAGCTCCCCCATCAACTAGCATTTTGGAAATAGGATTGCCGTTGACGAATCCTTTAACGTACAACGGCTTTAAGTGCCGATTTTTGGTACCTTTGGGTTTGTCGAAGACAGCTTGGTCTGGTGAGATTGCTAGTTTCGCCAGGTCATCCTCAACGGTGTCTGCATCGGCTTCAGGAGCGCTGAACTCGGCTGGCAGCACGAATACCATGTTAACCGATGCAGAAATTTTGCCTTTTCCCTTGGCTGCCCTCCTGGCTTGATCAGCTGGGCTTTCCTCGGCTTGTTCTTCGTCGGCTATGGCATCTTTCTTTTTGGGCACCCACTGCCTTTTGATTTTTCCCAGCCGACGACGCTGTTGATGGATCATTTGCTACACTTCGTCCTCTCTCCCTTCACGCTTAAGCCGTTGAACCCTTCTTTTCTGCGTCTTCGTGAAGAGATCGGACGGGCACCATTAGGGGTTGGCTGATTCCTCATCGTCGGCCTCTTCATCATTGCGGTTGTTCCCATCGTGGTTTTCGTCGACGAAGAAGTCCTGATGGATCGGGCCGAGCCGATCATGGACAGACCGCCGCCTTTGGTTTATCTGGACGGCTCTGGGGACGAGCCGAGTTGGACTTGCAGGCGATAAGCTCCTGTGCGCATCGTCGCGGCGATCGTTACATGCCGGGCAATCATCCAGCGTTGGCAGTCTCATGCCGGATTCCCAGCAGTACCTGAAAAAATCACAATGCCAATGCGGATCGGCATTGTCGTGGTTTACCTCGTATCGTCGGATTTGGGTGTTCGGGTCACGCCGACGAGATGCTTCATTGTAAGCCTCTTCCTGCCGAGACCTGTACTGATGACGGTATCGGCTACGTTCATGGATTGGTCGTCGGTCAGCCGATCTGATGACTGGGCGCACCATGTTAATTGGCGCGGCGTGACATTTAATTTGGTCGCCTTCTGCCTTGGCCCCGATCGATGTATTGACTAAGTCGTGCGCCATTCTGTTCTGTCGATTAGCTTGCCTAGGGCTGGTCTGGACCGTGTTGACCGGGAAAGGGTTGCCGTCTACTTTCATCGGCCGACTTGAATCGGCGAACTTCAGCTTCCCAGCCTCAATTGCCGACTGGATTTGCTGCTTGAAGACTTTGCAATCATTGGTGGCGTGGGATGTGGAGTTATGCCACTTGCAGTACTTCTTTTTCTTTAACTCTTCGGCCGACGGGATCACATGATTTTTGGGTAATTGAATCGAGCAGCAAGTCGAAAATCTTGTCGGCGTTGGTGATGTCGAAGTCGTATCTTTCTTCCTTAGCCGTCTTCAGCAGCCATTGGCAGACGATGGCTTTCTTGTTCTTGGCCCACTCGACTGCCTCCACTTCTGCGTCATCGTTGTCGGACCCATAGTCTGACTCAACGACGACCTGGGTTATAGTTTTGACGACCTTCCTAGTGTCTTGGAATCGCTGCTCGTGGGCCGTCACCTTCTGCACCAAATGGGCTAAGCAGTCAAAATCTTGCGCGGAGAATCGCTCTCGGATCGGCGCGATCAGACCATGAAAAGCCAAATCGGCCAGCTGGGCGTCTGATAGCACCAGGCTGTAACATCGGTTCCTCATCTCCCTAAAGTGTTGGATGTACTCTTGGACCGATTCGTTGTGTTTCTGCCTGATGCTGGTGAGGTCCGACAACTTCATCTCGTGGTTGCCGGAGTAGAAATAGTTGTGGAATTGTTTTTCAAGATCGGCCCAGCTCTGAATTGAGTTGTTGGCCAATGAGGAGAACCAAGTGAAAGCCGATCCTGAAAGGGAAAGAGGGAACAACTGGACTCTCAAGGCGTCTGTAGCCGATGCTTCGCCGCATTGTGCCAAGAATCGGCTAATATGCTCGTAGGTGGAAACGTTGTCTTGCCCTGAGAACTTCGAAAAATTTGGGATCTTGTATCGGTTGGGCAACGGGATCCGCTCGAAGTGCTCTGGATAGGAATACCGATACATGTTTCCTAAATCTTTCGGCTTGTGGCCGAATTGATCGCGCATGACGTCTGCGATCAGATCGGCCCATGTCCGGTTGTCTTGCTGTATCGGCTCGTATGGGTCATACGACGCGGGTGCTTGCCAATACAGCGGTGGTGGCGTCTGAGGCCTGTAATGATGATCTTGACGGCCTCCTTGGTACTGGTAGTGATGATCGGCAGGGGGTGGCCGAGGCGCCGGTTGGGGCGTCGGTGGTTCCGGAAACAACTGTCGGCCACCGGCGTTGTACCGTCTATCTGGATCAATCGGTTTTGAGTGCCGATTGTCATTGAACATGTTAGCGAGTTGACCCTGGGGCAGTGGCTGTTGTCGGTTCAGCATAGTAATTGCTGGTCTTATAGCCGTTTCACCTAGATTTGGCTGACCGACTCCTCCCGGCGGCCCTTGTTGCACTATCAATGGGATCGGCCGATTCTGCATGACCAGCGTCCTGTAACCAGGAAATTGGCCGTCTGTGAAATACGTTGGCTCCCGTTGCAACTGGTCGGCTATCTTGGCGTCGACCACAGTAGCTATCATGTTATTGAGGGTGTTGACCAGGATGCTACTTTGGTTGACCAACGCGTGATGAACGGCTGAGTCAATCCGGTTTTGTAGAGAATATACAGCTGCATCATCCTGCACCTGGGTCAGCTCCTCCACCTTCTGTTTGCCTTTTGTATCACCAGAGGAGGATGCCTTGGTATCGTTGAGGCTTAACTTATATTTCTGATGCACAGCCCCGGATCTTGTTTGGGTGAAAGACTGCAAATAGTTAGCCTAGAGTTCTTCCACCATCTTCTTATACTCGGCTTGCTATTCAGCCGATAATTTTTCGATCTTTACAGGCACGATGTTGTCCTGTGTAATGATGGGGCCCTTGGAGTCGACCATCTTGCCGGCTGAATCTATGCGTCCGAGTCGAGCCGACAAAGAAAGTCCCACCGGGCGTGCCAAGAAGCGTGTTGATGAGAAATCTCTCTCACGCGCTGGCCTGGGAGATCTGCTTGACTTCAGTGCAGGTCCTTCTCGGCTACCTGTGCGGTGCAGGGCGTGCCTGGTTATTTGATCTGTTAATCAACAAGAAAAACAAGAGAATAGTCATTAAGTGTTAAGTTAGATCCCCATCGGATCGGCTGAGGGAATCCATAAACATATATATGTTAATCTAAACTATATTTAAGCCAAGTGACTGGAATGGATCGGCTATACCGAGACAGCATTAGTCACTTAACTCAAATACGGCAAAGAATAATAAATATATGGATCGATAACCTAGCCGATACTGGAAAACTAACAAGGAATCGGCTAGTACTCCGATGAATCTTATAGAAAGATATCACTCCTGAATCGAATGCATAGCCTGGAAATCGGCCATCGGCTGTCGATGGTAGGCCGATTTCGGCTGGCAGCGTTCGACAGGAATGCGATCTTAACATAAGAGGCAGTCCTAATACAAATCTAATAATAAATATATTAAAAGAAACATATCAGAGCAGATAAGGCCGGCTGAAACCCCGGCACTGTCTCTAAACAATATAAATCTATCCGAACAGATCATTGATAGCTCTAAGAACGACTTAATAGTTCAAACATGATGCAACATTAAGTATAAAAAGAACAACCCGATCTGTTATAGCCGATTTATATCTCTCGAGACGGTGGATACCGCATATAAACCAGCCAACCCTTAGATCTAGCCCTACTGGCTGCAAGTTCTTGCTAGAACCGGCCAATGGCAGGATAGATCTAAACATTGATCTAATTTGTATGCGCTAAATGATAAATATCGCAATATAAACTCCTGATTCTAATGTGTCATTACGATGGAAGCACTAGAAACAAAAGATTATACCACTAATGACAAGCATTTACCTAGATCTGGGGGTCGAAACGATGCAGCCCGTAACCAAACAAAGTGCTCGTCTGAAGAAAAGGTTGGCGATGCGCCGAAGGTTTAATTGATTGTGTATTGAATGATCCTAATTACGAGGGGTCTCGGGTCCTATTTATACCCAAGATACAATTATCTGTACAAACACTGGGCTCTATCTAAACTACTATTTAAAACACAACATTATCCCGAGCGAGACCCATGCCGTGTTACAACTAACAGCTTAAACAAACCCCTAGATTACAAATACAATTGCCGTTACAGGACTCTATCCATAAGTGGCAATATCATTTAACGTGCAATTAACAACCGAATCATCTGTTTATCCTCAAATGTATGTATTAGAAATGGTCTCATCTCTTCCAGACCTGGAATCGGCTATCGGTTGCCCCTGTCCGATCCAACCTTAGCCGATTGGCCTCACAGCCGATCATTCCTTAGCCGATGCGATCCCTGTCTCCAGCCGATCCGACTCTGCTTTGTCTTTGCCAACTTAGGAACTCAATTACCAAATTTCAGTGTTAACACTTGCAAATCAAAGAACGGGAAAGGGTTCGACGAGCCAAAGCGCCACGTGGTTCTTCCAAGCAAAAGGAAAATCGTGGGAGTCGAGGATAGAACTGATGAAGATTACGATCAGTTTGACGGGCAACCTCTGTTCGCGGTGGCGGTTGACCCGAGTATCCTCCTATCAAATGAGGACACCCCTTACTCACGCAACGATCATAACAAAGGAACAATTGTGCGGAGAAAGTACGTGAGGACAAATGTCACTTAGCTAAATTTATGTATGGACGATGTAAATTAAATTGAATCATTGAATATTATTGCTATCATTTGAATTAATTGTAAATTATTGTAAATTATTGAATCTATTGTAAATTATTGCCTTCAGACCGCGGTCTTAGCATTTTCTTCTCCAAGGGTGTTTTTTCGATCCTAAGGTCGAGCTCAGTTTCTTTTGTAAATTCGACGTCACGATCTGTTGGTATTTGATAAAATAAATCAAATGAAGAACTTTAAAGAAACATCAAATAAATACAAAAATTCAAAAGAAAGTTGAAAGGTAATTTTTGAAGTTTTTAAAGGGAAAGTTATTTCCTGCATTGAAATTAGCATGCCTTATCTTCCACAACTCGTACAACGATTGACATGTAGTGATCACGACGACGTCTTGCACCACGCCGCCGGCAATCATGGCGCGGTGGCCGGAATAGGAGGCTGCACGACGGCCGATCTCGTTATCAGGTCAACATAATTAATTTCTTCTTCGTTCTGGAACATTGGATTGATTGCATTCATCGTTTAGAATTTTAACATACGGTTGATCATCTTGTCACGTGGAAGAGGAGATGGACATGCCGAGCTACCTGCCGATCACCGCGTCGGCCGCCGCCAACATCGACCACTACACTTACCAACTTACGATTGCATTAGCAACGAGAACTTGAACATTGCTGCTGAAAACAGAGAAAGCACACCTCTAAATCACGGGGAGCCATCACGGAATGAGGTGGCTGTCAGATTATCTAAGAAAGAGAAAGACAAAGATTATGAAGCAAAGGGAGAAGAGCAAGAAAAAAGAAGCACTGCCCAAAGAAGATAAGACAAATGTTAATTCTATATGCTTATTAGAATTTAAAATAGCTTTGAATATGGCAAATGTTAATAACATATTATTATTTAATTCTAAAATATTTTCAAATAGGCCATATGTTAATTATATTTGTTATTTAAATTTAAAATAGTTTTAAACATGACAAATGTTAATTATATGTTATTATTTCAATTTAAAATATTTTTCAAATAGGCTATATGTTAATTATATATTATTATTTAAATTTTAAATAGTTTGAAATATGACAAATGTTAATTATATGTTATTATTTTAATTTATAATATTTTTTGTTAATTATATGAACATATGTTAATTATATATGAACATATGTTAATTATATATATGAATATAAAATATATCAACATATGAACATTATAATTATATATGAATATATGAACATTATATGATTATATGATTGATCCCGATTTTTAATATCAACCGGGACTGGAGATGAATTTGGATGGGCGGAAAACCATCTTTAGTCCCGTTTGGTGGTTTCAACCGAGACTAAAGATGCCCACCTACCTGTGCCACGTGGCTGCCCAGCCATCTTTAGTCCCGGTTGGTGGCTTCAACCGGACTAAAGATCCTATCTTTTGTCCCGTTGAAGCCACCAACCGGACTAAAGTATCTTTTGTCCCTGGCCGTTGGTTTCAACCGGACAAAAGATGCCGTGACTATATATGCAAAGTGGCCGCAGGAGATCCGAACACTTAGCCGTTCGCAACCAACTCATCGTCTTCGCCGCCGCTGCCGCCGAGCCCTACGACGCCACCACAGCATGCCGCCTCCGCCGTCTTCGTCGCCGTCATCGTCGCCGGAGGCCCGCCGCGCCGCCGTCTTCATCGCCTGCCGCAGGTTAGCGCCATCGCCCCTCTTTTTTTCCCCCATTGATGTGCGCGCTAGGGTTTTTAGGCCGCCGTCGACGCCATCGCAATCGCCGCCATCGTCGTGGTCGCGCCGCCGCCGCCTCCATCGCCTCCCCTCCACTCGCGTACGCGCGCCGCAAATTTGCAACATTTTATTTGTGATCAAATTAAATTTTGAATGTGAATTATGTGAATTTGTAATTTTTGATGTGTGAATTTTGATAGAATGTATGTGTATTTAAATAAATTATGTTAGAATGTAAATTTTGATGTGTATGTGTAAATTTATATGTGTAAATGGACTTTATGGACTTTATATGTAAATTCACTATTTATTTAAATTTTAATGCATGAAGATTGTGAATTTGTAATTTTGAATGAGTATTTAAATTTGAATGCATGAATAGATTTAAATTTGAATGTGTATGTGACTTGTGAATTTTGTATTTTCGAACGAACGAGAACGATAAAATCAACGAATGACGTGAACGAACGGGGACGTACGAACGAGTGTTGTTCGTTCGCTCGCTCGTGGACGAATGGACGTGGACGAACGGACGGACGGATGGACGAACGGATGAACGGACGAACGGATGTGGACGAACGGACGGACGGACGAATGAATTTTGAATTTTGAATGTGTATTTATATTTGAATGCATGAATAGATTTAAATTTGAATGTGTATGTGACTTGTGAATTTTGTATTTTTGAACGAATGAGAACTATAAAATCAACGAATGGACGTGAAAGAACGGACGGACGGACGGACGGACGTACGAACGAGTGTTCGTTCGTTCGTTCGTTCAGGGACGAACGGACGAACGGACGTGGACGAACGGACGGACGGACGAATGAATGAACGAGTGTTCGTTCGTTCGTTCGGTCGTTCGTTCGGTCGTTCGTTTGGTCGTTACAACGTACATAGGCATGCAATGTCCTCTCTCTCCTCTCCTCTCCACTTCCTCCCTCTCCACCTTATCTCCCTCACATCATTCTCCTTTCTTTCTCTCCTCTCCTCCAGACGATCATACCCTCGGACGTGAACGAACGATAGAACGAATGGACGATAGTTTAGGATTTGTGTTAGGGTTAGGGTTAAGGGTCCGAACGAACGGACGTGAACAAACGATAGTTTAGGGTTAGGGTTAGGGTTAAGGGTCCGAACGAACGGACGTGAACGATAGAACGAACGATTGGTCGGTCGGTCGGTCGTTCGGTCGGTCGTGTTCTAGCAAAGAGAAACAAAAGAGGAAGAAGGAAAATATAGAAAGTAGTCTGTCGGATTTCATCTATTTTTTCCATCTTCTTCTTTTTGTCTATGTTTTTTACATAGACATACATGATTTCCCAGAATAATTGATACATGTATTAACCAAATAAATTTTTCTTTGTCAGAATTCTTTGATTAAGTCCTCAACCCACAACAATCAAATGGTGGATCGTGACGAGGAACAGTTTCTCCTTGACGAGATCGCACGCGGTAGCACAGAGTTTTATAACAAGGAGGAGACTGAGGATCCAGATCAATACCTCAACCAGGAAGGGAACAAGGGGGGACGAGGAGGGGAATGAGGGCTCCGCCTCCGCCTCCGTTGGACGAAGAGGGCACGCGGGCAACGCGGTCTCAACAAGCGCATAGAGGCTCGACATGTCATAACAGAGGTAGCATCTGACGGTCGACCAAGTACCCCAGAGGACGCTGCAAGGAAGTTTGTGGCGCACAACGGATGGGTGTTGAGGGATCACGTGCCCATAAGCGTTGCCAACCGGAGGCGATCAACCAAAGGAGGAGATGAGCGAGCTATCTCCCTGACACGTAGAAAGAAATATAGCTCCCGGACACGAGAGAAAGAAATGTTGTGGACCACAATGCTACAAACGTTCACCATCCCGCACTCACAACAAGCAAGGGTCAAGGAATGGACGTTAAAGAAAATGGCAGAGCTATTCAAGAATTATAAAAAAGAGTTACATAAGAAATACATCCTGAAGGGCCAGAACCCAGACTTTGACAAGTTCCCAAAGCTCAGAGATCATTGGGATGCTTTTGTTGAACATAAGACTGGGGAAGAAGCGCGAGCTATCATAGAAAACAACAAGGCCAACGCAGCGAAGAAAAAATATCATCACAGGCTTGGGTCAGGCGGCTATAAGAAAGCAATGGAGAAATGGGAGAAAATGGAAGCCAACCTTGAAGCGCGAGATATCGTTCCGTGCACAACCAACTAGCCGAACGATCAAAGCATTGGTTTTATGCTCATGGCAGCTCACTTAATCCCGTAGATGGCACAGCTTATCTTTGGCGAAGAAATCCAAGAGGCCGGCCGAAGATTAGAGGAGGCGATGGAGGCCACTTGCGTCGGGCACGTTCAGCTCGACAGAGGAAGGACGAGCTAACGCTCGCCCTCCAAAACCCAGAGCATACGGGGCATACGCGAGGAAAAGGCGTCGTCCCCTGGAAATATGGGTTTCAAGCTGACATCGAGACATACAAGAGCCGCATGAGGTGCAGGCGAGAGCACAATGCGAGGTTAGCTGAGATGGAAATGAAGCTCTCGCAAATAGATCAAATTGTGGACGAAAGGCTGGACCACAGTTGGCGAGGAGCGGAGCCATTGGGTTAGCTAACAATGGATCTGCAAGAATGCCGCTCAACTACAAAGCAAGAGAGCAGCGGAACGTGCTTCAACCGGAAATGAAGGCGACTTGGGCCCACAAGCTGAACTCCGCCATGCCTCGTTGATGACATCACACAGCGGACCCCATGTGAGCTGCACATTCCACTAAAGAACATAACAATAAAGGTATGTTCGTACTTTTATGTTGTACGTATATTTCCTTGAATAACTTGTCAATCAACGTTCATTACTAACTAATAGGAATCTTCTCGAATAGGTCACGTTGGGCATGGCCATTCTAGTAGACCGAGACGACACCTACCACTCCCGGCCCGTTCCACCTGCATACTCAAAAGTTGAAATTGAACAGGTGGAACGTGGCTATGAAGATCTCGAGCTGGATATCCCCGGAGGAGACGGGGAGCTGACGCTAGGAAAAACAACTCATGGAATATTTCTCTAGAGGAAGATCTTCATAATATTCCCCGGACGAACAGTGTCTCCTATCGTTCCACCGCCCTCACCTCCACGTGGACCGTCTCCTCCGCCTCCTTCACCGCCTCCACCTCCTCCGCCTCCTGCGTCGCCTCCACGAGCACCGACTCCTAAACGGTCGTCTTCAACTCCACCGCCCTCTAAGTCTCCTCCGTCGCCACAATGAGCACCGACTCCTAAACGGACAACATCTCGAGCCACGCGGTCAATGTCAACCAGCAGTGGACCAAGAAGCAAGAGGCCTAAACTTGACCCGCTCCCATCAGCCCCAAAGAAAACGGCGTACGACATGACTCTAGAGGAGCTGCATGAGGCCGTCCAAGCTGAAGTCAAGGCTCACTTCAGAAAGAAGTCTCCTGAGAACCCTCCTGAAATCCCCCAGGAGACCAAGAACTTCTTCAAGAAGATGTACCTAATGCCACAGCCTGAATCGCAACCTCAACCGCAGTCCGACTACGATAGGACTATTCGGAAGGCTGCTGGCAAGGTGAAGAGAACGGGCAATGATGTACCCCAGCTCGGCATGCAGCCTCAGAAACCTCTGGAGTTCAGCACAGTTCCAAATGTTAGATGAGAGTTAAGACAATTTATGGAATATGCTGGAATTTCAATGGATCAATTACACGGCCGTGCTCCCTTGGCGAAGGCTCCACTGAAATACAAGTTCAATCTTGGAAAGCCTCTTGTAAAGCCGGATCAACTGAAAAATCTACCTACACAGATGTACCGCTTTCACAAGTGGTACATGCAAGAATCCAGCAAGGGTGGAGAGATGGTAACGGGCAGATATTCACTGCACTATTTCTTCGATGGAGGTGACGACTTCTATATCCGATTCGAAGACATATTCAACCTGTACCAGCTTGATGCCCTCAACGTCTCACTTCTAGCCATGCGGGTTCTGTAAGTATCATTCTGTTATTTCGTTTCTTACCTCCTTGTATTTAGCTGACTAAAATTTTTTTTAACCGTTGTAGAATGGTGATCCAATACTGCAACAAGCACGACTGTACCAAACATGGATTTATGGATCCACGCGAAATCAACGACGTATTGGTTGATCAATTTCCTGATCCAACAGTGTGCAACATATACAATGTGCTGGTGCAGAACCACTTCCGGTCATTTATCCTTTTGCCCTACAACACTGCGTAAGTTTTTTCTTCCTTCCGTACCGATTTCAATCCCGTGTGCATACATAAATTTTCATATATGTCATCTAAAACAATTTGTAGATTCCACTGGGTTCTGTTAGTAATTGACATGGATCACTCGCGGATCCATGTCTTTGACTCAATGGATAAACCAGAGTCCACGTACGTAAAGATATTTGAACTGCTAAACAGGTAATGTCATCTTATTTGCTATTGCATATATGCGGTTCTCGGATAATTACTAGCTAACTTTCAACGCACGTAGGGCATGGGAACGGCTTTCGCGAATGTTCGCGGAAATTGGAAAGATAAGCTCTCCGTGAGGATGAACTTTCCAGTGAGTAACATGCTCCAAAGTTGTTTTGAATCATTACTTTGTTTTAAAATATGAAATGTATATTAAATCTGTCGTCGTTTCTCCTTTAGTGTGCAAAACAGTCGCAGGGCACCAACTTATGCGGATACTACATCTGCAACTAGATTCACCGCTTTGTGACCAATGTCACAACTATCGACGATATAGATGTACGTATAACAACCATTCATACATTACGTCTCGATTTCTTATTCACTTTATATATTTATTTCTCATTTATTTGAATTAATGACACTTATGCGATTAAGAGACAACCTTCCCCACGAGACTTTTATACAAGCTGCTCAGAAGAATTGATGGGATTTATAAACAAGCATATCATTGATCCCGCTGGGGAGTTCTACTTTAATTTAAGTAATTTTACCACCGGATCCACAAAATAGACAATTTTTGTAACATATGAAATATATGTGGATGTTGTACATATGTGTACATATTTTGGGAATATATTATATGTATATATTTCCTTTCTTAAGTTCATTTATATATGTGTAACTTATATATTTATACATATATATAATATGTATAAATATATGTGTGTAAAATATGTATATGTGTAATATATTATATGTGTTTAATATATAGGCAGCAGCACTGCTGGAGAAAGTAGCAAATTAAAAAAATAAAAAAATCTTTAGTCTTGGTTGGAGCCACCAACCGGGACTAAAGATGCATCTCTAGTCCCGGTTATTTCAACCGAGACTAGAGATAGCAATCTCTAGTCCCGGATTCGTAGTCCCGGTTTGACAACCGGGACTACCGGGGGTTAACAACCAGGACACTTGAGCCTTTCTCCAGCAGTGGTACAAAGAGATATGAACCATTATATTATTGTGACAATTTTTCCTCATAAGTACAAGGATGTATGGTTTCAAATAATATGTCCAAACCAGTTATTAACGAAAACATATTAAAAATAAAGTCAAAGAATATTTTAAAAATATCATCCACATATACGCATTCGTAATAAAAAATAAAGCAACATTAAATAAGGTGCCCACGCATATGCGCGGGCTACCTTCGTAGTTCAAATTTAAAATTTCAAAACCACAATCTATTTATTTAAAAGAATGAGATGCCAAATACTAGAATAGAGAGGGCGGCCGCTTTGCTGAGGAGGCATGATGGAACTGTGAGAAGGACCGGAAGGCAACAGTCGGCATGAAACAACCAGTAGGACTGGCAGTGTGTCGATGGCCTGACATGAGGACGATGGGTGGCCGCCGATGGAAATGCCCTCCCGCCACCACAACTACAGATGGGGACTGTAGTCTATACTATAGATTTGAATGTGTCTATGTTGGGTGTTGTGGGGAGGGAGGGCGTGGTTCAGGGGTCTTTGGTGTAGGGCTTTGTTGGACCTGTTTTGTTGCCTAAACTTGAAAACTATTCGGATACATACATATATATATATAACTATATTATATATATAACTATCTATAAAGAAAATAGTGTTTTCACCCAAAATTTTCGTCCGTCTTGCTATTTTGTAGAAAACCCCTTGAGTGTTTATAAAATTAACCCATAGTCCCAATGCTGAAAAGAAAGGAAGGGTTTGGATAGAAGAAAAGACCTCATGTGCCCTCCTTCCCGTCCCCATTCGCGCCACGCCCCGCGACGCGCCTCGACTTCACCCATTGCAACGCACGGGCACAATTGCTTGTGTGTGTGTGTGTATATATATATATATAGGGATGGGCTACTGTCAGTCATGACTGATAGATCCTCCCGTCAATCGCGATAGTTTTGATAAATTCAAAATTCAAATGAGCGATCCAAACTGTTCGTCTCCATGTTCATATTGAAACAAGGTTAGAAACCAAATTTCACATTTTTTTGAATTTGTCTACTATTTTTAAGAGTGATATGAAATTAGTTAATCTTAAATGTTTCAGAACTATCCAAAACCTATCATTTCATACCACTCTTAAAAATAGTAAAAATTCAAAAAATATGAAATTTAGTTTTCAACCTTGTTACAATACGGACATGGAGACTAACGGTTTGGATCGCTCATTTGAATTTTGAATTTATCAAAGCTATCACGACTGACGGAAGGATCTGTCAGTCATGACTGTGACTGACAGTAGCCCATTCCTATATATATATTGTGGGGGGTGTTACCCCGGGTAGCTCACAGAGCGGAGTCAAGATCAGCTAAAGTCAGATCAGGGTTCCTCGGGACGGGGTTGACAACTCGATCTCTTCTTGGGGTCGGCCACCCCGACCTCCCCCCAGGTCCGACTTCGGTGTTCCTTCTCGTCCTCAACTCATCGGCGCGACCTCAGATCTTCTCGGGAAGGAAGGTTTGCTTTCCAAGGCTCGCAAAGGAGGCAAGGAGGGGACAAACTGACAGAAGATGACGTCACCCAACAAGGCTACGCAGATAGAACCTGCGGAGGATGGATCCCAAGGCAGGATAAGGCATAAGATGCCCACGGCACGCAAGACCCGAGGGATCTCTATGTACTTTTCAAATATTATTTGTGCTTACTTTTTAGTCTTTAGTCTTAGCTTTTTTGGCCCCCAAGTCCTCTTGTAACCACCCTCCTTGATCTATAAAAGGGAGGACAGGGTGAACGGGCGAGGGGGGACGCTAGGAGAACTCTTCTCTAAACTCTAGTCTTGGGAGCTAGATCCAAACGCTAGAGGACCCAAGAACTGTCTCCATTGTAATCCTTGTTCATACACCACCCCGACAAAGAACACTGGACGTAGGCCTATTATCCTCCGGGAGGACTGAACCAGTATAAACCCTCTCGTCTCTTGGCTCGTTTGATCCCCGAGTCGACCATCAGATCCATCGGTGAGACGTCTCGACTACTCTCTTTTACCTCCTTGGGTAGCCCCCTTGGAGGACTGCCGACCATCCCGTCGACATATATATATACGTGTATATATATACGTATATATATACGTATATATACGTATATATATATAAGCCTCATCAGATGGCTATATGCGGAGAATACGTCAAATAACGTATTAGCGGAGAAAATATAATTTGTGATTAAAACTTTTACATTTATGCTCTTAGCAATTTAAATGCCAATGTTTAAAAACTATGAAAAAGCTCAAAAACGACTTCAAAATTAAATTTAAAAATTTAAATTTTGGCATTCACTACCGGAATTTGGAGGTTTGCCTAGTGGCCGGGAGTTTGTCGAGTGTATAATCTCTGACACTAGGCAAACAAGGTGTTTGCCGAGTGCCACTCGGCAAAGCCTTGCACTCGGCTGGCACTCGGCAAACTTCCTTGTTTGCCTAGTATCACACTCGGCGAAGCCTAGCACTAGACAAATTCTCCTTGTTTGCCGAGTGTCATAAAGCGGCACTCGGCAAACCATGGTGTTTGCCGAGTGTCTCGCCAAGGCACTCGGCAAAGACTAAAGTTGTCGACTGCTTCAACGAGGCACTCGGCAAAATTTTAAGATTTTTTTTTGCAAAACACCCTCCACACTTTTCTCCCATATACAACATGAATTTCTACATGTTAAAATTTGGTGTATTTATCTAATTGTTCGCTATATTTAAATAACTTTTTGTATTTATAGGAATTTCTTTACTAGTGTCACATTTGAACTATAAGTGATTCGAATAATGGAATAAAATGTGTTAAAAATGATATTCATGTTATTGAGTCCATTTTGAGGCCATATCTAGGAAATGGAAAGTACTTTCAAATATTTTATTTAGGAAGACCGTGAGTCAAATAAAGTCCGGTCGGTGTAATAATTATTAAAAAAATAAATAAAGTCCGAAAATCACGAGATTTGTCAGAGTATCATGAAATCAGACATTGATGTTGTGGTAAAAAATTGAAAAAGTTTCTGACATTTTGTCACGTACGACGCTAATAAACCGAACCATCTCCGAATACAAATATTAGAGTTTATACTGATACCACAAATTTAGAGCCATAATGATGGTTTAACTTATAATTTGGCTCCAAAACTTTTTGTGGACGTAATATATAACATACATGACACCATGCCAAGTTTTGGGATTTTTTGCATCAATTTAAAATTTTTAATTATTTTTGCATTTAGTAGGGAATTACTTTGCCTAGTGCAAGACTCGACAAAAAGTTTGCCGAGTGCCCGGCACTAGGCAAACCCTTTGCCGAGTGCCGCACTAGGCAAACCCCGTGTGGAGTGCCTCGCACTAGGCAAACCCTTTGTCGAGTGACAAACACCGGACAAAGGGTTACTTTGCCTAGTGCCGCACTCGGCAAAAAGTTTGCCGAGTGCTGTAATATGCAAAGTAATTCCCTATTAAATACAAAAAAATAATTAAAAAATTTTAAATTGTTGCAAAAATCTCAAAACTTGGCACGGTGCCATGTATGTTATATATTGCATCCACAAACAGTTTTGGAGCCAAATTCTAAATTCGATCATCATTATGGCTCTAAATGTGGGAGATCAAAGTAAACTCGACAAAGATCGACACATGCCCCTACCCCGGCCGAAAGAAAAAAAGAAAAAAAAGTTTGCCGAGTACCCGAGATCGAGCACTCGACAAAAAGTGGATACGCCCTGCTCATGATAAGTAGAAACACAACTCTCCTTTGCCTCTCTCGGGGACACTCGGCAAAGTCGACACGTGCCCCCCTACCCAGCCACTGCAAAAAAAATTCACTCGCCCGTCTAGCTAGCTCACACACTAACACACACGCACACACGCGCGCTTACCGCCGCCCCCTCGGCCGGCGCCCCTCACCACCTCCCCGACCCCCACCCCACCCCCGCCCGCCGCCGCCGCGCTTCCCGGAAGGGTGGGACGTGACAGTGGTATCGAGCCAACCCTCTCGCTCACGTGCGCGTGGGGAGTCAGTTGCGCGGGCCCTGAGGGAACACGGCATGGCACATGCGCCGGCACTGGATGCACGGACATGGCAAAGAGGGGAGGTTCCTGGCCTAGGGTTGACCGATAAGGACGTCGGTCTTCTAAGGGGTGTGGATATAACATCCTGGCCCAGGGCTTAATAGGATTAACAAAATACTCATATCAACAAGTTATAACTTCTTTTCTGGAAGTTCATCTCCAAAGAACTCTGAGGTTAAGCGTGCTTGGCCTGGGACAATTTGGGGAGGTTAAGCGTGCTTGGCCTGGGACAATTTGGGGATGAGTGACTGACCAGGAAGTTCTTTTTGGCATGGGATAATTTGGGATGGGTGACTGACCGGGAAGTTCTTTTTGGTTCCGCATGAGTGAGCACAAAGTGCGTAGAAAGAGGTTAAGTGTGCGTGGCCTGGAACAATTTGGGGATGGATGATCGACCGGAAAGTTCTTTCTGGTTGCGCATGAGTGAGCACAAAGTACGTAGAAAAGACTTATGTTGGGCTATGAGGGCAATCTTAAGATCCTAGAGAGCTTTCATATGTAGGCGGGTCCAGCCCGGGAAAGGATGAGAGGTGACAGAGTACTACTATATTTTTCCTAGTGCCTAGCACTAGGCAAACATTTTTTGTCTGCCGAGTGCCTAACACTAGGCAAACATTTATAGTTTTGCGTAGTGCCTGGCTCTCGACAAACATTTATAGCTTTGCCTAGTGTCAGACACTAGGCAAAAAAAAATGTTTGCCGAGTGTCTGGCACTAGGCAAACCTTACTATTTTGCGGAGTGCCCATAAGCTAGCACTCGGCAAATAGCCTTTTGTCGACCCCCAACATTGCCGAGAGAGGTTTGCCAAGTATTACACTCGGCAAACCCTTTGCCGAGTGTAATACTGGCTTCGTCTAGTGTCCTGAACATTAGGCAAACAACATGATTCCGATAGTGATTGGTATATGCTGATTGGGCTAAAAATGGGAGCATATATAACTGGTTGTTCAAAACAACGCCCTTCAGTACCGAACTTAAAAGATGGATTGCCAGTCCGAGCGGCTATTTGCCATGTGTAAATGCCACCACTATAGGCCCCTCACCGATGATATATGCCTGATCTTGCCTCCATCAACTGCGATGTAGGCAAGCTGTCATGCCATTAACTTGTTCCATGCATAGTCTATTTTGAAAATTACATGCGATAAAGCTCGTAGGTTTCGTGTGGAAACTGCCTCCAATTGCCTCCAATTAAGCTGAAATAAAAATGTGGGACATGTTTAGACTAGTTCCCTAACCATCTAATTAACCTATATATGGTTCTGTGCATGCTTGCACTTGATTGTGAATTGACCAGTAAATATACTTTGTGTTGTTATTACCTTTAGTAATGGGTTCTCTATGGAATCTGGACTCAGATCATGGGGAGGTTGATGACATGACTTTTTGTTTCCATCCCACATTGACAAATTGTTCTTCTCCTAGGCATAGAGAACATTCTTTTTGCTCCAATCATGGCGGTTAGATTTGCACACAAGTGATAGGCAAACTCAAAACACTACTCATATATATATATATATATATATATCTACACACATATAGCAACACTAATAATCATGACAATTTTGTCAACACACTATAATAGAATATAGATTAATTGTAATGAGTCCCCCTCACCAAAAGTGATAAGACTTCCATGCTTGCTAGGAGTTCACTTCAATTAGTTTAATTAACCAGTGCATTCCTTTAATTGGACCATCACATAAGCTTCCTCACTCTTGCTGAAAGCTTGGCATTTTCTTGAGACCAGAGCTATAGATGTGGTTGGTGGTTGTGATGGGAAGTGGTGGCTCCCCACACCACATTACCCCAGCCTCAACCTTAGCCTGTGACATCTCTCTCCACTATCTATAGCTTGGGCATGCTTTTGGTGAGCAGATCACTTTGCAAGGCCAACTTTTAGTTTCCTCTCTTCTCTGGCCTCTTCCCCTAAAATTTGATCGCTTTCCGCCCATCGTTAACCACCGTCTCACGCCAATTAATTTTTCCCCTCAATTATTCTGAGGTCCTAGTTATCTACAACAATACTCACCTGTCGCTATGAACTTGCACTTTAATTGTTACATATGCTCTCTAGCTATGTATCATGTTTAATTTTGCTTCTTCATCAGACATTTCAATATTCATGGTATGAAAGATGTGCCCAAATTTTCTTGGTAGAGTGGAAAACAAACTCGATGTTCAACTGAACTTTTCAATGTTAAATCATACTAGATTTCAGATTTAAATTAATATTCCTAGCTAAAAGTCTGCATGTCTAGTTACAGCAGTAGACCTCAAAATCCTCTGGTACAAGAGAGTGAGAAATTAATACAAACACCTTTAATTAGGTATACGAAAGACATTCCGTAACCAAAAGGAATGTTTGTGAGAAGGATAGCAATCTCACTCCACCATTAATTTGCTTTTTTCGGTTAAACAAATGTTGATGACCTTTTCAGCCACAACCTTTCTTCCTCCCTAATTTAATTTGTCCTAATTAGTATTACAACAGGCACTCATACCCAACATAATCCTACTTTGGTGGTATAAAAAAACAAAGAACGACAGTATAATATTGTGCCATGTCAGCCCATTCATATGGTACTTTTCCTAGATGATAATGCAGCGTGCCTGGCATCGCATTCCTACCTTGCAACTATGTACGGTACACCACTGAGGTTGATTAATTAAAAGCTAAACCTTTTTTAATTAGTCTCTCCTTCAAGTCTCACTAATTGAGGGATCAATTATATTCGATGTGTCAAAACTTAACCGTGCGCCTCTCTAACACAACATTATCGACAGGTAAACACCGTCATAGCTGATCTTGTTAATGTGACTTATCTGCATTATCATGCGCAAGCATGCTAGCTACAAAGTAATTAAGAAAGTCAACCACCACTAAGCAGAAGCTATACAGTTAATTTAGCTAACTAGCTAGGTACTTATATATTTGGATTATCTGAATCACTTTGTCGATAAGATTGATGAACTGAGAGTGCACTTAGCACACCACTAACTGGAAAGATAATACGGAAAACTATACTACAAACAACATGAAAACTGTGCAAGTTACTAGCCTTAATCAGATGAAACTAAAAGGTTTCCCTAGCCATTATTTAGGGTTAGGTCAGTGTGTAGGGCGTATACTCTCTCTTACATCTCATACTAAGTTTATTTATTTGGGGATGGAAACGGTCTAGTCCCTTCCCCTGCCTGGAAGTGAAATCTTAATCACTAGTACAGAATGCCTCATAGGTGTCGGTTGAAAAACCCTCCTTAGGTGCCGGTTTTTCCAACCGGCACCTATTGGTCGGCATCAATGACTTTGGTCATTGGTGTCGGTTCTTCAACCAGCACCTATTCAGACAAATAAGTGCCGGTTCGTGTAGAACCGACACCTATTTATCCGACACCTATACGGACCAAACACCATTCAATGAGGTGCTCCCAATCTTTTCTTACGGGCCCACTCCTTTAGCCGAACCCACCATATTTATCGGACCCACCATATTTTTTCACGCGGGCGCGGGCCTGCGAGATAGAGCTACAGGTACGAGCGAGCGGTTCGGCGAGCAGTTCTACACGACGAGCGAGCGAGGCACGGACCTATTTAAGCTGGTGTTGCTCTGGTTCGGCGAGCGGTATGGTACTAATCGAGAGAATAGTGTTTTTTTGACAATAGGTGGTGGTTCTTATTACGAACCGCCACCTATAGTATAGGTGACGGTTTTACTGTTCACCCAACACCTATTTGAGACTATAGGTGGCGGTTATTAACACGAACCGCCACCTATATACATTATAGGTGCCGGATTTAGTTTGACCGATACCTTTGGGACGATACCAATGAGCCTTTTTATAGTAGTAAATCTTGAACACTAACTAAAAAGAAAAAATGTAAACAAGTAAAAGAATCTAGTTCTGATGTAGAAAAAACCAAAAGTCAAATAAAAAATAAAATGAGTAAAATACGGTAGCGTTCCTTAATTAAACAACTCATGTGTAGTTGTCATCTAGATCCATAAGCTTGAAAAATGCAATTTCAGAAAGCTAGAACAATTTTATCGAAACTATCAGTTTGCTACAAGTTTAGCTTACCATTTCACAAAGAACTACAATAATAATATACAATATTATCATGCCGCAACTGTTCGTTGTCTTATAAAATTAGGCTCATCTGTCATATGCATTTACAATACTCACACTGTTACAAGTTGGGCACACATATCACACACATACCAGATAAATAATAAACACTGTCCAAAATCTGACGTAGCATACCACGTGGACACTGACGTGGCATCACCACTAACACTAAATCGACTGACAAGTAAAGTAGAGGCCAATGACAAAATTCCTTTTTTCCTTTCTTCTCTTATTGTCTTTTTTCATCCTTCTTTTTGTTGTTCTTTCATTCCTGCTTTCTTTATGAACACGGCAGTTGGGAGGCTGAGCACGCGCTAGACATGCCATGTCGTCAGGCCAGCGTTCTATCCCCCACAAGGCGACTTTGGGCATACTGCCTCGCCATCTAAGCCGAAATATCAATACCTTCTTTACCATTGCCAGTCAATTGAATCCACCTGTGGAGATTATGGGAATCGGGTATCTACATGACAAGCTTATCCGACTGGAGGTAGGGATAGATTGCGTCTGCCATATCTGTAAACCGAACATGACTTGGGTGTTACGATTGCCAATAGAGATAAGACAATCGGCCTATAGTCACGGTTTGGTAAGATTGAGGAAACCAACTTAGAGTAAGATAGGGTTTCCGATCTGTAAGCCATCCTCCCAAGACTATATAAGGGGGGTAAGGGGCGTCCCTTGAGGGATATCCTATGCTAGATCTGAATCATACGATTTCATAAGCAAGAGCTTTAGACACACAAGATCAATAAAGACACTCGGCGGATCGAATCCACCGAAACAGGAGTAGGGTATTACCTCACGAGAGGGTCTGAACCTGTTTAAATCCTCTTCTTCTTCTAACCCATCGTGCTTGGCGATCTCGACTGCGACCCCAGAAATTATATTGCCGAAACCAAGTTTCGACAGTTGGCGCGCCAGGTAGGGGCCGCGCGTCAAGACTTCTTCAACAATCTCGCCGACAAGCGTGATGGGATCTCCTTCTGGATTCGGTGACTTCACCGCCAACAACTTCGACAAGTCCTCCTCCTTCGACTCGGATTCGAACCAGTCGGAAGGAGAGACCCACTCGGTGCCGTTCGGGCTCTCGAACAGCGCTGAGATCTACGACGACATCTTCAAGTCCAAGATGCGATCTACCCTCCCCAACGAAGAACTTCACTCGGGACCGTTCGGACTACCGAACGCCGCCAGAATCTACACCGATCTTCTCGTCTACCCGACACAGATGATCTACTCGAACAAAGACCTCTCGGCGCCGTTTGGGTTACCAAACGCCGCTGAGATCTACGGCAATTTCCTCTCCCCCGAGTCGGGTTTGACCCACTCGGCGGAGTCCACATCCTCAAGCTCTGACTCGGACTGGAACTATCCAGACCCGGGCTACCCAGGATCAAGGGAGATCGCCGTCATCCTCCAGCCGTTCGGCTCATGCTCATCTTCGGAGCTCAACAAATATCTCAGCTCCGCCGGCTTTGACAACCTCTATGGCATCCCCTCAGATGAAGCTGACGACTCCGACTGCCGCAAGGACTACGAGCCGAAGTCCTTCGATGTCCTCATGGCTGAGCCGGCTGAGTCCGACTCAACCATGGCCTGCAGGCTTGCTGAGGAAGAGCGAGCCAAGATTGAGCAAGAGCGTAAGATGGCTGAAGAAGAGAAGAAACGTAGGGAAGAGGCCGACAAGAGAAAGCAAGATCTACGGGCAGCCGGACGATCCGCTCAGGAGGCCATCCTTCAAACGCGGGTCCGCAACGCCAACGTCTTCCAGACGCCACAGCAGAACGCTGTTGCCACCCTCACACTCTTGGACACCGTCATGGAGACGGCACCCCCCGACGTGACTCCAATACTAGACAAAATCAAGACCATCGTCGCAGCTACAGCCAACGGCCCTCCCACCACCTCAGCACGAAGGCCGACTGAGTCCGTGGCCGAAACGCCCGACAAAAGCCGACTCCCGCCTCTAAGGTCAGGAGACTACAAGAGGCCCGAGCCAGACCGATCCACGACTAGGCCAAGAGGCCCACGTCGCGAGTCCACACAGAAGTACCAGGAGCAAACGACCGACTCCCGCGACAAACGACAAGGACGTCCACCCGTCTACCACCGTGTTCGCCGCAACAACAGCTCCAGCTACCCAACCAGCCAACCAAAGACCTCGCCGAGTGTTTGTCGGGAGGTCCTCGATCGCCGCTACCAGGAGCGAGATCGACGCACTCGGGAAGATCGGAGGGGATCACCCGATAGCAGCGACGACGGAGTGCCAGCTTTCACTCGGAAGCTTCGCCGAGTGCACTGGCCGAATGGTTTTAAGCCAACAGGAATGGAGAAATATGACGGCAAGACCAACCCCGAGTCGTGGCTTACCGTGTATACTCTCGCCATCCGCGCAGCAGGCGGCGACAACAAGGCCATGGCCAATTATCTTCCCGTGGCCCTCGCCAACTCAGCCAGGAACTGGCTCACGAGCTTGCCAAGAGGCTCGATCGGCTCGTGGAGTGAGCTAAGGGACCACTTCATCGCCAATTTCCAGGGCACCTTCGAGAGGCCTGGAACCCACTTCGATCTCTACAACATCGTCCAGAAGCCAGACGAGTCATTGAAAGACTACATCCGGCGCTTCTTCGAAAAGCGCAACAAGATTCCCAACATCACCGACGACATCATCATCGCCGCCTTCCAGAAGGGTGTCCGTGATGAGCTGTTAATCGGGAAGTTCGGGCGCAAGCCACCGAAGACGGTGAAGCAGATGTTCGAGATGGCGAACTCCTACGCCAAGTCCAACGATGCAATCAAGGCGGCACGCCAAGATCGGCCTGACAAAAGGGAGGACAAGCACTCAGAAGGAAGCCGGCATCCGAGGAAGGATAACGGCAGCAGCAATAAGGCCCAGAAAGATCGCAAGCGCCGGCACCAAGACATGGTTGCCACAACGTCCGATTCTCAACACCATTGCCGAGTTGCGGCTTACGACGCGATCATGAACGATCGTGAACGCTCAGTGCACGCATCATCTACAAGCAATTCTCAGAGCAATATGCGGCAGGGTTAAACAAGAAGTCGACTAATGAAACCGGTCCATCGGGAACCAAGAAGAACAACCCGACTGGAAATTCGGAGCCTTTTCAAGACCACGTGGGCGAGCCGAATCACATCTTCTGGGGCCGCAGTTATGAGTCCAAGAGGAAGCAAAAGCTGATGGACCACGAGGTCAACGCGGCACAACCCGAAGTCCAACAACATCTACAATGGTCGGAGGTGGCCATCACGTTTAATCGCTCGGATCATCCTGACCGAGTGGTTCACCCAGGCGTATCCCTTGGTACTTGACCTGGTGGTTCAGAACATCAAGCTGAAGCGCGTCCTCATCGATGGGGGCAGCGCCCTCAATCTCCTGTTCGTCAAGACCCTGGATGAGATACAAATCTTGAGAACTGAGTTGAAGGCAAGCTCAGCCCCCTTCCACGGAGTGATCCTGGGGCTGTCGCCCACACCACTCGGGCACATCGCCCTTCCAGTCACCTCCGGAGTTCGCGAGAATTTCCGAACGGAGAATACCACCTTTGGGGTGGTCGACTTCAAAGACGACCTATCACGCGATCATCAGAAGGCCTGCACTCGCCAAATTCATGGCGATACCACACTACACTTACCTCTGCATGAAGACGCCTGGCCCTAACGGCGTCATCGCCCTGCGCAGCGACGTCAAACAAGCCTTCACCTGCGACAAAGAAAGCTGCGATATGGCCCAATCTTGTGAGAGATCACGTGGCCAGGAAGAAATCCGACTAGCTACATCAACCTCTGAAGAGGGTGAAATTTTTACAAAGAGGATAGCCAAGTCGGGACAAGACAACGCCAAAACAAAGAAAATCTTCCTTGATCCAGTCGGCAAGATATCTTCAAGGACTTAGAAGATACCATAGTCGCAATATTCGGACGCGAGCTTTCATTGTTGATGATTTGGTTCTACGCAAGATCCAGACCATCAAGGACCATCACAAATTATCTCCACTATGGGAAGGACCATACATAATCGCTGAGGTGACTCGGCCAAGAGCATTTCAACTAAAGCGCGAAGATGGATCTATAGTGAAGAACTCCTGGAATATTGAACATCTTCGACGATACTATGCTTAAATTGCCGTAAGTTTCATGTTATTCTTGACTGCCAATCTCAAGCAAGATGACTTCTTGAGTTGACAGTCGGGGGCTACATACGTGTCAATAAAGCATGGTTTTCTTTGACAACTTGTTTATATTTGGTTTATCATTGTTTAATGTTTCTTGATTTGAGTTTAATAGATAAGGACTCGAGAATTTTTGATGACCTAATCAACCTTAGGCTTGGTGATGATCGGACGAAAATTACTTAAGAAATTTTCTATGAAGACTTGGGTCAAGGCATTAACATAAATAAGCTAGATACCTACAAGTTCACATCGAAGGCATAAAGAGACCAAGATGATTAAACTTACTCCTGACTGACCCTCGGACGACAAGGGAATCTTGGAGGCTGGATGCGGAAGATGGCTTGTGATGGAACAAGAGTTCCTAGATGGATGGATTTGCACGCACACGAGTTTAGGGTTCTCCACGGAGAGCGGTGAACAGTGCTACGAAAGAGGAAATTTTGGGGAAGATGAAGTGTCGAGGATGACCTCGAGGCTTCGTAAAAGACTTGAGGGTTTTTGCCAAGTTATCTCGCGATTGGGCCGAGCCCATGAGAGACTTGCGGCCCGCCTAAGGTGTGGCTTGACACGTGTCCTTAGGGACTTAAGTGGATGGACTTAAGCAGATTTTCCCGGCAATATGCACGTGTCACATAGCCCAATACCTTTAAAATCCTTTCATACCGCGGTTTGCATAACTTCATGAGAAGTTGGCACGATGCAATTTGAAAGGTGACAAATAGTTAAGCTTTTCATGGCTGTCCTGATGACAGGAACTATTTGGTTTTAAAGCATTTGATTAAATGATTATATCAATGCTATTTTTCCACCTTGGTGAAGATCTTTTTAGATTAAGATCAATATTATGGCAGGAGCTATTTAATATTTTGGTCATATTTTTCAGATGACTAAAAATTTTGTTTACCCATGAGGGCCAATTAAATTATTTGTTCCGAGATGACTCGGGCAAGTTAACTCGGATAAGCACGAGTTTGCCGAGTATTTTTTACCCATGAGGGTTGACTAAATTATTTGTCCTGAGATGACTCGGACAAGTTAACTCGGATGAGCATGAGCTTGCCGAGTGTTTTTAACCCACGAGTGTTGACTAAATTATTTGTCCCAAGATGACTCGGACAAGTTAACTCGGATGAGCATGAGCTTGCCGAGTGTTTTTACCCACGAGGGTTGATTAAATTATTTGTCCCGAGATGACTCGGACAAGTTAACTCGGATGAGCATGAGCTTGCCGAGTGTTTTTACCCACGAGGGTTGATTAAACTATTTGTCCCGAGATGACTCAGGCAAGTTAACTTGGATAAGCGTAAGCTTGCCGAGTGTTTTTTGCCCACGAGGGTCAATTAAGCTATTTGTTCCGAGATGACTCGGACAAATCAACTCGGATAAGCATGAGTTTGCCGAGTGAATTGATTTTCTTACCCATGAGGGTCGATAGAATTACTTGTTCTGAGATGACTCGGGCAAGTTAACTCGGATGAGCATGAGCTTACGGAGTGAATTGATTTCTTACCCATGAGGGCTAAATAAATTATTTGTTCCGAGATGACTCGGGCGAACTACTCGGATAAGCATGAGCTTGCCGAGTGATGCGATTTTTTATGATTGCTTTAGCTTGAGCTAAGCATTTATATAGGAATTATTTGTTCCGAGATGACTCAGGCAAATTTCCGGGATGACTCGGGAAGATCAGCTCGGATAAGCATGAGCTTACCGAGCGAATTGATTTCTTACCTATGAGGGATGATTGAAATATTTGTTCCGAGATGACTCAGCGGATCCACTCGGATAGACATGAGCTTACCGAGTGCTTTCCACCCACTAGGGTTAATTGAGTTATTTGCTCTGGGATGATTCGGGCAAATTCACTCGGACGAGCACGAGCTTACCGAGTGATGAGGTTGCTTTAGCTTGAGCTAAGCATCTACATAAGAATGATTTTTTATAGTTCTTGACTATATGTTTAGTCTATTTTTGACTAACCATATAGTCGGGGGCTACACCTAATTAGGTGCATGAGGAGATGCACCTAGATATTTATTTTTGAGAATTTTTGAGATATTTTCCAGCCCTTCACAGTCTTTGGAGCCACTCGGGAAGATTCAGGCAGAGATGATCGAATCACTCGGCGCCAAAAGCACTCGGTCAAAGAGGTTTTTGGCTGTGTGTTGTTTTGGTCTGAAGCTGAGCTGTCTCGTCGACTGAAAAGGACTCGGGGGCTACTGTGGAGATTATGGCAATCGGGTATCTACATGGCAATCTTATCCGACTGGATGTAGGGATAGATTGCGCCTGCCATATCTGTAAACCGAACATGACTTGGGTGTTACGATTGTCAATAGAGATAAGGCAATCGGCCTATAGTCACGGTTTGGTAAGATTGAGGAAACCAACTTAGAGTAAGATAGGGTTTCCGATCTGTAAGCCCTCCTCCCAAGACTATATAAGGGGGGTAAGGGGCGTCCCTTGAGGGATATCCTATGCTAGATCTGAATCATACGATTTCATAAGCAAGAGCTTTAGACACACAAGATCAATAAAGACACTCGGCGGATCGAATCCACCGAAACAGGAGTAGGGTATTACCTCACGAGAGGGCCTGAACCTGTCTAAATCCTCTTCTTCTTCTAACCCATCGTGCTTGGCGATCTCGACTGCGACCCCAGAAATTATATTGCCGAAACCAAGTTTCGACACCACCACTGATTTATCCTCCTTCGGTGAGCTCCAATTCCTTTGCACATACATCGACCTTGACAAGTCCCTAATCTCATGCATGTGCTCGTGTGCCTCTCTATTTGGTCGATCTGCCCGTCCACAGTTTGCAAGGAGCCATGCCACTGGAGATTTTTTTGCCACGATTGTGCCTCATCGGACCATATCCTCCTTAGGATATAGTTGCTCGGTGAGCCTAACCATGTATAGTATTATGAGGAAGAAAAATACTTTAGTGAATACAGTTTTGTTTACAATTTCGTTAAATGTAGCTTTTAGAAGATCTTTGGTGGGTGATAATCTACAAGCATGGTTAAAGTTAGTAGCTATGGTTGCTGATGTTCAGCTAACAAACCAAAAGGATCATTTTAGGTTGGGGTTACATTAGAATAGGTTGTTCTCAACAAAATTTATGTACAGAAGAATAGTGAGATATCACAATCTTTGCCTTACAATTTGTTTATATGGAAACTGAAGTTACCTCTTAAAATAAAAGTCTTTTTGTGGTACTTGTATAAGGGGATCATATTAACAAAGGATAACTTACCAAGACGACATTGGCAAGGAGATAAGAAATGTTGTTTCTGTTCTAAGAATGAAACGATTCAACATTTACTCTTTGATTCTCATGTTACTAGTTTCCTATGGCGAATTATTCATGTGTCTTTCAACATACCACCTCCTTCTAGTATGCATAATTTGTTTACGAATTGGTTAATAGGAATTAATAAGACACTCAAATCTTGTATTCTTGTGGGTGCGAGTGTAATTTGTTGGGCGATATGGTTATCCAGAAATGACATTGTGTTTAATAAAACATTAGTACTATCTTATTTGTAGATTTTGTTCAAGGGGACTTATTGGACCAAATATTGGTCAATACTATAGAAGGAGGAAGCTCGCTAATTGATGAAGGCGGGTTGTGTTACTATTGAGGAAGTTGCTATGGAGGTGTTTGCCAGTTATGGATGTCGTTTTATTAATAGAATTGCTTTGTAATAGGGATAGTTGTTCTTTTCTTTATTTTGTTATGGATTAAAACTTTGTCTTTGAGATTCCTTGAAGCTTTTCATGTCTTAAGTTTGTAATAATGAACAACTATATGCATTCATCGATGCAGAGGCTGAAATATTAATATATTTCATCTTCTAAAAAATGTCCTCTCGATGCTTCTACGTGAGTCCTTTTACTCTAATCAGAGCCTTGACACCACAAGCATACACATCTGAGTAATGCCTCTGTTTCATCTTGTCACTGGCGAACACTAGTACATATCCTCTCCTCTGTGACAGGCCATCACATGTTTGAGATTTACGGGCCGTCATAACGAAGTCATCTTAAACGGGCCTAAAAGGAGGCCGACAAAGATATAACACGCATAGACATTTTAGATGTGCATAAAACTCGAGCCCGTCACGGATGACAATTATCAGTGACGGGCTCAATAAAAACCCGACAAAGATAACGAATGTTATCTTTGTCGGGCTCCCATAAAAGTCGTCACTAATGTGTACCATCGATGACGGGTCCAAAACTACAGCCCGATTGAGATAACAAGTGTAGCCCGACATTATGGCTCATCACCGATGAGTGCATCATCGACGGGTTTATACACTGGCCCAACAAAAATAACTTTCATAGTCTATAAATACCCCCATCACCCATTATACTGGTTATCCCACAGTTGGGAGGAGGAGGGGGCAAATTTTTGTCTTTTTTTCCAAGAAAATTTGAAAAATAGTAGGTCAATGCCCCTTGTAGCTCCATGGCCTTCTCACCCTCCAGCTTCTGTCCCCATTCTCGCTGCCATCTTTGTCGTCTTTGTGATAGACTCCTTCTTCCATGTTATCCCAAATGCTCAGGATATCTCCGTCGAAGATGGTGTAAAGCTCGTCTGCATTGACAGCTAAAAAATATGTAAACTTTCATAGCTTTCTACTGCATACTTGCTTGAATACATGATGTTCCATTGTTACTAGGTACAAAGACTTGTATTACCTTGCAAGAAACTGCTTTGAACACTAATACAACAATGGTGAGCGAAAAAGGGCTTATCCTCTCTCATCTGGTAATCAAGATTCCATCGATCGTGACTTGCTCGAGTGTAGCATTTGATTCCTGCCTTTGAAGCTCAAGTTTACATGGTAAGCCTAGACATTACACCGCATCATTTTGAATAAGGCGAGACCGAGGTAGGCGGAAGGCGTCGGGGCCCCTTCACGGTCCAGTAGCGGGATGCGGTGCAGTTGCCAATGAGACAACCAAGGTGACCTACTCCATTAACCGCGACTCGCTGGAGTGTAGGATTTGCTTCATGCCTTTTGAATCTCAAGTTTACATGGTACTCCTAGACATGGATCATACTAACGCACGCGTCCACTACACGTCACCACCACCTCGATAACGAACGGCTGCATGCATGCATTGCAAAAAGACATGATTGAACTAACTTATGATTTTGGAACAAGAGGTGGCCCCCCTGGTTTTGAAGGGAAACTCTTCAAAGCTTGCAAACTCAAATCATGCCTTTGTGGTTCTAAGCATTGTCGAGGTTACATGGACTTTCAAATTTGGTATTTTTACATCCGAGATGTTTCAAGTAGTATTTGAACATCTCGGAGGTTCAAATACTGAATTGTAAAGTTCATTACTACCTACCTAAGCATTTTAGATATTTCAGATAGTAATGAACTTTACAGTTCAGTATTTGAACATCCAAGATGTTCAAATACTACCATAAACATCTCGGATGTAAAAATACTAAATTTGAAAGTACATCTAACATCGACAATGCTTAGAGCCACATAGGCATGATTTGAGTTTGCAATATTTGAAGAGTTTCCCCTCAAAGCCAGGGGGACCATCTCTTGTTCCAAAATCATAAGTTAGTTCAATCATGTCTTTTTGCTATGCATGCATGCAGTCGTTCGTTATCGAGGTGGTGGTGACAAGTAATGGACGCGTGCATTAGTATGATCCATGTCTAGGAGTAACATGTAAACTCGAGCTTCAAAAGGCATGAAGCACATTCCACACTCCAGCGAGTCACGGTAGATGGAGTAGGTCATCTTGGTCGTCTTGTCGGCAACCGCACCGCATCTCGCTGCTGGTCCGTGAAGGGGCCCCGACGCCTTCTTCACCTACCTCGGTCTCACCTTATCCAAAATGATGTGGTGTAATGTCTAGGCTTACCATGTAAAGTCGAGCTTCAAAAGGCAGAAAGCAAATGTTACACTCGAGCATGTCGCAGTCGATGGTATCTAGATTACCAGCTGGGATAGGATGAGCCCTTTTTCACTCACCATTTATGTACTAGTGTTCAAAGCAACTTCTTGCAAGGTAATACAAGTCTTTGTACCGAGTAACAATGGAACATCATGTATTCAAGCAAGTAAGCGGTAGAAAGCTATGAAAGTTTACGTATTTTTTACCTGTCAATGCAGACAAGCTTTACACCATCTTCGACAGAGATATCCTGAGCATTTGGGGTAACATGGAAGAAGAAGCCTATCACAAGGGCGACAAAGATGGCCGAGAGAAAAGGAAAAGAAGCTGGAGGATGAGAAGGCCATGGGGCTACAAGTGCAATGTCTCCCAAGCAGGTGTTGATCGGGGGAGAAGCCTCTTCTCCCATCATGCACATCCAATATATATCTATTTTCATGATTTACTATATATTTACACATTTTTGTAGGAGTCGTAGTGCCGTTTGTACCCCATACATCCATCATTGTTCAAGGAAAGCTCTATGGTTGTAGTTATGGATGAAAGCGGGTACGGAAAAATCCATCAAACTCAAGAAAGCATTTACTCCTGCAGGTTATTCTTGAAGCGCCCAAGAACATAAGAGAGTCACAGGCCAAAAAAATATGGGAACGAGTATGGTTATGGTCTTTTCCCGACCGTTTTCATCCCTACTTGTAGTATACATCCATCATTGCTAAAGTAAAGTTCACTAAAATAGTATTTACAGTATTAATAGTATTTACAGTATTTTAGAATAAATATTTAGAAATACTATAGATATTTATAGTATATAGTAATTTATAGGGAAATAATTTTTGAAAAATTCTATGAGTGACGGGCTTGAAGTCAAGATAATCGGGCATAATATCTAAGCCCGTCACCGATGACATCATCAATGATGGTATTTAATGAAAGCCCGATAGAGATGATGATCTCATCGGATCGGGCTTAATCTCTAAGCCCCTCACCGATGATAACATCGGTGATGGTAATTCATTATAGCCCAATAGAGATGATGATCTTATCCGATCGGGCTAGGTTAAGCCCGTCATCGATGACTACATCAGTGACAACCTTTAGGTTTAGCCTGTCACTGATGGAATTTTTTCGTCGCCCTCGCGTGCGAACTAGATCTTATCTGTGACGGGCATTACATAATCAGGATTATTCTAAAGTCTGTCATGGATGTTCTTCGAATTCCTTTAAAAGAGCGCGTTGATTCAGATCTACACATTATGGCAAAAAAATTCTAAGTCCTCGAAGAACCCTAGCGCCGTCGCCATCCCTCGTGTCCTCCCTCACCGCCACCGAGCGCCGCTGGCCGTCCCCGAGCCCGACGCTGTCCTCCCTCGCTGCCACCGAGCGCCGTCGGTCATCCCCGCGCCCGGTGCTGTCCTCCCTCGCCGCCACCAAGCGCCGTCGGCTGTCCCTGAGCCCGACGCCGTCCTCCCTCGCCACCGCCACCGAGCGCCGCCGGTCATCCCGAGCCCGGTGTCGTTCTCCCTCGCCGCCACCACCGAGCGCCGCCGGCCGTCCCCAAGCCCCGCTCCGTCTTCCCTCACCGCCACCGAGCACCACCGGCTGTCCCCGAGCCTGGTGCTGTCCTCCCTTGCCGCCATTGAGCGTCCCCGGCCATCCCTGAGCCCAGCGTCGTCCTCCCTCGCCACTGCTACCGAGCGCCGCCGCCAGGTTAGTCCATATATAGCTTTGGATCCATGCTGAAATGTCGTTTAGTCCATAGCTTTGGATGTTGTATTGTTGTTCATGTATGTCATAGCTTCGTATGTTGTAATATTTGTTAGTATTTTACAGTTGTTGACGGTAAAAATGTCATGCACTGGCCTGATAGGTCTGCTTAACTCTAGTGCAGATCCAAATCTTGCTTCTGAGGTTCGTAGGCGTGACAGTTGGTTTGATCTTGCAACCAACAAGAAACAAAGAAAGAAAACAGAATTAGTTCGTAAATGATAGCCAATTGGCTAGTGGCCGATGACATATCGTTTGATATTGAGCCGATGCTGTATGCATAGAATCGGCAATGGGAAATTAGATCTAAACGATCGGCTATAGATATCCATAATATATAATCTAAGTCTAAAAAGATGTTTAAACCAAGTGATTGGGATAGATCGATAGCGTACCGAGACAGTATAAATCACTTGTGTCTAAAAATACTTTAAGTTAAAGATTATACTTATTTATAGCATAGCCGATGTCATAAATCTAACATGTATCACCTAGTACTCCGATACCACTTTATACTAGGATATCAATATAGATTAAATATATTAAACATGAACCGATCAAGTGTTAAGATAACCTAACAGATCGATAAATGAGCTTAATACATTTCATCACATTGAGATCTTAATATAAAGGGCAGCTTTAGCATATCAAGTAAACATATAAGAAACAAGATAGCTAAAATAGGTAAGATCGGCTAAAACCCTGATACTATCTCTAATAGTAATCATGAGATAGGATATATATTATGATTCTAGATATTACTTAGTAGGTCAGACTCAACGTAAATAGAAGCATAAGATCTAAACAAGTCTATGAAAGTCTTTCAAGATGGTGGATACACTATATAATCTAAGTTGATGTTGACATCTAACCTTATCGGTTGTTGTCTATTAACAGATGCTAGCCAATTAGGGTTAGACAACAATATCAATCTAGATTATATAGTATATATGATAACTCGATGATTTACATAAACATGATTAGAGTGTCATAAAGATGGAAACACTAATCCCGAGAGTGCAAGCTGCCATAACAAGTTTTACCTCTCATCAGAGATCGATCCCGATGCAACCCAACTCGAAAGCAAGAACTCATCGAAGTAATTTAAAGGAAAAGGTGGCAATGTGCTGAAGTTGTATTGAACTGATTGTTGTTTGATTACATGGTCTTGGGTCATATTTATACCTAGATACAAGATATGTCCTTGTCGGACATGATTCCTATCTCTATTACAATTCAAATTACAGATAAGTCCCTTAGGCATACTCTTATCGACATAATCTATAAGGAAACTATTTAAAATAACCTAATTAATAGATACAATTGCCTTCTTTGGACTCTATCCATATATGACAATCCTCATGAAGCACTTCAAACGAATCTGATGATGATTCCAATGTTACCTTACCAGAATTGGCTACATCAGTTTATCTTGTCCGATTCGATATCGGCCAACGAACACCTTAGCTGATTCGGTCATCAGCCGACGAACTCTCTTGCCAATTCGGTCTGCAATTGGCACACGCTCTGTTTTTGAGAATCCTGATTCCCTCCAAACCGGCTTCGGCCTTAACTCCAAATCCGATGCATGATTTACCAAATCTGGTCGTTAACAACAACATAGTAATATTTGTATGTTTTAAGCCCTTACAACTTGAGTGATAACAAAATTTAGTAATTTGAGTTTGTTATTAAAGTCAGGGTGTCAATGACAATAATATTGGCACGTTATTACAGTGGACACTTACTACGCACTCTCTAAAACATGAACACTATTGATTCACTTAATGTTTGAATAATTAATGGATAGTACTATCGTCCAAAGCTTAAAATGAAAAGTTTAAGTCCCCTCTCTCTTATGACTGTGTCTCAAAATGAAAAAGTGAATCATTTTGATAGTTATACGGAAAAAATGAGCCAAAAATCTTGGGAGGATGTGCACAATTGGATCGAGTATTTGCCGGATATATATTTTCCTATGTTATATTATTTAGTGTTAAGCACGTGCAGAAATCCTATTGTTAATGATGACTCTTACTGTTAATTTTTTCATTTTGTGATTTAGTAAGCTATTTTGTGATTTTCAATGTCAGAGATAACTAGTGGGTCCACAAGGACACGGACCCTTAGAAGCCCTAAAAAAATCCCAAAGGAACATTACACCATAATAGAGGTGGACCTCCTAGGAGTGTCGTCCGCTCCCTCGAATATGCCCACGAAGTTCAAGACGATCTTTGGGATAATAGGGAGACATCCTCACATAAGCGTTGGGCACCAACGAACACCATGGACGAACAAGGGGCTCTAATGTCCCCTGGAAATATGGACTTCCAGAATACGCCGGACAGTATAAGAAGCGGACCATTACGAAGAAGGCAGAAAGAGATGCACGCCTAGTTGAGAGGATCCAGGAGCAGGTTAAAGCCGAACTGAGTTCAGAAATTGAAGAGAAGCTAGAGCATGCTGCAAAACAGATTAGGCAATAGATCCGAGCCGAGCAGCAGACCATCACGCGCATCGTTGCTCCACAACGAGAAAATCCAACGCAAAGATGGAGCAGTTGTGCATCAATTGAGGCGGTGGAAAATCCAACACCGGTCCTAGCCAATGTTGACCATATAACGGTAAAACTCTAGGCTAAAATGCATAACACTCTTAACAAATCCATTTTCAACAAATTATTTAAGAATTATGTTTGGATTTATCGCAGGAACCGACTAACTACGTGCTAAGAGTTGAGGTGATGCTCTCTTTCATGGTTCCGGTGGCTGAGGGACTAGCATTCAATCCAAACACCGATACAAGAGTGCACAGGTTGCAAATTATGGCCGGATATGCAAAAGTGCAAGTGGACAAAGTGAACGATGATTGGGTCCATCTACCATTGCAGCATCCACCGAACGACGAGATCCTAACCCTAGGAGCTGCACGAGGTAGCTTCATCCAATGGCCGGAGGAGCTCATTGACATCAAATTAACTCCGATGTCAGCCCCTCCATCTCCCTTAGGTGATCCAACCCCTCATCTCCCTTAGGTGATCCACAAGATGACTCGATTGAGCTACAGTATGACATCGACTTTGGCGAGTCTAGCCCTGAATGGCATGCTTGCTCTGAACCATCATCTCTGGAGAAGGGCAAGAAAGCAGCGTCGGAGCCATCTGTATGCATGCCAGTTGAAGTACAAGACCACTTCATTCGCATGGCAATGCCACCAGCATCAAAGAAACCAATTTTGGACTACCAACTCATGGTCAACAAAAGAAAATTGCGACAATTTTCCAAGAAAGAGTTTGTGAAAGACATAGCACATAAGTATGAGCAAGGAGTTCTTGAAAGTTCAGGGGTGAAGAGTTATACTGATGTGCACAATATTGCGAAGGCCCCTTAGCCAGCTAAGTTCAAGTTAGGTGCTCCTTTGACCACCCCTAAATATCGCAACATAGTTGGAAATTGCACTCAGATGAGAAGGGTAGAAGAGTGGTACCTACAGATTGCAAAAGAGAGTAAAGAGATGTTCACCGTCTTTTATAGGGACGAGGACTTCCATCACAAGGATGGTATAATCCGGGTCCCATTTGAGAAACTATTTTAGCTATACAATATGAGGGACCTAGACGTATTGTTATTTTAGATATAGGCATTGTAAGCATACTCGAACCCCTCGCAATTATTTCTAAGGTTATATCTTCATAGATTGTCTAACTTGTTTCCTTATGCAGAATGGGGACGCTTGAATGTAGAGCAACCTATAACAAAGTAGGACGATCCAGGGGTTGTCAATTCCAATCATATTGATGACGGCCCAAGGTCCCAAAAATGGGTGCTGGACTACCTCTACAACTCCTTTGTCAAGCTTAAGGACATGAATATGATCCTTTTGCCCTACAACTTTGAGTAAGTGTGACATTTGTTGTTGTACATACCATTTGTGCCTGAAGGTGTTAATTGCTCTCTCCCTTTGTATGCAGCCATCACTGGATCCTTCTTGCCATCCTTTTAAATGAATCTAGGATTGTCGTCATGGATGGATTAAGGAAACTACAAGAAGCTTTCCAATCCGTCATTGACATCCTAAATAAGGCACTTGTGAAGTATAATAAAAAGTGTCATCGACATGCTTCATGTGTTGATACATGTTGGATTTGCTGCCATCGTTGGTGCCAACGTCAGGAACCAGGCACGAGCATATGTGGTTTCTATGTGATGAAATTTATGTAGTTTTACCTATAGGACCGCAACTGGCACATTTCAAATTCTGAGGTTCGCCATATTTGTTAAGACGTAAATACACGTTTCTAAACACATATTATGTTTTCACATATTCAATCCTTTCATTTGCAAAAATTAGATCTCCCAACAAGTCAATTATTGCCACATGTTTGCTTAGCCCTCATTGAACAACTCTACGGATTCATCTTCTGACATGTCATCTTGTCGGGTGGCGCATATCATGTTTTGAGAGCTCCAGATGGGCTAATGGCTTTCCTTAAGGCTGGCAGCGCTAGTCAAATGTGTTCATGTGAAATATATGAACAATGAATGTGTTTGTAGATAGATGTGTGAATGTCATATGCATGTGAATGTACGTGAATTTCAGATATATGTGAATGTATATAAAAGGAGATGCAAAGGGGAAAGGGGATCTCTATTTGTATCATATTTGCAGCGGGCATGGCTAGCAAAGGCCACAGGCTAGCCAAAAAATAATATTTTTTTTGGGAAAACTCATCGGTGACGGGCTTTAAAGGAAGCCCGATGGAGATGACAGTCATCCATGACAGGCGAAAATTAAAACCCGATTGAGTTGTTAGTCACTTGTGATGGGCATAATTTAAAGCCCGATTGAGTAGTTCGTTATCCGTGACGGGCTTTAGTTGTGGCCCGTTTGAGATTATATCATCGGTATCGGGTCCTTGTTTGACTGGTCTTCTGGGTCAGACCTATCGATGACGGGCATAAGTTTAGGCCCAACAAAGATAATTAAAATCTGTGATGTCCTTTTGCCCGATAGAGATGACTTCTCACATCGGTGACCTTTTCGTCATGACGGACGTCATACCCGACACAGATATGGGTTACCACCCAATTGAGATGAGGATGACCGTTGTAGTGGAAGCCTCAGACAAATCTAGCCATGTGGGAGGTGTCAACCCGGGGTGCCTCAAAAACCCGGATTGAACCCCAACAGAAGTCAAACCGAGTGTCCTCGGGATGTGACCGAGAGCCCGATCCCCCTGGGGGTCGGGCATGCCGGCCTTCCCCCGAGTCTGACCTCGGCCTCTTCTCTTGACTCCGACTCGTCGCCCGACCTCGAGCATCCTCGGGAGGAAGCTTGGCAGGCAAGGAGGAAGAGAGAGGAGATAGCCCGGCAGCATTTGACACCACCTGGCGCACAGGAGCAGGGTCCCAGGGCTAGCAGGAGCACAAGGCACCCACGGTGTATAGGACCTAGCAGACCAGCATGTACTTTATCAGATATTCTTTGTACCCACTGTTTGTCTCTCTTAGTCTTAGCTTTCTTGGCCCCCAAGCTCATCTATTCCTGCCCCCTTGGGGTATAAAAGGGAGGGCAGGGGGAGCCGAGAAAGAAGGTCTCCAGATTCTCTCTGACGCTTGTAACTCTTGTTCATCATCCACCCCTGAGAAAGAACACCACACACACTGGACGTAGGCCTATTATCCTTCGGGAGGGCTAAACCAGTATAAATCCCTCGTGTCTCGTTTCCTGGCTCATCTTAGGATTCGAGTCGACCATCGGATCCATCGGAGGACACCTTCTCTACAAAACTCTCTTCTACCTCCTCGGGGACCCCCCTTGGTGGACTGCTGACCCACCCGTCGACAGTTGGCGTGTCAGGTAGGGGCGTTGTTCTTCGTTTGAGGTGGTCTGATGGAGATCTACCTTTTCTGATGAAGTCTTTGAATAGATACATCTTCTTTCCCTTCTCTTTTCAATTTCTAAAAGGCATAATCCTTGCATGTTCCTGCATTCTTTACCTTAGTCCCGCTCAGCCGCCAAGCTGGCAACTCGCCCTTGATAGTTCCCGCGCACAGCTTATGGCCAGCGCTGAGCTACGCGGCCCCGACCTGCCCTGGTTAGGGTTCTCTGGTAGGTTGCTTGTTGAGCTTGCCTTTGCCGCTCGGGGGCTCAGCGATGCTTCCTAGTTGAAAAGTAACGACCAAACAATTCGATAACTTCTGCGCAAGTGCTCATGACCAGCTCTGAGTTTCATAGCCCTGACCCATGTGCTCCGAGCTCTCAGGACAGAATGTTATCATTTGAGTTAGTGACTACATGCCAATCCAGCTCTTTTCCCGAGTATCGGAGAAATACGATTTTACCCGACACGTTTGCTTCAATCCCATCCCCCTCTGGTCAAAGCTTGATTTTTCCTCCCGGAGTCGAACTTGGGTTGAAGTTGAAACGTGAGAATGGCCTGTCGTATAATCAAGCTACTCGGGAAACTCGTCTTCCGAGACCCTTCACTTCGCCTAGTTCGTAAAATGAACGATAGTTACGCTAAAGGCCGATTTGAAACCTGACGAAACCCGGTTAGAGAATCCTCCAAGTTATTCCAGGCGAAGATCATTTTCTAAGGCCTAAATGTCGAGAACGATACGAGTAGGAGAACTTGAACCCTTGCATGCCTCAGTCGAACACCCTTCGGCACGGCTACGCAAGAGGATAGGGCATGAGACCCTCATATTGACATAAAAATATTTTGTCCTTCCTATTCAGGAACCCTACAGCAGAGATTGATCAAAAATCTATAAGATCGACCACTCGGTCGGCAGTCTCGTCGAATTCAGCGACGATGGCCCCAGGCTCATCGGCTTCGACTTTCGGCCACCCCAGGCCGACGTCGACGACCGAATCCTCCGGGAATTGACGGCTGAGGATGCCGAGAGCCACTCCCTCCGCGGCCTTCGCCGCTTCTTTCACGAAGATGTCGAGGCATCGAGGACCATCCCGCTGGTGGTTGAGGAACTCCTCATGGGATTCCTGGGTCGAAGGAAGGTCGTTGTCGGCCCGGTTCAGTATGGCGAGGGCGCTGTCTTGAACTTCGGACAGTTGAGCTTCGTCCACTTCCAAGGGCCCTTTGAGGTGACCAATCTATTGACGACAAATCCCCGCACGCTCTGTGCAGAGACGAGGACGAAAGGTGAAGATCGAGGTGAGAAAGAAAAAACCAAGAGTTGGGGATGAACGCATGAATAGATGCTTACCTTCCGCGGAGGCCTTGGTGTCCTTCAGCTCTTTGGCCAGGTTGGCCATCGCGCTCTCCGTGGCGGAAAGCTCCTCCCCCACCTTGGCCGATGACACCTCTACCTCAGCCTTGGTGGCCTCCGCCTCAGCTTGAGCCAACTCGGCCGAGGATTTGGCCTGCTCGGCCATGGCCCGAGCCATTTCGGCCTCGGCCTTGGCCACCTCAGCCTTGGCCTTAGCAGACTCGGCGTCGTCCCTAGCCTTCTCGACCTCGGCCCTGACCAGAGCCAACCTTTCCAAGTCGGCCCAAGCCCTCCCAAGCTGCACCTCCAAGGTGCCTTGGGCATCCTCGACCGCCTTCCGGGCGTCCTCAAAAAGCTTGAGGGCCTCCTAAGCACCGTTCCGCTCAGCCTGGAGGATCTCGGCTTTCTCAAGGGCATCCCAAGCCCCTGTGAAAGTTTTCATTGTCGTTTTAGGATGGGAGGAGGAAGAAGAGGGGTAAAGGTAAGAGGACTCACGGCGACAAGCTTCCGCGAACCTCTCCTCCTACGCCCGCTCGGCCTCCGATGACTTGGATGGATGAGCATGCCTCTGGAACGATAGAAGGTCAGACAAGACTCATGCAAAGAGAGCAAAAGATCCGGTCCTTACCATGAACAAGCCCCGGATGCCGGTGAAATGGTGGTCGATCTCTGACAAGTCGTTGGCTTGGGACCCGGAGCCTTCCCCGGTTTCCAGCTCGCCCCCGGTGGCCACGGTGTCGACGACCTCGACGACGCCGGTCCTCTCGAACCTAGTTTCATGGAGCTCCTCGTTATCGGTGAAGGGTTACACGGAGGCTACGCTAGCCAAAAACAAAACTTTTCTACCGCACAAACCAGGAACACTTGCAAGTAAGGGCCGATAGAGCGTTACCGATTGGAGTATGCAGCGGAAATAGCTAATCAGGACTATCCGATCTGGAACAGTGCAGCCAATTCCTGAGCGCCGATAGCCGATTCCCCAATCAGCTGATTCGCCGGTGTCGCAGCCGATCCGAGTCGTCCGACCACATTCTTGTCGCTGATCTCCCGCAGTCGCCTCGCTCCGATTGCAGCCGATCTGAAGTCGATCAACAGCGCGCAACGTAGCAGCGCCTCTACCGGTATCCACACGTCTGGGGACAGAACACCGAACAGCCGTGTGCTAGCACGCGATGCAAGGCTAGGGTTTGGCTCGAAAGTGGGGAGGGTTTCCATGGAGATTGATCTCGCCGACTTCTAAAGCCGCGTGTGATCAGATTGATTTCGGCACAATTGACTTCAATTGACATACATCAGCTCTCCACCCCTCACCCCTTTATATAGAGTTGGCCGACTGGGACTAGTGGCCGATCAGGACTCTATTTTGAATCGGATCTCATCCGAATCTCATAGAGTTGGTCGCCCATACGTCGTAAGACCATAGGACTCTATCCGATCGGATCCCTATCCGATCGAGCCGTACCCGAGTCCAACTCGAATGCCTGTTCTTATCCCCTTAAGCGTGCGACCCTGTAGGTTCAGGTATACTTGGTTTCGGCTATAGTCTAACTTAGCTGATCGTCGGCTCGAGTCCAACTCAGCCGACCTGTCAATAGCGGCGCCTAGAAGCACATATTGACACCATAGTATACAAGAATATAATATCGGCTCTGAACCTGTAATGTGTACACAAATCCCTTTGCCTCATGATACCAATTAAGCTATAGGCAAGATGTGTGTCATCCCTTCAATAGCTTAACCATTCACTCGAACCGTATTGGATTATTTGTCTGTTGATTGACTCCTCAATCAACTTAGCGTGGCCATGCATTTCCATAATCCATTACCTCGAGGGGCCCAGAGATATCTCTCCAAAGGAGGGGCAAATTCCATCTTGATCACTCACATCCCACTCCATGTTTCATAGCAAACCCGAAAACTACCTTTATAGCTACCCAGTTACGAAATAGTGTTTGGTAGTCCCAAAGTATGCTACTACACATGTTGGAATCCATGGTGATCTCAGGTCTAAGAACTTTGTACCAACACTACCTGAGACCAACTAATGGCACATTAATTCCTGTAGTGTCTCATGGTGGGTCTATCCAACAATGTGTTCTCTAACACATGTGTCCATGTTTATTGATTTGGTATCTCCATACCCATGATCTATGAGACATGATCATCAATCAATAAACATGCTGATCTTATAATCATATTAGTTCCAATAATATGATATATGATCAGGGATCATTTAGAAATAGATTCATACATATAGTCTCATAAATAAGTCACGTACTTATTGATCAATACAAGATGTCTATTTCATGGAACTGAATAACACTTTATTCATAAATACATAAACATTGACCGTGATATCCAACATCTCCATGTTGCCTCTAGGGCATATTACTAACAATCTCCCACTTGCACTAGAGTCAATCATGTAAGTATCTAATACCCATTGCTCTTGTGTGCGCCTCATGTTTCGGCTGAGGAAGAGGTTTTGTCAGTGGATCGGCTATGTTGAGATCCGTGTGCACTTTGCATATCTTGACATCACCTCTGTCCTCTATCTCGCGGATGAGATGATATTGCTGAAGTATGTGTTTGGACTTCTGATGTGACCTTGGCTCCTTGTCTTGTGCAATGGCTCCACTATTATCACAATAGAGAGACATTGGACCGCTTGCACCGGTCATCACACCCACTCGAAAACAAATTTATTTATCCAAACAGCCTCCTTTGCAGCTTCCGAAGCAGCAATGTACTCGGCCTCTGTTGTAGAATCAGCATGTATCCCGCTTGGAACTCTTCCACCTAATCGCGCTCCGTTTAGGCGTAACACGAACCCATTGCGATCTATAATCATCCTTGTCCGTTTGGAAGCTAGCATCGGTGTAACCACATACAACGAGCTTTTCTTCACCTCCATAGACCAGGAACATATCCTTAGTTCTTCTCAAGTATTTAAGGATACTTTTTACGGCAGTCCAGTGACCTTCACCTGGATCTGACTGGTATCTGCTCATAGCACTCAAAGCGTACGAGACATCTGGACGTGTACAAAGCATGGCATACATGATTGATCCAATTGCCGAAGCATATGGAACCATAACCATCATGTGTCCGAGGACACCGATTCTTGCTAAGATTAATGCCATGTGATATGGGCAAGAAACCTTTCTTGGAATCATGCATGTTGAACCTTTTCAACACCTTGTCAATGTATGTACTTTGGCTTAATCCAATTAGCCTCTTGGATCTATCTCTATAGATCCAAATGCCCAATATGTATGCTGCCTCCCCTAAGTCTTTCATGGAAAAAACTATTTTTCAACGAAGACTTGACGGATTCTAGCATAGGGATATCATTTCCAATCAATAATATGTCATCCACATATAAGATTAGAAATACAATTGCACTCCCACTGACCTTTTTGTAAACACAGGCCTCCTCTTTGTTTTTGACGAAACCAAACCCTTTGATTACTTCATCAAAACGAATATTCCAACTCCGAGATGCTTGCTTCAATCGCTAGGATAATCCGAATAGATTTAAGCATTGCGATGGGCGAGAAGGTTTCATCATAATCAACTCCTTGAATCTGTTTAAAACTTTTCGCCACCAATCGCGCCTTATAGATGTGAACATTTCCCTCCATATCGACCTTTTTATTAAAAACCCATTTGCACTCAATGATTTTGACACCATCAGGTGGATCAACAAAGTTCCAAACTTGATTATCGTACATGGATTCTATTTCGGATTTCATGGCTCCAAGCCACTTGTTGGAATCGGGTCCCACCATCGCTTCCTCATAGGTCTTAGGCACATCGTTGTCCAACAACAATATATCACGTTGTTCCGCACCTGTGTACCTGTCAGGCGCACGACGTGATCTTTCAGACCTCCGTGGGGCTGGTGTATCTACAACTGGTGGCGCAACATTTTGCTCCTCCTGTTGTGGTTCTATGGTCGCTGAAACATTTTCTGGTGTTTCTTGAACTTCTTCAAGATGCACCCTGCTCCCACTAACCCTTCTTGAAAGAAACTCTTTCTCCAAGAAAACACCGTGTCGGGCGACAAACACTTTGCCTTGTTCCCGATTATAAAAGTAATATCCCTTAGTTTCCTTAGGATATCCCACAAAGAAGCACTTGTCAGATTTGGGTGTGAGCTTGTCAGACTGTAAACGTTTTACATAAGCTTCGCATCCCCAAATTTTGAGAAAAGACAAACTAGGGGGTTGCCCTGTCCATATCTCATATGGTGTCTTTTCAATTGACTTAGATGGAACTCTATTTAGTGTGAGCGCAGCTGTTTCAAGAGCATATCCACAAAAGCATAACGGAAGATCACTTTGACTCATCATCGACCGCACCATGTCCAACAAGGTGCGATTTCTCCTTCGACACTCCGTTCCATTGTGGAGTTCCCGGCGGAGTCAACTCGTGGAACAATTCCATAATCTTTCGATGATTACCAAACTCTTGGCTCAAGTATTTCCCTCCACGATCTGATCGTAGAAACTTGATTGTTTTCCCTAAATGATTCTGTACTTCATTTTGGAATTCTTTGAACTTTTCAAAGGATTCGGACTTATGCCTCATTAAGTAGATATAACCATATCTACTAAAGTCATCGGTAAAGGTAATGAAGTACTGATAACCACCTCTGACCGTTGAGCTCATTGGTCCACATACATCAGTATGTACGAGTGCCAACAAGTCACTTGCTCTCTCACTATGTCCCGTGAAAGGTGCCTTTGTCATCTTACCAAGTAAACAAGACTCACATGTCTCAAATGATTTAAAATAAAAAGAGTGAAGCAATCCATCCTTATGGAGCTTCTCCATGCGTTTCTTACTTATATGGCCTAAGCGACAATGCCAGATAAATGTGGGGTTTATATCATTAGAGAGTTGCCTTTCTGTATTAATGTTATAGATGGGAGACGCTTCAAGATTCAAAACGTATAATCCATTCACCAATGGAGCATGAAAATAGAACATATCTCTTAGATATATTGAATAACCATTGTTCATTGATCTAAAATCATATCCTTCCGCTTGCAAACATGAAGCGGAAATAACGTTTTGACATAATGTTGGAATACAATAACAATTATTGAATTCCAAAACTAATCTGAATGTAGATGAAGTGGTATTGTGCCGACAAAGAATCGTAGCAACGCTTCTCCATTGCCGACGCGCAGGTTCATCTCGCCCTTCTTAAGCCTCTACTTCTTCTCATTCCCCGCAACGATTTGCAAATATGAGCTACCGATCCGGTATCAAATACCCAAGAGTCGTAGGTGAAGTAGCAAGATTAATGTCTATAACATTAATACCTGAAGCAAGTCATACTTAGCTTCCTTTTGAGATCCTCCATGTACTTCTTGCAGTTCCTTTTCCAAAGGGCTCTGTCTCCTTGCAATAGAAGCAACAAAGATCTCGATGTCGCCGACCCTTTTTGCCCTTCTTTGCATTAGAGGCACTCGCGATCTCATCGGGAGTTAACTTCCTCTTGGTGCAAAGTTTCTTGACAGGTGGTTGCAGGGTTACGCGGAGGCTACGCTAGCCAAAAACAAAAAAAATTTTACCGCGCAAACCAGAAACACTTGCAAGTAAGGGCCGATAGATCGTTACCGATTGGAGTGGAGTGCAGCGGAATAACCAATCGTGGCAATCCGATCCGAAAGTGTAGCCGATTCCCGGAGATGCCGATTCGCCAATCGCCCGATTCGAGTCGTCCGGCCGCGCTTCTCACGCCTCGCTCCGATGCGCCCGACCGCAGCCGATTCCACCACGCCGATCGCTCCGATTGCAGCCGATCCAAGCCGATCAACGCGCGCAACGTAGCAGCGCTCTACCGGTATCCACACGTCCGGGGACGTAACGCCGTACACCCGTGTGCTAGCACGCGATGCAAGGCTAGGGTTTGGCTCGAAAGTGGGGAGGGTTTCCGTGGAGATTGATCTCGGCGACTTCGTTGCACGCGTTGCAATTGACGTGTCGCAGCTCTCCACCCCTCCCTCCTTTATATAGAGTTGGCCGATTAGGACTAGTGGCCGATCAGACTCTATTTTTGAACCGGATCTCATCCGTATCTCATAGAGTTGGCCGCCCATACGTCGTAAGCCTATAGGACTCTATCCGATCGGATCCCTATCCGATCGAGCCGTATCCGAGTCCAACTCGAATATCTATTCTATCCCCTTAAGCGTGCGACCCGTAGGTTCAGGTATACTCGGTTTCGGCTATAGTCTAACTTAGCCGATCGTCGGCTCGAGTCCAACTCAGCCGACTGTCAATAGCGGCGCCTACCAAGCACATATTGACACCATAGTATACAAGAATATAATATCGGCTCGAACCTGTAATGTGTACACAAATCCCTTTGCCTCACGATACCGCTTAAGCTATAGGCAAGATGTGTGCCATCCCTTCAATAGCTTAACCATTCACTCGAACCGTATTGGATTATCCGTCCGTTGATTGACTCCTCAATCAACTTAGCATGGCCATGCATTTCCATAATCCATTACCTCGAGGGGCCCGAGATATCTCTCCAAAGGAGGGGCAAATTCCATCTTGATCACTCACATCCCACTCCATGTTTCATAGCAAACCCGAAAACTACCTTTATAGCTACCCGCCATTTAAATAGTGTTTGGTAGTCCCAAAGTATGCTACTACACATGTTGGAATCCATGGTGATCTCAGGTCTAAGAACTTTGTACCAACACTACCTCGAGACCAACTAATGGCACATTAATTCCCGTAGTGTCTCATGGTGGGTCTATCCAACAATGTGTTCTCCAACACATATGTCCATGTTTATTGATTTGGTATCTTCATACCCATGATCTATGAGACATGATCATCAATCAATAAACATGCCGATCTTAGAATCATATTTGTTCCAACAATATGACATATGATCGTGGATCGTTTAGAAATAGATTCATACATATCGAGTCTCATAAATAAGTCACGTACTTATTGATCAATACAAGATGTCTATTTCATGGAACCGAATAACACTTTATTCATTTATACATAAACATTGACGTGATATCCAACATCTCCATGTTGCCTCTAGGGCATATCACTAACAATCTCCCACTTGCACTAGAGTCAATCGTGTAAGTATCTAATACCCATTGCTCTTGTGTGCGCCTCATGCTTCGGCCGAGGGAGAGGTTTTGTCACGGATCGGCTATGTTGAGATCCGTGTGCACTTTGCATATCTTGACATCACCTCGTCCACTATCTCGCGAATGAGATGATATCGCCGAAGTATGTGTTTGGACTTCGATGTGACCTCGGCTCCTTGGCTTGCGCATTGGCTCCACTATTGTCACAATAGAGAGACATTGGACCAGTTGCACTAGTCATCACACCAAGCTCGAAACGAATTTCTTGATCCAAACAGCCTCCTTTGCAGCTTCCGAAAGCAATGTACTCGGCCTCCGTTGTAAAATCAGCAACGTATCCCGCTTGGAACTCTTCCACCGATCGCGCCTCCGTTCAGTAACACGAACCATTGTGATCTATAATCATCCTTGTCCTGCTTGGAAGCTAGCATCGGTGTAACCACTTACAACGAGCTCTTCTTCACCTCCATAGACTAGGAACATATCCTTAGTTCTTCTCAAGTACTTAAGGATATTCTTACGATCCAGTGACCTTCACCGGATCTCGACTGTATCTCGCTCGTAGCACTCAAAGCGTACGAGACATCCGGGCGTGTACAAAGCATGGCATACATGATGGATCCAATTGCCGAAGCATATGGAACCATACCCATCTTATTCCGCTCATCATGTGTCCGAGGACACCGATTCTTGCTAAGATTAATGCCATGTGACATGGGTAAGAAACCTTTCTTGGAATCATGCATGTTGAACCTTTTCAACACCTTGTCAATGTATGTACTTTGGCTTAATCCAATTAGCCTCTTGGATCTATCTCTATAGATCCGAATGCCTAATATGTATGTGCCTCCCTAAGTCTTTCATGGAAAACTATTTTTCAATGAAGACTTGACGGATTCTAGCATAGGGATATCATTTCCAATTAGTAATATGTCATCCACATATAAGATTAGAAATACAATTGCGCTCCCACCGACCTTTTGTAAACACAGGCCTCTTCTTCATTTTTGATGAAACCAAACCCTTTGATTACTTCATCAAAACGAATATTCCAACTCCGAGATGCTTGCTTCAATCCATAAATGGATTTCGTAGCTTGCATATCTTTCCAGCGATTCTCGGATCGACAAAACCCCGAGGTTGTATCATGTATACATCCTCGCTAGGTTTCCATTTAGGAAAGCCGTTTTGACATCCATCCGCCATATCTCATAATCGAAATATGCAGCAATCGCTAGGATAATCCGAATAGATTTAAGCATTGCGACGGCGAGAAGGTTTCATCATAATCAACTCCTTGAATCTCGTTTAAAACCTTTCGCCACCAATCGCGCCTTATAGATGTGAACATTTCCATCCATATCGGCCTTTTTCTTAAAAACCCATTTACACTCAATGGTTTTGACACCATCAGTGGATCAACCAAGTTCCAAACTTGATTGTCGTACATGGATTCTATTTCGGATTTCATGGCTCCAAGCCACTTGTTGGAATCGGGTCCCACCATCGCTTCCTCATAGGTCTTAGGTTCATCGTTGTCCAACAACGATATATCACATTGTTCCGCACTGTACTGCTGGTGCACGACGTGATCTTTCGCACCTCCGTGGGGCTGGTGCATCTACAACCGGTGGCGCAACACTTTGCACCTCCTGTTGTGGTTCCGTGGTCGCCGAAACATTTTCTCGGTGTTTCTTGAACTTCTTCAAGATGCACCCCCTGCTCCCACTAACCCTTCTTGAAAGAAACTCTTTCTCCAAGAAGACACCGTGTCGGCGACAAACACTTTGCCTTGTTCCCGATTATAAAAGTAATATCCCTTAGTTTCCTTAGGATATCCCACAAAGAAGCACTTGTCGATTTGGGTGTGAGCTTGTCGATCAGAACGTTTTACATAAGCTTCGCATCCCCAAATTTTGAGAAAAGACAAACTAGGGGTTGCCCTGTCCATATCTCATATGATGTCTTTTCAACCGACTTAGATGGAACTCTATTTAGTGTGAGCACAACTGTTTCAAGAGCATATCCCCTTAAAGATAACGGAAGATCACTTTGGCTCATCATCGACCGCACCATGTCCAACAAGGTGCGATTTCTCCGTCTCGGACACTCCGTTCCATTGTGGAGTTCCTGGTGGAGTCAATCGTGGAACAATTCCACAATCTTTCGATGATTACCAAACTCTTGGCTCAAGTATTCCCTCCACGATCCGATCGTAGAAACTTGATTGTTTTCGATTCTCGTACTTCATTCGGGAATTCTTTGAACTTTTCAAAGGATTCAGACTTATGCCTCATTAAGTAGATATAACCATATCTACTAAAGTCATCAGTAAAGGTAATGAAGTACTCGATAACCACCTCCGGCCGTTGAGCTCATTGGTCCACATACATCGCATGTACGAGTGCCAATAAGTCACTTGCTCTCTCACTATGTCCCGTGAAAGGTGCCTTTGTCATCTTACCAAGTAAACAAGCCTCACATGTCTCAAATGATTCAAAATCAAAAGAGTGAAGCAATCCATCCTTATGGAGCTTCTCCATGCGTTTCTTATTTATATGGCCTAAGCGACAATGCCGATAAACGTGGGGTTTATATCATTAGAGAGTTGCCTTTCGTATTAATGTTATAGATGGGAGACGCTTCAAGATTCAAAACATATAATCCATTCACCAATGGAGCATGAAAATAGAACATATCTCTAAGATATATTGAACAACCATTGTTCATTGATCTAAAATCATATCCTTCCGCTTGCAAACATGAAGCGGAAATAACGTTTTGACATAGTGTTGGAACACAATAATAATTATTTAATTCCAAAACTAATCCTCGAAGGTAGATGAAGTGGTATCGTGCCGACAAAGAACCGTAGCAACGCTTGCTCCATTGCCGACGCGCAGTTCACCTCGCCCTTCTCAATCCTCTACTTCTTCTCATTCCCTCCAACGATTTGCAAATATGAGCTACCGATCCGGTATCAAATACCCAAGAGTCGTAGGTGAAGTAGCAAGATTAATGTCTATAACATTAATACCGCGTAAGTCGTACTTTGCTTCTTTTTGAGATCCTCCATATACTTCTTGCAGCTCTTCCAAGGGCCTGTCTCCTTGCAATAGAAGCAAACGGCATCCGATGCCGCCGACCCTTCTTGCCCTTCTTTGCATTGGAGGCACTCGCGATCTCATCGGGAGTTAACTTCCTCTTGGTGCAAAGTTTCTTGACAGTGGTTTGCGCTTAGCCTTCTTCATCATCATCACATGATGACCATTCTTCGGATACTTTCCTCACTGTCTTTAGCATCCCATGCAATTCAGCCAAGGTTCTATCCATATTGTTCATGTGATAATTCAATATGAATGGCTCGAAGCTCGGAGGAGCGACCGGAGAATCACATCGCAGCCAACTCTTGGCTAAGGGGAAAACCTAGTTTTTCCGACTCTCGATATAGCCAATCATCTTTATCACATGCGGACTAACGGGATTCCCTCAACAAGCTCGCACGCAAACAAGGACTTTGAGGTGTTGAACCTCTCGGCCCGAGCTTGGTTCTCAAACATGCCACGCAACTCCCCGAATAATAGTGTGAGCATCGCCGCTCTCATATTGCTTCAAGCTCGGGGACATTGTAGCAAGCATGAGACAGCTTATATCTAGGGCATCATTAGTGTGCTTCTCATAAGCCCTCCGTGCGCTTGCAGCGGCATTATTTGGCAAATCCTCGGATAGGGTACTTCAAGAACGTACTCTTACGCTCTTGCTTGAGAACAATTCTCAAGTTGCGATACCAATCCATAAAGTTTGTTCCATTTAATTTTTCCTTTTCGAGAATAGATCGCAAATCAAAGGTACCGGGTGTAGTACTAGCAGCCATTTATTCTACAAATGTAAAAACAAAGTTTAGCACAATGTTTATGTTATGTCTTTTGTTAAACAATTTAACATAAGACTCCCATTACATATTTTCCACCTTCCCTCTAGGTTACGTATTGGGTCAAGATCCACATGTTAGTTAATTTTCTAGTGAGCTTTGGCATCACCGCTAGAAAATTAGTAACATCGGTAAGCAACTCCTTGCTAATCACATCTCTATGTGACTCTTGTTGTTGGTGTGGCATCTCCATGCCCCGGCCCCAACCTATGCCCCAAGGCCCAAAACTGTTTTGATAGCCTTGTTAAGTAAACCAAATGCTCCCGCGTATATGTCCGACATATACCCCCTCGTGTTATGATAGAGAATGGCACTCGTTGGCACCCACCATTGACGAGCATAACGGTGACGGTGCAACATTTGGAAGGGCATCATTACTACTTAATTTTGTGAGGGATGCTATCCTATCAAACAAACATATCACATATGAAAGCAAGAAGAATAGCATATAGTGAAATAGTATGGCCCCCTTCACATGGTGATCTCCATCTCCATGTCGCGCCGAGGATCTCCATCTTCGCACCATCTTCCAAGTGTCGAATGCTTGATATCTTCAAACTAAGCTACTACTATAGAAGCTCTAATTGAAGATTACATCGACTTGCAGTGTCGTGAAAGAATATTACAAGCATTGCACGTATGAAAGAATATTACAGGATTGCACATATGAAAGAATATTACATGCATCGATGCATCTCATACATACAATAGGGCCATACCATCTCAAAGCATTCTCTCGCAAAACAAGTTAGGCGTAGAAACGTTTCTACCTATCGCAGAGCTACGGCATCGAGACGACCTATAAGGGGGTACGCACACGGCGGTCCCCTCGCGGGCTTCGGGCAGCGCCTAACACCACACGAAATTCATAGATCCAATTATGAAATCGCTTATGGAAACCATATCGGCATAATCACATTATGCCGTCCCGATACACTATCAAGGGAGATGGTTTGCGTAGGCGCGAGGCAAGCAACAAAGTCGGACTACGAGATAGCTTCGTATAATCACATTATACCGTTCCGATACACTATGAAGGAACGCTATCTCGAACCCAACTCAAACCGAGTTATATGGAAATTGCTTCGACGTAATCACATTACGCCGTTCGGATACACTATCAAGGAACGCAATTACCATTAACTCTCCTCAACAGATCCCGTAAAACCGATTGATCTAATCAACCCGTGTGCAAAACTTGTTCCGTATCCAATCTAAAACCCGAACTAAGCAAGATTAGCTCGATACCACCGAAGGGTTACGTGGAGGCTACGCTAGCCAAAAACAAAAAAAAATTTTACCGCGCAAACCAGAACACTTGCAAGTAAGGGCCGATAGATCGTTACCGATTGGAGTAGAGTGCAGCGAATAACCAATCGTGGCAATCCGATCCGGAATAGTAGCCGATTCCCGGAGACACCGATTCGCCAATGAGCCGATTCGAGCCGTCCGGCCGCGCTCACGCCTCGCTCCGATGCGCCCGACCGCAGCCGATTCCACCACGCCCGATCGCTCCGATTGCAGCCGATCCGAAGCCGATCAACAGCGCGCAACGTAGCAGCGCCTCTACCGGTATCCACACGTCCGGGGACAGAACGCCGTACACCCGTGTGCTAGCACGCGATGCAAGGCTAGGGTTTGGCTCGAAAGTGGGGAGGGTTTCCGTGGAGATTGATCTCGGCGACTTCTGTTGCACGCGATGCAATTGACGTGTCGCAGCTCTCCACCCCTCCCTCCTTTATATAGAGTTGGCCGACTGGGACTAGTGGCCGATCGTGACTCTATTTTTGAACCGGATCTCATCCGTATCTCATAGAGTTGGCCGCCCATACGTCGTAAGCCTATAGGACTCTATCCGATCGGATCCCTATCCGATCGAGCCGTATGCGAGTCCAACTCGAATATCTATTCTATCCCCTTAAGCGTGCGACCCCGTAGGTTCAGTGTATACTCGGCTTCGGCTATAGTCTAACTTAGCCGATCGTCGGCTCGAGTCCAACTCGCCGACTGTCAATAGCGACGCCTAGCAAGCACATATTGACACCATAGTATACAAGAATATAATATCGGCTCGAACCCGTAATGTGTACACAAATCCCTTTGCCTCACGATACCGCTTAAGCTATAGGCAAGATGTGTGCCATCCCTTCAATAGCTTAACCATTCACTCGAACCGTATTGGATTATCCGTCCGTGATTGACTCCTCAATCAACTTAGCATGGCCATGCATTTCCATAATCCATTACCTCGAGGGGCCCAGAGATATCTCTCCAAAGGAGGGGCAAATTCCATCTTGATCACTCACATCCCACTCCATGTTTCATAGCAAACCCGAAAACTACCTTTATAACTATCCAGCATTTTAATAGCGTTTGGTAGTCCCAAAGTAGGCTACTACACATGTTGGAATCCATGGTGATCTCGGTCTAAGGACTTTGTACCAACACTACCCGAGACCAACTAATGGCACATTAATTCCCGTAGTGTCTCATGGTGGGTCTATCCAACAATGTGTTCTCCAACACATATGTCCATGTTTATTGATTTGGTATCTCCATACCCATGATCTATGAGACATGATCATCAATCAATAAACATGCCGATCTTAGAATCATATTTGTTCCAACAATATGACATATGATCAGGGATCGTTTAGAAATAGATTCATACATATCGAGTCTCATAAATAAGTCACGTACTTATTGATCAATACAAGATGTCTATTTCATGGAACCGAATAACACTTTATTCATTTATACATAAACATTGACGTGATATCCAACATCTCCATGTTGCCTCTAGGGCATATCACTAACAAGGGTTTGTGCTTAGCCTTCTGCATCATCATCACATGATGACCGTTTTTCTGGATACTCTCCTCAGCCGTCTTTAGCATCCCATGCAATTCAACCAAGGTCTTATCCATACGGTTCATGTGATAATTCAATATGAATGGCTCGAAGCTCGGAGGGAGCGACTGGAGAATTACGTCTGTAGCCAACTCTTGGCTAAGAGGGAAACCTAGTTTCTCAAGACTCTCGATATAGCCAATCATCTTTATCACATGCGGACTGACGGGATTCCCCTCAACAAGCCTGCACGCAAACAAGGACTTCGAGGTGTTGAACCTCTCGGCCCGAGCTTGGTTCTCAAACATGCCACGCAGTCCCTGAATAATAGTGTGAGCATCGCTGCTCTCATATTGCTTCTGAAGCTCAGGGGACATTGTAGCAAGCATGAGACAGCTTATATCTAGGGCATCATTAGTGTGCTTCTCTTAAGCCCTCCGTGAAGTTGCAGTAGCATTGTTAGGCAAATCCTGTGGATAAGGTACTTCAAGAACATACTCCTTACGCTCTTGCTTGAGAACAATTCTCAAGTTGCGATACCAATCCATAAAGTTTGTTCCATTTAATTTTTCTTTCTCAAGAATAGATCGCAAATTAAAGGTACTGGGTGTAGTATTAGCTGTCATTATTCTACAACAGAAAAAGCAAAGTTTAGCACAATGTTTATGCTATGTCTATTGTTAAACAATTTAACATTAGACTCCCATTACGTATTTTACACCTTCCCTCTAGGTTACGTACTGGGTCAAGATCCACATGTTAATTAATTTCTAGTGAGCTTTGGCATCACTGCTAGAAAATTAATAACATCGGTAAGAAACACCTTGCTAATCACATCTCTATGTGACTCTTGTTGTTGGTGTGGCATCTCCATGCCCCGGCGCCAACCTATGCCCCAAGGCCCAAAACTGTTTTGATAGCCTTGTTAAGTAAACCAAATGCTCTTGTTATATATGTCCGACATATACCCCTTCGTGTTATGATAGAGAATTGCACTCTGCTTTGGCAGACTCACCATTGACGAACATAACGGTGACGGGTGCAACATTTGGAAGGGCATCATTACTACTTAATTTTGCGAGGGATGCTATCCTATCAAACAAACATATCACATATGAAAGAAAGTAGAACAGCACATAATGAAATAGTATGGCCCCCTTCACATGGTGATCTCCATCTCCATGCCGGTGTAGAGGATCTCCATTTTCATCACCGTTCTTCCGAGTGCCGAATGCTTGATTTCTTCAAACTAAGCTACTACTATAGAAGCTCTAATTGAAGATTACATCGACTCGCAGGTAAGTAAAGAATATTACAAGCATTGCGCGTAAAAAAGAATATTACAGGGATTGCACATATGAAAGAATATTACACGCATCACATGCATCTCATACATACAATAGGGCCATACCATCTCAAAGCATTCTCTGCAAAAACAAGTTAGGCGTAGAACGTTTTCTACCTATCGCAGAGAAACGGCATCGAGACGACCTATAAGGGGGGACACACACGGCAGTCCCGCTAGCCGGTTAGCGGGCAGGGGGTTACGCGGAGGCTACGCTAGCCGAAAACAAAACTTTTCTACCGCGCAAACCAGGAACACTTGCAAGTAAGGGCCGATAGAGCGTTACCGATTGGAGTATGCAGCGGAAATAGCCAATCAGGACTATCCGATCTGGAATAGTGCAGCCGATTCCTGAGCGCCGATAGCCGATTTCCCAATCAGCCGATTCGCCGGTGTCGCAGCCGATCCGAGCCGTCCGACCACGTTCCGCGTTGATCTCGCCGCAGCGCTCGCCTGACATCGCCGATCCGAAGCCGATCAACACAGGCAACGTAGCAACGCCTCTACCGGTATCCACACGTCCGGGGACAGAACGCCGAACACCCGTGTGCTAGCACGCGATGGAAGGCTAGGGTTTGGCTCGAAAGTGGGGAGGGTTTCCATGGAGATTGATCTCGCCGACTTCTAAAGCTGTGTGTGATCAGATTGATTTTGGCACAATTGACTTCAATTGACGTGCATCAGCTCTCCACCCCTCACCCCTTTATATAGAGTTGGCCGACTGGGACTAGTGGCCGATCAGGACTCTATTTTGAATCGGATCTCATCCGAATCTCATAGAGTTGGCCGCCCATACGTCGTAAGACCATAGGACTCTATCCGATCGGATCCCTATCCGATCGAGCCGTATCCGAGTCCAACTCGAGTGCCTCGTTCTTATCCCCTTAAGCATGCAACCCCGTAGGTTTCAGGTATACTTGGTTTCGGCTGTAGTCTAACTTAGCCGATCGTCGGCTCGAGTCCAACTCAGCCGACCTGTCAATAGCGCTGCCTAGTAGCAAATATTGACACCATAGTATACAAGAATATAATATCGGCTCTGAACCAGTAATGTGTACACAAATCTCTTTGCCTAACGATACCAATTAAGCTATAGGCAAGATGTTTGCCACCCTTCAATAGCTTAACCATTCACTCGAACCGTATTGGATTATCTGTCTGTTGATTGACTCCTCAATCAACTTAGCATGGCCATGCATTTCCATAATCCATTAGCTCGAGGGGCCCAGAGATATCTCTTCAAAGGAGGGGCAAATTCCATCTTGATCACTCACATCTCACTCCATGTTTCATAGCAAACCCAAAAACTACCTTTATAGCTACCCAGTTACGGAATAGCGTTTGGTAGTCCCAAAGTAGGCTACTACACATGTTGGAATCCATGGTGATCTCAGGTCTAAGGACTTTGTACCAACACTACCTGAGACCAACTAATGGCACATTAATTCCTGTAATGTCTTATGGTGGGTCTATCCAACAATGTGTTCTCTAACACATGTGTCCATGTTTATTGTTTTGGTATCTCCATACCCGTGATCTATGAGACATGATCATCAATCAATAAACATGCTGATCTTAGAATCATATTAGTTCCAATAATATGATATACGATCAGGGATCATCTAGAAATAGATTCATACATATAGAGTCTCATAAATAAGTCACGTACTTATTGATCAATACAAGATGTCTATTTCATGGAACTGAATAACAGTTTATTCATAAATACATAAATATTGACCATGATATCCAACATCTCCATGTTGCCTCTAGGGCATATCACTAACAAGCGGTCCTGGGAAGAGCAGCAGGACCCTCGAAGGGCAGCTCGGTGACAATCTCGTCGTCGATGAGGTCGCCGAGCTAGCCCCACCCGATGTCGGAAGAGTTCTCGCCGCCCCCCAGCTGATCGGCTAGAGCCTGAGCGGCTGACTTGGCGGCCAGTGCGGTCACTCCGATGGTAGCCTCCTTCATTCGGGCATCAACCTCGGCCTCCGTGGCCGCCCGTTCAGCCTCGGAGTGCGCCCTAGCTGCCCGTGCGGCCTCAGCAGCAGCCAGGCTGCCAGCGCGGCCACATTTTTTTCCGCTTCCTCCTCGGACCCGCCGGCGGTCTCTACCGACGGGTGCTGCCCCTCCAGGCCGACCATCGCCGTAGCCCCCGAGCCCATGGCAAGTGGGGAAGGACCGGTTCCCCTTGTGGCGACTGGCCCAACGACTCCGGTCGCCCCCAGAGCTGCTTGGGTGTGGGGCCTGGCACCTCCAGCGGGCCTGATCAAGAAGGAAACTTTTAACGCGGAAAGGAAAGGGAGATATTTCGCTCGGGACCAAGGATTGCACTTACGCCTTTGTTGACGCCAAATTCGTACTGCCGCAAGATGTGTTGACATCGAATCACATGCTTGCCTGGGTGATCTGCTTAGCTCTAGTGCCTCCGGTGAAACATTAGTATGAACCTATCATCTTAACAAGACTTGGATTATCGATAACAATCTAGTAGGTTCGACCTAACCGATGCAGCACGAGATTGTATATGATAATCTAATACTCGAGGAGCCGATAGATCTGTCTAATGTGATGGATATAACAAATCTACCTAAAGCAACATTATGTTTACAGAAACATCGACTTGATCAGAATATCGGACCTAACTGAGAAAGTCCTAACTATGCCGATGTATCTATGAACGGTAATGAAACTAGAGATAGATATGATATACCTGGGCCGGCGGGACCTTGGAATTACCACTTCGCCGGAGATCGAAGCCAATGCAACCCCGCGTGGGGTGCCAAGTCTCGCCGGATGATGAACAAAGTGGAAAAGGTAAAAGGTGGCGATGCGTCGAACTGTATTGATCATGAGGATTAATTTACATGGACCCCGGACTTACATATTTATACCCGCAGGATAACAGAGATCCTAACAGATTACAATTCAAACTTTCCTAAAGATAAAAGGAAACAAACTGAATCCTTACCGGATACTAACACACTTTCCTAAAGATAAAATAGAAAGTTAACAAATTCTGCCTAATTAATAGATACAAGCCGCATCCTCCCCGAACTCGGTTTCTTCTGGATAAAATCTTTCCATACCAAATCTAACGAGAATCCGACTGGTAGAGATACTGATAAGGGAAAATCCCCATCAGCTGACCAAAACTCTAAACCGATACTGGCTCTGAGCCGATTTGAACCTTAAGCCGATTATGACTCCGAGCCTTACCAAATTTTGTCGTTAACACATGCTCCCCAGTTTTGGAGTATGAGAAGTCATGCTTCAAAATTATCCTGGCCTTGATCGCCCCAAAACTGATTCTTCTCTTCTCCTTGACATCGGCCCTCATAAGCCGATACCTTCTGTAGTAGATGAGCCAGGCTGTCAAACTAATGGAAGAAAAACCTGTCTTTGGTAGCTGCTACAACCCTTGAAATGCAAGATATGCTGCTGCTCATCACTCAGGCTCAAACTATAACATCGGCTGCAGACGTAACGAAACCTTTGAATATATTCTTTAGTCGATTCCCCTTTTTGCTATTTGATTGATATCAAGTCTGCAAGCTTAAACTCAGCAAGCACAGCAAAGAAGTACATGTGAAACTGTTCCTCAAGATCGGCCCAACATCTGATAGAATTTGGTGGTAATGACGAAAACAATGTGAAGGCCGATCCAGTTAAGGACAATGGAAAAAATCTAACTTTTAGTGCTTTTTCCGCCGATGCCTCCCCACATTGAGCTAAAAATCGGCTGACATGTTCCATTGTAGATACACCATCTTGCCCTAAAAACTTGGAAAAGTCTAGAACCTTGTATTGTCTTGGAAGTGATAATCTATCAAACCATTGAGGATATGGCGGCCGATACACAAAATTTTGATGTTTGGGTTTAATTCCAAACTGCTCCTCCATTACCTTTGCAATAATATCGGCCCAATCTTCTTTAGACTGATATTGTTGAGTTTTCTCTGGCCGATAATGTTGTTGTGGCTCTTCATGTTGATATGCTTGCCCCCCGAGCCAATATTGCTATCGCCGATGATGTTGAAATCGCTCATCAATTATCCTGAGAACTATTTCCTCGATCAAACCATGTAATGTACTTATCAATAGCAATCCCCGGGCGTTGTTAATAGCAATCCACGTAGTGTACTTTTTCCTCGCGTTGTACAGAAGCTGTACCCCTGGGCGAACATCGATGCGATCGTCGAGGGGTGGCCTGCCGGCGTCGAGTCGGGCGACGTCGACAACATCTATGCTTGCATAGAGTCGGTGGCGGATAAGATTGTGAGCAACATAGTCCCATAGGTTAGGAAAACCTTTGGCCTTGTTGTTCCAATCATTCCAACATGTGCGCACCCCCGGCCCGATCTGTGGAACCGATAGTAAAAGAAGCGGCCGCGTTGATGCTGTTGTATGTTAGGGGGACCTTGGGCCCTATGTATGATCGTCACTCCGCGAGAAATGAATAAAACTTTTGTTAGTTTTCTTTGTATGCTGCCTTCGACTCGCGATATGCCCAGAGTAGCTTTCTAATATTTTCTTGGACACCCAACACTCCGCTATGCGACAGATCGTCCGAGCGACCTCGTCCTACAACAGTCTGAGTTCGGAGGGTGAAATGGTCAAAACTCGGAATGGGCTACCACCTTAGGATAGCTTACATCAAGTGACCATGGCCGTTTATGAACTTTCGGCAGAAGGCTTCTAGTCAAACTCTAGGACGCTACGCGGGGAGTAGATCGTGCCGAGCGATCTCGGCCATCAACGGACCTAGTCCGGAGGGCAACCGATCAAACACCAGGCATATCCTTCTCCTTCATAGCAGGTTGGAACGTGAGGAGACAGCCTTCTATTCGTCTCCTGACTAGCCTCCGATGCCGAGCGTTCTTCGGGCCTTAACAGACAGATCCGAAGGCTACCTCAGTCTAATCGGATCGACTCAGCCGAGTGCAGGACGAATAGGGGGCGGGTGAGGATCGACGATCACTCGATACGCATATAACTCTCATGACTAAGCGATCGAAGCTGGCTGGACGGATCCTGCCAATGGTCATTTCAAGGGCGCAACATTCAGTTAAGCAAACTCACTTAGTTGTGTACGCATCGGGTGAACGCGAGGTTGTCGATGTCCGTCCGATCTCTGTGTGTCTAACCCTTGAAGTAGGGCGAGTCGGGCCATCGACAGACATTGTCCGGCTGGCCCAAGTCAAGCTCTTAGCGTCTCAGTTGTATAAACAGTATTCGGACATTTTTGAGCCCCGAGCTCATTCGTCGACACTTGACCGAAGCATGGCCAGCCCGACCCCAGCCAGCCCCGGATAGGAAGAAGTCACTACCCGGAGGACTCAGGGCCAAGCTGACCACGTTCAGTCGAAGCGGGTAATGAATGAGCCCCTGAGCAGCTCAAGCACAGCAGGCGGCACAACTTCTCTAAAACCCTTAATTGAGGGCCGCTCCACTCAGGCCTTGCTATGAGGATATCTATGTGAGAAGGGATCAACACGGCTGGTGATACTGCTCGGGGAGGCTTCCAAGCCCCCGAGCCTTGTCAGGGGTCGGGTATACAATCTGTAGGTGAGTTTTAGAGAAAATCGAGAGTTTCAGAATTGAAGGGATCGGGTCTAGGTACTTAGCTGTTCCAGTGTAGAATCGGCGCAAGTGCTCAATGTTCCAGGAATTTGGCACTTCCTATCCATCTTCGCGAATCAGCCTGTACGAGCCCGGACACGTGACGAAGGTGATGATGAAGGGGCCTTCCCATGGGGGTGAGCTTGTTCGTGTCGGCGGTGGACTGTATTCTTCAAAGAACCAGGTCGCTGACCTTGAGGGATCTCCCCTGGACATTGTAGTCATGGTATCGGCGTAGCGCCTATTGGTACCGGTCGATGATCTCCCTCGGGACGCCGAAGCGAAAGGTGATGCCTTCTATGAACTTGGTCGCTTTCTGGGCGGTGCAAGCTCTCAGCGGCTGCACTTCAATCCACTTCATGAATTTGTCGATCATGACAGAAACATGAGTGTAGGCCCCTGGTGCCTTAGGGAACGGGCCAACCATGTTGAGCCCTCAGCACGCAAAGGGCCACGATGATGGGATCGTTTGAAGGGCTTGTGCTGGGAGGTGGTGTTGTTACAAGAAGACTGACATCCCTGACAGCGCTGGCCTAATTCCTTGACGTCTTCGTTGGTTGTTGGCCAGTAGTATCCTGCCCAAAAAGCCTTGCCAACCAACGTCCTTGCGCCCGCGTGGTTACTGCAGATGCCCGAATGAATCTCATCGAGGATCCAGATGCCACGGTCCCAAGGTACGCACAGCAAGAGTACTCGGGTGGATGCCGCATGTTTGAATACCTCGCGACCCACTACGACGTACTGCTTATAGTGTCAGGCAACGTGCTCGGCTTTCGCCCTATCGGGCGGGAGCACCTTCGTGGTGATGTAGTCTATGAATTCTAGACGCCAGTCGTCAGGGGTGCCGGTAATGGCGAGCACTAACTCAGCTGGTTGCGCTGGGGCCAGTTCCGGGGGAACCGACTCCTTGATTGACGGCTTGTGCAGCTCATGGATGAAGAACCCTTGCGGCACCGTCGCCCGAAAGGACCCGAATTTGGCTAGCTGGTCAGCCGCCGAGTTGGCGTCCCGAGGGACGTAATGGAACTCGAGGCCGACGAACTTGCCCTCGAGCTTGCAGACCTCAGCGCAATAGGCATCCATCTTCTCGCTCGAACAGGACCAATCCTTGTTGACCTGGCTATTGACTAGCTTCGAATCCCCATAAACCATAAGGCACTCAACGCCAATGGATTTGGCGATCCGGAGACCATGGAGGAGAGCCTTGTATTCGGCGGCATTATTGGATGCCTTGAATAGTAACTGGAGGACGCACTTGATGTGTTCACCCTTCGGGGAGACCAAGAGCACGCTAGCCCCAGCTTCGTCAATGCTAAGGGAGCCATCGAAATACATGGTCCAGTTCGGGCGCGACTCAGAAGTCGACGGGAGCTGGATCTCTGTCCATTTGGCCACGAAGTCGGCTAAGACTTGCGGCTTGATGGTGTTGTGTGGCTTGTAATCGATGGTGAATTCGCCCATTTCCAAGTCCCACTTGACTATCCACCCAGTAGCTTTGTGATTCCCGGAGAAGCTTCCTGGAGGGCACGCCGAAGAAGCACTTCTCGGGATTAAGCTTCCACGGTACTTGAGCAAGTTCACGAAGTTTTCTGCTATATTGGGCAAAAGATCATCGGGGATCCGCGTCTTGATCACTACGTCATCCACGTAACCTTCAATGTTATGACCGATCTGGCTGGCTCAACAACGCTGGATGGCTCGCTGATAGGTCAAGCGGGCGTTCTTTAGACCGAAAGCCATCGTGGTGTAACAGAAGGCCCTGAATGGCATAATGAAAGACGTCTTCTCCTGGTCGGACGCTTTGAGGCCTATCTGGTGATAGCCTGAGTAGCAGTCCAAAAAACACAGGAAGGAACATCCTGCAGTGGAGTCGACGACTTGATCGATGAGGGGAAGAGTAAATGGGTCTTTAGAACAATGCCTGTTAAGATCAGTGTAGTCAACACACATTCTCCATTTCCCATTTTTCTTCCTTATAAGGACCGGATTGGCTAACAAATCCGGGTGATGCACTTCTCGAATGAAACCCGCATCTAGAAGCTGGGTCAACTCCTTTTTGATCTCGTCCTTGCGCTCCTAGGCGAACCGAAGTAGGCGTTGCCTAGCCGGCTTGGCATCAGGGGGAACATGAAGCTCATGCTCGACCAACTCCCTGGGTACTCTCGGCATGTCTGTCGGTTTCGAAGCAAACATATCAATGTTCGCCTGTAGGAAGTCGAAGAGCGCGCTTTCCTATTTCTCCCCAAGGTGCGAGCCAATCAGCACTGTCTTGGAGGGATCGGTGTCGAAAAGGGAGACAGCCTTGTACTCGGCGGAGCCAGCGGAAGCCCGCGACACTAGCGGCGCCGGACTTGGGTCATCCTCAACCATTGGTTCCTTCCCTTTTGGGTCGGCGCTCGAGGGAGAAAGCCCTTCTGCGCAGGCCGATAGACCGGTGGCCTCAACGAGGGCAAGGCTCTCAGACTCATAGGCATGAGACGTGGCGACATCACTGCGCACAAAGAACTCCCCCTAAGGACCTGGCACCTTGAGGACCAGGTACGTGTAGTGGGGAATCGCCATGAACTTGGCGAGGGCCGGACGGCTGAGTACCGCATGGTAGGCCGTCTCAAAGTCGGCCACGTAGAACCTGACAAACTCGGTGTGGAAGTTTTCCTGCGTTCCAAGCGTCATGGGGAGGGAAATCATGCCGAGGGACGATGCCTTAAAATGGCGAGTCCGTATGCTCAAGGGTGGAGAGGGAGACCCTGAGATCACGAAGGGTACCTCTGAAGAGGACGTTGATGCCACTCCCCCCACCGACTAGAACGCGCTTGAGACGCACCTTGAGCACCACTGTGTCCACCACCAGTGGGAACTGACCCGGCTTTGGGACATCGGTCCATTGGTCTGCTCGAGAGAAAGAGATCAGAACCTCTAACCATCGAAGGCACTCAAGCGAGTCAATCGAGACGGTGTTCATGCGATAAGAAAGGAGCTTTTGTTGGCGTCGACTCTCCGAGGTCGCCTCGCCACCGAGGATCATGTTGACAGTATGGGTCGGCTCCTGGAAGCCGTCCTCCCATCGCTGGTCCCCTTTTCGGCACTTCAGCTCTGTGCTTCTCCCCTTCCGCAGCCTTGGAGGTTGGGGATTTCGCGCCTCCTGAATCATTTGATCCTGGAGGAAGTAGCACAGTCGGATGGTGTGATTCCCATCGGGATGGAGGAAGCACGGCTTGTCCAGTGCTTCCCAGCACGTTTCACCCTAGGGTTCTCCCCTCGAGCCCGGTCCCTCGAGGGCCGCAACTTTCGTGGTCGGCTGGCGTTTCGCATCCTCCTGCTGACCCTATAGATGCGGGCGGCGGTCCGGCCTCCTCAGCGAACAGCGCTTGGGGACGGCCCGCTCCTTTCCCTTCAACTTCCTCGGGAGACGGGAAACGACAGGCGCCATAAGCTGGTTCTCGGCGTCCTCAGCGTCGACGAAGCCTTCGGCGATGGTAAATACCTAGGCTGGGGTGGTGGGCTTCGTCCGAGCGAGGAAGCGGAACAGCTCAGAGGGTCTCCGTAGGCCCTTCGAGAAAAGGTGCATGATGTCGCCGTCGGAGATGCTTGCAACAGAGTTGCGGCGCTTCGAGAAACGCCGGATGTAATCCCGAATGGACTCAGTTGGGCCCTACCGGACTCGGCCGAGGTCGTAGCAAGTACTTAGGCGTTGCCACGTGCCATGATAATTGGCGACGAAGGCATCACACAGCTCATCCCACGAGTCGATGGAGTCCTTAGGCAGTCTAGCAAGCCAGTTGATGGTCGTAGGTGCCAACATGACCGGGAGATAGTTGGCCAAGACACGATTATCACCGTTTGCGACTCAAATAGTCGTGCAATATAGCTGGAGCCACAGAGTGGGATTTGTCTTGCCATCATACGACTCTATCCCTGTCGGGCGAAAACCCATGGGCCACGTGACCTGCCGGAGCTTGGCGGTGAAGGCCACAAAGTGATAATGGCGGGGTGCAGGGTCGAGCACTGCGTCACGATGTCCATGCAACAGGTCGTATTCGTCCCGTCACCGTATCACCTGGAGCCTCCGATCGGCGGCGCGCCACTCGATGGTGTTGTGGGCATCCATCCTCTATGCGATCACCTCGCGCAGGTCCCCCGTGTGAGAGCTCCCTTGATGCTCGGTCGTGCGAACACTCTAGGAGTGTCGGGACGTGCCCACGGGGGAACCACGGTCCTCGTGGTTGCACCCGCCATAGGGCACGGGGAGGCTGACTGACCGGCACTCTGCTGCTGTCATGACCTCGAGCGTCGAGCGCTTCCAGGGGGCGCTCAGACAGGGCTTGGATGTTAAGCTGTGCGACAGTAGCTTGGGTCATGGCCATGGCCTTCCGAATCTCCGGGGAGTCGAAAGACCGTTGAGGGCACGCTCGATGGTGACCAAGTTGACCGCCGGTGTCCGGAACACCTGGTGCCCCTCGAACCCCATCATGAAGTCAGACTCAAGGCGCCAGGGCTGGACGTGAGGACGACGGGTCTGCTCGCGCCGCACAACCCTCCCTGCGTTATGGGAATGGCGCGCGTTGCGGTGAGCGTCGGACTCCTGAGAGCCTGTGACCTCATCGTCGGACACAGCCTCTGCCATCATGACGAAGTTGACGGGCCAGCGGTTGCCAGGGATGAACACTGGTCTGCTGGGCTGTCCACTCAATGTCAGGCATGGGCGAGAGGTGCAGCGAATGATCCTGCTAGGGTCCCCTGCACTGAGAGGCATGGGAGCACCCTCATCAACACGCGGAGCCGAGGAAGACGTGCCTCGGGACGGTGGAGCAGGATGCATGGTGCAGAGCCGAGCTGGTCGCTCGATTCAGGTCCAAGCATCGTCTATCCTCAGGACTGCCGAGCGAGTAGTCGGGGGTTTGGGCTGCCAAACCCTGGCAGCCGCACGGAGCTTGGGGGCCGAGGCCCCAGGACACAAGACCACGTGCCTTGGCCTCTCCACCATGCGCGGAGGCGCGACCGCACGCTCCAGCTCACCGTAGGCCGCCTGAGAGAGAGTGAGGCGACGAAAGTCGTCCGCGTGGAACACCAGGGTGCCAAAGACGAAGATCGTCCCAGCAGGAGCCACGAAGTCGGTGGCGAAGGAAACAACCATCGGATCACCTCAGACGAAGAACAGTGCCCCCTACCTGGTGTGCCAACGAGCGACGGGTGGGTCGACAATCCTCCAAGGGGGTCCCCGAGGAGGTAGAAGAGAGTTTGGTGGAGAAGCTATCCTTTGATGGATCCGATGGTCGGCTCGAATCCTAAGATTAGCCAAGAAACAATACGCAAGGGTTTATACTAGTTCAGCCCTCCCGAAGGATAATAGGCCTACGTCCAGTGTGTGGTGTTCTTTACAAGCGTGAGAAGGAATCAGAAAAACCTCTCCCTTAGCCCCCTGCCCTCCCTTTTATACCTCAAGGGGGACAAGAACAGATGAACTTGGGGGCTAAAAAAGCTAAGACTAATAGAGATAAACAGTGGGGTACAAAGAATATCTGATAAAGTACATGCTGGTTTGCTAGGTCCTGCACACCGTGGGTGTCTTGTGCTTCTGCCAGCCCTAGATCCCTGCTCCGTCGCCAGGAGGTATCAGACGTTGCCGGGTTGTCTCCTCCCTCTTCCTCCTTGCTTGCCAAGCTTTCTCCCGAGGATGCTCGAGGTCGGGTGTCTAGTCGGAGTCGAGAGAAGGGGCCGAGGTCGAACTCGGGGGAAGGCCCGCATGCCCGACCCTCGGGGGGAGTCGGGCTCTCGGTCACAACCCAAGGACACTCGGTCTGACTTCTGTTAAGGTTCAATCAGGGTTTTTGAGGCACCCAGGGGTGAGACCTCCCACACATTAGCACATTATAAATTCACACCCACATTTACATTCACATATAAAGAGGTAGTACTGCAATTTGATCATACACATTGTCCGCAATAACACTTGCAAGCAACATATGTTCACCAATATACACAATTTTTAGTCACACTAATTCAGTCTACACCCCTAGATCACATGAGATATATAGTGTAATTACTATCTAAGATGTCAAGTCCAAACATGTCCTAAACATTCTGATCCATTACGTCTCCAAAAACTATTAGTTGGTGTTGCTCAGAATAAAAATAGATGTAGGACTAGTGCTTGAAGTCGTCAACCAAATAGGGCTCAGGTGGAGTGAATGTGTAGCCAATCTCATTCATCACCTAAGATGCATTGCAAGCTAGCTTCCATTAGCACCTTAGAAGCTTCACTAACACACGCGAAAATATAATTACTATTAGTATCAATACAATTCAAAAGAATAACTGAAAACTACAAAATTAATGTCCCACTTCAATTGGATGGGTGTTAGAAACACTGAGAGGCATATCTTGAACATCATCATCATCTTCAAGCCCTTTTATTTTGAAAGAATTAAAGTTAGATAAGAGTAGGTTTCTTTGTGACTCAAGCTGGTTGGTTGGTTTCCTGATAGCATCTACCAAGGACACGTATCTTGATGGACACAATTTGCTCGTGGCTTGCACAGCAATTAGGGTCACTAGTACAGATCCTCTCCTTAGTGACAGGCGATCATATGCCTGAGAATTGTGAGCCGTCACAACAAAGTAATCTCAAACGGGCCTAAAAAGAGACTAACAAAGATATACACACGCAGACATGTTAGATGTGCATAAAACTTGAGCCCGTCACGGATGATAGATATCAGTGACAGTCTCAACTAAAGGCCCGACAAAGATAACCTATGTTATCTTTGACGGGCCCCAATAGAAGCCCGTCACCAATACCAAACATCGGTGACGGGCTCAAAACTACCGCCCGATTGAGATAAGAACTATGGCTCAAAATTATGGCCCGTCACCAATGAGAGCATCGGCAACAGGCTAATACATATGCCCGATTGAGATAAGATTCTCAGTCTATAAATACGTCCGTCACCCATTGTATTGTTGATCCCATTGTGGGTGGAGGAGGGGGCGAATTTTTGTCCTTTTTTTCCAAGAAAATTTTAAAAATAGTAGGTCAGTGCCCTTGTAGGTTTTGTCCCCATTCTCACCCCCATCTTTGTCGCCCGTGTGATAGGCTCCTTCTTTCATGTTACCCCAAATGCTGAGGATATCTCCATCGAAGATGGTGAAAAGCTCATCTACATTGATAGGTAAAAAATACGTAAATTTTCAAAGCTTTCTACCGCATACTTGCTTGAATACATGATGCTCCATTGTTACTCGGTACAAACACTTTTATTACTTTGCAAGAAGCTGCTTTGAATACTAGTATAGAAATGACGAGTGAAAAAGGGCTCATCCTCTCCCAGTTGGTAATAAAGATTTCATTGACCGTGACTCGCTCAATTGTGGCATTTGCTTCCTGCCTTTTGAAGCTTGAGTTTACATGGTAATCCTAGACATTGCACCACATTATTTTGAATAAGACGAGACTAAGGTAGGCGAAGAAGGCGTTGGGGCCCCTTCACGGACCAGCAATGGCATGCGGTGTGGATGCCGACGATACGACTAAGATGACCTACTCCATTGACCGCGACTCGCTCGAGTGTCATTTGCTTCATGCCTTTTGAAGCTCGAGTTTACCACGACCTCGGTAACGAATGGCTGCATGCATGCATTGCAAAAAGACATGACTGAACTGACTTATGATTTTGGAACAAGAGGTGATCCCCCTGGCTTTGAGGGGAAATTCTTTAATGCTTACAAACTCAAATCATGTCTCTTTGGCTCTAAGCATTGTCAAGGTTAGATGGACTTTGCAGTTCAGAATTTGAACATCCGAGATCTTTCAAGTAGTATTTGACCTCAAATACTAAACTGTAAAGTCCATCTAACCTCGATAATGCTTAGAGCCAAAGAGGCATGATTTGAGTTTGGAAGCTTTGAAGAGTTTCCTCAAAGCCGGGGGATCACCCCTTGTTCCAAAATTATAAGTCGCTTTAGTCATGTCTTTTGCAATGCATGCATGCACTGCTCATTACCGAGGTGGTGGTAAACTCGAGCTTCAAAAGGCATGAAGCAAATCCCACACTCAAGCGAGTCGCTGTCAATGGAGTAGGTCATCTTAGTCGTATCATCGGCATCCACACTGCAAGCCGCTACTGGTCCGTGAAGGGGCCCCAACACCTTCTTCACCTACCTCGGTTTCGCCTCATTCAAAATAATGTGGTGCAATCTCTAGGATTACCTTGTAGACTCGAGCTTCAAAAGGCAAGAAGCAAATGCCACAATCGAGCAAGTCGTGATCAATGGAATCTTTATTACCAGCTGGGAGAGGATGAGCCCTTTTTCACTCGCCATTTCTATACTAGTATTCAAAGCAGCTTCTTGTAAAGTAATAGAAGTGTTTGTACCGAGTAACAACGTGTTAATGACCAAATTTTGTAACCAAATCCCCAGGTTCGGGACCAAGATTGAAGCGGAATCGGAGGAGAAGTGGTCTACGAGGAAACAAAGGTTTTCATCGGCTAAGTCCGAATCGACTACGGAGCCAGTCGGCTGAGTCCGAGTCGGACCAGGATAGCCGATAGCCCATCCAAAGTGAAGATAGAGCTGGGGCCAGTCCCAAGAGAAAATTTGAAGATAAAGTGTTGGATTCACTCTCCAAATTGTGCGTTAAAGATATTGCCATCTATGGATAAGGTCCTGTAACAGCGATTGCATCTGTAAAATAGGAAGTTGTATAGATATTCCTTTTGTAATGCGGCATGGGACTGCGTCCTGAGTTATTGTCGTACTGTAAATAGTGGATAAGGTAGAAACCGTGTCCTACACGGATTCGTTATGCCTAGGTATAAATAAGACCCGAAGGCTCTTTGTAAATATATCAGCAACAGACAATCAATCAACTTCGGCGCATCGCCACCCTTTTATTTTCTTTTCGACAAGTTCTTGCTTTCGTTTAGGCTGCATCGACTTCGATCTCCGAACAAGGTTATTCCTTGTCACAAGTGGTTTGTATCGTCGGGGTTAGTGCTTCCATCGTCATGATAATCTAGCTTCAATGTTATAAACTGCTTAATCTAGCATATGTGGCATATAATCTAGAGCAATGTCTAAATCTATCTCGCAATCGGCTGATTTCTCTCTAGAGACAGCAGCCGATAGAGTTAGATCCAGAGGTTGAATTAGATTATATGTCGTATCCACCGTCTCGAGGGATTTTCATTAGCTTATACAGATCTAGTATTTCTTTTTGTACTTAATGCTGCATCTAATCGAACTATTAAGTCGCTTTTAGATCTATCAAGATCTGTTTGGTTTAATGTTTATCATTAGAGACAGCGCCGAGGTTTGAGTCGGCCTTACCTATTTTAGTTATCTTTTAGTATTAATTGCTATTAGATATATTAAAGCCACTTTTTATATTAAGGTCTCAATCTATTTAAATGCCCTAAGCCAGTATCAATCTGTCGAGTTACATTGACAGCCGATTGATCTAGGTTTAACGCATTTAGATTAGATTAATATCTTTTTATAAAATGTATCGGAGTACTAGCCGATTCACATTAGACCTGCAGTGTTGGCTAGGTTGTCAATGCAGATAATTATTATTCTAATGTGCCTTTAGTCTAAGTGATTTATACTATCTCGGTATACTACCGATCTATCCCAATCACTTAGTATAAATGTGCTTTGGGATAGTAATTATATGTTTATTGATGTCTTCAGCCGAACCGGTAGGATCTAATATTAACTTAACGTCTATTCTATGTTTTCTTGTTGGTTACAGGATCAAACCAACTGGCAGGTCCTTGACGACACCAGAGGCGACCAATTTGGACGTGCAGTAGAGTAAAGCAAACCTCTCAGGCCAGTGCGTGGGAATCGAATTTCTCATCAACACAACGGAGCATCATGTATTGAAGCAAGTATGCGGTAGAAAGCTTTGAAAATTTACGTATTTTTTACCTGTCAATGCGGACGAGCTTTACACCATCTTCGACGGAGATATCCTCAGCATTGGGGGTAACATGGAAAAATGAGCCTATCACTAGAGCGACAAAGATGGCAGCAAGAAAAAGGAAAAGAAGCTAGAGGATGAGAAGGCCATGGGGCTTCAAGTGCAATGACTCCCCTGCAGGTGTGGATCAGGGAAGAAGCCTCTTCTCCCATCATGCACATCCAACATATATCTCTTTTCACGATTTACTGTGTATTTCTCTATTTTTTTGTAGGAGTCGTAGTGCCCTGTTTGTACCCATGCATCCATCATTGCTCAAGGAAAACTTTATGCTTGTAGTTATGGATGAAAGCGGGTATGGGAAACAGGATCAAACTCAAGAAAGCATCTACTACTGCGGATTATTCTTGAAGCGCAGAAGAACATAAGAAAGTCAAAGCTCGACATGATTTCAATTCCAAAATCTTTCGAACAGATGGTGCCCCATTGTCTCCGAACAGATGGAAATATCTCTTTAAAAGAGAACTTGGCTTGGTCATTCATAGATCCAAACCATCCCTTAATGTGAAACTTGGAACTTGGTTTTGTAATTTTCAATAGCATGAATTCCTCTTTATCTGTTTGGACCTGAGGCCTTGTAATTTGTACATATTCTTTTATATATAATGAAAATCCAGTAGGGGCCTCCCCTGCTGTTTCTCTTAAAAAAACATAAGAAGTCACAGGTTAAAGTCACATGCCAAAAAAATATAGGAACAGGAATTATTAAGGTCTTTTCCCGAACGTTCCCGACCGTTTTCACCCCTACTTGTAGTATACATCCATCATTGTTAAAGAAAAGTTAATTAAAATAGTATTTATAGTAATAGTATTTGCAATATGTTAGACTAAATATTTAGAAATACTATAAATATTTACAGTATATAGTAATTTACAGGAACATTAAATACTTCTGAAAAAATCAATCTAATCAGGCTTAATATCTTAGCCCATCACGGATGAAAGCATCGGTGACGGTCATTAATTATAGCCAAATAGAGATGTTGATCTTATCCGATCGGGCATGAATCTTCAAGCCCGTCACCGATGATAACATCGTGACGGTCATTAATAATAGAGCGATTGAGATGATGAGCTCATCCGAACGGGCTTGAACCTCTAAGCCCGTCGCCGATAAGAGCATCGGTGACGGTCATTGATTATAGCCTGATAAAGATGTTGATCATATCCGATCGTGCTAGGTATTTAAGCCCGTCACCGATTACTACATTACTAACAAGCCTCAGTTTTAGCCTGTCACTGATGGAATTTTCCCATCGACCTCGCGCGCCGAACTACATCTTATCTGTGACGAGCATTACATTAAGCCCAATTTAGATGATTCATCTCAATCGGGCTTAATCAAAAGCCCGTCATGGATTTGCTTCAAATTTCTTTAGAAGAGCGTGCTGATTCAGATCTACACGATATCGTGAAAAATTTCTAAGTCCTCGAAGAACCCTAGCACCGCCGTCGTCCCTCTTGCGTCCTCCCTCGCCGTCACCGAGCGCCGCCGGCCTCTCTGAGCTCGGTGTCGTCCTCTCTCACCGCCACTGAGCGCCGCCGGCCGTCTTCGAGCTCGGCGCCATCCTCTCTCGCCCCCACCAAGTGCCGTCGGCCATCTCCGAGCTCGGCGTTGTCCTCTCTCACCGCCACCGAGCGCTGCCGGCCATCTCTGAGCCTGGCGCCGTCCTCCCTCGCCGCCACCACCGAGCGCCGCGCTAGGTTAGTCCATAGATCCATGATGTACCTTGATTTGTGTAGGCTACATGTATATTAGACTGCGTTCTTCTCCCTCTCCTCGGTCGTTCCTCTCCCCGGCTGGAGTCCCTATCTCTCCCCTCCGGCCACTCCTCTCCTCTCTCCTCTCCTCTCTCCTCTCCCTCTCCCTCCTCGCCTTCCCTCCTCCTCCTCTCCCTCCCTCCTCCTCTCACTTTTCCAGCTGCACTGCCACTCTCTCCCTGGCCGACGTCCCTCTCTCTCCCTTCCGGCCACTCCTCTCCTCTCCCTCTCTGTTGATGCGAAAAACACACACTGGCCTGAGAGATCTGCTTAACTCTAGTGCATGACCTAAATCTTGCTTTTGGGTTTCAAAGGCGTGCCAGTTGGTTTGATCCTGCAACCAACAAGAAATAAAAAAGAAAACAAAGTTAAATCCATAAACGATAGTCGATCCGCTAATGATCGATGACGTATCGTTCAATATTGGGCCGATGCAATATGCATAGGATCGGCAATAATGGATAAAGCAAAGGAAAAATTAGATTTACTTGATCGGTGTTAATGCCAAAATTTGGTAAGCCCCGAAGTCCTTATCGGCTAAGGGTTAGTATCGGCTCGAAGCAGAATTGGCTGAGAGTTTTGCGACAGTCGATGGAGGATCCATAGTTCCAGGAGTCGGGTTCTTGTTAGATTCGGTTTGGGAAGATCTTATCCAGAAGAAACCGAGTCCAGGGAGGATGCGGATTGCATCTATTAATTACAAAGAGGTTGTTAGTTTCCTATTTTATCTTTAGGAAAGTCTGTTTTGTAATCTGTTAGGATCTTTGTCATCCCACGGGTATAAATATGTAAGCCCGGGGTTCATGTAACATCATCTCTCGATCAATACAACTCGGCGCATCGCCACCTTTCTTTTATCTGTTCTAATTTTAGTATCTCGATTTGGCTCTATAGGTCGTCTCTCATTTTAGGGTTTCTGCCGATACCGACTAAATTGTTATATTAGATTAGATTAGCTTAGGCATCTACCACCATGAAAGTCAGCCAAGGGCTTGATTGTCTAGATATTGCTTTTCTTTTCATACTTAGTGTTGCATCAGTTTGATCTACTAAGTTGTGATTAGAACCGTAATCTCTAGCCTGCCTGTTGACTGCCACTAGGGGTTTCATCGGGGTTTCAGCCGGTGAGTTATCTGGATATTGCATTGGCCTGCAAGGATTGTACACAAGTTGGATCTAGCCGATCACAGCAGAGGCTTCATTGAATATTCGATCATTTGGATTTTATGCCATCGGATTTCCAGCCGATATGTGCTTTAATCTTTAAATCAATGTCTATTTCATCATGTGATTGGTTCATGCAATGTTATATATATATCATGTTATTGTCAGCAGATCGCATTTATATAAATATTTGCTCAACGCACAGCCGATGAATTCGAACCCTAACACCATCGGCTAGCATCGACATCGGCTGGAATTGCACCATTGGCTTGTTAGCCGATCAGTTAGTTTTTGGGTATCAGTCTATCGGCCGATATGATTTATGTTTTGCTGTTTTGCATAACTTGTCAGTGGCAGGATCAAACTGACTGGCATGCCCACGCTTCATTGATTCTAGGACCTGCACTGGAGTTAAGCAGATCTCCAAGGCCGACGTGATGATTTTTCTCGTCAACACATTTTTGGCACGCCCGGTGGGACAATGTTTTGGACAACATATCTTTTACACAGCTCGGCGGACCCATAATTGCAACAAGACGTCTGATGACGAAGTTAAGGCCGAGGAAGAACAATCTCTCAAGCTGATGAAAGAAGACAGGGAACAATCTACAGAGCCGATGGATGACGAGACACTTCAAGAGATGGTTGATAACATCATTCATCATGCTGTGTTCGATCAATCTGGAGCTTTGATGAGTACATTGCATGGTTTGATCGAGGAAACTGTTCCCAGGGTGATTGCCTTAAGAAATCAGCATGGGGGGCTAATTGGTGAGCAATCCCAGCATCATCGGCAGCTGCAAAATTGGCTCAGGGGGCAAGTTGATCGATATCAATATGCAGAGCCACATCAGCAATATCGGCCAGAGGAAATTCAAAGATATCCGTCCAAAAAGGATTGGGCCGATATAATTGCAAAGGTAATAGAGGAGCAGTTTGGAATTAAACGTAAAAATTAAATTTCTGTGTATCGGCCGCCATATCCTTAGTGGTTTGATGGGGTTCCACTTCCAAGCCGATACAAGGTTCCAGATTTCTCCATGTTTTCAGGGCAAGATGGTATATCCACAATGGAACATATCAGCCGATTCTTAGCTCAATATGGGGAAGCATCGACTAAAGAAGCTCTGAAGGTTAGGCTTTTTCCATTGTCTTTGACTGGATCGACTTTTACATGGTTTTCATCATTGCAATCGAATTCCATCAGAAGTTGGGCCGATCTTGAGAAGCGCTTTCATATGTACTTCTTTGTCAAGTTAGCGAGTTGAGGCTTGCGATTTGATATCGCTTAAAGCAAGAAGGGGAATCGGCTAAGGAATACATTCAAAGGTTTCGTAACATCCACAGCCGATGTTATAGTTTGAGCCTAAGTGATGAGCAGATAGCAGATCTTGCATTCCAAGGGTTGTCGACAACTAACCAAGGCAGGTTTTTCATCCATGAGTTCGACAGCCTGGCTCAGCTATTACAAAAGGTACCGGCTTATGAGAGCCGGTGTCAAGAAGAAGAAAAGAATTAGTTTTGGGGCGATCAAGACAGGGACAATTTTGAAGCATGACTTCTGATACTCAGAAACTGGGGGGCATGTGTTAACGCCAAAATTTGGTAAGCCCCGAAGTCCTTATCGGCTAAGGGTTAGTATCGGCTCGAAGCAGAATCGGCTGAGATTTTTGCGACAACCGATGGAGGATCCATAGTTCCAACAGTCGGGTTCTTGTTAGATTCGGTTCGGAAAGATCTTATCCAGAAGAAACTGAGTCCAGGGAGGATGCGGATTGTATCTATTAATTAGGAAGAGGTTGTTTGTTTCCTATTTTATCTTTACGAAAGTCTGTTTTGTAATCTGTTAGGATCTTTCTCATCCCACGGGTATAAATATGTAAGCCCGGGGTGCATGTAACATAATCTCTCGATCAATACAACTCGGTGCATCGCCACCTTTCTTTTATCTGTTCTACTTTGTCATCCGGCGAAACTTGGCACCTGACGTGGGGCTGCATCGGCTTCGATCTCCGGTGAAGGGGTAAGTCCAAGATCCCGCCAGCTCAGGCAATCGTATTGGCTACGTTGGCGTCGTCCAAGGCTGCATCAGTACGTTCGACCTCTTGGATTGCTTCGATTCGGTTGATTTCTTTGCCTGAATATTTATCATATGTCTTTGTTGAATCTAATTTTAGTATCTCGATTTGGCTCTATCGGCCGTCTCTCATTTTAGGGTTTCTGCCGATACTGACTAAATCGTTATATTAGATTGGATTAGCATAGGCGTCTATCACCCTGAAAATCAGCCAAGGGCTTGATTATCTAGATATTGCTTTTCTTTTCATACTTAGTGCTGCATCAGTTTGATCTACTAAGTCGTGATTAGAACCGTAATCTCTAGCCTTCCTGTAGACTGCCACTAGGGGTTTCATCGGGGTTTCAGCGGGTGAGTTATCTGGATATTGCATTGGCCTCAAGGATTGTACGCAAGTTGGATCTAGCCGATCGCAGCAGATGCTTCATCGAATATTTCGATCATTTGGATTTTATGACATCGGACTTCCAGCCGATATGTGCTTTAATCTTTAAATCAATATCTATTTCATCATGTGATTGGTTCATGCAATGTTATATATATCATGTTATTGTCAGCAGATCACCTTTATATAAATATTTGCTCAACGCACATCCGATGAATTCAAACCCTAACACCATCGGCTGGCATCGGCATGGGCTGGAATTGCACCATTGGCTTGTTAGCTGATCAGTTAGTTTTTGGGTATCGGTCTATCGGCTGATATGATTTATGTTCTGCTATTTTGCATAACTTGTCGGTGGCATGATCAAACTGACTGGCACGACCACGCTTCATCGATTCTAGGACCTGCACTGGAGTTAAGCAGATCACCCAGGCCGGCGTGTTGATTTTTCTCGTCAACACATTTTTAGCAGGCCTGGTGGGACGTCAACACATTTTTGGCACGCCCAGTGGGACGTCAACACATTTTTGGCACGCCTGGTGGGACAGTGTTTTGGACAACATATCTTTTTACATGGCTCGGCGGACCCATAATTGCAACAATATGTCTGATGACGAAGTCAAGGCCGAGGAAGAACAATCTCTCAAGCTGATGAAAGAAGATAAGGAACAATCTACTGAGCCGATGATGACGAGACACTTCAAGAGATGGTTGATAACATCATTCATCATGCTGTGTTCGATCAATCTAGAGTTTTGATGAGTATATTGCATGGTTTGATCGAGGAAACAGTTCCCAGGGTGATTGCCTTAAGAAATCAGCATGGGGGGCTAATTGGTGAGCAATCCCAGCATCATCGGCAACTGCAAAATTGGCTCGGGGGGCAAGTTGATCGATATCAGTATGCAGAGCCACATCAGCAATATCGGCCAGAGAAAATTCAAAGATATCCGTCCAACGAGGATTGGGCCAATATAATTGCAAAGGTAAGGGAGGAGCAGTTTAGAATTAAACACAAAAATCAAATTTCTGTGTATCGGCTGCCATATCCTGAGTGGTTTGATAGGGTTCCACTTCCAAGCTGATATGAGGTTCCAGATTTCTCCATGTTTTCAGGGCAAGATGGTATATCCACAATGGAACATATCAGCCGATTCTTAGCTCAATATGGGGAAGCATCGGCAGAAGAAGCTCTGAAAGTTAGACTTTTTCCATTGTCTTTGACTGGATCAACTTTTACTTGGTTTTAATCATTGCCACCGAATTCCATCAGAAGTTGGGACGATCTTGAGAAGCAGTTTCATATGTACTTCTTTGCTGGGGTTAGCGAGTTGAGGCTTACAGATTTGGTATCAGTTAAGCAGCAAGAAGGGGAATCGGCTAAGGAATACATTCAAAGGTTTTGTAATATCCACAGCTGATGTTATAGTTTGAGCCTAAGTGATGAGCAGATAGCAGATCTTGCATTCCAAGGGTTGTCGGCAGCTAACCAAGGCAGGTTTTTTTATCCATGAGTTTGACAGCCTGGCTCAGCTATTACAGAAGGTATCGGCTTATGAGAGCCGATGTCAAGAAGAAGAAAAGAATCAGTTTTAGGGCGATCAAGACAAGGACAATTTTGAAGCATGACTTCTGATACTCCAAAACTGGGGGGCATGCCAAAAAAGATAAAAGAAAGGTGGTGATGCGCCGGGTTGTATTGATCGAGAGATGATGTTACATGAACCCCGGGCTTACATATTTATACCCGTGGGATGACAAAGATCCTAACAGATTACAAAACAGACTTTCCTAAAGATAAAAAAGGAAACTAACAACCTCTTCCTAATTAATAGATACAATCCGCATCCTCCCTGGACTCGGTTTCTTCTGGATAAGATCTTCCCAAGCTGAATCTAACAAGAACCCGACTGCTGGAACTATGGATCCTCCATCGGCTGTCGCAAAACTCTCAGTCGATTCTGCTTCGAGCCGATACTAACCCTTAGCCGATAAGGACTTTGGGGCTTACCAAATTTTGGCGTTAACAATCAGCTGTAGATATCGATAATATATAATCTATGTCTCAAAATGTGTTTAAACCAAGTAATTGTGATAGATCGGACAGTATGCCGAGACAATATAAATCACTTTTGTCTAGAAGTACTTTAAGACATAGATTATATGTATTTATAGCATAGCCGATGTAATAAATCTAACATGTATCGGCTAATACTTCGATACCATCTTATTCTAAGATAAATATAGATTAAATATATTAAACAAGAATAATTCAAGTGTTAAGATGACCTAACAGATTAATAACAAGCTTAATATATTTTTACCACAATGAGATCTTAATATAAGGAGCAGATTTAGCATATCAAGTAAACATGTAGAAAACATGATAACTAAACCAGGTAAGATCAGCTGAAACCCCAAAACTATCTCTGAAAGCAATCATAGAACAAGATAGATATTATGATTCTAGATAATACTTAATAGGTCAGACTTAACTGATGCAGCACTAAGTATAAAGAGAAGCATTAAGCCTTTCGAGATGGTGGCTACACTATATAACCTAGGTTAATGTTGATATCTAACCCTATCGGCTTTTGTCTAGTAACAGATGCTAGCCGACTGGGGTTAGATAGCAATACTGATTTAGATTACATAGCATATATGATAACTCGACGATTTACATGAACAAGATTAGAATGTCATAAAGATGTAAGCACTAATCCCGAGAACGCAAGACGCCAAAACAAGTTTTACCTCTTGTCGAAGATCGAACCCGATGTAGCCCAACTCGAAAGCAAGAACTCGTCGAAACAAACGAAAGTAGAAAAGGTGGTGATGTGCTGAAAGTGTTATTGAACTGATTATTGTTTGATTACACAGTCTTGGGCTATATTTATACCCAAATACATAATATGTCCTTGTCGGACACTTAGGCGGACTCTTACCGGCACAATCTATAAGGAAATTACTTAAAATAACCTAATTCATGGATACAATTACCTTTTTCGGACTTTATCCATATATGGCAATCCCCATGAAGCACATCAACCTAATCCGACAATGATTCCAATGTCATCTTACCAGAATCGGCTACATCGGCTTACCTTGTCTGACTCGGTATCAGCCGATGAACACCTTAGCTGCTTTGATTTGCAACTGGTGTGTACTCTGTTTCCGAGAATCATGATTTCCTCCAAATCTGCTTCGGCCTTTCCTCCAAATCTGTTGCATGATTTACAAAATTTGGTTGTTAACACTCTTCCTCCTCTCCCCGACCGCCGCACACCACACGCCTTCGCACGCCGCTGCCTCATACCATCGTCACCATCGCTGCCGCACGCTGCCTTCGCCGTGAATCTTGAAGTGTTTGAATATTGAATTTTGAATTAATATATGAAGTGTGTGACTACAAATTTTGAATATATGATTATGGACTATGAGACTATGAATTTTGAATATATATATTGAATTTTAATATATATATATATATATATATGGACTGTGAAGCATCTATGTTTGAATATTGAGTTATGTATATATATGGACTGTGATACCTCTATGTTTGAATTATATATGGATTGTGTGACTGCGAATTTTGAATATATGTATACATATACATATACATATATATATGGAGTGTGAGACTGTGCATTTTGAATATATATATATATATATTGAATTTTGAAAATATATATGGACTGTGACCTCTATGTTTGAAAATTAATTTTGAATGTTAATTAATTTTGAATGTTAATGGACTTTACATTTTTCTTATGACTACATACATCGTTAATAATAGTGTTAGTGGCTCTACAAAATTTCACTTCAAATGCGTCTTTTATCTCCCGGCGCCATTCCACCTCTCCTCTAATCCACTTCTCTCCACCTTATCTCCCTCACCTCATCCCCCTCTCTTTCTCTCTCTCAGAAAAAGACTAAATAATCTAATAGAGGAATATGTAGATGCAATCCGGCAAATACTCGATCGAATTGGGCACATCCAAATGGTGACATTCCTCATAAGTCTCTTCTAGGACTAAGAGAGTCAGTTGTGATTCTGAATCCTCCTCCTTATCAAAAGGAAATCATCATGGCGATGGAGAACACAGTGCCAATGGAGACTCTTGATGTGGAGTGTGGACTCTGCATGAAGAGTCCCTATTGCCACTATGTTCTTGTCGATGCGAAAAACACACACTGACCTGAGAGATCTGCTTAACTCTAGTGCAGGACCTGAATCTTGCTTTGGGTTTCAAAGGTGTGCCAGTTGGTTTGATCCTGCAACCAACAAAAACAAAAAGATAAAATAAAGTCAAATCTATAAACGATAGCTAATCGGCTAATGGCCGATGACGTATTGTTCAATATTGAGCTGATGCAATATGCATAGGATCGGCAATACAGGATAAAGCAAAGGGAAAGTTAGATTTACTCGATCGGCTATAGATATCAATAATATATAATCTATGTCACAAAATATGTTTAAACCAAGTGATTGGGATAGATCAGACAGTGTGCCGAGACAGTATAAATCACTTGTGTCTAAAAGTACTTTAAGACAGAGATTATATGTATTTATAGCATAGCCGATGTAATAAATCTAACACGTATCGGCTAATACTCCGATACCACTTTATACTAAGATATCAATATAGATTAAATATATTAAACAAAAATCAATCAAGTGTTAAGATGACCTAACAGATTAATAACAAGCTTAATATATTTTACCACAATGAGATCTTAATATAAAGGGCACATTTAGCATATCAAGTAAACATGTAGGAAACAAGATAACTAAACCAGGTAAGATCGGTTGAAACCCTGAAACTATCTCTAAAAGCAATCATAGAACAAGATAGATAATATGATTCTAGATAATACTTAATAGGTCAGACTTAACCGATGCAGCACTAAGTATAAAGAAAAGCATAAGCTCTAAACAAATCGATGAAAGCCTTTCGAGATGGTGGCTACGCTATATAATCTAAGTCGACGTTGATATATAACCCTATTGATTGTTGTCTAGTAACAGATGCTAGCCGATTGGGGTTAGATAGCAATATTGATTTAGATTATATAGCATATATGATAACTCCATGATTTACATGAACAAGATTAGAGTGTCATAAAGATGTATGCTCTATTCCAGAGAACACAAGCCGCCATAAAATGTTTTACCTCTTGTCGAAGATCAAACCCAATGCAGCCCAACTCGAAAGAAAGAACTCGTCAAAACAAACGAAAGTAGAAAAGGTGGCGATGCACTGAAAGTGTTATTAAACTGATTGTTGTTTGATTACACAGTCTTTGGGCTATGTTTATACCCAAATACATAATATGTCATTGTCGGACACGACTCTTATCTCTATTACAACTCAAAATACGAACAAGTCCCTTAGGCGGACTCTTACCGGCACAATCTATAAGGAAATTACTTTAAATAACCTAATTAATAGATACAATTGCCTTTTTTGGACTCTATCCATACATGGCAATCTTCGTGAAGCACATCAACCTTATCCGACAATGATTCAAATGTCATCTTACTGGAATCGGCTACATTGGCTTACCTTGTCTGACTCGGTATCAGCCGATGAACACCTTAGCCGATTCGGTGTGCAACTGGTGCGTACTCTGTTTTCAAGAATCACGATTTCCTCCAAATCTGCTTCGTCCTTCCAAATCCGATGCATGATTTACCAAATTTGGTCGTTAACAGTTCTCCACCGCCATGATGATTTCCTTTTGATGAGGAAAAGGTTCAGAATCACAACTGATTCTCTCAATCCTGGAAGAGACTTCTAAAGAATGTCACCATTATGGATATGCACAATTGGATCAAGTATTTGCCGGATCTATATTTTCCCTTGTTATATTATTTAGTGTTAATTCCTTCATTTTGTGATTTTGTTAGCTATTTAGAGGTTGGCTCAGCACGGCGTATCAATATCGGCGACAACGAGTGGGTCCACAAGGACATGGACCCTTAGAAGCCATAATAAAATCCCAAAGGAACGTTACACCATAACAAAGGTGGACCTCCTAGTAGTGTCGTCCGCTCCCCCGAATGTGCCCATGAAGTTCAAGACGATCTGCGGGATAATAGGGAGATAGACCTTCAATATTTTGCATGATCACATCATGGAGGTGTCGGACGTGGAGAAGGAAACTGCTTGGCTGAAGTTCAAGGAGAGCTTCAAACATCCTAGAGCAGACGAGGGCAGGCTAAAGCGGACGGCTTTCTAGACGATGGGACATGCTTGGAAGAGCTTTAAGTCCAAGCTGGTCACTGACTACGTCCTCAAGACCAGCACCCCGGAGGTATTTGAGAAATATCCCTTCATCACGGCAGCCATGTGGGAGGAGTTCTACGAAAAGAAATCAACTGTCGAATCCTGAGCCAGAAGCGATGCTTATAGGGCACTCCAGGCTTGGTACGTGCTCCCGCACCGCTTGGCAGCGGAGGATATGCGGGGAAACAGGAGCAATGGCAGAAAGAGGATGAGGCGGCAGAGGTCATCGAACGTGCCACCTCCATTTGCCGATATCCCGCACCCACGTGCAAGGAGCTGGACAAGGGCAAGGGCCGTGAAGAACAACGATGGGACATTCACTCAGCCAAATCCCCAGGATCAACAAGTTTACAAAAATATTGTAAGTGTCTCACCTTATGACTATGTTTAGTCTCTTTACACATATCGCACAACCAATTTATACCGATCTCACTTGTAATGCAGAAAGAGTTGGTTGCCTTGAGACAGTTCTCCCAAGAGGCCTGCACCGATAGACGTGAGGATGACATCCTCACGCAAGCGTTGGGCATCGATGAACACCGTGGACGGACAAGGCGCGTTGGCTCTAATGTTCCCTGGAAATATGGACTTCCAGAATATGCCTGGTAGTATAAGAAGCGGACCGTTACGAAGAAGACGGAAAGAGATGCACGCCAGGTTGAGAGGATTTGGGAGCAGGTTAGAGCCGAACTGAGCTTAGAAATTAAAGAGCAGCTAGACCATGTTGTGGAACTGATTAGGCAGCAGATCCTAGCCAAGCAGCAGACCATCACGCGCACCATCGCTCCACAACAAGAAAGTCCAACGCAAAGGCGGAATAGTTGTGCATCAACTGCGGCGGTGGAAAATCCAACACCGGTCCTAGCGGCCTTCGACCATATAACGGTAAAAGTCTAGGCAAAAATGTGTAACACTCTTAACAAATCCATTTTCTACAATTTATTTAAAAATTATGTTTGGATCTATCGCAGGAACCGACTAACTGCAAGCTAAGAGTTAAGGTGATGCCCCATTTCACGGTTCCGACGACCGAAGGACTAGCATTCAAGCCAAACGTCGATACAAGAGTGCACCGGTTGCAACTTATAGCTGGATATGCAAAAGTGCAAGTGGACACAGTGAACGATGAACGGGTCCATCTGCCGCTGCAGCATCCACCGAGCGACGAGATCCTAACCCTAGGAGCTGCACGAGGAAGCTTTATCTAATGGCCGAAGGAGCTCATTGACATCAACTTAACTCTGATATCGGCCCCTCCATCTCCCTTAGGTGATCCAACCCCTCCACAAGATGACTCGATCGAGCTGTAGTATGACACTGACTTTGGCGGGTCTAGCCCTGAATGACCTGCTCGCTATGAACCATCATCTTTGGAGAAGGGCAAGAAAGCAGCATCGGAGCCATCTGTGTTTGTTCTAGTTGAAGTACAAGACCACTCCATTCGCATGGCAAGGCCACCAGCACCGAAAAACCCAATTTTGGACTACCGACGCATAGTCAAGAAAAGAAAAATTGTGACAATTTTCCAGGAAAGAGTTCATGAAAGACATGGCATAGTAGTATGAGCAACCACTCCTAGAAAATTCAGGGGTGAAGAGTAATACTGATGTGCACACTATTGCGAAGGCCCTTCAGCCAGCTAAGTTCATGTTCAGCGCTCCTTTGATCACCCCTGAATATCGCAACGTAGTTGGAAATTGCACTCAGATGAGAAGGGTAGAAGAGTGGTACCTACAGATGGCAAAGGAGGGTAAAGAGACGTTCGCCATCTTTTATAGGGACGAGGACTTCCATCACGAGGATGGTATAATATGGGTCCCATTTAAGCAACTATTTCAGTTATACAATCTGAGGGACCTAGACGTATCACTATTTCAGCTATGGGCATTGTAAGCATACTCGAACCCCTCGCTATTATTTCTAAGTTGATATCCTCATAGAGTGTCTAACTTGTTTCCTTATGCAGAATGGGGACGCTTGAATGTAGAGCAACCTATAACAAAGTAGGATTCCTTGATCGAGGGGTTATCAATTCCAATCATATTGATGACGACCCAAGGTTCCAAAAATGGGTGTTGGACTACCTCTTCAACTCCTTTGTCATGCTTAAGGACATGAATATGATCCTTTTGCCCTACAACTTTGAGTAAATGTGACATTTGTTGTTGTACATACCATTTGTGCTTAAAGGTGTTAATTGTTCTCTCCCTTGCAGCCATCATTGGATCCTTCTTGCCATCCATTTAAATGAATCCAAGATTCTCGTCATGGATGGATTGAGGAAACCGCAAGAAGCTTTCCAATCCATCATCGACATCCTAAATAAGGCACTTGTGAAGTATAATAAGAAGTGTTGTCGACATGCTCCATGTGTTGATACATTCCGAGTTTGCTACCACCGTTGGTGCCAACGTCAGGAAATTTATGTGGTTTCTACATGATGAAATTTATGTGTTTTTACCTGGAGGACCGCTGTCGGTGTTGAAAATACACACACTGGCTTGAGAGATCTGCTTAAGTCTAGGCAGGTCTGTAATCTTGCTTTTGGGGTTCAAAGGCGTGCCAGTTGATTTGATCCTGCAACCAACAAGAAACTAAAAAAAGAAAACAAGGTTAAATCTGTAAACGATAGCCGATCGGGTATAGCCGATGATGTATCGTTTAATATCGAGTCGATGTAATATGCACTGAATCGGGAAAAAGGAAAACTAGACCTACTCGATCGGTTGTAGATATCAATAGTATACAATCTAGGTATGAAAATACGTTTAAACCAAGTGACTAGGATATATCAGAAGTGTGCCAAGACAGTATAAATCACTTATATCTAAAAGTACTTTGGGACAGAGATTATACGTATTTATAGCATAGCCGATTTCATAAATCTAACATGTATCGGCTAGTACTCCGATACCACTTTATAGTAAGATATCAATATAGATTAAATACATTAAACAGGAACTGATCAAGTGTTAAGATACTCTAACATATCGATAACAAGCTTAATATATTTCATCACAGTGAGATTTTGATATAAAGGGCAGATTTAGCATATCAAGTAAACATATAGGAAACAAGATAGCTAAACCAGGTAAGATCGGGTAAAACCCTGATGCCATCTCTAATAGCAATCATGGAACAAGATAGATATTATGATTCTAAATAATACTTAGTAGGTCAGACTTAACCGATGCAACACTAAGCGTAAAAAGAAGCATAAGATCTAAACAAGTCGATGAAAGCCTTTCGAGATGGTGGATACACTATATAATCTAGGTCAACATTGATATCTAATCTTATCGGCTGTTGTCCAGTAACAGATGCTAGCCAATTAAGGTTAGACAACAATACTGATTTAGATTATATAGCATATATGATAACTCGATGATTTACGTAAATAGCATTAGAATGTCATAAAGATGTAAGCACTAATCCCGAGAGCGCAAGCCGCCATAACAAGCTTTACCTCTCATCCTAGATCGAACCCGATGCAGCCCAACTTGAAAGCAAGAACTTGTCGAAATAAACAAAAGGAAAAGGTGTCGATGCGTCGAAGGTGTATATTGAACTGATTGTTAGCTTTTTACAAGGTCTTGGGTCATATTTATTCCCAGATACATGATATGTCCTCATCGGACACGATTCCTACCTCTATTACAATTCAAATTATGGAAAAGTCCCCTAGGTGGACTCTTACCGGTCACAATATATAAGGAAATTATTTCAAACAACCTAATTAATAGATACAATTGCCTTTTTGGACTCTATCCATGCATGGCAATCCTCATGAAGCACTTCAAACGAATCTGATGATGATTCCAATGCCCTTTTACCGGGATCGGCTACATCGGCTATCCTTATCAGAATCGGCTACATCGGCTATCCATGTCCGACTTAGTCTTAGCCGATGAACACCTTAGTCGATTCGGTCTCAGCCGACGCACACTGTCTCCGAATATCATGATCTCCTTTAAATCCGTTTCGGGTTAAGTTCCAAATCCGATGGTTGGCTTACCAAATTTGGTCGTTAACACATGCCCCCAAGTCTGTTATATTTGTAATATTGTGGATTTGCTTGATCTTATCTCCGAGAAAGTATAGGGCTTTTCCGTTTCGGCCGTTATCGCACCTCTTTAAATAATAACCACCGCCTCGAAGTTTTTCACACCGTCACTTGCGCTTTCACCGCTTTAGCCACAAACGTCCCCAATCTTCACCGCCGACCTCCTCGGAGCCCTTGGCAAACCTGCAAGCAACTCTCTCGCGACGACAGCTTCATCTCCGGTGATGTCGACCTCAGCTATTCCTTCTAGTGCACCGTCGGTTGAGTTTCCTGAGGTGAGCCCCATCAGCTATAACTCCTTTCCTTGTTGTGGACTTGTTTTTGCTTTTCGTGATTCGCCTTTTTCCATTGTAGCATCTCGCCAACCAAATTGCAGTCTCTAGCCTTGTTCACCCCAACCAATTCTTTCTAGGCCCAATCGGGAATTCAGACCCCACCGAGTTCATAAACTCTAAGACCAATAGGGTTCCTTTTAGATTAACAAACCCTAGTTTGGTACATTGGGCTGGAACTTTCATGTCTTGGCCATCCATCGACAAAACTTGGCCAGAGTGGTACAACAGGGTAATGGCTAGCAAGCAGAGCCACTGGGAAGAACTTGGGATAGCGCAATGACTAGCCCTGACCATAGCCGACATGTCCAAAGATGAGCCCATGCTGTCGGCTGCAACCTATTTTGGTCCAATACTCTGAATGACTTCTTATTCAATCAAGAACCGATGACACCAACTCTCCTGGACATTATTCAATCAAGAACCAATGACACCAACTCTCCTGGACATAACCATGATTACCTGTCTGGATATCACTTCATTGGCTAACCCTGTTAGCTTGAACACCAAGGGCCAATTTTCTTTCAAGACCCGGGCCATCGGCAGCTGGAATGGATTCATCTCGCAGAACATCAGAATTGGCCCAGTAGACCCTAGAGAACACGCAGCCTTCTTGCTGATGTGGTTGGAAAAGTTTATGTTATGTGGTCCAAGTTGTGGCCCTACAACCAACTAGCAGCATGTAGCCGAAGCCCTGGTAGAGAAAAGGCAACTTTCTTTGGGCAAATATTTGCTAGGATACCTCTATCAGACTATGAACTCTGCATCGGCTAAGATTGCCACAGATTCTGCTATCGACACTGGTGGCCCTTGGTGGCTATTGCAAATTTGGCTCAACTTGCATACTCGCAAGGTTGCTCAGAGGCCAGAACTAGTGGAGGCTGATTTTCCAAGAGCACAACCGATCACAGATGAGGACGGTGATGAGGTCACAACACGCTGATGCATGTCTTTTGGAGAGGTGGCATATTCATATGCTGGATCAAAACTATCGGTTGACCTCTTCAGAGACTACTTCAACAACTTCTACGTGGGATTTCCAAGGGATTCAAGGATCTGGTTTGCCTATGGACACTCTGAAGACTTTGAACTCCCGGCCGATTTCAGATTCGAAGAGATTAACTCCGTGAAGTTTGACAAATCTAGAGAGGTCTTCACAGCTGCCATATCTCCTTGTATCCTCCCCGTCGGCATCCATCAGGACAGAAATGTCCAGGTTTCATATGAGTTCTACCATTCGATGAGTGCTGCCAGATAATTGGGGATGAGTCAGCTGCCGATCGACTTATACTTTGCAGACAAGATCCAAACCAGGGGTGAAATTACTTCAGGCCTCATGATGGACAGGCTGCTAAACCTTCAAGGCCCTCCACTTGGCAGTATTGATAACATTGAATTGGCCATAATGAGGAGTGGAGCTTTTGACCGATGGTGGATAGAATGGAATAAACATCTTTTTCACCAATCGGCCTCAATGTACCTGACTACTATGTTCCCGGAGTTGGTACCACAAGTGAGCATTCTTTATTTTGTCAAATTCTTCATTATCAGCTATCACTTCAATATTTAACCACACCTTTCTCTTTGCTTGCAGACTATCGACTCCTCTCCTCCTCATTCTAGCAATACTGGAGCAACCATCTGCTATGTTGCTGGGATTATTCCAAATGGTGGTGGACTGGCTCCTTCAAGGATCGGCTACGATGCCCCCAAGACGGCCTCTTTGCTTCATGGTCAAACCCGCCAGCCGATCCCCTCTGAAGCTAGAAGAAGGAAAAGGACCAAGCCAACGGCTGCCGACCCATCGGCTGCAAAGAAGAAAGCTCCTAAGAAACAAAAGACAGTTGCAGCCGATGATTTGTCGTCCCTAGACCCAGACGTGGAGTTCTTAAATCAAGAAGAAATTGAAGAAGCTGTCGATGATGCTGCTGCCGACGTGAATGAAACCAGAACAACTACACAAACACCTCCAGCCGACACGCCAGCTCCTCAAAGGACTCCTTCTTCTCCAAAACGGCAACCTCACCCTCCTCCGGTATGTAACTTTCTGGAGTTTACTTCCTTTAAATATTCATGTTTCAATTCTTGAACAAAACTCCTTTACTTTTAGAAAAAGAAACTGGCCACCAAGAAGAAAACTGCTCCACCCCCATCGGTAACTCTAAACTCAAACTTTTTTCAACTTTCAATTAACCGATGCTTAGCTAAACCTTCTCTTTTCTTTTTGTGAAGCCTCCTTACTCTCCAGCACCTACCCAGCATGAATCTAGTGAGCGCACTCCATCGCTAGGGGCAGCCATCATATCGAAGCAGAAAGAGAATCAGCTCCTGTTATCCCTGTAAGCACTTTCTCTTAACTCCATATCGGCTATTTTAAGCTTTCCAACACTTAACAATCTTAAAGCTTTCTTTTTCAGGTTCTAGCCGATATGTTCTCCTTTGACATAGGGCAGTTCCTAGATGATGAGGAAGAGACCACAAGTAAAGCTCTAGCTCCTCTTGCCGATGACCTGAAGGCTAAGCTTTTAGACATAGCTCGTCGGCTAGAGAGCTCCTTGGACTACTTAGTCATCAACTGCGGGCCGATCAGAGCTAGGTTTGAAGAAATTCAAGACCAAATCCCAGACAACCTAGCTGAGATCATCTCCCAAGCAGCATACCTTGAAAACCACCGACACAAGCTGGAAAGGGCACGACAAAGGATTGCCGATCGGCGAGAGAGAAAAGCTCTTGAAGCCACCATCGAAGCCAATCGGGAATCAATCACCGAAGACAAGGCTAAGCTTGACGAGATGACTGCAGGGCCAAGTTCAATTCAGACCAGCATTAATCGGCTGCAAAATTGCAAAAATGAGCTACTAGCTGAGCTTGAGAAGTGCAACGCCGAGCTAGCATCAGAGGAACGGAAACTTGCCAATCTTCCCAGGGCAATTGAAGAGCAAAAATCCAATTGAAGACTTCTACCAAGCATTTGTCAGATCTTACGAAGTCTCTGAAGGTGATCCTGAGAACTGATGCTAGCGATGCCCAATCCATAGAAGACGCAGAACAAATTAGGCAAAGGGTTATATCAGCTATCAACAAGCTGGTGTCTAGATGAACCGATCCATGTAATAAGAGCTAGGAGCTTGAAACTTGTGAACTTTTATGCCGATTCTTTTAAATCTTTGTGAACTTCTATGATGATTCTTGTAATATATCTTGAGTTGAAATTTTTTGAAGTCTACATATTTTTGTACGCATGTATGTATGCCCCCCTAATTTTACAATGTCAAACATTGATAAAATTATGGCTTGACTAAGGGCGAATCGCAAATATCGGCCATCACACATCGGGAGAACTCAACCGATTAGATAAGTTAAAAAGATGAAGGGCGATATAACTTATATCGGCCATCTAAAGGCGATGTCAACACATCGGCTACCATGTATCGGCATAACACAGTCGAATCATGAATTGATCCAAACACTCGGATAATATTTCTTCAAGTATTTCCCATTGAGAGCCCATCCAAAAACTTCTCCATCAAGTTGTTGCAACATATAAGCTCTCTTAGAAACATATCTGTAGATCCGAAAAGGCCCTTCCCAATCCGGTGCCCACTTGTCGAATTTATTATCATGAGTTTCAGTTGGCAGAATCAATTTCCGAAACAACTCGCCTTCTAAAAAATATTTTGGCACAACTTTATTATTATAATGACGAGCGATTATCTCCTTATCTCTTTTCACTTTTTCCAAAGCACGCATCCTAGACTGAACCAACTCTTCCGATTCATCTACCATGAGATTATGATAATCGGCTGCCAACTCATCTAGCAAATCAATTCTCCTTGAGCTGATGATGCTTTCCCATGGTAACATGGCTTCATGTCCATAAACTAGCTTGTAAGGAGGAACTTGAATCGATCCATGACAAGCCATCCGATAAGACCACAATGCCTCGGCCAATCGGCTATGTCATTGCTTTCTAAACTCAGAAATCTTCCTCTTGATCAACTTAATCAAATTCTTGTTAGATGCTTCTACTTGCCCATTAGCTTGTGCATAATATGGTGAAGAATTCAACAACTTAATCCCCATTCTTTCTGCAAATTGGACAAACTCATCTGATACAAAGATAGATCCGTAATCGATTGTGATAGTCTGAGGAACACCAAATCGGTATATAATGTACTCTTTAACGAACTGAATTGTATCCACAGAGTCAACATTCTTCAATGGTATTGCCTCCACCCACTTCGTGAAATAATCGGTTGCCACCAATATAAACTTATTTCATTTGCTTGAAGGTGGATTGATCTGGCCGATCATGTCGATTCCCCAACCTCTGAACGGCCATGGCTTGATTATAGAATTCATAGCTGATGCTGGTTCTCTTTGAATTGCTCCAAATTTTTGGCAATCTTGACAACCTTTATAATATCTGAAGCAATCTTCCAGCATTGTCGGCCAAAAAGACCCAGCTCGCTGAAGCAACCACTTCATCTTGTGGGTCAATTGATGAGTACCACATATACCTTCATGCACTTCTCCCATCACAACATTGGCTTGATCGACACTCAAACATTTCAGCAATACCCCGTCAATCATCCGATAATACAACTCATCATCCAGCAAGACATATCTCAAAGCTTTATATCTCAATTTTCTCGAATCCGATTGAGAAGGATTCTTCAAATAAGTAAATACATCATACCTCCAGTCATCGGCTGCGATTGTAGTGATTTCTACCTTGATATCTTTGACCATCGGCTTGTATCCCGATGCCCCTAAGCCAAATAATTAGCTTCAATGTTCTGCCCTCAAGGAATATGTTTCAAAGTCAACAGCCGAAAACTATCAATCAATTCTCGGCACTTCTCATTGTAGATCATCAATGTATCATTCTTGCACTCATATTCCCTAGCTAACTGATTGATGACCAACAAAGAATCACCCATGATTTCAACGGCATCGGCTTCAACTTCCTTTAAGAGTTGTAACCCCTTGAGAACTGCCTCGTACTCAGCTTGATTATTGGTGGCATAAGGCTTAATAGTATAGGCAAATTCAAAACTTGCCCCCCTAGGTGATATTATGACCAAGCCGATAATACAACCATGAGTACAAACCGATCCATCAAAAAATAATGTCCAAGGCACTATGTCTACCAAGCCGATTGAGTCATCACGATGTTCGATAAGAAAATCGGCTATGGCTTGCCCCTTGACTGCTTTGGGTGATTCATATCTGAGATCAAGTTCCGTTAAGGCATAGATCCATTTTTCAACTCTCCCTTTCAACACCGGAGCTGATAGCACGTACTTAACGACATCGGCTTTGCAGACTATAGTGCATTCATTGGATAACAAATAATGCCTCAACTTTGTGTAAGAGAAATACAGACATAAGCACAACTTCTCCACCAAAGAATACCTTATCTCTGCATCCAGAAGATTTCTGCTTAAATAAAAGATTTCTCTCTCTTTGTCCTCAAATTCCTGGATCAAGACCAAGCCGATTGACTTCTCATCAGCTGACAAGTACAACTTGAAAGGTACCCCCTTTTGTGGAGGAATCAGAACTGGAGGGGAACTCAAATATTCCTTAATATTGTGCAAGGCCTTTTGTTGCTCTGCCCCCAAGTAAATTTCTGATCGGCTTTCAATCTGAGCAAATGTGTAAAGGGCTCCATCTTCCCAGAAAAATTAGCAATAAATCTTCTGATGAAATTCACCTTGCCGACCAGAGATTGCAACTGCTTCTTGTCTCCTGGAGGTTGGATATTCTTGATTGGATTAATGCTCCTCTGTGTTACTTCAATCCCCCTCTCGTGAACAAGAAAACCCAAAAATTGTCCAGCCGATACATCGAAAGCACACTTTGTGGGATTCATCTTCAAGCCATATTTCCTTGTTCTTTCCAAAACATTTCTCAAATCGGCTATATAGTCATCAATCTCCTTCGATTTTACCACCACGTCATCAATATAGATCTCAACCAACAAGCCGATCAGATCGTGGAATATGTAATTCATGGCCCTTTAATACGTAGCCTCAGCGTTCTTTAAGCCAAAAGTCATCACAACCCACTCATACAAGCCAATTGCACCAGGACATCTAAAAGCATAAATGTCTTCTTCTGCCATAAAAATCTGATTGTATCCAGCATTGACATCCATAGAACTTATGATCTTATGCCCTGAAGCAACATCAACCAATAGATCGGCAATCGGCATTGGGTACTCATCCTTAGGGGTAGCCTTGTTTAGATCTCAAAAATCAATGCAAACCCTAAGTTTACCGTTCTTCTTGATAACTGAAACTATATTGGAAACCCACTCAGCATATCGGCATGGCCGAATAAAACCAGCATCATATAATCAAGAAATTTCGGCTTTAATAGCATCATACATATCGTCTTTAAATCTTCCAGGTGGTTGTTTATATTGCCGATATCCTTGTTTGATAGGAAGCCGATGTTCTACAATCGATCGGCTAAGTCCTGACATCTCAAAATATTCCCAAGCGAAACAATCTTTATATTCTTTCAAAAGCTCTATCAACTTGGTTCTAAAATGAGATGACAACTTTTTACTGATGAAAGTCGGCCTAGGCCTATCTCCTGGACCTATATCAACTTCTTCCAAATCATCGGCCGACATAAAACCTTGTCCTAGTTGCCATCGAGACATCTACAGTGTCCTTGGTGTAGAAATTTGAACCCTCCATGATGCCCTCAAAGCAATAATCGGGGCTCTTCATCTCCAATTGGCTGTATATCACAATCAGACACCTTTAGATAATCTCCTTCCCAAACTTTCCCAGACAAGCAATCAATTGCATCCATCTCCCAAAGAGTTAAATTGGCATTGGCAATATTGACTGACCTGTCGGCTGGCACAATTTCTACTTTGTCACCTTGCCATTGGATTAAACTTTGATGCATGGTTGAAGGAATACAACAATTTGTGTGAATCCAATCCCTTCCAAGCAACAGGTTATATGAACCCTTCCCATCGATGACAAAGAACGTGGTAGGCACAGTTTTGTCACCAATTGTCAACTCTACATTTAAAACTCCTTTGATTTCCGATGGATTGCCACCAATGTTTTTGAGAACCATGTTGGTCTTGATGAGATCATCTGAAGTCCTGCCCAACTTCTTGAATGTAGCATATGGCATCAAGTTCACAGCAGCTCCACCATCAACCAACATTTTAGACGTCGGCTTGCCATTGACAAATCCTTTGACATACAATGGCTTGAGGTGCCGATGCCCTGTTCCTTCTGGCTTCTCAAAGATAGCTTGCTCTGGAGATAACACCAATTTGTCCAAGGATTCTTCCATAACATCTGCATTGGCTTGAGCAGCCTCATATTCTGTTGGTAGCACAAAAACCATATTAACGGATGCAAAAGCAACAGTCTTCCCCTTAGCCACCCTTTTTGCCTTGTTGGCTTTGACCTCATCGGCTGAAATCACCTTGCTCTTAACACATCATTCTTTCTTTGAGTGCTCTTGCTTTTTCTTCTTCAGCCGATGATTGATCTCTGCTTGTACCTCCTGGAAACGTTCCTTGCTCCTCATCCTTTGAACCCTCCTCTTCTAGTTCTTAGTGAAAATGCCAGAAGGACACCATTGAGGGTTCATGGTCTCATCTTCATCCTCATCAAAATCCTCTTGTGAAAAGTACTGATGAACTGGACCCAACCTCTGATGAACAGGTAGTTTCCTCTGTCTTAGCTGATTTTCCCTAGGACGAGATAGCCTTGAACCTCCAGCATAGTCCTCATCGTAGTTGCTGCATGCTGGACAATTTTCTATTGACGGCAATCTCATCCCTTCATTCCAGCAAAATCGAAAGAATTCACAACTCCAATGGGGATCAAAACTGTCATCCTCCTCATAGTACCTCTCTTCATGCCTGTCATACTTCCTCTGATATTTGTTGATGGCTCTGGCAGAGTTGAGCTGTGTGGACCAATAATCTTTTCTATCGGCTGCTCTCCCACTTGTGTGAACCATGTTGACAGGGAAAGGATTACCATCAACTTTCATCAGCTTTTTGGAATCTTTACATTTTATCTTCCCTGCTTCAATAGCCGATTGGATCTGCGCTCTGAAAACTTTGCGAGTCATTGGTGCCATGAGATCCAGATTATGCCATTTGCGTATTTCCTCTTCCTCGCTCATCGCCGATGGAATCACATGACCAGCAAGAAGTTGAATTTGTTTCTCCGAAGTAGCAAATCAAAGATCTTATCGGCCTTGGTAATGTCAAAGTCATATTTTTTTCTCCTTTGCCGAATTTTTGACCCATTGACATGTAACAACCTTCTTGTTCCTTGCCCACTCGGTCGCTGCTACTTCGGAGTCATCTTCTTCTTCAGACTCAGAGGCATATGCAACATGGCTAATCTTTTTAAATGCCTTCTTGGCTTCTTGGAACTTTTGCTCATGTGCTTTTGAGCCAAATGGGCCAAGCTCTCAAAGTCCTGAGCTGAAAATCTTTTCTTGATACACGTCAATAGTCCCTAGAAAGCAAGGTGGGCTAACTCAAAATTTGACAAAACAAAGCTGTAACATTTGTTCCTCATATCTCTGAACCTCTGAATGTAATCTTGAGCAGATTCATCATGCCTCTACTTGATTGATGTCACATCAGACAGTTTCATCTCATGGATCCCACTATAGAAGTACTTATGAAACTGCTTTTGTAGATTGGCTCAACTTTGAACAAAAATATATGGCAAAGATGAAAACCATGTAAAAGTCTATCCAGATAGAGATAAGGGAAACAATCTAACCCTCAGAGCATCAGTAGCCGATGCCTCACCCACTGAGCCAAAAATCGGCTGACATGTTCATAAGTTGACACATTGTCTTGCCCTCAGAATTTAAAAAAAATCTGGTACCTTGTATCGGTTTGGCAATGGTACCCTCTCGAAGTATTCCGGATATGGATGCCGATACAAATTATCAGTATCCTTGGGCTTCAAACGAAATTGTTCCTTCATTACATCGACAATCATATCAGCCAAGGCTTCTGCTGAGGTGCTCCTTAAACTGTTGTTGTATCGGCTCAAACCGGTTGAATTGAGGCAAGTATTGGGGTTGAGGTGATGCCCCTTGCCGTACCGCACATGAGGTGAATGAGACTGACATTGGAAATTGATATTGCCCCCCATGTGATGCTGAGGAGACTGATGCACCCCATGGGCTTGCTGATCATGGATGAACTGAGAACCGATAGGCTGATGCTGCTGAGGGATTAGTGATTGCTGCCCCATCGGCATCTGTAGAATCGGCTCAACAGCCGACGGGTTCGTTCTGAACATAGCCACAACCTACTCTTGAGCAACCTGAGGGATGTTTTGTCCAATGTGCTGAGGCTGTTGTTTGGTTAGAAGAAGAGGATTGAACCCTGGCTGTCTATGTGCTGAGGATGATGCAACCTACTTTCCAGGAGCCGATGCTGATGCCATCGGCTATTCTAGGGGTACGCCTGAAACAGGCTGAAGTTTGTCGATAGCCAGAGTCCTATATGGCGGTAAATTGCCCTCAAGAAGAAACACCGGCCCCTTAGCTTGATGCTCAGCAATCCTACTATCAACCACAGAATTGATCATGTTGTTTAGAGTATTAACAAGAATTCCTGACTCGTTGATCAGCGCCTGATGCACAACATAATCAATCCGATCTTGTAGAGTGTTGAGTTCTGGGCCTTCCTCTTGCTTAATATCCTGAGTTTCCCCACCTTTACCGGAACATGTTTCGGGCTCATCATTGGTTGGCAAAGTTACTTCGTACCTTTGAATTACTGTGCCCGAGCGAGTCTGAACAAATGAGTGTAAAAATCAGTTCTACAGCTTGTTCATCATCTCTTCAAACTAGGCCTTTTGTTTTGGCGTCAATTTGTCCATTGTCACGGGGATGATGTTTTCTGGGTCGGCGTCGGTTGTCTTGATGTCCACCATGACATCTAACTTGTAAGTGGGTCCCACCAGGCGTGCCAAAAGCATGTTGGTGTTGAAAATACACGCACTGGCCTGAGAGATCTACTTAACTCTAGTGCAGGTCCGTAATCTTGCTTTTGGGTTCAAGGGCATGCCAGTTGGTTCGATCCTGCAACCAACAAGAAACTAAAGAAAGATAACAAGGTTAAATCCGAAAACGATAGCCGACCAGGTATAGCCGATGACGTATCGTTTAATATTGAGCCGATGCAATATGCATTGAATCGAAAAAGGAAAACTAGATCTACTCGATCGGCTGTAGATATCAATAGTATACAATCTAGGTCTCAAAATACATTTAAACCAAGTGACTGGGATAGATCGGGATTGTGCCGAGACAGTATAAATCACTTATGTCTAAAAGTACTTTAGGACAGAGATTATACGTATTTATAGCATAGCCGATGTCATAAATCTAACATGTATCGGCTAGTACTCCGATACCACTTTATACTAAGATATCAATATAGTTTAAATACATTAAACAATAACTGATCAATTGTTAAGATACCCTAACAGATCGATAACAAGCTTAATATATTTCATCACAGTGAGATCTTGATATAAAGGGCAGATTTGGCATATCAAGTAAACATATAGGAAACAAGATAGGTAAACCAGGTAAGATCGGTTGAAACCCCGATACTATCTCTAATAGCAATCATGGGACAAGATAGATATTGTTATTCTAAATAATACTTAGTAGGTCAGACTTAACCGATGCAGCACTAAGCGTAAAGAGAAGCATATGATCTAAACAAGTAGATGAAAGCCTTTCGAGATGATGGATACACTATATAATCTAGGTCAACATTGATATCTAATCTTATCGGCTGTTGTCCAGTAACAGATGCTAGCCGATTAGGGTTAGACAGTAATACTGATCTAGACTATATAGCATATATGATAACTCGACGATTTACGTAAACATGATTAGAGTATCATAAAGATGTAAGCACGAATCCCGAGAGCACAAGCTGCCATAACAAGCTTTACCTCTCGTCAGAGATCGAGCCCGATGCAGCCCAACTTGAAAACAAGAACTTGTCAAAATAAACAAAAGAAAAAGGTGGCGATGCGCATTTTGGATTTTGAGGTTTGCCATATTTGTTAAGACATAAACACACATTTCTAAACACATATTATGTTTTCACGTATTCAATCCTTTCATTTGCAAAAATTAGATCTCCTAACAAGTCAGTTATTGTCACATGTTTGCTTAGCCCTCGCTGAATAACTTTGCGGATTCATCTTCCGAGATGTCATCTCGCTGGCCGGCGCATATCATGTTTCGAGGGCTCCAAATGAGCTAATGACTTTCCTTGAGGCTGGTGACCCTAATGACACTTTAAACAGTCGATCGACGACAAAGAATAAGTATTAGAGTCAATTGATCATAAAGAACAATTTTGATAATTATTTGTAAATTACAATTTTGTCAAATGTGTATATGGGAAATATATGAATAATGGATGTGTTTGTGGATAGATGTGTGAATGTCAGATGTATGTGAATTTCAGATATATGGCTAGCAAAGGCCAGATGCAAGCCAAAAAATAATATATTTTCCTAAAAAAACTCATCGGTGACGGCCTTTAACTGAAGCCCGATGGAGATGACAGTCGTCCGTGACGGGCGTAAATTAAAGCCTGATTGAGATGTTAGTCACCCATGACGGGCATAATTTAACCCGATTGAGTAGTTCGTTAATTCGTGACGGGCTTTAATTGTGGCCCGTTTGAGATTGTACAATCGGTGTCGGGCCCTTGTTTGACTGGTTTTGTATGTAAATCGGTGATGGGCTTTTGCCCGACAGAGATGAGTACTCACATCAGTGACCTTTCGCCGTGACGGACGCCATACCCGACATAGATAAGGGTTACTGTCCGATAGAGATGAGGATGACCGTTGTAGTGGGTGTTGCCATCTCGCTTAATCACTGATAATGTACACCTTGTACAAACCTTCATTAGTATTTTCTGTTCGGCACTCAAGATAACTGACATATCCTTTGTTGCATACATGTGTTAAGTACCCTAGAAGGTCAATATCTACAAGAGACATAATGCAAAACTAGACATTATAGAATTAAATAATTCATAATTTGGCATTGGTTCGTAATTTGGTTCATATTTTGACACTTACTATTGGACGTCTTGTGTCTTCGTACATGAGCGGCCACTCGTGGCCATCATCAACTAAGAGATCAGGTGGGTGGCTTGGTACGGAAGCGGCCATTATGTGAAGCTAGCAAAACAGATAGATAACAAGCGATTTTCTTAGTGCATTAACTCTACAATATGCGATAATTTGACAAATTAATCTTCTAACATCGTCGAAAAAATAACACAATTCTAGGTCAACGACATCTCCCTGTTTAGGTATTATACCGTCCAAATCACACAAAGATGTCGATGGCCCGCCATTATGTGATAATTTGACAAAATAATACCTTCACATTGCATACAAGCTCCCATGTACATTGTTAATAAATTGACATAATTCCAGGTGAACGATTTATCATTGTTTCTTATTCGGTTAGTATACAGACTAAACCGTCCAAGCCGCATTGATATGTCGTTGACCCGATATTATGTGATAGTTTAACAAAATAATCAACTAAAACTGTATACAAGCCACTGTATGTCAAAACCCTAAACCCTAGGCAAGAAACTGAGTAGATTTATTGCCGCACCCTACATGCTACCAGCCAAAACCCAAAACCCTACGCTAGAAACCAAGTAGATCTATTGCCATACCCTACATGCTTCCAGCCGAAACCCGAAACCCTAAACTAGAAACCGAATAGATCTATTGAAATCCTATTAAGCAACAAAGCAAGCAAGCTTGAAACGTTGGCGATATGGGTCAGTGGGACAACATACCTGGTTGTACTTTTGTGCTGATGGTGGGAGAGATGGTGTGGCTATGTCCACTTCGCCACCGTACAAGTCGAGGAGGGTTAGGGGTCGAGCAGTAGTGCAAATCTGGTTGGCGATAACAACGGTGCTCATGGACCAAGTGGGCAGCGACAGTGCTGCTGGATCTAGCTTGAAGTGTTGGTAGTAGCAATTTCAGATATAATACTACTCCACTACAGCCCTAGGACAAAGAGTTATCAAACACTTTGGTCTATTTATATATTATATGATTTATGTAGGTAGTGACATAAGAAAACTGTCCATGAAAGCTATTTTTTACACGGTTTCAAGCGTGTGCCGCCCTGAAAGCACTATACATAGTTAAAAATAATCATTTTCCTAGGCGGTTGTAAGCGTGCACCGGCTGTGAAAACACTATCCATATTTCAAAACACCAGCCCGTGACACTCGTTTTCTTAAGCTGTTGTATACATGTGTCACCCGTGAAAATTTATACATGGGCTTCAGTTTGGCTAGTTATCGTCAAACTTCAAGATCTTGCATACTCACTATTTATTACATTGCATATCACATTTGACCTTACTTTGTTAGAGATCATGACAGTAGTAAAAATACATACAAAATTAAGTAGTTCTAGAGGATTAATCTAACCAAACTGCAGGAAATGTAGTAAGGATCATCATGAAACTTTTTAAATCTCAATCGACCCTCGTACGAATTTTCTTCATATTTTTGAATAAAAGAATTCTCTTCTGCGATTGCTTATACGAGCCACCTGGAATAATTTAGAACCAGCGAGAAACCATATTTCTACATGTCCACTTGTCTGTGAGAAGCCACATTAGTAGGGAAAACTACTTTACAAACTAATCTCTATTAAGTGATTCAACATGTCAGATGAAATATATAAAATATATTAATTTTCAACTATTGTAACTGAACAAAATATTTTAACTGGACCCACTTGTCATACAATGGGCCTATATTACATAGCAAAAGTAAATCCTATACAAAATACTATTTGGGCATACTTGTCATATTCTAGACTAAAAAACTAAAAAAACTAAATTAAACTACTTTTAGCGGGGCCGCTTCTCCGCCATGGTCGAGCAGAAGCTCACGGTCAACCCGGTGCCGGAGCACGCGCTGGGGGCCGATGCCAGGGCGCTGTTGGCCGGCCCTTGGGGACAGTGCCGCACCTTCTCCTCCGCCTCTGCAGGTACCGGCAACTCCTTCCTGCTGGTCAGCTCCCTGGCCAATGACTCGTCGAGCAGCGCCACGACCACGCAGGTGCCCGCCTTTTACGCCACAACGACCACGCTGAGGGGCCGACGCCGGCACCTTGGTCACGATTGGGGAGGGGGCGCCTTCACCTTCGCCTCAACCTCCAGCTCCATCGGCTCCTCCTCCTCGATGGCCTCATCCGCATAGACTGCAGCCACCACCGCGGCCACGAAGACCAAGGCCACGTCCTCGGCCTCCGCCTCAGCAACCTCCTCGGTCACATCTTCCTCTGTGCCTGCCAGAGCTGCCGTCGTCCTCATCATGCTGTCCTCCTCCTCCTCCTCCGACATCTTGTACCAGCACTCAAAGTCCGGCATCGGCAGGGACCACTCAAAGTCATTGTACGCTTCATTGTCAGGCGTTTCGCGTGGCAATGATGGCAGTGACGACGAGCTGGTGTTGGAGCAGCTCCTACAGATGTACTATGGCTGTTCTCCTCCTCCTCCTCGTTGGTGGTAATGTACTACGGATGCAGGGGTGCACCTGACCTCTATTTATTGGAAAATAGACGTGACGTGAGAGCTAAGGAGGCACGATGTTGTAGTGAAGGACGTGACCAATGTCCGCAGCTCTGTCTTCTAAGGAAAAGGAAAATTGACCAAAGTCAGTGCGAAAACTAATGGTAGTGAATGTAGTTGAAAGTAATGGTGCGAGGAAGACGAAATGAAAACACCACAGCCAAACATTTAAATGTGTTCTGCCTGGAAAATGTAGTTTATATGAGCGACGACAATAACACACCACCTATGTAAATATACATGAATTTCTAGGCGGCACCTCAAAGCAACCACCTACACGCTTCATGTTATTAGGGGCGACCTTCTAAGCCGCGTTGCGCAAGTGAATTTAAACGATTTTCATGGGAGGCCTACACGCCTTAGCCCCGTGTCGTCGTAAACATAAAGCATGCGTTTTGTATTTTTATCGTCTGTAAAATTAATAGTGAGGGGTCACCGAAAATCGTTTTGGTAATAGTGTAATCTTCTCTAAAAACTTTGTAGGAATTCCTAGGTGCTGGTTATCGTCATTTATCAAGAGATGGAATTAATACCCTCTATTTATTGTTATCTCCTTGTCCCTAAGAAAACAAAGTTATTGCACCAATCACTTCTTGCGAAGAATAACATTCTATTCCAGTGTTGAATTATTCTGTCACGTGTCAAGTCATGAACTAATTTTATAATAAAGAGAAAAATAGCAACTATGTTTGTTTGAAGCTGATGGTATTTAATTATTATTGTAGCTATTTGTTTAGTTCCACATATTAAATTTATAACACCAGAAAAATTCCAATTGATAGATATCACTACTATAGAAATTGTTTTTCTCGACAAGGCTCCCGTTAGATTTCAGACGGGTCATAAGTGACCGCGCCTAGAAAAATGAGTCCCTTAGGGCGGTTGTATTATCCCGTGCGGTCTACTTAAGCGTCCGCACGAGAAAATGGATTATTCCGTGCGGTCACTTAAGTGGACCGCATGGGATATTATCGCGTGTGGTCGCTTAAGTTTTTGCGTGCATTGTTCCCGTTTCATCCTTTTAAGTCGGAGTCGGTTTCTAAAACGGCCATAACTTTCGCATACGGACTCCGATCGAGACGTTTTATATATGAAAATTGATCAGAAAAAAATTTTTGGATGCGTTAATCCATGGCTTTACCGTGTTCGGCGATTTTATTTTCTCCAAAAAGGCTCATAAGGTTGTCTTTTCGAGCCCGAAAGCTTTTTTCGATTTTGAGCGTGTCTTCTGAATTTCCACCGGCCACGTCTTTTGCTTCTTTAGGCTCAAATTTTCTGTGGTTACCTCTTGTGTGCTCCTAAGTCAAGAAAAAAAATAAAAAAATAAAAAGAAAAGTTCAATTTTCTCTGTCTTGGTCAATAGCAGATGAAAAAGAAAAATAGAGAAGGGCAAAAGAGGAACAATATCTAGAGAAGCACATAGAGAGGTGCAATCTTAATTATACAATGTTATGACCAAAATTAAGTTGTTATGTCGATTTATAGAATTTTTTGACCACATTTAGATATTATTATAATTTTTGTAGTCTAATTTAGAGTAATGATTATCGCGTGCGGGCGGCATAAGAGCCCGCACGGAAAGATGTTTTTCCGTGCGGGCTCCTTAAGTCGCCCGCATGGAAAGATTATCTTTCCGTGCGGGCCCTTAAGCCGCCTGCACGGAAAGTGTATCTTTTCATGCGGGCACTTAAGCCGCCCGCACGGAAAGATCACTACCGCCTATATAGGTGTGTGCGCGGGCTCCAAAATTTTTTAACTCCCGACGAAATTTTGTAGAACCCGCCACAGCTTCCTCACCGACCCGCCGCCTCCACCGCCGAGGGCCACCACCACCGCCTCCATCGACCGTGGCCGGCCTCGTCCACCTCCACCGACCGCGGCCGCCTCCTCCACCGTCGGCCTCCACCGCCGCCTGCTCCGACCGCGGCCAGCCTCATCCACCTCCACCAACCGCGCGGCCGCCTCCTCCATCGTCGGCCTCCACCACCGTCTCGTCCATCTCCACCGACTGTGGCCTCCTTCTCCCACAGCCGCCTTCACCGCCGGCTTCCACCACCACCGACCGTGGCCACCTCCTCCACTGTCGGCCTCCACCGCCGCCTCCTCCGACCACGGCCGCCTCGTCCATCGCGGCCACCTCTATCGTCGGCGTCATCAAATTATACATGTGAAATTGATGTAAATTATACATTGTATCCATTGTTTTTGTATAATTTGTTGTAAAATTATACATGTGAAATTTGTGGTAAAATTATGATGATGTGAAATTATTTTTGTGCAATTTGTAATCTGATATTTGTTATCGATTTAATTATATAATTCAATAATTCAATATGTAATATAGGACGGATGTATCTTCTCGTGCGGGCCACTTAGTTTGTCCGCACGGAAAGATCAATTATCTCATGCGGGCAGCTTAAGTGGCCCGCATGGGATAATCAATCTTCCCGTACGAGCCGCTTAAGCCGACCGCACGGGATAATTGATCTTCCCGTGCGGTTAGGCCGCCCGCACGCGAAAAGGTTCTTTTTCCAGACCTTTTCGGGCGTGCGGGCAGGCCTTCCGCACGGGAAGATGCCTTTTGGCCCACACGAAAAAACCGATTATGCACTAGTGTATGAAGTTAAAATTTTGCAGAAAAATCACATTGTTGTCCTAAAAATTTGAGTTGTTTAAATTGTAATTTTGACTTTGAAAATATGGCATGATTCCAAAAGACTAGGACTGAAGATCCATTTTTAATCCCGGTTGGTAACGACTAAGGATGAAAACATCACGTGGCTGCACGTCTATCTTTAGTCTGGTTGGTGTTACCAACCGGGACTATATTTTTTCTGCTTGAATATCATTTTTTCCAACGCCACAGATAAAATGCAACAACATCAAAATTATTTTTTTCAACATCACATATCAAATACAACAACATTAAAATTAACACCACAGATCAAATGCAACAACAAAATCATCAAATAATTCATTAAAAACATCTAAAAATCTACAACAAAATCATTCACTAATTTATTCAAAAAATCATCCGATGTCGATGCCTGGCTACGACGACGATGGCGGAGGAGGAGGAGGAGGAGGAGGTGACGAAGGGGCGGCGGTGGTGAAGCGGTCGAGCGACCCCTACGGCGACTTCCGGAGTCCATGGCGGAGATTATTGTGGAGCGGCAGGTGTTCGCCACGGTGGAGCTGGAGCGCCTGCTCCGGTCGTCCTCCAGGCCTTCTTCGATATCTGGGTCATCCTCTGCAGCGGCGTCGACGGTGGCAGCGTGTGGCAGTGACGATGATGACGACAAGACGTACGGTGGCGATGACATCAACGATGATGACAAGATCAGGACGTTTACAGCGTGAGACGACGAGGCGAGACGACGGCGATAAAAGAATAAGTGATCTAAAAAACAACTAAGTGTTGGATCAGTGGAGAAGATGATGCGCGCCAGGATATATGCCCCTGGATCTGTAGTCTCGGTTGGTGCCACCAACTGGTACTAAAGATATATTAGTCCCGGTTGGTGGCACCAACAGAGACTAAAGATTCAATTTTTAGTCCCGGTTGGTGGCACCAAGCGGGACTAAAGATAATTTTCTGTTATTTTTAATTTATCTTTAGTCCGGTTGTAGCCACAAACCTGGGACTAAAGATAATTTTTGCTATTTCCAATTTTTTTGTCACGGCTAGGGTTAACAACCGAGACTAAAAATTAAATAATTCATTAAATATGGCAAAATAAATTTTATTAAATATAGGTTTAAAACAATAATAAGTAATGCATTAAAATTTAATCAAATATAGGTTTAAGACAATAATAAGTTTACATGATAATCCTAAACATTGCATCTCTCTATGTGCTCCTCTACTCTAGATATTGTTTCTCTTTTGCCCTTTTTTTTCTTTTTTTGGGCTATCATTGTTTTTTGGAAAATTCAACTTTTTATTTTTATTTATTTTTATTTTTTCTTGACTGAGGAGCACACAAGAAGTAACCACGAGAAGTAATCCTAGACATCTCATGTGCTCCTCTAGATATTGTTCCTCTTTTGCCCCTATCTTTTTTTGGTTGTTGTCCTTTTTTTGGAAAAAATTGACTTTTTCTTTTTATTTTTTATATTTTTTCTTGACTTAGGACCAACGAGAGGTAACCACGAAATTTTGAGCCTAAACAAGTGAAAGACGTGGTCGGTGAAAGAATCAGAAGACGTGCTCAAAATTAACGAAAAGACAATCTTCTGAGCAGTTTTTGAGGAAAATAAAATCACTGAACCTAGCAAAGCTGGGGGGAATGCATCTGAAATTTTTTCTAATCGATTTTCATATATGGAACGTTTCAATCGAGTCCGTATGCGAAAGTTATGGCTATTTAAAAAACCGACTCCAAATTAGAGGACAAAACAGGAACAATCCGCATAAAGACTTGTTACATGCGCACAAACTAGACACGACGGCTAGGGTTTGATGGAAACAAAGGGGGAAAACACACGAACTGGACTCTAACATGGTCTAACCAGCAACAAGACCTCGACCAAGAACACGACGGCTAGGGTTTGATGGAAACAAAGGGGGAAAACATACGAACTGGACTCTAACATGATCTAACCAGCAACAAGACCTCGATCAGGACACAAACTCAACACGACAAACTCTGAAACTGAAATATGCAAAGGTGACTATTTGTGGACAATAATAACCTTTGTGTTGGAACTTATCTTAATCATACCTTTATTCTTGTTGTTTCTACTGCTTTACATAGTTGATAGGTGTTTGTTGCCGAGTTTTCACGCTCTGGCATGTGGGAAGGAACGTTAGTGACATCCTAGGCTTTTGTGGCACATGGGGTGTTACAACATGTAAGTTTTTTTAAAGATTAAACCTACATTTTCATAATATCTTCAAATTGTGTTATTCATCTAATCCCATGCGGCCCCGTTGCAGGTGAAGAAAGTTACAAGTTCTCAAGGGAGAAGTGAAGCTGCGATGGAGAAGGGTAGGAACGGATAATGAAGCATAGGTTTTATTTGTTAGTGAAAAATTTTAAACTATTTGTATGATACTGTCACTTTTTGTGTTTCTTTATCAAGACATTTGTCTTGAATTGTTCACACTACCTTAAGTACTGCACTTGTTGGTTCAAAGTACTTAGTTTATTTTCGGTGAAGCAAAGAATTGATTGTTAATGCAATGTCATGGATAATTTATTTATAAATTATTAGCCAATTAGAAAATATAAAGATATATTACAATTATAAATACAAATAAAAGCATCATTATATATTATTACACATGAAAATAGATGTATCTATAAATCGTCTCTACAATTCTTAATACAAATATGGTGTAACTATAAAATGTGTTTATATACGTAGACACGTAATAAAAATGTATGTATGATATTATTTCTATATTTGTTAACACGCATTTTGGTGTTACTATGAAACGTGTCACCCACACGTCACCTGACACATCATCCGCCATGTCACGTGACACATCACGCGCCACATCATTCACCATGTCATATGCCACATCATTCGCCATGTCACGTGCCATGTCATCTGTCACTATCTACTAAATCGTCTCTACAATAATTGTTGCGCTGTAAGGCGTCGTTAGAAAACGTGTCTATATTAGTATTCATGTTTTGTATATGTATCTATAAATTGTGTCTACGATTGTTAACACATAATGAAGCGTTACATTACTACGTAACTATACCACTAGAGACATTTTATACATGTATTTGCAAAATTATATCTATATTTTTAGATATACATATAACATGTTTATGAAATATCTCTTTCTTTCATAGCAACGCTTAAAGAATTCATATCTATAAGGCCTAATGCGCTACGTACGAAGACACTTCTAACATGCTTTATGAAAGTATGTCTACATTGACATAGAGACGAAATAAAGTGTGTTTAACTCTAAATCTGCTGTAGCTAAGGGGGTTTTCTAGTAACCGGGACTAAAGATCCCTGGCGCCCTGATAGATTCTGACAAGAATCTAACCGGGACAAGAGAACTGTTATCTTTTTTAGTCGGGACTAAAAACGTTTTTAGTCTCGGTTTCTGTTGGAAACAGGACTATTATGGATTTTGGCTAGTGGAGCAAAGATAATATTTCTCCAGTAGTGCTTAGAAAGTAAATGATGTGGATGTGCACATATATTTAATCAACACATGCAAGTTCCTGCACATTAGAGAATGTCAAGTGTGCCTCGTTAACTGCAAATGGAAAAGTTGTTCCATATTCACCTGTCTATGTACGCACTAATATTTTACATATTGCATATATTAGTAATACTAGCCAAATATTCGTGTGTTGTACCTGATTATTCAAAATGGCTAAAAATATTATGTCCTTGTTGAAAAAATATTAGCTTCTATTTGCTTAAAACAAGATATAGTTAGTTTATGTTTTTTTATTGAATCAAGATGGCAAAAGACAAATCAATAGAAAGTACACACCTACACAACTACTCCATAGAAGTACAATAAAAAGCTAGAAGAGTACGGACCCACATGTCAGTGGCGATGGTTGGTAGACTCCTCACCACTAGTATCTTTTATATTTTCTTTTACAAGTAGTATATATTTTATATAGAGATGAAGAACTCGTTCAATCATGACTATCTTCTCAACTCCAACTCCATGATGTTATGGCTCTAAAAGTCGAACATAGGAACACGAAACACGAAACATGTAAGAATAGAATGGCATGTTTCATGACTAAGAAACTCAAAAATCTTTACAATGTTGTTTCGATGACAAAAAAAAAGAACTCAAGACATCATAAGAAGAAAAAAAGAATGTGGTGAGACCTCATGCTTTTTTTCAAAAAAGCCCTTAGAATAGCTAATTCTATAAGATTTCAAAGGAATTTTTACGAATAAATCCTTTATTTTAATTAAAGGACTACCTCAAAAGGAATCTCTTTTCATACTATTTGAATCATCTAACATTCTCAGGTTTGACTTACCGTTTTGGGGGTTACCGCCCCACGGTAAGGCAGTTACCCTGATAACCATCATAAATTGTACGAATTTCGCCGTCGAAATTTCAAACCGAAACCGCAAGGTTTGTCGCAGTTATCGCACGGTTTGACGTGGTAACAGTGGTTTGGTACGGTTTAGCGTGACAACTGTGGTTTGGGCTATATTGGGCCTTATGAACAGTGCTGCTTTGGGCCCATCATGCTTTTTTCTTTTTTTCAATTTTCTGACCTAATATCGGTTTAAATCTAAAACAGTGATTTTATCTCATTCATTTTTAAAAATTTTCTTCATCATCTGACACTACAATTCAAGAACTACCTCCACCAATTTTTTTGATTTTTTCCAAAAATTTAATTCGGATGAACTTTGCCTAAACCTTGCCACCGATAACTCTTACCGTATCCCGATGGTAAGGACGGTTACCGCGGTAATCACACGGTTACCAGTGGTAAGTCAAACCCTGAGCATTGTATGTGGTCTGTTTGTTCTAAAGGGGCCTACTTTTTTATAATCCAAATATCCCCATTTTATGACAAGGTGACAACACCCCTTACCATATGGAAGGGTGAACTTTAACTTTTGAAATTGTAAAAAATAATAATTGGCATAAGGATGCGCACAATAAGACTCAAGTTTTTAACTTTGATACCATGTGCATGCAAAAATGAACCGATCAAGAGCAAGTTTTACTGTTGTACAACCAATTAGTACAAATCATCGATATTAATCATCAACTTACCATGTATTTAAAAAAGAAGAAATTTTTAAAAGAACAAATTGGATTAGAGTTCCTCTTTTTGCATGACCATTAAGAATTCGAGGGAAAGCTGGTGGAGACAGGAGTATATGCCCTCCGTAAGATTCATGAACATCAATTAGTTTAAGCTTCTAGTGTGGCTGAGGTGTACATTATATGTATATGTTCCTTTTGGATTGCTAATTAACAAGAAAAACTTTTTGTGAACGACCAAAGAAAAAAATAACACATCATATATATATATATATATATAATTGCTCCATTCTGATAAGGTAGTCGAGTATTTTTATTTAGGAAAACTACTCATCTTTTTTCTCTATAATTGTGAAAGATCTTGTGACAACAACGCGACAACCCCTCTCTGCCTTACCTTGGCCGATCAAGAACACCATATATTGAAGGTATAAAGAGATCTCCCTACATACCTTCCTCATCTTACAATGCAATCCCATATAACATCTCGCAAATCGACTCCCTGCAATATTGTGTCTCGCCCTCCAATTTTAGTATATATATTCATAAATATAACAATAGGATTGTTTTCTGAATAAGTTGTTTCCTTGTATGGTTTGTGGAGATTATGGCAATCGGATACCTACATGGCAAGCTTATCGGACTGGTAATAAGGATATGCTACGCCTGCTAATTATATAAACCAGCTATGACTTGGGTGTTACGTTGCCGATTAGATACGGCAACGACTCATAGTCATAACTTGGTAAGATTGAGAAAACCGACTTAGAGTAAGATAGGGTTTTCGACTTGTAAGCCCGCCCCCCGAGACTATATAAGGGGGGTAAGGGGCGTCCCTTAAGGGATATCGACTTTAGGAGCAACAGATCTTGAGATCAATAAACACTCAGCGGATCGAATCCCCGAAACAGGAGTAGAGTATTACCTCACGAGAGGGCCTGAGCCTGTCTAAACCTTGTTTTTCCTTAACCCATCGAGCTTGGAGATTTTGACTGCACCCCCAAATTTCTATTGCCGAAACCAAGTTTCGACAGTTGGCGCACCAGGTAGGGGCCCGCGCGTCAAGATTTCTTCTTCAATCTCGTCGGCAAGCACGATGGGATCTTTATCAGGCATCGACGACTTCGCCGCCGAAGGATTCAACAAGCTCTCCTTCCCCGACTCGGATTCGGACCAGTTGGGAGGGGGAACCCACTCAGCGCCGTTCCGGCTACCGAACAATGCCGAGATCTAGACAAAATTCTGACTTCCGAGTTGGGTTCTGCCCACTTGGAAGGAGGAATCCACTCGGCGCCGTTCGGGTTGCCGAACAACGCTGAGATCTACAACAGAGCTCTAACTTCCAAGTTGGAATCCGTCCACTCGGAAGGTGGAATCCACTCGGCGCCGTTCGGACTACCAAACGCCGCTGAGATCTGCAGCCACCGTCTCACCTCCCCGTCGGAATCGATTCACTCGGGAGGAGAAACCCTCTTGGCACCGTTTGGGTTACCAAACGCCGCTGAGGTCTATTACAAACTCCTCTCCTCCGAGTCGAAATCGATCCACTCGGAAGAACCCCCGTCATCAAGCTACGACCTGGACTGGAACGATTCAGATTCAAGCGATACGGGTTCAAGGGAAGTCACCGTCATCCTCCAACCGTACAGGTCATGCTCATCCACGGAGCTCGATGAGTACTCAGCTCTTTAGGCTTCGACGATCTCTACGGCATCTCCTCAAACGAGGCCAACGACTCCGACTGCGATAAGGACTAAGAGCCAAAGTGCTTCGACGTTCTCATGGCTAAGGTGGCTGAGTCCGACTCAGCCATGGCCCGCAAGGTTGCAGAGGAAGAACAAGCCAGGCTTGAGCAGGAGCGCAAGCTGGTAGAAGACGAGAATAGGCGCAAGGAGGAAGCTGACAGGAGAAAGCGAGACCTGAGGGCAACCGGACGATCCGCTCGGGAGGCCATACTTCAGATGCAAGTCGACAACACCAACATCTTCCAGACGCCTCAACAGAACGCCGTGGCCACCCTCACCCTCCTCGACACTGTCATCGAAGCGGCACCCGCCACGGTGACACCGATCCTCGACAAGATCAAGACCATCGTCGCGGCTACAGCCAACTGCTCTCCCTCCACTTCAGCACGGAGGCCGATTGAGTTCGTGGCAGAAACGCCCAACAGAAACTGACTTCTGCCACTGCGGTCGAAGAATTACAGGAGGCCCGAACAAGATCGGACGGCCACTAGGCCAGCCGTCCACGACCGGCTCCGCCGCAGCAACAACTCCGACTACCGAAGCAGCCTTCCAAGGACCCCGCCGAGTGATCTGCGGGAAGTCCTTGACCGGCGCTACCAAGAGCGAGAGCAGCACTCCCACGAAGATCGAAGGAGATCACCCGACAGCAACGACGACGGAGTACCTGCGTTCACTCGGGACCTGCGCCGAGTGCATTGGCCGAGTGGTTTTAAGCCGACAGGAATCGAGAAGTACGACAGAAAGACCGAGCCCGTGTCGTGGCTGACCGTGTACACCCTCGCCATCTGCGCAGCAAGAGGAGACAACAAGGCCATGGCCAATTACTTGCCTGTTGCCCTCGCCAACTCAGCTAGGAACTGGCTCATGAGCTTGCCAAGAGGCTCAATTAGCTCATTGAGCGAACTCCGGGACCACTTCATCGCCAATTTCCAGGGCACCGTTGAGAGGCCCGGGACCCACTTCGATCTCTACAATGTCATCCAGAAGCCAGATGAGCCACTGAAGGACTACATCCGGCGCTTCTCGGAAAAGCGCAACAAGATCCCCAACATCATCGACGACATCATCATCGCCGCCTTCCAGAAGGGAGTCCGTGACGAGTTGCTGATCGAAAAGTTTGGGCGTAAGCCATCGAAGACGGTGAAGCAAATGTTTGAAACAACGAACTCCTATGCCAAATCCAATGACACAATCAAGGCGGCGCGGCAAGATCGGCCTGACAGAAGGGATGACAAGCAGTCGGGAGGTAGCCGGCATCCTAAGAAGGATAATGGCGACAACAATCAGGGCCAGAAAGATCGCAAGCACCGACCCGAGGACTTGGTTACCACGACCTCCAACTCTCAACGCCGTCCCCGGGTCGCGGCCTACGATACGATCATGAACACCCAATGCACGCATCACCCAAATCACAACCATGCGGCCAAGGACTGCTTCATTTACAAAAAATTCACCGAGCAATATGCGACACAGCTTAACAAGAAGCCGACTGACGAAGCCGGCCCATCGGGGACCAAAAAGAATAACCCGACTGGAAATTCGGAGCCTTTTCAAGACCCCGTGGGCGAGCTGAATCACATCTTCGGGGAGCTGCAAGCTTATGAGTCCAAGAGGAAGCAAAAGCTGACGGACCGCGAGGTCAACGCAGCACAACCCGAAGTCCCACAATATCTACGATGGTCGGAGGTGGCCATCACGTTTAACCGCTCGGATCACCCTGACCGAGTGGTTCACCCGGGGCGGTATCCCCTGGTACTAGACCCGGTGGTCCGCAACATCAAGCTGAAGCGCGTCCTCATTGATGGGGGCAGCGCCCTCAATATCCTGTTCGCCAAGACTTTGGACGAGATGCAGATCCCAAGATCTGAGTTGAAGGCAAGCTCAGCCCCCTTCCACGGAGTTATCCCGGGGTTGTCATCCACGCCACTCGGGCACATCGCCCTTCCAGTCACCTTTGGAGTTCGGGAGAACTTCCGAACGGAGAACATCACTTTCGAGGTGGCCGACTTCGAGACGGCCTACCACGCAATCATTGGAAGGCCTGCGCTCGCCAAGTTCATTGCGATACCACACTACACCTACCTCTGCATGAAGATGCCCAGCCCCAACGGCGTCATCACCCTGCGTAGCGATGTCAAACAAGCCTTTACCTGTGACAAGGAAAGTTGTGACATGGCCCAATTTCGTGAGGGATCATGTGGCCAGGAAGAAATCCGATTGGTTGCATCAACTTTCGGAGAGGGTGAAATCCCCGCGAAGAAGATAGCCAAGTCGGGACAAGGCTACACCAAAACGAAGAAAATCTCCCTTGATCCATCGCATCCTTCCAAAACTGCTGTAATCGGCGCTGAGCTAGATCATAAATAGGAAAGCGCGCTCGTCACCTTCCTCCAAAATAATAAAGATGTTTTTGCTTGGAAACCATCTGATATGCCTGGAATTCCTAGGGAGGTAATCGAGCACTCTTTACACGTCAAAGATGACGCGAAACCTATCAAACAACGATTACACCGTTTTGCTCAGGATCGAAAAGATGCCATCAAGGAAGAACTCACAAAACTCCTAGCCGCCGGTTTCATCAAAGAAGTCCTCCACCCCGACTGGCTAGCTAACCCAGTCCTGGTCCGGAAGAAGACGGGGCAATGGCGCATGTGCGTTGACTACACCGACCTCAACAAAGCCTGCCCCAAAAATCCATTCGGGTTGCCTCACATCGACCAAGTCGTGGACTCAACATGCATGCCGGCTCTTGAGTTTCGTGTACTGTTACTCGGGCTATCACCAGATCAGCTTGAAGGAATCCGACTGCCTGAAAACATCGTTCATCACGCCGTTTGGAGCTTACTGCTACATCACGATGCCCTTCGGTCTGAAGAACGCCGGAGCCACATACCAGCGCATGATCCAAAGATGCTTTTAGACGCAGATCGAGAAAAACGTGGAAGCTTACATCGACGATGTTTTCATCAAGACCAAGCAGAAGGAAGACCTAATCGCCGACTTAGAAGAAACCTTCACAAATATTCGGGCATTCAGAATGAAGTTAAACCCAGAGAACTGCACGTTCGGTGTGCCATCAGTCAAACTGCTCGGCTTCATGGTGTTCCATCACAACATTGAAGCTAACCCAGAGAAAATCAACGCCATCTTGAATATGAAGCTCCCGAGTAACCAAAAAGATGTCCAGAAGCTCACTGGCTGCATGGCGGCGCTAAGCCGATTCATCTCTCGACTCGGTGAGCAAGGCATGCCTTTCTTCAGGCTACTGAAGAAAATTGACGACTTCCAGTGGACTATGGAAGCCCACAAGGCCTTTGAAGATTTTAAAGAATTTCTCACGACGCCGTCCGTCCTAGCCTCACCCCAGCCTCAGGAACCTCTGCTACTGTATGTCTCAGCAACTCACCAAGTGGTCAGCACGGTTCTCGTCGTTGAGCGTGAGGAAGAAGGACGAGCCCAGAAGATTCAAAGGCCAATCTACTTTGTTAGCGAAGTGCTGGCAGGAGCCAAAATTCGCTACCCTCAGGTACAAAAATTGTTATATGGTGTTCTGATAACCGCGAGAAAATTGGCGCTCTACTTTCAGGGTCACTCGGTCACCATCGTCACTTCTTTTCCACTTGGCGATGTCTTCCATAACCGGGAGGCGACTAGACGCATCACAAAGTCGGCCCTGGAACTGATGCCGCTGGACTTAACGTTCAAGGCGAGGACGTCTGTAAAGTCACAAGCCCTGGCGGATTTCCTGGCCGAGTGGACCGAACAACAAGAAGATGTACCTCGAGAAGACCTACAATACTGGACCATGCACTTTGACGGATCCAAGAGGATCACCGTCTTGGGAGCGGGAGTCGTGATGATCTCTCCGACTGGAGAAATGCTACGATATGTTCTTCACATTCATTTCTCTGCCTCACACAATGTCGCTGAGTATGAAGCCTTGTTGCACGGCCTACGTCTTGTTGTTTTTACTCGGGATACGACGGTTGGTCGTAAAAGAAGATTCCCAGCTGGTTGTCAACCAAGTGATGAAAGACTGGTCCTGTTTAAATGACACCATGGAGGCCTATCAGCAAGAAATTCGCAAACTTGAAGACAAGTTTGATGGATTGGAGCTATCCCATGTCTTGAGACAGAACAATGAGGTAGCTGACTAGTTGGCGTAGTTCGGGTCCAAGCGAGAAGCTGCTCCAACAGACGTTTTTGTAGAGCATCTCTATGAACCGACTGTTGCTGCAAAACCAACTCCCAACGAGCAAGCTACAATCCAAGTTGCCATGCTTGACGCCGACTGGAGGACGCCGCTCATCAAATTTTTAACTCAGCAAGAGCTGCCGAAGGACCAGGACGAGGCGGAATGAGTCCGATGCCGTTGTCAAGCTTATGTCATGGTCGACTCTGATTTATACAAGAGAAGCCCCTCTGGAGTCATAATGAGATGTATCATGCCTGAGGAAGGACGACAACTACTCCAAGATATCCACTCGGGTATATGCGGAAGCCACGCGGCAAGACGCACCTTGGTAGGCAAAGCCTACAAACAAGGTTTTTTCTGGCTTACGGCGGTCTCCGACGCCGACAAAGTGGTCTGAACATGTGAAGGTTGCCAGTTCTTCGCTCGGCAGAGCCATGTTCCAGCCCAAGAGCTACAAACGATTCCATTATCTTGGCCGTTTGCGGTATGGGGCTTGGATATGGTCGGTCCTTTCAAGAAGGCTCCAGGAGGATTCACGCATCTGTTCGTTGCAATCGACAAGTTCTCCAAGTGGATCGAGGCGAAGCCGGTAGCTACAATCACCGCTGACAAGGCGCGAGACTTCATCCTCAACATCGTGCACCGGTTCGGCGTCCCAAACAGAATTATAACCGACAATGGAACTCAATTCACTGGAGGCGTTTTGAAGGAATTCTGTGAAGATTTTGGCATCAAAATCTGCTACGCATCGGTCGCAAATCCCAAGAGCAATGGACAGGTTGAACGCGCCAATGGCATGGTACTTCAAGGCATCAAGGCCTGAGTGTTTGACCGGCTAAATCCTTATGCCGGCAAATGGGTTCAAGAGCTGCCCTCTATCCTATGGTCTCTACGGACCATGCCCAGTCAGGCCACCAGTCAAACTCCTTTCTTCCTGGTTTACGGGGCAGAAGCCATGTTGCCGAATGAAATGGAGTACAAATCTCTTCGAGTTCGCAGCTTCAACGATGAGTGCTACGATCAAGACCGAGTGGACGACCTGACCCGACTGGAGGAGGCCCGTGAGGCAGCTCTGATCCAGTCGGCAAGATATCTTCAAGGACTTAGACGATACCATAGTCGCAATGTTCGGGCGCGAGCCTTCATTGTCGGCTGTCGATGCGTGCGCTCGACACGCGGGGACCCGAGGGACCCCCTTTTTGGTTCGGCACAGGGGAGCGATGAATCAGGGTTCGAACTCGAGGTGAGGTAGAGGGAAAGTAGGAAGATGGAGAAAGGTCGCAATCTCAAAAGACACAGAAGAAATTATACAGGTTCGGGCCATCGGGGAGACGTAATACCCTACTCCTGTTTTTGTTTTATGTGGAGGATGAATTACAAGGATGTGAAGGGTTACGCGGAGGCTACGCTAGCCGAAAACAAAAACTTTCTACCGTGCAAACCAGGAACACTTGCAAGTAAGGGCCGATAGATCGTTACCGATTGGAGTAGAGTGCAGCGGAATAGCCAATCAGGGCAATCCGATCCGGAACAGCGTAGCCGATTCCCGGAGACAACCGATTCGCCAATCAGCCGATTCGAGTCGTCCGGCTGCGTTCTCACGCCTCGCTCCGACGCGCCCGACCGCAGCCGATTCCACCACAGCCGATCGCTCCGATTGCAGCCGATCAGAAGCCGATCAACAGCGTGCAACGTAGCAGCGCCTCTACTGGTATCCACACGTCCGGGGACAGAACGCCGAACACCCGTGTGCTAGCACGCGATGCAAGGCTAGGGTTTGGCTCGAAACTGGGGAGGGTTTCCGTGGAGATTGATCTCGGCGACTTTTGTTGCACGCGATGCAATTGACATGTGGCAGCTCTCCACCCCTCCCTCCTTTATATAGAGTTGGCCGACTGGGACTAGTGGCCGATTAGGACTCTATTTTGAATCGGATCTCATCCGTATCTCATAGAGTTGGCCGCCCATACGTCGTAAGCCCCCATAGGACTCTATCCGATCGGATCCCTATCCGATCGAGCCGTATCCGAGTCCAACTCGAATATCTATTCTATCCCCTTAAGCGTGCGACCACAGAGGTTCGGGTATACTCGGTTTCGGCTATAGTCTAACTTGGCCGATCGTCGGCTCGAGTCCAACTCAGCCGAGCCCGTCAACGCGGCGCCTAGTAGCACATATTGACACCATAGTATACAAGAATAATATCGATCGAACTGTAATGTGTACACAAATCCCTTTGCCTCACGATACCGGTTAAGCTATAGGCAAGATGTGTGCCATCCCTTCAATAGCTTAACCATTCACTTGAACCGTATTGGATTATCGTCGTTGATTGACTCCTCAATCAACTTAGCATGGCCATGCATTTCCATAATCCATTACCTCGAGGGGCCCAGAGATATCTCTCCAAAGGAGGGGCAAATTCCATCTTGATCACTCACATCCCACTCCATGTTTCATAGCAAACTGAAAACTACCTTTATAACTACCCGATTACGGAATAGCGTTTGGTAGTCCCAAAGTAGGCTACTACACATGTTGGAATCCATGGTGATCTCAGGTCTAAGGACTTTGTACCAACACTACCTGAGACCAACTAATGGCACATTAATTCCTGTAGTGTGACATGGTGGGTCTATCCAACAATGTGTTCTCCAACACATATGTCCATGTTTATTGATTTGGTATCTCCATACCCATGATCTATGAGACATGATCATCAATCAATAAACATGCCGATCTTAGAATCATATTTGTTCCAACAATATGACATATGATCGGGATCGTTTAGAAATAGATTCATACATAAAGAGTCTCATAAATAAGTCACGTACTTATTGATCAATACAAGATGTCTATTTCATGGAACTGAATAACACTTTATTCATTTATACATAAACAGTGACATGATATCCAACATCTCCATGTTGCCTCTAGGGCATATCACTAACAGGATGAGTGTGGTTGTTCTTCCCTGGGGAAGCTGGAGTTGATGACTGAGGTGAAATGCCTAAAGCCCAAGATTCAAGAGGCTGAACAAAAGACAAATCCAGGAACCCTTTTTATGATGGACTTGGGCCTCCTTTTATATTACAAGGGGACACCATAGTAGTCCTAGCTTTCTATACTCCGCTCCACGTGATGGAGCGGCTCTTGTCCTGTCTTGTTGGGGGTCTACCCCTATTCCTGCTCCTGTTGCCACGTTGCGGGAGTTGGTGGAGAAAAAAAATGGGCGTCGTGGCTGCCATGCTGCTGCGTGAGGAGGGGTCAACTTACTTACTCCAGTGGGGCCTACCGATCAGTGGCTCTCCGCCTTGAGAGGGGTCGACGTGACACCCACAGCGCTCGTATCCTCTCTCCCATGCAGCCGCCCAGCGCATTTAATGCGACTGGACGGGGCGTGGAGGGAGGCGTGCGCGGACTGACCGTGCGGCCATACCACGGTCGCCGTCAAAGACTTTCTACCCTCTCTCCCTCGTGACGGGCAAAAAGGGTGATGATGAGCGGCTGACAGACGTGCCTCACATCACCATAAATGCGACAGGGCAGGCGTCCGACCTCTCTCTAGGCATTAAATCTGGTGGTTGGCACTTGGCGGTAGATCTCGCTCCTCTCTAGGAGAGGTGCGGAGTGATGGATAGGGGTCCGGGTGATCCCGAACCCTGCCATTTGGGAAAGCGGCGGCCTCCGGGCAGCCCCCGAGCCAAGTCCCCTTTGGGATGGCCACGTGGCCGCCCGTGGCCTGGGCCCGCATGAGCCGTTCAGGACATGTCTTTGAGGCGCCCTGGTAAGCGAAGGTGTCTTCCTTCTTCAGATATCGTATTCTCGTTATACCCTCGGGCCCATATCACCGACAGTAGCCCCCGGTGTTGACCGGGACCGAAGTCGGGTTCAGGCGTGGTTAACGCCCTATTCCTGAGTGGATGGGCCCGGATAGTGGATATGCTGCGCCGCAGCAAGAGATAGGCGTGCGGTAACTGACACCGCGCTTGATTAAGCCTTTCCAGACGTGGGGCGTGTTATTTGGGCCGCACACACGGGGGGCCCATCTAACCGCCTACTTCCCTCCGTCCCGTATAGTGCACCTGGCGGGCGCAACATCCCAGGCGGTGCGAAACCCAAGCGGTGCGAAAACCGAAGAGATGTGAAAAACGAAGGGGCGCGGAGCCGAAGAGGCGTGCCGCGCGGGAGTGGAGCGAAATTAATGCTGTAGAATTCGAGGGGGCTGGGGTTTCCTATAAAAACGGATCCGCGAGAGGGGGGATCAGTTTCTACTCATTCCTCAGCCATCGCCTCTTATCCTTCCAGCAACTTTGTCCTTTCTACTCCTTCCTTTCCGCCACCAGTTCTCTCCGTATTCCAACGCTTTCCTCGAAGATGACCCACGACGCGCCCCTGGAGCCCGGGAGCGTGCTTCCCAAGTCCCTGGTTCGCTCCGCGGAGGATCAAAGCCTGTTCAACAAGTACCTGCCGTGCGGCACACGTAGCGGCGGCGATATTCCGGCCGAGCGGCCCCCAACGAAGATGGTATTCTTCGCCTCCTTTGCCATGGTCGGGTTGGTGCCGCCCTTCTCTCGGTTCTTCTTTGATGTGCTGGAGTTCTACGACCTTCAACTGCATCACCTCACCCCCAACGCGGTCTTCTACCTCACAATCTTCGCCTACACCTGCGAGATGTTCGTGGGGGTGATGCCCTCACTGCATCTCTTCCAGCAGTTCTTCCGACTGTGCCAGGCGGGGTCCCCCGATGCGGTCGGATACGTTGCAATCCAAGCGCGCAACGACAGGGCCATCGACACTGCCTTCATCGACATCCATCCTCGCTCCAGATGGGAGAAGTGGAGGGCCTACTAGTTCTACACCAGTTTGGGCGACCACCCCCGCCTTTCCCTTTCGACGGGGATTCCGGCGAATCTGGGGAGCTGGGGGGCGCGGCGCCGCGCTAGGAGAGAGCTGGATGGAGTGCTGGAGCGGATCAGCTATCTCCGGAAGGGGGGCCTGTCCAGCCACGCCGTCTTCCGAGACTTCCAGACACGGCGCATCTCGCCATTGCAGGAGAGGCCGCGCCCAGCCTATATGTACACAAACTTCAACGACGACATGCGCACCCATGTTGGCGCTGCCTTCGACTGGAATGAGAATGACCTCGCGATCCTGGTCTGCCGCACCCTCGGCGTCACGGCGATGGACCTGACGCAACTCCCTCCGGGGTTGGTCCCGTTGTGCTAGGACCCGGCACGCCCGGAGATCCTGCATGCTCTGCAGGTGGTGGGTGACGGCACGGGTTCATCCTCAGTAGCGCCAAGCGCCGCCCCGGGGGGTGGCGACGACGACTACGACGACGCTGACGACCAGGTGCCGATTGGGCGGCTGGGCCGCCGGGGCCCGGGCAGGAGCGAACCGGGGGCCCCGGACCGAAAGGGAAAGAAGAAGAGGCTAGAGCACGACCCCGCGCCTCCCCATCACCACCACGCAGCGGCGGCGCGGAGCGCATCGCTCCCCCTGCAGGTCTGGAGGCCCGCAGGCGGCGGGTCCTGCCCCAGGGGCCACCCCGACGAGGGCCAGCATGGTCACTACGACGACGACTCCGGCGGTGGCCGGGGGCGCACCCACGGCGAGCGCACCATCGGCGGAGGCCGGCTGCGGCACCCCTGTGGCGGTGGAGTCCGTGGGCCAGAGCCCAGTGAGCCCCTCCGGTGGCCCCGTGAAGAAGAAACGGGCCATCTCCCAGGTCTCATGGAGCTTCAACGCCGCCCGCAGGTAACACTTTGCCAATGCATATATTTCTTGTGAGCCCTGTGTCTTATTTCGGGCTATTTGTGTTTCGCTTTCTCATTGCATTTATTTTTGTTCCCAGCTGCTGTTGACGAGAAATCTCTCTCACGCGCTGGCCTGGGAGATCTACTTAGCTCCAGTGCAGGTCCTTCTCGGCCGCCTATGTTATGCAGGGCGTGCCAGTTGATTTGATCTGTCAATCAACAAGAAAAAACAAAGGAATATGCGTTAAGTGTTAGGTTAGATCCCCACGGAATCAGCTGAGGGAATCCATGAACTTATATATGCTATTCTAAACTATATTTAACCCAAGTGACTGTAATGGATCGGCTATACCAAGACAACATCAGCCGCTTAACCCAAATACAATGAAGAATAATAAATATATGGATCGATAACCTAGCCGATGCTGGAAAGCTAACAAGGAATCGGCTAGTACTCCGGTGAATCTTATAGAAAGATATCACTCCTAAATCAGACGCATAGCCTAGAGATCGGCTATCGGCTGCTGATGACAAGCCGATTTCGGCTGGCAGCGTCCGACAGGAGTGTGATCTTGACATAAGAGGCAGTTCTAATACAGATCTAATAACGAATATATTAAAAGAAATATACCAGGGCAGATAAGGCTGGCTGAAACCCCGGCGCTGTCTCTAAACAATATAAATATATCTTAACAGATCATTGATAGTTCTAAAAACGACTTAATAGTTCGAACCCGATGCAGCATTAAGTATCAAAAGAAAAAACCCGATCTGTCACAGCCGATTTATACCTCTCGGGACGGTGGATACCGCATATAAACCAGCCAACCTTTAGATCTAGCCCTATTAGCTGCAAGTTCTTGACAGAACTAGCCAATGGCAAGATAGATCTAAACTTTGATCTAATCTATATGCGCTATATGATAAACAGCGCAGTACAAACTCCTGATTCTAATGTGTCATTGCAATGGAAGCACTAGAAGCAGTAAATCATACCACTAATGAGAAACATTTACCTGGATCTGGGGATCGAAACGATGCAGCCCGTAGCCAAACAAAATGCTCGTCTGAAAAGGAAAAGTTGGCGATGCACCGAAGGTTTGGTTGTGTATGAATATCGTTCTGATTACAGAGGGTCTCGGGTCCTATTTATACCCATGATATAATTATCTGTAAAGACCCTGGACTCTATCTAAACTACTATTTAAAACACCACATTATCCCAAACGGGACCCATGCCGTGTTACAACTAACAGTCTAACAAATCTCTAGATTACAGATACAATTGCCGTTACAGGACTCTATCCATAAATGACAATATCACTTAACGCGCAATTAACAACCGAATCCTCTGTTTATCCTTAAACTTCTGAATTAGAAACGGTCTCATCTCTTCTAGACCTGGAATCGGCTATCGGCTGTCCTTGTTCGATCCATCCTTAACCGATTGGCTTCGCAGCCGATCACTCCTTTGGCCGATGCGATACTTGTCTTCAGCCGACCCGACTCCGCTTCGCCTTTGCGGACTTAGGAATTCAATTACCAAATTTCAGTGTTAACACATGGCCCCCAAGTCCGTGATACGAATTGTTGCGGATTTGCTTGCCTATCCAAACTCTTGCTTCCTTCTTGACCAAAACCGCTTTGGCTTCTCCCCAAGTGCTCTTTAAAAACCCACTTTCGTCGGCCGAGCCGCCTACGCCTTCAAAGCGCACTCAGCCTCCTTCGCGAAAAAGCCTCTTGCCTTCTCTCTTTTCTCCGGCGATTTCACCGATGCCCGTCGAACTCCCTCACGTTCTTCAGACCTATCTTCATCTCCGAGCATCCCGATGGCCTCCACCGCCGCTGCATCGAGCACCTCAGTTTCACCGGCCACTGCCGCCACACCAGCCGCAGCCGCTGCGCCGTCCGCCACCGTTTCAGCCGTCGCCGCAACCAAGTTCCCTTAGGTACTCTCTTCCGATCTATAATTTTACTTTCAAATCTGCTTCTTCAAACATTTTGCATCAACATTACGTTCGACCATCTTTCAAGTAGCATTTTACTTCACATTCTTATCAATTAGTACTTTTCCTTTCCCCGAACCGTAATACGCAACCGTTCTTGATTAGCACCTCTCTTCTCTTTTCTGAACTGTAGCACCTGTCACATCAAGTACTGATCCCCAATTCGACACAAGCAGAGAGGTACTTCCTCGGACCTATCGGCAATACAGATCCAGCCGATACTATCATAGCCGAAACTAACAGTATCCCTTTCAACACCGCCAAGCCATCCATCTCCCACTAGAACGGAACATTCAAATCATGGCTGTCCACCGATGCAGCCTAGATTGAATGGTACAAGAGAGTACAATCGGCTAAGTATGCTCAGTGGGAAGAAAAAGGGCTTGACCAATGCTTGGAACTGTCCATCGCTGGCATGGAGAAAGACGAGCCGCTCTTATCGGCTGCAACCTACTTTTGGAACGACAGTTTCAATGCCTTCATCTTCCGGCAAGGGCCGATGACTATCACATTGGCCGACATATTCATGACAACTGGACTGGATATCGAGTCATCGGCCGACCCCAACACCTTGAACCGAAAAAACCAACACCAGTTCAAAACCAAGTCCATTGGCGGGTGGAGCGGCTTTATTGCCCAAAACATGAAGGAAGGGACAGTCGGCCACAGGGAGCACACTGCTTTCCTAATGATGTGGCTTGAAAAGTTTGTGTTCTGTGGATCAAGCTATGGACCGACCGCCGATTGGCAGATTGTGGCCGAAGTTTTGGCCGATGGGAGGACCCTTGCGCTGGGGAAATATTTCCTCGGCTACTTGTATCAAATGCTGCATCAGGCCACCGCGAAAATAGCCGCCAATGCTCCAATCAACACCGGTGGCCCCTGGTGGTTTCTTCAAATCTGGCTGGTGCTGACGACCCAGAAGATAGCCGGTCGGCTCCCTCTGATAGAAGCCGGATTCCCAAGGCTGGAGCTGATTGAAGATGATGAAGGCAACCAGATCACCACCAGGAGATGCATGAAATACGGAGAGGCGGCCGCCTCCCACGAAGGCTCAAAGCAATCGGCCGAGCTGCTGGCCGAATGGTTCATAGCCCTCTATGAGCGGCTGTCTCGTGATAACCGCACTGGTACTTTTACCGGGACCGGGAATGTTCGAGTTTGGCTGATTTCAATTGGGATGATCTCAACTCAGTGACAACCCAAGGTGCGAGGCTGTTTATCACCACTCGCCCCGCATCCCGCCGACCGGGATTCACCAAGGCCGATCGGTGGCCAAGAGCTATGAATTCTACTACCCAGTGTTGGCGACGAGACAGCTTGGTCTCGGGCAGCTGCCCATCAGCTTTTTCTACGCCGATAAGATTGAAACGAGGGGGGTGGATGGCCATGACCTAATAATGGATCGACTGCTGAACATAGCCGGCCCTCCCCTCGGCGACGTCGGCGTGATAACATTGTCGATGAGGAGAAGCGCCGCTTACGACCGATGGTGGTCCGAAATTAAGCGCCATATCTTCCATCAACGGTCGTCTTGCTACATCGACCTGCTTCTGCCTAACGAGATCCCCTCGGTAAATTTCTGCTTCAGGTTTAAACAACTTTCTTCTTCCCGTCATCAGCTGACATAGCCGATTAACGTTCGTCTTTTGATTCGCAGGAGACAGAGACGGAGCGGCCGATGGTGAGCAACTCCGGGCGTCCCATCGAATACAACTCAGGCGTCCTGGATGAGGGCGGTCTTGCTCCATCGGCCATCGGCTGGGGGGCGCCAAAATTGGCATCGCTGCTGCGAGGGCAGGAGCGTCAGCCAATCGCGCAGAAGAGAAAGGCAGCACCACCACGGTCATCGACCGCGCCTGCCCCCAAGAGGCTGAGAAAGACAAAGCCAGCAGCACCAGCCGATAGCCTCCCTCCGTTAGATCCGGCCATCGCGCGGTTCCTCGACACCGTCGCCAACGAGAAGTGCCGGCGAGGCTGTCGGGCGGCGGCCGAACCGGGATTACGAGTCTGAGTCGGTCAATGCTCCAGCCGACGTCCCGCCAGTCCCAAGTCCCCCAGTAAAACATCGGTCGGTAAGCCTTTACTCCGCCGGATTTGGCTTCATGATGATCACTTGCATCTGATCGAACCATTGCTTGCAGGTCAAGAAATTGGCCAGTCGCACTCCTCGCCCCGCGCCATCGGTAATCATCCGCTGCCACCTTACTTGTAGTAATCGATTGGCTTGTCCGTTAACTCTTTCTTCTGCAGCCCCCGTAGTCTCCATCGGCTGCCCCCAGGCGTCCGGCCAGCATACTGCGCCTTTTGGGGACAGTGGCGACAATGCCGACAAGGAGGCCCCGATGGTCGCGGGTAACGATCCGGTCGAACCAACAGCTCCGAACCCCGATGTCGACGGTAAGCCAACTGATTTTAATGATTGGCTTTGTCGGCTTAATATGTCCTTGATCATCTTCTTCTTTGCTGCAGAACATAGCCGACCTCCTCAACTTTGACTTGTCGGAGTTCGAGGAGCCCGGCGACATCGGCGAGGAGGCGCTTGCGATGCCGGCTGAGGACCTGAGGGCCACTTTAGCCGACATCAACAATCGGCTGGAAGCCTCGCTGGACGCGAGGGTGGTTGACAGCGGCTCGATACGCGCGTGATTCAGAGATATCCAAGACCAGCTGCCGGAAGCCGTAGCCGAAGCGATCGTGTCGGCGACCTTCATGGAAGCCCATCAGTTCAAGTACGAGCGGGCACGGCAGCGGATAATCGATCGCTTCGAGAGTCAAGCGTGATCGGCCACCATCCAGTCGACCAAGGGCGCCATTGAGAGCCGGAAGGCCACCTTCGACCGCCTGAAGACCGAGCCGGCGGCCAAGCTTGAGCAACTCCGCACTCGTCAAGATCAGCTGATAGCCGATCTCGTTCAAGTCACGAACGAGATCAATGTCCACGAGGAGAACATGGCTGGCTTGCCGGCCAAGATTGAAGCTGAGCGCCAGGGTATCAGGGCGGCCGTGGCACACCTGCGCAACTTGGTGAGGAGCGTCCGATTGGTGGCGGGTTCTGAGGCCGACGACGTTAGGGCCATCGAAGAAATCGACCAAATTAGGCAGACGGCATTGTCGGCCATAGCTGATTTTCTGAAACAATGAGATTGTAATGTCCCGGCCTTTAAACAATGAGATTGTAATGTCCCGGCCTTTTGAAATCGGCTAACACTTCTGTATCATATTTGCCATGTTTCTGTGATGTGGTTGAACGACCATCTTACTCGTGCTTGTCTTTGGCTTCGAATCGTATGTCATAATTTATCGATCTTCTGCCACTACGTTCGTGGATAAAACCGGCTGTATTCGTAGATAAGATTGGTCTTCGGCCGTGCGTGACGTCTTGACTTGCTTACGTTGAAATCGGCTCCAGCCCCTCGCATCATTTCGTGTTGCCGACTCCGAGACCACACCATGACCGTTAGTGTTATCGTTTGAACATCGATCTTATTGGATATTGGCCGATGTTTCTGGGTGCACTGCCGATTTGGTTTCATGGTCCGATTCATCCGAATCTGTATTTCAAGAACCCATGAGTTCTTGACGATAGGTGTCCAGCCTTGAACAGTCGCCACCCATTCAACGATTCCCAACACCTTCAATGATGGCCTCTTCGACCTTCGCATCGGCAGTGACCTTTCACATCTGAAACCACATCTTTTCTTTCTATAAATGGACTCCTTCAGGCCTTCCGGAATAACTCACAGCCGAAGAAGAACCCACTCCCCAGGCATACAACATCCGGATCTCCAAGCTTTCGACAGGGTTTCTTATGGCTTCCTCAAGCTCGTCGGTGAACCAGGTGATTTCCCAACTCATCCATTCTCACCATTTCTTCTCCCTAAGTACTCGGGAGTGAACTTTCTCGCAGCCGCTCCATCCCCTTCGGGTGATCTTAGCGATCATGGACACGCTGTACTAACTAACGCCTAGCCAAGAACGGCAAGTGAGGACCAACTTGAAGCACTTCAGGGAGCTGGAGGCTCGTCACCCGGCGGCCAGACCTCCCATCAACCTTGGTAGCATCCCGGCCGCTGCCCCTTTGGCGTCTTCGACGCTCACGCGCCTTGACCGGCTGGAAGCAAGGCAAACACGACTCGCCAACGAGCTGCTAACCATGACCACCGATGTCAGGGTCACTCGACTAGAGTATCTAATCTTGGATGCTTTAGAGATGGAGTCTACGGAGACCACCGACCGAGCTCTGGCGGCCATCAGAGATTACCTAGGAGATATGTAATCAAAAACGGCTTTACGCCGATTATGAATAAAAGTTGGCGAATGTTGTAGCCTGACTTTGCGTTGCAATCGGCCCGATTTTGCGATCGGCTTGTGTACGTATATGCCCCCAAGTTTTGTTGATAGCTTCAGTGTCGACAAAATTGTGAGTTCGAGCCGTTCGCGCACCCTGGCCGTCCTTATCGGTCAATCATGTGCCGATCGTAGGGCGCTTGGCAAGAAATGTTGTAGAAAAATACCTAAAGGTGATGCCTCGTAGATGTGAGACATCGGCTGTTGTAAATCGGCTGAAGTAACCATGGCCGAGTCACGAGTTGATCCACATGCTTGGGTAGTATTTCTTCAAATACATTCCATTGAGAGCCCTTCCGAATACCTCTCCGTCTAGTCCTTTTGGCATGTAAGCTCCCTTAGAGACGCATTTGTGGATCTTGAAAGGTCCCTCCCAATTTGGTGACCACTTGCCGAACTTGCTGTCTCTAGATCCGATCGGCAGTATAAGTTTTCAAACGAGCTCGCCTTCCTCAAAAGACTTGGGTACCACTTTCTTATTATAATGCCTGGCTACTCGTTCTTTATCTTTTGTGACTTTTTCCAAGGCCCTCATCCTGGATAAAACCAGATCTTCTGACTCATCCACCATCAGGTGATAATAATCGTCGGCTGTGAGTTGATCTTGTAACTGAATGCGCCTTGAGCCGATGATACTTTCCCATGGCAACACGGCCTCATGTCCATAGACCAGTTTGTACGGAGGGACTTGGATTGACCCGTGGCATGCCATCCGATACGCCCACAGTGACTTGGCTAATCGGCTGTGCCATTGCTTAGGATACTCAGAGATCTTTCTTTTAATCAGCTTGATCAAACTTTTGTTTGAGGCCTCGGCTTGCCCGTTGGCTTGCGCGTAGTACGGCGAAGAATTAAGTAGCTTGATCCCCATGCCGTCGGCAAACTGAACAAATGTTAGTGATATGCCCTAGAGGCAACATGGAGATGTTGGATATCACGTCAATGTTTATGTATAAATGAATAAAGTGTTATTCAGTTCCATTAAATAGACATCTTGTATTGATCAATAAGTACGTGACTTATTTATGAGACTCTTTATGTATGAATCTATTTCTAAACGATCCACGATCATATGTCATATTGTTGGAACAAATATGATTCTAAGATCGGCATGTTTATTGATTGATGATCATGTCTCATAGATCATGGGTATGGAGATACCAAATCAATAAACATGGACATATGTGTTAGAGAACACATTGTTGGACAGACCCACCATGAGACACTACAGGAATCAATGTGCCATTAGTTGGTCTCAGGTAGTGTTGGTACAAAGTCCTTAGACCTGAGATCACCATGGATTCCAACATGTGTAGTAGCCTACTTTGGGACTACCAAACGCTATTCCGTAATGCGGGTAGTTATAAAGGTAGTTTTCGGGTTTGCTATGAAACATGGAGTGGGATGTGAGTGATCAAGATGGAATTTGCCCCTCCTTTGGAGAGATATCTCTGGGCCCCTCGAGGTAATGGATTATGGAAATGCATGGCCATGCTAAGTTGATTGAGGAGTCAATCAACGGACGGATAATCCAATACGGTTCGAGTGAATGGTTAAGCTATTGAAGGGATGGCACACATCTTGCCTATAGCTTAGCTGGTATCGTGAGGCAAAGGGATTTGTGTACACATTACAGGTTGAGCCGATATTATTCTTGTATACTATGGTGTCAATATGTCTTGCTAGGCGCCGCGGTGACGGGTCGGCTGAGTTGGACTCGAGCCGACGATCGGCTAAGTTAGACTATAGCCGAAACCGAGTATACCTGAACCTACAGGGTCGCACGCTTAAGGGGATAGAATAGATATTCAAGTTGGACTCGGATACGGCTCGATCGGATAGGGATCCGATCGGATAGAGTCCTATGGGCTTACGACGTATGGGCGGCCAACTCTATGAGATACGGATGAGATCTCGATTCAAAATAGAGTCCTAATCGGCCACTAGTCCCGGTCGGCCAACTCTATATAAAGGAGGGAGGGGTGGAGAGCTGAAGAGAGATCAATTGCATCGCGTGCAACGAAGTCGCCGAGATCAATCTCCACGGAAACCCTCCCCACTTTCGAGCCAAACCCTAGCCTTGCATCGCGTGCTAGCACACGGGTGTACGGCGTTCGTCCCCGGACGTGTGGATACCGGTAGAGCGCTGCTACGTTGCGCGCTGTTGATCGGCTTGGATCGGCTGCAATCGGAGCGATCGGCTGTGGTGGAATCGGCTGCGGTCGGGCGCATCGGAGCGAGGCGTGAGAACGCGGCCGAACGACTCGAATCGGCTGATTGGCGAATCGGCTGTCTCCGGGAATCGACTACAATGTTCCGGATCGGATTGCCCGATTGGTTATTCCATGCACTCTACTCCAATCGGTAACGATCTATCGGCCCCTTACTTGCAAGTGTTCTGGTTTGCGCGGTAAAAGTTTTTGTTTTCGGCTAGCGTAGCCTCCGCGTAACCCTTCAGTGGTATCGAGCTAATCTTGCTTAGTTCGGGTTTTAGATTGGATCTGGAACAAGTTTTGCGCACGGGTTGATTAGATCAATCGGTTTTACGGGATCTGTTGAGGAGAGTAGATGGTAATTGTGTTCCTTGATAGTGTATCGGAACGACGTAATGTGATTACGTCGAAGCAATTTCCATATAACTCGGTTTGAGTTGGGTTCGAGATAGCGTTCCTTGATAGTGTATCGGAACGGTATAATGTGATTATACCGAAGCTATCTCGTAGTCCGACTTTGTTGCTGCCTCGCGCCTACGCAAACCATCTCCCTTGATAGTGTATCGGGACGACATAATATGATTATGCCGATATGGTTTCCATAAGCGATTTCATAGATTGGATCTATGAATTTTGTGTGGTGTTCGGCGCTGCCCGAAGCCCGCGAGGGCGGCTCCCCTCGACCCCCGCCCGCTAACCGTCGTGTGCGTACCCCCTTATAGGTCGTCTCGATGTCGTATCTCTGCGATAGGTACAAAACGTTTCTACGCCTAACTTGTTTTTGCGAGAGAATGCTTTGAGATGGTATGGCCCTATTGTATGTATGAGATGCATGTGATGCATGTAATATTCTTTCATATGTGCAATCCTGTAATATTCTTTCATACGTGCAATGCTTGTAATATTCTTTCACGACTGCGAGTCGATGTAATCTTCAATTAGAGCTTCTATAGTAGTAGCTTAGTTTGAAGATATCAAGCATTCGACACTTGGAAGATGGTGCCGAAGATGGAGATCTCGGCGCCGACATGGAGATGGAGATCACCATGTGAAGGGGGCCATACTATTTCATTATATGCTATTCTTCTTGCTTTCATATGTGATATGTTTGATAGGATAGCATCCCTCTCAAAATTAAGTAGTAATGATGCCCTTCCAAATGTTGCACCCGTCACCGTTATGCTCGTCAATGGTGGGTCGCAAAGCGAGTGCCATTCTCTATCATAACACGAGGGGTATATGTCGGATATATACATGCGGGAGCATTTGGTTTACTTAACAAGGCTATCAAAACAGTTTTGGGCCTTGGGGCATAGGTTGGCGCCGGGGCATGGAGATGCCACACCAACAACAAGAGTCACATAGAGATGTGATTAGCAAGGTGTTGCTTACCGATGTTACTAATTTTCTAGCAGTGATGCCAAAGCTCACTAGAAAATTAATTAACATGTGGATCTTGACCCAATACGTAACCTAGAGGGAAGGTGGAAAATACGTAATGGGAGTCTAATGTTAAATTGTTTAACAATAGACATAGCATAAACATTGTGCTAAACTTTGCTTTTACGTTGTAGAATAAATGGCGGCTAATACTACACCCGAGTACCTTTAATTTGCGATCTATTCTCGAAAAGGAAAAATTAAATGGAACAAACTTTATGGATTGGTATCGCAACTTGAGAATTGTTCTCAAGCAAGAGCGTAAGGAGTACGTTCTTGAAGTACCCTATCCAGAGGATTTGCCAACTAATGCCACTTTGCAAGCGCACGGAGGGCTTATGAGAAGCACACTAATGATGCCCTAGATATAAGTTGTCTCATGCTTGCTACAATGTCCCCGAGCTTGAAGCAATATGAGAGCGGCGATGCTCACACTATTATTCGGGGACTGCGTGGCATGTTTGAGAACCAAGCTCGGGCCGAGTGGTTCAACACCTCAAAGTCCTTGTTTGCGTGCGAGCTTGTTGAGGGAATCCCGTCGTCCGCATGTGATAAAGATGATTGGCTACATTGAGAGTCCGGAAAAGCTGGTTTTCCCCTTAGCCAAGAGTTGGCTGCGATGTGATTCTCCGGTCGCTCCCTCCGAGCTTCGAGCCATTCATATTAAATTATCACATGAACAATATGGATAGGACCTTGGCTGAATTGCATGGGATGCTAAAGACAGTGAGGAGAGTATCCAGAAAAATGGTCATCATGTGATGATGATGCGAAGGCTAAGCGCAAACCACTGTCAAGAAACTTTGCACCAAGAGGAAGTTAACTCCCGATGAGATCGCGAGTGCCTCTAATGCAAAGAAGGGCAAGAAAGGGTCGGCGGCATCGGATGCCGTTTGCTTCTACTGCAAGGAGACAGAGCCCTTTGGAAAAGGGACTGCAAGAAGTACATGGAGGATCTCAAGAAGAAGCAAAGTACGACTTCGCCGGTATTAATGTTATAGACATTAATCTTGCTACTTCACCTCGACTCTTGGGTATTTGATACCGGATCAGTAGCTCATATTTGCAAATCATTGCGGGAATGAGAAGAAGTAGAGGATTGAGAAGGGGCGAGGTGAAACTGCGCGTCGGCAATGGAGCAAGCGTTGCTACGATTCTTGTCGGCACGTACCACTTCATCTACATTCGGGATTAGTTTTGGAATTAAATAATTGTTATTGTGTTCCAACACTATGTCAAAACGTTATTTCCGCTTCATGTTTGCAAGCGGAAGGATATGATTTTAGATCAATGAACAATGGTTGTTCAATATATCTCGAGAGATATGTTCTATTTTCATGCTCCATTGGTGAATGGATTATACGTTTTGAATCTTGAAGCGTCTCCCATCTATAACATTAATACGAAAAGGCAACTCTCTAATGATATAAACCCCACGTTTATCGGCATTGTCGCTTAGGCCATATAAATAAGAAACGCATGGAGAAGCTCCATAAGGATGGATTGCTTCACTCTTTTGATTTTGAATCATTTGAGACATGTGAGTCTTGTTTACTTGGTAAGATGACAAAGGCACCTTTCACGGGACATAGTGAGAGAGCAAGTGACTTATTGGCACTCGTACATACTGATGTATGTGGACCAATGAGCTCAACGGCCAGAGGTGGTTATCAATACTTCATTACCTTTACCGATGACTTTAGTAGATATGGTTATATCTACTTAATGAGGCATAAGTCCGAATCCTTTGAAAAGTTCAAAGAATTCCAGAATGAAGTACAGAATCATTTAGGGAAAACAATCAAGTTTCTACGATCAGATCGTGGAGGGGAATACTTGAGCCAAGAGTTTGGTAATCATCTGAAAGATTGTGGAATTGTTCCACAGTTGACTCCGCCAGGAACTCCACAATGGAACGGAGTGTCCGAACGGAGAAATCGCACCTTGTTGGACATGGTGCGGTCGATGATGAGCCAAAGTGATCTACCGTTATCCTTCGGGGATATGCTCTTGAAACATTGCGCTCACACTAAATAGAGTTCCATCTAAGTCGGTTGAAAAGACACCATATGAGATATGGACAGGGCAACCCCTAGTTTGTCTTTTCTCAAAATTTGGGGATGCGAAGCTTATGTAAAACGTTTATAGTCGAGAAGCTCACACCCAAATCGACAAGTGCTTCTTTGTGGGATATCCTAAGGAAACTAAGGGATATTACTTTTATAATCGGGAACAAGGCAAAGTGTTTGTCGCCCGACACGGTGTCTTCTTGGAGAAAGAGTTTTTTCAAGAAGGGTTAGTGGGAGCAGGGTGCATCTTGAAGAAGTTCAAGAAACACGAGAAAATGTTTCGCGACCACGAACCACAACGGGAGGAGCAAAGTGTTGCGCCACCGGTTGTAGATACACCAGCCCACGAGGTCGAAAGATCACGTCGTGCACCCGCAGTACACAGTGCGGAACAATGTGATATATTGTTGTTGGACAACGATGAACCTAAGACCTATGAGGAAGCGATGGTGGGACCTGATTCCAACAAGTGGCTTGGAGCCATGAAATCCGAAATAGAATCCATGTACGACAATCAAGTTTGGAACTTGGTTGATCCACTGATGGTGTCAAAACCATTGAGTGCAAATGGGTTTTTAAGAAAAGGCCGATATGGATGGAAATGTTCACATCTATAAGGCGCGATTGGTGGCGAAAGGTTTTAAACAGATTCAAGGAGTTGATTATGATGAAACCTTCTCGCCCGTCGCAATGCTTAAATCTATTCGGATTATCCTAGCGATTGCTGCATATTTCGATTATGAGATATGGCGAGATGGATGTCAAAACGGCTTTCCTAAATGGAAACCTAAGCGAGGATGTATACATGATACAACCTCGGGGTTTTGTCGATCCAGAATCGCTCGGAAAGATATGCAAGCTACGAAATCCATTTATGGATTGAAGCAAGCATCTCGGAGTTGGAATATTCGTTTTGATGAAGTAATCAAGGGGTTTGGTTTCATCAAAAACGAAGAAGAGGCCTGTGTTTACAAAAAGGTCGGTGGGAGCGCAATTGTATTTCTAATCTTATATGTGGATGACATATTGCGATTGGAAATGATATCCCTATGCTTGAATCCGTCAAGTCTTCATTGAAAAATAGTTTTTCCATGAAAGACTTAGGGAGGCAGCATATATATTAGGCATTCGGATCTATAGAGATAGATCCAAGAGGCTAATTGGATTAAGCCAAAGTACATACATTGACAAGGTGTTGAAAAGGTTCAACATGCATGATTCCAAGAAAGGTTTCTTGCCTATGTCACATGGCATCAATCTTAGCAAGAATCGGTGTCCTCGGACACATGATGAGCGGAATAAGATGGGTATGGTTCCATATGCTTCGGCAATTGGATCCATCATGTATGCCATGCTTTGTACACGCCCGATGTCTCGTACGCTTTGAGTGCTACGAGCGAGATACAGTCGAGATCCAGGTGAAGGTCACGATGCGAAAGAATATCCTTAAGTACTTGAGAAGAACTAAGGATATGTTCCTAGTCTATGGAGGTGAGGAAGAGCTCGTTGTAAGTGGTTACACCGATGCTAGCTTCCAAACAGGACAAGGATGATTATAGATCGCAATGGGTTCGTGTTCGCCCGAACGGAGGCGCGATCAGTGGAAGAGTTCCAAGCGGGATACGTTGCTGATTCTACAACGGAGGCCGAGTACATTCTGCTTCGGAAGCTGCAAAGGAGGCTGTTTGGATCAAGAAATTCGTTTCGAGCTTGGTGTGATGACTAGTACGACGGTCCAATGTCTCTCTATTGTGATAATAGTGGAGCCATTGCGCAAGCCAAGGAGCCGAGGTCACATCGAAGTCCAAACACATACTTCGGCGATATCATCTCATCCGCGAGATAGTGGACAGAGGTGATGTCAAGATATGCAAAGTGCACACGGATCTCAACATAGCGATCCGCTGACAAAACCTCTCCCTCGGCGAAGCATGAGGCGCACACAAGAGCAATGGGTATTAGATACTTACATGATTGACTCTAGTGCAAGTGGGAGATTGTTAGTGATATGCCCTAGAGGCAACATGGAGATGTTGGATATCACGTCAATGTTTATGTATAAATGAATAAAGTGTTATTCGGTTCCATTAAATAGACATCTTGTATTGATCAATAAGTACGTGACTTATTTATGAGACTCTTTATGTATGAATCTATTTCTAAACGATCCCGATCATATGTCATATTGTTGGAACAAATATGATTCTAAGATCGGCATGTTTATTGATTGATGATCATGTCTCATAGATCATGGGTATGGAGATACCAAATCAATAAACATGGACATATGTGTTAGAGAACACATTGTTGGATAGACTCACCATGAGACACTACGGGAATCAATGTGCCATTAGTTGGTCTCGGTAGTGTTGGTACAAAGTCCTTCGACCGAGATCATCATGGATTCCAACATGTGTAGTAGCCTACTTTGGGACTACCAAACGCTATTAAAGCGGGTAGTTATAAAGGTAGTTTTCGGGTTTGCTATGAAACATGGAGTGGGATGTGAGTGATCAAGATGGAATTTGCCCCTCCTTTGGAGAGATATCTCGGCCCCTCGAGGTAATGGATTATGGAAATGCATGGCCATGCTAAGTTGATTGAGGAGTCAATCAACGGACGGATAATCCAATACGGTTCGAGTGAATGGTTAAGCTATTGAAGGGATGGCACACATCTTGCCTATAGCTTAGCGGTATCGTGAGGCAAAGGGATTTGTGTACACATTACAGGTTCGAGCCGATATTATTCTTGTATACTATGGTGTCAATATGTGCTGCTAGGCGCCGTGTTGACGGTCGGCTGAGTTGGACTCGAGCCGACGATCGGCTAAGTTAGACTATAGCCGAAACCGAGTATACCTGAACCTACGTGGTCGCACGCTTAAGGGGATAGAATAGATATTCAAGTTGGACTCGGATACGGCTCGATCGGATAGGGATCCGATCGGATAGAGTCCTATGGGCTTACGACGTATGGGCGGCCAACTCTATGAGATACGGATGAGATCGATTCAAAATAGAGTCCTAATCGGCCACTAGTCCCGGTCGGCCAACTCTATATAAAGGAGGGAGGGTGGAGAGCGAAGAGAGATCAATTGCATCGCGTGCAACGAAGTCGCCGAGATCAATCTCCACGGAAACCCTCCCCACTTTCGAGCCAAACCCTAGCCTTGCATCGCGTGCTAGCACACGGGTGTACGGCGTTCGTCCCCGGACGTGTGGATACCGGTAGAGGCGCTGCTACGTTGCGCGCTGTTGATCGGCCGGATCGGGCTGCAATCGGAGCGATCGGGCGTGGTGGAATCGGGCTGCGGTCGGGCGCATCGGAGCGAGGCGTGAGAACGCGGCCGAGCGACTCGAATCGGCGATTGGCGAATCGGCGTCTCGGGAATCGGCTACAATGTTCGGATCGGATTGCCACGATTGGTTATTCCGCTGCACTCTACTCCAATCGGTAACGATCTATCGGCCCCTTACTTGCAAGTGTTCCTGGTTTGCGCGGTAAAAGTTTTTGTTTTCGGCTAGCGTAGCCTCCGCGTAACCCTTCAACAAATTCGTCCGATACGAAGATAGATCCCTGGTCTGTTGTTATCGTTTGTGGAACGCCAAACTGGTAGATGATGTGTTCTTTGACGAACTCGATTGCATCCTTAGAATCAACTTTTCGAGGGAATCGCCTCCACCCATTTTGTGAAATAATCCGTTGCCACCGGGATAAATTTATGCCCTTTGCTTGAGGGTGGATTGATCTGGCCGATCATGTCAATGCCCCATCCTCTGAACGGCCATGGCTTGATGATCGGGTTCATGGCCGATGCTGGCGCTCGTTGTATGGCGCCAAATTTCGACAATCTTGGCACCCCTTGTAATATCTGAAACAATCCTCCAAGCATCATCGGCCGAAATACCCCGCTCGGCGAAGTAGCCATTTCATTTTGTGGGCCGATTGGTGCGTGCCATGATTCCTTCTTGTACTTCCCGATGGCTACCGTAGCTTGATCGGCTCCTGACACTTGAGTAGCACGCCGTCAATCGTCCGATAGTATAGGTCTTCATCGAGCAACACGTATCATAATGCCTTGTACCGTAGTTTCCTTGTGGCCGATTGAGATGGGTTTTTAAGATAGTTGTAAACGTCGAACCTCCAATCATCGGTCGTAATGGCGGCCACGTCTATATCTACTTCTTTCAGCATCGGCCGATAGCCTGCTGCCCCTTGAGCCAAGTCATTGGCCTCTGTGTTCTACTCTCTGGGGATATGCTTCAAAGTGACTAGCCGAAAACCATCCATTAACTCCCGGCATTGCCGATAATAGACCATCTGCGCGTCATTTTTGCATTCATATTCTCCTGATAATTGGCTGATGACCAATAATGAATCCCCCATTATTTCGATGGCGTCGGCTTCCACTTCCTTGAGTAGGTGCAATCCTTTAAGGACGGCTTCGTATTCGGCTTGGTTGTTTGTAGCGTGGGGGTTGATGGCAAAAGCAAACTCGAAGCTTGCCCCTTGGGCGAAATAATGACCAAGCCGATGCCACAGCCGTTGGTGCAGACCAAGCCATCGAACGTCAGAGTCCAAGGCATAATTTCCACTGAGCCGATTGAGTCGTTCCTGTGCTCCACAATGAAGTCGGCTATGGCTTGCCCTTTGACTGCCCTTGGTGCCTGGTACCTCAGGTCAAACACTGTTAGTGCGAAGATCCACTTCCCGATTCTTCCTTTGAGCACTGGAGCCGATAGCATATACTTAACAACATTGGCTTTGCAAATTACCGTGCACTCGTTGGACAGCAGATAGTGCCTTAACTTCGTACATGAAAAATAGAGGCATAGGCATAACTTCTCCACGGGTGAATACCTTGTCTCTGCATCTAGCAGCCGTCGATTGAGATAGAAAATGGCTTTTTCTTTGCCGTCGACCTCTTGGATTAGGATAGAGCCGGTTGATTTGTCATCGGCCGATAGGTACAACTTGTGGAGATTATAGCAATCGGGTATCTACATGGCAAGCTTATCCGACTGGAGATAGGGATAGGTTGTGCCTACCAAATATGTAAACCAACTACGACTTGGGTATTACGTTGCCGATTAGATAAGGCAACGGCTCATAGTCATAGTTTGGTAAGATTGAGGAAACCGACTTAGAATAAGATAGGGTTTCCGATCTGTAAGCCCTCCTCCCAAGACTATATAAGGGGGTAAGGGGCGTCCCTTGAAGGATATCTTATGCTATATGCGATATCGGCTTTAGATCATATGCTTCATGAGAAGTTAGATGAGCTTTCAGTTTTAGATACACCAGATCATGAGATCAATAAAGACACTCGGCGGATCGAATCCACCGAAACAGGAGTAGGGTATTACCTCACGAGAGGGCCTGAACCTGTCTAAACCTTGTTTTCCATCTAACCCATTGTGCTTGGCGATCTTGATGCACCCCCAATTTTCTATTGCCGAAACCAAGTTTCGACGGTTGCGCGCGCGGTAGGGGACCGCGCGTCGAGACTTCTTCAACAATCTCGCCGACAAGCGTGATGGGATCTCCTTCAGATTCGGCGACTTCGCCGCCAACTCCTTCGACTCCTCCTCCTTCGACTCGGATTCAAACCAGTCGGAGGGAAAGACCCACTCGGCGCCGTTCGGGCTCCCCAATAGCGCCGGGATCTTCGACGACATCTTCAAGATCAAGATGCGATCCGCTCGCTCCAACGAAAGACTTCACTCGGCACCGTTCGGATTAACGAACATCGCCGAAATCTGCGCAATCTTCTCGCATCCCCGACGGAAGCGATCCACTCAAATGAAGATCTCTTAGTGCCGTTTGGGTTACCAAACGCCGCCGAGGTTTTCAGCAAACTTCTCTCCCGAGTCGGCGGCGACCCACTCGGAGGAGCCCACACCCCAAGCTCGACTCGGGTGGAGCGATCCGGATCCGGGTTACCCAGATCAAGGGAGGTCGCCGTCATCCTCCCGTCATTCGGCTCTTGCTCATCTTCGGAGCTCGACGGATACCTCGGCTCCGCCGGCTTCGACAACCTCTACGGCATCCCTTCCGACGAAGCCAACAACTCTGACTGCCGCATGGACTACGAGCCGAAGTGCTTCGACGTCCTCATGGCCGAGCCGGACGAGTCCGACTCAGCCATGGCCAGAAGGCTTGCTGAAGAAGAGCGAGCCAGGGTGGAGCTCGAGCGCAAGACAGCCAAAGAGGAGAAACAACGCAAGGACGAGGCTGACAAGAGGAAGCAGGATCTACGTGCAGCCGGACGATCTGCCCAGGAGGCCATACTCCAAACACGGGTTCGCAACACCAATATCTTCCAGACACCAGAGTAGAACGCTGTCGCCGCACTCACGCTCTTGGACACCATCATAGAGACGGCTCCGGCCAACGTGACTCCAATACTCGACAAGATCAAGACCATCGTCGCTGCCACGGCGAACGGCCATCTCACCACTTCGGCACGAAGACCGGCGAATCTGTGGCCGAAACGCCGGACAAGAGCCGGCTTCCACCTCGAAGTCGGGAGACTATAGGAGGCCCGAGCCGGCTCGGTCGGACGACTAGGCCAAGAGGCCCACCTCGCGAGTCCACGCTGAAGTACCGGGAGCGGACGGCCGACTCCGCGACAAACGACACGGACGTCCTCCCGTCCACCACCGAGCCCGTCGCAACGGTTCCAGCTATCCAACCAGCCAACCGAAGACCCCGCCGAGTGATCGCGGGAAGTCCTCGATCGCCGCTACCGAACGCGACCGACGCACTCGGGAAGATCGGAGGGGATCACCCGATAGCGGCGACGACGGAGTACCGGCCTTCACTCGGGAACCGCCGAGTGCACGCCGAGTGGCTTCAAGCCTACGGGGATTGAAAGGTACGACGGTAAGACCGACCCGAATCTTGGCTAGCGTATACACCTCGCCATCGCGCTGCGGTGGCGACAACAAGGCTATGGCCAATTACACGCTGTGGCCCTCGCAAACTCAGCCGAAATTGGCTCACGAGCTGCCAAGAGGCTCAATCGGCTCGTGGAGCGAGCGAGGACCACTTCATCGCCAACTTCCAAGGAACCTTCGAGAGGCCCGGCACACACTTTGACCTTTACAACGTCATCCGAAGCCGGACGAGCCCCGAAGGATTATATTCGTCGTTTCTCCGAGAAGCGCAACAAGATCCCGAACATCACCGATGACATCATCATCGCCGCCTTCCGGAAGGGAGTCCGTGATGAGCTGCTCATCGGGAAGTTCGGCGCAAACCACCGAAGATGGTGAAGCAAATGTTCGAGACGGCGAACTCCTACGCCAAGTCCAACGATGCAATCAAGGCGGCACGCCAAGACCGGCGACAAAAGGGATGACAAGCACTCGGAAGGAAGCCGGCATCCGAGGAAGGATAACGGCAGCAGCAATCGAGGCTCGAAAGATCGCAAGCGCCGACACAAAGACCAGTTGCCACAACATCGATTCTCAACACCGTCGCCGAGTTGCGGCTTACGACACGATCATGAACGATCGTGAACGCTCGGTGCACGCATCATCTACAAGCAATTCACAGAGCAATATGCGGCACGGTTAAACAAGGAGCCGACTAATGAAACCGGTCCATCGGGAACTAAGAAGAACAACCCGACTGGAAATTCGGAGCCTTTTCAAGGCCACGTGGGCGAGCTGAATCACATATTCGGGGGCCGCGGGCTTATGAGTCCAAGAGGAAGCAAAAGCTGATGGACCGCGAGGTCAACACGGCACAACCCGAAGTCCTACAACATCTACGATGGTCGGAGGTGGCCATCACGTTCAATCGCTCGATCATCGACCGAGTGGTTCACCCGGGCGGTATCCCTTGGTACTTGACACGATGGTTCGAGAACATCAAGTCGAAGCGCGTCCTCATTGATGGGGGCGGCGTCCTCAATTTCTGTTCGTCAAGACCCTGGATGAGATACAAATCCCGAGAACTGAGTTGAAGGCAAGCTCAGCCCCCTTCCGCGGAGTGATCCCGGGGCTGTCGCCCACACCATTCGGGCACATCGCCTTTCCAGTCACCTCCGGAGTTCGCGAGAATTTCCGAACAGAGAATACCACCTTCGGGGTGGTCGACTTCAAAGACGGCCTACCACGCGATCATCGGAAGGCCTGCACTCGCCAAATTCATGCAACGACAAACAAGCCTTCACCTGCGACGAAGAAAGCTGCGATATGGCCCAATCTTGTGAGAGATCACGTGGCCAGGAAGAAATCTGACTGGCTACATCAACATCTGAAGAGGGTGAAGTTTCAACAAAGAGGATAGCCAAGTCGGGACAAGGCGATGCCAAAACGAAGAAAATCTTCCTTGATCCAGTCGGCAAGATATCTTCAAGGACTTAGAAGATACCATAGTCGCAATGTTCGGGCGCGAGCTCTCATTTTCGATGATTTGGTTCTACGCAAGATCCGGACCATCAAGGACCATCACAAATTATCTCCATTATGGGAAGGACCATACATAATCGCTGAGGTGACTCGGCCAAGAGCATTTCAACTAAAGCGCGAAGATGGATCTATGGTGAAGAACTCCTGGAATATTGAACATCTTCGACGACACTATGCTTAAATTGCCGTAAGTTTTATGTTGTTCTTGACTGCCAACCTCAAGCAAGATGACTTCTTGAGTTGACAGTCGGGGGCTGCATACTTGTCAATAAAGCATGGTTTTCTTCGACAACTTGTTTATATTTGGTTTATCATTGTTTAATGTTTCTTGATTTTAGTTTAATAGATAAGGACTGAGAATTTTTTGATGACCTAGTCAAGCTTAGGCTTGGTGACAGTCGAACGAAAATTACTTAAGAAATTTTCTATGAAGACTCGGGTCAAGGCATTAACATAAATAAGCTAGATACCTACAAGTTCACATCGGAGGCATAAAGAGACCAAGATGATTAGATGAAGTGGCGGGGACGACCTCGAGGCTTCGTAAAAAGACTTGAGGGTTTTTGCTAAGTCGTCTCGTGATTGGGCCGAGCCCATGAGAGACTTGCGGCCCAGCTAAGGTGTGGCTTGACACGTGTCCTTAGGGACTTAAGTGGATGGACTTAAGCAGATTTGCCCTGGCAATATGCACGTGTTACATAGCCCAATACCTTTAAAATCCTTTCATACCGCGGTTTGCGTAACTTCATGAGAAGTTGGCACGATGCAATTTGAAAGGTGACAAACAGTTAAGCTTTTCATGGCTGTCCCTTTGGCGTCTTCGACGCTCACGCGCCTTGACCGGCTGGAAGCAAGGCAAACACGACTCGCCAACGAACTGCTAACCATGACCACCGATGTCAGGGTCACTCGACTAGAGTATCTGATCTTGGATGCTTTAGAGATGGAGTCTACGGAGACCACCGACCGAGCTCTGGCGGCCATCAGAGATTACCTAGGAGATATGTAATCAAAAACGGCTTTACGCCGATTATGAATAAAAGTTGGCGAATGTTGTAGCCTGACTTTGCGTTGCAATCGGCCCGATTTTGCGATCGGCTTGTGTACGTATATGCCCCCAAGTTTTGTTGATAGCTTCAGTGTCGACAAAATTGTGAGTTCGAGCCGTTCGCGCACCCTGGCCGTCCTTATCGGTCAATCATGTGCCGATCGTAGGGCGCTTGGCAAGAAATGTTGTAGAAAAATACCTAAAGGTGATGCCTCGTAGATGTGAGACATTGGCTGTTGTAAATCGGCTGAAGTAACCATGGCCGAGTCACGAGTTGATCCACACGCTTGGGTAGTATTTCTTCAAATACATTCCATTGAGAGCCCTTCCGAATACCTCTCCGTCTAGTCCTTTTGGCATGTAAGCTCCTTAGAGACGCATTTGTGGATCTTGAAAGGTCCCTCCCAATTTGGTGATCACTTGCCGAACTTGCTGTCTCTAGATCCGATCGGCAGTATAAGTTTTCAAACGAGCTCGCCTTCCTCAAAAGACTTGGGTACCACTTTCTTATTATAATGCCTGGCTACTCGTTCTTTATCTTTTGTGACTTTTTCCAAGGCCCTCATCCTGGATAAAACCAGATCTTCGACTCATCCACCATCGGTGATAATAATCGTCATGTGAGTTGATCTTGTAAGCGAATGCGCCTTGAGCCGACGATACTTTCCCATGGCAACACGGCCTCATGTCCATAGACCAGTTTGTACGGAGGGACTTGGATTGACCCGTGGCATGCCATCCGATACGCCCACAGTGACTTGGCTAATCGGCTGTGCCATTGCTTAGGATACTCAGAGATCTTTCTTTTAATCAGCTTGATCAAACTTTTGTTTGAGGCCTCGGCTTGCCCGTTGGCTTGCGCGTAGTACGGCGAAGAATTAAGTAGCTTGATCCCCATGCCGTCGGCAAACTGAACAAATTCGTCCGATACGAAGATAGATCCCTGGTCTGTTGTTATCGTTTGTGGAACGCCAAACTGGTAGATGATGTGTTCTTTGACGAACTCGATTGCATCCTTAGAATCAACTTTTCTGAGGGGAATCGCCTCCACCCATTTTGTGAAATAATCCGTTGCCACCAGGATAAATTTATGCCCTTTGCTTGAGGGTGGATTGATCTGGCCGATCATGTCAATGCCCCATCCTCTGAACGGCCATGGCTTGATGATCGGGTTCATGGCCGATGCTGGAGCTCGTTGTATGGCGCCAAATTTCTGACAATCTTGGCACCCCTTGTAATATCTGAAACAATCCTCCAGCATCATCAGCCAGAAATACCCCGCTCGGCGAAGTAGCCATTTCATTTTGTGGGCCGATTGGTGCGTGCCACAGATTCCTTCTTGTACTTCCCTGATGGCTACTGTAGCTTGATCGGCTCCCAGACACTTGAGTAGCACGCCGTCAATCGTCCGATAGTATAGGTCTTCATCGAGCAACACGTATCATAATGCCTTGTACCGTAGTTTCCTTGTGGCCGATTGAGATGGGTTTTTAAGATAGTTGTAAACGTCGAACCTCCAATCATCGGTCGTAATGGCGGCCACGTCTATATCTACTTCTTTCAGCATCGGCCGATAGCCTGCTGCCCCTTGAGCCAAGTCATTGGCCTCTGTGTTCTACTCTCTGGGGATATGCTTCAAAGTGACTAGCCGAAAACCATCCATTAACTCCCGGCATTGCCGATAATAGACCATCTGCGCGTCATTTTTGCATTCATATTCTCCTGATAATTGGCTGATGACCAATAATGAATCCCCCATTATTTCGATGGCGTCGGCTTCCACTTCCTTGAGTAGGTGCAATCCTTTAAGGACGGCTTCGTATTCGGCTTGGTTGTTTGTAGCATGGGGTTGATGGCAAAAGCAAACTCGAAGCTTGCCCCTTGGGCGAAATAATGACCAAGCCGATGCCACAGCCGTTGGTGCACCAAGCCATCGAACGTCGAGTCCAAGGCATAATTTCCACGAGCCGATTGAGTCGTTCTGTGCTCCACAATGAAGTCGGCTATGGCTTGCCCTTTGACGCCCTTGGTGCCCGGTACCTCAGGTCAAACACTGTTAGTGCGAAGATCCACTTCCCGATTCTTCCTTTGAGCACTGGAGCCGATAGCATATACTTAACAACATTATTGGCTTTGCAAATTACCGTGCACTCGTTGGACAGCGAGATAGTGCCTTAACTTCGTACATGAAAATAGAGGCATAGGCATAACTTCTCCACGGGTGAATACCTTGTCTCGCATCTAGCAAGTCGATTGAGATAGAAAATGGCTTTTTCTTTGCCGTCGACCTCTTGGATTAGGATAGAGCCGATTGATTTGTCATCGGCCGATAGGTACAACTTGTGGAGATTATAGCAATCGGGTATCTACATGGCAAGCTTATCCGACTGGAGATAGGGATAGGTTGTGCCTACCAAATATGTAAACCAACTACGACTTGGGTATTACGTTGCCGATTAGATAAGGCAACGGCTCATAGTCATAGTTTGGTAAGATTGAGGAAACCGACTTAGAATAAGATAGGGTTTCCGATCTGTAAGCCCTCCTCCCAAGACTATATAAGGGGGTAAGGGGCGTCCCTTGAGGGATATCTTATGCTATATGCGATATCGGCTTTAGATCATATGCTTCATGAGAAGTTAGATGAGCTTTCAGTTTTAGATACACCAGATCATGAGATCAATAAAGACACTCGGCGGATCGAATCCACCGAAACAGGAGTAGGGTATTACCTCACGAGAGGGCCTGAACCTGTCTAAACCTTGTTTTCCATCTAACCCATTGTGCTTGGCGATCTTGACTGCACCCCCAATTTTCTATTGCCGAAACCAAGTTTCGACACAACTTGAATAGTATTCCCTTTTGTGGAGGCATTAAAACTAGAGGGGAGCTTAGATAATCTTTTATATTGTCTAACGCCTTCTGCTGCTCTGCCCTCCATGTGAATGCCTGATTGGCCTTCAGTCGAAGCAGTGGTGTGAACGGTTCCATCTTTTCTGAAAGGTTAGCTATGAACCGTCTGATGAAGTTTATCTTGCCGATCAATGACTGGAGTTGCCTTTTATCTTTCGGAGGTTGAATTGTCTTGATAGCGTTTACGCTACTTGGTGTAACTTCAATTCCTCTTTCATGGACGAGAAATCCCAAGAATTGCCCGGCCGATACGCCGAACGAGCACTTAAGCAGATTCATCTTTAAACCGTATTTCCTCGTCCGTTCTAGCACTTGTCTCAGATCGGCTATGTGGCCTTCTATTTCCCTAGACTTGACGACCACGTTGTCAATGTATATCTCTACCAGCGAGCCGATCATATCGTGAAAGATGTAATTCATGGCTCGTTGATATGTTGCCCCAGCATTCTTCAAGCTGAACGTCATTACCACCCATTCGTACAGGCCGATTGCGCCGGGACACCGAAAAGCGGTCTTGTGGATGTCCTCGTCGGCCATGAATATTTGGTTGTATCCTGCATTGCCATCCATGAAACTGATGATTTTGTGGCTGAAGCAAGCATCGACATGCGATCGGCTATTGGCATTGGGTATTCGTCTTTAGGGGTTGCCTTGTTTAGATCCACGAAATCGATGCACACCCTAAGTTTACCCTTTTTCTTTAACACTGGGATGATGTTTGAGACCCACTCGGCGTACCAGCAAGGCCGAATGAACCCCGCGTCATAGAGCCGAGTGATTTCGGCTTTAATTGCATCGTACATATCGGCCTTAAACCTCCCGGGAGGTTGTTTGAACGGCCGATAGCCGCTTTAATCGGCAGTTGATGGACCACTATCGATCGACCGAGACCGGGCATCTCAAAGTACTCCCAAGCAAAACAATCTCTATATTCTTTTAATAGTTCAATAAGCTGGGATCTACAATGAGGAGATAGATTTCTGCTAATGTACGTCGGCCTCGGCTTATCACCAGAGCCGATGTCGATTTCCTCTAGTTCGTCGGCCGACGTGAAGCCTTGTCCTAACTTGCCATCGTGTTCGTTCCGGTGGCTATGCCGAGAACGCTTGAGCCCTCCACCATGTCTTGCTCAAAGCAGCAGCTACGGCTCGTCATTTCTGATGGGTTGTATCATGGAATTGGAAACATTCAGAAAATTGGCTTGCCAGACTTTCCCGGATAAACAATCGATGCCTTCGATTTCCCAAAGCGGCAAATCGGCATTGACGATACTAACTGACCTGTCGGCTGGCACGATCTCGATCTTGTCGTCATCCCATTGGATCAGGCTTTGATGCATTGTAGAAGGGATGCAACAGCTTGGCATGAATCCAGTCCCTTCAGAGCAAGAGCCGTAAGACCCCTTCCCGTCGATGACAAAGAATGTTGTGGGCACGGTCTTGTTGCCGATGGTCAACTCAACATTGAGGACGCCCTTGGTCTCCGATGGGTTGCCGAAGTCTTTGAGTACCATGTTGGTTTTTATCAGATCTTCGGCTCCATTGCCTAATTTTCGAATGTCGCGTAAGGCATGAGATTGATGCAGCCTCCCATCAACCAGCATTTTGGAAATCGGCCTACCGTTGACGAATCCCTTAACGTACAATGGCTTTAAATGCTAATTTTCGGTTCCTTATGGTTTGTCGAAGACACTCGATCTGGTGTGATTGCTAGTTTCGCCAGGTCGTCTTCGATGGTGTCTGCATCGGCTTCGGGAGCGCCGAACTCGGCTGGCAATACGAAAATCCTGTTCACCGATGCATAAATTTTGCCTTTGCCTTTGGCTGCCCTCGTGGCTGATCGGCCGAGCTTTCCTCGGTTTGTTCCTCGTTGGCCATGATATCTTTCTTTTGGGTACCCACCGCCTTTTGATTTTGCCCAGCCGACGGCGCTGTTCGTGGATCATTTGCTGCACTTCGTCTTCTCTCCCTTCACGCTTGAGCCGTTGAACCCTTCTTTTCCGTGTCTTCGTGAAGAGATCAGAGGGGCACCATTGGGGGTTGGCCGATTCTTCGTCGTCGGCCTCTTCATCGTCGTGGTTGTTCTTATCGCGATTTTCGTTGACGAAGAAGTCCTGATGGATCGGGCCGAGCCAATCATGGGAGACCATCGCCTTTGGTTTATCCGGGACGGCTCTGGGATGAACCGAGTTGGACTTGCGGGCGATAAGCTCCGGTGCTGTCGTCGCGATGATCGTTACATGCCGGGCAATCATCTTGCGTTGGCAGTCTCATGCCGGATTCCCAACAGTACCTGAAAAAATCACAATGCCAATGCGGATCGGCATTGTCGTGGTTTACCTCGTATCGTCGGCTTTGGGTGCTTGGGTCGCGCCGACGAGGTGCTTCGTCGTATGCTTCGTGCCGAGACCGATGATGATGACGATGTCGGCTTCGTTCATGGATCGGCTATCGGTCGGCCGATTTGATGACGGGCGCACCATGTTAATCGGCGTGGCGTGACATCCAATTTGGTCGCCTTCTACTTTGGCCCCGATCGATGGATTGTCTAAGCTGTGCGCCATTCTGTTCTGTCTATCAGCTTGCCTGGGGCTGGCTTGGATTGTGTTAACCGGGAATGGGTTGCCATCTACTTTCATCGGCCGACTTGAATCAGCGAACTTCAGTTTCCGGCCTCGATCGCCGACTGGATTTGCTTCCTAAAGACCTTGCAGTCATTGGTGGCGTGAGATGTGGAGTTGTGCCACTTGCGTACTTCTTTTCTTCAGCTCTTCGGCGACGGGATTACATAATTTTCGGGTAACTGAATCTGCTTCTCCTTGAGCAGTAAGTCAAAAATCTTGTCAGCTTTGGTGATGTCGAAGTCGTACCTTTCTTCCTTAGCCGTCTTCTGCAGCCATTGGCAGACGATGGTCTTTTTGTTCTTGGCCCACTCGGCTGCTGCTACTTCTGCGTCGTCGTCGTCGGACCCGTAGTCTGATTCAACGATGACCTGAGTTATATTTTTGATGGCGTTCCTGGTGTCTTGGAATCGCTGTTCGTGGGCCGTCACCTTCTGCGCCAAGTGGGCTAGGCTGTCAAAGTCCTGCGCGGAGAATCGTTCTCGGATTGGCGCGATCAAGCCGTGAAAGGCGAGATCGGCCAGCTGGGTGTCTGATAGCACCAGGCTGTAACATCGGTTTCTCATCTCCCTAAAGCGTTGGATGTATTCTTGGACCGATTCGTTGTGCTTTTGCCTGATGCTGGTGAGATCCGACAACTTCATCTCGTGGTTGCCAGAGTAGAAATAGCTGTGGAACTGTTTTTCAAGATCGGCCCAACTCTGAATCGAGTTGTAGGGCAATGAGGAGAACAAGGTAAAGGCCGATCCTGAAAGAGAAAGAGGGAACAGTCGAACTCTCAAGGGGTCCGTACCCGATGCTTCACCGCATTGCGCCAAGAATCGGCTAACATGTTCGTATGTGGAAATCTTGTCTTGCCCCGAGAATTTCGAAAAATCTGGGATCTTGTATCGGTTGGGTAGCGGGATCCGTTCAAAGTGCTCTGGATAAGGATACCGATACACGTTTCCAGAGTCTTTTGGCTTGAGGCCGAATTGATCACGCATGACATCTGTGATCAGATCGGCCCATGTCCGGTTATCTTGCTGTATCGGCTCGTATGGACCATGCGGCGCGGGTTCTTGCCGATACAGCGGTGGCAGCGTCTGCGGCCTATAATGATGATCTTGACGGCCTCCTTGGTACTGGTAGTGATGTTCAGCAAGAGGTGGCCGAGGCGCCGGTGGTGTTGGTGGTCCTGGGAACAGCTGCCGCCCACCGGCGTTGCGCCGTCTATCTAGATCAATCGACTCCAACTGCCGATTGTCATTGAACATATTATCAATCTGATCATGGGACAGCGGCTGTTGTCGATTCAATATAGTAACCGCCGGCCTTACAGATGATTCGCCTGGGTTTGGATGACCGGAGGGCTCCTCTCGGTGGCCCTTGTTGTGCTATCAGTGGGATTGGTCGATCCTGTAGGGTTACGCGGAGGCTACGCTAGCCGAAAACAAAACTTTTCCACCGCGCAAACCAGGAACACTTGCAAGTAAGGGCCGATAGATCGTTACCGATTGGAGTGTGCGGCGGAATGCACCAATCGGGGCTATCCGATCCGAACAGTGTAGCCGATTCTCGCAAGCCGACAGCCGATTCCGGAGACAGTCGATTCGCCAATCAGCCGATTCGCGCCTCGCTCCGAGTCGTCCGACTGTGTTCTCACGCCTCGCTCTGATGCGCTCGACCGTAGCCGATTCCTCCACAGCCGATGAACAGCGTGCAACGTAGCAGCGCCTCTACCGGTATCCACACGTCCGGGGACAGAACGCCGAACACCCGTGTGCTAGCACGCGATGCAAGGCTAGGGTTTGGCTCGAAAGTGGGAGGGTTTCCGTGGAGATTGATCTCGGCGACTTCGTTGCACGCGATGCAATTGACGTGTCGCAGCTCTCCACCCCTCCCTCCTTTATATAGAGTTGGCCGACTAGGACTAGTGGCCGATCAGGACTCTATTTTTGAACTGGATCTCATCCGTATCTCATAGAGTTGGCCGCCCATACGTCGTAAGCCTATAGGACTCTATCCGATCGGATCCCTATCCGATCGAGCCGTATCCGAGTCCAACTCGAATGCCTTCTTATCCCCTTAAGCGTGCGACCACGTAGGTTCGGGTATACTCGGTTTCGGCTATAGTCTAACTTAGCCGATCGTCGGCTCGAGTCCAACTCAGCCACCCGTCAACAGCGGCGCCTAGCAGCACATATTGACACCATAGTATACAAGAATAATATCGGCTCTGAACCTGTAATGTGTACACAAATCCCTTTGCCTCACGATACTAGTTAAGCTATAGGCAAGATGTGTGCCATCCCTTCAATTGCTTAACCATTTACTCGAACCGTATTGGATTATCTGTCTGTTGATTGACTCCTCAATCAACTTAGCATGGCCATGCATTTCCATAATCCATCACCTCGAGGGGCCCAGAGATATCTCTCCAAAGGAGGGGCAAATTCCATCTTGATCACTCACATCCCACTCCATGTTTCATAGCAAACCCGAAAACTACCTTTATAACTACCCGTTACGGAATAGTGTTTGGTAGTCCCAAAGTAGGCTACTACACATGTTGGAATCCATGGTGATCTCAGGTCTAAGGACTTTGTACCAACACTACCTCGAGACCAACTAATGGCACATTAATTCCCGTAGTGTCTCATGATGGGTCTATCCAACAATGTGTTCTCCAACACATGTGTCCATGTTTATTGATTTGGTATCTCCATACCCATGATCTATGAGACATGATCATCAATCAATAAACATGCCGATCTTAGAATCATATTTGTTCCAACAATATGACATATGATCAGGGATCATTTAGAAATAGATTCATACATAAAGAGTCTCATAAATAAGTCACGTACTTATTGATCAATACAAGATGTCTATTTCATGGAACTGAATAACACTTTATTCATTTATTCATAAACATTGACGTGATATCCAACATCTCCATGTTGCCTCTAGGGCATATCACTAACAGATCCTGCATGACCAGCGTCCTGTAACCAGGAAAGTGACCATCTTTGAAGTACGTGGGCCCCCGTTGCAGCTGTTCGGCTACCTTGGCATCGACCACAGTAGCGATCATATTATTGAGAGTGTTGACCAAGATGCTACTTTGGTTGACCATTGCGTGGTGAACGGCCGAGTCAATCCGATCTTGTAGAGAGTATATGGCCGAATCATCTTGCACCTGGGTTGGCTCCTCCACCTTCTGTTTGCCTTTTGTGTGACCCGAGGAAGATGCCTTGGTATCGTTTAGGCTGAACTTGTATTTTTGGTGCACAGCTCCAGATCTTGTTTGGGTGGAAGATTGTAAATAGTTAGCCTGGAGCTCTTCCACCATCTTCTTGTATTCGGCTTGCTGCTCATCTGATAGTTGTTCCATCTTTACAGGCACGATGTTGTCCTGCGTAATGATGGGGCTCTTGGAGTCGACCATCTTGTCGGCTGAATCTATGCGTCCGAGTCGAGCCGACAAAGAAAGTCCCACCGGGCGTGCCAAGAAGCGTGTTGACGAGAAATCTCTCTCACGCGCTGACCTGAGAGATCTCCTTAGCTCCAGTGCAGGTCCTTCTCGGCCGCCTACGTTATGCAGGGCATGCCAGTTTATTTGATCTGTCAATCAACAAGAAAAAACAAAGGAATATGCGTTAAGTGTTAGGTTAGATCCCCACGGAATCGGCTGAGGGAATCCATGAACATATATATGCTATTCTAAACTATATTTAAGCCAAGTGACTGTAATGGATCGACTATACCGAGACAGCATCAGCCGCTTAACCAAAATACATTGAAGAATAATAAATATATGGATCGATAACCTAGCCGATGCTGGAAAGCTAACAAGGAATCGGCTAGTACTCCGATGAATCTTATAGAAAGATATCACTCCTAAATCAGACGCATAGCCTAGAGATCGGCTATCGGCTGCTGATGACAAGACGATTTCGGCTAGCAGCGTCCGACAGGAGTGCGATCTTAACATAAGAGGCAGTCCTAATACAGATCTAATAATGAATATATTAAAAGAAATATACCAGGGCAGATAAGGTCGGCTGAAACCCCGGCACTGTTTCTATACAATATAAATCTATCTGAACAGATCATTGATAGTTATAAAAATGACTTAATAGTTCGAACCCGATGCAACATTAAGTATCAAAAGAAAAAACCCGATTTGTCACAGCCGATTTATACCTCTCGAGACGGTGGATACCGCATATAAACCAGCCAACCTTTAGATCTTGCCCTATTAGCTGCAAGTTCTTGACAGAACTAGCCAATGACAAGATAGATCTAAACATTGATCTAATCTATATGCGCTATATGATAAATAACGCAGTACAAACTACTGATTCTAATGTGTAATTGCAATGGAAGCACTAGAAGCAGTAAATCATACCACTAATGACAAACATTTACCTGGATCTGGGGATCGAAATGATGCAGCCCGTAGCCAAACAAAGTGCTCGTCTGAAAAGGAAAAGTTGGCGATGCGCCGAAGGTTTGATTGTGTATGAATATCGTTCTGATTACAGAGGGTCTCGGGTCCTATTTATACCCAAGATATAATTATCTGTAAAGACCCTGGACTCTATCTAAACTACTATTTAAAACACCACATTATCCCAAACGGGACCCATGCCGTGTTACAACTAACAGTCTAACAAATCTCTAGATTACAGATACAATTGCCGTTACAGGACTCTATCCATAAATGGCAATATCACTTAACACACAATTAACAACCAAATCCTCTGTTTATCCTCAAACTTCTGAATTAGAAACGGTCTCATCTCTTCTAGACCTGGAATCGGCTATCGGTTGTCCCTGTTTGATCCATCCTTAGCCGATTGGCTTCGCAGCCGATCACTCCTTTGGGCGATGCGATACCTGTCTTCAGCCGATCCGACTCCGCTTCGCCTTTGCGGACTTAGGAACTCAATTACCAAATTTCAGTGTTAACAGCCATGAGCATCAGCATTTTTGCCCCAAGGTTATATCTAATGGCAGTTCTGCTTCTAGCTCAGCGGGGGGAATGCAGGAGAGGCCCGGGGTGGTGGAGCGCACCGGGTCCGGGTCACCTCCCACAGGTTTGGGCTCGGGTTCGGTGTGGCCTACAGAGGGGGCCCACCCTGATGCCAGGACGTCGATCGCCCACCAGGAGCAAGCTGGGGCCCTCCGCCGGCAACAGACTCAGGGCGAGCCGGCCCCGACGCGGAGGTAGAGGCGGCGACGGGCAGCGAAGAGCAACCCCTGGGGTCCCCACCGCGGCAACAATCGTCGCCACCACGCCAGCCATCGCCCGCGCCTCACCACTCTACACCATCGCCCCGCCGACCGACTCCAACACCATCGGCGCCGGTTCATCGCGATCCGCCGGCGTCGTGAGCAGCCTCACCGGAGGGCGAGGCAACGCTAGCGGGTGAAGCGGCGGCGGACAGCTCTGGCCATTGGGCACCTTCGTCTCCACGCCCTGTGCAGGTGGTGGACCTTGGCTCAAGCTCCGACTCTGAATTCGGGGGCGCTCGGTCAGGGTTTATGGTCGCCTTGGACACTGAGCCCCTCGTGCGATCGCAGGAGCGGGCGAGGATGATAGTGTCCAGGGCACTGGAGGAGGCCAACGCGGTCTCCCTGGAAGGGCTTCAGGCTCCGGTTCAGGCCTTGGCCACCAGGGAGGTCGTGGTGGCACGGCGAGAGGTTGAGGTTGCCGAAGGCCGCCGCGAGCTGGTGACCACGGCGAGGGTGGAGGGCCTCATCCGGAAGCGGGAGCTGGCGGACATCGAGTGTCATCAGGGTGAACTCAATCAGGTGTTCGAGGACACCATCATTGAGAGGCACACCGCTGACTTCCGCGAGCAGGCAGCCGCTGCCGCAGAGGAGAGGGTCCACACCACTGCCGGGGAGTTCATCCAAGACCTCAATGAGCGCGCCCAGGAACTCAACCGGCACGATCACGTCTTGCGTGATGCCGAGGCCACCGCCGCCAGTACCGACATCGAGCTCCAGGCTCGCGAGGATGGCCTGGCAGAGCGCGAGAAGGCCCTGGAGGCAGCGCGGCAGGCGGTCGGGGACCTGGAGACCGCCGTGGCCAAGGCCGAGGAGGACTCCGCCACGCGGGAGGAGAATGTGGTGGCCCAGGAGAAGGCCATCGCCGAGCGCGAGGCCACCGTGGAGGGGCACGGGGTGGCCGTGCTACAGGCCCAGGAGGAGGTCTCTCGGTGCCTGAAGGCTATCTGGGAGCACGAGCAGCAGCTCGCGGCTGCCTCGTCCCACCGGCAGGAAGAGCTAGAGCGGTGGGAGCGGGACCTCGCCGCCCGAGAGCAGGCGGTCGGCGACGTGGAGGCGTGGGTGCGGGAGTCGGAGCAGCGGGGGCGGGTTTTGCCGCCCCAGCCGGCCCCTCGCTCCAGCGAAGTGGCGCCAGACTTGGAGGAGGCTCGCCGCTAGACCTGGGTTTAGGGCTCCGGACCGTGACCTCGTCCGTCGCGCGTCTTCGAGAGGCGGCCCGTGAGGTGGGGATTGTACGCCCCTGCGCCGCCAGCTCTACCTTGGGGGGATTGCCCACCCAAATAGATGAGCTGGCCGAGGGGATTAAAAGGGTGCTAGAGGAGGTCGACGAAGTGGTGAAGGAGTCGTCGTACGACCTGTCCCGCCAGGTTGCGACGCTGATCCTGGCGAGCTACCAGGCCCGCGACCCCGGCTTCAACCCGTACATCCCCACTGAGGACTTCCCCAAGGGCACAGAGGAGGCTGCTCGGCGTCGCGTCAAGGATGCCGTCGACGCCATCATGATTGGCTTCGACGGAACTCCAGCGGCATTCCAGCTTGCCTACCACGAGGACCCGCCGGACGAGGATGACACGGAGAATGCCCCCAGCGACCCGCCGGCCGCCTAGGATTCCCCTTCTTTTTGCTTGTATCCTGTACTTGTAAAAACATTGTAATGTTATTTATGTTATTAATGCACTTGCCTTTCTCATACTGGATTCGCATTGTAGTAGCCCATCATGGCTGACTCTGCAGACGATGATTCATATATATATGTATATATATTGGGAGCCCTCGGCCAACTTGGCGCACACACGGTGGCGGTTAGTTGGCCCAAGCTCTTGCCTGTTCGTTTTCCTGCAACGGCAGTCCGCTCTTTAGTTAGTTTAGCCATTGTAGGAATATGGACAGTATGGTTTCCTGCCATGATTCATCCCATGTAATTGGGAGCTAGTCCGGGTTTAGGCAGCGTGCATCGGCCGACGGCTGGTGCCTTTGACGGGGCTCCGGGTAGAAGCGAGGGCATGAAGGGCCAGCCGGGGCAGCAGCAACAGGGGGATCGGGACAGGCGTGACAGTACGCACCCAAGCCCCTAGGCGTTGACTAACCCGGTGCACTTGCATGCAGCGTCGCTCTACCCTCGACACCCTTAGGGCCTCTCAGCCTAGGGCGGGTAGGGCCAGAAGACCACTGGGAACCAGCAGCCGCAATACATGTTCCGGAACCTGGAGGGGAAAAACATACTGCAATGTAGATATTTTGTAAGGGAAAAGCATAAAGAGTATAAACAGGTGAACTCATTGTTCATGCCAACTGGAGGTAGTGAACGTGCTTCTATACATTGGGGATTCAGCACACCATGTGGCTTATGGGTAGAACTTGCGCAGGTGGGAAATGTTCCACGGGTTCGGCAGCGGAGTGCCGTCCTCCGTGGCTAGGCGAACTGCTCCTGGACACGGGGTGCCGATAACTTTGTATGGCCCCTCCCACATCGGAGATAACTTGCTCAGCCCCGCATGCGTTTGGGGGCTGACTTTATGTTGGTGATAGCGACGGAGGCTCTGCTGATACCGGGCCACGCGAAGCGCTGCACGGCACCGTCTTTCTTCTAGGTAGTCCAGGTCGTCGCGACGTAGCTGTTCTTGATCTGCTTCGGTGTATAGTGTGGCTCGGGGCGATCCCAGGGTGAGCTCGGAAGGCAAGACCGCCTCAGCTCCATACACCAAGAAGAATGGTGTTTCCCCTGTGGCACAGCTTGGTGTTGTCCGGTTGGCCCAAAGCAGCTCGTCAATCCAGGTGTCCCCATGCTTCTTGAGGACGTTGTAGGTCTTTGTCTTAAGGCCTTTCAATATTTCCGCGTTTGCACGCTCGGCTTGGCCGTTGCTTTGGGGGTGGGTGGGCGAGGCGAAGCAGAGTTTGATGCCCATGTCGTCGCAATACTCGCCAAACAGCTCACTCGTGAACTGGGTGCCGTTGTCGGTGATGAGCCTATTGGGGACCCTGAACCTTGCCATGATGCCTCTCATGAACCGCACAGCCGAATGTTTGTCGTTGACGCTGAATGGATAGGCCTCGGGCCACTTGGTGAATTTGTCGATGGCGACATATAGAATCCTACAGCCGCCACGCGCCTGCTTGAACGGGCCCAAGATGTCCAGCCCCCAGACCACGAACAGCTACGAGAGCGGGATAGTTTGAAGGGCCTGGGCTGGTAGGTGCGTCTGCTTGGCGTGGAATTGGCATGCCCGGCACCGCCGCACGAGGTCTGTTTCATCCTCCAGCGCGGTGGGCCAGTAAAAACCCTAGCAGAATGCCTTTCCTACCAAGGTTCGGGAGGCTGAGTACGCTCCACATTCTCCCTCGTGGATCTTGGCCAGGAGCTCGAGACCCTGTTCCCGAGCGACGCATTTCATGAGCACTCCGTTGGCACCGCGTCGGTAGAGTGTCCCTTCCACCAACATGTACCTTTTGGAGATGCGGGCGATGCGCTCGCTTTCCTCACGTTGCTCGGGCAATGACGCGTCTTGCAGATACGCCTGGATTTTCGAAATCCAGGCCACCTGGCGTGCGATGTCGGTCCCGGCAGGACCAGGCTGTGGCTGGCCCGCCAGGTCCGGGGCATCGGGACCGGCCGACTCCTGCCCTTGGGGCGGTTCGGGGCATGCCGGCGGCTCTGTTAGTCTTTCTTCAAATGCGCCTGGAGGGCTGGGGCTCACGCAGACGTGATCCTAGATAACTCGTCCGCCAGGGTATTGTCTCTTCTGGGAATATGGCGCAGCTCGAGGCCATCGAAATGGCGCTCCATACGCCGTACTTCCTTGACATATGCTTCCATCTGGGGGTCGGTGCATTGGTACTCCTTGGAAACTTGGTTCACGACTAGTTGAGAGTCGCCGAGGACTAGCAGACGGCGGATGCCCATGCCTGCCGCCGCTCGCAACCCCGCTAGGAGCCCTTCATACTCGGCCATGTTATTGGTTGCTCGGAAGTCAAGTCGAATGATGTACCGGAGTACGTCACCTGTCGGGGAAGTTAACACAACGCCTGCCCTGGCCCCCTGTAGGGTGAGTGAACCGTCAAAGTTCATCACCCAATGCATGGTCTATTGGCCATGATCCTCCGCGCTCTCGGGCTCACCCGGGGGTTGATCGTTGTCAGCCACTGGCGTCCATTCTGCCACGAAATCGGCCAAGGCCTGGCTCTTGATCACGCGACGAGCTTCGAAATGCAGGCCAAACTCTGACAATTCGATAGCCCACTTGACTACCCATCCCGTGCCCTCTCGGTTATGCAAGATCTGCCCGAGAGGATAAGACGTGACTACCGTTACCCGATGTGCCTGGAAGTAGTGGCGCAGCTTCCTGGAAGCCACGAGCATGACGTAGAGCATTTTTTGGGCTTACGGGTAACGTGTCTTTGCGTCCCGTAGCGCCTCACTGATAAAGTAGATTGGCCGCTGCCCCTTGGTGCCGGCCTTAGCTACCTTACCAGGGGTAACAGACTCGGGTGCACCGGGGCGGGTTACCTCAGTGTCCGGGGCTGCCGGGCCATCGCTTTCCTCGGGGCCCTCAGGGCCGCTCTTGGTGAAGGGGCCTCGGGAGCCCCCGGACTAGGGGGCTGTGTGGCTCCCCGGGGCTCCGGGGGCCAATGGCTGCCTCCGGGTCCGGGTGCTTGCTCAGCCAACACCGTTCCAAGGTCTCCTACCTCCTGGTGTGATGAGGCTGGGGGCGTCCGGGAGACTGGCTCGTTGTCGTGCTCCACAACCAACGCTACACTGATCACTTGGGGAGTTGCCGCCAAATATAAAAGGAGGGGTTCTCCTTCTTGAGGTGCCACCAATGTCGGCGGCAAGGAGAGATAACGCTTGAGCTCGCTCAAGGCCTTCTCCGCCTCGTCCGTCCAGGTGAAGGGGCCAGTTCGCTTTAGCAACTTGAATAGAGGGAGCGCCCGCTCTCCCAGCTTTGATATAAAACGGCTCAGGGCAGCCACACAACTAGTGATTTTCTGCACGTCCCTGAGCTTCCTGGGGGGCGCATCTCCTCTATCGCCTTTATTTTCGCAGGGTTGGCCTCGATGCCTCGGGCAGAGACCAAAAACCCCAAAAGCTTTCCTGCCGGTACCCGAACACACATTTTTCTGAGTTCAGCTTCATGCGGGAGGACCGGAGGTTATCGAATGTCTCGGCCAGGTCCGGGAGCAAGGTCTTTTGGTCCCGGGACTTGACCACAAGATCATCGACGTACGCCTCGACATTGCACCCTATTTGGTCTTTCAACGTGATGCGGACACCGCGTTGAAAGTAGATATGGCATTCTTTAAACCAAAAGGCATAGATATGTAGCAAAAGGTACCCATAGGGGTGATAAATGCCGTTTTCTCCTCATCCTCTACAGCCGTGCGAAACTGATGATAACTAGAATATGCATCTAGGAAACATAAAAGGTCGCACCCCGCGGTGGAGTCAACTATCTGGTCTATTCGAGGCAGAGGATAAGGGTCTTTAGGACATGCCTTGTTGACGTCGGTGTAGTCGATGCACATGCGCAGCTTGTGGTTGGCCTTCGGGACAACCATCAGGTTAGCCAACCACTCCGGATGCAGCACCTCCCGGATGAAGCCGGCCTCCTGGAGCCGTGCCACCTCTTCATGGATGAACGCTTGTCGCTCCGGGGCCTGTCGCCTCACCTTTTGCCGGACCGGTCATGCATCCGGTCGTACTGCAAGTCGGTGCTCAATCACCTTCCTGGGGACTCCGGGCATATCCGACGGCTTCCAAGCAAACACGTCGGCATTCGCCCGCAGGAAGGAGACGAACGCGTCTTCCTATTTGGGGTCCAAGTTGCCGCCAATTCTGGCAGTCTTGGACGGGTCATCGCCCAGCTGAATGGACTTGATCACCACCTCGTCGGCAGAGGTGATGCGCTTCTTGGGGGCCCGGGAACCCGAGGCCTCTCCTTGAGGGTCCTCGGGTTCAACGCGGTCGGCCCGCCGCAATATCATCCACGCATGCCTCTGCGCAATCCATCGCGGTCTTGACGTCAGCATGGATGGTGATGGGGCCTCCAGGGCCCGGCATCTTGAGCTGGCGGTAGGCGTAATGGGTAGCCGCCATGAACTTCACCAACGCTGGCCTCCCAAGCACAGCGTTGTAGGGCAGGTTAAGGTCTGCCAAATCGAAGTCAATCCGCTCAGTGCCGAAATTGGTGGGGCTCCCAAACGTGACCGGCAGCGCGACCTGCCCGAGGGGCCACACTTTCCCGGGCGTCACCCCAATGATGGGATAGGATGGCCCGAGCACCATCCCTAGGGCCTTGATCACATCGAAGGCCTTCGGGGACAGTATGTTGAGGGCCGCACCCCCGTCAATTAAAACCCAGGCAACCTAGACGTTGCAAATAGTGGGGGAGGTCATGAGGGCCAAGTGGCCACTTCGTGCGATGCTCCCAGGGTGATCTGCCTGGTCGAAGGTGATTGGCACCCCCGCCCAGCGCGATTTTTTGCCGCCTCATGGGATCGCACAGCAGCGAGGAGCTCACGCCTCATGGTCTTGAGGCTCCGACGGGACACCTGGGCGCATGCCCCTCCGTCGATGGTGGCGACGATGTGCTTGGGGTCCTGATAGCCCAAATCGTCATCTTCGCCTCCGACGGGGGCCGCACTCTTGGCCTCCTCTCGTCGGTTATCCGTGCGTTCTGCCAGGGCTTTACCCTTGCGGCGGGCTTCTTTCTCCCTCTCCCTCCTCTCCTGCTCGTACCTTTGTACACGCTCGGCCAAGTTCTTGACCGAGTGGCACTCAGAGAGGTCGTGGCGGGAGGTTTGGTGTACCATGCACCACTTGTCCCCGTCCTGGCCTTGGGGGCGAGGGTCCGGGGTGCGCCCGTGGTTGCCTGCGGGCTTGCCCTTCTGCGAGGGCTTCTCGGCATCATCGGTGGCGAGGACATGGCCTTCCTCTCCACCGCACGATGGCTTGCACTTCCGTCGCCGCTCACGTCGTTCCTCTCGGGACGCGGAGGGGCGCGTTGGTGGAGGCTGGAGCGGGATTCACGGGGTTCTAGATCCGAGCCTCCTTCTTTTGGGCCACCGGTCGGCAAGCTCGAAGAGCTCGGTGGTGGTCCGGGGCCTTGGATTCGATCTTCTCCAGCATGACGTCGTGGCATATGCCGCTCCTGAAGGCGAAGATCACTGCATGGTCAGCGATGGACGGTATGGTGTTGCGTACCTAGCAAAAGCGCTAGATGTATTTGCGCAGGGACTCGTCCTCTCCTCGCCGGACCATGTGGAGGTCAGCCTCCACTCCCGGGCGCGGGTACTGAAGGGTTACGCGGAGGCTACGCTAGCCGAAAACAAAAACTTTTACCGCGCAAACCAGGAACACTTGCAAGTAAGGGGCCGATAGATCGTTACCGATTGGAGTAGAGTGCAGCGGAATAACCAATCAGGGCAATCCGATCCGGAACAGTGTAGCCGATTCCCGGAGACAGCCGATTCGCCAATCAGCCGATTCGAGTCGTCCGGCCGCGTTCTCACGCCTCGCTCCGATGCGCCCGACCGCAGCCGATTCCACCACGCCCGATCGCTCCGATTGCGGCCGATCCGAAGCCGATCAACGCGCGCAACGTAGCGGCGCCTCTACCGGTATCCACACGTCCGGGGACAGAACGCCGTACACCCGTGTGCTAGCACGCGATGCAAGGCTAGGGTTTGGCTCGAAAGTGGGGAGGGTTTCCGTGGAGATTGATCTCGGCGACTTCTGTTGCACGCGATGCAATTGATGTCTCTTCAGCTCTCCACCCCTCCCTCCTTTATATAGAGTTGGCCGACTGGGACTAGTGGCCGATTAGGACTCTATTTTGAATCAGATCTCATCCGTATCTCATAGAGTTGGCCGCCCATACGTCGTAAGCCCATAGGACTCTATCCGATCGGATCCCTATCCGATCGAGCCGTATCCGAGTCCAACTCGAATATCTATTCTATCCCCTTAAGCGTGCGACCCTGTAGGTTCAGGTATACTCGGTTTCGGCTATAGTCTAACTTAGCCGATCGTCGGCTCGAGTCCAACTCAGCCGACCCGTCAATAGCGGCACCTAGCAGCACATATTGACACCATAGTATACAAGAATATAATATCGGCTCTGAACCTGTAATGTGTACACAAATCCCTTTGCCTCACGATACCAGTTAAGCTATAGGCAAGATGTGTGCCATCCTTTCAATAGCTTAACCATTCACTCGAACCGTATTGGATTATCTGTCTGTTGATTGACTCCTCAATCAACTTAGCATGGCCATGCATTTCCATAATCCATTACCTCGAGGGGCCCAGAGATATCTCTCCAAAGGAGGGGCAAATTCCATCTTGATCACTCACATCCCACTCCATGTTTCATAGCAAACCCGAAAACTACCTTTATAACTACCCGATTACGGAATAGCGTTTGGTAGTCCCAAAGTAGGCTACTACACATGTTAGAATCCATGGTGATCTCGGTCTAAGGACTTTGTACCAACACTACCCGAGACCAACTAATGGCACATTGATTCTGTAGTGTCTCATGGTGGGTCTATCCAACAATGTGTTCTCTAACACATATGTCCATGTTTATTGATTTGGTATCTCCATACCCATGATCTATGAGACATGATCATCAATCAATAAACATGCCGATCTTAGAATCATATTTGTTCCAACAATATGACATATGATCGAGGATCGTTTAGAAATAGATTCATACATAAAGAGTCTCATAAATAAGTCACGTACTTATTGATCAATACAAGATGTCTATTTCATGGAACTGAATAACACTTTATTCATTTATACATAAACATTGACGTGATATCCAACATCTCCATGTTGCCTCTAGGGCATATCACTAACAGGTACGTGCCCGGGATGTTAGAGGCAAACTGTCGGCACAAGTCGTCCCACGAGGTGACCGACCGGGCCGGCAGGTTCATTATCCAAGAACGGGCCTGGCCCTTGAGCGCCATGGGGAAGAAGTTGGCCATGCCGAGCTCGTCACCTCCAGCGGCCTCAATGGCCGTGGTATAAATCTAGAGGAACTTGGTGGGATTCACCGAGCCATCATACTTCTCCATGACCTAAACTTGTTAGGCCAGCGCACATTGCGGAGGCTGGAGACAAATGCCTGACAGCCGTTGCCGACTGCAGGGGGCGACGAGGGCTGGGAGGGTCCTTTGGGTGCCGCAGAATGTCCTGCTCACGGCTGGGCCACCATGGCCGCTCGCCGTGCCCTGGGGGGTTCTCCCTGTGGCAGGGCCGCTGCGGCCGCTCGCCGAGCGTTTGCGCCTCCTGATGAGGAAGCGCAGTCCTGAGCCCACCCCGTGCGACGTTCATCGCAACGCTGCTCAATACGAACACGGGAGCTCTAGTTGGGCTGCTGCCCTTCGAGCTCGTCATCGAGAGGACGAGCCGACCGTGGTGTGTGAACCACGCGGTCGGTGACTTGAGGAAGCGAGGTCAGTGGCAACCTGACGCTGGCCCGTGTTGACTAGCTTCGCCATGTCGTCAAACCAACGCTTGGCGTGGACCTCTCAGCTGGTGTTACCGGGGGGTGGCGCAAGAGCGCCTCCGCCGCCTGGAGGACGCCTTCAGGCGTGCCAAACTCTAGTCGGTGATGGACGTCGCTCCGGTGTGGCTCGCCGGCACGTCAGCTCGGGCGTAGCCCGGATCCTGCAGATACGTTGGCGACCCTGGGGGACGCTTGGCCTCCTCCGCCCACAGCCACTGTCTCAGTGGGGGCAGGGGAGGTGGTACAGCTTCGACCACCGTCACAGCCATCGGAGGGGGTGAGGGGGCCAAAGGTCCTCCCTCCTCTGAGCGGAGATGTCGGAAGTTGGGGCTGTGCCCGCCCGTATCGACCTCCTCGACCGCCTTGTTGGCCAAGTCACACTCGCGGGTAGCGAGTGAGCCAGACGCGGTCCATAGGACGTGGCCGTGGACCATGGCAAGGACGGAGGCGGGCAGTTCCGCCGCGAGACGGAAGGAATATGCGGGTTTAAACTTTAATGCAGCGCGCTCCCCCTACCTGGCGCGCCAGCTGTCGATGCGTGCGCTCGACACGCGGGGACCTGGGGGACCCCCTTTTTGGTTCGGTACTGGGGAGTGATGAATCAGGGTTTGAACTCGAGGTGAGGTAGAGGGAAAGTAGGAAGATGGAGAAAGGTCGCAATCTCAAAAGACAGAAGAAATTATACAGGTTCGGGCCGTCAGGGAGACGTAATACCCTATCCTGTTTTTGTGTTATGTGGAAGATGAATTACAAGGATGGGTGTGGATGTTCTTCCCTGGGGAAGCTGGAGCTGATGACTAAGGTGAAATGCCTAAAGCCCAAGATTCAAGAGGCTGAACAAAAGACCAATCTAGGAACCCTTTTTATGATGGACTTGGGCCTCCTTTTATATTGCAAGGGGACACCACAGTAGTCCTAGCTTTCTCTACTCCGCTCCATGTGATGGAGCGGCTCTTGTCCTGTCTTGTCGGGGGTCTACCCCTATTCCTGCTCCTGTTGCCACGTTGCGGGAGTTGGTGGAGAAAAAAAAACGGGCGTCGTGGCTGCCATGCTGCTCACGTGAGGAGGGGTCAACTTACCTACTCTAGTGGGGACTACCGATCAGTGGCTCTCCGCCTGGAGAGGGGTCGACGTGACACCCACAGCGCTCGTATCCTCTCTCCCACGTGGCCGCCCAGCGCATTTAATGTGACTGGATGGGGCGTGGAGGGAGGCGTGCGCGGACTGACCGTGCGGCCATACTGCGGTCGCCGTCAAAGACCTTCTACCCTCTCTCCCTCGTGACGAGCAAAAAGGGTGATGATGAGCGGCTGACAGACGTGCCTCACATCGCCATAAATGCGACGGGGCAGGCGTCTGACCTCACTCTAGGCATTAAATGTGGTGGTTGGCAGTTGGCGGTTGATCTCGCTCCTCTCTAGGAGAGGTGCGGGGTGATGGACAGGGGTCCGGATGATCCCAAACCCTGCCATTTGGGAAAGCGGCGGCCTACGGGCAGCCCCTGAGCCAAGTCCCCTTTGGGATGGCCACGTGGCCGCCCGTGGCCTGGGCCCGCATGAGCCGTTCAGGACATGTCTTTGGGGCGCTCTGGTAAGCGAAGGCGTCTTCCTTCTTCAGATATTGTATTCTCGTTATACCCCCGGGCCCATATCACCGACATCGGCGATTTGGTTCTACGCAAGATTCAAACCACCAAGGACCATCACAAATTATCTCCACTATGGGAAGGACCATATATAATTGCTGAGGTGACTCGGCCAGGAGCATATCAACTAAAGCGTGAAGATGGATCCATGGTGGAGAACTCTTGAAACATCGAACATCTTCGACGATACTATGCTTAAATTGATCTAAGTTTCATGTTATTCTCGACTGCCAAACTCAAGCAAGATGACTTCTTGAGTTGACAGTCGGGGGCTGCACATATGTCAATAAAGCATGGTCCTCTTCGACAACTCGTGTATATTTGGTTTATCATTGTTTAATGTTTTTGATTCGAGTTCAATGAATAAGGACTGAGAATTTTTTGATGACCTAATCAAGCTTAGGCTTGGTGACAGTCGGACGAAAATTACTTAAGAAATTTGACATAAAGACTTGGATCAAGGCATTAACATAAATAAGCTGAATATTTACAAGTCCACACCAGGAAGTTACATACAAATGTCTGCAAAATAATCAAGACCGAAAATGGTGCACTACATCAGCGGCTACTTTCTTGGCTGACTCCTGTGCTTCACTGATCAACTCCAAGGCCTGCTCGTCTGAAGTACCATCGGCGAAGCCCTTCCCGACTGAGTCAACATCTATCCGGGGATAGAGTGACTTGGTAAGCGCAAGAGCAAAGCCTGCTCCCATGATGGCCGCCTCTGAGATGTTGGCCAGGTATTGATCTGGGCCCTCCTAAGCTTGTCGAAGACCTCGATGGCATCCAATGAACTGGTCCCGAGCCCATGATTGAACAGCGACAAGAGAATCGGTGTCGCCGCGTTAGCAACGTCGTCCCTTACGCTTTTGGCCCTTTGAACCCTTTCAATAAAGACATCATACTGGGCTCGGGTTTTGACCTTATAAGCTGTCAAAGACATATGATTACACAAACACTCGAAGATGAAGCAAAATGAAGAATTCTATTTTGAAAGAGTTTACCTTCGAACTCAGACTCCAGCTCGGCTTTGCTGGCATTAGCTTCTTCCAGCTAGGTCTGGAGCGTGTGGACTTCCAACGAGTTCTCTGCAACAAGAGAAGTTGCTGACGCTAAGATCGAAATAGACTATGAGTAAAGGCACAAAGAGACCGAGAGGATTAAACTTACTCCCGACTGAACCTCGAAGATCGAGGTTTTTTTCCCGGAGAGCAGCAATTTCCCTCCGCAAAGCAGCTTCTCTTGATGCGGCCTCCTCTCGAGTGGCCTTATGCTCCTGCTGGATGTTCTCCAGGGAGTTTAAGTGCGGGACCAGCTTCTCAAGCGCATCAGATTTGGCCATCGATCGGCAATATACTCTCTGCACGCAAGTTCGGAGTTAGTCGACTAAAAGCAATCATAAGGCTATGATAGAAAAGAGCAAAACTTATGTTTAGCAGCTGGGTAGCTTCATTCAGGCTGTCGACGAGCATGTCCCTTTCTTCATTTTCCTTCTGCTTGTTCAGGATGATGCCCTGCTTCAAGCCCTCGAAGTCGCGCGACTCAATTTTGATTGGAGGGACCCAGGTCTCAGAGGACTGCAGCCTGGGGATCTCCTCCACTTCGGGCTAATCAATTCAGAGAGGGTGAATGAAGACAAAGAAAAAACAGATTGAAGATTAAAGTTGGAAGATTGCTTCAGGGCTTACCAGCTTCGGTGGCCGAGTCCTTGACTGGTACTTCCTGGCTGCGTTTCTTTTCTTGGTTCTTACCCGACTGGTTCTCAGTCGGGGTTCCTTGAGTGGCAGCATGGATCTCTTCTTCAGCCGACTGGTTTCCAGTCGGAGCTTCCTGGCTGGCAGTCGGGGGCTCCTTCGCTGGGACATCCCCACTAGGAGGTGGGGGCTTCTCACTCGGAGCGCTCTCACACGGGAGAGGACTCTGGATTCTTGTTCTGCAGGCCTTGTTGCCTTAGCCATTGCAGATGACTTTGGGCCATCACTCTGCCCAGTGGGGTCAATGTTCTGGGGCCTCCTGCAAAGAAGAAGATGGAAGCAATCGGGACAAAGGCAGAAAGGTTTTTCGGCAAAGGCGCGATTTCAGTCATGAGACATACCTGGTCGATCGGCGAATCTTGGGTACAGACTTGGGGGATGGACTCGGAGGGGTCAATTCAGCTTGAGGGGCTGGAACATCGTCATCCGAGTCATTAATCACCAGCCTCCTCTTACTCGCCCGCTTGCTGATATCCTCACCGGCAGCGGCCGTTTTGCCGATTGGGTCACTCTGGATCTTGACGCCGCCGGCTGGTTTCTTGGCAGGCCGAGCTGGCGCATCGTCATGATGCACTTTGTACGGCTTCAAGATAATGAAGGCATTCTCCTGCAAGAGATATTTTGTGGACACTGAGAAGTGTGACATTAAGATTGAAGGATAGTAAAGAAGCTGAGTCAGCTTACCGGAGGAGGAGGACGATACAAGCTATACGGGAGAACCGGCAGCATGAGGCTGCGCTCGACTGCAATTCCAGATGAAAATAACTTGTACATGCGAGTCTTCAGAGTTTCGTAGCTCAGAGAATCACGGTCCTCCCGATTGGGATCCCTCTCGCCCTCGTACTCGAATGCGGGTTTGGACCTCTCTTTGATCGGCGCCAATCGGTTCTTGATGAAGTGCCAAGTGATCTGTTCACCCCGAAGGGCCTTTTTCTTCATCTCCAGGATGCTGGCCAGGAGCTTGTTGGCCTCATCCAAATTTTGGGCTACTGGCACGGTGCTCCAGTTAGGCCTTGGGACCGGAGGAAGGCCGACGAAGTTGGGCAGACTGGGTTCGAGGTTTGCAATATAGAACCAGTTTGCATGCCAACCCTTGTTAGAGGATTTCAAAGGAAGAGAAAAGTAATCTCTGCGGAGAGATCCGCGGAGCTGAAAGCCGGCCCCACCGACGACACAGGGCTCATCCTTGTTTGGATGCGGCTTCAGATAGAACAAGCGGTGGAAAAGCTGGAAGGGGGAAGGATGCCAAGAAAAGCTTCGCAAACATGAATGAAGAGAGCAATGTGAAGCATGGAGTTGGGGTTCAAGTGGTAGAGTTGAAGGCCGTAGTAATCAAGAAGACCCCGAAAGAACTCGGAAGAAGGAAGGCCGAAGCCACAGTAGAAAAGGAAGTAAAAACCACGATCTCACCGGTGGTCGGAGTGGGGAACTCCTCGCCGGCCGCCAGGCGCCAGCTGACGATCTCTTTAGGTGGAAGAACTCCATTCTTTACCATTTCCCGAAGGGTTGACTCCTTGACATCTGAAGTCGCCCATTGCTCGAAAGGGGTTTCCTTCTCTCCCGCCATGGATGTGGTTTGGGGGAAGTGGATCTAGCTCGGGAAATGGGGATTTGAGAAGGGATCTTCGGAGCCGGATGCGAGAGGCTAGCTTGTGGAGAAGCGCGAGCTCTGGATCGATGGATTTGGGTGCGCGTGCGAGCCTAGGGTTTTCCGCAGGGAGCTGGTGAACAGTATTGCGAAAGGGGAAATTTTTTTGGGAAGATGAAGTGGCGGGGATGACCTCGAGGCTTTGTATAAAGATTTGAGGGTTTCGCTAAGTCATCTCGCAAGTGGTCCGAGCCCATGAGAGACTTGCGGCCCACCTAAGGTGTGGCCTGACTCGTGTCCTTAGGGACTTAAGTAGGTGGACTTAAACAGATTTGCCTTGGCAATATGCACGTGTCTAATAGCCCAGTACCTTTAAAATCCTTTCATACCGCAGTTTGTGCAACTTCATCAGAGGTTGGCACGATGCAATTTGAAAGGTGACAAATAGTTAAGTTTTTCATAGTTGTCCTGATGACAGAGACTGTTTGGTTTTTAAGCATTTGATTAAAAGATTATATCAATGCTATTTTTTCACCTTGGTGAAGATCTTTTTAGATTAAGACCAATATTACGGCAGGAGCTATTTAATATTTTGGTCATATTTTTCAGATGACTGAAAAATTTGTTTACCCATGAGAGTCGATTGAATTATTTGTTCCGAGATGACTCAGGCAGGTTAACTCGGATAAACATGAGCTTACCGAGTGCTTTTCACCCACGAGGGTTGATTGAATTATTTGTTCTGAGATGACCTGGGCAAATTCACTCGGATAAGCATGAGCTTGCTGAGTGATGAGATTTTTTGTATTTGCTTTAGCTTAAGCTAAGCATTTATATGAGAATGATTTTTTATAGTTCTTGACTATATGTTTAGTCTGTTTTTGATTAACCACATAGTCGGGGGCTACACCTAATTAGGTGCATCAGGAGATACACCTAGATATTTATTTTTTGAGAATTTTTTGGATGTTTTCCAGCCCATCATAGTCTTTGGAGCCACTCGGGAGATTCAGGCAGAGATGATGGAACCACTCGGCGCCAGAAGCACTCGGCCAGAGAGTTGTTTGGCTGTGTGTTATCTTGGTTCAAGGCAAAGTTGTCTCATCGACTGTGAAGGACTCGGGGGCTACTGTGGAGATTATGGCAATCGGATACCTACATGGCAAGCTTATCCGACTGGTAATAGGGATAGGTTACGCCTGCTAATTATGTAAACCGGCTATGACTTGGGTGTTACATTGCCGATTAGATAAGGCAACGGCTCATAGTCATAACTTGGTAAGATTGAGGAAACCGACTTAGAGTAAGATAGGGTTTTTGACTTGTAAGCCCACCCCCCGAGACTATATAAGGGGGTAAGGGGCGTCCCTTGAGGGATATCAACTTTAGGAGCAACAGATCTTGAGATCAATAAACACTCGGTGGATCGAATCCCCGAAGCAGCAGTAGGGTATTACCTCACGAGAGGGCCTGAACCTATCTAAACCTTGTTTTCCATTTAACCCATCGAGCTTGGCGATCTTGACTGCACCCCCAAATTTCTATTGCCGAAACCAAGTTTTGACAGGTTGATTGTGGTTAAGTATGTCTTCTCGTCAACTTTATTGGTTGAACTTTTGCTTTTAATTTATTAAGAACTTTGTAATAAGTGGTTATAGTTTCTTTTGGAGTAAAAGTTGGATCATCTATTATCTAAATAGTATACTCATAAATAAAAAATGTGACGACAATAATAAATTCATACATTTTGGATGGAGATTTATCAATAGGATAACTTCCTAGTAATGTATCTCCTTTTTGGTTGATGTGGTCCCAGAAAATGTCTCTGTCATCTTTCATTAGTATGCACATTTTGCATTTGGTTAAATTAAGAACTTTATATAAGTGGTTGTAGCTGACGGATCACCCATTATCTAAAAAATATATATGAATTCATACAAATTCTATTAGCTAGTTAGTGCCATTTTTACATGGGCAGTATTAGTACTTCCGAACGTGTTAGGTGGCACTACCGAAGAAACCATCATTGGTTGAAGTGGCAAAAACCACAGTAGTCTCGGTTTGAGTTGCACCGGGGACTAGAGATGATCTCTAATCCCGGTTTAAAAATTCAAAGGCTCTTTATGAATTTTAGTCCCGGTTCGTGTCACGAACCGGGACTAAAGATCACCTCTAGTCCCGGTTCAAATGTTGTCGAGCGTGTCGGAGCGCCGGACATCTTTAGTCCCGGTTGGTAACACCAGCCGGGACTAAAGATGTTATTTTTTGTCCCATTGGTGTTACCAACCGGACTAAAGATGTCCGACGCTTTGACAGTTCTCGACAGCCTCGGCGCCATCTTTAGTCCCGGTTGGTGTTAAAGATGATCTTTAGTGCCGGTTGGTACTAAAGATGGGGTTACTTTTTAAACTCCTTCTTCCTCCTCCAGTCCGAGCCAGCTACACTTGTCTTCAAAAATTTTCTCTAAAGGGGAGGTGCTGCAAAAAATTTTGGTAATTTTGTTTTGGTGATATTACACAAATCTTTGCTATCTACAAGGTTAGCAACTTCTTCCTCTTATGATCTATGCTTAGCACTTCGCATTTTATGGTTGTTTTCTATACATTTTCATCTCTAGTTTTTTTTAAACATGAGGAGAGAGAAAATTTGTTTGGACTAATTATTTTGCTAAGCACATTATATTGTGTTGAGAAAAAAGTTGGAGAAAATAAAGAGGAAGAAAAGTATGCTTAGCACGTAACATTTATAGGAATTTAGTCCGTACAATTTTATCTCAAAAAATATTTATGGAAAATGATGAGAGAGAATCTTTTAGACAAAAAAGTTATAAAATAGATGACAAAGGACCTTTTAAAATAGATGCAAAATAATTAATTAATTTTATGTTTATCACTTTAAAAGACTTTTTAAAAAATAATTCTAATTATATAATATATATGTATAAATATATGTGTGTAAAATATGTATATGTGTAATATATAATATATGTGTGTAATATATAGTACGAGCACTGCTGGAGAAAGTAGCAAATTACAAAAAATTAAAAAAATCTTTAGTCCCGGTTTATGGCACCAACCGGGACTAAAGATGCATCTTTAGTCCCGATTATTTCAACTGGGACTAGAGATGACGATCTCTATTCCCGGATCCGTAGTCCCGGTTTGACAACCGGACTACCGAGGGTTACAAACCGGGACGCTTGTGGCTTTCTCCGTAGTGTGGGCCAAAGATTTTAAATTTGACTATATGTATTCTCTAAACAAAATTTTACATTTTTTCAGAAAGTATTTTGAGGTATGTAAATTTTATATTGGAATTTTTGATATCTCAAGATACTACCTGAAGATAATAACTAAAGGTATTAAATTTTATATTAAAAAATAAAAATATGGTAATTTTGATATCAATATGATATCTTAATTTAAAATATGGTAATTCTGATATCAATATGATACCTTTTGATATCTTTTTCATGATAATAAAATTACTCATTTTGAAATGATATCTATTCGAGGATGTGGCAAGTATAGTCATCTACTTCTGCAAAAGTAGCTGAACGTTATAGAGGGATACGAATTTAAAAGTACTCAATGAATAAAATTTTACCTGCACTAGTGACAGGTACGGTACAACTCCCCATACAAAATTATTTGTCTGCTTATGAAGTATTGCAACAGAAAACATTTCGATTTGCAATATTACGCTGAATGTCCAAAGTAAACAATTTGAATTTGGTGCACTGTATGTGTACGTTCAAGGTATAGTATATCGATCCTGAAGAGTGTTTTGGTCGTTTTGTTGTAACCCCCATCTCTATATGCCTCACCCATTTGATAATTAAGTAAACTTTAGATTGCCTTAACCATAAGAAACTAATTTGCTACAACTTTAGATAAGTATTTTGCAGAACTGTTGTCGAAACTTGGTTTCGGCAATAGAAATTTGGGGGTGCAGTCAAGATCGCCAAGCTCGATGGGTTAAGTGGAAAACAAGGTTTAGACAGGTTCAAGCCCTCTCGTGAGGTAATACCTTACTTCTGTTTCGGAGATTCGATCCGCCGAGTGTTTATTGATTTCAAGATCTATTGCTCTGGAGTTGCCTATTCCTCAAAGGACGCCCCTTACCCCCTTATATAGTCTTGGGAGACGGGCTTACAAGTCGAAAACCCTATCTTACTCTAAGTCGGTTTCCTCAATCTTACCAAGTTATGACAATGAGCCATTGCCTTATCCAATCGACAATGTAACACCCAAGTCAAAGCCGGTTTACATAATTAGCAGGCGTAATCTATCCCTATTATCAATCGGATAAGCTTGCCATGAGGGTATCCGATTGCCATAATCTTCACAGTAGCACCCGAGTCCTTTGGAGTCGACGAGATAACTTTGCCTCGAACCAAAGCAAAACACAGCTAAACAACTCCTTGGCCGAGTGCTTCTGTTGCCGAGTGGTTCCGTCATCTCTGCCTGAATCTCCCGAGTGGCTCCAAAGACTGTGAAGGCTCGAAAATATCCCAAAATTCTCAAAAAATAAATATCCAGGTGCATCTCCTGATGCACCTAATTAGGTGTAGCCCCCGACTATATGGTTAATCAAAAACAGACTAAACATATAGTCAAGTCATCTCAGAACAAATAGCTCAATCAACCCTCATGGGTAAAAAACACTCGGTAAGCTCATGTTTATCCGAGTTAACTTGCCCGAGTCATTTCGGAACAAATAATTTAATCGACCCTCATGGGTAAACAAATTTTCTACTCACCTGAAAAATATGACCAAAATATTAAATAGCTCCTGCCATAATATTGTTCTCAATCTTAAAAGGATATTCACTAAGGTGGAAAATAGCATTGATATAATCATTTAATCAAATGCTTAAAAACCAAACAGTCCCTGTCATCAGGACAGCCATAAAAAGCTTAACTGTTTGTCACCTTTCAAATTGCATCGTGTCAACTTCTCATGAAGTTACGGAAACCGCGGCATGAAAGGATTTTAAAGGTATTGGGCTGTGTGACATGTGCATATTGCCAAGGCAAATCTGCTTAAGTCCATCCGCTTAAGTCCCTAAGGACACGCGTCAGGCCACACCTTAGCTAGGCTGCAATTCTCTCATGGGCTCAGCCCACTCGCGAGATGACTTAGCAAAACCCTCAAATCTTTATACTAAGCCTCGAGGTCATCCCCGCCACTTCGTCTTCGCAAAAAATTTCCCCTTTCGCAGCACTGTTCACCATCTTACTGCGGAAAACCCTAGGCTCGCGTGCGCCCAGATCCATCAATTCAGGAGCTCTCATTTCGCCACGAGCTAGCCTCCGCATCCAGCCCCCAAGATCCCCTTCTCAAATCCCGAGCTAGATCCACTTCCCCCAAACCGCATCCATGGCGGGAGAGAAGGAAATCCCCTTCGAGCAATGGGCAACTTCAGATGTGAAGGAGTCAACTCTTTAGGAGATGGTGAAGAACAAAGTTCTTCCGCCTAAAGAGATCATTGGCTGGCGTCCGGCGGCCGGTGAGGAGTTTCCCACTCCCAACACCGGTGAGATCGTCGTTTTTACTTCCTTTTTCTACCGTGGCTTTGGCCTTTCCACTTTCGAGTTCTTTCGGGGTCTTCTGGATTACTACAGTCTTCAGCTTTACCATCTGAACCCCAACTCCATGCTTCACATTGCTCTCTTCATCCATGTCTGCGAAGCTTTTCTCGGTATTCTCCCCCACTTCCAGCTTTTTCGCCGCATGTTCTATCTCAAGCCACATCCAAACAAGGATGAGCCCTGCGTCGTCGGTGGGGCTGGCTTTCAGCTCCGCAGATCCCTCCGCTGAGATTATTTCTCTCTTCCCTTGAAATCCTCCAACAAAGGTTGGCATGCAAGCTGGTTTTACATCTCGAATCTTGAACCCAGTCTTCCCAACTTTGTTGGCTTTCCTCCGGTCCCAAGGCCTAACTAGAGCACCGTGCCGGTAGCCCAAGATTGGGATGAGGCCAACAAACTCTTGGCCAGTATCCTGAAGATGAAGAAAAAGGGTCTTCGGGGAGAACAAATCACTCAGCATTTCATCAAGATCCGATTGGCGCCTATCAAGGAAAGATCCAAGCCCACATTTGAGTACGAGGGCGAAAGGGATCCCAATCGGGAGGACCTCGACTCTCTGAGCTACGAGACCCTGAAGACTCGCATGTACAAGATCTTTTCTTCTGGGATCGCAGTCGAGCGCAGCCTCATGCTGCCTGTTCTCCCATTCAGCTTGTATCGTCCTCCTCCTCCGATAAGCTGACTTAACCTCTTTAATGTCTTTCAATCTTAATATTGCACCTCTCAGTGTATATAAAATCTTCCTTGCAGGAAAATGCTTTTATTATCTCGAAGCCGTATAAAGTGCATCACGACGATGCGCTAGCTCGGCCTGCCAAGAAACCAGCTGGCGGCGTCAAGATCCAGAGTGATCCAATCGACAAAAGGGCCGCTACCGGCGAGGATATCAGCAAGCGGGCGAGCAAAAGGAGGCTGGTGATTGATGACTCGGATGACGATGTCCCAGCTCCTCAGGCTGAAGTGACCCCTCCGAGGGCATCACCCAAGTCGGCTCCCAAGATTCGCCGATCATCCAGGTATGTCTCATTACTGAAATCACGCCTTTGTTGACAACCTTTCTGCCTTGGTCCCAATTGCTCCCGTCTTTCTCTTTGCAGGAGGCCTCAGAACATAGACCCCACTGAGCAGAGTGAGGGTCCAAACACATCTGCAGCGTCTGAAGCGACAAGGCCTGCAGAACAAGAATCCCGGAGCCCTCTCCCGAGTGAGAGCGCTCCGAGTAAGAAGCCCCCACCTCCCAGTGAGGATGTCCCGAGGGAGGAGCCCTCGACTGCCAGCTAGGAAGCCCCGACTGGAAACCATTCGGCTGAAGAAGAGATCCCGGCTGCCACTCAAGGGGCCCCGACTGAGAACCAGTCGGGTGCGAACCAAGAAAGGAAAGGCAGCCGGGAAGTACCAGTCGAGGACTCGGCCACCGAAGCTGGTAAGCCCTGAAGTGATCTTCTGACTTTAATCTTCAATCTATTTTTTCTTTGTCTTCATTCACCCTCTTTAAATTGATCAGCCAAAGTGGAGGAGATCCCGAGGCTGCAGTCTTCTGAGACCTGGGTCCCTCCAATCAAAATAGAGTGGCGTGACTCTGAAGGCTTGAAGCAAGGCATCGTCTTGAACAAACAGAAGGAAAATGAAGAAAGATACATGCTTGTTAACAGCCTGAATGAAGCAACCCGGCTGGTAAACGTAAGCATCACTCTCTCTGTTTTAGCCTTATGATTTCCTTTAGTCGATTAACTCTGAACTCGCGTGCAGAGGGTATATTGCCGGTCGATGGCTAAATCTGATGCACTCGAGAAGTTGGTCCCACACTTGAACTCCCTGGAGAATATCCAGCAAGAACTGAAGACCACTCGAGAAGAGGCTGCATCAAGAGAGGCTGCATTGCGGAGAGAGATAGCCGCACTCCGGGAGGAGAACCTTGACCTTTGAGGTTCAGTCGGGAGTAAGTTTAATCCTCTTGGTCTTTGTATGCCTTTATTCGTAGTCTGTTTTGATCTTGATGTCATCAAATTTTCTTGTTGCAGAGAACTCGTCAGAAGTCAACATGCTCCAGACCCAGCTAGAAGAAGCTAACGCCAACAAAGCCGAGCTGGAGTCTAAGTTTGAAGGTAAATTCTCTAAAGAAAGCATTCTTCATTTTGCTTCACCTTCGAGTGTCTGTGTAATCATATGTCTTTGGTAGCTTATAAGGTCAAAACTCGAGCCCAATTTGATGTCTTCGTTGAAAGGGTCCGAAGGGCCGAAAGTGTAAGGGACAATGTTGCTAACGCGGCGACACCGATTCTCTTGTCGCTATTCCATCATGGACTCGGGACCAGTTCATTGGACGCTGTCGAGGTCTTCAACAAGCTCAGGAGGGCCCCAGATCAATACATAGCCAATATCTCAGAGGCGGCCACCATGGGAGCAGGCTTTGCCCTTGTGCAGGCCAAGTCACTCTATCCTCGGATAGACGTTGACTCAGTTGGGGAGGGCTTTGCGGATGGCACATCAGACGAGCAGGCCTTAGAATTGATAAGTGAAGCACAAGAACCAGCTAAAAAGGTAGCTGCTGATGTAGTTAACAATTTCCGATCTTGAGGGCTTTGTAAATGTTGTTTGTAAACTGTGATGTGAACTTGTAGATATCTGGCTTATTTATGTTAACGCTTTGACATGAGTTTTCCTAGAAAATTTCTTAAGTAATTTTCGTTCGACTGTCACCAAGCCTAAGCTTGATTAGGCCATCAAAAAATTCTTAGTCCTTATCTATTGAACTTGAATCAAAACATTAAACAATGATAAACCAAAGGTGAACAAGTTGCCGCACAAAACCATGCTTTATTGATACATGTGCAGCCCCCGACTGTCAACTCAAGAAGTCATCTTGCTTGAGGTTGGAAGTCGAGAATAACATGAAACTTAAGGAAATTTAAGCATAGTATCGTCGAAGATGTTCGATGTTCCAAGAGTTCTCCACCATGGATCCATCTTCACGCTTTAGTCGATATGCTCCTGGCCGAGTCATCTCATCAATTATATATGGTCCTTCCCATAGTGGAGATAATTTGTGACGGTCCTTGGTGGTTTGAATCTTGTGTAGAACCAAATTTCCAACAATGAAAGCTCGCGCCTGAACATTGCGACTATGGTATCGTCTAAGTCCTTGAAGATATCTTGCCGACTGGATCAAGGCTGCCTCACAGGCCTCTTCCAGTCCGGTCAGGTCGTCCACTCGGTCTTGATCATAGCGCTCATCGTTGAAGCTGCGGACTCGAAGAGATTTGTACTCCATTTCATTCGGCAACATGGCTTCTGCCCCGTAAACTAGGAAGAAAGGAGTTTGGCCGGTGGCCCGACTGGGCGTAGTCCGTAGAGACCATATAACCGAGGGCAGCTCTTGAACCCATTTGCCGGCATAAGGATTTAGCCGGTCAAACACTCGGGCCTTGATGCCTTGAAGTACCATGCCATTGGTGTGCTCAACCTGTCCATTGCTCTTGGGATGTGCGACCGATGCGTAGCAGATTTTGACGCCGAAATCTTCACATAATTCCTTGAGAACGCCTCCAGTGAATTAAGTCCCATTGTCGGTTATTATTCTGTTTGGGACACCAAACCGGTGTATGATGTTGAGGATGAATTCTCGTGCCTTGTGAGCGGTGATCGTAGCGACTGGCTTAGCCTCGATCCACTTGGAAAACTTGTCAATTGCGACGAACAGATGCGTGAATCCTCCTGGAGCCTTCTTGAAAGGACCGACCATATCCAGACCCCTTACCGCAAACGGCCAAGATAATTGAATCGTCTATAGCTCTTGGGCTGGAACATGGTTGTGCCGAGCGAAGAACTGGCAGCCATCACATGTGCAAACTACTTTGTCGGCGTCGGAGACCGCTGTGAGCCAAAAGAAGCCTTGTCTATAAGCTTTGCCCACCAAGGTGCGTGCCGTCACGTGACTTCCGCATACACCTGAGTGGATGTCTTGGTTGCCGTCCTTCCTCAGGCGCGATACATCTCATTAGGACTCCAGAGGGGCTCCTCTTGTATAAATCAGAGTTGACCATGACATAAGCTTGACAACGGCGTCGGACTCATTCCGCCTCATCCCGGTCTTCTGTCAGCTCTTACTGAGTTAAAAATTTGATGAGCGGTGTCCTCCAGTCGGTATCGAGCATGGCGACTTGGTTTGCTGCTTGCTCGTTGGGAGTTGATTTTGCTGCAACAGTCGGCTCATAGAGGTGTTCTACGAAAACGTCTGTTGGAGCAGCTTCTCGCTTGGACCCGAACTGCGCCAACTCGTCAGCTGCCTCATTGTTATGTCTCAAGACATGGGATAGCTCTAGTCCGTCAAACCTGTCTTCAAGTTTGCGAACTTCTTGTCGATAGGCTTCCATGGTGTCGTTTAAACAGGACCAGTCTTTCATCACTTGGTTGACAACCAGCTGGGAGTCTCCTTTCACGACCAACCATCATATCCCGAGTGAAACAGCAAGTCATAGACCATGTAGCAGGGCTTTATACTCGGCGACGTTGTGTGAGGTGGGGAAATGAATGTGAAGAACATATCGTAACCTTTCTCCAGTCGGGGAGATCAGCACGACTCCCGCTCCCAAGCCTGTGATCCTCTTGGATTCGTCAAAGTGCATGGTCCAGTGTTGTAGGTCTTCCCTAGGTACGTCTTCTTGTTGCTCGATCCACTCGGCCAGGAAATCCGCCAGGGCTTGCGACTTTATAGACGTCCTCGCCTTGAAAGTTAAGTCCAGCAACATCAGTTCCAGGGCCCACTTTGCGATGCGTCCAGTCGCCTCCCGGTTGTGGATGATATCTCCGAGTGGAAAGGAAGTGACGATGGTGACCGAGTGACCCTAAAAATAGTGCACCAATTTCCTCGCAGTTATTAGGACACCATACAACAATTTTTGTACCTGGGGATAGCGAATCTTGGCTCCTGCCAGCATTTCTCTAACGAAGTAGATTGGCCTTTGAATCTTCTGCACTCGTCCTTCTTCCTCATACTCGACAACAAGAACCGAACTGACCACCTGGTGAGTTGCTAAGACGTACAATAGGAGGGGTTACTGAGGCTGAGGTAAGGCTAGAACGGGCGGCATCGTGAGAAATTCTTTAAAATCTTCAAAGGCCTTGTGGGCTTCCGTAGTCCATTGGAAGTAGTCGGTTTTCTTCAGTAGCCTGAAGAAAGGCATGCCTCTCTCGCCGAGTCGGGAGATGAATTGGCTTAGCGCCGCCATATAGCCAGTGAGCTTCTGGACATCTTTCTGGTTACTCGGGGGCTTCATATTTAAAATAGCGTTGATTTTCTCTGGGTTAGTTTCAATGCCGCGATGGGACACCATGAAGCCAAGCAGTTTGCCTGATGGCACGCCGAACGTGCACTTCTCCGGGTTCAACTTCATTCTGAAGGCCCGAATGTTTGCGAAGGTTTCTTCCAAGTTGGCAATCAGGTCTTCCTTCTGCTTGTTCTTGATGACAACATCGTCGGCGTAAGCTTCCACGTTTTTCCTGATCTGCGTCTGAAAGCATCTTTGGATCATGCGCTGGTGTGTGGCTCCGGCGTTCTTCAGACCAAAGGGCATCGTAATGTAGCAGTAAGCTCCAAACGACGTGATGAACGATGTTTTCAGGCTGTCGGATTCCTTCAAGCTGATCTGATGGTAGCCCGAGTAACAGTCCAGAAAACTCAAGAGCTGGCAGTCGGCTGTTGAATCTATGACTTGGTCGATGCGAGGCAACCCGAATGGATCTTTAGGGCAGGCTTTGTTGAGGTCGGTGTAGTCAACGCACATGCGCCATTGCCCTGTCTTCTTCCGGACCAGGACCGGGTTAGCCAACCAGTCGGGATGGAGAACTTCTTTGATGAAGCCGGCGGCTAAGAGTTTTGTGAGTTCTTCCTTGATGGCATCTTTTCGATCCTAAGCAAAACAGCGTAATCGTTGTTTGATAGGTTTCGCGTCATCTTTGACGTGTAAAGAGTGCTCAATCACCTCCCTAGGAATTCCAGGCATATCAGATGGTTTCCAAGCAAAAACATCTTTATTATTTTAGAGGAAGGTGACGAGTGCGCTTTCCTATTTAGGATCTAGCTCAGCGTCGATTACAGCGGTTTTAGAGGGATCCGATGGATCAAGGGATATTTTCTTTGTTTTAGCGTCGCCTTGTCCCGACTTGGCTATCTTCTTCGTGGGGATTTCACCCTCTTCAGATGTGGATGCAGCCAGTCGGATTTCTTTCTAGCCGCGTGATCTCTCACGAGATTGGGCCATATCGCAGCTCTCCTTGTCGTAGGTAAAAGCTTGTTTGACGTCGCTGCGCAGGGTGATGACGCCATTGGGGCCGGGCATCTTCATACAGTGTGGTATCGCCATGAACTTGGCGAGCGCAGGCCTTCCAATGATTGCGTGGTAGGCCGTGTCAAAGTCGGCCAACTCGAAGGTGATGTTCTCCGTCCAAAAGTTCTCCCGAACTCCGAAAGTGACTGGAAGGGCGATGTGCCCGAGTGGCGTAGATGACAGCCCTGGGATAACTCCGTGGAAGGGGGCTGAACTTGCCTTCAACTCGGCTCTCGGGATCTGCATCTCGTCCAGGGTCTTGGCGAACAGGATATTAAGGACGCTGCCCCCATCAATGAGGACGCGCTTCAGCTTTACATTCCGAACCACCGGGTCTAGTACCAAGGGGTACCGTCCCGGGTGAACCACTCGGTCAGAATGACCCGAGCGGTTGAACATGATGGCCACCTCCGACCACCGTAGGTATTGTGGGACTTCGGGTTGTGCCACGTTGACCTCGCAGTCAGTCAGCTTTTGCTTCCTCTTGGACTCATAGGCTTGCGGCCCCCCGAAGATGTGATTCAGCTCGCCCACGGGATCTTGAAAGGGCTCCGAATTTCCAGTCGGGTTGTTCTTCTTGGTTCCCGATGGGTCGGCTTCGTCAGTCGGCTTCTTGTTAAGCTGTGTCGCATATTGCTCGGCGAACTGCTTGTAAATGAAGCAGTCTTTGGCCGCATGCTTGTGATTTGGATGATGCGTGCACTGAGCGTTCATGATCGTGTCATAGGCCACGACTCGGGGACGGCGTTGGGAGTTGGATGTTGTGGCCACCAAGTCCTCGGGCCGGCGCTTGCGGTCTTTCTGGCCCTGATTGTTGTTGCCGTTATCCTTCTTAGGATGCTGGCTTCCTCCCGACTGTTTGTCGTCCCTTTTGTCGGGCCGATCTTGCCGCGCTGCCTTGATTGCGTCATTGGATTTGGCGTAGGAGTTCGCCGTCTCGAACATTTGCTTCACCGTCTTCGGTGGCTTACGCCCAAACTTTCCAATCAGCAACTCATCATGAACTCCTTTCTGGAAGGCGACGATTATGATGTCGTCGGTGATGTTGGGGATTTTGTTGCGTTTTTCCGAGAAGCGCCGGATGTAGTCCTTCAGCTGTTCATCTGGCTTCTGGATGACGTTGTAGAGATCAAAGTGGGTCCCTGGCCTTTCGAAAGTGCCCTAGAAATTGGTGATGAAGTGGTCCCGAAGCTCACTCCACGAGCCAATTGAGCCTCTTGGCAAGCTCGTGAGCCAGTTCCTGTCTGAGTTGGCGGGGCGACAGGCAAGTAATTAGCCATGGCCTTGTTGTCTCCTCCTGCTGCACGGATGGCGAGGGTGTACACGGTCAGCCACGACTCGGGGTCGGTCTTTTCGTCATACTTCTCGATTCCTGTAGGCTTAAAACCACTCGGCCAGTGCACTCGGCGAAGGTCCCGAGTGAATGCAGGTACTCCGTCGTCATTGCTGTCGGGCGATCTCCTTCGATCTTCGTGGGAGCGCTGCTCTCGCTCTTGATAGCGCCGGTCAAGGACTTCCCGCCGATCACTCGGCGAGATCTTTTGTAGGCTGCTTCTATAGTCGGAGTGGTTGCTGCGACGGACCCAGTCGTGGAGGGGTGGTTGTCCATGCCGTTTTTCACAGGAGTCGACCGATTGCTGTTGATGCTTTCGTGTGGTCTCGTGGCGGCGGTCTCTTGACCTAGTGGTCGTCCGAGCTTGTTCGGGCCTCCTGTAATCCTTCGACCGCAGCGGCGGAAGTCGGCTTCTGTCGGGCGTTTTCGCGATGGACTCAATCAGCCTTCATGCTGAGGTGGATGGAGAGCAGTTGGTTGTAGCTGCGATGATGGTCTTGATCTTGTCCAGGATTGGTGTTACCATGGCGAGTGCCGCCTCGATAACAGTGTCGATGAGGGTGAGGGCGGCAACGGCGTTCTGCTGAGGTGTCTGGAAGATGTTGGTGTTGTCGACTCGCGTCTGAAGTATGTCCTCCCGAGCGGATCGCCCAGTCGCCCTCAGGTCTCGCTTCCTTCTGTCGGCTTCCTCCTTGCGCCTATTCTCATCTTCTGCCAGCTTGCGCTCTTGCTCAAGCCTGGATTGTTCTTCTTCAACGATCCTGCGGGCCATGGCCGAGTCGGTCTCGGCCACCTCAGCCATGAGAACGTTGAAGCACCTGGGATCGTAGTCCTTGTCGAAGTCAGAGTCATTGGTCTCGTCCGTGGAGATGTCGTAGAGGTCATTGAAATCTGAAGAGCTGAGGTATTCATCGAGCTCCGTGGATGAGCAGGATCCGAATGGTTGGAGGATGACGGCGACTTCCCTTGAGCCTGGATCGCTCGAATTTGGATCGTTCTAGTCTGGGTTGTGGCATGATGACGGCGGTTCTTCCGAGTGAGTTGATTTCAACTCGGAAGAGAGGATATTACAGTAGATCTCAGCGGTGTTTGGTAACCCAAACGGTGCAAAGAGGGTTTCTCCTCCCGAGTGGATGGATTCCGACGGGGAGGTCATAAGGTGGTTGTAGATCTCAGCGACGTTTGGTAATCCGAACGGCGCCGAGTGGATTCCTCCTTCCAAGTGGGTGGACCCCAACTCGGAAGTCAGAACTTTGTCGTAGATTTCGGTGTTGTTCGGTAACCCGAATAGCGCCGAGCGGGTTCCCCCTCCCGACTGGTCCGAATCCGGGTCGAGGAGGGAGATCTTGTCGAGTTTCTTGGTGGCGAAGTCGTCGATGCCTGATGAAGATTCCATCGCGCTTGCCGGCGAGATTGAAGAAGAAATCTTGACGCGTGGGCCCCTACCTGACGCGCCAACTGTCGAAACTTGGTTTCGGCAATAGAAATTTGGGGGTGCAGTCAAGATCACCAAGCTCGATGGGTTAAGTGGAAAACAAGGTTTAGACATGTTCAGGCCCTCTCGTGAGGTAATACCCTACTCCTGTTTCGGGGATATGATTCGCCGAGTGTTTATTGATTTCAACATCTGTTGCTCTGGAGTTGCCTATTCCTCAAGGGACGCCCCTTACCCCCCTTATATAGTTTTGGGGGGCGGGCTTACAAGTCAGAAACCCTATCTTACTCTAAGTCGGTTTCCTCAATCTTACCAAGTTATGACTATGAGCCGTTGCCTTATCCAATCGACAACGTAACACCCAAGTCATAGCCGGTTTACATAATTAGCAGGTGTAACCTATCCCTATTACCAGTCGGATAAGCTTGCCATGAGGGTATCCGATTGCCATAATCTCTACAACTGCAATAAAGGTACGTATTTATCATAATACTATAACTTTACAGTAAAACAAAAGAACAGTCCTGCCATATCAGGACATTATGATTTTTTTATACCAAACATAATACTCAATATGTAGAGCCTTCGGGGATGTGTATGTCCTGATTTATGCAATTGCATTAATCGATCGATCGTACTTAGCACTTATTTCAAGGTGCCCTAATAACTTTGTAGGAACAACCGATCGATATAACGGAGTGTAGCATCGATATAATGGAGTACATGACACCACCCCAGAACTTCTGTCAGACAACGATCGGGGAAGACCTTTACCAACAGATAATTAGCCCTTGAATGTTTTTCTTTAACGGAATCAGCATGAGGGACTATGCTATTTCATTAAATATAGCGTAAAAAAATACAGCGTCTAAGGACATGAAGGAAAAAGGATTTATACAGAGCTATACAGTATCTTGTCAAGGCCCATTTTGCTCTTGCCAAGGTCCATGTTATTGTTTCCTTCTTTATTTCCGCCAACATTTTTGCCAACAGGCTTGGTGCTGCGGTCTTTCTTGTGGTAAAAACCCGCTGGCTTTTCTTTTTTTGTTCTACCAGACAACCAGAAGGATCAGGGCCATGCCTTTCTTGGGCACTTCTTTCGGAAAATGCATCTAGCTCCCTAAATGGGTTTTGATGGATTAATGACAAACCAGTTAAGAGACTAACGAACTTGTGAAGAAGTGTGTGCATGTTTTACTCCTCAATGATTTAAGCAAGGAATGAAGACTCCCCCCCAAACCTAATGGAACATGGAGTAGGAACACAAAGAGTTATTTTATATTTCTTTTAATTTTATCTGTTAAGTTCTAGGTTTTCTGTACTATCAAGAGGGGTTCTCAGTTCATGCCCAGTGTCTACAAGTGCACATTACCATACTCTAGTTGAGAGACATGTTTGACACACGTTGATGAAGTCTCGGTCCCGATCTTCACGACGTAGGATCTTGAACTTGATAACTAGTGGAAGAACCACTCGATAACTTGCTGCAAGCAGCGATAACTAGTGCAACCTGGCAAATTAAACTCGAAGCCAACCACCGTCTTTAACCGGCAACCTGAATCGAGGATTCGCCCAACCACACTCTCAAAAAACCAACCAACACAACCTACTATCAATCAAGGACAACCTTGAAGAGAGTAGGATCACCAATTGGGAGCGGATGAAGCCGCCGCTTCTGTAATCTCACGAAGGAAATCACAAGAGCAAAGGGGTAGAGATCACTCTCTCAAGTTTTGTTAGCACACAGCTGAACAAAGGGGTTTGTATTTCAATTATCAAAGTCTTGCTAATCTCTGAGATACATAGGGTACTTATACTAGGAACAACCCTCCTAGATAGGTGTAAAACACGAAATGAAACTGAAGGGATGTTAGACGCGATGACGATAAAACAAGAAGTAAACAAGATCAACCGCAAAGAAGACACGAGATTTAACGTGGAAAAACCCTCCCAACACGAGAGGGAAAAAACCACGGGCGCCAGCCAGCAACAATCTTCACTATATCTTGGTGAGGTTACAGAACGCCTGGGATTTACAACTGAATCAACTTGTCCCATGCGGCGGCTTACAGGAACTTAAATAAGGTGGAAACCCTAAACTGGGTATAAGGAAACCCTAAACCGGGTAAGTGTGGACGCATGGGGCTCCGCCCCGCACCCCCGCTCCGCTACGCTCCGGCCCAAGCCTCGCGACGGGCCTCCGCTACGCTAGCTACGGCCGAAGTCGGCCTTTGTTTGTAGATGAATTTGGAACATAAACAACATACTCCACCTTGAGACAAATTCCTTCCTACAGCATCAATCAATCCCCCACCTGAAAAACATAACAAAGAAAAATACCACTGGCACCATAGCCTCATGGGCTAAGCTGAAATACCAACCAAGCTTGAGCAAATCTCAAACTTGGTAACAGGAACTGGCTTGGTCATCATATCAGCTGGATTATCATGTGTACTAATCTTGCAAACCTTTAACTTCCCTTGTGCAATAGCATCACGCACAAAATGGTACTTGATATCAATGTGCTTAGTTCTCTCATGAAACATCGATCCTTAGTGAGACATATAGCACTTTGACTATCACAAAATAGGTTAATGCAAGAATCAACTCCACATAACTCGAATATAAACCTTTCAACCATACCAATTCTTTTGTAGCTTCGCAACGCCATGTATTCGCTTCAGTGGTAGATAATGCAACAACTGGCTGCAATATTGCTCTCCAGCTCACAGCACAACTGCCAATAGTGAACACATATCCTGTGAGTGACCTACGCCTATCTAAATCAGCAGCATAATCTGAGTCCACATATCCAATGACTCCACTGTCAGTCCTGCCAAATTTCAAGCAGGCATCTGCCGTCCCACGAAGGTACCTGAAAATCCACTGAACTGCCCTCCAATGTTCTTTGCCAGGATTAGACATATATCGACTGACCAAACTCATAGCATATGATAAATCCGGGCGAGAGCAAACCATAGCATACATCAATGAACCAACAGCACTCGAATATGGCACCTTTGACATGTACTCAATATCATCATCAGTACTAGGACATTGCTTTGCAGACAATTTAAAATGAGGTGCAATGGGAGTGCTAACAGGCTTTGCATCTTGCATATTAAAGCGTTTAAGAACCTTCTGAATATAATTGTGCTGACTAAGAAATAACAAACCAGATTTCCTGTCCCTAGTAATTTCCATACCTAGGATCTTCTTAGCAGCACCAAGGTCCTTCATATCAAACTCGCTACTCAACAGCTTCTTCAGAGTAGCAATTTGTTCCTTGCTCTTGGCAGCAATCAACATGTCATCAACATATAACAGCAAATACACGGGTGATCCATTCACAAATTTGATGTACACACAGCTATCATAATTTGACCTTTTAAAACCATGTGCCAACATAAATGAATCAAACCTTTTATACCACTGACGAGGGGACTGCTTCAAACCATACAAGGACCTCTTTAACTTGCAAACATGATTTTCTTTTCCAGGGAATTTGAACCCCTCAGGCTGGTCCATGTATATCTCCTCATCTAACTCTCCATGCAAAAATGCTGTCTTGACATCTAGCTGCTCAAGCTCAAGATCATGCATAGCAACAATACTGAAGAAAGTACGAATAGAACTATGTTTGACAACAGGAGAGAACACATCATTATAGTCAACACCTGGAATTTGACTAAAACCTTTAGCCACTAACCTTGCCTTGTACCTTGGAGGCTCGCTAGGAGATAAACCCTCCTTTCTCTTGAAGATCCACTTGCAACGAACGGTCTTCTTCTTCTTAGGCAATGGTACAACGTCCCAAGTACAATTCTTCTCCAGTGATCGCATTTCTTCTTGCATTGCTGAAATCCACTTTCCACGATCACCGATGCAATAGCCTCGAGTATGTATTTGGTTCATAATTATTCTCCACTGTTCAGCACAACTCAAAGCATAATAAATCATATTACATTCTTCAATCAACCGTTTAGGAGCCCCACAGCTTCTCTTCTCTCTCTGCGGAGTGCAATAGGCTGATCATCTTGCCGCAAAACAGTGGTGAGTGCTGAACAAGTATCAACATTGTCATCATAATTTTCATCAATAATTTCTTCTTCAGAACATTCATGTGCTCCACCTCAAGACCAACCCTCTGCTGCTCATTATCAGAACTGTCTGGCACAATATCAATAGAAGCACTGTCATTGAACATTACTGATTCATTGAAGACAACATTCCTGCTCATAAAGGTCTTTCTTGTTTCGGGATTCCATAATTTGTATCCTTTAACACCCGAACCATAACCAAGAAAAAGACATTTAATAGCTCTAGGCTCTAACTTTCCATTATCAACATGAGCATAGGCGGTGCTACCAAAAACTTTAAGCCGTGAGTAATCGGCGGGTTTGCCGACCATACCTCAATAGGAGTTTTCTTATCAAGTGGAATAGAAGGCGATCTGTTTATCAAGTAACATGCGGTGTTGGCGGCTTCTGCCCAGAAATGCTTACTCATCTTTGCGTTGGACAGCATGCAACGGGCCTTGGAGATGATGGTCCTGTTCATGCGCTCAGCCACACCGTTCTGCTGCGGAGTGTACGGAATAGTGTGGTGTCTCACGATGCCTTCTGTCCTGCAGAAAGCTTTGAACTCATGGGAGCAAAATTCACCACCATTGTCGATGAAGCAGCTTTACCTTTTTGTCGGTTGCTTTTCTATCATGGTTTTCCACTCTTTAAATGCAGCAAAGGTATCATCCTTACTTTTCGAAAATATGGCCACACTTTGCGAGAATAATCATCAATGATAGTAAGCATATAATTAGCACCACCATATGAGGTCTTACGAGAAGGCCCCCACAAATCAGCATGTATATATTCAAGGATACCTTTGGTGCGATGAACCGAGGTATTGAACTTCACCCTCTTATGCTTACCAAAGATGCAGTGTTCACAAAACTTCATCTTGCTCTGTGTGCAGCCATCCAGCAGGTTTCTCTTCATCAACTCTGCCATACCGAGTTCGCTCATATGTCCAAGGCGCTTATGCCACAGGTCAGTCTTATTGTTATCAGAGACACTTGCATGCACAGCGGAATTATGCAAAGTAGAACCTCTAAGGACATATAATTTAATGGGATTTAAATCACCAATCATATAAACAAGCGAACCTCTTGAAACCTTGAGAACTCCACCTCTAGCGGAGTACTTGAATCCTTCATCATCAAGTGTGCTGATCGAAATAAGGTTTCTTGCCATCTCCGGGATATGTCGCACGTTCTCCAGCGTGCGCACCATGCCATCATGCATCTTCAACTGAACGGATCCAATACCAACGATTTTACACGGGTTATCATCCCCCATGCGCACGACATCTCCATTCTGCACAGACTTATATGAACTGAACAAATCTTTGTTAATGCAGATATGAAAAGAGGCTGCCGAGTCGAGTATCCATTCATCATGACTAGCAACACAACCCGCAAATACAACGAGACAATCACCTGAGTCATTAGAGTCAGCACCGGAGACAACAGAGGCATTACCTTCAACAGACTTATGTTTCTGTTGGTGCACATTCTTCCTCTTCTCCTTATTTTTTAACTTCAAGCAATCTTCAATGAAGTGATTTGTTTTCTTACAGTATTTGCAGAACATCTTGTCTCTAGACTTGCTACGTCCACGGCTCTTGTCGCGGTTGTTGTTCTCAGACTTCTGCTCAGATCTGCCCCTGACATGCAGCGCCTCGCCCTTGGAGGCCGATTGGCCATCACCCTGCACCATACTCTTCATTTTCTCCTTACTCTGGAGTGCCTCATAAACTTCCGCTAGGGTTAGTTCATCACGGCTTATCAATATGGTATCACGAAAATTGGAATAAGAACTAGGCAAAGAACATAATAACAGAAGTCCCAAATCCTCATCCTCAAATTCTATTTCCATGGATTTTAGATCGGCCACGATCTCCTTGAAAACAGATATGTGAGACATTACCGATCCTCCCTCCTGGAGCTTGTGCGAGAAAAGCTTCATCTTCAAATGCATCTTACTGGTTAGATCCTTTGACATGCAGATCGATTCCAGTTTCAACCAGAGTTCTGCAGCAGTTTTCTCCTGCAGCACTTCTTGCAAAATATCATTAGAAAGATAAAGCTGAATAAGCGACAGAGCCTTACGATCCTTGCGAATCTCCTCAGGAGTCCAATCTTTCTTGCTCTTCTTTCCGAATCCTTCCAGTGCCTCATCCAGATCCTGTGTTTGGTGGGCGAGTATCGCCCTCATCTTCACTTGCCACAGCGAAAACCTCGTCTTGTAGTCGAGCGGCTGTAGATCAAACTTCATTGACGCCATCGCGACTCCCTGATCTGAAGAACTCAGCTCTGATACCACTTGTTAGACGCGATGACGGTAAAACAAGAAGTAAACAAGATCAACCGCAAAGAAGACACGAGATTTAACGTGGAAAAACCCTCCCAACACGAGAGGGAAAAAACCACGGGCGCCAGCCAGCAACAATCTTCACTATATCTTGGTGAGGTTACAGAACGCCTGGGATTTACAACTGAATCAACTTGTCCCATGCGGCGGCTTACAGGAACTTAAATAAGGTGGAAACCCTAAACTGGGTATAAGGAAACCCTAAACCGGGTAAGGAAACCCTAAACCCTACGCTCCGGCCCAAGCCTCTGGCGACGGGCCTCCGCTACGCTACGGCCAAAAGTCGGCCTTTGTTTGTAGATGAATTTGGAACATAAACAACAAGGGATAGAGTATGTGAAAAGGCTTCCATGAAAGCAACTCCCGAAGTGGTCTCGCGAGGCTGTTGGACTTCTGCGCAGCCTTCAGTAAATTTGCAATAACTCCATCTTGGGAAGTCGAAATGATGATCCGTTTGTTGGGTTGAAAACTAGACTTAAAGGAGCTTCCAACCATGTGTAGCATGCAGCACGAAATGTTGTAGAATGGTACAGTTTTGTATGAGAACTTAGACTTCAAACTGACTGTTGACCTTCTGAGCAGTCTGCACTAAAACTAGTCGTACTTCTTCATGTAGTACCCAAAGTAGTCGATCTTAGTGCCATTATAAACTAGACTTCATAAGCTTTCTAAAATGTACTCATTCACCTTCATAACTAATGTGGATCAAAAGTTATGAGTGTTTCTTTCTGACTCTTCTGCTGAACTAGTCTGGCTCTCGAGTAGTTCTTCTTTGTAGTCATTGTTTGGTGTGTCTTTGTCTCTCTCCATGGTGAACCTGAGCAATAGCAATGTGCACGACTTAGGTAGCATATAATTCTTATTAGCATTTAAATATAACTTTGAAAGTAGCATGTTCACCTCTTGTTGTAGTTTCTTTGCCCGACTATGTGTTATTGGTCCTTAGTTTGTATCGTTGATGTTGATGCGTGAGTTGTTGACACTTGAGGAGGCATGCACGGTTGAGATGTCCTCATCATCCTCCCCCTCTTGAAAAGGAGTCGTCCTCGACTCTGATTCCTCGAATCCCAAGAACGGTGTTAAGTCAGCAACATTGAAGGTTGGGCTAACACCATAGTCTCCAGGGAGCTCTATCTTGTAAGCATTATCATTGATCTTGGACAGCACTCTGAATGGACCATCTCCTCATGGCATCAATTTGGATTTGCGCTTCTCTAGAAAGCGATCTTTACGAAGGTGTACCCAAACTTCTCCAGGCTCAAATGTCACCTTCTTGCGATGCTTGTTTGCCCATTCAGCATAGTACTTGGATCTTTTCTCAATTGCTTCTTTGGTCCTCTCATGAATCTTCTTGACAAAAGATGCACGCTTGGAGGCTTCCATGTTACTTCTTTCCTGCAATGGTAGAGGCAGCAAGTCGACCGGAGCAAGTGGTTTGAAACCATATACAACTTCAAAAGGACTCATATTAGTTGTAGAGTGTATTGCCCTGTTGTAAGCAAATTCTACATATGGCAAGCACTCTTCCACTCCTTTAAGTTCTTCTTTATCAAGGCTCGTAGTAGCATAGAAAGTGTTTTATTCACAACTTCAGTTTGTCCATCTGTTTTTGGGTGGCAAGTGGTTAAAAATAGCAGCCTTGTACCGAGTTTGGCCCACAATGTCTTCCAAAAGTAGCTCAAAAATTTGGCATCACGGTCTGAAACAATCGTCTTGGGCATGCCATATAATCTCACAATTTCCCTGAAAAATAGAAAGGCTACGTGGAAAGCATCATCGCTTTTATGACATGGTATAAAATGTGCCATTTTAGAAAATCTATCAACAACCACAAAGATTGAATCCCTCCCCCTCTTTGTCCTAGGTAATCCCAAAACAAAGTCCATGCTAATATATTCCCAAGGGGCACTAGGAACAGGCAAGGGAGTATATAAACCATGGGGTTTCAGTTTTGACTTAGCTTTGTGACAGGTAACGCATCTCTGCACAAGTCGTTCAACATCCCTTCTCATCTTTGGCCAATAGAAGTGATCAGCTAGCAGGTCATAGGTCTTTTTCCATCCAAAGTGTCCCATCAATCCACCTGCATGTGTTTCCTGCAATAACAAGAGTCTAACAGAGCAATATGGAACACATAATTTGTTAGCTCTAAACAAAAATCCATTATGTATGTGATATTTTCCCCATCCTTTTCCAGTTGTGCATTTTGCGTATGGTTCTGAAAAGTCATGATCAGCGGGGTACAATTCCCTTATGTTTTCAAGTCCCAGTACTTTTATTTCGAGTTGATTTAACAAAATATTCTTGCGGGACAAAGCATCAGAAACAATGTTTTCCTTACCTTTCTTGTATTTCACAACATATGGAAAAGTTTCAATGAATTCAACCCATTTGGCATGTCTTCGGTTCAGTTTTACTTGGCCTTTTAAACTTCAAAGCCTCATGATCTGAATGAATAACAAATTCTTTCAGCCATAAGTAATGTTGCCAAGTCTCAAGTGCTCTTACCAAAGCATACAACTCCTTGTCATACACTGAATAATTCAGTTGTGCACCTCCCAACTTCTCACTAAAGTAGGCAATAGGTTGTCCATCTTGCATGAGAACTCCTCCAATTCCAATGCCACTTGCATCACATTCAATCTCAAAGGTTTTAGTAAAATCTGGCAACACAAGCAAGGGAGCTTCGGATAACCTTTTCTTCAATTCTTGGAACGCTTTCTCTTGTGGATCACCCCATTGGAAGGTAACACCTTTCTTTGTTAACTCATTTAATGGAGCAGCTATGGTGCTGAAATCTCTCACAAATCTTCTGTAGAAACCAGCAAGTCCATGAAAACTTCTCACTTGGCTTACATTTTTAGGAGTCGGCCAATCTTTTATTGCTTTCACCTTGGATTCATCAACCTGAATTCCTGAACCAGAAACAACAAAACCAAGAAACACAACTTGATCTGTACAAAATGTGCACTTCTCAAGGTTAGCAAATAATCTTTCCTTCCTGAGTACATCCAAAACCTGCTGAATATGAACAACATGTTCTTCTAATGTCTTGCTGTAAATTAAGATATCATCAAAGTAAACAACAACAAATTTTCCAATGAATTCTCGCAAGACATGGTTCATCAACCTCATGAATGTACTAGGGGCATTAGTAAACCCGAAGGGCATAACTAACCACTCATACAACCCGAACTTTGTTTTAAAAGCAGTCTTCCATTCATCTCCGATTTTCATTCTAATCTGATGGTAACCACTTCTCAAATCAAATTTAGAAAATATCATAGATCCACTCAATTCATCTAGCATATCATCAAGCCTAGGAATAGGATGACGATAACGAACGGTGATGTTATTTATAACTCTACAATCTACACACATTCTCCATGAACCATCTTTCTTTGGTACCAAAATCACTAGGAGAGCACAAGGACTTAAACTTTCATGAACATAACCTTTATCTAAAAGTGCTTGTACTTGCCTTTGAATTTTTTTTGTTTCTTCAGAATTGGTGCGGTATGCTTTGGACGGTTTGGAAGTCTTGCTCCAGGATGAGATCAATTTGATGTTCGATTCCACACAATGGAGGAAGTTCAGCAGGTGTTTCCTCTGGAAAAACATCTTCATAGTCCTGTAAAACACGTGCAACAACACTAGGGACAGATGTTAAGTCGTTAGCTGAAAGTAATGTGTCCTTGCACACAAGTACAAATAAGACTTGATCCGGGTTTCTCCTCACATCTCTCATTTCAGATTTGGTGGCTATCATCACTAAGTTCTCTCCCTCTCCTTTATTTTTACCTCTCAAATTTGGCTTGTGGCTCTCACTCACCGAATTGTGGATGGCACTCATTTTGTTTCGCTCTTTCCCTCCTTTAGTCGGTGGACTAATTTCAGATTTCTTCTGCAAGTGCTCAGCCATAATTTGTTGAGGTGTCATAGGCTTGAGTACAAACTTCTTCCCTTTCAAATCTAGTGTGTACTGATTTGTTCTCCCACAATGCTGAGTATATCGGTCATATTGCCATGGTCTTCCAAGCAGCAAGTGACACACTGACATGGATGCCACATCGCATTCAATGGTGTCAACATATTCTCCAATCTTGAATGGAACATTCACCTTATACCCAATCTTAATATCTCCTGAATCATTCAACCATTGGACATGGTATCGATGAGGGTGTCGATGTAGCTTCAGACCAAGTTTATCAACCATCTCTCTACTAGCAAGATTGTGGCAGCTTCCCCCATCGATGATCACCTTCACAACCTTATCTTGCACCTTAGCTCTTGTTTGGAACAGATTATGTCGCTGTCCATTTTCAGCTTCTCTTATTTGAACACTCAAGATTTGAGCCACCACAAGAGCAGCACCTTGCTCAAATTCACACCCAATATTTTCCTCATTTTCATGGGCTTTAATATCTTGCTCTTCCTCAACATCCTCTTCACTAGCTGATTCATACTCTCCATTGTCATTCACAATGATCACACGATTATTTGGGCACTCCTTGATTACATGTCCACGACCTCCACATTTGAAGCATTGAATTCCACTACTCTTTGCTGTAGAACCCACTCAAGTAGTAGTAGATGCTGCAGGTTTAGCACTCATGCTTGGGGCAGTAGCATTCTTCCCACCAACAACACCTTGAATATTAGAACGAAAACCTCCACTTGATGTTTTGGTTGTTGAGGGTGCAGCAGTAAATCTCGGATTTGACTTGTTTCCTCCTATCATAGTCCTCGTACCATAAGACAAAGACTTGTTGTTCTTACCATCTTGCTGCAGTTGGCGTTCAGCTTTAGTTGCTTGATGTACCAAGTCAATGAGATGACGGTACGGTTGAAACTCAACAATGCGCTGAATATTGCCATGTAACCCAGCCATGAATCGGGCAATAGTTTGCTCTTCATATTCATACACATCAGCTCTAATCATGGCTTTCTCCATCTCCTTAAAATACTCCTCAACAGACAGACTTCTTTGCTTCAGATTCTGCAATTTATCAAAAAGATCACGCCGATGGTGCTTCTCGTCTCATTTCTTGCTTCATCTCTTCCCAAGTTGCAATGGGGTTTTCTTCATTATCTTCACGATCACGGAGAAGTTGCTCCCACCCAATCAGAGCATATCCATCGAACTCAAGAGATGCCATTGCTAATTTCTTCTCTTCCGAGTAATTATGCAAGCGAAAGATCTTGTCAACCTTCAACTCCCATGTGAAGTAAGCTTCAGGATCAGATCCTCCCTCAAATTTTGGCATGGTAAATTTTAGCTTGCCAAACCTCTCTTCTTGATTGCCTCTTCTATGTCGTCGGCGATGATTTTGTAATTGATCATCATCCACATCATCAGATTCACTGTTGTCTTCATGTCTTCGACCTCTTCCTCTTCCTCTTCCACGTGCACCACCTCGATTCCTCCTTGGAAAAGCTCCTCCTTCACTTTCTTCCTCATCTTCACCATTGTTGCTTGCATGGTCTCGAGGTTGGCGACGTCATCTTATTTCAGCCATGAGGGCCTGAAAATCTTGTGTCAACCGGTTTTGCATCTCCTCCATGTTTTGCCTCAACTCATTGAATTGGGCCATTGTGACACAATCTTCATTTGGAATATTATCACCCATCTTCCTGTAAAATTTGTGACAACAAGGAGACAAAAAAATATGTGGAATAGGAAATTTTGTGGAATCTCACAACCTCACCTTCTCTTACCAACCGAAGCTCTTATGAGTTCCTTGCAGATTACAAAGAGTACTTTGTGTGGTGGTTAAAGAGAGTGATGGTTCAGTGAATACACAACCGGTGCTCAGTTTACAGTGGCTTATTTGTGGAGCTCGGTGGGGAAAACATACAAGGAGCAATCTGAATTCTAGTTGTTGTAAAGGTAAGTAACAATCCAAACTAGAGATTCAATGCCTAGTGCTGATCACAAGATATAAAAAATGTAACCAATGCAACACACGCACAAACGAAATTTCAGAATTGATGCAAACAAGGAATTTGCTAGGGAGTGGTGGGTTATGGAGAACTCACCTAGCAAGAAATGCACCAAAGGAAGGATAGCAATCTGGTTGTGCAACTTGATGAAAATTTCAGACTTTTGCACATAAACAAACTGATAGCTCTCTTTTTCTTTCAGTACTTTCTTCTTTTTTTGCAACTTTCTCAACTCTTCTCCTTTTTTTGCAACTTTTTTTAATGATACAAACACGACCAGCTATGATACTTGCATGATATTATGGATAGAACTCAACAAAACCAAAAGCTATCTTGATGGGATAAAAGTTTTCGCAAAGGATGATATAGGCTGTAGTTTTTTTGGGGGGGGAAATTTCAGATATATGAAAAGGCTCAAAAGGACACGCAAAGGATGATATGATCAGCAACTAAACAAAGACTCTAATGGACTTGAAACTTAACAAAACTCACTAGAAAAAACAGATTGGGAAAGGCTATGACAAATATTATGGCTAGGGTGGATAGGACGAACACAAATAAGTATGTAGCTAGGGATAAAGATTCCTACCGTGGCAACGAAAGCTCTGATACCAGATGATGAAGTCTCGGTCCCGATCTTCACGACGTAGGATCTTGAACTTGATAACTAGTGGAAGAACCACTCGATAACTTGCTGCAAGCAGCGATAACTAGTGCAACCTGGCAAATAAAACTCGAAGCCAACCACCGTCTTTAACCGGCAACCTGAATTGAGGATTCGAGTAGTTCTCCATGGTGAACCTGAGCAATAGCAATGTGCACGACTTAGGTAGCATATAATTCTTATTAGCATTTAAATATAACTCTGAAAGTAGCACGTTCACCTCTTGTTATAGTTTCTTTGCCCGACTACGTGTAATTGGTCCTTGGTTTGTATCGTTGATGTTGATGCGTGAGTTGTTGACACTTGAGGAGGCATGCACGGTTGAGATGTCCTCATCACACGTGCACTGGTTGGGCTACTTTCAACTGTTGTCTGCCTAGAAGTTCTTTGGGAGCTGTCCAGAGAAGTTTTAGGCCATTGAATTTCGTTGCGCCCAAGTGTTGGCCAAAAGTTCTCCGGGGGCCAGCCTGGAACTTCCAGGCCCTATTTGAGTTTGAACCAATGAGTAACGGCTAGTTGTGTCACACATGTACCTATATATTCCAGTTGCTTCCTTCTTTGTTGGCTGGCAATTTCACTTTCAATTTTTTTGTTCCCTTGCCTTTTCTATGGTGTTCTTACCTTCTCCACCTTGTTCTTAAGATTCCTTCATGAGATTGAGGGATTAGGATGAGAGATCAAAAATGGGTGAGGGCTAGGAGATTGAGCACTTGGAGAATATGTTGGGCTGAAGCTTGGAGCTTATTACTCTTGGAGGGCAACCTCCTAGACGGATAGGTGTCTCCCGCAAGCATCCAAGTGATTGTGGATTGTCCCAGGAAAGATTTTGAAGGTGATCCTTGCCTCCACAAGGAAAAGAGGTAAATTGAGTGAAAATCCATGCTGAGCCTTCGGAGGTTGTCTTGGTACCATCATCCGTGGTGTTCTCTAGGTGTTCAAGTTGGGGATCTTTGTGGTCATTTGAAACCTAGAGAAGTATGCAGGGGTGTTGGATTAAAAATTGGAGACTTCTTCCTAGGGTTTTGTTTGGTGAGGCAGGGGTTTAATCAAGACCCAGATCTTTGAAGTTCCTGAACGGAGAGTAGGGTTCTTGTAATCTGAACTTCAAAAAAAAATCTTGTGTCTTCTCTTGCGTGCAATTTATGTGGGGATCCTAGAGAATCAAGACGTGTCTCGAGAAGCGTCGACGGGTGGGTTGACAGTCCTCAAAGGGGGTGCCCAAGGAGGTGAAAGAGAACGATAGGGAAGCTGTCCTCTGATGGATCTGATGGTTGACTTGAGTCCTAGGACGAGCCAAAGAGCAAAAGACACAGATAGTTATACTGGTTCAGCCCTCCCGAAGGATAATAGGCCTACGTCCAGTGTTCTTTTGTTGGGGTGTATTACGAACAAGGGTTACAAGGGAGCAGTTCTTGGGGCTTAGAGCAAGTCGGCCAAGAACTGAGAATGAGAAAGCTGGAAATTCCTCCATCCCTTGGCCCCTCGCCCTGCTCTCCCTTTCATAGCTCAAGGGGGGTAGAAACAGGAGTGCTTGGGGGCCAAGAAAGCTATGACTAATGTGCTAAAAGGTGAGTACAAAGAATATCTGAAAAGGTATAGGATGGTCTGCTAGGTCCTATACACTGTGGGCATCTTGTGCTCTCTCTCTCTCTTGCCTTGGGATCCCTCCTCCACTGGAGAAGCCTGTATTGTGCTGTTGGGTGACGCCAGTCTCTGTCGGGTTGTCTCCTCCCTCTTCCTCCTTGCGCGCCAAGTCTTGTCCCGAAATGGTCGACGTCGGGTCGTGGAATCGGGGTTGAGAGAGGAGAGACGAGGTCAGACTCGGGGAAAGGTCGGGACATCCGACCCCGCAAAGGGGGGTCGGGCCATCGACCACGTCCCGAGGACTCTCAGTTTTGACTTCAGTCGGACTTTGACTCTAGTCCATGGGATACCCCGGGGTGACACCCCCACAACATCCATCCTTAGTATCAAAGTTTCTTTTTCATCATTGTCTTCTAAGGATCCTCAAAGCATCGAGCCAAGGTTTTGGCAGGTGCATCGCGTAGGTGCACTTGCCAGGTGTAGCCCCCGAGCCTAAGGGCGAATGGAACATTCGGCCTTAGGGTCAAGTTTCTTTCCGAGATGCTAGTTCCTTGCAGGTTGTCAAATTTTTGGGAGTTCTCGATTTTACAGGTGCACCACCCAGGTGCACCTGGCAGGTGTAGCCCCCGAGCCTAGGGTTGGACGAAACATCCGAGCCTAAGCTCAAATCATCAAGAGTGTCTTTCGTTCACCCTATGATCTAAGCTCTGCTCGGGGTCTAACAAAGATCCTACTGGATCCGATGGCTAACTACCCGAAAGCATACATCGGTCCCTGTGTTGCCTTCATCATGGCCCGGAGACTACAGACGAAGTTAAGGAAACCACAGCCCAAAGGTAGGTGGTATTCGATGTGCTGGCCAAGACCACTATTCGGAGGCAGCAGGTAGTCCCGACCCTCACCGGGGTCAGCCCGGAAGCCAGCCACCGAGTCGGGAAAGCCACTGCCCTGAGGTAGTGGAGGTCGGCGGTGCGGTCGGGACTACTGCCCTCAGGCCTATAGTAGTCTCGACCCCGACCAGGGGTCACCCTGGAAGCCAACTCCCGAGTCGTTGAGACCATGACCCGAAGGCCAGCGGCGGTCAGCGGAGTCAAAGAAGAGATCTTCTGACATCCTTGTGCAGAGTTCTGTCATGCCCCGCTGAGGGCACGAAAACCGGTGTAAGTTACGTGACGGGAGGGGACGAGAGACGGACCCATGCAGGCGCCGTTTGTCGTTCCGAGGATCCGTCGGTCAAAGTTTCTCCCAGGGGCGACGTGGCACGCCAGGAAGACGGATGAGCGGGGGGCGCTTCAAAAACTCCGCGCCTGTCATAAACGGCGCTAAGCATGTTTTCCGAGTATTACGCCACCAAGCCCATTTCTGCTCCCTATTTAAACCTAGTCATTCCTGGTCCCTTTCTTCTCACGCCATCTATTCCTTCAGTTTGGAAGAAAACCTCAAGACCTCCGCCACTGCTCCACAACCTTCAGCTTCCTCAAAGCGTTCTAGGACTTATGGCCTCGTCGCTGAGTTCTACCAAGGGTTGGAGCAGGAGCGGAAGATCCGAGAGCCATCGCCAACAGGTAAGTCTTGGATTTCATCCTTTACTTAGATGCTTCTTACTTTGTTGTCTTTTTGTTCTTCTACTGGAGCCTCACCTTTGCCAGGTGTTGATGCCATGGCAGGATGTTGGCGCTCTGCTGCAAGTGGATTTGGTAGAGATGTGCATCCCCCGTGGTGGTCTCTGACCAGAAGAAGCTTCGCGGGAGCTATGCTCAGGGCATGGCGGAGATGACGGCGACACATGTCCTTGGTGTGGTACAACATGTGAACACGCCGGGGTGCTTTGAAGACATGGTAATGTGTAAGCCTTGTAGTTCCAATCATTCCAACATGTGCACACATACCCGGAGTGGTTCAAAAGCTGTACCCCTGGGCTGACATTGAGGTGGTTGCCGAAGGGTGGCCTGATGGCGTCGAGGAGGGCAATGTCGACGACATCTACGCCGCCGTGGAGCCAACGACGGAGAAGATCGTAGCCGCCATGGACCTGTAGGTTAGGGGGACCTCGGGCCCTATGTATGATCATCACCCCGCAAAATATAATAAAGAAAAAAATTTTAGTCTCCTTTGTATGCCGCTTGCAATTCACGATATGACCGATATGAAATTTTTTATTGGTTTTCTTCTCAATAAGGCCCGTCGGGCCTCGCACCGAGGCATCCTCGAGGGAGGCCATGGTCGTGGCTCCACGCAAAGCGGTACAGCCCCAGCTGTGGCTCGGGTAGAGGAGCACCCATCGGTAGAGACCGCCGACGGGGTTGAGGAGGCATGGCCAAGCTGGCAGCCAAGGCAGCCGCTGAAGCCGAATTGGCGGCCACGGAGGCTACGAAGGCCGAGGTCCCCGGATGCGTGGTGGAGGTCGCCACGGAAATGGCCGAGTTGGCCACAGGGGAAGCTGCCGAAGCTACGGCTGGCCAAATGACAGACGAGGGGGAGGAATTGGCCGACATCAGCTGGGGCTGGTTCCCCCAAATTGCTGGTGGTTACAAAGAGGACGCCAAGACTGAGCCGGTTGCTGCGAGGGCCACCGACCCGCTCACCGCAGAGACCGTGGCTCCGCCAGTGGAAAACATCGAGGAGCAGCCCGACTCAAGGGTCGGGGAACCAACCCTTGGCGGCGCTGCCGGCCCGGGGGCCCCCCGGAAGTGTGCTGAAGGCCGGGGAAGGCTCCGGGTGTCTGCCCACACACTTACCAGAGCTCGACTGCTTTTTCACTGGCATCCAGAAGCTGTTTTTGGTAAGACTCAAATCCCTTGCTTTTGATTTTAAACCTTCCTGACGTTTCGCCATTCCAGGGGTGCACTCGACCATCTAGACCTTCGACGGTCGAACAGGAGTTGGAGAAGAAGCTAGCTGAGGCCTGTTGCCATAAGCTTGCCTCCCATGCCCTTCTGCCCTTCTCTTAAGCCCTAAAATGACTCGTGGTGTTTTGCAGGTGCCGAGGAAGCTGGCAAGCAGTCTAAAATATTTCGAGCAGAGCGAAACAGCGCCGAGCTCGGGCTCTCAAACAATGCCCTGAGGACGGCCGAAGCTGCCCGAGGTTTAGTGGAGGAGAGGCTCAAGAAAACTCAGGCTGACCTCGTGGCTGCAAAGGCTGAGGAGGAGAGGCTGGCACAGTCCAATGCCGAGGCCGAAGTGGCCAAGGCGGAGGCTAAGACAGTCAAGGCCGAGGCATGGGATGCCAAGGCCGAAGTGGAGGCGGCAAAGGCCAGGGTGGAGAAAGAGCTTTCCGCCATGGAGAGGTTGATGGCCGACCTCGCCAAGGAGTTTAAGGAGGCAAAGGCCGCCAAGGCTTCCACTGAAGGTAGGCGCTATTCTCGACATCCTCCTCCACCTTTCTGGTTCCCTTTGCCCGCACTGATCCTACCACTCGACCTTGACTTGTACAGAGCGCGCGTCGATCTCCGGTCAGCAGATCGGGCACATCAAGGGGTGCCTAGAATCAATGGAGGCTCGGGTGGCCGAAGTTCAACAAAGTGCTCTCGTACTTTTGAACAAGGCCGACCATGATCTCCCGCCGGCCCAAGAGTCCAACGCGGAGTTGATGGAACGTCTGCGGGACGGCCCCCGTCGCCTCGAGATTTTCACGAGGGACGTCACGAAGGCTACCGTGGCGATGGCCCTTGGCATCTTGAGTCGTCAGTATCCGGAGGTTAGGATAACCTACCTCGGCGAAGGGTGGCCACCAAGTGTGCAGCCCGATGACGTGGACAGTATCCTTGCCGAATTTGAGGTGACTTCCAAGAAGATTGCCGCTCTCCTGGACATGTAGCCAGCTTGCCTTGTACTGGTTCCTGTCTGAAAAAACTAATTCATGTAAACATAGGAACCTGAAGTCCTTTCTTTTTATTATTATGAATTATGCACTTTTGGCCAGATATAATTTGACCGAATGTAAGTAAAGATAGCTTCACTTATCGCATCGTTCCCGATAATCGTGCTTCAGATAGCAACCTTAGCCTGCAGCATCCAGGAGGATTCTCTGACCGGACCCCGACAAGTTTCAGACCGATCCTTAGCGTAGTTGTCATTCACTTTGCGAAATAGGCGAATTTAAGGGTCTCAAAAGACCAAGTCCCCCCAGTAATTTGATATTATGCCGAGCCATCGCGTGTCGGAGCCCGACCGAAGTCCAACTCCGGGAGGGATAAGCCAACTCTGACTGGAGGGCATGAGATCGGGCCACTACAATGGGCTGGGACACGCCGATCTGGTACTCGAGGGAACTTTCTAAACCGTTAAGTAAACTCGGAATTCCCCAATAGACTTCCTTCTTGGGAACCCGGACCAAGAAGGGTCGGAGCCACGAATCTCAGAGCTGGTCATGAGTACTTGTGTGGAAGCTATCGGGACGCTGGAATGTTACTTGACGGTCCGGGGAGAACGCCAAGACCCTGGGCAGCAAGGGTGAATTCAACAAAACTTCCTTCCTGGGAACTCGAACAAAGAAGGGTCGAGGCCACGAATCTCAGAGCTGGTCATGAGTACGTGCGCGAAAGCTGTTGAGTGCGCAAAGGCTGCCCTGCGACGGGTATCGAAGTTGCTTTCAAAGATAGAAGATGAGGGCAGAATACATATCTTTTGAAGGATTGGCACCATGAAGTCGGTGGAGAAGGAAATCATCACCGGATCGCCTAAGACGAAGAACAACGCCTCTATCTGACGCGCGAACTGTCGACTGGTGCATCGGCAGTCCTCAAAGGGGGGGTGCCCAAGGAGGTGAAAGAGAACGGTAGGGAAGTTGTCCTCTGATGGATCTGATGGCCGACTCAAGTCCTAGGACGAGCCAAAGAGCAAAATACACAGAGAGTTATATTGGTTCAGCCCTCCCGAAGGATAATAGGCCTACGTGTGTTCTTTGTTTGGGTGTATGACAAACAAGGGTTACAAGGGAGCAGTTCTTGGGGCTTAGAGCAAGTCGGCCAAGAACTAAGAATGAGAAAGCTGGAAATGCCTCCATCCCTTGGCCTCGTCGCCCTGCCCTCCCTTTTATAGCTCAAGGGGGACAGGAATAAGAGTGCTTGGGGGCCAAGAAAGCTATGACTAATGTGCTAAAAGGTGAGTACAAAGAATATCTTAAAAGGTACAGGATTGTCTGCTAGGTCCTATATACCATGGGCATCTTGTGCTCTCTCTCTCTCTTGTCTTGGGATCCCTCCTCTGCTAGAGAAGCCTATACTGTGCTGTCGGATGACGTCAGTCTCTGCCGAGTTTTCTCCTTCCTCTTCCTCCTTGCGTGCCAAGTCTTGTCCCAAAGATGGTCGAGGTCGGGTGGTGGAGTCGGGTTCGAGAGAGGAGAGCTAAGGTCGGACTCGGGGAAAGGTCGGGATGTAAGACCCCGCAAAGGGGGGTCGGGCCATTGACCACGTCCCGAGGACTCTTAGTTTTGACTTTAGTCGGACTTTGACTCCAGTCCATGGGGTACCCCGGGGTGAAACCCCCCACAAGAAGCATGAACCCCAAAAGTTTCTTGAAAGAACGCCATAAGTTCTGAGCAGCCCTCTCTATCTTCGACTGAGAGCTGCCAGAAAGTTCCAGGCCCTCTCCCAGGTAGTTTCGGGCCCTATCATTTAACCTGTGCAATTGAATATAATTTTATGAACACCTATTCACTCCCTCCCCTCTAGGCTACACCTTGGCCTTTCAATTGATATCAGAGCCTAAGCTCCTGATAAGGTTCACCTCTTAGAGTTGCTTCATAATGTCGGTGTGTAACCTAGAGAGGAAGAGGATGGTAACGGAGAAAAGTCTCCAAACAAGGTTACGCTAACACATTGGGGTGTTGCTATACCTTTTCATTCAAGCAAGATTAATATCCCCTCTCACAACTTCATCTCCGTGCCTTAAGGGCATGCACCCCATTTTGATGGGACTCACTATGACGCTTGGAAACACAAGATGAAGTTGCATATAATATATTTGCATCCTAGTATTTGGAAGGTTGTTTGGATTGGAATTGATGTATGCACAAAGGATATGGACCTCACTCCGGAGCAAGAACAAATCATCCACCGTAATGCTCAAGCCGCCAATGCAATCCTCTTCGCCTTGAGTCTGCAGGAGTTCAAAAAGTTTGATGTGCTTGAGGAGGCCAAAAAGATTTGGATACATTGCAAGTTGCTCATGAAGGTACATCCTGGGTGAGCAAGTCCAATGTTGAGCTTTTAGAAGGAAATCTCGGACGGTTCATGATGGAAGATCAAGAGACTCCTCAAGAGATGTATGACCACATGATGCTTTTGGTGAACAAGATTCGAGTACTTGAAAGTGAACACATGACGAACCACTTGTCACCAAGAGGCTTCTTAGAGCCTTCAGACCAAGGAATCCCACCTTGGTCACTCTCTTTTGTGAGAAGAAGGATTTCAAGATGCTTACCCGAAGCGACATCCTTGGAAGAATTATGACGCATGAAATGCTTGAGGGAGAAGCCAAGGAGATCAAGCAAATGGCCAAGAATGTTTCCATGATCAAGAACAAGGAGATTGCTTTGAAGACAATCAAGGAACAAACTTCAAGTAAAAAAGGAAGCGATGATTAAGACATGACGCTTGTTATGAGAAAGTTCAAGCAATATCTTCGTCGGGGTGGCTTTGGCAAGAAAAAGAAGGATGATGACAAGGGAAAAGCTCAGCAATCTAAGAGGTCATGCTTTCAATATGACGAATATGACCACTTCATTGATGATTGCCCTAAGAACAATAAAGCCAAATCCAAGGTGACCAAGAAGAAGACCAGGCACGCTCAATTAGGAAAGGTGTGGTACTCTAGTGATGAGGCGGACCCAAAGGACAAGGAAGAAGGAGATAAAGGAGTTGCTATCATTGTTATCAAGTCTTCATCATTTACCAAGGAGTATCTCTTCGACAACTTGAGTGACAACGACAACGACTCCTTCAACCCCACTTGCTTCATGGCTCAAGGCCGCAAGGTAATCCACCCATCCAAATCCTCTATAGATAATGAATATGAGAGTGATAGAGAAAGTGATGATGAAATGAATGATGTGCTTAAGAGTTTTAGCAAGCCGACCATGCAACAATTGATCAAACTACTGAAGGCATTGGATCACAAAGAAAAGTCCCTCGAAAGGCAAGAAGATGAACTCTCCTTGGTCAATGGATCAATTGCTAGTTTGAAGGATATCAATGACTCACTTCATGAGAAGCTTATGACATTGGACCAGAGTCACAAGGCTCTTGAACTGCAATTTGACAACTTTCGGACTAGCTCCTCTCCCTGCAATGAGGCCCCAAGTCATCAAATGCCTCCACTAGCAATGGTTGTGCTAGGTGTTATAATTGTGATTTGGATGCCTATGCTACTAACATCGAAGCTATGGAGGCTCTTAAGAAAGAGAATGAAAGGTTGCGGACTTTGGTAAGGTATGGTTGCATGAAGACCTACCAATCACAAGGCGCACTTTACAAGACCATCACCACTTAGAACAATAAGGTTGGGTATGGTCTTGGCTTTTGTCCCAATGAAAGCCCACCGTACAAGTGTAGCGTTGTGAATGAAAAATAGTGCTTGAAGTTCGTCAAGGAAGGGAATGCATCACATGCAAGGGAAAGGCATCTCCCCCAACTGATCAGGACCCCAAAAGTCTCGGGCATGTGGCATGGAAGTTCCTTCCAAGTCTGTTCAACAGAGAAACTCACCAGGAAGTTCCAGTCCAAGTGCCACGAAGTTCCGGGGGATCCCCTCTGGTCAGGTTTGAGGGCTGGCCGGAAGTTTTGGGCCTAGTATCAAATAGTTTCGGGTAGAGGGCATGTACTATGATTCATATGGGATTGCCAAAAACATAATGATAAAGTGGTTTCTGGTCGATTCCTTTGGTTTCAACCATTGTTAGATATCAAGGAACACAGTGGAAAAAGGGTTGGGATAGAGGCTCACCGTAGACGGCTACCGACGAGCGGGTGGTTCGGCGGCGGTCGGTGCAGAGCGCACGGTTCACGGCCTCGGCTTGATGGCATTCCCGGTTAATGGCTGCACCGTGTCGAGCGAAACTCAGGGATTAGGGAGAGCAGAGGTCACAGAATCGAGAACGGAGATTGGTTAATGGATTCGCTCACCGGAATGGCAATGAATCTTGTTCGGCGGCGGTGGGAGGTCACCGGTGGTTTCTCGGTGCTTCGAAGGCCGTCAGCTCGGTCCCTCTCGTGGAACGTGTGTGGACTGAGGGAGGAACAGTGCTGGTCGGGCGGTCGTCTTATATTTGCATGCCGACGACGCTGGGATCGGCCGGGCTTGGGGCGACGCGTGCGCAGCGCGTTCTTCGCGCGCGACACGTGCGCGTGTGCGTGGCGAGGGCTGCGACTCGAGTAGGGCAACCAGGGACACCGTGTGACGCTGTCAAGTTGGTCCCACAGGTCGGTTTGGCCCACTTGTCAGTGTAAGTGAGTTGGGGAATGAGGCATGCCGAAATTTTTCAAAGTCTAGTCTCAGTGCTAACCTTCCAACTTTGGGCTCCATTAAACCTATTTCCAGGCAGATTCAGGGATGGTGTCCCATGGCAAAGTTGTAAAGCTCGACTCAAACTATAATACTTCCAAGTTTCACCGCCTGGGGCTTGCTGGATTAATTTTGGCAACAGTTCAAAGTCGGCTCTAGAGTTCTTGTCGGCCAGCTCAACACTTGGCAAATTTACCTTAGGGTAAAAATCTAGTTTGGGTTAATTTCTATCTTTTACACTAGTATTGTGTTCAAAACCATTGTGGTTAATTTTCTGAGGTCCCTTTCATAAATTTTGGGTATTTTCCTTAATTTTTCTTGGGTTCCTCTTATTTTAAAATCCAAGGAAAAGTTATGCCCTCAATATGCATATGCACTCGATCATACATGAAAATTGGGTATCCGTTCGTCGTTCAAATGGAAATTTTTAGGTTCAAAATTTATACCATACTTTCTACTTGATCTTTCAAATACATGTTTTTGTCAGGATGTGACACTAGCTTTTGTGAAAATTACTCCTTTGTTTCTTCTTTGAAACGAATTAGGGTGGAAGAGACACTTGGTGATCTGGATTGAATGATGGCCATGCAAGAAGAATTGAAATCAAGTATGGTCACTAGTTGAGACACCGAACCAAAATGCGATTGTCACCAAGTGAATCTTCCGCAACAAACAAGATGAAAATGGAGTAGTTACTCGCAACAAAGCCCGATTAATGGCACAAGGGTTCACCCAAGTCAAAGGGCTTGACTTTGGTAAAACCTCTGTGCCAGTTGCTCGTCTTGAATCCATTCACATTGTATTAGCCTATGCCACTAATCATGATTTTATGTTATATCAAATTGATGTCAAGAGCATCAAGGCAAAAATGTCTCCAAGTACTTTGAATTCTACCACCCATCATCGTCCACAATCGGCTCTATCCTTGGGAATTCAACATCGGCCAGATTGGGTTTGCCAGCGATCTTCTGAGTTAGGAGGACTAGCCACATCTACAGGAACCAACAAGGACCCCTAGTTCCTATAACTGAATCGGCTGCAATTTTAGCCGATGTTGTGTTAAGGGTTTGGTACAAGTAACCCAGTAAATATTTCCCTTAGGGGACTTTTTCCATTGATACGAGGGCTTCGGCTATATGTTGCCAGTTGGCTGTGGGGCCGCAGCTAGAACCACAGAAGACGAATTTCTCAAGCCACATCATTAAGAAGGCAGCATGCTCTCTGGGGCTTACTGATTCAGTGCCCATGTTCTGGCTTATAAAACCGTTCCAACCTCCGATGGATCTAGTCTTGAAGGAGTATTGGCATTTGGTGTCGAATCGATTAGGGTTAGCCGATGACATTATGTCCAAGCCAGTTATCATGACCACATCAAGTAGGGTAGGGGTCATGGGTCCTTGTTGAAAGAAAAAGGCATTAAAGGTGTTGGACTAGAAGTAGGTTGCAGCTGACATGAGGGGTTCATCCTTGGGCTGATCGGCTATTGTAAGAGCCAAGCACTGAGCTATGCCTACTTTGTCCCAGTGGATCTGTTTTCTGGCTACCATCCTTTTGTACCAAGCTGGCCAAGATTTGTCGGTTGAAGGCCAAGATTTGAATGTGCCATTCCAGTGTGCTATGCTAGGGTTTGAGATCCTATATGGTATCCTGTTGGTTTCGGCATTGATAACTTCAGTAGTATCTATGTTGCCGATTGGGCCTAAAAAGTATCGTTCATTGTGAAGAGGACTAGGGACAGCAATCTGATGAGCAAGGTGCTACAATGAAAAAGAGCGAATCATAAAAACACCGCAAATGCAGGTGGCAAGTGAAAATAAAGGAGATTCAGCCGATAGAACTTACCTCGACAAACTCGGTCGATGGAGCGTCGGAGGGAGCGGATGAAGATGCCATTAGCATGGATGAGGTCGTTGCCGGAGATGAAGTCGCTGCAGTTTCTTTGGAGCTCCGAGGAGATTGCTGGAGAGATTTGAGGAGTTTTCTGGCTGAAGGGTTTGAGTGCACAATTGACGGCGTGAGTTTCTTCGATGTGCTTGAGCGTTATTTAAAGAGGCACGGTAATGGCCGAAACGTTTTCGCTCTAGGTTTTCTCGGAGGATAGGATCACACAAAATCCGCAACATTAACAATATTACGAACTTGGGGGGCATGTGTTGAAGACCAAGTTTGGCAAGCTAATCCCCATGTTTGAAGCTACAATTGAAGAGGAATTAAAGGAACGCGTGATTCTCAAAGACAGAACGCATATCGGCTGAGTCTGAATCGGCTAAGGAGACAGTCGGCTAAGACCGAGTCGGACAGGGATATCTGACATAGCCGATTCCGATTGGGGTAACTAAATGTGACCGATCCCAGTAGGAGAGTATGAAGAGCATTGTTGGATTCGGTTTCCAGTGCTTCAGAGATGTTGCCATCTATGGATAAACTCGTGAAAAGGCAGTTGTATCTTTAAGTTAGGATATTTTATATAATTTCCTTATAGATAATATCAGTTTAGGCATATCTGTAATTCAATTTGTAACAAAGATAAGAATCGTGTCGGTCAAGGACTCATCGTGTATTTGGGTATAAATATGACCAGAGACCATGTAATCTGAATCAATCAACACACGATCAATACAATTTCGGTGCATCACCACCTTTTCCTTTTAGTTTAATCTCAACAAGTTCTTGCTTCGGCTTGGGCTGCATCGGGTTTCGATCTCCGACGAGAGGTAATTCTTGTCACAAGCGGCTTGCGTTCTTAGGATTAGTGCTTTCATCATCATGATACTCTAATCTCGTCATCGTAATCTACACAGTTATCATATATGCTATATAATTTAGATCACTGTTGCGATCAAACTGTTAGTGATATGCCCTAGAGGCAACATGGAGATGTTGGATATCACGGTCAATGTTTATGTATAAATGAATAAAGTGTTATTCAGTTCCATGAAATAGACATCTTGTATTGATCAATAAGTACATGACTTATTTATGAGACTCTTTATGCATGAATCTATTTCTAAATGATCCTCGATCGCATGTCATATTATTGGAACAAATATGACTCTAAGATCGGCATGTTTATTGATTGATGATCATGTCTCATAGATCATGGGTATGGAGATACCAAATCAATAAACATGGACACCTGTGTTAGAGAACACATTGTTGGATAGACCCACCATGAGACACTACAGGAATTAATGTGCCATTAGTTGGTCTCAAGTAGTGTTGGTGCAAAGTCCTTAGACCTGAGATCATCATGGATTTCAACATGTGTAGTAGTCTACTTTGAGACTACCAAATGCTATTCCGTAACTGGGTAGTTATAAAAGTAGTTTTCGGGTTTGCTATGAAACATGGAGTGGGATGTGAGTGATCAAGATGGAATTTGCCCCTCCTTTGGAGACATATCTCTGGGCCCCTCGAGGTAATGGATTATGGAAATGCATGGCCATGCTAAGTTGATTGAGAAGTCAATCAATAGACAAATAATCTAATACGGTTCGAGTGAATGGTTAAGATATTGAAGGGATGGCACACATCTTGCCTATAGCTTAATTGGTATCGTGAGGCAAAAGGATTTGTGTACACATTACAGGTTCAGAGCCGATATTATATTCTTGTATGCTATGGTGTCAATATGTGCTGCTAGGCGCCGCTGTTGACAAATCGGCTGAGTTAGACTCAAGCCGAAACCGAGTATACCTGAACCTACAGGGTCGCACGCTTAAGGGGATAAGAACAGGCATTTGAGTTGGACTCGAATACGGCTCGATCGGATAGGGATCCGATCGGATAGAGTCCTATGGGCTTACGACGTATGGGCGGCCAACTCTATGAGATTCGGATGGGATCCGATTCAAAATAGAGTCCTGATCGGCCACTAGTCCCAGTCGGCCAACTCTATATAAAGGGGCGAGGGGTGGAGAGTTGCGGAATTGAATTGTATTGAATTGCATTGCGCCGAGATCAATCTCCAAGGAAACCCTCCCCACTTTCGAGCCAAACCCTAGCCTTGCATCACGTGCTAGCACACGGGTGTTCGGCGTTCTGTCCCCGGACGTGTGGATACCGGTAGAGGCGCTGCTACATTGCGACGCAGTTGATCGGCTACGAATCGGCTGCAATCAGAGCGAGCAACTGCGGCAGATCGGCGACGCAAGCGTGGCTGCGGTGGATCGATCGGCTTTGTTGGAATCGGCTGAGGTCAAGGGCATCGGAGCGAGGTGTGAGAACGCGGTCGGACGACTCGGATTGGTGCAGTATCGGCGAATCGGCTGATTGGTGAATCGGCCATCCCCGGGAATCGGCTGTCATCGGCCAGCACTGATCCAGATCGGATAGCTCATGATTGGCTAATCTGCTGCACTCTACTCCAATCAGTAACGATCTATCGACCCTTACTTGCAAGTGTTCCTGGTTTGCGTGGTAGAAAGTTTCGTTATTAGCTATCGTAGCTTCCGCGTAACCCTTCAGTGGTATCAGAGCTAATCTTGCTTAGTTCGGGTTTTAGATTGGATCTGGAACAAGTTTAGCACACGGGTTGATTAGATCAATCGGTTTTACGGGATCTGTAGAGGAGAGTAGATGGTAATTGCGTTCCTTGATAGTGTATCGAAACGGCGTAATGTGATTACATCGAAGCAATTTCCGTAGAACTCGGTTTGAGTTGGGTTCGAGATAGCGTTTCTTGATAGTGTATCAGAACGGTACAAGGTGATCATGCCGAAGCTGTCTTGTAGTCCAATCTTGATTGTCGCCTCGCGCCTACGAAAACCATCTCCCTTGATAGTGTATCGGGACGGCATAATGTGATTATTCCGATATGGTTTCCGTAAGCGATTTCATAGATTGGATCTATGAATTTCGTGTGGTGTTCCGGGCGCCGCCGTGTGCGTACCCCCTTATAGGTCGTCTCGATACCGTATCTCTGCGTTAGGTAGAAAACGTTCTACGCCTAACTTGTTTTTGCAGAGAATGCTTTGAGATGGTATGACCCTATTGTATGTATGAGATGCATGTGATGCGTGTAATATTCTTCCATATGTGCAATCCTTGTATATTCTTTCATACGTGCAATGCTTGTAATATTCTTTCACGACCTACGAGTCGATGTAATCTTCAATTAGAGCTTCTATAGTAGTAGCTTAGTTTGAAGAAATCAAGCATTCGGCACTCGGCAGAACGGTGATGAAGATGGAGATCCTCTACACCGGCATGGAGATGGAGATCACCATGTGAAGGGGGCCATACTATTTCATTATATGCTATTCTACCTGCTTTCATATATGTTGATATGTTTGTTTGATAGGATAGCATCCCTCGCAAAATTAAGTAGTAATGATGCCCTTCCAAATTTTGCACCCGTCACTGTTATGCTCGTCAATGGTGGGTCTGCCAAAGCAGAGTGCTATTCTCTATCATAACACGAGGGGGTATATGTCGGACATATACAGCAGGAACATTTGGTTGACTTAACAAGGCTATCAAAACAGTTTTGGGCCTTGGGGCATAGGTTGGCGCCGGGGCATAGAGATGCCACACCAACAACAAGAGTCACATAGAGATGTGATAGCAAGGTGTTGCTTACCGATGTTATTAATCTTCTAGCAGTGATGTCAATGCTCACTAGAAATTAATTAACATGTGGATCTTGACCCAGTATGTAACCTAGAGGGAAGGTGCCAAATACGTAATAGGAGTCTTTTGTTAAATTGTTTAACAATAGACATAGCATAAACATTGTGCTAAACTTTGCTTTTTCTGTTGTAGAACAAATGGCAGCTAATACTACATCCGGTGCTTTTAATTTGCGATCTATTCTCGAAAAGGAAAATTAAATGGAACAAACTTTATGGATTGGTATCGCAACTTGAGATTGTTCTCAAGCAAGAGCGTAAGGAGTACGTGTTAACATTGAAATTTGGTAATTGAGATCCTGAGTCCGCAAAGGCAAAGCGGAATCGGATCGGCTGAAGACAGGAATCGCATCGGCTAAAAGAATGATCGGTTGTGGGGCTAATCGGCTGAGGATGGATCGAACGGGAGCAGCCGACAGCCGATTCTGGGTCCGGAAGAGATGAACCTGTTTCTAGTGCGGAAACTTGAAGATAAATAAAAGATTCGGTTGCTAGTTGCGCGTTAAAAGATATTGCCACTCATGGATAGAGTCCTATAACGGCAATTGTATCTGTAATCTAGAGATTTGTTAAACTGTTAGTTGTAACACGGTATGGGTCCCACTAGGGATAATATGACGTTTTAAATAGTAGTTTAGATAGAATCCAGGGTTGTTACAGATAGCTGTATCTTGGGTATAAATAGGACCCGGGACCTCCTGTAAATACGAACTTCAATCAATCAAACCTTCGGCACATCGCCAACCCTTTTCTTTAGACGAGCACTTTGCTTGGCTTCGGGCTGCATCATCTCGATCCCCAGATTCAGGTAAATGTTTGTCATTAGTGGTATGATTCGTTGTTTCTAGTGCTTCCATCGTAATGATACATTAGAATCAGAGGTTTATACTGCGCTATTTATCATATAGCGCATATAAATTAGGGCAATGTTTAGATCTATCCCGTCATTGGCTAGTTCTGTCAAGAACATGCAGCCAATAGGGCTAGATCTGAAGGTTGGCTGGTTTATATGCGATATTCACCGTCTCGAGGGGTATAAATCGGTTGTAACAGATCGGATGTTTCTTTTTATACTTAATGCTGCATCGGGTTCAAACTATTAAGTCGTTTTTAGAATTATCAAAGATCTGTTCATCTGAGATTTATATTGTTTAGAGACAGTGTCGGGGTTTCAGCCGGCCTTACCTGCCCTAATATGTTTCTTTTAATGTGCTTGTTATTAGATTTGTATTGGGACTGCCTCTTATGTTAAGATCGTGTTTCTGTCGGACACTACCGATCGAAATCGGCCTTTCCCGGGTAGCCGATGGCCGATTTCCGGGTTGTACGTTTGGCTAAGGAATATTATCTTTCCATAAGATTCATCGGAGTACTAGCCGATTCTTTGTTAGCTTTCCAGTATCGTCTGGGTTATCAATCCGTATATTTGTTATTCTTCACTACATTTGGACTAAGCGGCTGATGATCTCTTGGCGTAGCCGATCCATTCCAGTCACTTGGCCTAAATATAGTTTATTATATCATATATACATCCATGGATTCCCTTAGCCGATCCCGTGGGGATCTAACCTAACTCTTAACGCATATTCTCTTGTTTTTCTTGTTGATTGACAGATCAAATCAACTGGCACGCCCTGCACGTTGTAGGCAGCCGAGAAGGACATGCACTGGAATTAAGCAGATCTCCCAGGCCAGCGCGTGAGAGAGATTTCTTGTCAACACGCTTCTTGGCACGCATGGTGGGACAGTCTCTGTCGGCTCGACTCGGACGAATAGACTCGGTCGGCAAGATGGTCAACTCTAAGAGCCCTGGCATCACGCAGAACAACATCGTCCCCGTGAAGATGGAACAATTATCGGCTGAACAGCAAGCCGAATATAAGAAGATGGTGGAGGAGCTCCAGGCTAACTATTTATAATCTTTCACCCAAACAAGATCTAGAGCTGTGTACCAAAAGTACAAATTCAGTCTGAACGATACCAAGGCATCTTCCTCGGGTGACACAAAAGGCAAACAGAAGGTGGAAGAGCCGACCCAGGTGCAAGATGATCCGGCCGTATACTCTCTGCAAGATCGGATCGACTCAGCCGTTCACCACGCACTGGTCAACCAAAGTAGCATCTTGGTCAATACCCTCAATAATATGATCTCCAATGTAGTCGACGCCAAGGTAGCCGAACAGCTACAACGGGGGCCCACGTATTTCGCAGATGGCCAATTTCCTGGCTACAGGACGCTAGTCACGCAGAATCGGTCGCTTCCACTGATAGCACAGCCAAGCCCGCCAGGAGGAGTCGGTCAGCTGAATCCAGGTGAAACGGCCATAAGACCAGCGATTACTATACTAAACCGACAACAACCGTTGCCTCAGGGTCAACTTGACAGCATGTTCAATGACAATCGGCAGCCAGAGCCGATCGATCTAGACAGGCAGCACAATGCCGGTGGCCGACAGTTGTTTCCAGAACCACCAACGCCACAACCGGTGCCTCGGCCACCTCCCGCTGACTATCACTACCAGTACCTAGGGGGCCGTCAAGATCACCATTATAGGCCTCAGATGCCACCACAGCTGTATCGACAAGCACCCGTGCCGCATGACCCATATGAGCCGATACGGCAAGACAACCGAGCATGGGCCGATCTAATTGTAGATGTCATGCGCGATCAGTTCGGCATCAAACCAAAAGATTCGGGGAATATGTATCGGTATCCCTATCCAGAACATTTCGAACGCATCCCACTGCCCAACCGATACAAGATCCCAGACTTCTTGAAATTCTCAGGGCAAGAGAATGTTTCCACCTATGAGCACGTTAGCCGATTTTTGGCGCAGTGCGGTGAAGCATCGGCTACGAACCCCTTGAGGGTTCGACTGTTCCCCCTTTCTCTTTCAGGATCGGCCTTTACCTGGTTCTCCTTATTGCACTACAACTCGATACAGAGTTGGGCCAATCTTCAAAAATAGTTCCACAGCTATTTTTACTCCGGCAACCATGAGATGAAGTTGTCGGACCTCACCAGCGTCAAGAAGAAACACAACGAGTCGGTTCAACACTACATCCAACGCTTTAGAGAGATGAGAAACCGATGTTACAGCCTGGTGCTATCGGACGCTCAGCTGGCCGATCTGGCCTTTCATGGTTTGATCGCGCCGATCAGAGAGCGATTCTCTGCGCAAGACTTTGACAGCCTAGCCACTTGGCGCAGAAGGTGACAGCCCACGAACAGCGTTTCCAAGACACCAGGAAGGCTGTCAAGAATATAACCCAGGTCATCGTCAATTCAGACTACGGGTTCGACGATGATGAAACAGAAGTTGCAGCAGCCGAATGGGCCAAGAACAAAAAGGCCATCGTCTGCCAATGGCTGCTGAAGATGGCTAAGGAAGAAAGGTACGACTTCGACATCACTAAGGCTGACAAGATTTTTGATTTGCTACTAAAGGAGAAACAGATTCAATTACCCGAAAATTATGTGATTCCGTCGGCCGAAGAGTTGAAAAAGAAGAAGTACTGCAAATGGCACAACTCCACATCTCACGCCACAAATGACTGCAAAGTCTTCAGATAGCAAATCCAGTCGGCAATCGAGGCCGGGAAGCTAAAGTTCGCCGACTCAAATCGGTCGATGAAGGTAGACGGCAATCCCTTCCCGGTCAACACGGTCCAGGCCGGCCCCGGGCAAGCTGATTGACAGAATAGAATGGCGCACGACTTAGCCAATGTATCGATCGGGGCCAAGGCAGAGGGCGACCAGGCTAGATGCCACGCCGCGCAAATTAATATGGTGTGCCCAATCATCAGATCGGCTGGCCGGCAGCCAATCAATGAACGAAGTCGATACTGTCATCAATACTGGTCTCGGCATGAAGAAATTTATGATGAAGCACCTCGTCGGCACGAACCGAGTACTCAGAGCCGACGATACGAGGTAAACCACATCAATGCCGACCCACACTGGCATTGCGATTTTTTCAGGAACTGCTGGGAATCCGGCATGAGGCTACCAACATTGGATGATTGCCCAGCATGTAACGATCGCCGCGACGACAGACGCGGAAGCTTGTCGCCTGCAAGTCCAGCTCGGTTCGTTCCCAGAGCCGTCAAGCTAAACCAAAGGCGACGACCTGTCCATGATCGGCTCGGTCCGATCCATCAAGACTTCTTCGTCGACGAGAACCGTGATGGGGACAACCACGATGACGAAGAGGCCGATGATGAGGAATCGGCCAACCCCCAATGGTGCCCGTCCGATCTCTTCACTAAGACGCAGAAAAGGAGGGTTCAACGGCTCAAGGGTGAAGGGAGAGAAGACGAGGTGCAACAAATGATCCACGAGCAGCGTCGTTGGCTAGGCAAAATCAAAAGGCAATGGGTACCCAAAAAGAAAGCTGCCATAACTGATGAAGAACAAGCCGAGGAAAGCCCAACTGATCAAGCCAGGAGGGTAGCCAAAGGGAAAGGCAAGGTCTCTGCATCGGTTAACATGGTCTTCGTGTTGCCAGCCGAGTTCGGTGTTAGTGATATGCCCTAGAGACAACATGGAGATGTTGGATATCACGTCAATGTTTATGTATTTATGAATAAAGTGTTATTCAGTTCCATGAAATAGACATCTTGTATTGATCAATAAGTACGTGACTTATTTATGAGACTCTTTATGTATGAATCTATTTCTAAACGATCCTCGATCATATGTCATATTGTTGGAACAAATATGATTCTAAGATCGGCATGTTTATTGATTGATGATCATGTCTCATAGATCATGGGTATGAAGATACCAAATCAATAAACATCGACATATGTGTTGGAGAACAATTGTTGGATAGACCCACCATGAGACACTACGGAATTAATGTGCCATTAGTTGGTCTCGAGTAGTGTTGGTACAAAGTCCTTAGACCTCATATCACCATGGATTCCAACATGTGTAGTAGCCTACTTTGGGACTACCAAACGCTATTCCGTAATCGGGTAGTTATAAAGGTAGTTTTCGGGTTTGCTATGAAACATGGAGTGGGATGTGAGTGATCAAGATGGAATTTGCCCCTCCTTTGGAGACATATCTCGGCCCCTCGAGGTAATGGATTATGGAAATGCATGGCCATGCTAAGTTGATTGAGGAGTCAATCAACATACAGATAATCCAATACGGTTCGAGTGAATGGTTAAGCTATTGAAGGGATGGCACACATCTTGCCTATAACTTAACTGGTATCGTGAGGCAAAGGGATTTGTGTACACATTACAGGTTCAGAGCCGATATTATATTCTTTTATACTATGGTGTCAATATGTGCTGCTAGGCGCCGTGGATGTGTCGGCTGAGTTGGACTCGAGCCGACGGTCGGCTAAGTTAGACTATAGCCGAAACCGAGTATACCTGAACCTACAGGGTCGCACGCTTAAGGTGATAAGAACAGGCATTCGAGTTGGACTCGGATACGGCTCGATCGGATAGGGATCCGATCGGATAGAGTCCTATGGGCTTACGACGTATGGGCAGCCAACTCTGTGAGATTCGGATAGGATCCGATTCAAAATAGAGTCCTGATCGGCCACTAGTCCTAGTCGGCCAACTCTATATAAAGGAGGGAGGGGTGGAGAGCTGCGGCACGTCAATTGCATCGCGTGCAACAGAAGTCGCCGAGATCAATCTCCACGGAAACCCTCCCCACTTTCGAGCCAAACCCTAGCCTTGCATCGCGTGCTAGCACACGGGTGTACGGCGTTTTGTCCCCGGACATGTGGATACCGGTAGAGGCGCTGCTACGTTGCGCGCTGTTGATCGGCTTCGGATCGGCTACGGCATCTGCGAATCGGCTGATTGGCGAATCGGCTGTCCCCGGGTATCGGCTGTCGGCTTGCGAGAATCGGCTACACTGTTCCGGATCGGATAGCCCTGATTGGCTGTTTCCGCTGCACACTCCAATCGGTAACGATCTATCGGCCCTTACTTGCAAGTGTTCCTGGTTTGCGCGGTAGAAAATTTTTGTTTTCGGCTAGCGTAGCTTCCGCGTAACCCTTCAGTGGTATCAGAGCTAATCTTGCTTAGTTCGGGTTTTAGATTGGATCTGGAACAAGTTTTGCGCACGGGTTGATTAGATCAATCGGTTTTACGGGATCTGTTGAGGAGAGTTAATGGTAATTGCGTTCCTTGATAGTGTATCGGAACGGCGTAATGTGATTACGTCGAAGCAATTTCCATATAACTCGGTTTGAGTTGGGTTCGAGATAGCGTTCCTTGATAGTGTATCGGAACGGTATAATGTGATTATGCCGAAGCTATCTCGTAGTCCGATCTTGTTAGCTGCCTCGCGCCTACGCAAACCATCTCCCTTGATAGTGTATCGGGACGGCATAATATGATTATGCCGACATGGTTTCCGTAAGCGAATTCATAGATTCCATATAACTCGGTTTGAGTTGGGTTCGAGATAGCGGGACCGCCGTGTGCGTACCCCCTTATAGGTCGTCTCGATGCCGTAGCTCGCGATAAGTAGAAAACGTTTCTACGCCTAACTTGTTTTTGCAGAGAATGCTTTGAGATGGTATGGCCCTATTGTATGAATGAGATGTATGAGATGCATGTGATGCATGTAATATTCTTTCATATGTGCAATCCCTATAATATTCTTTCATACGTGCAATGCTTGTAATATTCTTTCACGACCTGCGAGTCGATGTAATCTTCAATTAGAGCTTCTATAGTAGTAGCTTAGTTTGAAGAAATCAAGCATTCGGCACTCGAAAGAACGTGATGAAGATGGAGATCCCTGTACACCGGCATGGAGATGGAGATCACCATGTGAAGGGGGCCATACTATTTCACTATATGCTATTCTTCTTCCTTTCATATGTGATATGTTTGTTTGATAGGATAGCATCCCTCGCAAAATTAAGTAGTAATGATGCCCTTCCAAATGTTGCACCCGTCACCGTTATGCTCGTCAATGGTGGGTCCGCCAAAGCAGAGTGCCATTCTCTATCATAACACGAGGGGGTATATGTCGACATATACATGCAGGAGCATTTGGTTTACTTAACAAGGCTATCAAAACAGTTTTGGGCCTTGGGGCATAGGTTGGCGCCGGGGCATGGAGATGCCACACCAACAACAAGAGTCACATAGAGATGTGATTAGCAAGGTGTTGCTTATCGATGTTACTAATTTTCTAGCGTGATGCCAAAGCTCACTAGAAAATTAATTAACATGTGGATCTTGACCCAATACGTAACCTAGAGGGAAGGTGGAAAATACGTAATGGGAGTCTAATGTTAAATTGTTTAACAATAGACATAGCATAAACATTGTGCTAAACTTTGCTTTTTCGTTGTAGAATAAATGGCGGCTAATACTACACCCAGTACCTTTAATTTGCGATCTATTCTCGAAAAGAAAAATTAAATGGAACAAACTTTATGGATTGGTATCGCAACTTGAGAATTGTTCTCAAGCAAGAGCGTAAGGAGTACGTTCTTGAAGTACCCTATCCCGAGGATTTGCCAAATAATGCCACTGCAATTGCACGGAGAGCTTACGAGAAGCACACTAATGATGCCCTAGATATAATGTCTCATGCTTGCTACAATGTCCCCCGAGCTTCGAAGCAATATGAGAGCGCGATGCTCACACTATTATTCGGGGACTGCGTGGCATGTTTGAGAACCAAGCTCGGGCCGAGAGGTTCAACACCTCAAAGTCCTTGTTTGCGTGCGAGCTTGTTGAGGGGAATCCCGTCGTCCGCATGTGATAAAGATGATTGGCTATATCGAGAGTCCGGAAAAACTAGGTTTTCCCCTTAGCCAAGAGTTGGCTCGACTTGATTCTCCGGTCGCTCCCTCCGAGCTTCGAGCCATTCATATTAAACTATCACATGAACAATATGGATAGAACCTTGGCTGAATTGCATGGGATGCTAAAGACAGTGAGGAGAGTATCCAGAAAACGGTCATCATGTGATGATGATGCGAAGGCAAAGCGCAAACCACTGTCAAGAAACTTTGCACCAAGAGGAAGTTAACTCCCGATGAGATCGCGAGTGCCTCCAATGCCAAGAAGGGCAAGAAGGGGTCGGCGGCATCGATGTCGTTTGCTTCTATTGCAAGGAGAACGCTTGGAAGAGGAACTACAAGAAGTACATGGAGGATCTCAAAAAGAAGCAAAGTACGACTTACGCTTCGGTATTAATGTTATAGACATTAATCTTGCTACTTCACCTACCGACTCTTGGGTATTTGATACCGGATCGTAGCTCATATTTGCAAATCGTTGCGGGAATGAGAAGAAGTAGAGGATTGAGAAGGGGCGAGGTGAACTGCGTGTCGGCAATGGAGCAAGCGTTGCTACAATTCTGTCGGCACGAGTACCACTTCATCTACCTTCAGGATTAGTTTTGGAATTGAATAATTGTTATTGTGTTCCAACACTATGTCAAAACGTTATTTCCGCTTCATGTTTGCAAGCGGAAGGATATGATTTTAGATCAATGGACAATGGTTGTTCAATATATCTCGAGAGATATGTTCTATTTTCATGCTCCATTGGTGAATGGATTATACGTTTTGAATCTTGAAGCGTCTCCCATCTATAACATTAATACGAAAGGCAACTCTCTAATGATATAAACCCCACGTTTATCCGGCATTGTCGCTTAGGCCATATAAATAAGAAACGCATGGACAAGCTCCATAAGGATGGATTGCTTCACTCTTTTGATTTTGAATCATTTGAGACATGTGAGTCTTGTTTACTTGGTAAGATGACAAAGGCACCTTTCACGGGCACGGTGAGAGAACAAGTGACTTGTTCGCACTCGTACATACCGATGTATGTGGACCAATGAGCTCAACGGCCGAGGTGGTTATCAATACTTTATTACCTTTACCGATGACTTTAGTAGATATGGCTATATCTACTTAATGAGGCATAAGTCCGAATCCTTTGAAAAGTTCAAAGAATTCCAGAATGAAGTACAGAATCATTTAGGGAAAACAATCAAGTTTCTACGATCGGATCGTGGAGGGGAATACTTGAGCCAAGAGTTTGGTAATCATCGAAAGATTGTGGAATTATTCCACAGTTGACTCCGCCAGAACTCCACAATGGAACGGAGTGTCCGAACGGAGAAATCGCACCTTGTTGGACATGGTGCGGTCGATGATGAGCCAAAGTGATCTTCCGTTATCCTTCGGGGATATGCTCTTGAAACATTGCGCTCACACTAAATAGAGTTCCATCTAAGTCGGTTGAAAAGACACCATATGAGATATGGACAGGGCAACTCCCTAGTTTGTCTTTTCTCAAAATTTGGGGATGTGAGGCTTATGTAAAACGTTTACAATCGACAAGCTCACACCCAAATCGACAAGTGCTTCTTTGTGGGATATCCTAAGGAAACTAAGGGATATTACTTTTATAATCGGGAACAAGGCAAAGTGTTTGTCGCCCGACATGGTGTCTTCTTGGAGAAAGAGTTTCTTTCAAGAAGGGTTAGTGGGAGCAGGGTGCATCTTGAAGAAGTTCAAGAAACACCGAAAACGTTTCGCGACCACGGAACCACAACAGAGGAACAAAGTGTTGCGCCACCGGTTGTAGATACACCAGCCCCACGGAGGTCGAAAGATCACGTCGTGCGCCCGCAGTACACAGTGCGGAACAACGTGATATATTGTTGTTGGACAACGATGAACCAAAGACCTATGAGGAAGCGATGGTGGGACCCGATTCCAACAAGTGGCTTGGAGCCATGAAATCCGAAATAGAATCCATGTACGACAATCAAGTTTGGAACTTGGTTGATCCACTGATGGTGTCAAAACCATTGAGTGTAAATGGGTTTTTAAGAAAAGGCCGATATGGATGGAAATGTTCACATCTATAAGGCGCGATTGGTGGCGAAAGGTTTTAAACATATTCAAGGAGTTGATTATGATGAAACCTTCTCGCCCGCCGCAATGCTTAAATCTATTCGGATTATCCTAGCGATTGCTGCATATTTCGATTATGAGATATGGCGAGATGGATGTCAAAACGGCTTTCCTAAATGGAAACCTAAGCGAGGATGTATACATGATACAACCTCGGGGTTTTGTCGATCGAGAATCACTGGAAAGATATGCAAGCTACGAAATCCATTTATGGATTGAAGCAAGCATCTCGGAGTTGGAATATTCGTTTTGATGAAGTAATCAAAGGGTTTGGTTTCGTCAAAAATGAAGAAGAGGCCTGTGTTTACAAAAAGGTCAGTGGGAGCGCAATTGTATTTCTAATCTTATATGTGGATGACATATTACGATTGGAAATGATATCCCTATGCTTGAATCCGTCAAGTCTTCATTGAAAAATAGTTTTTCCATGAAAGACTTAGGGAGGCAGCATATATATTAGCATTCGGATCTATAGAGATAGATCCAAGAGGCTAATTGGATTAAGCCAAAGTACATACATTGACAAGGTGTTGAAAAGGTTCAACATGCATGATTCCAAGAAAGGTTTCTTGCCCATGTCACATGGCATTAATCTTAGCAAGAATCGGTGTCCTCGGACACATGATGAGCGGAATAAGATGGGTATGGTTCCATATGCTTCGGCAATTGGATCCATCATGTATGCCATGCTTTGTACACGCCCAGATGTCTCGTACGCTTTGAGTGCTACGAGCGGATACGTCGAGATCCGGTGAAGGTCACGGATCGTCAGTAAAGAATATCCTTAAGTACTTGAGAAGAACTAAGGATATGTTCCTAGTCTATGGAGGTGAAGAAGAGCTCGTTGTAAGTGGTTACACCGATGCTAGCTTCCAAACAGACAAGGATGATTATAGATCGCAATGCGGGTTCGCGTTCGCCCGAACGGAGAGCGCGATCACTGGAAGAGTTCCAAGCGGGATACTGTTGCTGATTCTACAACGGAGGCCGAGTACATTGCGCTTCGAAAGCCGCAAGGAGGCGTTTGGATCAAGAAATTCGTTTCGAGCTTGGTGTGATGACTAGTACACCTGGTCCAATGTCTCTCTATTGTGACAATAGTGGAGCCATTGCGCAAGCCAAGGAGCCGAGGTCACATCGGAAGTCCAAACACATACTTCGGCGATATCATCTCATCCGCAAGATTGTGGACAGAGGTGATGTCAAGATATGCAAAGTGCACACGGATCTCAACATAGCCGATCCGCCGACAAAACCTCTCCCTCGGCCGAAGCATGAGGCGCACACAAGAGCAATGGGTATTAGATACTTACATGATTGACTCTAGTGCAAGTGGGAGATTGTTAGTGATATGCCCTAGAGGCAACATGGAGATGTTGGATATCATGTCAATGTTTATGTATTTATGAATAAAGTGTTATTCGGTTCCATGAAATAGACATCTTGTATTGATCAATAAGTATGTGACTTATTTATGAGACTCTTTATGTATGAATCTATTTCTAAACGATCCACGATCATATGTCATATTGTTGGAACAAATATGATTCTAAGATCGGCATGTTTATTGATTGATGATCATGTCTCATAGATCATGGGTATGAAGATACCAAATCAATAAACATGGACATATGTGTTGGAGAACACATTGTTGGATAGACCCACCATGAGACACTACGGAATTAATGTGCCATTAGTTGGTCTCGAGGTAGTGTTGGTACAAAGTCCTTAGACCTGAGATCACCATGGATTCCAACATGTGTAGTAGCCTACTTTGTGACTACCAAACGCTATTCCGTAATCGGGTAGTTATAAAGGTAGTTTTCGGTTTTGCCATAAAACATGAAGTGGGATGTGAGCGATCAAGACAGAATTTGCCCCTCCTTTGGAGATATATCTCTGGGCCCCTCAAGGTAATGGATTATGGAAATGCATGGCCATGCTAAGTTGATTGAGGAGTCAATCAAACGGACGATAATCCAATACGGTTCGAGTGAATGGTTAAGCTATTGAAGGGATGGCACATATCTTGCCTATAGCTTAATTGGTATCGTGAGGCAAAAGGGATTTGTGTACACATTACAGTTTTAGAGCCGATATTATATTCTTGTATGCTATGGTGTCAATATGTGCTGCTAGGCGCCGTTGTTGACAAATCGGCTGAGTTAGACTCAAGCCGAAACCGAGTATACCTGAACCTACAGGGTCGCACGCTTAAGGGGATAAGAACAAGCATTCGAGTTGGACTCGGATATGGCTCGATCAAATAGGGATCCGATCGGATAGAGTCCTATGGGCTTACGACGTATGGGCGGCCAACTCTATGAGATTCGAATGGGATCCGATTCAAAATATCACGTCAATGTTTATGTATTTATGAATAAAGTGTTATTCAGTTCCATGAAATAGACATCTTGTATTGATCAATAAGTACGTGACTTATTTATGAAACTCAATATGTATGAATCTGTTTCTAAATGATCCCTGATCATATATCATATTATTGGAACTAATATGATTCTAAGATCGGCATGTCTATTGATTGATGATCATGTCTCATAGATCATGGGTATGGAGATACCAAATCAATAAACATGGACATATGTGTTAGAGAAATCACCCGGCTATACGATGCGGGATTCATTCGGCCTTGCCGATACGCCGAGTGGGTCTCAAACATCGTCCCGGTATTGAAGAAAAATGGTAAACTTCAGGTGTGCATCAATTTCAGAGATCTAAACAAGGCAACCCCGAAGGACGAGTTTCCAATGCCAATAGCCGATCTACTTGTCGACGCTGCCTCAGGCCATAAGATTATCAGTTTCATGGATGGCAACGCAGGGTATAACCAGATATTCATGGCTGAAGAGGACATCAACAAGACCGCTTTTCGGTGTCCTGGCACAATCGGCCTTTACGAGTGGGTAGTAATGACGTTCGGCTTGAAGAATGCTGGGGCAACATATCAATGGGCCATGAATTACATCTTTCACGATATGATCGGCTCACTAGTGGATATATACATTGACGACGTGGTTATCAAGTCGAGAGAGATAGAAGGCCACATTGCCGATCTCAGACAAATGTTGGAACGGACGAGGAAATATGGTTTAAAGATGAATCCGCTTAAGTGCGCGTTCGGCGTGTCGGCCGGACAATTCTTGGGATTTCTCGTCCATGAAAGAGGGATTGAAGTCACACCAAGGAGCATTAAATGCTATCAAGACAATTCAACCCCCGAAAGATAAAAAGCAGCTTCAGTCATTGATCGGAAAGATAAACTTCATCAGATGGTTCATAGCTAATCTCTCAGAGAAGATGGAGCCGTTCACACCATTGCTTCGGCTGAAAGCCGATTAGACCTTCACATGGAGGGCGGAGCAGCAGAAAGCGTTAGACAACATAAAAGATTATCTAAGCTCTCCTCCAGTTCTAATGCCTCCACAAAAGGGAATACCGTTCAAGCAGTACCTGTCGGCCGACGACAAATCAATCGGCTCCGTCCTAATCCAAGAGGTCGACGGCAAAGAAAAAGCCATTTTCTATCTCGCCGACTGCTAGACGAGACAAGGTATTCACTGTGGAGAAGTTATGCCTATGCCTCTATTTTTCATGTACAAAGTTAAGGCACTATCTGTTGTCCAACGAGTGCACGGTAATTTGCAAAGCCGATGTAGTTAAGTATATGCTATCAGCTCTAGTGCTTAAAGGAAGAATCGGGAAGTGGATCTTTGCACTCACAGAGTTCGACCTGAGGTACCAGGCACCAAGGGCAGTCAAAGGGCAAGCCATAGCCGACTTCATTATGGAACACAGAAATGACTCAATCGGCTCAGTGGAAATCATGCCTTGGACTTTGACGTTCGAGTTTGCTTTCGCCATTAACCCCCACGCCACAAATAACCAAGCCGAGTACGAAGCCGTTCTCAAAGGGTTGACTCTGCTCAAGGAAGTAGAAGCCGACGCAGTCGAGATAATGGGAGACTCGTTGCTCGTCATTAGCCAATTATCAGGAGAATATGAGTGCAGAAACGATGCGCTTATGGTCTATTATCAGCAATGTCGGGAGTTAATGAATGGTTTTCGGCTAGTCACCTTGAAGCATATCCCCAGAGAGCAGAACACAGAGGCCAATGACTTGGCTCAAGGGGCGTCAGGCTATCGGCCAATGTTAAAGGAAGTAGACATAGACATGGCCGCCATCACGGCCGATGATTGGAGGTTTGAAGTTTACAACTATCTCAAAAACCTCTCTCAATCAGCCATAAGGAAACTATGATACAAGGCATTACGATACGTGTTGCTCGACGAAGACCTATACTATCGGACAATTGACGACGTACTACTCAAGTGTTTGGGAGACGATCAAGCTGCAGTGGCCATTGGGGAGGTACACGAAGGAATCTGTGGCACACATCAATCGGCCCACAAAATGAAATGGCTACTTCGCCGAGCCGGGTTCTTTTGGCCGACAATGTGTAACGCCCTAAAAATCGGAGAATTTAAAAACCGGAAATTAAAAATCAGAACTTACAAAAACTTTTGCTTGTTGCCTTTTTACTCGTGTTTATTGCTTCTTATTTGCTAGCTTGGTTGCTTGAATTTAAGTTGTGAACGATTCATCTTGGGGTTTGTGAAAAAACCGAATGATTTGGATTTCCGTTGGAGGGAAAAATCTCGAAGTCTAGGGTTAGGAATTTTTTTAAAAAATCGGAAAGAGATGCGGATTCATGAAGATGGGTGTTTGAAAAATAAAACATTAATTGGTGATTATAAAATATTAATTAGGAAATAAAATAGACAATAAAATTTTTAGGGATTTATATAAAATCTTGAAAATTAATTGAAATCAAAAATGGTGTTTTATGAATTTAGAAAAAGGGATTTAATTAAATATGGAAATATATATTTGAAAATGAATAATGGTGGTGAAAAGTTTGAAAATATATTTTTAACTAATTTTGGGAATACTATATGTTTATTTGGAATTTATAGAGTGAAGAAAAATTAGAATTGGAAAATGGAGTGGAAAATCGGAAAAATCGGATAGTGCACTATTCATTGGTCACCACCTTGGTGACGACGTCTGACCCCGGCCGCGCGCCCGCCGTGCGTCGCCCACCTTACCGTGCCTGCCCCGCGCCGCGCTGGCCCCGGCTCGCCCCGCACGCCACGCCCGGCACCGCCGTGCTGCGCGCCGCTCCCGCCATGCGCCAAGCCGTCATCGCCGCGCTCGTGCACGCCGCGCGCCGCCGTACCGGCCTCGCCGGCTCGCTCGCCGCGCGTCGCCGCCGTATCCCGACCCCGCCCGCGCTCACGCCACGTGCCGCCGCCCCACGCCCGGCCCCGTGCGCGCCGCACTCCGCGCGCCCGGCCCCGGCCACCCGCGCGCCGCGTGTGCGTTGCCGCACCAACGTCGCGCCGGCCCCCTCTTCCCCTCGTTCCCTTCTCCGGCGCCGCGCCTATAAGTAGCGCCAAACCCCCTCTTTTTCCCCAAGCTCACCGCCTCTAACTCCCCCACCCCCGCCGGTCTCCTCTCCCCTCCCGGCGCCGTCGCCGCAAGTTGCCGCCGCGAACCGCCAGCGCCGTCACCGTTGTGCACCGGAGCCCCACCGCACTCCCCGAGCGTCGCCATCGCCGGTAAGCCGACCCGCCACCCTCTCCCCTTCGCTTGCGCGGCCGCCGCCGCTGCGGAGAGAAGAGAGAGCGACGTTCGGTCGAACACACAGCGGATCGATGAATAGTAAACAGAGAGAAAAAAGAAAGAAAAGAAAAGAAAAGAAAAGGGAAAAGAAAAATAGAAAAAAAATAGGGAAAATTTTTAGAAAATTTGGAAAAATGTTTTGAAAATTTTTGAATGATTTTTTGGGCAAAAATATATTATTTTCTTGTATATTCTTCTTGGGCAAATTCGGAAAATCGAAATCGGACTTTTCTGAAATTTCGTTTCGCGTCGTTTTTAAATTCGGATTCCGTTTAATTCTGTCTCGCCATCTAAAGATGTTTTCCTTTTGTGCTCGAACCTTCAAAACCTCGAGTACAAAACCCCTCCCTCCGTTAATATTCATAAATTCATTTTCTCGATAGTTTCAATCGTCGTTTTGCGAAAACCCTAGGGCATCGACTCGATTTCGAAACTCAGATTTGCTTTCCCTAGCAACCCTCGTCCGAACTCAAGTAGAATTCTAGGCTAAACGTTTGGAGTTGTTTTCATGATTTTTATGGTTCTTTTCGATCTCTCGGTATTTTATTGAATTCTAATTGAATTCAATTGATCTTTCGCACGTACGGATAGCACCTGAAGAAGCAGGCACCGACTCCATTGAAGACCCCGCTCAACAAGCGTGCGAGCAAGGCAAGTCATCACACTCTTTGAACATATTGATCCCAAATTACGAAATGATGTTGTTTTAAACTTTAAACATGCAGGCTATACACAAAGAATTACCTATACTTGTTATGTCATGCCTTGTTATTGATTACCTTTAGAATTATTCCTTGTAACACTCGATGTGATACATACAACCGGAGAATAACTTCGGCAAAATGCTTAGCCATGCTATTATTAGATTCATGCATACTCATGCTTTTGCAAATAGCTATATGCTTGGGCAACTACCTTTGGGAAAGCTAGTTGAGATACGGCATGTGGAGACATGAGCGCCACATTGCCATGAGAGTGATAAAATGAGTTTCGATGAAAAGCGAAAGTACCAAACAAATGTTTTAGACGGGCGGCTGGATGATTTGGGTGGATTCCGGAAAAGACAAGTGCCGACCCTGGTCAATTAAGGACCGAGCCATGAGATAGCCTGGAAACGAGCCAGTACAACCGTACTTCTCGAATGGGTATAGACCTAGCGGAGTAGATAGCCGAGCGGAGGCGGTACCCCTGCATAGTGGTTCTTATGTATGAGATGAGATTGGAAATGGATGATTGAAAATCGGAATTTATTATAACTTGATGAATGAAGTCTTCCCTTACCCCGGTACGCGAACTCCTCTCACGCTAGGAAATGACGGCTAGAGTGCATGAGGGCTTAAGTTCATGGAGTGGGTACGCCAAAGTGAGGTTATCGAAAGGCTTTGCCGTGACCGTCTCATGTGTTGGGACGTAGGCTCATTTGTTGGGCGTTGCGGAGTACGGGTAAAGTGTACATCCACTGCAGTGTGAATGAATCGATCTATTCGAATAGCCATGCTCGCGGATATTGAGCATCGTGACAAGACTTTCGCTTGGCTAGACTCTAAACTTTAAAATGATGGGATGGGTTTGCATGATGATTCTTATTCACTGGTGGATCAACTTCTCGAAAGGCGAGAAGGGGTGGACTCCCCAGAAAACCATGACGAACCGGAGGCGGGAAGCCATCCTTGGAATCACGATGGATGGTAGACAGAACCGCCGCCGACTTAATGAACTGTGGAACTAAAACTTGACTTGGCTAGATGCTAGGTTTGTGAAAAGATTTACAAAGTTGGCTTTGTGCAAAGAAACCACAGCTTTCCTTGAAAATCCCCTATCATGTGCACCTTTCCGTGTTGGCTTGCTGAGTACGGTTGGTACTCACCCTTGCTATACGCACAAACCTTCAGATGGTGGAAATGAAGACTTGGAGGATCCATATGCCTACTACCAGGAGGGCGAAGAAGCCGATGGCGCCTGCTAGGTCTTAGTCTCCGGTCGTTGCCTGTGGCAATCGACGAGCCGCTGCCTTCATTCCGCTGCCTTATCTAATTCCTAATTTTGGTTGTATCTGGACCATGAGGTCCTATATGTTGGATATTGCCTTCGGGCCTATTATTGTAATAATTTCGATGTAAGACTCTTCGTGCATTTGCACCTGATCATTCAGTACTGTATTTCGTGGGTACCAAACTACTCGATCCAGAGAAATGGTACTAAGAACACGAAAGATTCCCGTTCCAAAAACGGGGGTCTACAGAGCTGGTATCAGAGCAATGTGACTGTAGGATAAGACCAACTAGCGCCCTACCCCTGACTAGCTGGCTAAAGAGAAACATCGCTACGTAGGATCATTTCGCAAACTATTATTTTTGAAAGACAAACATACTTTTTCCTATACCTTTATCCCCATTTCTTTTACTCAAATTGTTTTGATATTATCTCTCTCTGACCCTAATTTGCCTTCAGAAGCAGATGTCGGACCATGTCGAAGTTTGGGAGATCATAGTTCCATGGGAAGAAGGATTCGTGTCACAACTCCAGTTATTGCTATGGTGCCTAAGGTACCCAGATGCACCCACCTACCGGATTAGGAGGCATGGCACCGAAGGATACCCGGTATGGGAGGCAGCAGTTTTAGTTGAGGCCCGCATGGGGAGCGAGACACCCTATTGCTTCCACACCCGTTACCACCGAGATCTGGTAGAAGCAGCTCTTCAGGACGCGGCCCGTGAAGCATTTCTCCACCTCAACGCTATTCACCGTGCTGAGCTCATCGTGACTGAGTTTGTACACCACCCCTACCGTGAGGAAGGCAACCCAGTCTGCACCGTGGAAGCCACCCCCTGCTGCTATAATTCTATGGTCACCCATCTGTTCCGCTGGGCAGAAACAGCGGATGACTACTATGAAGAGGCTTTGCTCGAAATCGACGACCAGCAGCGATGCCTCAATGAACTGGTCGAGGAACACCAAAACTGCGGGGATCAGATCAACTTGCTACAGACCCAGCTACAGGCTAACGGTGCCTAGTACGAGCAGCTCTCTGACCACTATATGGCCCGTGGAGAAGCCTTGGTGGAGCTGGAAGAACATCTCAGGAAGAGCAAACAACAGGTCAACCAGCTGGAAGAGCAACTTCGTTTGGAAACTTATACTGCCGATCGGATCTAGAGACAACAAGTTCGGCAAATGGTCACCAAATTGAGAAGGGCCTTTCAAGATCCACAAATGTGTATCTAAAGGAGCTTACATGCTAAAAGGATTGGATGGAGAGATATTCGGAAGGGCCCTTAATGGAAAATATTTGAAGAAATATTACCCGAGCGTGTGGATCAATTCGTGAGTCGGCTATAGTTACTTCAGCCGATCTACGATAGCCGATGTCTTACGAGGCATCGCCTTTAGGCATTTTTCACACCACTTCTTACCAAGCGCCCCACGATCGGCTCATGATTGCCCAACAAGAACGACCAGAATGCGACTCGAACTCACAATTTTGTCGACACCGAAGCTATCAACAAAACTTGGGGGGCATACACATACACAAGTCAACCGAAAAATTGGGCCGATTGCAATGCAAAAATCAGGCTAGAACATTGAGCGATCTTTATTCATAATTGGCGTAAAGCCGTTTGTGATTACATGTTCCCTAGATAATCCCTGATGGCCACCAGGGCTCGTTCGATAGGCTCCGCAGTCTCCATCTCTAAAGCATCCAAGATCAGATACTCTAGCCGAGTGACCCTTATGTCGGTAGTCATAGTCAACAGTTCATTGGCAAGTTGTGTTTGCCTTCCTTCTAGCCGGTCGAGGCGCGTGAGCGTCGAAGACACCATAGGGGCAGCGGCCGGAATGCTACTAAGGTTGATGGGAGGCCTGGCCGCCGGGTGACGAGCCTCCAACTCCTTGAAGCGCTTCAAGTTGGCCCTCACTTGTCGTGCTTGGGCGCGTCGGTTCGTACGGCGTGTCCATGATCTCTAGGATCACCCGAAGGGGATCAAGCTGCGCGAAAGTTCATTCCCGAGTACTTAAGGGGAGGAAATGGCGAGAATAGATGAGTTGGGAAATCACCGGTTTACCGACGAGCTCGAGGAAGCCATGGGAAGCTCTCGAAAACTTGGAAGTCCGGACGTTGTACTCCTGGAGATTGAGTGTCTTCTTCGGCCGTGAGTTATTCAGGAAGGACCGAAGGAGCCCATTTATAGAAAGAAAAGATGTGGTTTTCAGATGTGAAATGTCGCTGCCGACGCGAGAGTCGAAGAGGTCATCATTAAAGGTGTCGGGAATCATTGAATGGCTGGCGACTGCGCAAGACTGGATACCTATCGTCCAGGACTCACGGGTTCTTCAAGTACAGATTCGGATGAGTTGGGCTATGAAACCAAATCGGCAGTGCACTCGGATATCACCGGCCGATAGCCAACAAGACCGGTGTTCGAAGGCTAACACTAAAGGTCGTGGTGTGATCTCGGAGTCAGCAACGCTAAACGATGCGAGTGGCTGGAGCCGATTTCGACACGAACAAATCAAGGCGCCACACACAGCTGAAGAACAATCTTATCTACAAATACAGCCGATCATATCTACGAGCGCAGTGGCAGAAAATCGATAAATTATGACACGCGAGTTGAATCCAAGTATAAGCACGAGTAAGACGGATTATCCAATCACATCACAGAAACATGACAAGTATGGTACCGAAATGTTGGCCGATCTCGGAAGGTCGGATAATTACAATCTCATTTTTTCAGGAAATCGGCTATGGCCAACAACGCCGTCTGCCTAATTTGGTCGATTTCTCTGATGGCCCTAACGTCGTCGGCCTCAGACCCCGCCACCGATCGGGTGCTCCTCACCAAGTTGCGCAGGTGCGCCACAGCTGCCCTGATGCCTTGGCGCTCGGCTTCAATATTGGCCGGCAGGCCAACCATGTACTCCTCATGGACATCGATCTCGTTCGTGAACTGAACGAGATCGGCTATCAGCTGATCCTGGCGGGCGCGGAGTTGCTCAAGCTTGGCCACCGGCTCAGTATTCAGGCGGTCAAAGGTGGCCTTCCGGCTCTCAATGGCATCCTTGATCGATTCGATGGTGGCCGATCGCGCTTGACTCTCGTGGCGATCGATTATCCGCTGCCGAGCCCGTTCGTACTTGAATTGATAGGCTTCCATGAAGGTCGCCAGCACGATGGCTTCGGCTACGGCTTCCGAAACCTGGTCATGGATGTCTCTGCATCGCGCGCATATTGAGCCGCTGTCGACCACCAGCGCGTCCAGCGAGGCTTCCAGCCGATTGCCGATGTCGGCTAAAGTGGCCCTCAGGTCCTCAGTCGGCATCGCAAGCGCCTCCTCGCTGGTGTCACCGAGCTCCTCGAACTCCGACAAATCAAAGTTGAGGAGGTCGGCTATGTTCTGCAGCAAAGAGAAAGATGATCAAGGACATGCTAAGCCGACAAAGCCGACCATCGAAATTAGTTGTCTTACCTTCGGTGTCGGGGTCGGGGCTGTTGGTTCGGCCGAATCGTTGCCCGTGGCCGTTGGGACTTCTTCGCCGGCGTTGTCACCACTGTCCCCAATAGGCGCAGTACGCTCGCCGAACGCTGAGGGGCAGCGGATGGAGACCGTGGGGGCTGCGGAAGAAAGAATTAACAGACAAGCCGATCGACTACTACAGGTGAGGTGGCAGAAGATAATTACCGATGGCGCGGGGCGGGGAGTGCTACTACCCAGTCTCTTGACCTACGAGCAATGGTTTGATCAGATGCGAGCGATCATCATGAGGCCAAGCCCGGTGGAGTAAAAGCTTACCGGCTAACGTTTTGCTGGCGGACTTGGGGCTGGCGGGACGTCGGCTGGGGCATTGACCGACTCAGGACTCGGAATCCCGGGTTCAGCCACCGCCCCGACAGCCACCGGCGCTTCCTCACTGGCGATGGTGTTGAGGAATTGCGCGACGGCCGGATCCAGAGGGGGGAGGCTATCGGCTGGCGCTGCTGGCTTCGTATTTTTCACCTTCTTGGGGGCAGGCACGGCCGACGACCGTGGTGGTGGTGCCGCTTTTCTCTTCTGCGCAATCGGATGACGCACTTGCCCTCGCAGTAGCGACGCCAGTTTGGGCGCCCCCCAGCCGATGGCCGACGGAGCAAGACCGCCCTCATCCAGAACGTCGGGGTTGTATTCAACGGGGCATCTGGAGTCGCTTACCATCGGCCGCTCTGTCTCCATCTCTGGCAAAATCAAAAGACGAACGTTAATCGGCTATGTCAGCCGATGAATTGGAAGAAAAAATTGTTTGAGTCGAAGCGAGAAATGTACCAAGGGGATTTCGTTGGGCGTAAGCAGTCGATGTAGCAAGATGACCGTTGGTGGAAGATATGGAGCTTAAGTTCGGACCACCATCGGTCGTAAGCGGCGCTTCTCCTCATCGACAATGTTATCATGCCGACGTCACCGAGGGGAGGTCCAGCTATGTTTAGCAGCCGATTCATTATCAAGTCCTGGCCGACCGCCCCCTGGTTTCAATCTTATCAACGTAGAAAAAGCCGATGGGCAGTTGCCCAAGACCAAGTTACCTCGCCGCCGATACTGGGTAGTAGAATTCGTAGCTCCGGACCACTGATCGGCCTTGGTGAATGCCGGTCGGCAAGATGCAGGGGGACAACGAAGCGATGAACAGCGCCCTACGCCTTGGGTTGTCGGTTGAGTTGAGATCGTCCCAATTGAAATCAACCGGCAACTCAAACATTCCCGGTCCGAGTAGAAGTACCACGTACGGTTATCGCAGGACAGCCCATCGTAAAGGGCTACGAACCATTAGGACAACAGCTCGGCCGATTGCTTTGAGCCTTCATGGGCGGCGGCCGCTTCTCCGTAGTTCATGCATCTCTTGGTGGTAATCTGGTTGCCTTCATCGTCTTCAATCGGCTCCAGCCTTGGGAATCCGGCTTCTGTCAGACGGGGTCGACCGGCTATCTTCTGGGTCGCCAGCACCAGCCAGATTTGGAGGAACCACCAGGGGCCACCGGTGTTGACTGGGGCGTCGGCAGCTATCTTCGCGGCAGCTTGATGTAGCATTTGATACAAGTAGCCGAGGAGGCATTTCCCCAGCGCGAATGTCATCCCATCGGCCAGGATTTCAGCCAGGATCTGTCAATTGGCAGTCGGCCCACAGCTTGATCCGCAAAATACAAACTTCTCAAGCCACATCATCAGGAAGGCGATGTGCTCCCTGTGGCCGACTGTCCTTTCCTTCATGTTTTGGGCGACGAAGCCGCTCCATCCGCCAATGGCCTTGGTTTTGAACTGATGTTGGCCTTTTTGGTTCAAGACGTTGGGGTCAGCCGATGATTCGATCTCCAGTCCAGTTGTCATAAATACGTCGGCCAAGGTGATGGTCATCGGCCCTTGCCGGAAAATGAAGGCATTGAAACTGTCGTTCCAAAAGTAGGTTGCAGCCGATAGGAGCGGCTCTTCTTTCTCCATGCCAGCGATAGACAATTCTAGGCACTGGGCAAGTTTTTTCTCTTCCCACTGAGCATACTTAGCCGATCGTACCCTTTTATACCATTCAATCCAGGCTGCATCGATTGATGGCCACGCTTTGAATGTTCCGTTCCAATGGGAGAGGGATGGCTTGGCGGTGTTAAAAGGGATGCGGTTGGTTTCGGCTATGATGATATCGGCTGGATCTGTGTTGCCGATAGGTCCGAGGAAGTACCTCTCTGTTTGTGTCGAATTTGGGATGAGTACTTGATGTGACAGATGCTATAGTTCAGAAAAGAGGAGAGAGGCACTAATTAAGAATGGTTGCGTGTTACGGTTCGGGAAAAGGAAAAGTACTAATTGATAAGAATGTGAAGTAAAATGCTACTTGAAAGATGACCGAATGTAATGTTGATGCAAAAATGTTTGAAAAAGCAGATTTGGGAGTAAAATTATGGATCGAAAGAGGGTACCTCTGGGAACTCAGTTGCGGCGGTGGCTGAAGCGGTTGCGGCGGCTGGAATAGCAGCAGCGAGCGGCGCAGCGGTTGCGGCTGGCGTGACGACGGTGGCCGGCGAGATGGAGGTACTCGATGCAGCGGCGGTAGAGGCCATCGGGATGCTCGGAGATGAAGATGAGTCTGAAGAACGTGAGGGAGTCCGACGAGCGCTGATGAAGTAGCCGGAGGAGAGAGAGAGGGCAAGAGGCTTGTTCGTGAAGGAGGCTGGGTGCGCTTTGGAGGCGTAGGCGGTTCGGCCGAGGAAAGTGGATATTTAAAGAGCACTCGGAAGGGAAGCCGAGGCGACTTAGGTCAAGAAGGAAGCAAGAGTTTGAATAGGCAAGGAAATCCACAACACTTCGTATTACGGACTTGGGGGCATGTGTTAACACTGAAATTTGGTAATTGAGTTCCTGAGTCCGCAAAGGCAAAGCGGAATCGGATCGGCTGAAGACAGGAATCGCGTCGGCTAAAAGAATGATCGGTTGTGGGGCTAATCGGCTGAGGATGGATCGAACGGGAGCAGCCGACAGCCAATTCTGGGTCCGGAAGAGATGAAACCGTTTCTAGTGCGGAAACTTGAAGATAAATAAAAGATTCGGTTGCTAGTTGCGCGTTAAAAGATATTATCACTCATGGATAGAGTCCTATAACAGCAATTGTATCTGTAATCTAGAGATTTGTTAAACTGTTAGTTGTAACACGGTATGGGTCCCACTAGGGATAATATGGTGTTTTAAATAGTAGTTTAGATAGAATCCAGGGTTGTTACAGATAGCTGTATCTTGGGTATAAATAGGACCCGGGACCTCCTGTAAATAAGAACTTCAATCAATCAAACCTTCGGCGCATCACCAACCCTTTTCTTTAGACGAGCACTTTGCTTGGCTTCGGGCTGCATCGTCTCGATCCCCAGATTCAGGTAAATGTTTGTCATTAGTGGTATGATTCGTTGTTTCTAGTGCTTCCATCGCAATGATACATTAGAATCAGAGGTTTATACTGCGCTATTTATCATATAGCACATATAAATTAGGGCAATGTTTAGATCTATCCCGTCATTGGCTAGTTCTGTCAAGAACATGCAGCCAATAGGGCTAGATCTGAAGGTTGGCTGGTTTATATGCGGTATCCACCGTCTCGAGGGGTATAAATCGGCTGTAACAGATCAGATATTTCTTTTTATACTTAATGCTGCATCAGGTTCGAACTATTAAGTCGTTTTTAGAATTATCAAAGATCTGTTCATCTGAGATTTATATTGTTTAGAGACAGTGCCGGGGTTTCAGCCGGTCTTACCTGCCCTAATATGTTTCTTTTAATATGCTTGTTATTAGATTTGTATTGGGACTGCCTCTTATGTTAAGATCGTGTTTCTGTCGGACACTACCGATCGAAATCGGCCTTTCCCGGGTAGCCGATGGCCGATTTCCGGGTTGTACGTTTGGCTCAAGAATATTATCTTTCCATAAGATTCATCAGAGTACTAGCCGATTCTTTGTTAGCTTTCCAGTATCGGATGGGTTATCAATCCGTATATTTGTTATTCTTCACTGGACTAAGCGGCTGATGCTGTCTCGGCGTAGCCGATCCATTCCAGTCACTTGGCCTAAATATAGTTTAGAATAGCATATATACATCCATGGATTCCCTTAGCCGATCCCGTGGGGATCTAACCTAACACTTAACGCGTATTCTCTTGTTTTTCTTGTTGATTGACAGATCAAATCAACTGGCACGCCCTGCATGTGTAGGCAGCCGAGAAGGATCTGCGGAGTTAGCGGATCTCCCAAGCCGGTGCGTGAGAGAGATTTATCGTCAACGTACGTTCTTGAAGTACCTTATCGGATGATTTGCCTAACAATGCTACTGCAACTGCACGGAGGGCTTACGAGAAGCACACTGATGATGCCCTAGATATAAGTTGTATCATGCTTGCTACAATGTCTCCTGAGCTTCAGAAACAATATGAGAGCAGCGATGCTCACACTATTATTCGGGGACTGCGTGGCATGTTTGAGAACCAAGCTCGGGCGAGAGGTTCAACACCTCGAAGTCCTTGTTTGTGTGCGAGCTTGTTCGAGGGAATCCCGTCGATCCGCATGTGATAAAGATGATTGGCTATATCGAGAGTCTTGAGAAAATAGGTTTCCCTCTTAGCCAAGAGTTGGCTACAGACGTGATTCTCCAGTCGCTCCCTCCGAGCTTCGAGCCATTCATATTAAATTATCACATGAACAATATGGATAAAACCTTGGCCAAATTGCATGGGATGCTAAAGACACTGAGGAGAGTATCCGAGAAAAATGGTCATCATGTGACGATGATGCAGAAGGCTAAGCGCAAACCACTGTCAAGAAACTTTGCACCAAGAAGAAGTTAACTCCCGATGAGATCGCGAGTGCCTCTAATGCAAAGAAGGGCAAAAGGGGTCGGCGGCATCGGATGCCGTTTGCTACTATTGCAAGGGACGAGGCCACTAGAAAAGGAACTGCAAGAAATACATGGAGGATCTCAAAAAGAAGCAAAGTATGACTTCGCCAGGTATTAAGGTTATAGACATTAATCTTGCTACTTCACCTCTCGACTCTTGGGTTTTGATACGGGTCGGTAGCTCATATTTGCAAATCGTTGCGGAAATGAGAAGAAGTAGAGGCTTAAGAAGGGGCGAGGTGAACGTGCGTCGGCAATGGAGCAAGCGTTGCTACGGTTCTTGTCGGCACGTACCACTTCATCTACCTTCGAATTAGTTTTGGAATTAAATAATTGTTATTGTGTTCCAACACTATGTCAAAACATTATTTCCGCTTCATGTTTGCAAGCGGAAGGATATGATTTTAGATCAATGGACAATGGTTGTTCAATATATCTCAGAGATATGTTCTATTTTCATGCTCCATTGGTGAATGGATTATACGTTTTGAATCTTGAAGCATCTCCCATCTATAACATTAATACAGAAAGACAACTCTCGAATGATACAAACCCCATGTTTATCTGGCATTGTCGCTTAGGCCATATAAACAAGAAACGCATGGAGAAGCTCCATAAGGATGGATTGCTTCACTCTTTTGATTTTGAATCATTTGAGACATGTGAGTCTTGTTTACTTGGTAAGATGACAAAGGCACCTTTCACGGGACACAGTGAAAGAGCAAGTGACTTGTTGGCACTCATACATACTGATGTATGTGGACCAATGAGCTCAACGGCCAGAGGTGGTTATCAGTACTTCATTACCTTTACCGATGACTTTAGTAGATATGGTTATATCTACTTAATGAGGTATAAGTCCGAATCCTTTGAAAAGTTCAAAGAATTCCGAATGAAGTACAGAATCATTTAGGGAAAACAATCAAGTTTCTACGATCAGATCATGCGGGGAATACTTGAGCCAAGAGTTTGGTAATCATCTCAAAGATTGTGGAATTGTTCCACGGTTGACTCCGCCAGGAACTCCACAATGGAACGGAGTGTCCGAACGGAGAAATCGCACCTTGTTGGACATGGTGTGGTCGATGATGGGCCAAAGTGATCTTCGTTATCCTTCGGGGATATGCTCTTGAAAGCATTGCGCTCACACTAAATAGAGTTCCATCTAAGTCAGTTGAAAAGACACCATATGAGATATGGACAGGGCAACCCCCTATTTGTCTTTTCTCAAAATTTGGGGATGCGAAGCTTATGTAAAACGTTTATAGTCTGAGAAGCTCACACCCAAATCTGACAAGTGCTTCTTTGTGGGATATCCTAAGGAAACTAAGGAATATTACTTTTATAATCGGGAACAAGGCAAAGTGTTTGTCGCCCGACACGGTGTTTTCTTGGAGAAAGAATTTCTTTCAAGAAGGGTTAGTGGGAGCAGGGTGCATCTTGAAGAAGTTCAAGAAACACCAGAAAATGTTTCAGCTACCACGGGACCACAACAGGAAGAACAAGATGTTGTGCCACCTGTTGTAGATACACCAGCCCCACGGAGGTCTAAAAGATCACGTCGTGCGCCTGACAGGTACATAGGTGCGGAACAACGTGATATATTGTTGTTAGACAATGATGAACCTAAGACCTATGAGGAAGCGATGGTGGGACCCGATTCCAACAAGTGGCTTGGAGCCATGAAATCCGAAATAGAATCCATGCATGACAATCAAGTTTGGAACTTGGTTGATCCACCCGATGGTGTCAAAACCATTGAGTGCAAATGGGTTTTTAAGAAAAAGGCCGACATGGATGGAAATGTTCACATCTATAAGGCGCGATTGGTGGCGAAAGGTTTTAAACAGATTCAAGGTGTTGATTATGATGAAACCTTCTCGCCCGTTGCAATGCTTAAGTCTATTAGGATTATTCTAGCGATTGCTGCATATTTTGATTATGAGATATGGCAGATGGATGTCAAAACGGCTTTCCTAAATGGAAACCTAAGCGAGGATGTATACATGATACAACCTGAGGGTTTTGTCGATCCACAATCGCCTGGAAAGATATGCAAGCTATAGAAATCTATTTATGAATTGAAGCAAGCATCTCTGAGTTGGAATATTCGTTTTGATGAAGTAATCAAAGGGTTTGGTTTCATCAAAAACGAAGAGGAGGCCTGTGTTTACAAAAAGGTCAGTGGGAGCGCAATTGTATTTCTAATCTTATATGTGGATGACATATTACTGATTGGAAATGATATCCCTATGCTAGAATCCGTCAAGTCTTCATTCAAAAATAGTTTTTCCATGAAAGACTTATGGGAGGCAGCATACATATTGGGCATTCGGATCTATAGAGATAGATCCAAGAGGCTAATTGGATTAAGCCAAAGTACATACATTGACAAGGTGTTGAAAATGTTCAACATGCATGATTCCAAGAAAGGTTTCTTGCCCATGTCACATGGCATTAATCTTAGCAAGAATAAGTGTCCTCAGACACATGATGAGCGGAATAAGATGGGTATGGTTCCATATGCTTCGGCAATTGGATCCATCATGTATGCCATGCTTTGTACACGTCCAGATGTCTCGTAAGCTTTGAGTGCTACGAGTAGATACCAGTCAGATCCAGGTGAAGGTCACTGGACTGCCGTAAAGAATATCCTTAAGTACTTGAGAAGAACTAAGGATATGTTCCTAGTCTATGGAGGTGAAGAAGAGCTCGTTGTAAGTGGTTACACCAATGCTAGCTTCCAAATAGACAAGGATGATTATAGATCACAACCTGGGTTCGTGTTCCGCCTGAACGGAGACGCAGTCAGCTGGAGAGTTCCAAGCAGAATACTGTTGCTGACTCTACAGTGGAGACTGAGTACATTGCTGCTTCAGAAGCTGCAAAAGAGGCTGTTTGGATCAAGAAATTCGTTTCTGAGCTTGGTATGATGACTAGTGCGACTGGTCTAATGTCTCTCTATTGTGATAATAGTGAAGCCATTGCGCAAGCCAAGAAGCCGAGGGCACATTAGAAGTCCAAACATATACTTCGGCGATATCATCTCATCCGCGAGATAGTGGACAGAGGTGATGTTAAGATATGCAAAGTGCACATGGATCTCAACATAGCCGATCCGCTGACAAAACCTCTCCCTCAGCCGAAACATGAGGCGCACACAAGAGCAATGGGTATTAAATACTTACATGATTGACTCTAGTGCAAGTGGGAGACTGTTAGTGATATGCCCTAGAGGCAACATGGACATGTTGGATATCACGGTCAATGTTTATGTATAAATGAATAAAGTGTTATTCAGTTCCATGAAATAGACATCTTGTATTAATCAATAAGTACGACTTATTTATGAGACTCTTTATGCATGAATCTATTTCTAAATGATCCCTGATCACATGTCATATTATTAGAACAAATATGACTCTAAGATCGGCATGTTTATTGATTGATGATCATGTCTCATAGATCATGTGTATGAAGATACCAAATCACTAAACATGGACACCTGTGTTAGAGAACACATTGTTGTATAGTCCCACCATGAGACACTACAGGAATTAATGTGCCATTAGTTGGTCTCAAGTAGTGTTGGTGCAAAGTCCTTAGACCTGAGATCATCGTGGATTCCAACATGTGTAGTAGCCTACTTTGTGACTACCAAACGCTATTCCGTAACTGGGTAGTTATAAAAGTAGTTTTCGGTTTTGCCATAAAACATGGAGTGGGATGTGAGCGATCAAGACGAAATTTGCCCCTCCTTTTGAGAGATATCTCTGGGCCCCTCAAGGTAATGGATTATAGAAATGCATGGCCATGCTAAGTTGATTGAGGAGTCAATCAACAGACAGATAATCCAATACGGTTCGAGTGAATGGTTAAGCTATTGAAGGGATGGCACATATCTTGCCTATAGCTTAATTGGTATCGTGAGGCAAAAGGGATTTGTGTACACATTACAGTTTTAGAGCCGATATTATATTCTTGTATGCTATGGTGTCAATATGTGCTGCTAGGCGTCGTTGTTGACAAATCGGCTGAGTTAGACTCAAGCCGAAACCAAGTATACCTGAACCTACAGGGTCGCACGCTTAAGGGGATAAGAACAAGCATTCGAGTTGGACTCGGATATGGCTCGATCAAATAGGGATCCGATCGGATAGAGTCCTATGGGCTTACGACGTATGGGCGGCCAACTCTATGAGATTCGAATGGGATCCGATTCAAAATAGAGTCATGATCGGCCACTAGTCCCAGTCGGCCAACTCTATATAAAGGGGTGAGGGGTGGAGAGTTCCGGAATTGAATTGTATTGAATTGCATTGCGCTGAGATCAATCTCCACGGAAACTCTCCCCACTTTCGAGCCAAACCCTAGCCTTGCATCGCGTGCTAGCACACGGGTGTTCGGCGTTCTGTCCCCAGACGTGTGGATACCGATAGAGGCGCTGCTACATTGCGGCGCAGTTGATCGGCTACGAATCGGCTGCAATCGGAGCGAGGCGACTACGGCAGATCGGTGACGCAAGCGCGGCTGTGGTGGAACGATTGGCTTTGGTGGAATCGGCTGAGGTCGAGCGCATCGGAGCGAGGCGCGAGAACGCGGTCGGACGACTCGGATCGGCTGCGTCATCGGCGAATCGGCTGATTGGAGAATCGACCGTCCTCGGGAATAGGCTGTCATCGGCCAGCACTGTTCCAGATCGGATAGCTCCTGATTGGCTAATCCGCTGCACTCTACTCCAATCGGTAACCATCTATCGACCCTTACTTGCAAGTGTTCCTAGTTTGCACGGTAGAAAGTTTTGTTATTAGCTATCGTAGCTTCTGCGTAACCCTTCAGTGGTATCAGAGCTAATCTTGCTTAGTTCGGGTTTTAGATTGGATCTGGAACAAGTTTAACACATGGGTTGATTAGATCAATCAGTTTTTACGAAATCTGTAGATGACAGTAGATGGTAATTGCATTCCTTGATAGTGTATCGGAACGGCGTAATGTGATTATGTCGAAGCAATTTCCATAGAACTCGGTTTGACTTGGGTTCGAGATAGCGTTTCTTGATAGTGTATCGGAACGGTATAATGTGATTATGCCGAAGCTGTCTCGTAGTCCGCTCTTGATTGTCGCCTCGCGACTACGTAAACCAACTCCCTTGATAGTGTATCGGGACGGCATAATGTGATTATGCCGATATGGTTTCCGTAAACGATTTCATAGATTGGATCTATGAATTTCATGTGGTGTTCCGGGCGCCGCCATGTGCGTACCCCCGTATAGGTCGTCTCGATACCGTATCTCTGCGTTAGGTAGAAAACGTTCTACGCCTAACTTGTTTTTGCAGAGAATGCTTTGAGATGGTATGGCCCTATTGTATGTATGAGATGCATGTGATGCGTGTAATATTCTTTCATATGTTCAATCCCTGTATATTCTTTCATACGTGCAATGCTTATAATATTCTTTCACGACCTACGAGTCGATGTAATCTTCAATTAGAGCTTCTATAGTAGTATCTTAGTTTGAAGAAATCAAGCATTCGGCGTTCTGTCCCTAGACGTGTGGATACCGGTAGAGGCGCTGCTACGTTGCGGCACAGTTGATTGGCTACGAAATCGGCTGCAATCAGAGTGAGGCGACTACGGCAGATCGGCGACACAAGCACGGCTGCGGTGGATCGATCGAGCTTTGGTGGAATCGGCTGAGGTCGAGCGCATCGGAGCGAGGCGCGAGAACACGGTCGGACGACTCGAATCGGCTGCATCATCGGCGAATCGGCTGATTGGTGAATCGGCCGTCCCCGGGAATCGGCTGTCATCAGCCAGCACTGTTCCAGATCGGATAGCTCCTGATTGGCTAATCCGCTGCACTCTACTCCAATTGGTAACAATCTATCGACCCTTACTTGCAAGTGTTCCTGGTTTGCACAGTAGAAAGTTTCGTTATTAGCAATCGTAGCTTCCGCGTAACCCTTCACTAACCTCCAATCGGCTAGCATCAATCACTAGATGACAGCCGACAGGATTAGATCTCATTATTGATCTGGATTATATAGTATATCTACCATCTTGAGAGGTTGTGATCAAGCTATTTTAGATCCTATGCTTCTTTTGGTACTTAATGTTGCATCGGTTAAGTTCGATCTGTTAAGTCGCCCTTAGAATCATAAAGATCTAATTTGCTTCATGATTGTTATTAGAGATAGTATCAGAGTTTCAGCCGATCTTACCTGATTTAACCATCTTGCATGTTTTAGTTTTGCTTGATATGTTAAATCTGCCCTTTATCTTAAGATCTCATTACATTAAATATGTTAAGCTTGTTATCAATCTGTTAAGGCATCTTAATATTTGATTGCTTCTTGTTTAATGTATTTAGTCTGTTATGACATCTTTGTATAAAGCAGTATCAGAGTATTAGCTGATACACATTAGATTTATCTCTTCGGCTATGATGTAAACAAGTATAATTCTTGTCTTATAGTATTTTTTAGATCTAAGTGATTTATACTATCTCGGTACACTACCGATCTATCCCAGTCACTTGATTTAAATGTGCTTGAGACTTGAATTACATTCTGTTAACATCTAGAGCCGACCGGACGAATCTAGTTGTCGCTTATTCAGTGTAAATTGCATCGACACAATACTAAAAGGATACGTCGTCGGCCACCAGCCGATCGGCTATCAATCTAACTTTGTTTTCTATTTTTAGTTTCTTGTTGGTTGCAAGAACAAACCAACTGGCATGCCTACGAACCTCGAATCAATACTTTGGACCTGCACTAGAGTAAAGCAAATCTCTCAGGCCAGTGCGTGGGAAATTTTCTCATCAACACGCTTTTGGCACGCCTGGTGGGACACAGATCACAAGACAGACGCCATGGTTGACATCAATACCTCCGAGGTTGACCAAGACAATGTCATTCCGATCACCATGGATAAGGTGACTCCTGAACAGCAGGCTGAGTACAAGGAGATGATGGACCAGTTGCAGAGTCATTATCTGATATATTTCGCTCTAACCAGATCAGGGACGATCGTTCAAAAATACAAGGTCAAGATCCCAGGTCAGGATGAATTTGGAGCAAGCTCTGCCAAGGGCAAAGAACAAGAAATCAAGTAGGAGGAAGGGCTAGAGCTAAACAATCTACAGGACAGGATCGATTATGTTGTCCATCATGCTCTAATCAATCAGTCTGGAATATTGGTCAACACCCTCAACAACATGATTAGTACAATTGTTAACTCCAAGATAGCTGAACATCAAGCCAGGGGCCCAGTATTCCTCCCTGAGGGCAAATTTCCTCAGTACAAGGCCTTGGCAACAGATGGGTTGCCGACTGCTTCAGGGGTTCCTCTAGAACAGCCGATCATGCTAGGATCGATTCCCCTCAAGCAGTTTGCGCCACCATCAGCATCAAATCTGCCAGAATTTCAACCCAGGGTTCTGATGAGGCCACAACCTCAGCAAACAGGCTATGAGATTCCTCATATATCTCCAGAACAGATTGGGGCCATATTCAACGTAGATCGGCCACCTGTTCTGCCCAAGGTGCCGATAGGATCCTACCCAACAAGCTTCCCTCAACATCCTATCGGCTCTCAGCCTCTGCATGATCAGCAGCCGCACGTAATGCATCAATCTCCTCAGCAGCACGCAGGAGGCAACTTCAACCAACAATATCAACCTCACTCGCCTCAGATGTCGTATCTGCAGGGACCACTCCAGTTTGATCAATATGAGCCGATACAGCAGCAAGCGCAAGAAGCACCTCAACAAAGCAAGCACTGGGTGGACCTAATCGCCGATGTGATGAGAGAGCAGTTCGGTCTCAAGCCCAAGGACACTGGCAACATGTATAGGTACCCATATCCTGAATATTTCGAGAGGGTTCCATTGCCCAACCGATACAAGGTACCAAATTTTTCCAAATTCTCGGGGCAGGACAATGTTTCTATCTATGAGCATGTTAGCCGATTTTTAGCCCAGTGTGGAGAGGCATTGGCTACAGACGCCCTAAGGGTTAGGCTTTTTCCCCTCTCCCTCTCTGGATCGATATTTACTTGGTTTTCTTCACTTCCATACAATTTTGTTCAGAGTTGGGCCGATTTGGAAAAACAGTTTCATCGCTACTTCTACACCAGCATCCACGAAATGAAGCTGTCCAATTAAACGGCCATCAGGCAAAAGCACGATGAATTAGTCCAAGATTATATCCAAAGATTAAGAGACATGAGAAATTGGTGATACAACCTGGTGTTGTCCAATTCCCAGCTAGTCGATCTTGCCTTCCAGGGTTTGTTAACACCCACGGGGAGAGATTTTCGGCTCAAGATTTTGAAAGCTTGGCGCACTTGCGCTAGAAGATCACTGCCTATGAGCAACGTTTCCAGGAAGCCAAGAAAGCTTTTAAGAAGGTTAGCCACATTGCCTATGCTTCTGACTCTGATTCAACTGATGGTGAAACCGAAGTGGCAGCAGTCGAATGGGCTAGGAACAAAAAGATCATAACCTGCTAGTGGGTGAAGAATTCGGCTAAAGAGAAGTACGATTTTGACATTTCTAAAGCTGACAAAATCTTCGATCTGCTGCTTCGGGAGAAACAGATCCAACTTCTGGCCAATCACGTCATCCCATCGGCTAAGGAGTTGAAAAAGAGAAAATATTGCAAGTGGCACAACACCGGTTCCCATGGTACGAACGACTGCAAGGTGTTTCGCCAGCAATTCCAATCAGCTATAGAGGCAGGGAAAATTAAATTTGAAGACCCAAAGAAGCCGATGAAGGTTGAGGGAACCCTTTTCCCGTTAACATGGTTTATGCCAGTCGCCGGTCAGTCGATCATCACCCCTGAGAGATGGATAGCTTGGTCAAATTCATGAAGGGACATGAAGAAAGAGAGACGGGCAGAGCCTACAGAGTGCATCCAAGAAAACATGATCGGCAGGAAGAAGTTTACCATCAGCAACATGATGGCTTCGACCCCCATTGGAGCTGTGAATTTTTCAGGTTTTGCTGCAATCAGGGGATGAGGCTACCATCACTCCAAGATTGTCCGGCGTGCAGTGGTCATGGAAATGAGCATGCTGAAAGCTCTAGCCGATTGCCGCCCAGAGAGAATCAGCCGAGACAGAGGAAATGCCCTGTTCACCAAAGGCTAGGCCCAATCCATGAAGATTTCTTTCGGGAGAACTTCGAGGATGACAAAGAACAAGCTGCCAACCCACAATGGTGCCCCTCCGACACTTCTACAAAGACCCAGAAACGGAAGCTGCAACGGATGAAGAGCGAGGGCCGGCTGCAAGAGGTTCAAGCCAGAATTGATTATCGGCTAAGAAAAAGAAGGAGCAAGAGCGCCTGAGGAAGCAGTAGTGCATAAAGAACAATGGTGTTGCAGCCGATGAAGACCAAGCCGACCAGGCAAAGAGAAAGGCCAAGGGAAAGGTTGTGGCCTCTGCATGGGTTAATATGGTTTTTGTGTTGCCAACCGAATTTGAAGCGGCCCCAGCTGATGCAGACGTCGTAGAGGAGTCACTGGCCAAACTCGTGTTGTCCCTGGAGCAAGCAATATTTAAAAAACCAGAAGGGATAGGATATCGGCATCTTAAGCCTCTTTTGTCAAAGGATTTGTCAATGGGAAGCCAATGTCAAAAATGCTAGTTGATGGGGGAGCTGCTATCAATTTAATGCCCTACGCTACTTTTAGAAAGTTGGGCAAGGGTTCCGATGACCTCATCAAGACAAATATGGTCCTTAAGGATTTTGGCGGGAACCCATCTGAAACAAAAGGGGTTCTTAATATTGAGCTGACCATCGGCAGTAAGACAGTGCCTACCATATTTTTTGTCATCGATGGGAAAGGGTCATACAGCCTACTGCTGGGGAGGGATTGGATCCACACCAATTGTTGCATCCCTTCTACCATGCACCAGAGTTTGATCCAAGGGCAAGGCGATAAGATCGAAATCGTTCTAGCTGACAGGTCAGTAAATGTAGCAAATGCCGATTTAACCCTTTGGGAAATCGACGGCATCGATTGCTTGTCCGGCAAGGTTTGGGAGGCTGATTTTATAAAGGTGTCCGATTCTACTATAAAGCCAATTGGAGATGAAGAACCTCAATTATTACTTTGAGAACGTCGTGGAGGGCTCAAGCATCTACACTAAGGACATTGTGGACGATCTCGATGGCAAGCTAGGACAGGGTTTTATGTCGGTCGACGAGCTTGAAGAGGTTGATATAGGTCCAGAAAATAGGCCTAGGCCGACATACATTAGTAAAAATTTGTCTTCTCATTTTAGAACCAGGCTTATTGATTTGCTAAAGGAATATAAAGATTGTTTTGCTTAAGAATATTTTGAGATGATAGGTCTTAGCCGATCAATTGTTGAACATCGGCTCCCTATTAAACCAGGATATGGCCAATACAAACAACCTCCCAAGAGATTTAAAGTTGATATGTATGATGCGATTAAGGCCAAAATTACTCAACTATATGATGCTGGTTTTATTTGGACGTGCCGATACGCTGAGTGGGTTTCAAACATAGTCCCAGTGAACAAGAAGAACGGCAAGCTTAGGGTGTGTATCGATTTTTGTGACTTAAACAAAGCTACCCCTAAGGACGAGTACCCCTTGTCGATTGCAGATTTATTGGTCGATGCTGCTTCAGGGCATAAGATTATAAGTTTCATGGATGGCAATGTTGGATACAATCAAATTTTTATGGCCGAGGAAGATATCCATAAAACTGCTTTTAGGTGTCCTAGCACAATCGGCTTGTATGAATGGGTTGTCATGACATTCGGTCTGAAAAATGTTGGGGCTACTTATCAGAGAGCCATGAATTATATTTTTCATGACTTAATTGGCTTCTTGGTTGAAATCTACATTGATGATGTTGTGGTAAAATCCAAGGAAGTAGAATATCATATAGCCGATTTAAGGAAGGTTTTGGAAAGGATTAGAAAGTATGGCTTGAAGATGAATCCTACCAAATGTGCTTTTGATGTATCGGCTGGACAATTTCTGGGTTTTCTTGTTCATGAAAGGGGGATTGAGGTGACACAGAGAAGTATTAATGCAATCAAGAGTATTCAACCTCCACATGACAAGAAGCAGCTACAATCTCTGATCGGCAAGGTAAATTTCATCAGGCGTTTTATTGCTAATTTATCTCAGAAGATGGAGCCATTCACGCCTTTACTAAGGCTAAAAGCCAATCAAGAGTTTACTTGGGGGGCAGAGCAGCAGAAAGCTTTGGACAACATCAAGGATTATTTAAGCTCCCCTCCAGTGCTGATTTCTCCGCAGAAGGGAGTGCCTTTTAAGTTATATTTATCAGCCGATGAAAAATCAATTGGTTCAGTTTTGATCCAAGAGTTTGAAGGCAAGGAAAGAGCAATATTTTATCTCAGCAGAAGGCTTTTGGATGCAGAACAAGGTACTCTCCTGTGGAAAAGTTATGCTTGTGCTTATATTTTTCTTGTACAAAGTTGAGGCATTATTTATTATCCAACGAGTGCACCATTATTTGCAAAGCCGACGTAGTCAAATACATGCTATCGGCTCCAGGTTTGAAAGAGCGAATTGGGAAATGCATTTTTGCTTTGACAGAATTTGACCTAAGATATCAAGCACCCAAGGCGATTAACGGTCGAGCCATAGCTGATTTCATTGTTGAACACCAGGATGATTCAATCGGCTCGATCGACATGGTGCCTTGGACTTTGTTTTTTGATGGATCAGTTTGCACTCACGGCTGTGGCATCGGCTTGGTTATCATATCACCCAAGGGGGCAAGTTTTGAATTTGTTTACACTATTGCGCCTTACACTACAAACAATCAAACTGAATACGAAGCAGTCCTCAAGGGTTTACAACTTTTGAAAGAGGTTGAAGTCGATGCTGTGGAGACTATGGGTGATTTATTGTTGGTCATCAACCAATTAGCAGAAGAATATGAATGCAAGAATGACACATTGATGATCTACAATCAAAAGTGCTAAGAATTGATGGATGGTTTTCGGCTAGTAACTTTTAAACATATCCCTCGAGAGCAGAATACTAAAACAAATGACTTGGCTCAAGGGGCATCAGGCTACAAGCCGATAAATAAAGATATTGAAGTTGAAGTTGCAACAATCACAGCCGACGATTGGAGGTATGATGTTTTCAGTTATTTGCAGAATCCTTCTCAACCGGCTTCAAGGAAATTGTGATACAAGGCTTTGAGATATGTTTTGCTCGGCGATGATCTCTATTATTGGACGATTGATGGAGTCTTGCTTAAATGTTTGAGTGTTCATCAAGCCAGAGTTGCGATGGGAGAAGTGCACGAAGGCATCTGTGGTACTCATCAATCGGCTCACAAGATGAAGTGTTTACTCCGAAGAGTAGGATATTTTTGGCCAACGATGCTGGAAGATTGTTTCAAATATTACAAGGGTTGTCAAGACTGTCAGAGATTGGGGGAAATTCAAAGAGCACCAACGTCGGCTATGAATCCTATCATCAAACCTTGTCGTTCAGAGGATGGGGAATTGATATGATCGGCCAGATTAATCCACCCTCAAGTAAAGGACAATGTTAGTGATATGCCCTAGAGGCAACATGGAGATGTTGGATATCACGTCAATGTTTATGTATTTATGAATAAAGTGTTATTCAGTTCCATGAAATAGACATCTTGTATTGATCAATAAGTACGTGACTTATTTATGAGACTCGATATGTATGAATCTATTTCATAATGATCCCTGATCATATATCATATTATTAGAACTAATATGATTCTAAGATCGGCATGTCTATTGATTGATGATCATGTCTCATAGATCATGGGTATGGAGATACCAAATCAATAAACATGGACATATGTGTTGGAGAACACATTGTTGGATAGACCCACCATGAGACACTACAGGAATTAAAGTGCCATTAGTTGGTCTCAGGTAGTGTTGGTACAAAGTCCTTAGACCTGAGATCATCATGGATTCCAACATGTGTAGTAGCCTACTTTGGGACTACCAAACGCTATTAAATGCGGGTAGTTATAAAGGTAGTTTTCGGGTTTGCTATGAAACATGGAGTGGGATGTGAGTGATCAAGATGGAATTTGCCCCTCCTTTGGAGAGATATCTCTGGGCCCCTCGAGGTAATGGATTATGGAAATGCATGGCCATGCTAAGTTGATTGAGGAGTCAATCAACAGACAGATAATCCAATACGGTTCGAGTGAATGGTTAAGCTATTGAAGGGATGACACACATCTTGCCTATAGCTTAACTGGTATCGTGAGGAAAAGGTATTTGTGTACACATTACAGGTTGAGCCGATATTATATTCTTGTATACTATGGTGTCAATATGTGCTGCTAGGCGCCGCTATTGACAGGTCGGCTGAGTGGACTCGAGCCGACGATCGGCTAAGTTAGACTATAGCCGAAACCGAGTATACCTGAACCTACAGTGTCGCACGCTTAAGGGGATAGAATAGATATTCGAGTTGGACTCGGATTCGGCTCGATCGGATAGGGATCCTATGGGCTTACGACGTATGGGCGGCCAACTCTATGAGATACGGATGAGATCCGATTCAAAATAGAGTCCTAATCGGTCACTAGTCCCAGTCGGCCAACTCTATATAAAGGAGGGAGGGGTGGAGAGCTGCTACATGTCAATTGGATCGCATGCAACAGAAGTCGCCGAGATCAATCTCCACGGAAACCCTCCCCACTTTCGAGCCAAACCCTAGCCTTGCATCGCGTGCTAGCACACGGGTGTTCGGCGTTGTCCCCGACGTGTGGATACTTGTAGAGGCGCGCTACGTTGTGCGCTGTTGATCGGCCGGATCGGTGCAATCGGAGCGATCGGTTGTGGTGGAATCGGCTGCGGTCGGGCGCATCGGAGCGAGGCGTGAGCGCGGCCGGACGGACTCGAATCGGCGATTGGCGAATCGGGTGTCTCCGGGAATCGGCTACCTGTTCCGGATCGGATTGCCCGATTGGCTATTCCATGCACTCTACTCCAATCGGTAACGATCTATCGGCCCTTACTTGCAAGTGTTCTGGTTTGCGCGGTAGAAAATTTTTGTTTTCGGCTAGCGTAGCCTCCGCGTAACCCTTCAGACACAAGTTCATATTTGTGGCAACCGATTATTTTACAAAGTGGGTGGAGGCAATTCCTTTGAAGAAAGTTGATTCTGGGGATGCAATCGAGTTTTTCCAAGAACACGTTATCTACCGATTCGGCGTTCCACAAATAATTACAACCGATCAGCGATCTATCTTTGTCTCAGATGAGTTTGTCTAGTTTGCAGAAAGCATGGGGATTAAACTATTGAATTCTTCACCATATTATCCGCAGGCTAATGGACAGGCAGAAGCATCCAACAAAAGTTTGATCAAACTGATAAAGAGGAAGATCTCTGAATATTCAAAGCAATGGCATAGCCGATTGGCCAAGGCATTATGGTCCTATCGGATGGCTTGTCATGGATCAATCCAAGTGCCTCCTTACAAATTGGTATATGGGCATGACGTTGTATTGCCATGGGAGACCACCATCGGCTCAAGAAGGATTCAATTGCAAGATGAGTTAGCAGCTGATGATTATCACAATCTAATGGTGGATGAGTTGAAAGACTTGGTTTTGTCCAAGATGCGTGCATTGGAAAAGGTGATCAGAGATAAAGAGAGGGTTGCTCGGTATTATAACAAGAAAGTTGTGCCTAAATCATTTTCACAAGGTGAGCTAGTCTAGAAATTAATCTTGCTGATTGGTACAAGAGATAATAAATTCGGCAAGTGGTCACCCAACTGGAAGGGCCTTTTAAGATCCACAAATGCGTTGCCAAGGGAGCTTACATGCTAGAAGGACTCGATGGAGGGGTGTTTGGAAGGGCTCTGAATGGAAAGTATTTGAAGAAATATTATCCTAGTAGATGGATCAACTCATGATTCGACTGTATTGAGCCGATATATGGTAGCCGATGTGTTTACATCGCCTTTAGATGGCCGATATGACTCATATCGCCCTTAGTCATTTCATTCTTATCATAATCGGTTATGATTTAATGTATACATGATGGCCGATTTTGTGTGTTGTTCTCGAGCTATAATTTTATCAATGATCGGCTGACATTGTAAAATTAGGGGGGCATATAAACATACACAAGTAAAAAATTTTGGAGGATTTTGAAATTTTTCAAGACAAGATAGGTCGCAGAAATCGGCAGAGATTATATTACAAGACAAAAAGACTAAAGTATACAAGTTTGCCGATACATACAAGAGAATATATTACAAGTATTCGAGGTTACAAAAGAACTGGCCCTATTACAAGATTGGCTTCAGTTGCTGGTTAGTTGGTTAATGGCCGAGATCGCCCTTTGTCTGATCTGCTCAATCTCATCTATTGTTTGGGCGTCGGTTGCATCAGTGCATGGGATCATTTTTAGTGATTTCCTTAGATCCCCTAGATACTATATTAAAGACTTCACTTTGGCTTTTTGTTCCTTGACGGCCCTTGGGAGATCGGCAAGCCTTTTTTCTTCGGAAGCTAGTTTAGCTCTGCATCTTTCAAGCTCGGCCACGAGGTCTGCTTCTCGCTTCTTCAGCTGATCGATGTTGGCTTCAAGAGAAGATGGCCCTGCAGCCATCTCGTCTAGCTTGGTTTTCTCAACGATGACAAACTGCCAATTGGTTTCTACCATCGCCTCAAGATCGGTTCTCGCCCTCCTGTCAGCAATTCGTTGCCTTGCCCTTTCCAATCTATGACGATATTGATCGAGATGAACGGCCTGGGAGATGGTATCGGCTACTTCGTCTGGGAGCTGGCTTTCAATCTCTTCGAACCTGGCTCTGATCAGCCCACAATTGATGACCAAGTAATCTAGTTAGGCTTCCAGCCGACGATCTAGGTCCAAAAGTTTCTCTTTCAACTCATCGGCTATAGGAGCTTGGGCCTTGCTGATGGTTTCCTCTTCTTCACCAATGAACTCCCTTATATCAAAAGAGAACATATCGGCTAAAGCCTGCAAGATACAAGTCAAGTTTGTTGAGGTGTGAAGGAATTTATGTAGCCGATTCTGTTCTTGAGAAAGTTTCTTACCTTAACAGTGGGAGCTGTTGCAGGATCTTCCTCTTCAACATGGTGGCTACCCCTGGCCGATGGAGTGTGCTCGCTTGATACATGGGGGCAGCCGATGGAGAACGAGGAGGCTATACAAAAAAGACTAAGTGTTAGTTAAAATCGGCAGGTTAACAGAAAGAGAGGTGAGTTTGGAGGTTGCTGGTGAAGCTGGGCGTGGCTGTCGATGAGGCAATTTTTTGCGCTGCAAGCAAAGGGGTTTGGTTAAGGACAAAGAAACTTTAGGAAAATTTTAAGTTACCAAAACTTCAAGAAAAGAGGGATGCATACGGGTTGAGGGCGAGGAGGATGCCTTGGAGGAGATGGTGTTTTTTGAGCTTGGTCGTCGGCTGATGGCCTTTGTGCATACTTGCTTGTATGACTCGATTCAGCTGCAGCCTCATCGACGAGCTGGTCAATTTGTTCGTCCATGACTTCTTGATTGAGGGCCTCCTCCATGCTCGGGTCCAATGAAGGCAAGTCATCGGCTGGTATGATCTTTTGTTTCTTCAGCTTCTTCTATGGTGCAGCCGACGAACCAGCAGCCGATGGTTTTGGCCTCTTCTTCCTTGATAGCGCTTCATGGGTTTGGCCATGTAATAGGGTCCTCACCTTCGGCGCGTTGAAGCCGATGATGGATGGAGCAAGTTCACCACTTGGAATACGCCCTGAAGCATAGTGGATCTCAACCCTTGAGTTGCTCTCATGAGGGGAGAAGAATCGGTTGTCTGCAGAAAAGAGGAGGACAATGGTTAAGTGTTAAGAATACGTTAGCCGATAACTTAAAAAATTTTCGAACAAAGGAAATACTTACTTCAGGGACTAAGTCTGGAAGAAGTGTGGTAAGGTACATTGAGGATGGCTGATGGAAGATGTGTCTTTTCAATTCAATCCACCATTTGTCATATGTTGAGCTCCTTTTCATTGCTAGCTCCAAAGTCCCTATACTGCCAAGAGGAGGGCCCTCCATATTCATCAGCCAATCCATCATTAGTCTTGAAGTGATCTTGCCCCTTGTCTCGATTCTGTTAGTGAAATATAGACCAATCGGCAATTTCCCTAGCCCAATCTGTCTGGCAGCCGATGATAGGTGGTAGAATTCATAGGACTTGGAGACATTTCTGCCTTGGTGGATGTCGATTGGTAAAATGCAAGGGGTGATGGCAGTGGTGAAAATTTCCCTTGGCTTCTCAAATTCCTCAGAATTAATCTCATCAAAATTGAAGTATCAGGGGAGTTCAAATTCTAGGCAAGCCGAATAGAAGAACCAAGTTCTATTGTTTTTGGAGAAGTCATCATAGAAATTAGTGAACCAATCGGCTAGGAGTTGGCTTGATACCTTGGAGCCAGGGTGAATGGAACCAGCTTCTCCGAAGGACATACACCTGCGTGTAGTCACCTCTTCACCATCATCGTCCACAATCGGCTCTATCCTTGGGAATTCAACATCGGCCTGATTGGGTTTGCCAGCGATCTTCTGAGTTAGAAGGACTAGCCACAGCTGCAGGAAACACCAAGGACACCCAGTTCCTATAACCGAATCGGTTGCAATTTTAGCCGATGTTGTGTTAAGGGTTTGGTACAAGTAGCACAGTAAATATTTCCCTAAGAGGACTTTTTCCTTTGATACAAGGGCTTCGACTATATGTTACCAGTTGGCTGTGGGGCCGCATCTAGAACCACAGAAGATGAATTTATCAAGCCACATCATGACGAAGGTAGCATGCTCTCTAGGGCTTACTGATTCAGTGCCCATGTTCTAGCTTAGAAAACAGTTCCAACCTCCGATGGATCTAGTCTTGAAGAAGTATTGGCATTTGGCGTTGAATCGGTTAGGGTTAGCCGATGACATTATGTCCAAGCCAGTTATCATGACCACATCAAGCAGGGTAGGGGTCATGAGTCCTTCTTGAAAGAAAAAGACATTAAAGGTGTTGCACCAGAAGTAGGTTGCAGCTGACATGAGGGGTTCATCCTTGGGCTGATCGGCTATTGTAAGAGCCAAGCACTGAGCTATGCCTACTTCGTCCCAGTGGGTCTGTTTGCTGGCTACCATCCTTTTGTACCAGGCTGGCTAAGATTTGTCGGTCGAAGGAGAAGATTTGAATGTGCCATTCCAGTGTGCTATGCTAGGGTTCGAGATCCTATAGGGTATCCTGTTGGTTTCGACATTGATAACTTCAGTAGGATCTATGTTGCCGATTGGGCCTAAAAAGTATCGTTCATTATGAAGCAGACTAGGGACAGCAATCTGATGAGCAAGGTGCTACAATAAAAAAGAGTGAATCGTAAAAACACCGCAAATGTAGATTGCAAGCGAAAAGAAAGGAGATTCAGCCGATAGAGCGTCAGAGGGAGCGGATGAAGATGCCATTGGCGCAGATGAGGTCGTCGCCGAAGGGGAAGCCGCCGCAGTTTCTTGGGAGCTCCGAGGGGATCGCCATCGAGATTTGAGGAATTTTCTGGCTGAAGGCTTTGAGTGCGCAATTGATGGCGTGAGTTTTTTCGACGCGCTTGTGTGTTATTTAAAGACGTGCAGTAATGGCCGAAATGGAAATGCTCTAGGTTTTCTCGGATGATAGGATCACACAAAATCCACAACATTAACAATATCACGGACGTGGGGGCATGTGTTGACGACCAAATTTGGCAAGCTAATCCTCGGGTTTGAAGCTACAATTGAAGCGGAGTTGGCGGAGCGCACGATTCTCGGAAGTAGAGTGCGCATCGGCTGAGTCCGAATCGGCTAAGGAGTTAGTTGACTAAGACCGAGTCGGACAGGGATATCTGATATAGCCAATTCCGATTGGGATAACTAAATGTGACCGATCCCGATAGGAAAGCATGAAGATCACTATTGGATTCGGTTTCCAGTGCTTCAGAGATGTTGCCATCTATGGATAAAGTCCTGAAAAGGCAGTTGTATCTTTACGTTAGGATATTTTGCACAGTTTCCTTATAGATAATGTCAGTTTGTTTTAGGCATATCTGTAATTCAATTTGTAATAGAGATAGGAATCGTGTCCATCATGGACTCGTCGGGTATCGGGTATAAATATGACCCGAGACCATGTAATCAAAAAATCAACACACGATCAATACAATTTCGGTGCATCGCCACCTTTTCCTTTTAGTTTAATCTCGACAAGTTCTTGCTTCAGGTTGGGTTGCATCGGGTTTCGATCTCCGACGAGAGGTAATTCTTGTCACAAGCGGCTTGTGTTCTCGGGATTAGTGCTTTCATCCTCATGATACTCTAATCTCGTCATCATAATCTGCAAAGTTATCATATAGGCGATATAATTTAGATCAATGTTGCGATCTAACCTCCAATCGGCTAGCATCATTTGCTAGATGACAACCGACAGGATTAGATCTCATTGTTGATCTGGATTATATAGTATATCTACCATCTTGAAAGGCTATCATTAAGCTATTTTAGATCCTATGCTTCTTTTGGTACGTAATGCTGCATCGGTTAAGTTCGATCTATTAAGTCACCCTTAGAATCATAAATATCTAATCCGCTTCATGATTGTTATTAGAGATAGTATCAGAGTTTCAGCCGATCTTACCTGATTTAACCGTCTTGCATGTTTTAGTTTTGCTTGATATGTTAAATATGCCCTTTATATTAAGATCTTATTACATTAAATATGTTAAGCTTATTATCAATCTGTTAAGGCATCTTAATATTTGATTGCTTCTTGTTTAATGTATTTAGTCTGTTATGACATCTTTGTATAAAGCAGTATCAGAGTATTAGCTGATACACATTAGATTTATCTCTTCGGCTATGATGTAAACAAGTATAATTCTTGTCCTATTGTATTTTTTAGATCTAAGTGATTTATACTATCTCGGTACACTACCGATCTATCCCAGTCACTTGATTTAAATGTGCTTTGAGATTTGAATTACATTCTTTTAACATCTACAGTCAATCAGACGAATCTAGTTACTACCGATTCAGTGTAAATTGCATCGGCACAATACTAAAAGGATACGTCGTCGGCCACCAGCCGATCGGCTATCAATCTAACTTTGTTTTCTATTTTTAGTTTCTTGTTGGTTGCAGGAACAAACCAACTGGCACATCTACGAACCTCGAATCAATACTTTGGACCTGCACTAGAGTAAAACAAATCTCTAAGGCCAGTGCGTCGGAAAATTTTCTCATCAACACTTCCTAAATGGACCAATCTCAGAATTGGTATATGTGAAGCAACCACTCGGCTTTGAAGATCCCAAGTATCCAAACCACATCTACAAGCTTCACAAGGTGCTCTATGGGCTCAAGCAAGCTCCCAGATCATGGTATGAATGCATTCATGACTTTCTCCTCAAAGATGGCAAAGCTGACACTACTATCTTCACTAAAAAGTTCAAGAATGATTTGTTTGTTTGCCAAACTTATGTCTATGACACAATATTTGACCTCTACTAATGCTTTCTTTAGTGAAGAGTGATCATGACCAAGAGATTCGAGATGTCCATGATGGGGGAGCTCACCTTTTTCCTCGTACTTCAAGTCAAGCAAACCAAGGAAGAGAACTTCATCTCTCAAACCAAGTACTTCAAGGACATTCTCAAGAAGTTTGGGATGGAGGATGCAAAACCCATCAAGACTCCCATGCCTACCAATGGACATCTTGATCTTGGTGAGAACGGTAAGAGTGTGGATCAAAAGGAATATCACTCCATGATTTGATCCTTGCCCTATCTTTGTGCATCTACACCTGATATCATCCTTAGTGTGTGCGTGTGTGCATGTGTGCCCGCTTTTAAGCGACACCAAAGGAATGTCATTTGATTGCCGTCAATAGAATTCTAAGGTATTTGGTGCACACTCCTAATCTTAACATGTGGAATCCTAAGGGTTGTGCATTTGAGCTCGTTGGATATTCCGACTAGGACTACACTGGTGTAAGGTTGACCTAAAAAGCACAACCGGGACATGTCAATTCCTTGGACAATCCCTTGTTTCTTGGTCCTCCAAGAAACAAAATTCCATAGCCTTATCCACCACTGAGGCCGAATATATAACTGCCGGATCATGTTGTGCTCAACTTTTTTGGATGAAACAAACACTCCAAGAGTTTGGCTATACATTTTCCAAGATCTCACTCCTTTGTGACAATGAGAGTGCCATTAAGATAACCAATAATCTCGTCCAACACTCAAGAACCAAACACATTGACATTCGCCACCACTTCTTGAGAGATCATGAGGCTAAAGATGATATTGTCCTATCCCATGTTAGAACCAAAAGCCAGTTGGCCAACATCTTTACCAAACCCTTAGATGAGAAGAGATTTTTTGAGCTTAGAAGTGAGCTCAATATCTTGGATCCTGGCAACATCTTTTGAGGAGTGGTTGGCTAATCAAAAGCCAAGCATGAATCAATACAAAATGTTAATTGAAATTGAAATTTTGTATCTTGAGACCTTATTTTGTGTAGATGTTGGTTTTTATACCAGGAATAAAGTTCAAACATTCCCCATCAACCCAAAACAACTCTATTGTCAAAAGTTTCTGAAAATTGGTGTGTGCTTGTTTTTGTTGCGACAATTATTGTGTGCTTGTTTTTGTTGAAAAAACTTGGTTCTTAGCCTCTTGACGTGCTATATTTTGACCACTGTTATGTCATGATTGCTTGTTGTCTGGTCACATATAGTGCAATTTCCCCTTACATGTCCATCCTTTTCTTACTTGTTGAAAAATTCCTTTGATTCTCCTCTGTTCTGCTGCCCGAAAGTTTCTTCCTCCCAGCCAGGAACTACCGATCAACTCTCTCTGTACTAGTGGACAAATTTTTTCCTGCCCGAAGATTTTGCCAGGAAGTTCCAGTCAGAACTTTAGGGGTCGGTGGTATAAATTCCCCAGCGTGTACCTAACCATGTTCTCTCTCCTCTCACAACTCCTCCAAAAATGCTAACTCCCTCTCACCCTCTCTCTCCCCCTACATTGGCAATCTCACGATTCCACCGCTCAAATTCTTTGGAGCTTCACGTTTCTCTCCCCATTGGTGGTCAAAAACTCTGCTCCGAAGTTATCGTCATCGATTTCTCCCTCGAGGTAATGATTCTACTCAGTTTGCCCTAAGTTTCCTTCTTTTGCCCAATCTCTAAATTCATTGACCTAGGAGCAATTCTATTTGGTTAGAAACTGTCCTACTACCCTATAGAGTGCCAATCTACTCTATATTGTTACATGCATTGGCTAATTTTTTATCCTCTTTTTTGCCACCTTGCTGCCCGAAAGTTCCGGTGTTCTTGCCAAGAACTTCCAACCACGGTCTGAACGCCAGCTTGCCTCCTATTTTTCCACCCTTTCTCCTTGCACTCAATTCATATTCCTTGTTTCTTGTTTCAGTACTCGCCATGGCTCAGGAGAAACGCAAGAAAGCTCATCATGATGTTGCTAGTGAGGAATGTCCAACTCCTCGTGTCACTCGTAGTGACAGCAAGGGCAAATATCCAGCATTGGAAGGGGCTGGTGACAGCAGGCCTCACACGAAGCTGAGCCACAGGGCACTAAAGAGTCGTAGAATTGAGATCAGGGACCCTGTGGCTGGTGGGCGCAGTTCTTCCAGTGGTAGGGGTGCTGGTGGTCCTTCTCATGGACCTCGGACTGCCCCCAGCAGTCCTGATGATGGGGAACTCGTTTCCAAATCCAATCTTCTTTGGTTTTTCAAGGCAAGGGCAGTGGTTCGCACTTCGTTTCATCACACATCTCATCAGCAACACAACTACCTTCATAGCATTGAAGGGTTATGGGACGGCTACACTAGCGCACAACAAAAATTTATGTCCCATGAACCAGGAACTACTGCGGTTATAGATCACGGAATTACCACTAGACACACAGATGCAGCGGAAGATGCGTCGGTGTAGACTTGATCCAATCGTGGTTGCGTGTCGGTGAAGAGGAAGTAGTCGATCACGTCCTCACGTGTGGCTCGTCCTTGTGCTCCAGGTGCAGCACCTCTGAAGTATCCACACGTACGGGGAGGAAGTGTTGTGCCCCCGGACTGCTAGGTCCACGAGGAACAACTAATCGCTGGCTAGGGTTTGGCAGCGGCGGCCAGGAAGAGAGATCAATCCGTGCGCCCCCCCCCTATATATATATATATATATATATATATATATATATATATATATATATATATATATATATATATATATATATATATATATATATATATATATATATATATATTTATATATATATTTATTTATATACACTAGAAAAATGCCCGTGCGTTGCAACGGGACAACGACGCTGGGAGGGAAGCAGGCGAAGGGCGAAGGTCCAGGCGGCAGCGCGGGAGCTCCGAGCGGCGACGGGAGGAAGGGGCACAGGCGCGGCGCGGGGCGCGATGCGGATGGGGACGGAAGAGAGGGACGCAAGAGGGTTTTTTTTTATCCAAGCCCTCTCTTTCTTTTCAGCATTAGGACTGAGGGTTAATTTTATAAACACTCAAAGAATTTTCTATAAAATAACTCCTTTTTAGCAACAACATGACGAGCAACAACACCAACGGCGAGACACGGTAAAAACGAGTTCGGATCGGTAATTTCACATAGATCTCAAGTTTTTACTCTTCTTCATTCAGGATAGGATCTTGATTTCTCTCCTTCGGTTTTGATAGCTCGGCCGAGCCGTGCGGTGGGCACATGGTATACACTTTCTTTTTCTTTTCCCCTTTCCTGGCCTTGCAACAGCAAAAAGTTGTATTAATTCATTGCTTTTTCTTAGTTCTTTTTCTATTGGAAAAACAGTTGTTGATACTCATAGTAATAATCAGTACAATAATAAGTAGTATAATAATAGTATCCTCCTGAGAATTCTGTACACTTGGCAAAGCAACAAAACAAAAGAAACAATGACAGATTATTATACCATCTTCTCTACGTGTCTGTTCATATCCTCAGATATTTTTGTCTAACACTTAAATGTCATCGCTTGTTTCGTTTCGCTTTCTTCTCATTGACCTTTCCAAACCAAGTCACGGCCAGGCCCGGGCCGGCCGGCTAACTCTCTCGGTCTCTCGAATGTGAATACGATAATTGTGAAACGAAAATTTGTTAGAGGAGACCTCAGCATAGACCCTGTGGGTTAATTTTGAAAAAACTTAAGGGGTTTTCTATAAAATAGCCAGGCAAAATAAAATTTGGGTGGAAACAGTACTTGCTTTATAGATAGTTATATTATATATATATATATACCCCGTTGATGGGCCTTTCCAAAAGGCCCACTCAACAATCCGACCCAGGGTACAGTCCGTCCGACCCTCGGTGCGGTGCGACCCAAAGGGTCGGTGTTGTCTCTTGGGCATATATATCCAACAATCTCCCACTTGCACTAGAGACAATCTCATAGTCAAGTTTATAAGCTTCATCCTGTTAAGTGTGTGACTCTATGGGCTCACGTGTGAATAGAGCCAATAGTTGATAGCGGCCTCTAGCAAGACATGTCAACTCCTAGACGCACGTAATATCATATCAGACGAACCACCACAATGTCATATACAAGCTATTCCCTTTGCCTCACGATATTTGGTCTGGCTCCAAGCCGACCACTCTTTCTCGATACTGTGATTCGGAATCCCTTAAAAGGTAAACTCTTAACCTTAGCATGGCCATGCATTTCCGGATCCAATCAGTTGAGGGCCCCAGAGATATCTCTCTCAAGTAGAGAGGGACAAATTCCATCTTGACTAACCATGACTTGCAGCATGCTTCCTGTCAAACCCGAAAATTACCTTTATGACTACCCAATTACGGAGTAGCGTTTGATAGTCCCTAAGTAAGGCATTTCACATCCCAAGCACATGCGTCAGACTCAGGTCTAAGGATATAGCGTATATGTTTGTGTAATGAGAGAACAATTTAATTCCTCACGTTGGGTCAGTCCGGCCCCATGTCATACGTGCGCCCACATTATTAGTTCGACATCTCCATGTCCCTGGTTTGTGGAACATAGTCACCAACTAATATATGTGCTAGTCATCAACCATGACTAGGGACAACATTAGAATAACCATACAAGTAAAGAGTTTCACAGACAATTCACATAATTATGAATCAATACAAGTTGCCTTTCTCATGGATATAAACATATTATATATCATGAATACAATGGATTATAATCATCTCTATGATTACTGGAGCTTATCTAAGAGATATCTAATACCCATAGCTCGCATGTGCGCCTCATGCTTACGTTGTGGAAGAGGCTTTGTCAAAGGATCTGCAACATTCAAATCCGTATGTATTTTGCATATCTTGATCTCACCCCGTCTAACGAACTCTCGAATGAGATGAAATTTCTGCATTACATGTTTGTTCTTCTGGTGATTCCTTAGTTCCTTTGCTTGCGCAATTGCACCATTGTTGTCACAGTAGAATTCCAATGGGCTGAATGCATTCGAAAACACACCAAGCTCAATGAGGAACTTCCTCATCCAAACACCTTCCTTCGTAGCTTCAGAAGTTGCAATGTACTCGGCTTCTGTTGTAGAATTGGCCATGGTTTCTTGCTTAGAACTCTTCCAGTTAACAGCACCACCGTTTATTGTGAACATATTTCTGATTGCGACTTTGAATCGCCCTTGTCAGTTTGGAAACTAGCATCGGTGTAACCTGTAACAACGAGCTCTTCCTCACCTCCATAGACTAGGAACATATCTTTAGTCCTTCTAAAGTACTTAAGAATATTTTTCACCATTGTCCAGTGACTCTCACCTGGATTAGACTAGTACCTGCTCAGAGCACTTAGAGCATATGAGACATCTGGACGGATACTTATCATGGTGTACATGAGATCCAATTGCCCAAGCATATGGAACCTTACTCATGCGCTCCCTCTCATCAGCCGTTGAAGGGCGATGAGTCTTGCTAAGGTGTATGCCATGTGACATAGGTAAGAACCCTTTCTTGGACTGTTCCATGCTGAACCGCTTCAATACTTTGTCAATATAAGTATCTTGGCTTAATCCTATGAGCCTCCTCGATCTATCTCTACAGATCCTTATGCCCAGAATGTAAGTTGCTTCCCCTAAATCCTTCATAGAAAAACTATTTCTTAGTGAAGTCTTTACGGATTCCAGCATAGGACTTCTCCTTGAATATTTCATTCATCAAATTCAGAAAAGTTGAGGGTGCATTTGTCATTCTGCATTACCTTGAACTCAAAATGACCACGGTGAGTCGAATATCATTCCCAATCAATAATATGTCATCTACATACAGGATTAAGAATACAACAGCGATCCCACTTTCTTTCTTGTAAACACAAGCTTCTTCTTCATTTTGACGAAAGCCAAACCATTTGACTACTTCATCAAAACGATTATTTCAACTTCGAGATGCTTGCTTCAACCCAAATATGGATTTCTGAAGTTTGCATATCTTTCCAGCATTGGTCGGATTGACAAAATCCTTGGGCTATATCATATGCATGTCCTCATCTAGATTTCCATTTAGGAAAGTTGTTTTGACATCCATCTGCCATACTCATAGTCGAAATATGCAGCTATTGCTAGAATGATCCGAATGTACTTAAGCATCGCTACCGGTGAGAATGTCTCATCGTAGTCAACTCCTTGAACTTGTCAAAAACCTTTTGCAACAAGTCGTGCTTTATAGATGTGAACATTTTCATCCATGTCTCTCTTTTTCTTATAGATCTATTTGCACTCTATGGGTCTAACACCATCAGGCGGGTCAACCAAGTTCCAAACTTGATTGTCTCCCATGGAATATATTTCGAATCTCATGGCACTCTGCCACTTCTCGGAGTCTGGGTCCATCATTGCTTCCGCACATGTCGTAGGTTCGTCATTGTCTAAGAATGATATTTCCCATGCTTCACGGATCCTTGACGACCTTCATGGTTGTGGTGGTGCTTCCCTTGTCACAGGTATCTCAACTTGTTCTGCTACACTAGCATCTCTTGCAAGGTCTTGCCCAGCTGCCTCATCTTGAACTTCTTCAAGAAACACCTTCTGTCCACCTTTCTCTCTTTTGAGAAACTCTTTCTCTAAGAAAACGTTGTTCCGAGGGACAAACACTTTGCCCTCTGATCGGTTTTAGAAGTAATACCCCAAAGTTTCCTTTGGGTATCCCACAAAGACACACTTATCCGACTTGGGTGTTAGTTTGTCGGACTAAAGTCGCTTGACATAAGCTTCACAACCCCAAATTTTCGAAAAAGACAAATTGGGAGTCTTACCAGTCCACATGTCATATGGTGTCTTAACTACAGACTTATACGGTACCCTATTTAGTGTGAAAGCTGTTGTTTCTAGAGCGTAACCCCAAAACAATAATGGTAGGTCCGACTGGCTCATCATTAATCAAACCATGTCCAACAAATTTCGATTAAACCACTCGGACACGCCGTTCCTTTAAGGCGTTCCTGGCGGCGTAAGTTGTGGAACAATTCTGCAGCTCTTTAGATGATTGCTAAACTCGTGACTCAAATACTTGCCTCCACGATCAGATCGTAAAGCCTTAATTTTCTTGCCACGCAGATTTTCTACTTCATTCTAAAATTCTTTGAACTTTTCAAAAGTTTCAGAATTATGCTTCATTAAGTAGACATAGCCATATCTACTAAAATCATCAGTGAAAGTTATGAAGTATTGAAATCCTCCTCTAGCTGTCGTGCTCATTTGTCCACACAACTCAGTATGTATGAGTTCCAACAAGTCTGACACCCTCTCAAGAAAACCTATGAATGGTGCCTTGGTCATCTTGCCCAGCAAGCAAGCCTTGCATGTCTCGTATGGTTCAAAAATTAAACGAAGTTAGAAGTCCATTAGAATGGAGTTTCTTCATGCGTTTCTTACTTATATGACCCAAACAACAATGCCACAAAAAGGATGGACTCAAATCATTCGGCCGAGGCCTTTTAGCACTTATGTTACAAACAGATGAATCATCAAGATTTAAAATGAATAACCCATTCACAATGGATGCAAAAGCCACAAACATGTCATCCTTAGAGATCACATAACCGTTGTTTTCACTCGCAAATGAATAACCATCCTTCATCAAACATGAAGGAGACACAATGTTTCGACTTAAGCTAGGAACATAATAACAATTATTTAACTCCAGAGGTGGATTTGCATCGTCCCGATGGTCAAAGCAGCAACTCTTGCATTATTGCCCACGTGGAAATCAACTTCTCCTTTTCCACGCTTCTACTTCTTACTAGTCCCTGCATCGAATTGCAAATAGCAACCGATCCAGTATCAAATAACTAGGAATTAACATAAGAATCGGCGAGGAAAATGTATCTAACATAAACAACAAGTGTACCTGCATCGGGAGTACTCTTACTGCCATGATCCTTCAAGGAAGCCAAGTACAGCTTGCAATTCCTCTTCCAGTGACCACGTTTCTTACAATGGAAGCACTCAGCTTCTGCAGCTGGTCTAGCCTTGGGTGCTGGGTTTGGCTTAGAGATCACATCTTTAGCCTTGCCCTTCTTCTTCCAATTGCCCTTCTTCTTAAAGTTAGGCTTGTTTTGGACCGCCATCACTTGGCTGCTGCCAATGCCTTTCTTGATGTCAGACTCTGCTGTCTTAAGCATGCCACACAGTTCATTAAGGCCCTTCTTCGCCCCATGCATGTGGTAGTTCGAGATGAAGTTCCCATAGCTAGGCGGAAGAGACGCCGAAATAAAGTCAGTGGCCAACTCTTGGCCAAGTAGGGAAGCCTAGCTTCTCCAACCTCTGAGTGTAACCAACCATCTTGATTACATGTGGCCCAGCTGCACCTTCTGCTAGCTTGCACTCGACAAAGGCATTGGAAGTGTTGAACCTTTCAGTCCTGGCCTGAGTCTGGAACATTTCCTCAAGCGCCACGATCATATCGTAGGTCTCATGGTTTGCCTCAAACTGCATCTGTAGCTCAGGTTCCATGCAAGCAAGCATAAGGCAACTAACTTCAAGATCAGCATCAGATGCTTTCTTGTATGCAGCTTTAACTACAGCAGTTGCATCTTTAGCAGGCGCCTCTGGCAATGGGGTGTCTAAAACATCCTCCTTTTTCTCAGCCATGAGAACAATTCTCAGGTTTCTGATCCAATCCGAATAGTTTGTTCCATTCAACTTATCCTTCTCAAGGATCAAACACAAAGTAAACGGTGTGATGCTAGTAGGTGCCATTTAAACAAAATAATGCAAAATACTAAGACAACATATTCATGATAGAGTAAATCACACTAACCATTTAACAGAATTTACTCCCACTAAAATCAATATCCCTCCATTGATACTTAGTGATTCAGGACTCACAACTATCAAGTCGACTAGTGAGCTTTTGCATCATCGCTAGAAGACAAGGTAGATCGGTTAGCAACTCTTTGCTAATCATATCTCATATGACTCCTGTTGTTGGGTGACATCTCCATGTCTTGGCACCCAACCTTTATGTCCCAAAGTCCTTAACCGTTAAGATGACTTTGTCTAAGATAACCAACCCTTATGTGTGTAAGTGTCCGACACGAACCCGTCAAGTCAAGGAGAACTAGTGGCATCCTAATTTCATAGACCCACCACTAATTGCACAAGACATGTGACAGTGCAAGGTTTGGGAGGACATCTAAACTTAGATATTGTGAGGGATCGTTCTACTTCTATCATCGCATGCAGAAAATATAACAATTATAGCATGTAAATAAAAGCAGAACATAAGGAATGGCATTCACATATCATGATACGGTATGGCCATGTATCACATGGCGATTTCCATCTCCATTGAACTGTCCATCATGATGATCTCCATCTCCATGATTCATGTACACCATCCTTCCAGTGATGAGGCCTCCTCGGACTATCTAACGCACCATCTCTATGTAGTTACACAGTTGCATATTGGATCATCACAATACAGCACGCAGGCCATTACATTAGATTGACAATACATATGGCTTCAGCCGTATTGCCGTACTCATGACATGCAGGCCACAAATTTATTACATACATGCATCACATACACATAAGGGCCATACCGATCACATGACTCTGCAAAAACAAGTTAAGTGTTTTTCGACGTCTAAACTTAAATCGCCAAAAACTTCACCTTCCCAGCCGAATTTGGGAAATCTAATTTTTTCAAAACCACCAAAGGCCATGGATTTCACATGTAAAATTTTATGTAGATGAATTTTCATATAAAATTCGCCTAAATCCGAGATCGTATACAAAAGTTACGGCTGTTTTACCGCACACCATGTTTTTGCAATTTTCCCGAGCTAGTAGTAGATCGAATCTACCATCGCCGCGCATCAAATGTGCCCGGTACTTCAACCTCATTTTGATTCGATCAATCTCATTGATCTATGCCTGTTACAACCAGACTTACGTGTATCACTTAACTCCGATGGCAAACATCCGACCGGTAGGAATATATCGTTACACAGCCCTCGCTCCAGAAGCACGAAACAGATTGTGCTCTCATCTGCATCAACGCATATCTCCATATGCACACATCTGAACCTTTAACGAAACAGCTACGGCTCTGATACCACTGAAGGGTTATGGGACGGCTACACTAGCGCACAACAAAAATTTATGTCCCATGAACCAATAACTACTGCGGTTATAGATCACGGAATTACCATTAGACTCGCAGATGCAGCGAAAGATGCGTCGATGTAGACTCGATCCAATCGTGGCCACGCGTCAGTGAAGAGGAAATAGTCGATCACGTACTCATGTGTGGCTCGTCCTTGTGCTCTAGGTGCAGCACCTTCGAAGTATCCACACGTATGGGGAGGAAGCGGCGTGCCCCCGGACTGCTAGGTCCACGAGGAACAACTGATTGCTGGCTAGGTTTTGGAAGCGGCAGCCAGGAACAGAGATCAATCCGTGCGCCCCACCCCTCTATATATATACCCCACTGATGGGCCTTTCCAAAAGGCCCACTCAGCAATCAGACCCAGGGTACAGTCCGTCCGACCCTCGGTGCGGTGAGACCCAAAGGGTCGATGTTGTCTCTTGGGCATATATATCCAAAAGCATTGCTCGTGGTTGTCGTGATCATCAAGTGGATCCATACACTATTGCCATTGAGTTCGAGGATCCTCACTTTCACACCAATTTTCAGTTAGATTGATACAACACAACTCTTTGTTCATGGCAAGGAACAATTTGGTTGTTGAGATGAAGTGGATTGACTGGGAATATATAAAGAGCAACAACTCTCCAATCTTTAATGAGATCATGAGGATTTGCAATCAAAAAAACATTGGACATATTCTTAGCCTTGAGCATGACTGGAACTCATAAGTAATTGGTGAATTCTACTCCATGGTGTACTTTGGTGAAACCAAGGCAAGGGTCCCTATGATGAAGTAGATGATGAATAGTCGCTCCTACCGTTTCTCCATCACTCGTTTTGTTTCCATTCTTGGTCTTGATGTGGATGACTTGAACCATATCAACATTCACAATTAAAAGCCCCTTCCCATCCACAAGACCAAGTTTATGTATTCCCCTAATGCTCCTAAGACATGTTTGGGCACCACCAAGGGCTTGCTCCCTCATTACAAACTCCTCTACAACATCTTCCGGGTGACTCTCTTGCCCAAAGTTGGTGATGCCACTGCTTTTCCAGTGCGTCCCTATCATCTTCTAAGTCGCATGCGCACCTCTTAACCCCCATTCAGTGTGATGAAGCTCATCTGGTATGAGATTCAAGGAATTGCTATGGATGCCAAGCGCGGTTGTGCCTATGCTCCTTACTTGATGCAAATGATTAAGGCTATGATTGGGCTCTACTTCCACCTGGATGTACCTCACCATTCCTTAGAGCCTCATGTGCCCCCGCTCCTCCCACGACTCCTCGTCATTTCTCTAAGTCCAGTTCTCCTATCAAACGGGCCCTTCAGTCCATCTTCTTCTTATGTGCTAAGACTGCTTTCAAAGTCAAAAAGATGAAGAAGCGGCAGAAAGAACTCATACGTGATGCCGGCAAGCAAGTGTCAGATGATTCTGAGCATGAGGAGTATGTGGATCCTTTTTCAGCTTATGACCTTGATAGGGATGTGGTCGCCACTGAGGGTACTTCTTATAGACCTTGTGTCTTTGAGGATTGTCTAACTGCTTAGAGGATGATTCTGAGGACGAGGCCGAATATGAGTCAGAAGGGAATGATGAGGACGAAGAGGCTGAGCCTGAGGATGTTTGAGGAAGAAGAGGACGAAGAAGATGAAGAATTTGAGCAAGAAGTGGAGGAAGAGTAGATCATGCCTACTGTTGAGCTTGTCCCTGAGGTTGAGCCAACTGTTGAGGTGCCTATGAGTATCGACGAGATGTCGAGCAGTCCTCCAAGGGGGGTACCCGAGGAGGTGAGAGAGTGGTCGGGACGCCTACCAAGGGGTCTGATGGTCGACTCGGGAAGATATGAGCCTAGGTTTTTTTAGATAAGTTCGGCCCTCCCGTAGGGTAACAAGCCTACACCTGTGTCTGCGTTAGGATGGTGAAAGATTAGGGTTTGAGTACAGGTGTGAAAGAGTGTTCTGGGTTTTCCTCCTCCCCGCCCAGGTGATTTTCCCTCCCTTTTATAGTCCAAGGGGGCAGCTATAGGGGGTTTGGGGTGCAAGAAAGCTAGTCATAAAGCAAAAAAGCAACTACAGGCTAAAGTTGAAAAGTAAAAGGGATCAACCTCGGGATTTGCTTGCCGTAGGCGTCTTGCACGCAGTCTTGCTGGGTGACGTCATCCTCTGTCGGCTTGTCCCCCCGTGTCATATCTGCCAGCTTTGCCAAGGAGGCCTCCTTCCCGAAGGGGAAAGCCTGCCCTTTAGGTCGGAGCCATGCGTTGAGGTCGGTCTAAGGGGCAGAGGTCAAGCTAAGGGGAAGAGGTCAAGCTAAGCGATAGAGGTCGGGTCGGTTGTCCTCACCCGAGGTCTGGCTTCCGACCTCATCCCGAGGACTCCTGGTCTAACCTATCCGACCCCTTTCCCTAAGCGTGGGCTACCCCGAGGAAGCATCCCCCACAGTGTCGTAGTAGCAATACTGAGATTGTGCCCTCTGATGGTGGAGGCAATGATGACGCTGCTAGTAGTGAATGGAGATTACTTCCTCTAATGACGAGTGGTTTCCTCTTTCCCCTACCTCCTCTACCAATTTGGTACCTTGATGTCAAAGGGAGAGAAGTTGCAGAATAGAGGGGATAAAATCCTCCTTTTTCACTTAGCCTTTTCTGCCTGTCGACCAGAAGTTTCGGGCCTAGTTCCAGGATGTTTCGGGTGCCACTCTCTCTACCAAAATCCACCTATCCTATAAAAATTCATCCGGACATGTAACTCTTCTATGTGCTAGGATGTAATGAATGTTAGCGCTTTAGTTTATTCAGCTACCTTTTAATATGCTTTGTGTGATTTTCATGGCAATTTGGTGTATTGTTATTTTTCTTCTTTTTGTGTCGTTGCCATGTCATATGTATCTTTCTTCAATCTATTGTATCACACACTTGCACCCCACGAATGAGAAGTGTTGGGCAAAGCTCTCTCCACTTATCCCTTCAATATATGCATATGAGATTCACTCATATTTCCTATATGCATAGATTAAGGGGGAGCTTTTCTCACCTCTTTTCATTCAAAATCTTTATTATTCAATCTTTTGTAAGCTTTAACCGATCATCAATCACCAAAAAGGGAGAGATTGAAAGTTCATCTATCCCCCTAAATTGGTTTTGGTGGATTAATGACAAACCAGTTAAGGAACTAATGAACTTTTGAAGAAGTGTGTGCAGGTTTTAGTCCTCAATGATTTAAGCAAGGAATGGAGAACCCCCCCCAACAAAAAAAACAAATGGAACGCGGAGCGGGAACTTGAAGAGTTATTTAAAATTTCCTTTAATTTTATTATTGAGTTCTAGATTTTTCGCACTATCAAGAGGGCTTCTCAGTTGATGCCCAGTGTCTACAAGTGCTCGTTAACATACTCTAGTAGAGAGACATGTTTCACACACGTGCACGGGTTGGGCTACTTTCAACTGCTGTTTGCCCAAAAGTTCTCCAGCAGTTGCCCGAAGAAGTTCTGGGCCGCTAATATTTCTATTGCACCTAAGTGTTGGCCGGAAGTTCTCCTCGAGTCACCCCAAAACTTTCGGGCACTGTTTGAGTTTGAACCTGTGAGTAACGGCTATCTGATGTCACACATGTACCTATATATTTCAACTGCTCTCTCCTTTGTTGACCGGCAATTCCACTTCCGTTTTTTCCCTAGCCTCTCCCATGGTGTTCCTACCTTCTCCACCTTGTTCTTGAGCCTCCTTGATGAGATTGAGGGATTAGGGTGAGAGATTGAAAAGGGGTGAGGGCTACGAGATCTTGAGCACTTGGAGATCATGTTGGGCTGAAGCTTGGAGCTTATTACTCTTAGAAGGCAACCTCCTAGATGGATAGGTGTCACCCACGAGCATCCAAGTGATTGTGGATTGTCCCGAAAAAGATTGTGAAGGTGATCCTCGCCTCCACAAGAAAAACAGTAAAATTGAGTGAACAACTAAGCTGAGCCTTCGGAGGTTGTCTTGGTAGAGCAATCCTCATCCATGATGTTCTCTAGGTGTTCAAGTTGGGGATCTTTATGGTCATTTGAGACCTAGAGAAGTTACTAGAAGTGTTAGATTGAAAACCGGAGACTTCTTCCTAGGGTTTTGTTTGGTGAGGCAGGGTTTAATCGAGACCTAGCTCTTCGAAGTTTCTCAACGAGAGAAGAATCCTTGTAATTCGAACTTCGAGAAAAAATCTCGTGTCTTCTCTTGTGTGCAATTTATGTTCCTCTTGTGATTCACTGCTTTGAGTTTTTAGTACTTTCTTATGTGCCACTATAAGTCTTGGGGATCCTTGAGAATCAAGACGTGTCTCAAGAAGCAAGAACCCCGAAAGTTTCTTGAAAGAATGCCATCAGTTCCGGGCAGCTCTCTCTGTCTTCAACTGAGAGCTGTCAGGAGTTTTGGGCCCTCTCCTAGATAGTTTCGGGCCCATTCATTTAACATTTGAAATTGAAGAAAATTCAAGAATGCCTATTCATACCCTCCCCCTCTAGCCTACACCTTGGGCTTTCACTTTTTTGTTGGCCTCATCTCCCAATAGGCTTGGACATCCTAGCTCGATTCCCATTAAGTCGGGTCCAGTTGTTGGTATGCCACCCATGAGGCTATTAGGCTCCAAATCCTTCTGGTGTATCTACATTGGACGAGCAGGTGACATGTCGACTTGTTCATTGTACGACAAAGGGGGAAGTGCACATTGTTTGGCCATCCTCTTGCAGCGAGTTGATTTGACTCTGTTTTGAATCACTACCCATGTATAGAATTTGCATTTTTTAGGGGCCCACCCATTCCAAAATAAGGCGTTGAAGTTAGTGCCTAAGGATCCCAAACAGAGCGCCTTGTATGCCAAAGAAGCCAAGTATTGCCTGTGGCTTGTGAGCTTCTAGACAATTTGGTCAGACTCATTGTGCTCCAGGTGGATGCCCTGGATTGCGTCCCATAGGGATACGAGCTAGTTGATCAGGTCCACGTGGGACGAGAGATGTCATTTAGGTCCAGGTCATCGATCCAAGCACTTTATTCTATATGCCTTGTTACAGGGATTTTCCTATTTTTTGGAAATTGCATATGCTAGAGGGATGATGTCTTTTGGCCTACGTCCTTCTAGCCAAGAGGAGTCCCACAAGCATGTCGTGTTTTCATCACCGACGGTTTTTAGTGGTCGCAGCGAAGAGCAGCTTGTCTGTTTCATCACACGGCATTTCGAGACCCACCCGAGACTTGGTTGGATCTTTCCATTCATGCCACAGCCATCGCAGGCGTGTAAGGCTCTCGTGAATTTATCCATGTTTCATGAACCCAAGTCCTCCCTGGGAGGTTGGGAGGCACATATTTTTCCAATTGATCTTGCATTTTCCCCTAGTGATGGCCCCTTGCTAGCCTTGGTACTTTCACGGTGGTAAGTAGGTAGATGAGTTGTGCTGTCAGCACCGACTTGACCGGTGTTGAGTGCCCCTTCTGGTCCCATGTTTTTCCCCTCCATCCAATTACGTGCCCTGCAATTATGTCAAAAACCGGCTGCAAGTGTGTCTTGCGTATTCTTCCCATGACAAGTGGCAGCCCTAGGTATTTTATTGGGAATTGTGCCCGCACTGTTGGTATGATGTCCAAAGTGTCGTCTAGGTCTATGATCTCACATCTGATTACCGCAACCTAACTTCTAATTGATGGGGATGTCTGTAAAGTTCTAGACATCGTTTCTAATGGGGTTCAGGAAGACCACTACATCATCGGCATAGATGAAGATTCTTAGGTGTGTTGCTTTGCCATGCAGCTTAGAAATGGCTTTTAGTTCGGTCGCTTTGGAGAGTAGCTTAGCCCTTGAATGTGACCTCTGCCACCAGAGTTTCAGTTACAGAAATTGTACCACGGTGGTGCAGTAATAGCGGGGGCTCAAAACTCCTTTCATGTCAAACAAAATCAAATTTCTAAAGCGGCTTTCAAGTTAAAGATAGATCACTTTTGAAGACAAATCAATTTCAAATTATCCAACTAGAAAAATCATCTTGTTCGGAAAAAAACTAGAAAAATCACGAATTATTAGTTACAACTCCCCCTACCCCTCAAATTAACACTATCGTGTGCATGCATGTAGTGCAACCTGCTCATCCATCTGTCCCAATGTTCTTTACAGGCACGATTTTACGTCATTTTATGTTGCGACCATCACGCTTTTGACCTCATTTTAAAGGTTAACAACCAATTTAACAATTGCTTATTATTTGACCCTCTTTTACAAAATCGAAAGTTAGAGCATGTCCAACGATGTCCCTAAAAATCGATTTCTAAACCTGGCATATAGAGATTCACTAAAAGATGTATCTGATCAAAAGTTTGTTACGGTGGATTCCCTGATTGCTTCCCAATATCTTAACTAAGCAAATCTCAACCGACTGGATATTTTCAGCTCAACCGATTTTTTCCGCAGGAGCGACGGCGCTGCACTGCGCGTGAAATGGTCGCGCGACGGCGCTGCGTGCGGGCGATGGCGGCTCTAGCGTTCGCTGCGCATGGATGGCGGAGATCATTTTCATCGCTGCAATATTCTGTAAGCCATTGCTGCTTGGAAATCATTTTCATTTTTTTAGTCTTACTGCCTGGAAATCTGTGATTGTTCGCTTCGTTCATTGCTTGAATAATTCTGAAATAATAATGAGTCTTCTTTTACTTAATACATATACAAGGTTTTATTTTGTGAAACCAATTAAGAATACTACTTCACACTCTATAGTTTTCTTCAAACTATATATACTGAGCACACAAATTAGTTCTGTTCAAGGGGATACATACTGCAGGTTTTTACTACTAGCTGGTTTAATTGACTGAGCATAAACAACAGGACAGTTCTAATTGTTCTCCGGGACGCGAACGAGCCGAAGCTCCCAAGACAGCGCGACGCCGAAGCTCTCGCCGCTGCCGCCCCTGATGGCCCAGAAGAGGCCCTCTGTGGGGTCTCCTCCAGAGAGGTCAACTCCCACAATATCACATAACCTCCCAGGAGTCTGGTTATGCGTGAGATAATACAGATACAAAAAATTCGTATATTAATATAGATTTTTTAAAATTTAAATACAACTCATACAATGCAAGAAATTCCGCGATACTTCCACAGGGATAGCCCGAGTGTAGAGTCGACCTAGATATCGTGTTCTTCCTTGGCTTCGAGATTTCCTGAAGTTGTTATATGCAAAAGTGAGTACCAATGGTACTCAGCAAGCCAAACTAAATACAATTCTATTTAAATATGCATGCTATATCGATAAGAAAAAAATTATAAATATGTTTCTAGCATGAAGATATATCCTATTCTTATTTCTAAAATATTCTATGTGAATATTTAAGGACATGAATTATAAGCTTAACTTTATCTTAATCCTATACTCTACCCTTTCTTATAAATATGCAGGATATTTAAAAAGAATAATATAATCCTAGCCTTAGCATGATCTTATGCCATATAGATATACATGATATAATATAAGTCTAATCTTAATGTGATTCCATATTATACATGAATAGATATGCATGATGTCCTAAAAGGAAATAAACTCAGCCTAACCTAAACATGAATCTAAGTTTTATCCTTTCTTTTAATTTCTTATATATGAATATCAAATTTTAGGGTTGGCATTTTAGAAAAGTTACTCATGCCATTAAACTGGATTCACCCATAGACACAACTCCATTGACCGGGAGTACGGTGTATTCGAATACAAATCGACTATGCAGCGTCTGCCCAGCTTTACCCGAGGATTAATCTTAGTTAGCCAGACTAAAGGGTAGCATGGCATTTATATAGTTCTAACCTTTTCTGATGTGTGAACGAGACCAGCGGGCTATCTTAATAGGGGCACCAATTCTAACCGGTAATTGGTGTCTTGATCCCTATTTAATAGTTGTTCATCACACACTTGCCCCGACTTGGTGAAACCTACGATGCTATCTTAACAGACTGTACCGATCTGGTTACTATCGACGTTGTTATCCGTTGTTTACATAGTTGTCCACCAATGAGACTTTATCAACACTACACTCTCCAATGTTGTTATGCGCATTATAAATCTCCTGAGTCTCCAGGGAGATCGGAGAGAAATATATAATTGTCATGCCGGTATAACCAGTCCATCGGATGGGCGAAACTATGTCCTTATTCTGGCACAAGAGTTTTTATGTTTTCTGACATACAACCAAAATCATTCTCATATCACATGAGATGATAGGACTTATATTTGCCTATCACATAAAATAATAGATCATTTTTCTATTTTGCCACATGAAATAGATTCTTTTGAGCATGAATAAAATACTAGTACATGTGATAATGTTTATTCTATCATGGTGATAGTTTTATACCTAGTCCTAGTTATCAAGCTATTTTCTAAGGAGAAGGAGAATATATTTATTTAACATGAAATAATGACCTTCTCCTTTTCTATACATGAGCTAATAGGGTATTCCTACATCATAAAATGTTACTTTATATGAGCTAAGATGTTCCTTATGCATGAAATAAAAACCTATATGAATTAAGGGATTCTTATTCATGAAGTATTAACATATATAATCTAAGGAATATGCAAATCTATATGAAATGATAGCTTATAACTATCGAACCCATACCATAAAATATTTCTATCTAAATATATTCTTTAAAACATGATAACTTATTATTTTTAGACTAAATGGTCAAGAATAGTTTGACTTGCCTTTAGGACCAATGGTCTCAAATTCTTCTTTTCCTTTAAATAACCGCGAGGGCGTTTATGTCGAGGATATGGTTGAGCTCGGTTTCTTCGTGAATTCGACATCGTGATCTATCGATATTTTGATAAAATAAATTAAACTAACAATTTCAAAGAAACACCAAATAGATATAAAAATTCAAAAAGAGTTTAAAAGATGATTTTGATATTTTAGGGGGAAGTTACTTGTTACATCCTAAAATTTAAATTTTTGGGTTTGGGTAAAATAAATAATAATAATAAGGGTATTTGAAATATTTTAAAGGAGAAAAGGGAGTAGTTTTTTGAGTTTTTAAAATAGAAAGATTATTTGCTAGATTTTAAAGTTTAATTTTGAACTTAAATAAAATAAAGAAAATATTTTAAATATTTTAGGGAGAACAGATAAGTTTGTAAAAATGGAATAAAATTTAGAAAGAGTCAAAGACGGTCAAAACATTCTTCTAGAGTTATTTATCAAGTCCTAAAATTTAAAATTTGGATTTGTTTTAAAATGAAATGATCTATAAAATTTAGAAATAAAAATATCTCTAAAGAGGAACATAGATAAATTTACTGGATATAAAAGAAATTTGAGTTTGAAGGGTTTGAAAGGGTTTATTGATCAACTAGAGAAGAATTTTATTTTCTAAAAGTTATTTTTAAATTTCTTAATTTTCTTTCTCTCTTCTTTTCTATTTCTTTTGAAAAATAAAAAATAAAATAGAATAAAATTTAGAAAGAGTCAAAGGGGTCAAACTATTCTTCTAGAGTTATTTATCAAGTCCTAAAATTTAAAATTTGGATTTGTTTTAAAATGAAATGATCTATAAAATTTAGAAATAAAAAATATCTCTAAAGAGGAACATAGATAAATTTACTGGATATAAAAGAAATTTGAGTTTGAAGGGTTTGAAAGGGTTTATTGATCAACTAGAGAAGAATTTTATTTTCTAAAAGTTATTTTTAAATTTCTTAATTTTCTTTCTCTCTTCTTTTCTATTTCTTTTGAAAAATAAAAAAATAAAATAGAATAAAATTTAGAAAGAGTCAAAGGGGTCAAACTATTCTTCTAGAGTTATTTATCAAGTCCTAAATTTTAAAATTTTGATTTGTTTTAAAATGAAATGATCTATAAAATTTAGAAATAAAAAAATATCTCTAAAGAGGAACATAGATAAATTTACGGGATATAAAAGAAATTTGAGTTTGAAAGGTTTGAAAGGGTTTATTGATCAACTAGAGAAGAATTTTATTTTTTAAAAGTTATTTTTAAATTTCTTAATTTTCTTTCTCTCTTCTTTTCTATTTCTTTTGAAAAATAAAAAAATAAAATAATGTGTTTGTATTTCTTAATTTTCTTTCTCTCTTCTTTTCTATTTCTTTTGAAAAATAAAAAAATAAAATAATGTGTTTGTATTTCTTAATTTTCTTTCTCTCTTCTTTTCTATTTCTTTTGAAAAATAAAAAAATAAAATAATGTGTAGAATAAAATTTAGAAAGAGTCAAAGGGGTCAAACTATTCTTCTAGAGTTATTTATCAAGTCCTAAATTTTAAAATTTTGATTTGTTTTAAAATGAAATGATCTATAAAATTTAGAAATAAAAAAATATCTCTAAAGAGGAACATAGATAAATTTACGGGATATAAAAGAAATTTGAGTTTGAAAGGTTTGAAAGGGTTTATTGATCAACTAGAGAAGAATTTTATTTTTAAAAGTTATTTTTAAATTTCTTAATTTTCTTTCTCTCTTCTTTTCTATTTCTTTTGAAAAATAAAAAAATAAAATAATGTGTTTGTATTTCTTAATTTTCTTTCTCTCTTCTTTTTCTATTTCTTTTGAAAAATAAAAAATAAAATAATGTGTTTGTATTTCTTAATTTTCTTTCTCTCTTCTTTTCTATTTCTTTTGAAAAATAAAAAATAAAATAATGTGTTTATTGCTGGACTCGAACCAACGATCTCTCTCAACTCACTTAACCACTGGACTAACTGTTTCTTCTCAGCTTTTTATATCATTTATTTTCTTTTGTTTTCTCCTTTCTCTCCCCTTTTCACTGTTCTTCTCTATTCTTCTCCCTCTTCTCTGTTTCTCTCAAGGCCGGCTGCCGGTGAGGGGAAAAAGCGGACGGCGGTGAGGGCAGCTAGGCCTTAGGGGATATGGGACTTATCTCCATATACTCGCCTCAGGGAACTCATTTTTGAGATCGACCGGACCAGGGGCGCAACAGGGCGGCCTGGCGACGGCGAGCTCTCATCGGTGGCGGCGGCGCTAGTTGCGGTGGCCATCCGATGACGACATGGCCAACCCGAAGGGCTTAAGAGCATCACTGAGACCAGGGGAAGCTAACTATGGTATTCACTTAGCCGGAGGAACATTGGAATGCCCTGACGTCGTGCATGGCGGCGACCGGAGCAGAGTAGGTATGACGGTGCTCGTCGGCGACGAACTTCTGTGAGGTTTAGGCTCGAAAAGCTTAGGGAAATTAAAGCTTTAGATGTTTAGAACGTAAAAATACCTTCAATTTGAAGAGGAACCGACTGGTTGCAATGAATTTTGAAGATTTGTTCTTGGCGGCTATACTGGGGTTCTTTAGTCCTTCAATTTTCTTCAAATTCGAACAGCTCGGTGAATAATATTTGGGGAAATCATGGGGGAATAATAGAGGAGGAAGTGAGGAAGAAATGTCGTGTAGAGAATTTGCTCTGAGGTGGTCGTTTTATAGAAGATTTAAGTCGGTTCTTTATGGCGGGATATCGATGGCAATGGTGATAGCTTCATGTCGGTTTAATTCCAATTTGGACGACGACGGCGATGAACGGATGGTATAGTGGCACGTGTTCACGAAGATAGTGATGGCCACAGTGGCTGGGTTTTCTCTGGTAGGCGGGACGGCGCCCACAGTGCGGCCGGCTTGGAGCACCGGCGCCGTAGTTGGTTGAAGGAAGGAGGAAAAAAGAAAAGAAAAAGAAAAGGAGAAAAAGAAAAGAAAAGGAAAAGGAAATTAGGAAAAAATAGGAAAATAAAAGAAAGGAAAATTTTAAAAGTTTAGAAAGGATTTGATTTAGGGTTTAAAATCAATTTATCTCAATTTCTTGGAAATTTTCTCAAACTAAAAGTCAAATTAGGGTTTTTAAAAAATAGAGAATACTTATTTAATTAATGTTTGATTTTTAAATTAGAATTAGATAAAATTTTAGATAGAATTTAATTTAAGGTTTAAAATTATTTTAAATTCAATTTTTGGGAATTTTTTTGAATTAAGAGTTAAATTGAGATTTTTCAAAAATAAAAAGCAAGAATTTATAAATATGAGATTTTTAAATTAAAATAAGGGGAATAAATAAGAAATGCAAATACATTTTAGAAGACTTAAAATGTTTTGAAATAGAATACCCTATAAACACTTTGTTCGCAAAAAATTTCTATGTTAATTTACAAGTTTTTTGTTTTTTAAAGTGCGGATTTTTTAGGTTGTGACACCCTCTCCCATGGTGGTCCTGTCGAAGAGCGCGGCTAGGTCGAGCACGGCGAAGCGCTCGCGGCGTTCGAGGGAGAGGTAGGAGAGGGCCCTCGTAGTCGTGCCTACCGTGCGCACGCGAACACGGACCCCGTGGCGCCGGCCACACCGCACTGCGGCCTGGGCGTGGCCCGCCTCGGTGGTGGCGACGATGACGAGCGGCCTCGCGTCCCCGACGCGACGAAGCGAAGGTTTCGGATGAAGGAGACGAGCCTCGCTGCGTAGGACGCAGAGCCCGGGGTATGGACCAGCCCCCGTGGCATCGGCCACATCGCACCACGCCCTGGGCGTGGCCCGCCTCGGTGGTGGCGACGATGGCGAGCGGTCTCGCGTCCCCGGCGCGACGAAGTGGAGGTTCCGGATGGAGGAGACGAGCGTCGCGGCGTAGGACGCGGAGCCCGAGGTGTGGACCACCCGTGGCGGGACGGCGACGAGGCGGTGGATGAATGCGTCGGCATCATCGGCGGCGGCGGAGGAGACGGCGGCGAAAAATTCAGCCAGCGCGTGGCAAAGACGATGTCTCACACGGCGCGCGTGAGAAAGAGGACTGCACACGCGCGCCAGCGATTTTAGAGACCCGGGGAGCACTTCTCAGTCTAGAGAACGGGAGAGCTAATTTAGAGAACTTTTATTTTTTGAGATCCATCTAGAAACTCTGTTGGAGGCAATTTTTCTAGAAAATTCTCAAAAACAAGTTTAGAAATCCGTTTAGAAACACCGTTGGACATGCTCTGACCCTATTCCATAAAAGCAGTACAACGGTGTTAATTTATAGCAAAAATGCCGTTTATGCCCTTCATTCAAAAGATTGAGACGCACATGTACAGGAAACAAAAATTCAGAGAATGGATGAAACAAAAGTTCAGAGCGCTTTCCAATAGAAAAGAATCAGAACTCATTCACTCAACTGCTCTCTTCAAGTATCTCTTCAATTGCTATGTTCAACTAGAAAATCCATCTGACAACATGAATTAAATCATAAATCCACTTGATCTGCTCTCTTCGGCCGCCACCAAGTACGACACCACGACAGCCTCAGCGTCATCCATGCCGGCAGCGGATGGAGAAGAGCGGGGATACCTCCTGCGACGGGAGCCGCCGGAGGCGGGCTCTTGGAAGACGTTCTGCACGGGTTCTACCCGACCAGGCAGCCGCACGACGACGACGACGACGTCCGCGACGCGGGACCGATGCTACAAGGCGTCCCGCTGACCCTCCGCGCGCCGATGCAAGTCCCCGCCCCGTCCTCTGTCCGCCGCAAGTTCGTGCCCGGCGGCGCGACCCTCCACACGCCGCCGCTTCCTGCTCGCGCTTCCTCCGCACCGGTGCCCGCGAGCCCCCACCCCGCAACCGTCCGGTGTAGATCCGTGCAAGGCGGCGCGACCCTCCGCGCCGGCCGCCGCGAGCCTCCGCCCCGGTTTCCGTACGGCGCAGGTCCCTACCCGCTGCAGCTCCACTCGGGGCGGCCGTCGGCCGCCGCCAAGATGAGATGAGGTCGGGTAGTGTCGGCCTGGATTGGATAGGGTTTTGGGCCAGCTAAATGTGGACACAGGGCATTTTGGTCATTTTGGTGAACATGATGAAATGAAACCCTAACGATGCAATGGAAGTAGAGTCGGAGTCAGACGGTAACTCTGGTTTTAAAAAATAAGATCAAATAAGTAAACTTAAGAAAATAGGGTTAAATTGATAGTTAGATTTTGAAACAGGGTAAAATAAGAAATTGTCTTTTTCACCTTTGTTAGATGTCATGTTTAAAATGCCTGTAATTCAGTAATCTGTGCTACACTAATTTCTCTCTATTGGCCATTCATTGCAGTAGCTATGTTACTGCTAAAATTTGAAAAGAGAAGGACAAACACGTGGCCAAAGTGAAAGATAGGCCCAGCATTCCTTTCTTAAAGAGAGACAAAATCTAAGGAAAAATCAAAGAGAAAAAGGCAGGAGATTGAAGTGATAATTGACTCCAAGGCAGCAAACGGTTGAATTATACAAGCAGGCCACGTTCTTTTTCTCTTTAGCTGTCACTGCCACTTTTCTTGCTAACTGAAGAAGGGGGAAACAATTAAAAGAATATCAATAGGAAATGACGTTGATGGAGCCTTCGTCTTCACAACACACCACTCTACATGTTGACCATAATTGCTGCCTGTTATAGGTCTCTCCATATGGCTAAAGAATTTAAATTTTAGAAATTATTTACCAAACACAATAGAGGTTTCAAGGTGTCAGGTGCTCAAATACAAATTGAGGTTTTATATTTTTTTTAAGAAACAATTTTGCGATTCGCATAAATTAGCTTTGCGTATCCTGAAAAATAAACTGCAAGCATAATCACCAGAAAGAGAGACAAAAATTAAGTTTTATGTCTATATCCTCACACATAACAAAATAAAACATCCAAAGTGCTGAGATAGTAACACCGGAGAGACACTTCAATGTCGTTTAAAACCACACAAACATGACAACATCCTTTTCAGGTTGCCATCCTCCAAGTCTACTACGTGGAAAACGAATGGCAACCTTGGCAGATGCTTATTCTGCAGGTTTGATTATTCAGAGCTTGCCCTAGCTCGTATGCTTTTTATTCAGAGGGCACAAAGACGACTAGCAAAAGAACATGGAATTCTTCACCTCTTCCTTGATTTCTGGAAGTACCCACTGGAACTTGACAGCACCTGGATCTCCACCAGCGACGGGAACTTGGGTGAGGTAGAAGCGAGCACGGAATGCGAGCTTATGAGCGTAGTACACAGGAGGTGCTGCAACGGCAAACACGACAAAGTTAAAGACAGAACAAAACAGGACATCATGTAACAGAAGTTACAGGTATTGTAAATCACATATTGATCTATGGCACAGCACATTCAGATAGTTGCAAGACACATTTCAGATAGCTGCAATAGTTAGTACTTCATCACTGCTTCCATTCATGCATTCCTAAATCACTCTTCATGTTCTTTGCCCAACTATATTTTCATTTAGCTAACTACTTTGAGTTTGGTAGAATATCACTCGACTTATGAGAATGACTGTATAAAGTTTAAGTTCTTCGCAGCACGATGGATTTTTAGCAGAAAAAAAAAACTAATGAAGCTTATTTCAAGTAACTCTTCAGTGATAAAAAACAGAGCTGATAGAGAGGGATGGCTTACGAATGGACACCGAGCGAGTGCAACTTGTATATCTGTCGAGAGAGCAGCAAGAAATTTCATCATTCAACGGAGCGAGTGCAAAATGCAGACATCAACAATCATGGCAAAGAAGAGCAGATCACACTGACATGTAGCACAGGTTGTTTGTGACAGACTGCAGCTGATCTGCGGTGAAGTTGTTGTCGTCACGCAGCACATGGTAATGGCTAGGACGGCTTGTCCCCTGCAATTGTACAATTTAAACACCGTTAGGGTCTTAGGGAGCCCTCTTGAATCCGTAGATGACAGTTCACTAATTTGTACTCAGCAGCGTGCTAGGCAGATATCTTACTTTGATCCCGGCATGGCTGCACAGGAAGAAATCAAACTCTCTAGGGTGACAGATCACTCTATCAACTACTGTGCCTGGAATTTACAGAAGAAAAAAACGAGATAAGTAATTGACCAAAGAGGATAATTAAACAACGTTTACGGAAGAGGCCATGGATATTCAACCTGGACGAACATTTCCAATCCGCTCCATGATTTGTGGATCACTGTAATTGTCGAGGAACAGCCTTGTATGATGCCTCTTCTGCACCACTATGAAGGTAATTCGTGGATTCCCAGCATACAGAGACTTCCATGCCTGAAAAAACAGTGAATTATGATTACAAGCTTATTTAACCAAATGGTTGAAACTTTATGCACTGTTCAGTCATCAAATTGCTTATACCTTTTCTATCTCTGGTATTTCTTTCTCTACAACTTGCTTGAACTGACCCTCACTTACACCATCCCTGATGATGAACACATTAAATAGGGCAATTATCAGTGTCTTGGTATGATGAACAAAGGAGCACGTACAATTAAGAAAAGAAATAAACATGGAGAGTATGAACCTGTAGAAAATTAGCTGCTTCGGCTCCATCTTGGAGTCCCTTTTGAATGCATTGAGAAGTTCCCTACAAAAAAATTTTCAGAAATGAAAGAACTGCCCAAAGGTGGCATACTGGCATGCAATTTTTGAAGTTAGCTGAGCAGCATAAAGATCTCACTTAATAATGCCCTCAAGATCTTGTATAATTTCCTCACGGGAAGCTTGCATACGAACAACAGAATTATACTTGGTCACCTCAGGCCAGTCAGCGGAGGCAACAACCTAAATGGAACCCCGTCAGACGAAAACTGTTACAGTAATAGATGAAACTGTGGCTGGTCTATTTTTCTGATAGAAAGAAATATATATGTATATCTTACCGAAGCAATGGAAGGGGTCTCATCTAGGGAACCAGGATGAGTAACATCAACACCAAATATAATAGTTGGGTTCTTTGAAACAACCGGTAAACTTGCTTCTACATTAAGAAATACCGAGTTCCTTCCTCCAGCCTGTAGACATGGTGAATATATATTATATCTTGTGGTTCAATAAGCTTTGCGAAACAAAGATTCTGGGAGGTGATTAAGTTTACCTTGGCATTGATCTTAATAGCAACATTTGCACAGTATTGAACATTCCTCTCCTTGTAGACTTGCTTCGCTCGACAACACTGTGACAACACACCGATTTCTGTTTCACAGATTCTTTTAACATCACCTGTGGTTATAAGTGTCGTCAGGCATATGGCATGTATATGCAATACAAGTGAAAGAATTTACTTCAAGACAAGAAATATAAATTTGCTATTAGAATTCTAATTTTGTTAAACTGGGCTTGCATATTCCTTTAAAAAAAGAGCAAAAAAATCTCATGTTAATCAGAGAAAGATATTAAGCATTTCTTTGTGGGGGCTAAAATTATAACAGAGTAGATGCATGGTAGAAGAAGATACTATATTTACTTGCGAATATAACTCTAACCTATATAGAGGGATTAATGAAAAATATTTTCCCACACATTAGAGCGAATTTGGATGCTAGTTACCATATAAGCTGGCATTGTTTTTATCATCTGTCATTACAAGAAGTAGGAGGTCAATCTTGTTATCCCTCGACCTGCTGCATGCTTCCTGATAGCACATGGGAAGTTCAGCTTTAACATGATGAGGCCTAGCATTCAATATTGGAAGGCTCACATTCGCAAAGTCCTGAAATCGAAGTAAAAAATTAGCTAGGAGTACATCAAATAAAAGGATTCAAACAGCAAAAAAAGAATGATGAAAAGGTAAATTACCAGCCCAGTTCTTTCGGACGTTCTAACCAATTGAAGGCAGAATGCTTCAACAACGTGATTATCCAAATCGTGGCACAAGTTAATACATGCCCAGCTTTTAATTGTAGCACCGTTAACTACTTTCTGCGCATCAAAAGAGTTTTCAAACAGTGTGGAGAAAAGACAAGAATATAGCAGGGGGTAAATGGAATAGACAGCGTACAACCTAAAAAGAAATCAGTTCCTAAAACTATTTGCGCAAACTTCAAAATATTGTACAGGGATAGTAGACCAGGATCTTCCCACCAGTTTTTCTCTTTTTGGAACAATCTACAAGAGCTCTACAGATTTTGTTTAAGCGAAATAAGAAGTTGATAGAGCCAAGACTCGTGAACCAGCTGTAGCTTGTCTGGCAACACATCAACACACAACTATAGACAATAAAAAGGTACTCCCTCTGTTTGTAAATAGCTGTCATCGAGACCACTCATCTCTTTTAGAAAAAAATACAAAACTTATGCTATAGTAGTATTATCGAAGTGTATTGTATCTGAGATAAGCATGAATCTTCGGTTCATCAGTAAAATCATTTTAGGAGTTGTTAGGTGTCAAAGTGGAAGTGGAACAGTGATAGTCAATACTAACGGTTATTTGAAAACTAGAGAGATGAAGAACAATAACCCCATCACTAAAACTAACCATTTTATGTGATATAGTAATAAATTCACAAAAGATCATAGCAAAAGTTTAAGAAATGTTTCAGTTCATCATGATGTACCTTGTCTTTCATGTTCCACGCCCCATCCTCTGGCTTGCATACTGTCGCCTTTCCAGAATCATGGTACTTCAGCTACAACATTACTCACAAATGTAAGGACAGAAGTACAGAAAACTGAAAAACGAAAGGAGATACTGATGGAAAAAAAATAAGTAGGATTACCATTGGAGCCTTCAAAACTCTAGACTTTAAAGCAGTAGGATAGGAGTCAACTTCTATGCCAAACTCATCTGCACGTTCCGTACTGTTATACTGATTGCTCCTAACAGTCTAAGAAAAAGGAAACTTGGGTTAGAGAGAAATAAAAAAACGTATTTACCAACCCAGTATTAACCTGACAAAATATCACAGAAAATAAGCAGAAGCAAGAACCTTACGAATGGAAACCTCACGGTCACAAGGACTATTGTTGGTTATATTCATCAGAGTGGAAACCTGCGTCGGACTGAGCCTCTTCTTGTATCGTTGCCCCGGAATTATATTGCAAACCTGAAATCCAAATCAAATTTCGACAAAAAGAATTAGCATGAGGAAAGGCAGAGGATGTAGAAAAGAATCGAACATTTCAGTTAAGTGTGAAGTATATGCACAAACCTCCATGGGCAGGTAATTCGGTTTCTCCTTGTTGCCAACTTGCAGGCATGGAAGATTACCGAAATCTAACTCCAGCTTATATTTTTCTAGGAAATACGCCTTGACAGTCTTGATACCAACAGGTGATTTGAACCTTATAGTTTTGAGATCCAACAAAAAATTGATAAAATTAAGCTATGCAAGATAATTCAAATATCAACATTTGCTCAGAAACTGCTAAGATCAGGAAAAGGTAAGGCTCCTTACGTCTGATCATCTGCAGACTCCTCCGTGAAGCTAGCAATGCGGAAAGTTTTGCGTACATTTCCTCGGTGAGTGACTTCAATCCTGACACCCTTAAGGGTCCTCATCAACTACAAATTCACAAAGCATGAGAAACAACGCCAAGATCAACTCCACGCAAACAAATTGTGATGGGAAAGCATTTGGATACACACTTCATTCCCGTAGTTGTTCAAAAAATATCCCACATTAACAGCATTAGTAATTCGATGTCCAATAGCTTTTTCTACAAAATTCAGCACCCGACCAGGTTCAATGAAAGCAGTCGAAGACATGTCTGCAAATAAAAACGTGCAGTGCTTAAGTATACAGATAAGTAGCTGTCAGAAACACAATGCAGATAAATTGGATAACGTTAGCACAGAAAATTGCAGAGAATAATGGTTAGAATGAAATGTTTTTCCAAGAAATGGAATTGATATTTTCTTCAAGAAACCACCCATCAGAATGTCTCAACTTCCTGAGACATATAACGATGCAGGATAGGCGACCATCACCTCCTGATTCTCATCAAATCTTTTTATTAGACTCAGATCAAATCAATTACAATTCAAGTCCTAAAACTTTTTCATATTTACTTGCTCAGTAATGTAGCATTTCAAGCAGAGAAAGTATCAGGCCCTGCTGCGTAACTCGATCGAATACTAGTCAGAAACTCGATCAGATACTAAGTCAGAAAGCTTCCCTTCAGTGATAATTCCAATTACAACAATTCAAGTCCTGAAACCATTTCATGTCTACTTACTCAGTAATGTAGCTAAGTTTCCTTTTAGTGACAATTTCAAGCAGAGAAAGTGTCATCATGAATTCATTCTTATCAAATTGCAGGTAAAGTCGATCAAATACGAGTTCAAGATACGAACTGATACACAAATCAATCTGACCTATGTTCAGAGACAGGCCCTGCTGCGTGACCCGGCAACTCTGGTAGAACCCCTTCCACGCAAAGATACCCTTGTCGAGTTCCTTCGATCCGAGCCCCGCCGAGAAGTAAGACCGACCAAACGCAACGTACCTGCACATGAAAAGGAACACGAATTCATCGATTTCCAGTTCACAAATCCTCAAGAGATGAGCGGCGGCAACGATCCATCAGCTCTCTGTTAGGGAGTACATTACCCCATGTTGTTGCGCTCGGTGAGCACCATGTCGCGCAGCACGATGTCGAGCACCTGCAGCCCCTGCGACGGGATGCCGGCGGGGCAGCCGGCCATGACCATCCACAGGTCCTGCAGGCTGACCGGCGCAACGTGCCGGATGGCCACCTTGAACTTCCTGTTGCCGGACAGCTCGACCTCGAACTCCCTGCTCTTGAAGGGGAGCTCGCCCGCGGTGTAGAGGTTGGCGCGGCCGTCGTAGGCGGGGAGGCGGCCGCCGAAGTCGGTGTGCCGTCGCTCGGTCACCAGCTTCGAGATGATTGCGCGGAATATGCCCTTCAGCAGCGGAGTCGGCGCGATCGCCACCTGAGAAAAAAAAAACAACGGTGATCGACGACGAGATGGTTGGTGACGACGAATTGAATTGAATGGAGATGCTGCATACGTCGTAGTGGTGGAAGTTGTCGTTCTTGAGGCCGACGAAGAAGTGGTTGGCCTTCACGACGCACTCCTCTCCGGCGACGCCGAACCCGGGCCTCGCCGGGAACTGCGACGCGGCGTTGCGGGTGTTCAGCCCCTTGAACTGCGCCCGGAGCGCGGCCATGTCCATCCCGCCGGCGTATTGCGCGGCGAGGCGCGGCTCCGGAGCTTGGGGCAGATCGGGGGGTGGCAGCTGGTGGTAGCTCGAATCACCGCCCCCACCGCCGCGTCCTCCTCCTCTTCTTCCTCCTCCTCCGCGGCCGCCGCCGCCGCCACTGCCGCCGGGTCCACGGCCGTAGCCAGCCTCGTCATCCCCATGATAGCCGCCACCGCCACCGCCACCGCCACGGCCTCGGCCGTAGCTGCTACCGTCGCCATGCCCACGATAGCCACCGCCACGGCCTCGGCCGTAGCCACGCTCACCGTCCCCCTGATAACCGCCACCACCTCGGCCGTAGCCACCATCGCCGTCCCCACGATAACCGCCACCGCCACGGCCTCCGCCTCCGCCTCCATCCATGCCCCGCTGGTACCCGCGGCCATCGCCGCCATCATCATAGTACCCACGCCCATGGCCTACTCCTCCAGCGCCTCCGCTATAGTACGGCGGCCCACCGCCACCGCCGCCGCCATAACCCCCACCGCGTCCGCCTGGGTACGGCCCCTCCTGGCCGCGTCCGCGAGCACGGTCGCCCGAGGGCTGCCCGTCCCGGCCGCGCCCGCGATCCTCGCCACCGCCGCCGCCGCGTCCGTACCCGCCTGGCTGCGGCTGCTGCTGGTGGTGGCGCTGGTGGTGCTGGCCCCCGCCTCGGCTCGCCATTCCGATCGGCTGCTGCTGCGCGAGATGAGAAAGACGAATCAACCGACGCGAAGACGGGAAAACGCGACGACTGGACCGCTGCTTTTGGAAAGGGGCCAATTAGGAGGCGCGCCTTCATAAGATCTTCCGAATTTAATTTATAAACAAAAGTAATGTGTGTACGGTTGCCACGAGTACGTCAGCATCAGGTTCATGTTGGTATCTGATCTTGGTTGACCACTAGGAGACTCACAAATCACAATGGCAGCATGGGAAAAAAATAAAGGGAAAGTAAGTCAATATGTTAAGTATTCGTGGATGTAGGCCATGTTTGAAGCTATATGTTATAGTTTTCGTTATGTTCTTATATACCTACCTACTGAACAGTTTAGACGTGTATTTTTTAATAACTAAAGTCTACAATTTAGAATTTATCAGACTATACCAAAACAAAAAGATGTATATATCATGACCCTAACACGATTACTCTAGTAAAGATCACTATTATGGGCAACAAAGATAGACCCAACCCATAAAAACCCCTCAATAACCTTAGAAAATGCCCCCACCAATTTTTAGTCCCCTCTTAGTTTCCGCAGTCAAGTTAGCACCCTCGACACAAATTAAGCTTGTTTCATCTTCCATTCATAGTATTTCTCTCCAAATTTTCATCATCTGTATGTCAAAAAGTATCGGCTATGTCATCTTTTAACTTACTACAACTTAGATATCGAATTATTGTAATCCACGTTAACTCCTTCGATGAATGGAGTACATGCATGGCATTGCTCCATGTGCCCTTCTTCTTCATAATTACAAATACATGGTGAATTTATTATTACCTCACATGTCCCATAATCTAATCCATCTAGCTCATTTGATGAATGAAGGAGTATACTGCAGGCTAGCATCATATATCGGGAATCCTCTCTTTATACTTTTTCATAAATAAATAACCTTCTATTTTTTTGCTCGAGTATATTTTTAACCGTTTTGATCATCCTTGATATTTGGAACCTATAGTTTTCGGCTTGATATTAGGGCCAACCCAACAAGACCCCTCTATAACCCTAAAACCCCTACCAGTTCCTAATCTCTTCATCATCATCGCCGCCGCACCGGCGTGTTCTTCAACTCTTAATATCCTCATCCCATATATCCAAATTCTAGTAGAGCAAGTTTGTTCCTCCTAAATTATATTTACCTTTGCTATAATCGTCACCACAGATTATGATGGCCTAATCTAACATGCATGTCTGGTGTTGCCCTCCAAAGTTCCAACATTTTTTGGCCAAAACCGCCTTGTGCACCCTTCTTCACCTTGTTACATCTAACATTGTGAATACATAACTACCTCAGATATCACGTAATCTCATTCACCTAAGAGTCAAGCCAAGCTACCATTTCTACAACATAACCAACTTATAAACAACCGCAACAATACATAGATCTATTCTTCTTAATATAAACAATAACTCCATGTCTTTCTTCTTGAGGTTTACCTCAAAAATGAAATAAATCTATAAAAAACACTCTGACACAAGCAAACAGTAATATGTACCGAGATCTAGATTCCCAAATATATAGTAGACAAATGAAAATTTTGCAGAACCACCATAAGAACCAACGACGACCATGGCAAACAAGAAAAGGAACTTGTTTCCATCATACAGAACAGAAATCATTCCAGCCCTTCTCAAGCATAATCAAGAAAACGATGTCAAAATACACGAGAGAAATTTGCTTCCAATGCAGAGAAACACATCCAAGAACAACAACACAGATCCACATAAACAAAAACCCAAGAATCAAGCAAGCTCAATAAATCTACAAGCTTTTCTGCATAGGGGATAAAATGGAGAAAAAAACAGATCAAGACAACAAAGCAGCCAAACACAAACAAATAAAACAACAATTGTTTTTCCAGGATGAGAAGCAAACCAACGATCAAGGAAAGGAACGATAGAAACATGAGGGTGTGTGTTGTCACCTCAGGCCAAAGCCTACGGGAGGGCGTGCGAACTAACCAAGAAGCCGAAGAGCGCCTCTGCTCCTGACCTTGCCGGTGTTCTATGTATCGCTCTCTGCCGGACTGGGATGGTATTTATAGCTGGGGACGGGAAGAACCAAGGGTCCTTAGGTGGTCCCCACTTACCTTTTTCATGTTGGTCCTCATGGTGGGCCATCCAAAAACTTTGGGTTTGTTCGAAGTCGTAGGGATTAGAGATGGCAATGGGTAAAGTCGGGTTCAGGTCAAGCAGGAACATGCTTTGGTTGTGCCCAACACCTTTGACGGTCATAATACAGACATGTGCTTGTATCCATCGAGCACCTATAACCCATTAGGTACCCATGAGTTTCGCCACATATTTGATGTAATACCTCTATCAAACTCAAAAATAATCTTAGGATAGGCATCCATTCATCAATGGTTCATCGCACTAAAATTGAATTGACACAAATCAACTAGTACCCAATGTGCATGACCCACCTGTGCCGCTGCCATGTCCGTCGCAATGGGAGGGAGACTATGGGACGGGCCAAGAGGGAGGGGTGGATTAGGGGCGGCTCCTTCTAGGGTTCCCAATCACAATAGTATATATATGGAGATATGGCTATGAATATGGGCCAAATATGTCAAAATGTAAGGATGGGATAATATCACCTACAAACATATATACCTCGAGTACCCATAGGCAAAAAAAACAACTGTACCCGTTAGAACATCAGGTCTTGGGGCAGCCATGTCCACAGGCACAAAAACCAACCAACGTCAAGTGATGAAGACCTGATAGTGGCAAAAACATGATAAAGGACGATTGCATAATGATATTGCACATAACTTGACTTTGTTGATGAGAATTCATGGAATCGGACGCTTGTAAATGGCAAAATGGACAACCTCTTGATTTTTTGTTATTAACCACAAAGCGTAGTAAATAACTCTCTCTCTCTTTTTAGATGAATATTAAATAATTTGTACAATACATGAGTTTTTTCTTATATTGTGAAAAAATAAGCTCCATCATAGTATATCGTGTTTTAGAAAGCTTGCAATATAATAAAAACTCAAGTGAATTGCACCTTGAGCTTGCATACTGAACTTGAGACCAATCTTTTCATTTTGGACCAGTTTCTTCTCCTGCTCTCCCCTCCCCTCTCTCTTTCTTCTACATTGAGATGAAGGTGCTGCTGCCCCATGTTGGTCGAGCTGGAGATTTATCCCGCTTCTCACTTGTGCTAAAGCTTTGAAAACCGTCTGCATCAGCCGGCCCCGATGTTGAATTCAAGCATGGCTCTCGCCCCAAGAGTGGATCTGCAAGGATGCATAAGCAACAAAGCCTATGTATGCTTATATCTATACTACCACTAGTGTCGCCTCCACCACCACCAACTAACATGTGGGGCCATCAGGTCATGCACACTGTTTATACATACTATAGTGCAAGTTCATGATATGCTACTGTGTAGATATATGTGCATTTCGCTAGTGCCAAAATGATTTTTTCCTTGTATGCATACTCTGATACCATGCTACATCCTTATTAGGTGTATTATTATAGGTCTAATATTGATATTACTAACCTTAAGTGATATTATGATTATCAATGTTCACTATGCATTTTGAAGAGCCTGATTAGAATGTGTTCGCTCTCTTGCTAGACAATCGCATCTTTTATTTTGTGGTCAATTGGAGTATTCGAACATATACTATAAAACTATAAATTATATGCTTTGATCAACTAGCCATGCTAAAAACTTATGGTTTTTGCTTTATCTCTTAAAACATCTGTTGCAACGCACGGGCCTGTAGCTAGTAGGAAGAGATGGGAGCAATGGTTATCCCTAACTCCGATGGCTTTGCGTGTGGATAGGCTGCATTCAAGGGGTGGTTTGGGGCTTGCTGACCTGCATCCAATATCTTCAGCTCTATAGAAGAAATCACCGCTGCTGGTGCTTTTCTCTCTATAAGAAGAAACAAGAGTAAAGTGCACAATCGGTCTCTAAACTCATTTGCCTAAAGTGCACAGCCGGTCTCTAAACTCATTTGCTTGTGTCATCTGAGTCCTCTAATTCTCAAACTGTATTTTCAGTTCTCCGAACTTGTTAAAGCGTACCATTTCAGTCACTACGACCCCTTTGAGTCCTAATTTTTTTCTTTTTTTTGTTCTCTGCTTTTCCTTCTCCTTTTCCCCCATATGAACAGAGAGAAAGAAGAGAAAAGAAAGAAGAGTAAAAAGAAAAAAATAAAAGAAGTCAATGCCCGTGTGGCATGCCACATCAACGCCACATAGGATTTTGAAAGGGTCGTGACAATTTGGGACTAAAATGACATGCTTTAATAAGTTCAGGGATGACATGGATGGCACACACAGGACCTGGATGATATACAGAGGGTGTTTGGTATGGCTTCAACTTCAAGCTTCAGCTGGTGAAAGGTAGCTCTACTTTTCTAATTCATTTTACTAGAGTACTTCATTCAGATTTGTTTGGAGCTGGAGCGTTTGGCATGACTTCAACTCCACTCCACCATGATCTAGGATCTGAAGCCCTGCCAAATACTCTCACACTTTACTCCAAAAAGAAAGGGAAGGGGAAGATCTACAGGAAGAGATGCATATGGTCTAGTGAAACCATTTGCACAAAATGAAGTCATCCAATGTGAAAATATTGGTAGTTATAGAATTTTTATTTTTATTTTATTTATTAAAATATTTAAAAAATAATTTTCGAGTTAAAAAATTACAAAACTAGGCGCCCATCGTCCTCGGGAGGGCGATTTTTAAAATCGCCCTTTCGGAGGGCGATTTATCCGACGTGACAAACAACCGTTGGTCCTCACCTAACGACTGACCACCGAGGACGACGAAAAGTTACGGGCGGTCCCCTACGCCAAAAAATCGCCCTCTTAAAGAGCGATTTTTGGCGTGGTGCTCGCAAAAAGACTGGGAGGGTGGTTTTGCAAAAGGACTGAAAATTAGCCCTCCTAGAGGGTGATTTTTGTGTTTTTTTGCACGTGGCCCCTGGACAAGTGAAAAAACGTCCTCCTAGAGAGCGATTTTTGGCTGTAAGGAGCCACCTGCAAAATACCTCTTTTTCCTCTTTTTTCGGTTGTCGACCGTTAGACGAGTGCAAACGGTCGTTTGACACGTCGGATAAATCACCCTCCCGAGAGGGTGATGGGCGACTAGTTTTGTAATTTTTTCAAATCAAAAATTATTTTTTAAATATTTTAATAAATAAAATTAAAAATAAAAAATTCTATAACCCTGATCCGAGTTGCAACATTGGTAAAAGTGGGTAGCCTAATATGCAATTTACTATAAAAAGAGTAATTAGATTGGAGGGGTCTAAGAAGACGTGGGTTTAAGATGCACTGTCACCAGACTGAAACAGTTTAGGCATTATCTCAGAAAAAAGGAAAAAAAGAACTGTTTAATCAGTAAAACAAAACAAAATAAACGCACCATAAAAGAAACTTTGACATGAGGTACTGGATAAGATCATATGCCTGTCTTATAATCATTTATCACTACCTCAGCAGTATTCCATAAAAAACTTGTTTTGCTAAAAACTATGGAACTCCAATAGGGTGAAGCATGGTAATATGGAAGCACCTCCTGCTTTTAACAATTTGACATGCTGTTAAGCAACCTGTATGTTAAGCACTGCATTCTAAAGAATCTAGTTAGCTTCAATCTTTGAGCTATTGCTAATTTTGTTGCAATGAAAGCTCGTGAACTAGACTTTTACAGTGCGCAATACACTTGGTTAGAGTTCTTTTGTAGCTGCATCTCCACTGGACAGCTAATCCCCATCTTTCCAGGGATTGTAGAAGACGAACTGGGAGTTTACTGTGTATAGAACAATCCAGCTCGAAGCCATGAAATCTGAAGAATGCAGCAAAGTTTTGATCAAAGATTGATTGGTCCATTTCTATTATGCAGCTAGTGCTGTTCTGTAGCTTGCATAAAAGGACAAGCAAATTTTCATCAAAATCAATAGTCGAAGGTAATTGCTGCAAAGTTTCCTCGCATTTCTTGACCAACCATTTCAGAATCACCAGCTCATTTTCAACAGAAAGCAATGATCCAGAGTAGATCTGACGACTTAAGGCTTTCTGACGATTTCTGGGAGTTGTCCATAGCCTTAATGCACACAGCAATGCAAATGAGGGATGTCCATTTGGCAGAATATATAACGAATCTTTTGGCCAAGTACCGATCATGCATAAATCCAAATCTAATGGGATGTAGATTTTCTCATTAGGGTTCTCACCCAAAAGAAAACCATAATGCTCAAGAAGTTCCAAATTTGTGTACGTTCCATAAGCCAGAAGTACCTGTACAAAAGGACAAGGTTTAAATCAAAAGTACAGAACAGTAAGAAGGCAGATAATGAGATACTGGAGAACATGAGCATCCTATGTACAAAAAAAAGGGCATATATTTTGTCAAGAATCAGAAGAAACCTGCTCTCCTTTCCTGTATCTTTTTCGAGCATACAAACAGTATTCATTAACGTCTTCATATCCCCCATCTGTCAACCTCACAGATGAATCGAAATCTGTCTGATCCAACATCTTATTTGTCTCTTGATGCATCATATCATCTCTACCTTCATCCGTTGATGAATTGTCATCATTAGGAGCAGCATAATTGAACAAATCACCAATAGGACATAGACAACCAGCATCATCCCATGCTATATGTAATGTTCTTGAAGATACCTTCAAGTGGTCAAAAGAAACTTCAGACACCTCACACCTTACCACCATGAACATGAATTAAGACTAAAGAACTTATAAAATCTTGAGTCAGCAGAGATTCATTGCAGTGACCACAGAGCTAGCATGACAAATATGAAGGAGAAAGGCTCTCCCCATGAAAGGAATATATAAATGTAATGTTAACAAAACTCAGAGCCATGTTGAAAAACAAATGGTAAGGTGGATTCCAATCCTTTCATTCTATGCAGTAACTAAACTAGACACGAACTCCCTTCAAAAAAATTAGACGACAAAGCTGGTATGTCAAACAAGAAAGAGAACTGGCATAAACTGAGCTAAAATTCAAAAACTATACCGTCGCAAAAGCCCAGATCCATGATTTAAACATCAAAAGCTTAGGTTTAAATCCCAACCCTTTCATCAGTGGTGTTGCTTCTTCCCAGTCTGATCTTATTCCGCGAAGAGCCTTTTGAGCAACCCAAATAGCCTCATCAACCTGATATGAAGCAGAAACCATTGAATTAACATGAAGCAATTTGAAATGGAAATAAAACTTTGTAGACAGAACAACCAAGCTATACTTGGAGAGCTTCAGTTTCGAAATCATTGAAGGTAGCCAAGATAGTGTAGTAGGTAGGCAGCTGAGAGAAATATAGGTACCAATTTGAACTTTTCCCTTTTCCCACTTCAGACAATAAACATATGATCAGGGTCTGCTCAGATACAAAGGGAATATCCGTGAAAACATTGAAGCAATTGAAAAGATGTGACAAGGAGACCAAGCATGAAAGTTTCTTTCATTGCCCTTACAAGATCAAAAGGGGCATAGAGTGGCCAAGATTGAGTTGACATTTTCAAATTCAAATAAAAAATAGAATCATCAGGACATCTCGGTAGAGTTAATTGTGTCATTTGCTTGTAATAAAACCAGAAGATTTTCCTTTTCATTTTATCTAGTAAATTACTATGCGTTAGTGTGGTATTTTTGCCCTCCCCAAAATCGCCAAATTCATCCAATCTTTTTGTCCAAACTGAAACATAGTAGCAAAATCAATTCAACATATATAGAGCCAATCTAATGGATTAGCACACCAACTCACAAGATTGATTGTGAGAAGCATATAGTTATACCAACTCTACTATTCATGATTCCTTTATCGTGCCCACACATTTGCGAATTCTCCAGTGCATCCAAAGATTAATATGTTATTACCCTACCACCATGAACAATGCACTCCACTGTTACGGAAACAACGAGAGCAATGTACTCCAAATTAAAATCATCCACAACTCAAGTCAATTATAAGACAGCTTGACATAGGCATGTATTGGCATAGTACGAAATTGGTGGAATATTTAACTATTTGCCACTCCTAAATAGTTAAATGCCCCCGAAATTGCTACAAGAAATGGCATTACCTGAACGGAGGAGAGGAGGGGGATGTGCTTGGCAACGGAGGACGCGATCCTGGGGTCATCGTCCATGACGCGGTCGCTGGTGAGCAGGGCGGCGCGGGGCACGCGCAGCACCAGCTCGCCGCGCCGGAGGTCCCGCACCGCCGCTAAGCCCCTCCTGAGGTGGGAAACCAACGGCAGGAGAAGGGCAAAGGCGGTGAGGTGAACACACACACAGAGGTAGATCGAAGAATAGCGAGCGGTTTGCGGTGGGGTTTGGGAGAGAGGGAGGGTTTTACCCGCCGGCGTCGGGGAAATCGGCGATGACGAGGGAGCGGCCGAGGCAGGAGGAGGGGGAGGGGGAGGGCGCGGACGGGGAGTCGGAGACGCCCAGCTCCGCAGCCCACCGGAGGAGCGCCTCCATTTGCGGCGGCGGCGGCGGCGGCGGCGGCGGAGAAAACACCAGCGGCGCTTTGCGTTGGGTATCTAGCTAGCTGGGCGCTGAGGTTTTACGGTGTACTACTGTTACTAGTAACTGTGTAAGCTGAATTATTCTCTGCTCTGCTACTGTTATTTCCACTTTGAATTATTTTGCTAACTCTAATATGTGTTATATGGAGTACTCTTCAGTTACAAATAATGTCAAAAATATTTGACATTTACACCGGATTCAATCTAACTTTTAAAATTCCTACCATCAATAATTTTTTTTAAATACTTAGCTTCAAAACAAAATCGTAAATTTATGACTCAAAATACCACCATGATATCTCAAACTTGTTAGATATACTACATTTATTTTAATATGAAATTAATGGACTGGATTTTAGTACTCGTATTAACCGGAGGGAGTACCTGTATTAAGCCGAGTTGATTGAAATGGGAAGCAAGTTATCAAACTAAACTTAATAAAATAATTTAAATAGCTATAAAACATTCGTTAGTTTTTTAAAAAATTTAACTATAATATAATTATATAATAAAATTATAGTTATATTATAAGTTTTATATATAACTAGTACGTGGTGCGTAGTTGGCTAACATAGTATGTTTTCGTGCAAGAGGTCTTGGGTTTCTAGCGTAAATCTCAATGTAATCTGATGGTCTACAACTTTGAGTAAAAAATTTAATAGTTTTTAGCAAATTCTTTTTTTTAAAGCATTGCGATCTTTTTTCTTGTTTTCGTTGTTTGTGAGCATTTAATGGCCGATCAATCCTCCAAAAGACTAGACTACCTGTTGATGAGAAAATTCTCTCACACGCTGACATGAGAGATCTGTTTAGCTCCAGTGCAGGTCCGTCCTTGGCTACCTATGATGATCTAGGCGTGCCAATTGGTTTGATCTGCTAACCAATAAGAAATAATAAACAGATACATGCGTTAAGGTTAAAGTTAGATCCTACCGGATCGGTTCAGGAAACCAACTTGCATATAATTGTCTTCCCGAAGCATATTTAAACTAAGTGACTGGGATAGATCGGCTGTGCCGAGACAGTATGAATCACTTAACCTAAATATACATCAAGATAATAAATATATGTGTCTATAACCTAGCCGATACTGCAGGTCTAACGTGAATCGGCTAATACTCCGATACATCTTATAAAAAGATATCGATCTAACCTAAATGCATTAAACCTAGATCAATCGGCTATCGGCTGATGCCAACAGACTGATACTGGCTTAAGGCATTTAACCCGATAGAGATCTTAAAATAAGAGGCAGCTTTAATATATCTAATAGTAAATAATGCTAAAAGATTATTAAAACAGGTAAGGCTAGCTGAAACCCCAGCACTGTCTCTACGAGTAGGCATCTAATCAAATAGTTCTTAATACTTCTAAACGACTTAACAGATCATAGATGATGCAGCATTAAGTACAAAAAGATAGTATTAGATATATATAGACCGATGTAAACCCTTCAAGACGGTAGATACATCATATAACCTAGTCCAACATCTAGACCTAGCTCTGTCGGCTGTTGTCTCCCTAGAGAAACGAGCCGACGGCGAGATAGATCCAGACATTGTTTTAGATCTAATCTACTATTTGAAATACGACAATAGCCCGGTGTTAACGGCTAAATTTGGTAACCGAATCCCTAAGTCCTAGCAAGGATGAAACAAAATCGGATCGGCTGGTTTGACGGAGAAACAGAGGCCGCATCGGCTGAGAAGCGATCGGTTGTGAAGCCAGTCGGCTAAGGTTGAATCGAGTAAAGAACAGCCGATAGCCGATTCCAGGTTCAAAGAAGACGAAGCCGTTTCTCATGAAGATATTTGGAGATAAAATAAAGGATTCGGCTTCCAAATTGTGCGTTAAGAGATATTGCCTTTAGGGATAAAAGTCCCGTAGCGGCAAATGTATGTAAATTAGAGATTTGTTTAGAGATAATCTCGTTGTAAAAGCGGCAAGGGATTGCTTCCTGCGCTTATAGTGTAGGTATGGTAGTTAGTTGTAATCGCGTGTAGCGAGATCTTCATTGTACTTGGGTATAAATAGGACCCGAGACCCCCTGTAAATTCAATAACAATCAATCAAACAACTTTTGGCGCATCGCCAAACCTTTTCTTCAGACGAGCAATTGATTTGGCTCCGGGCTGCATCGTTTTGATCCCCAAATCCAGGTAAATGCTTGTCATTAGTGGTATGTTCTACTGATTCTAATGCTTCCATCGTAATGACACATTAGATTCAGGGGTTTATACTGCGCTATTTACCATATATCGCATATAAACTGGAGCAATGTTTAGATCTATTCTGCCATCGGTCAGTTCTATCAAGAACCCGCAGCCGATAGGGCTACATCTAAAGGTTGAACTAGTTTATATGCGGTATCCACCGTCTCGAGAGGTATAGATCAGCTACAATAGATTAGGTTGTTCATTTTATACTTAATGTTGCATCAATATTGAACTATTAAGTCGTTTTTGAACTTTCAATGATCTGTTTAGTTAAATTTATATGTTTAGAGACAGTGTTGGAGTTTCAGCCGGCCTTACCTGCCCTGAAATATTTTTAGTATATTTATTACTAGATTTATGTTAGGACTGCCTCTTATATTAAGATCCCATTCTTGTCGAACATCATAAGCCAAAATCGGTCTGCTAGCAACAGCCGATAGCCGATTTCCTAGGCTAAGTATATCTGGTTCAAGAATGATATCTTTTCATAAGAATCATCGGAGTACTAGCCGATCCATAGTTAGCTTTCTAGTATCGGCTAGGTTATCAATACATATATTTATTATCCTTTATTGTATTTGGGTTAAGCGGCTGATGTTGTCTCGGTATAGCCGATCCATTCCAGTCACTTGGCTTAAATATATTTTAGGATATCATATATATGCTCACGGATTTCCTCAGCCGATCCAATGGGGATCTAACCTAACACTTAACGCATATATCTTGTTTTTCTTGTTGGTTAACAGATCAAACCAACTGGCACGTCTTGAACAGCATAGGTAGCCAAGAAGGATCTGCACTGGAGCTAAGCAGATCTCCCAGGCTAGCGCGTGAGAGAAATTTCTCGTCAACACGCTTCTTGGCACGCCCGGTGGGACTTTCTTTGTCAGCTCGGCTAGGACACATCGACGCAGCCGACAAGATGGTCAACTCCAAGAGCCCCAATGTTTCTCAGGACAACATCGTGCCTGTGAAGATGAAGCAATTATCGGCTGAGCAGCAAGCCGATTACAAAAAGATGGTGGAAGAGCTCCAGGCCAACTACTTACAATCATATACCTAGACAAGATCCGGGGCTGTACATTAAAAGTACAAGTTCAGCATAGACGAGCTCGAGGCATCCTCCTCCAGTGGATCAAAGGGCAAACAAAAGGTGGAGGAGCCGATCCAGGAACAAGATGATTCGGCCCTGCATACTTTGCAAGACCGGATCGATTCAGCCGTCCATCACGCGCTGGTCAACCAGAGTAGCATCCTTGTCAACACCCTTAACAACATGATTGCTACGGTGGTCGACGCCAAGATAGCCAACCAGCTGCAACGGGGGCCGACGTACTTCACAGACGGCCAATTTCCTTGTTACAGGACGTTGGTCACCCAGAATCGGCCGATCCCATCGTCAGCACAACTAGGGCCGCCAGGAGGGGCCCTCAACCAGCCGAATCCATCCGGATCAGATGTGAAACCGGTGATCACTATGCTGAACCGGCAACAACCGCTGCCCCAGGACCAGATCGCTAACATGTTCAACGACAATCAGCAGTTAAAGCCGATTGCCCAGATCCACCTGGACAGACGGTACAACACTGGTGGCCGACAGCTGTTCCCAGGTCCACCAACACCACCACCAAATCGGCCGCCTCCCGCTGATCATCCACTCCACTACCAGTATCAAGGAGGCCGCCAAGATCATCACTACAGGCCTCAGACGCCACCACCACTGTATCGACAAGCACCCGCACCATATGATCCATATGAGCCGATACAGCAGGACAACCGAACTTGGGCCGATTTGATTGCAGACGTCATGCGCGATCAATTCGGCCTCAAGCCAAAGGACTCGGGGAACATGTATCGGTATCCTTATCCAGAGCATTTTGAGCAGATTCCGTTGTCCAACCGATACAAGATCCCAGATTTTTCGAAGTTCTCAGGGCAAGACAACGTTTTGACCTATGAGCATGTCAGCCGATTCTTGGCGTAGTGCGGGGAAGCATCGGCTACGGACGCCTTGAGAGTTCGTTTGTTCCCCTTGCCCTTTCGAGATCAGCTTTTACCTGGTTCTCTTCATTGCCTTACAACTCAATTCAGAGCTGGGCCGATCTTGAAAAATAATTCCATAGCTACTTCTACTCCGGCAATCATGAAATGAAGTTGTCGGACCTCACCAGTATCAGGCAGAAGCACAACGAGTCGGTTCAAGAATACATCCAACGCTTCAGAGAAATGAGGAACCGATCCTACAGCCTGGTGCTGTCCGATGGCCAGCTAGCTGATTTGGCCTTCCATGGCCTGATCGCGCCGATCCGTGAAGGTTTCTCCGCTCAGGACTTCGACAGCCTGGCACATCTGGCACAGAAGGTGACGACCCATGAACAAAGATTTCAAGATACTAGGAAGGCCGTCAAGAACATAACTCAAGTCGTCATTGAGTCAGACTTTGATTCCAATGATGATGACGCAGAGGTGGCGGCAGCCGAATGGGCCAAGAACAAAAAAAACCATCGTCTGCCAATGGTGCTGAAGACGGCCAAAGAAGAAAGATATGAGTTCGACATCACTAAGGCCGATAGGATTTTTGACTTGCTGCTCAAGGAGAAACAGATCCAGCTCCCTGAAAACCACGTGATCCCATTGGTCGAAGAACTAAAGAAGAAGAAATATTGCAAGTGGCACAACTCCACATCCCATGCCACTAACGATTGCAAAGTCTTCAGGCAGCAAATCCAGTCGGCAATAGAAGTCAGAAAACTCAAGTTCGCCGTTTCCAATCGGCCGATGAAGGTAGATGGCCACCCCTTCCCAATCAATATGGTTCAAACCGGCCCTAGACAAGCTGATCGGCAGCGTAGAATGACGTACAGCTTAGCCAAAACTTTGAAAGGGGTCAATGCAGAAGGAGAGCCGACTGAAAGCCAAGCCGTGCCAATCAACATGGTACGCCCCGTTGTCCGATCGGCTGATCAAAGGCCGGTCGGCACGAACAGCCGATGCCGCCCCTAGGCCTGGATATTGAGCCAGCTCGACTCGTTATAGCTCGGCTCGTTATAGCTCGGCTCATTTGCATGCTGGCTCGACTCGGCTCGTTACACTAACGAGCTAGAAGAGCAGCTCGGCTCGGCTCGCTATAGAGCTCGAGCTAGCTCGTTTGGCTCGCGAGCCAAATCATATGTCTGACCAGTGACCCAGTAACCATAGTACAAAATAGTAAAAATTTAAAGCAAAGAAATAATCCTGCATATACGGATATTACCTTTTTGTTGTATGAATTCAGATATATCAACCAAATCCCAATCAATGGTAAATACTTTGTGAACCAGTAACCAGTCAGGCATGATTACATTAGGCAACAAACTGATACATTACCGAGTACTCAAGATTGGTAATTACTTTGTGAACAACTGAACATATATATAATTTATTCATGGATGAAGGCTCACAATCATTGGTGCTCATGAACTAAAGTACTAAACAAATGAATCGGGAAGGGAGCATATGACTTCTCAAAAGTATTATTACGCCACTTTCAAAAGTATGATTTCTCAAAAACCTTCAAACATCACTGGACCGGACATGACTGGTGCACCCATGACTTCAAGGATTGCAGCAGATGTGTTCAAGTTCAGCTTTGTCATTGCTATTCTATAAACCTTATCAAGATTTATGGTGAATCTTGCATGTGTGTACATGCCCTATAACAAAGTTGCTCCTCCATTAGGCATCATCTGTCAAGCAAAGTTGCACTAAAAATATTAGATTGACGATAGCACAATGTTATTAGGCGTATTAGTTGCTTTCCACCACACAGCAGGGAAGCTCCACACTCTCAATGCCACCATCGTCACCATCTTCTCCCTGTAACAGTAAAAGAATTAAGCATTACATATTTACATACACAAACTTTAGGAAAAATGGAGCTGAAAAATAGACTAAATATCACGTACCAGAGTAATAGGAGGACTTTTAGGACCTCGTATCCAACTAGATGCACAAACTAGTGCTTGAACTGTCGCTGGCTTCAAAGAACTCCTATAGTCATCAAGAATTCTACCTCCACAACTAAAAGTGGACTCAGATGATACGCTGCTAGCTGGGACAGCTAAGAACTTCTTTGCCATACTAGACACAACAGGAAATCTAGGAGCATTCACCTTCCAATAGTTAAGTAAGTTAAAATTCTTATCATGTAAAGGATGGTTTGCTTCATCTAGATAGATAAGTAACTCAGATTTTGATGTTTCTGAAGCACTTGACTCTAGAAATGACTGAAATTCACTTGAAACAAGACAAGCCACTGAGCTGGTTGTTTCCTTTGATGATGAGGCTGATTGAGTGGTTGATGAGCTGCTACTGCCACCCATTTTTCGGCGTTGCTCCAACTCATGCTTCTTGTATAGCTCTTCTAACTCTTTTTTTATATCAGCAACCTCTTGCTCACACCTTGAGGAGTCATAAAGCTGACTAAAATAGAACTCAATATATCTCATTTTGAACCTAGGGTCAAGGATTGTAGCGATAACCATTACATTGTTCTTCTCTTCCCAATATTTATCAAATTTGTCTATCATTGCAGCACCCATTTTCTTCAAATATGGGTCCATAGAATTTTTTGCCTTTAACAATGCAAGCTTGACTTTCAAAATGTAAGGGTAGAAGACATTAGCAGTAGGGTAAACTGATCCTGAAAATGCCGTGGTTGCTCTAGCCATATCTCCTAGAATTGGTCTAATCTTCTCATACATGTCCCAATGAGAATCTGTAGGTTTCCATGCATGGTTCTGGTCCACTTGAGCATAATAACCAAATGCAGCCCTATACTCAATGCAAGTGTCAAGCATTTTATACGTTGAGTTCCACCTTGTTTTAACATCAAGAGACAAACATTTCCCAACTTTAATAGCATAGTCATTGCAAACCTCTACAAATTTGTACAGCCGACTTGGAGACCTCTTGAAATATTTGACAGTTCTCCTTAGGTCACTTATGAGACCTTCTATTGGTTCTAGACCATCATTAACAACTAAATTGACTATGTGAGCAGCACAACGAACATGAAAATATTTGGGATCAAACTGACCATTCTTTCTAGCAAGGAGCTTGGCCGACAAATTTGTAGTAGCAACATCACTATTTGAAGCATTATCAAGAGTGATTGACATAACCTTATCCTCTATTTTCCATTCCACCAAGCACTCAAAAACAGCATGAGCTATCACCAAACCAGTGTGGGGAGGATCTAACTCAACAAAGTTAAGAACACGGCATTGCAAAACCCAATCACTATCTATGTAATGTGCCACCAAACACATGTACTGAACATTTTGATTAGATGTCCACAAATCGGTAGTCAAACTTATTGATTCAGCCTCTCTAAGACTCTTCTTTAGTTGCTCTTTCTCAGATTCATAAACTTTCATGCATTCATTTTTAATAGTCTTCCTACCAATACATTCATAGTTACTATTCATCCACTTCATCAAGATATTAAACCATTTATGCTCAACCATCCTAAAAGAATACTCATGGACAATTATCATCTTTGCAATCAATTTTCTAGTGTGCTCATGGTCATATTCAGTAGGATTGACAACAAGCAAGTCATTATCGCAACATAATTGAGAGTACCTTGAGCAAGTAGTCGTTTAGCCTTAGCAAGCTTGTTACGTCTGTGTGCACTTAGTCGGGTGACGGTTCAGTGTGAAGTTGCTCCCCCTTGATGGTATACATAACTCTTATGGCGAATCGCACTTAGCCTTTGTCTCCATAACACCGAACTCCTTCTCAGATTGCACTTTTATCTCTTTGAAATACTTCCAACAACCAGCCCTCTTTCCTCTCTTTACCTTGGTCTTAGAAGGTGATAAATTAATACCAGCCCTCTTTCCTTTCTGCCCTCTGGTTGCCTTCGAAGAATTTGACGGCACGCTTGCATTATCTCCCTCCAGCTGACTTGCATCGTTTGAATCATCATCCGCATCATCCGTTGACACACTTACTGATAGTGATATATCAGCATTCATGTCAACGTTCTCTGTATGGTATCCATCCTCCGCCAAAGGCTCCAAGTGCTACACAGAACATGTAATAAAAAATCAATTATGCTACCAACTAGACTACATACAGTTTACAATCAAAATGAATCAAAGAGTCCATCAAAATTAATTAAAATTAGAACACATACTATGTATACAGAAAATCATGAACCACAGATCAAAATTAATCAAAATTAAAACACATACTACGTATACGGGATAACGGAAGTCATGAACTACATATCAAAGATAAAACACATACTATCTTGATGAATTTGTAGGTGATGGCAGCAATAGAGACGTCAATGCGGATAAAAAACAATTCGCAAGATTTGGTCTTACTAATCGAAGGTGTAGTTATCTAAGGGAGCCAAAAAAGAGAGGTAAAAGTTTGATGATGATGAATCATTCCAGATCTTGTACCAATAATTTATAACGAAGTGAGTTTAGTTAAATTAAAATATGCCTAGCTAATAATTAAGAACCAGTCGCAATAAACAAGTGAAACAAATACTCTCCGTTTCAATTGGTACATACTCCAACAAATAACAAGCACACGGTGCAATTCTGCTGAATTAATTCAGATTAGGTGCAACGATTAGTGCATAGGTAGATGAGTAGATCATGTGCATAGTTATTACAAGTTACCGAAGGGAAATGATGCATTAGCATTTGTGAGGGTGAGTCACGAGTCACGAGTCGTACTCGACTCGGTAGGTACCTTGTTCATATCTATGATATAGAGGCCGATGGAGTAGCAGGCTTCACGGCTACGGATCCTCGACCGCGGCCACCGCTTTTTCTGTAGAAGACGGCATCTTTTTGCGGTTGCTCCTCGATTCAAGACTAGTCACCACCGGAGGAAGCATCCCTGGGGACTCTTCCTCATCCTCCATGACTAGGCCCGCGTGCGAGAGATGGGTTTGTGTCACGTGTGCGGCGAGGCCGCGAGGAGCGCAGATGGGTTTGTGTGCGGTGCGTGGCGAGAACGGCGGCGTGCGGCAGCTCGGATAGGTTTGTGTGCAGTGCGCGGCGAGGAACGGCGGCGTGCGGCAGCTCGGATGGGTTTGTGTGCAGTGCGCGGCGAGGAATGGCGGCGTGCGGCAGCTCTCGTGCGTGCGTGTATCGGGAGCGACGGGAGGGAAAAGGGAAAAGAGACCCTGCGTCTACGCCGCCGCCGACTACAGTGCAACTAGGAGCGCCGAAGCCGAACAACCGAAGCGGTGTTGCGTGCTACTTAGGGTTTCAGAATTGGGCTGGGCCGGCAAGGGATGTATGGCTATATGGGCCAAGCTAATTTGAGTTTGTTGGCTTGTGAATCAATTGGCTCATATGAGCTAACGAGCCACTCGCGAGCCAGCTCGAGCTGGCTCGTTATAAATCGAGCTAGCTCGTTATAAAACAAGCTGGCTCGTTATAAAACGAGTCGAGCTCGAGCCAAGCCATTAACGAGCGAGTCGAGCGAGCTAGCGAGTTTCGAGTTTTTCGTCCAGCCCTAGCCGCCCCCAACAGCAATCTTGGCGGGAAGAAGCCCGGTTTGAAAGGTTTTCTCGGCAAAGGCCAGAAACATGAGGACGTCGGTATGACGAGAATCACAGCGGTGCCGATCCCCATTGGCATTGTGAATTCTTCAGGCACTGCTGGGAGACCGGGATGAGGCTGCCAACGATAGAAAACTGCCCGGCTTGCAGCGAGTACCCCAAGGACGAATACAGAAGCCGGCCAATCACCAGTCCAACTCGGTTCGTCCCAAGGCCGGTTCAGCTCAACCAGCGCCGACAGTCCGTTCACGATCGGCTAGGACCGATCCGTCAAGACTTCTTCGATGAAAGCGAAAACGACGACTACTACAACGAAGAAGAGGCCGATGATGAAGAATTGGCCAACCCCCAATGGTGCCCCTCTAACCTCTTCACCAACACAGAAACGAAGAAATCAAAGGTTAAAGCGTGAAGGAAGGGAAGAAGAAGTTCGGCAAATGATCCAAGAACAACACCGTCGGCTGGGTAAGATCAAAAGGCGATGGATCCCCAAAGAAAAAGCCACCACAGCCGACGAGGAGCAAGCCCAGGAGAGTTCAGCTGACCAAGCCAGGAGGGCAGCCAAAGAAAAAGGCAAAGTTTCTGCATCGGTCAACATGGTATTCATATTGCCATCCGAATTCAGTGCTCCTAAAGCCGATGCAGACACCATCGAAGATGACTTGGTAAAACTAGCAATCTCACCAGACCAAGCTATTTTCGACAAACCCGAGGGGACCAAAAATCGGCACCTGAAGCCGTTGTACGTTAAAAGATTCGTCAATGACAAGCCAATGTCCAAGATGCTTGTTGATGAGGGAGCCGCAGTCAATCTAATGCCCTACGCAACATTCAGAAAACTGGGCAAGGAAGCCGAAGACCTGATCAAGACCAACATGGTACTCAAGGATTTCGGCGGCAACCCGTCAGAGACCAAGGGTGTACTGAACGTCGAATTGACCATCGGCAGCAAGACCGTGCCCACAACATTCTTTGTCATCGACGGGAAGGGGTCTTACAGCCTGCTGCTCGGAAGGGACTGGATACATGCCAATTGTTGCATTCCTTCTACGATGCACCAGAGCCTGATCCAATGGGACGGCGACAAGATCGAGATCGTGCCAGCCGACAGGTCAGTTAACGTCGCCAATGCCGATTTGCCAGTGTGGGAAATCAAAGGCATTGATTGTTTGTCCGGAAAATCGGCAAGCCGATTTTCTAAACGTGTCCGATTCTACAATACAGATTGGAGATGACGAGCCGCGCTGCTACTTTGAACAAGACATGGTGGAGGGCTCGGCGTCTACGACATCGACACCGCGGACGAAGACGATGGCAAGTTAGGGCAAGGCTTCACGTCGGCCGACGAATTAGAAGAAATTGACATCGGCTCTGGAGACAAGCCGAGGCCGACGTACATTAGCAAGAATTTATCTTCTTTGTGTAGATCCCAGCTCATTGATTTATTAAAAGAATATAAAGATTGTTTTGCTTGGGAGTATTTCGAGATGCCTGGCCTTAGCCGATCAATAGTGGTCCATCAACTGCCGATTAAGGCAGGTTATCGGCCGTTCAAACAGCCTCCCAGGAGGTTTAAGGCCGATATGTACGATGCAATCAAAGCCGAAATCACTCGGCTATATGATGCGGGATTCATTCGGCCTTGCCGATACGCCGAATGGGTCTCAAACATTGTCCCAGTGTTGAAGAAAAATGGTAAATTTAGGGTATGCATCGATTTCAGAGATCTAAACAAGGCCACCCCTAAGGACGAATACCCAATGCCTATAGCCGATTTGCTCGTAGATGCTGCTTCGGGTCACAAGATTATTAGTTTTATGGACGGCAATGCAGGTTATAATCAGATATTCATGGCCGAAAAAGACATTCACAAGACTGCTTTTCGGTGTCCTGGAGCAATCGGCTTGTATGAATGGGTCGTAATAACGTTTGGACTAAAGAATGCTGGGGCAACATATCAACGGGCCATGAACTATATTTTTCATGACATGATCGGCTCACTGGTGGACATCTACATTGATGACGTGGTTGTTAAGTCTAGAGAGATGCATAATCACATAGCCGATCTGAGACAAGTGTTAGAGCGAACGAGGAAATATGGCCTGAAGATGAATCCACTTAAGTGCGCGTTCGGCGTATCGACTGGGCAGTTCTTGGGATTTCTTGTTCATGAAAGAGGAATTGAGGTTACACCAAGGAGCATAAATGCTATCAAAACAATTCAGCCTCTGAAGGACAAGAAACAACTCCAATCTTTGATCGGCAAAATCAACTTCATCAGGCGATTCATAGCCAATCTCTCAGAAAAGATGGAGCCGTTCACACCACTACTTCGGCTGAAAGCCGATCAAGGATTCACATGGGGGGCAGAGCAACAAAAGGCTTTGGACAACATCAAGGATTATCTAAGTTCCCCTCTAGTTCTAATGCCTCCACAGAAAGGGCTGCCATTCAAGCTGTACCTATCAACCGACGACAACTCAATCCGCTCGGTTTTAATCCAAGAAGTTGATGACAAAGAAAAAGCCATCTTCTATCTCAGCCGATGGCTACTAGACGCAGAAACAAGGTATTCACCTGTGGAGAAGCTATGCCTATGCCTCTATTTTTCATGTACAAAGTTAAGGCATTATCTGCTATCCAACGAGTGCACAATAATCTGTAAAGCCGATGTAGTTAAGTACATGCTATCGGCCCCAGTGTTGAAGGGAAGAATTGGGAAGTGAATTTTTGCTCTAACAGAGTTTGATTTGAGGTATCAGGCACCCAGGGCACTCAAAGGATAAGCTATAGCCGATTTTATTGTGGAGCACAGGAATGACTCAATCGGCTCCGTGGAAATTATGCCTTGGACATTGATATTTGACGGCTCGGTTTGCACCAACGGCTGCGGCATCGACTTAGTCATTATTTCGCCCAGAGGGGCAAGTTTCGAATTTGCTTTCGCTATCAACCCCCATGCTACAAACAACCAACCCGAGTACGAAGCTGTCCTTAAAGGATTACATCTAGTCAAGGAAGTTGAAGCCGACGGCATCGAAATAATGGGAGATTCACTGTTGGTCATCAACCAATTATCAGGAGAATATGAGTGCAAAAATAGTACACTAATGGTCTACTATCGACAATGCCGGGAATTGATGGACGGTTTTCGGCTAGTTACTTTGAAACATATCCGTATGGAACAGAATACAAAAGCCAACGATTTAGCTCAAGGGGCATCGGGCTATCGGTCGATGGTAAAATAGATTGAAATAGAAATTGCTGCTATTACAGCCGACGATTGGAGGTTTGAAGTCTACAACTATCTCAAAAACCCCTCTCAATCGGCTACAAGGAAACTGCGGTATAAGCACTGAGGTATGTCTTGCTTGATGAAGATCTCTACTATCGGACGATTGATGGTGTGCTGCTCAGGTGTTTGGGAGCCGATCAAGCCAAAGTGGCTATCGGAGAAGTGCATGAAGGGATCTGTGGCACGCATCCATCAGCCCATAAGATGAAGTGGCTGCTTCGCCGAGCAGGATATTTTTGGCCGATGATGTTGGTGGACTGTTTCAAATATTATAAGGGTTGCCAGGATTGTCAGAAATTTGGCGCCATACAGCGAGCACCAGCGATGGCTATGAACCCAATTATCAAGCCTTGGCCGTTTAGAGGATGGGGTATTGATATGATCGGCCAGATCAATCCGCCCTCAAGCAAAGTGTAAAGATTTATTCTGGTGGCAACAGATTATTTCACAAAGTGGGTGGAAGCAATTCCTCTGAAGAAAGTAGACTCTAAGGACGCCATTGAGTTTGTTAAAGAGCATATTATCTATCGATTTGGCGTCCCACAAACGATTACAACAGATCAGGGATCTATATTTATATCAGAGGAGTTTGTTCAGTTTGCCGACGGCATGGGGATCAAGCTACTTAATTCTTCGCTGTACTACGCACAGGCCAACGGGCAAGCCGAAGCTTCAAATAAAAGTTTTATCAAGTTGATTAATAGAAAGATCTCTAAATATCCCAAGCAATGGCACAGCCGATTAGCCGAATCATTGTGGGCGTATTGGATGGCATGGCATGGATCAATTCAAGTCCCTCCATACAAACTCGTCTACGGACACGAAGCAGTACTACCATGGGAAAGCGTCATCGGCTCAAGGCGCATTCAACTACAGGACCAACTCACAGCCGATGATTATTATGGTAGACGAGTCGAAAGATTTAGTTTTATCAAGGATGAGGGCTTTAGAAAAAGTTACAAGAGATAAAGAACGAGTAGCCTGACATTACAATAAAAAGTTGTACCTAAATCTTTCGAGGAAGGCGAACTCGTTTGGAAATTGATACTGCCAATTGGATCATGGGATAACAAATTTGACAAGTGGTCACCAAATTTGGAAGGGCCTTTCAAGATCCACAAATGCGTCTCTAAAGGAGCTGTTGATGAGAAATTTCTCTCACGCGCTGGCCTAGGAGATCTGTTTAACTCCAGTACAGGTCCTTCTCGGCTACCTGTGCTGTGCAGGGCGTGCCAGTTGATTTGATCTGTTAACCAACAAGAGAAACAAGGGAATATGCATTAAGTGTTAGGTTAGATCCCCACTGGATCGGCTGAAGGAATTGCTATCCCAAAATATATTTAAGCCAAACAACTGGAATGGATCGGCTACACCGAGACAGCATCAATCGTTTAACCTAAATGCAGTAAAGGATAATATATGTATGAATCAATAACCTAGCCGATACTGGAAAGCTAACAATGAATCGGCTAGTACTCCGATGAATCTTATAGAAAGATATCATTCTTGAATCAGATGCATAGCCTAGAAATCGGCCGTCGGCTATCGATGGTGGGCCGATTTCGGCTAGCGACGTCCGACAAGAATGCGATCTTAACGATGCAGCCCGTAGCCAAACAAACTGCTCATCTTAAGAAAAAGGTTGGCGATGCGCCGAAGGTTTGATTGATTGTGATTCTGATTGTTTACAAAGGGTCTCGGGCCCTATTTATACCCAAGATACAATTATCTGTACAAATTCTGGACTCTATCTAAACTACTATTTAAAACACAACATTATCCCGAGAAGGACCCACGCCGTGTTACAATTAACAGTTTAAACAAACTCCTAAATTATAGATACAATTACCGTTACAGGACTCTATCCATAAGTGACAATATCGTTTAACACGCAACTAATAAGCGAATCTTCTATTTATCCTCAAACTGTTGTATCAGAAATGATTTAATCTCTTCCGGACCTGGAATCGACTATCGGCTGCCCTTGTCCGATCCACCCTTAGCCGATTGGCCTCGCGGCCCGATCACTCCTCGGCCGATGCAGCCTCTGTTTCCACACCAAACCAGCCGATCGATTACGCCGCCTTTGCGAGACTTAGGGACTCAATTACCAAATTTCGGTGTTAACACATGCCCCCAAGTCCGTGATACGAAGTGTTACGGATTTGCTTGCCTGTTCAAACTCCCGCTCTTTTCTTGACCTCAACCGCTTCAGCTTCTCCCCAAGTGCCCTTTAAATATCCACTCTCCTCGGCCGAGACGCTTACGCCTTCAAAGTACAGTCAGTCTCTTCCAATACAAGCCTCTGCCTTCTCTCTCCTCTCCGGCGGTTTCACTGGCGTTCGTCAAATCTCAGCGTTCTTTGCAACCCGGACTTCATCTTCGCCCAAACGACCCTGATGGCCTCCACCGTCGCCGCGTCAAGCGCCTCCGTCGCGCCGGCCACCGCCGCCATACCAGCTGTAACTACCGTGCCAACCATCGCTGTCGTTCCGGTCGCCGCCATTGTCGAGTTCCCTGAGGTACTCCCGTTTGATCCAGAACTCCTTTTTCATTCGGATTTACTTCTCCAACCATGTTGCATCAATCTTACGTTCAACCATTTTTTGAGTAGCACTTTCCTTCGTTTTTTTTCTTGATTAGTACTTTTTCCTTCTTCAAACTGTAATATGCAACCGTTCTTGATTAGCGCCCCTTTTTCCGAACTATAGCGCCTGTCACATCAAGTGCTTATCCCAAATCTGACGCAAGCACAGAGGTACTTTCTCGGCCCCATCGGCAACACGGATCCGTAGATGTGATTATAGCCGAAACCAACAGATTCCCTTCAACACCAACAAGCCATCCCTCGCCCTTGGGCAGGACATTCAAATCATGGTGACCACCGACGCAGCACTGGGTTGAGTGGTACAAAAGGGTGCGATCGGCCAAATACACACGGTGGGAGGAGATCGGGATCGCCACGTGCTTGGCCCTATCCGTCGCCGCATGGAAAAGGACGAGCCGCTTACGTCGGCGCAACATATTTCGGAATGACGGCTTTAACGCCTTCATCTTCCGCAAGGGCCGATGACAATCACGGCCGGCCGACGTGTACATGACGACCGGGCTGGACATCGAGTCGTTGGCTAACCCCAGCTTGAGCCGAAAGGGACGGCATCGGTTCAAAACCAAGGCCATCGGCGGGTGGAGCGGCTTCATCGCCCGAACATGAAGGACGGATCGGTCGGCCACGGGGAGCACGCCGCGTTCTTGATGATGTGGCTTGAAAAATTTTTGTTACGTGGATCGAGCGCGGGCCGACCGCCAACCTGGCGGAGTCATAGCCGAAGTCCTTGCCGACGGGGCAAACTTGCGCTGGGAAATACCTCCTCGGCTATTTATATCGAGATGTTGCATCAGCCGCCATAAAAATAGCCGCCAACGCTCCAATCAACACCGGCGGCCCTGGTGGATTCTACAGATCTGGCTGGTGCTGGCGACCCAAAAGATAGTTGGTCGGCTTCCTCTGACAGCAGCTGTATTCCCAAGGCTGGAGCCGATCGAGGATGAAGACGACAACCAGATCATCACCACCCGATGCATGAGCTTCGGAGAAGTAGCAGCTGCTCATGCGGGCTCGAGGCAATCGGCCGATCGGCTAGTCGAATGGTTCATCGCCCTCTACGACGGGCTGTCTCGCGAGAACCGCGCTTGGTACTTTTACCGGGACCGGGGACTGTTCGAGTTGCCGGCCGACTTCAATTGGGAAGACGTCAACTCAGTCGACAACCCGAGGTCCAGGGAGCTGTTCATCGCCGCTCTGTCCCCCTGCATCTTGCCGACCGGGATCCACCAGGGCCGATCAGTGACCAAGAGCTACGAGTTCTAGTATCCGGTGTCGACGGCGAGGCAGTTCGGTCTTGGGAAGCTACCCATCGACTTCTTTTATGCCGATAAGTTTGAGACGAGGGGAGTGGTAAGCCAGGACTTGATAATGGATCGGCTGCTGAATATAGTCGGCCCTCCCCTCGGCGACGTCGGCGTGATGACACTGGCACTCAGGAAAAGCGCCGCTTACGACCAATGGTGGACTGAAATCAAGCGCCATATCTTCCAATAGCGGTCGTCTTGTTACGTCGACCTCCTCCTGCCTGAGGAGATCCCCTCGGTAAGCTTTAAGTCCCAAATGATTTTCTTCTTCTTATCATCGGCTGATGTAGCCGATTAACATTTGCCCTCTGATTTGCAGGAGACGGAGACGGAGCGACCGACGGTGAGCGATTCCGGGCGCCCCATTGAATACCGTCTAGGTGTTCTGGACAGGGGCGGCCTCGCTCCGTCGGCCATCGGTGGGAGCACCGAAGGCTGGCGTCATTGCTACGAGGGCGGGTGCGCAAGCCGATTGCCCGAGAAGAAAGGGCTGCGCCACTCACACGGCCGTCATTGCGCTTTGCCCCAGAAGTGAAAGAAGAAACCGGCGGCGCATGCCGATAGCCTCCCCCTTGGACCCGGCCGTCACGTAGTTCCTCAACGCCATTGCCAGCGAGGAAATGCCGACGGTTGTTGGAGCGGCGGCCGAACCCGGGAGCTCGAGCCATGAGTCGGTCAATGCTCCAGCCGACGTCCCGCCGGTCCCAAGTCCCCTAGCGAAAAATCGGTTGATAAGCCCTCACTTCACCAAATTTGGCTTCACGATGATATCACTTGCATCTGACCGAACCATTCTTTTCAGGTCAAGAAATTGGCCGGCCGCACTTCACGTCCTGTGCCATCGGTAATCATCTCTTGCACCTTGATTTGTAGAAATTAGCCGACTCAACTGCTAACTCTTCTTTTGCAGCCCCCACAATCTTCGTCGGCTGCCTCCCAGGCATCCAGCGAGCACGCTGAGGCTGCCGCGGGCGGCGGCAACGGCGTCGACGAAGAGGCCCCGACGGCTACAGGCGGTGAAACAGCCGAGCCGATCGCTCCAACCCCGGTGCCCACGGTAAGCCGACTGAATTTGATGATTGGAATTATCAGCTCAATATCTTCTTGATCATCTTCCTCTTTGCTGCAGGACATAGCCGACCTCCTCAATTTTGACTTGTCGGAGTTCGAAGAGTCCAGCAAAATCGGCGAAGAGGCGTTGGTGACGCCGACTGAGGACCTGAGGGCCACCCTAGCCGACATCGGCAACCGGCTAGAGGCCTCGCTAGATGCGCTGGTGGTCGACAGCGGTTCGATACACGCGCGTTTTAAAGAAATTCAAGGCCAGCTGCCGGAAGCCCTAGCCGACGCCATTGTGCCGACCACCTTCATGGAATCCCACCAGCTCAAGTACGAACGGGCACGGCAGCGGATAGCCGATCGCCGCGAGAACCACGCACGGTCGGCCACCCTCCAGTCGACCTAGGACGCCATTGAGAGCCGGAAAGCCGCCTTCGACCGCCTGAAGACTGAGCCGGCGGCCCAGCTCGAGCAACTCCTTGCACGCCAAGATCAGCTGATGGTCGATCTCGTTCAAGTCACGAACGAGATCGATGTCCATAAGGAGTATATGGCTGGTTTGCCGGCCGAGATCGAAGCTCAACGCCAAGGCATCAAGGCGGCTGTGGCACACTTGCGAGTGAAGGGTTACGCGGAGGCTACGCTAGCCGAAAACAAAAACCTTTTACTGCGCAAACCAGGAACACTTGCAAGTAAGGGCCGATAGATCGTTATCGATTGGAGTAGAGTGCAGCGGAATAGCCAATCAGGGCAATCCGATCCGGAACAGTGTAGCCGATTCCCGGAGACAGCCGATTCGCCAATCAGCCGATTCGAGTCGTCCGGCCACGTTCTCACGCCTCGCTCCGTGCGCCCGACCGCGGCCGATTCCACCACGGCCCGATCGCTCCGATTGCGGCCGATCCGAAGCCGATCAACGGCGCGCAACGTAGCGGCGCCTCTACCGGTATCCACACGTCAGGGGACGAACGCCGTACACCCGTGTGCTAGCACACGATGCAAGGCTAGGGTTTGGCTCAAAAGTGGGAAGGGTTTCCGTGGAGATTGATCTCGACGACTTACGTTGCACGCGATGCAATTGACGTGCCGCGACTCTCCACCCCTCCCTCCTTTATATAGAGTTGGCCGACGGGACTAGTGGCCGATCGGGACTCTATTTTGAATCGGATCCTATCCGAATCTCACGAGTTGATTGCCCATACGTCGTAAGCCCATAGGACTCTATCCGATCGGATCCCTATCCGATCGAGCCGTATCCGAGTCCAACTCGAATGCCTGTTCTTATCCCCTTAAGCGTGCGACCACAGCAGAGTTCGAGGTATACTTGGTTTCGGCTATAGTCTAACTTAGCCGACCGTCGGCTCGAGTCCAACTCGGCCGACTGTCACACGCGGCGCCTAGCGGCACATATTGACACCATAGTATACAAGAATATAATATCGGCTCGAACCTGTAATGTGTACACAAATCCCTTTGGCTCACGATACCATTTAAGCTATAGGCAAGATGTGTGTCATCCCTTCAATAGCTTAACCATTCACTCGAACCGTATTGGATTATCCGTCCGTTGATTGACTCCTCAATCAACTTAGCATGGCCATGCATTTCCATAATCCATTACCCCGAGGGGCCCAGAGATATCTCTCCAAAGGAGGGGCAAATTCCATCTTGATCACTCACATCCCACTCCATGTTTCATAGCAAACCCGAAAACTACCTTTATAACTACCCGATTACGGAATAGCGTTTGGTAGTCCCAAAGTAGGCTACTACACATGTTGGAATCCATGGTGATCTCGGGTTTAAGGACTTTGTACCAATACTACCCGAGACCAACTAATGGCACATTGATTCTGTAGTGTCTCATGGTGGGTCTATCCAACAATGTGTTCTTCAACACATGTGTCCATGTTTATTGATTTGGTATGTCCATACCCATGATCTATGAGACATGATCATCAATCAATAAACATGCCGATCTTAGAATCATATTTGTTCCAACAATATGACATATGATCGAGGATCGTTTAGAAATAGATTCATACATATAGAGTCTCATAAATAAGTCACGTACTTATTGATCAATACAAGATGTCTATTTCATGGAACTGAATAACACTTTATTCATTTATACATAAACATTGACGTGATATCCAACATCTCCATGTTGTCTCTAGGGCATATCACTAACAATCTCCCACTTGCACTAGAGTCAATCATGTAAGTATCTAATACCCATTGCTCTTGTGTGCGCCTCATGCTTGGTGAGGGAGAGGTTTTGTCGGCGGATCGGCTATGTTGAGATCCGTGTGCACTTTGCATATCTTGACATCACCTCTGTCCACTATCTCGCGGATGAGATGATATCGCCGAAGTATGTGTTTGGACTTCGATGTGACCTCGGCTCCTTGGCTTGCGCAATGGCTCCACTATTATCACAATAGAGAGACATTGGACCAGTCGTACTAGTCATCACACCAAGCTCGAAACGAATTTCTTGATCCAAACAGCCTCCTTTGCGGCTTCCGAAGCAGCAATGTACTCGGCCTCCGTTGTAGAATCAGCAACGGTATCCCGCTTGGAACTCTTCCAGTGGCGTGCCTCCGTTCGAGCGAACACGAACCCAGATTGCGATCTATAATCATCCTTGTCCGTTTGGAAGCTAGCATCGGTGTAACCACTTACAACGAGCTCTTCTTCACCTCCATAGACTAGGAACATATCCTTAGTTCTTCTCAAGTACTTAAGGATATTCTTTACGCGATCCAGTGACCTTCACTGGATCGCGGTATCTGCTCGTAGCACTCAAAGCGTACGAGACATGCGGGCGTGTACAAAGCATGGCATACATGATGGATCCAATTGCCGAAGCATATGGAACCATACCCATCTTATTCCGCTCATCATGTGTCCGAGGACACGATTCTTGCTAAGATTAATGCCATGTGACATGGGCAAGAAACCTTTCTTGGAATCATGCATGTTGAACCTTTTCAACACCTTGTCAATGTATGTACTTTGGCTTAATCCAATTAGCCTCTTGGATCTATATCTATAGATCCGAATGCCTAATATATATGCTTGCCTCCCTAAGTCTTTCATGGAAAAACTATTTTTCAATGAAGACTTGACGGATTCAAGCATAGGGATATCATTTCCAATCGGTAATATGTCATCCACATATAAGATTAGAAATACAATTGCGCTCCCACTGACCTTTTTGTAAACACAGGCCTCTTCTTCATTTTTGATGAAACCAAACCCTTTGATTACTTCATCAAAACGAATATTCCAACTCCGAGATGCTTGCTTCAATCCATAAATGGATTTACGTAGCTTGCATATCTTTCCGAGCGATCTCGGATCGACAAAACCCCGAGGTTGTATCATGTATACATCCTCGCTTAGGTTTCCATTTAGGAAAGCCGTTTTGACATCCATCTCGCCATATCTCATAATCGAAATATGCAGCAATCGCTAGGATAATCCGAATAGATTTAAGCATTGCAACGGGCGAGAAGGTTTCATCATAATCAACTCCTTGAATCTGTTTAAAACCTTTCGCCACCAATCGCGCCTTATAGATGTGAACATTTCCATCCATATCGGCCTTTTCTTAAAAACCCATTTACACTCAATGGTTTTGACACCATCGAGTGGATCAACCAAGTTCCAAACTTGATTGTCGTACATGGATTCTATTTCGGATTTCATGGCTCCAAGCCACTTGTTGGAATCGGGTCCCACCATCGCTTCCTCATAGGTCTTAGGTTCATCATTGTCCAACAACAATATATCACGTTGTTCCTTTGTGTACATCAAGCGCACGACGTGATCTTTCGGACCTCCGTGGGGCGGTGTATCTACAAGCTGGTGGCGCAACACTTTGTTCCTCTGTTGTGGTTACGTGGTCGCTGAAACGTTTTTCGGTGTTTCTTGAACTTCTTCAAGATGCACCCTGCTCCCACTAACCCTTCTTGAAAGAAACTCTTTCTCCAAGAAGACACCGTGTCGGGCGACAAACACTTTGCCTTGTTCCCGATTATAAAAGTAATATCTCTTAGTTTCCTTAGGATATCCCACAAAGAAGCACTTGTCGATTTGGGTGTGAGCTTGTCGACGTAAACGTTTTACATAAGCCTCACATCCCCAAATTTTGAGAAAAGACAAACTAGGGGTTGCCCTGTCCATATCTCATATGGTGTCTTTTCAACCGACTTAGATGGAACTCTATTTAGTGTGAGCGCAATGTTTCAAGAGCATATCCCCGAAGGATAACGGAAGATCACTTTGGCTCATCATCGACCGCACCATGTCCAACAAGGTGTGATTTCTCCGTTCGGACACCCCATTCCATTGTGGAGTTCTGGCGGAGTCAACGTGGAACAATTCCACAATCTTTCGAGATGATTACCAAACTCTTGGCTCAAGTATTCCCTCCACGATCGATCGTAGAAACTTGATTATTTTCCCTAAATGATTACGTACTTCATTCTCGGAATTCTTTGAACTTTTCAAAGGATTCGGACTTATGCCTCATTAAGTAGATATAACCATATCTACTAAAGTCATCAGTAAAGGTAATGAAGTGCGATAACCACCTCGGCCGTTGAGCTCATTGGTCCACATACATCGGTATGTACGAGTGCCAATAAGTCACTTGCTCTCTCACTATGTCCCGTGAAAGGTGCCTTTGCCATCTTACCAAGTAAACAAGACTCACATGTCTCAAATGATTCAAAATTAAAAGAGTGAAGCGAGTCCATCCTTATGGAGCTTCTCCATGCGTTTCTTATTTATATGGCCTAAGCGACAATGCCGGATAAACGTGGGGTTTATATCATTAGAGAGTTGCCTTTCGTATTAATGTTATAGATGGGAGAAGCTTCAAGATTCAAAACGTATAATCCATTCACCAATGGAGCATGAAAATAGAATATATCTCTAAGATATATTGAACAACCATTGTCCATTGATCTAAAATCATATCCTTCCGCTTGCAAACATGAAGCGAAAATAACGTTTTGACATAGTGTTGGAACACAATAACAATTATTCAATTCCAAAACTAATCCCGAAGGTAGATGAAGTGGTATCGTGCCGAAAGCACGCTAGCAACGCTTGCTCCATTGCCGACGCGTAGGTTCACCTCGTCCCTTCTCAATCCTCTACTTCTTCTCATTCCCTGCAACGATTTGCAAATATGAGCTACGATCCGGTATCAAATACCCAAGAGTCGTAGGTGAAGTAGCAAGATTAATGTCTATAACATTAATACCGGCGAAGTCGTACTTTGCTTCTTTTTGAGATCCTCCATGTACTTCTTGCAGTTCCTCTTCCAATGGCTGTCTCCTTGCAATAGAAGCAAACGACATCGATGCCGTGACCCCTTCTTGCCCTTCTTTGCATTGGAGGCACTCGCGATCTCATCGGGAGTTAACTTTCTCTTGGTGCAAAGCTTCTTGACAGGTGGTTTGCGCTTAGCCTTCTGCATCATCATCACATGATGACCGTTTTTCTGGATACTCTCCTCAGTCTTTAGCATCCCATGCAATTCAGCCAAGGTCCTATCCATATTGTTCATGTGATAATTTAATATGAATGGCTCGAAGCTCGGAGGGAGCGACTGGAGAATCACATCAGTAGCCAACAAGATCGGACTACGAGATAGCTTCGGCATAATCACATTATACCGTTCCGATACACTATCAAGGAACGCTATCTCGAACAACTCAAACCGAGTTATATGGAAATTGCTTCGACGTAATCACATTACGCCATTTCGATACACTATCAAGGAACGCAATTACCATTAACTCTCTTCAACAGATCCCGTAAAACCGATTGATCTAATCAATCCGTGCGCAAAACTTGATCCAGATCCAATCTAAAACCCGAACTAAGCAAGATTAGCTCTGATACCAATGAAGGGTTACGCGGAGGCTACGCTAGCCGAAAACAAAAACTTTTTACCGTGCAAACCAGGAACACTTGCAAGTAAGGGCCGATAGATCGTTACCGATTGGAGTAGAGTGCGGCGGAATAGCCAATCGGGGCAATCCGATCCGGAACGGTGTAGCCGATTCCCAGAGACAGCCGATTCGCCAATCGCCCGATTCGAGTCGTCCGGCCGCGTTCTCACGCCTCGCTCCGATGCGCCCGACCGCAGCCGATTCCACCACGGCCGATCGCTCCGATTGCGGCCGATCCAAGCCGATCAACGGCGCGCAACGTAGCAGCGCCTCTACCGGTATCCACACGTCGGGGACGAACGCCGTACACCCGTGTGCTAGCACACGATGCAAGGCTAGGGTTCGGCTCGAAAGTGGGGAGGGTTTCGTGGAGATTGATCTCGACGACTTCGTTGCACGCGATGCAATTGACGTGCCGCAGCTCTCCACCCTCCCTCCTTTATATAGAGTTGGCCGGCGGGACTAGTGGCCGATCGGGACTCTATTTTGAATCGGATCCTATCCGAATCTCACGAGTTGGCTGCCCATACGTCGTAAGCCCATAGGACTCTATCCGATCGGATCCCTATCCGATCGAGCCGTATCCGAGTCCAACTCGAATGCTGTTCTTATCCCCTTAAGCGTGCGACCACGTAGGTTCAGGTATACTTGGTTTCGGCTATAGTCTAACTTAGCCGACCGTCGGCTCGAGTCCAACTCAGCCGACACATCACTGCGGCGCCTAGCGGCACATATTGACACCATAGTATACAAGAATATAATATCGGCTCACGAACTGTAATGTGTACACAAATCCCTTTGCCTCACGATACCGGTTAAGCTATAGGCAAGATGTGTGTCATCCCTTCAATAGCTTAACCATTCACTCGAACCGTATTGGATTATCGTGCGTTGATTGACTCCTCAATCAACTTAGCATGGCCATGCATTTCCATAATCCATTACCCGAGGGGCCCAGAGATATCTCTCCAAAGGAGGGGCAAATTCCATCTTGATCACTCACGTCCCACTCCATGTTTCATAGCAAACCCGAAAACTATCTTTATAACTACCCAGTTACGGAATAGCGTTTGGTAGTCCCAAAGTAGGCTACTACACATGTTGGAATCCATGGTGATCTCAGGTTTAAGGACTTTGTACCAACACTACCTGAGACCAACTAATGGCACATTGAATCCTGTAGTGTCTCATGGTGGGTCTATCCAACAATGTGTTCTCCAACACATGTGTCCATGTTTATTGATTTGGTATCTCCATACCCATGATCTATGAGACATGATCATCAATCAATAAACATGCCGATCTTAGAATCATATTTGTTCCAACAATATGACATATGATCAGGGATCGTTTAGAAATAGATTCATACATATAGAGTCTCATAAATAAGTCACGTACTTATTGATCAATACAAGATGTCTATTTCATGGAACTGAATAACACTTTATTCATTTATACATAAACATTGACGTGATATCCAACATCTCCATGTTGCCTCTAGGGCATATCACTAACGGCGAGACTGGTGAAGGGCATCCGACCGGTGGCGGGGTCGAGGCCGACGACGTCGGGGCCATTGAAGAGATAGACCAGATCAGTCGGACGGCGTTGTCGGCCATAGCCGATTTCTTAAAACAATGAGCTTGTAATATTCTAACATTCTGAAGTCGGCTACTGCCTCTTGTATTATACTTGTCATACTTTTGTGCTGGGATTGGACCTTAATCACTTCACTCGTACTTGTAATCGGCTTTGACTTATGTGTAATATAGTTTATCAATTTTTTACCGCTGTGCTTGTAGATAATATCGGCTTTCGGCCGCGCGTAGTGTCTTGAATTGCTCATGCTGAAATCGGCCCCGGCCGCCCGTATCGCTTCATGTTGCCGATTCCGAGACCACACCACGACCATTGGTGTCAGCGCTTGAATTACGGCCGTCGATCCAAATCACTTCCAACGCTTTTATTTGACTGCCGATTACGAGGCTTAAAAGTTGCAAAAATATTTCAAAAATCTTGACGCCCAATTTTGCAATCGGCTCGTGTACGTATATGCCCCCCAAGTTTTGTTGATAGCTTCGGTGTCGACAAAATTGTGAGTTCAAGCCGTTCGCGCATCATTGCCGTCCCTACCGACCAATCATTAGCCGATCGTAGAAAACATAGCAAAAAAACGTTGCATAAAAATGCCTAAAGGCGATGCCTTGTTAAAGCAAGACATCGGCTATCGTAAATTGGCTTAAGCAACCAGAGCCGAATCACGAGTTGATCCATACGTTTGGGTAATATTTCTTTAGGTATTTTCCATTAAGAGCCTTTCCAAATACTTCTCCATCTAGCCCTTTTAGCATATAAGCTCCTTTAGTGACGCATTTGTGGATCTTGAAAGGCCCTTCCCAATTTGGTGACCACTTGCCGAATTTGTTGTCTCTAGATCCAATTGGCAATATCAATTTTCAAATGAGTTCGCCTTCCTCAAAAGATTTAGGCACCACCTTTTTTTATAATGTCTGGCTACTCATTTTGACTTTTTCCAAGGCCCTCATCCTAGATAAAACTAAATCTTTCGATTCGTCCACCATCAGGTGATAATAATCATAGGTTGTGAGTTGATCCTATAGCTGAATGCGCCTTGAGCCGACGACACTTTCCCATGGCAGCACTGCCTCATGTCCGTAGACCGGCTTGTATGGAGGGACTTGAATTGACCCGTGGCATGCCATCCGATACGCCCACAGTGATTCCTAATCGGGCGTGCCACTGTTTAGGTACTCGAGAGATCTTTCTTTTAATCAATTTGATCAAACTTTTGGTTGAGGCCTCGGCTTGTCTGTTGGCTTGTGCGTAGTACGGCAAAGAATTAAGCAGCTTGATCCCCATGCCGTTGGCAAACTGAACAAATTTGTCCGATACAAAGATAGATCCCTGGTCTGTTGTTATTGTTTGTGGAATGTCAAATTGGTAGATGATGTGTTCTTTGACAAACTCGATTGCGTCCTTAGAATCCACTTTTCTGAGGGGAATCGCCTCCACCCACTTTGTGAAGTAATCTGTCGCCACCATGATAAATTTATGTCCTTTGCTTGAGGGTGGATTGATCTGGCCGATCATATCAATGCCCCATCCTCTGAACGGCCACGGCTTAATAATTGGGTTCATAGCCGATGCTGGTGCTCGTTGTATGGCGCCAAACTTTTGACAATCCTGGCAGCCCTTGTAATACTTGAAACAATCCTCCAGCATCGTCGGCCAGAAATACCCTGCTCGGCAAAGCAGCCACTTCATTTTGTGGGCCGATTGATGTGTGCCACAGATTCCTTCATGCACTTTTCCGATGGCCACTGTAGCCTGATCGGCTCCCAAGCACTTGAGTAGCACTCCGTCAATCGTCCGATAGTACAGATCTTCATCGAGCAACACGTATCGCAATGCCTTGTATCGTAGCTTCCTTGTAGCCGATTGAGAGGGGTTTTTGAGATAGTTGTAAACTTCAAACCTCCAATCATCGGCTGTGATGGTGGCAACGTCTATGTCGATTTCTTTCGGCATCGGCCGATAGCCCGATGTCCCTTGAGCTAAATAGCTAGCTTCTGTGTTCTGCTCTCTGGGGATGTGTTTCAAAGTAACTAGCCGAAAACCGTCCATTAATTCCCGACATTGCTGATAATAGACCATCAGCGCATCATTTTTGTATTTGTATTCTCCTGATAATTGGCTGATGACCAACAATGAATCTCCCATTATTTCGATGGCGTCGGCTTCAACTTCCTTGAGTAGATGTAATCCTTTAAGGACGGCTTCATATTCGGCTTGGTTGTTTGTAGCGTGGGGGTTGATAGCAAAAGCAAACTCGAAGCTTGCCCCCTGGGTGAAATAATGACCAAGCTGATGCCGCACCGGTTGGTGCAAACCGAACCGTCAAACGTCAAAGTCCAAGGCATAATCTCCACTGAGCCGATCGAGTCATTTCTGTCCTTCGGAGGTTGAATTGTCTTGATAGCATTTATGCTTCTTGGTGTAACTTCAATTCCTCTTTCATGGACAAGAAATCCCAAGAATTACCCGGCCGATACGCCGAACGCGCACTTAAGCAGATTCATCTTCAGACCGTACTTCCTCGTCCGTTCTAACACTTGTCTCAGATCACTGTGGCCTTCTATCTCCCTTGACTTGACAACCACATCGTCAATGTATATTTCTACTAGCGAGCCGATCATATCGTGAAAGATGTAATTCATGGGCCGTTGATATGTTGCCCCAGCATTCTTCAAGCCAAACGTCATTACTACCCATTCGTACAAGCCGATTGCGCCGGGACACCGAAAAGCGATCTTGTGGATGTCCACGTCGGCCATGAATATTTGGTTATACCCTGCATTGCCATCCATAAAACTGATAATTTTGTGGCCTGAAGCAGCATCGACAAGCATATCGGCTATCGGCATTGGGTATTCTTTAGGGGTTGCCTTGTTTAGATCTCTAAAATCGATGCACACCCTAAGTTTACCTTTTTCTTCAACACTGGGATGATGTTTGAGACCCACTCGGCGTATCGACAAGGCCAAATGAATCCCGCGTCGTATAGCCGAGTGATTTTGGCTTTAATTGCATCGTACATATCGGCCTTAAACCTCCTGGGAGGCTGTTTGAACGGCCGATAGCCTGCCTTAATTGGCAGCTGATGGACCACTATTGATCGGCTGAGGCCGGGCATCTCGAAGTACTCCCAAGCAAAACAATCTTTATATTCTTTTAACAACTCAATAAGCTGGGATCTACAATGAGGAGACAGATTTTTGCTAATGTACGTCGGCCTCGGCTTATCACCAGAGCCGATGTCAATTTCCTCTAATTCGTCGGCCGATGTGAAACCTTGCCCTAGCTTGCCATCGTCTTCGTCCGCGGTGTCCATGCCAAAAACGCTTGAGCCCTCCACCATGTCTTGTTCAAAGCAGCAGCTGCGGCTCGCATTTCCAATCGGTTGTATTGTGGAATTGGACACATTTAGAAAATCGGCTTGCCAGATTTTCTCGGATAAACAATTGATGCCTTCGATTTCCCAAAGCGGCAAATCGGCACTGACGACACTAACTGACCTGTCGGCTGGCACGATCTCGATCTTATTGCCGTCCCATTGGATCAGGCTCTGATGCATTGTAGAAGGGATGCAACAGTTAGCGTGTATCCAGTCCCTTTCGAGCAGCAGGCTGTAAGACCCTTTCCCGTCGATGACAAAGAACGTTGTAGGCACGGTCTTATTGCCGATGGTCAGTTCAACGTTGAGGACGCCCTTGGTTTCTGATGGGTTGCCGTCGAAGTCTTTGAGCACCATGTTGGTTTTTATCAGGTCTTCGGCTCCCTTGCCTAGTTTTCTGAATGTTGCGTAAGGCATGAGGTTGACTGCTGCTCCCCCATCAACTAGCATTTTGGAAATCGGCTTGCCGTTGACAAATCCTTTAACGTACAACGGCTTTAAGTGCCGATTTTTGGTTCCCTCGGGTTTGTCGAAGACAGCCTGGTCTGGTGAGATTGCCAGTTTCGCCAGGTCGTCCTCAATGGTGTCTGCATCGGCTTCAGGAGCGCCGAACTCGGCTGGCAGCACGAACACCATGTTAACTAATGTAGAAATTTTGTCTTTCCCTTTGGCTGCCCTCTTGGCTTGATCGGCTGGGCTTTCCTCGGCTTGCTCTTCGTCGGCTATGGCAGCTTTCTCTTTGGGTACCCATCGCCTTTTGATTTTGCCCAGCCGACGACGTTGTTCGTGGATCATTTGCTGAACTTCGTCTTCTCTCCCGTCACGCTTAGGCCGTTGAACCCTTCTTTTCTGTGTCTTTGTGAAGAGATCGGACGGGCACCATTGGGGGTTGGCCGATTCCTCATCGTCGGCCTATTCATCGTCGCGGTTGTTGCCATCGCAGTTTTCGTCGATGAAGAAGTCTTAGTGGATCGGGCCGAGTCGATCATGGACAGACCGCCGCGTTTGGTTTAGCTGAATGGCACTGGGGACGAACCAGGTTGGGCTTGCAGCCGATGAGTTCTTGTGCCCGCCATCGCGGCGATCGTTGCATGCTGAGCAATCGTCCAGTGTTGGTAGTCTCATAACGGATTCCCAGCAGTACCTGAAAAAATCACAATGCCAATGCGGATCGGCATTGTTGCGATTTGCATCGTACCGACGGCTTTGGGTATTCGGCTCATGTTGACGAGGTGCTTCATTGTAAGTTTCTTCCTGTCGAGACCGGTGCTGAGGACGGTGTCGGCTATGTTCATGGATCGGCCGTCGGTCAGCCGATCTGATGACTGGGCGCACCATATTAATCGGCGTGGCGTGATATCCAATCTGCTCGTCTTCTGCCTTGACCCCGATCGATGTATTGACTAAGTTGTGCGCCATTCTGTTCTGTCGATCAGCTTGCTTGGGACCGGCTTGGATCGTGTTGACCGGGAAAGGATTGTCGTCTACTTTCATCGGCCGATTTGAATCGACGAACTTCAGCTTCCCGGCCTCAATCGCCGATTGGATTTGCTACCTGAAGACTTTGCAGTCGTTGGTGGCGTGGGATGTGGAGTTGTGCCACTTGCAATATTTCTTTTTCTTCAATTCTTCGGCCGACGGGATCACGTGATTTTCAGGCAACTGAATCTGTTTCTCCTTGAGCAGCAAGTCAAAAATCCTGTCGGCCTTGGTGATGTCGAAGTCGTATCGTTTTTCCTTGGCCGTCTTCAACAGCCATTACAGACGATGGCCTTTTTGTTCTTGGCCCATTCGGCTGCCGCCACTTCTGCGTCACCGTCGTCGGACTCGTAGTTTGATTCGACGATGACTTGAGTTATATTTTTGACGGCCTTTCTGGTGTCTTGGAATCGCTGTTCGTGGGCCGTCACCTTCTGCGCCAAGTGGGCTAAGCTGTCAAAGTCATGTGCAGAGAATCACTCTCGGATCGGAGCGATCAAACCATGAAAGGCCAAATCGGCCAGCTGGGCATCCGATAGCACCAGGCTGTAGCATCGGTTCCTCATCTCTCTAAAGCGTTGGATGTATTCTTGGACCGATTCGTTGTGTTTTTGCCTGATGCTGGTGAGGTCCGACAACTTCATCTCGTGGTTGCCGGAGTAAAAGTAGCTATGGAATTATTTTTCAAGATTGGCCTAGCTCTGAATTGAGTTGTAGGACAATGAGGAGAACAAGTAAAAGCCGACCCCGAAAGAGAAAGAGGGAACAATCGGACTCTCAAGGCGTTCGTAGCCGATGCTTCGCCGCACTGTGCCAAGAATCGGCTAACATGCTCATAAGTTGAACTGTTGTCCTGCCCAGAGAACTTCGAAAAATCTAGGATCTTGTATCGGTTGGGCGACGGGATCCGCTCGAAGTGCTCCAGATAGGGATACCGATACATGTTCCCTGAGTCTTTCGGCTTAAGGCCAAATTGATCGCGCATGACATCTGCGATCAGATCGGCCCATGTCCGGTTGTCTTGCTGTATCGGCTCGTATGGGTCATACGGCGCGGGTGCTTGCTGATACAGTGATGGTGGCGTGTGAGGCCTGTAATGATGATCTTGACGGCCTCCTTGCTACTGGTAGTGATGATCAGCGGGAGGCGGCCGATGCGCCGGTGGTGGCGTTGGTGGTTCTAAAACAGTTGCCGGCCACCGGCGTTGTACCGTCTGTTTGGATCAATCGGCTCTGACTGCCAATTGTCGTTGAACATGTTAGCGACCTGATATTGGGGCAGCGGCTGCTGTCGGTTCAGTATAGTAATTGCTGGTCTCATAGCCGATTCACCTAGATTTGGCTGGCCGAGGACCCCTCCTGGCGGCCCTGGTTGTGCTAGTGGTGGGATCGGCCGATTATGTGTGACCAACGTCCTGTAACCAGGAAATTGGCCATCTGTGAAGTACGTCGGCCCCCGTTGCAACTGGTCGGCTATCTTGGTGTCGACCACAGTAGCGATCATGTTATTGAGAGTGTTGACTAGTATACTACTTTGGTTGACCAACGCGTGATGGATGGCCGAGTCGATCCGGTCTTGTAGAGAATATATAGTTGAATCGTCCTGTTCCTGGGTCGGCTCCTCCATCTTCTGTTTGCCTTTCTCCTCATTAGAGGAGGATGCCTTAAGGTCGTTCATGCTGAACTTATATTTTTGATGGACGGCCCCAGATCTTATTTGGGTGAAAGATTACAAGTAGTTAGCCTGGAGCTCTTCCACCATCTTCTTATAATTGGCTTGCTGTTCAGCCGATAACTGTTCCATCTTCACATGCACGATGTTGTCCTGGGAAATGCTGGGGCTCTTGGAGTCGACCATCTTGCCGGCTGAATCTATGCGTCCGAGTCGAGCCGACAGAGAAAGTCCCAACGGGCGTGCCAAGAAGTGTGTTGATGAGAAATTTGTCTCACGCGCTGGCCTGGGAGATCTGCTTAACTCCAGTGCAGGTCCTTCTCGGCTACCTGTGCTGTGCAGGGCGTGGCAGTTGATTTGATCTGTTAACCAACAAGAGAAACAAGAGAATATGCATTAAGTGTTAGGTTAGATCCCCACTGGATCGGCTGAGGGAATCCATGAGCATATATATGCTATCCCAAAATATATTTAAGCCAAACAACTGGAATGGATCTGCTACACCAAGACAACATCAATCGTTTAACCTAAATGTAGTAAAGGATAATATATGTATGAATCGATAACCTAGCCGATACTGGAAAGCTAACAATGAATCGGCTAGTACTCCGATGAATCTTATAGAAAGATATCATTCTTGAATCAGATGCATAGCCTGGAAATCGGCCGTCGGCTATCGATGGTGGGCCGATTTCGGCTAGCGACGTCCGACAAGAATGCGATCTTAACATAAGAGGTAGTCCTAATACAAATCTAATAATAGATATATTAAAAGAAACATATTAGGGCAGATAAGGCCGGCTAAAACCCCGGCGCTGTCTCTAAACAATATAAATCTTAGCCGATCATTGATAGTTCTAAAAACGACTTAATAGTTCGAACCCGATGCAACATTAAGTATAAAAATAAAAACCTGATCTATTGCAGCCGATTTATATCCCTCGAGACGGTGGATACCGCATATAAACCAGCCAACCTCTAGATCTAGCCCTATCGGCTGCAAGTTCTTGATAGAACTAGCCAATGGCAGGATAGATCTAAATATTAGTCTAATTTATATGCGTTATATGATAAGTACCGCAGTATAAACTCTTGAATCGAATGTGTCATTACGATGAAAGCACTAGAAACAATAGATCATATCACTAATGACAAGCATTTACCTAGATCTGGGGATCGAAACGATGCAGCCCGTAGCCAAACAAACTGCTCGTCTGAAGAAAGAGGTCGGCGATGCGCCGAAGGTTTGATTGATTGTGATTCTGATTGTTTACAAAGGGTCTCGGGCCCTATTTATACCCAAGATATAATTATCTGTACAAATCCTGGACTCTATCTAAACTACTATTTAAAACACAACATTATCCCGAGAAGGACCCACGTCGTGTTACAATTAACAGTTTAAACAAACTCCTAAATTATAGATACAATTGCCGTTACAGGACTCTATCCACAAGTGGCAATATCGTTTAACGCGCAACTAATAACCGAATCTTCTATTTATCCTCAAACTGCTGCATCAGAAACGATTTTATCTCTTCCGGACCTGGAATCGGCTATCGGCTGCCCTTGTCCGATCCACCCTTAGCCAATTGGCCTCGCAACCGATCACTCCTCAGCCGATGCGGCCTCTGTTTCCAAACCAAACCAGCCGATCCAATTCTGCTTCGCCTTTGCAGACTTAGGGACTCAATTACCAAATTTTAGTGTTAACAGGAGCTTACATGCTAGCACGGTTAGACGGAGAAGTATTTGGAAGGGCTCTTAATGGAAAATACTTGAAGAAATACTATCCAAGCATATGGATCAACTCATAATTCGGCTCTGTTTGCTTAGCCGATTTATGACAGCCGATGTCTTGTTTCAATAAGGCATCGCCTTTAGGCATTTTTATGCAACTTTTTCCCCTAAGTTTTCTACGGTCGGCTAACGATTGGCCGATAGCAACGACAATGAGGTGCAAATGGCTTGAATTCACAATTTCGTCGACACCGAAGCTATCAACAAAATTTGGGGGGCATATACATACACAAAGCTGATTACAGAAAAGATGAGAGCCAAAAAAAATTTTCAGGCCTCGTAATCGGCAGTCAATCTAGAAGTGTGGAAGCAAGATGTTGGAAGGTTTTCGGAATTGGTGCAACGGTTGGGTTAAGTATGAGCTATAAGCCGATTTTGGGGAAGCGAGATATGCGGCCCTAAGTTTGTTTCAAGCGGTTGAGATCAGAGGTCGTAATATATGCGTTGAAGTCATTATCCGCGGCGTGGTTTCGGAATCGGCAAACCTAGTGCAACAAGTAAGGTCGAAGCCGATTTTCAGCACAGCTGATTTGGAATTGACAGTCGTATCAAGATAATATATGCGGCCGGAGCCGATTTCATTTACAAGCACAATTGCAAAAGGTGACAAGCTATATTAAACAAGGCAAGGGCTGAAGCCGATTACATAAATTTGAGCAGTTGATTACAGAGTTAAAGCCAATTACAAAAGTTCGGCGAATGTCTTACAAGAGGCACCAGTTGATTTAAGGATACTAAGAATATTACGAGTTCACTGTTTCAAGAAATCTGCTATGGCCGACAATGCTTTCCGCCTAATCTGGTCTACTTCCTCGATGGCCTTCATATCGTCGGCTTCGAACCCGGCCACCGACCGAATCCCTTTCACCAAGTCCCGAAGATGCGCCACAACCGCCTTGATACTTTGACGTTGGGCATCGATTTCAGCTGGCAGGCTGGCCTTATACTCCTTATGGACGTTGATCTCGTTCGTGACTTGAACGAGATCAGCCATCAGCTGATCCTGGCGTGAAAGGAGCTGCTCGAGCTTGGCCGTCGGCTCGGTTTTCAGGCAGTCGATGGTGGCTTTTTGACCCTCGATAGCCTCTTTGGTCAACTAGAGGGTTGCCGACCCCGTTTGGTTTTCACGACGGTTGGCTATTCACTGCTGGGCCCGCTCGTACTTGAGTTGATGCACCTCCAAGAAGGTTGTCGGCACAATGGCGTCGGCTATCGCCTCTAGTAGTTGGCCTTGGATCTCCCAGAAGCACGCGCGGATCGAGCTGTTGTCGGCTACCAACACGTCCAGCGAGGCCTCCAGCCGATTGCCGATGTCAGCTAGACTGGCCCTCAGGTCCTCGTCCGGCATCACCAGCGCCTCCTAACCGATCTCGCCAGACTCCTCGAACTCCGACAAGTCGAAATTGAGGAAGTCGGCTATGTTCTGCAAAGAAAAGATGATGATTAGAAAAGAGTTGTTAAGTTGGCAGAGCTGGTCATAAAATTTAGTCGGTTTACCTTGGGCACCGGGGTCGGAGCAACTTGTTCGGTTGGTTCGCCGCCTGCGGCAGACGGGGCCTCACCATCGGCGCCATTGCCGCCACCCACGGCAGTCACGGTGTGCTCACTCGATGCCTGGGGGGCAGCTGACGGTGATCGAGGAGGCTAGAAGATAAGTGTTAGCAGTCAAGTCGGCTGCGATTTGTAAGCTAGGATGTGGGAGATGTTTACCGTTGGAACGCGACGTGGGATACGGCCGGCCGGCTTCTTGATCTGGAGAGGGCATGATCGGCTGAGTATATAGTGATGTCATACTAAGGTCGAAGTTAGTAAGGTGAAAGCTTACCGGTGGTCTCTTCGTCGGAGGGCTTGGTACCAGTGGATCGTCGGCCGGGGGATTGATGGAGTTGTGGCTTGAGCTGCTAGACTCAGGCGCTGCCCCAACAGCCGCCGACATCTCTTCATCGGCCACCTGGTCGTCAAGGTATTGAGCGACATTCGGATCTACCGAGGGGAGGGTGTCGGCCGGCGCGATCGACTTCTTCTTCTTCGGCTTCTTGGGGGCAGGCACGGCCGATGGCTGTGCAGGAGGCGCGGCTCTTTTCTTGTGAGCTATCGGCTCGCGCATCTGCCCGCGCAGCAAGTACGCCAGTTTCGGCGCGTCCCAGCCGATTGCCGACGGAGCAAGGCCGCCTCCATCCAGAACACCTAGGCGGTATTCGATGGGAATTCCGGAGTTGCTTACAGTCAGCCATTCCGTCTCGGTCTCCTGCAGACCAAAGAGGACAAGTGTTAGTCGGCTACATCGGCCGATGATAAGAAAAGAGGAATCATTTGGAGTTTAAAACTTACCGAGGGGATTTCTTCGGGCAGCAGCAAGTCGATATAATAAGACGACCGCTGATGGAAGATATGCCGCTTGATCTCGGCCCACCATTGGTCGTAGGTTGCACTCTTCTTGAACGCCAGAACCATCTCATCGATGCTGCCGAGGGGAGGGCCGACTATGTTCAGCAGCCGATGCATTATCAGTTGTTGGCTCACAACTCCCCTCGTCTCAATCTTGTCGGCATAGTAGCAGTCGACGGGCAGTTGCCCAAGACGAAACTGCCTTGCAGCCGATACTGGGTAGTAAAACTCATAACTTTTGGCCACTGGTCGGCCCTGGTGGATCCCGGTCGGCAGGATGCAGGGGGTCAGAGCAGCGGTGTACAGCTCCCTGCATTTTGGGTTGTCGGCCGAGTTGATGTCTTCCCAGTTGAAGTCGGCTGGCAGCTCAAAAAGTGCCTGATCCCGGTAGAAGTACCAGGTGTGGTTCTCGCGCGACAGCCCGTCGTACATGGCGATGAACCACTCGGCTAGTAGATCGGCCAATTGCTTGGAGCCCGCATGCACAGGCGCCGCTTCTCCATAGCTCATGCATCTGGTGGGGGTGATCTCGTTGCCGTCTTCATCTTCGACCGGCTCCACCCTTGGGAAAACAGCCTTAGTCAAGGGCAGCCGACCGGCTATTTTCTGGGTCATCAGCACCAGCCAGATTTGCAGAAGCCACCAGGGGCCGCCGGTGTTGACAGTAGCATTGGCGGCTATCTTTGCAGCAGCTTGGTGTAGCGTCTGGTACAGATAGCCGAGAGAAACTTCCCTAGCACGAACTTATTCCCGTCGGCTAGGGATTCGGCTACGACCTGTCAGTTGGCGGTCGTCCCACAGCTCGATCCACAGAACAGAAACTTTTCTAGCCACATCATAAGGAACGCGGCATGTTCCCTGTGGCCGACCGATCCATCCTTCATGTTTTGAGCGATGTAGCCGCTCCACTCGCCGATGGCTTTGGTCTTGAATTGATGTTGCCCCTTTCGGCTCAGGTCTCCATGGTTAGCCGACGCCAGGATGTCCAGTCCGGTCGTCATGTATACGTCGGCTAGAGTGACTGTCATCGGCCCCTGCTGGAACATGAAAGCATTCAAGCTATCGTTCCAGAAGTACGCCGTAGCCGACATCAGCGGCTCATCCTTCTCCATGCCGGCCACAGATAAAGCTAGGCACCGGGCTATCCTGGTCTCCTCCCACTGAGCGTGCTTGGCTGATTGTACTCTCTTGTACCATTCTATCCAGGAGCTATTGGTGGTCGGCCATGACTTGAAGGTACCAGCCCAGTGGTTCAAAGATGGCTTCCTAGTGTTGTAAGGCGTCCTATTGGTTTCGGCTATGATTATATCGGTTGGGTCAGTGTTGCCGATAGGGCCGAGAAAGTATCTCTTTTCTTGAGTCAAACTTGGAATGACTACTTGTTGTGACAGATGCTACAGTTTGGAAAAGAAAAAAAAATTGCTGATCAAGAGCAGCTGAAGGCATGACGAACGCAAGAACACTAGGAGGCATGGCAGGAAAGGAAATCTGAAGAGGAAGAGTTTTGAGCCGACGGGTGTACCTCGGGGAACTCGGCGGCGGCGGCAGTGGTGCGGCGGCGGTATTGAAGGCCATTGAGGTCGTCGGAGCTGGATCTGGGTCATGGTTCGCCGAAATCGCTGGGATGCGGTGAAGGGCGCCGGTGAGTCGCCAGGAAGGAGGGAGGAAAAGACTTGGGTTGCGAAGTGCTCGAGTGCGGTTTGAAGGTGTGACCGTTTCAGTCGAGGTAAAAAGGCTATTTAAAGGGCATTTGGGGCAGCCGAAACGATTTAGGTGAGAAAAGAGCGGGAATTTGAACAGGCAACAAATCCGAAACACTTCGTATCACGGACTTGGGGGGCATGTGTTAACGGCTAAATTTGGTAACCGAATCCCTAAGTCCTAGCAAGGATGAAATAGAACCGGATCGGCTGGTTTGACGGAGAAACAGAGGCCGCATCGGCTGAGAAGCAATCGGCTGTGAAGCCAGTCGGCTAAGGTTGAATCGGGTAAAGAACAGCCGATAGCCGATTCTAGGTTCAAAGAAGACGAAGCCGTTTCTGATGAAGATATTTGGAGATAAAATAAAGGATTCGGATTCCAAATTGTGCGTTAAGAGATATTGCCTTTTAGGGATAAAAGTCCCGTAGCAGCAAATGTATGTAAATTAGAGATTTGTTTAGAGATAATCTCGTTGTAAAGGCGGCAAGGGATTGCTTCCCGCGCTTATAGTGTAGATATGGAAGTTAGTTGTAACCGCGTGTAGCGTGATCTTCGTTGTACTAGGGTATAAATAGGACCTGAGACCCCCTGTAAATTCAATAAAAATCATTCAAACAACTTTCAGCGCATCACCAAACCTTTTCTTCAGACGAGCAATTGATTTGGCTCTGGACTGCATCGTTTCGATCCCCAAATCCAGGTAAATGCTTGTCATTAGTGGTATGTTCTATTGATTCTAATGCTTCCATCGTAATGACACATTAGATTCAAGGGTTTATACTACGCTATTTACCATATACGCATATAGACTGAAGCAATGTTTAGATCTATCCTGCCATCGGCCAGTTCTATCAAGAACCCGCAGCCGATAGGGCTAGATCTAAAGGTTGAACTAGTTTATATGCGGTATCCACCGTCTCGAGAGGTATAGATCAGCTACAATAGAATAGGTTGTTCTTTTTATACTTAATGTTGCATCAACATTGAACTATTAAGTCGTTTTTAGAACTTTCAATGATCTGTTTAGTTAAATTTATATGTTTAGAGACAGTGTCGGGGTTTCAGCTAGCCTTACCTGCCCTGATATATTTTTAGTATATTTATTACTAGATTTATGTAAGGATTGCCTCTTATATTAAGATCTCATTCTTATCGGACATCATAAGCCGAAATCGGCCTGCTAGCAACAGCCGACAGCCGATTTCCTAGGCTAAGTATATCTGGTTCTAGAATGATATCTTTTCATAAGAATCATCGGAGTACTAGCCGATCCATAGTTAGCTTTCCAGTATCGGCTAGGTTATCAATACATATATTTATTATCCTTTACTGTATTTGGGTTAAGCGGCTGATGCTGTCTCGGTATAGCCGATCCATTCCAGTCACTTGGCTTAAATATATTTTAGGATAGCATATATATGCTCACGGATTCCCTCAGCCGATCCAGTGGGGATCTAACCTAACACTTAACGCATATATCTTATTTTTCTCGTTGGTTAACAGATCAAACCAACTGGCACGCCTTGAACAGCATAGGTAGCCAAGAAGGACCTGCACTGGAGCTAAGCAGATCTCCCAGGCCAGCGCATGAGAGAAATTTCTCGTCAACAGTGTTAAGAGATATTGCCTATTAGGGATAAAAGTCCCGTAGCGGCAAATGTATATAAATTAGATATTTGTTTAGAGATAATCTCGTTGTAAAGGCGGCAAGGGATTGCTTCCCGTGCTTATAGTGTAGATATGGAAGTTAGTTGTAACCGCGTGTAGCAAGATCTTCATTGTACTTGGGTATAAATAGGACCCGAGACCCCCTGTAAAGAAAATCACAATCAATCACACAACTTTCGGCGCATCACCAAACCTTTTCTTCAGACGAGCAATTGATTTGGCTTCGGGCTGCATCGTTTCGATCCCCAAATTCAGGTAAATGCTTATCATTAGTGGTATGTTCTACTGATTCTAATGCTTCCATCGTAATGACACATTAGATTCAGGGGTTTATACTGCGCTATTTACCATATATTGCATATAAACTGAAGCCATGTTTAGATCTATCCTTCCATCGGCAAGTTCTATCAAGAATCTGCAGCCGATAGGGCTAGATCTAATGGTTGAACTAGTTTATATGCGGTATCCACCATATCAAAAGGTATAGATCAGCTACAATAGATTAGGTTGTTCTTTTTATACTTAATGTTGCATCAACATTGAACTATTAAGTCGTTTTTAGAACTTCCAATGATCTGTTTAGTTGAATTTATATGTTTAGAGAGAGTGCCGGGGTTTCACCCGGCCTTACCTGCCCTGATATATTTTTAGTATATTTATTACTAGATTTATGTTAGGACTGCCTCTTATATTAAGATCCCATTCTTGTCGGACATCATAAGTCGAAATCGCCTGCTAGCAACAGCCGACAGCCGATTTCCTAGGCTAAGTATATCTGGTTTGAAGGGTTACGCGGAGGCTACGCTAGCCGAAAACAAAAATTAACCGCGCAAACCAGGAACACTTGCAAGTAAGGGCCGATAGATCGTTACCGATTGGAGTAGAGTGCAGCGGAATAGCCAATAAGGGCAATCCGATCCGGAACAGTGTAGCCGATTCCCGGAGACAGCCGATTCGCCAATCAGCCAATTCGAGTCGTCCAGCCGCGTTCTCACACCTCGCTCCGATGCGCCCGACCGCGGCTGATTCCACCACGTCGATCGCTCCGATTGCAGCCGATCCAAGCCGATCAACGGCGCGCAACGTAGCGGCGCCTCTACGGTATCCACACGTCCGGGGACGAACGCCGAGCACCCGTGTGCTAGCACGCGATGCAAGGCTAGGGTTTGGCTCGAAAGTGGGGAGGGTTTTGTGGAGATTGATCTCGGCGACTTACGTTGCATGCGATGCAATTGACATGTCACGGCTCTCCACCCCTCCCTCTTTTATATAGAGTTGGTGACTAGGACTAGTGGCCGATCGGGACTCTATTTTGAATTGGATCCCATCCGAATCTCATAGAGTTGGCCGCCCATACGTCGTAAGCCCATAGGACTCTATCCGATCGGATCCCTATCCGATCGAGCCGTATCCGAGTCCAACTCGAATGCCTGTTCTTATCCCCTTAAGCGTGCGACCACGTAGGTTCAGGTATACTCGGTTTCGGCTATAGTCTAACTTAGCCGATCGTCGGCTCGAGTCTAACTCAGCCGACTGTCAACGACGGTGCCTAGCAGCACATATTGACACCATAGTATACAAGAATAATATCGGCTCGAACTGTAATGTGTACACAAATCCCTTTGCCTCACGATACCGGTTAAGCTATAGGCAAGATGTGTGCCATCCCTTCAATAGCTTAACCATTCACTCGAACCGTATTGGATTATCCGCGTTGATTGACTCCTCAATCAACTTAGCATGGCCATGCATTTCCATAATCCATTACCTCGAGGGGCCCGGAGATATCTCTCCAAAGAAGGGGCAAATTCCATCTTGATCACTCATATCCCACTCCATGTTTCATAGCAAACCCGAAAACTACCTTTATAACTACCCGAAAACCCGAAAACTACCTTTATAACCCGAAAATTCCATGATTCTTGCTAAGATTAATGCCATGTGACATGGGCAAGAAACCTTTCTTGGAATCATGCATGTTGAACCTTTTCAACACCTTGTCAATGTATGTACTTTGGCTTAATCCAATTAGCCTCTTGGATCTATCTCTATAGATCCGAATGCCCAATATGTATGCTGCCTCCCCTAAGTCTTTCATGGAGAAACTATTTTTCAATGAAGACTTGACGGATTCTAGCATAGGGATATCATTTCCAATCAACAATATGTCATCCACATATAAGATTAGAAATACAATTGTGCTCCCATTGCTTCTTCGTTTTTGATGAAACCAAACCCTTTGATTACTTCATCAAAACGAATATTCCAACTCCGAGATGCTTGCTTCAATCCATAAATGGATTTTCGTAGCTTGCATATCTTTTCGAGTGATTCGGATCGACAAAACTCGAGGTTGTATCATGTATACATCCTCGCTTAGGTTTCCATTTAGGAAAGCCGTTTTGACATCCATCCGCCATATCTCATAATCGAAATATGCAGCAATCTCTAGGATAATCCGAATAGATTTAAGCATTGCGACGGGCGAGAAGGTTTCATCATAATCAACTCCTTGAATCTGTTTAAAACCTTTCGCCACCAATCGCGCCTTATAGATGTGAACATTTCCATCCATATCGACCTTTTTCTTAAAAACCCATTTGCACTCAATGGTTTTGACACCATCAGGTGGATCAACCAAGTTCCAAACTTGATTGTCGTACATGGATTCTATTTCGGATTTCATGGCTCCAAGCCACTTGTTGGAATCGGGTCCCACCATCGCTTCCTCATAGGTCTTAGGTTCATCGTTGTCCAACAACAATATATCACATTGTTCCGCACCTGTGTACCTGTCAGGCGCACGACGTGATCTTTCAGACCTCCGTGGGGCTGGTGTATCTACAACTGGTGGCGCAACACTTTGTTCCTCCTGTTGTGGTTCTGTGGTCGCTGAAATGTTTTCTGGTGTTTCTTGAACTTCTTCAAGATGCACCCTGCTCCCACTAACCCTTCTTGAAAGAAACTCTTTCTCCAAGAAGACACCGTGTCGGGCGACAAACACTTTGCCTTGTTCCCGATTATAAAAGTAATATCCCTTAGTTTCTTTAGGATATCCCACAAAGAAGCACTTGTCGGATTTGGGTGTGAGCTTGTCGATGTAAACGTTTTACATAAGCTTCGCATCCCCAAATTTTGAGAAAAGACAAACTAGGGGTTGCCCTGTCCATATCTCATATGGTGTCTTTTCAACCGACTTAGATGGAACTCTATTTAGTGTGAGCGCGTTGTTTCAAGAGCATATCCCGAAGGATAACGGAAGATCACTTTGGCTCATCATCGCGCACCATGTCCAACAAGGTGCGATTTCTCCGTTCGGACACCCCATTCCATTGTGGAGTTCTGTCGGAGTCAAGCGTGGAACAATTCCACAATCTTTCGATGATTACCAAACTCTTGGCTCAAGTATTCTCCTCCACGATCCGATCGTAGAAACTTGATTGTTTTCCCTAAATGATTCTACTTCATTCGGAATTCTTTGAACTTTTCAAAGGATTCGGACTTATGCCTCATTAAGTAGATATAACCATATCTACTAAAGTCATCGGTAAAGGTAATGAAGTGCGATAACCACCTCTAGCCATTGAGCTCATTGGTCCACATACATCGGTATGTACGAGTGCCAATAAGTCACTTGCTCTCTCACTATGTCCCGTGAAAGGTGCCTTTGTCATCTTACCAAGTAAACAAGACTCACATGTCTCAAATGATTCAAAATCAAAAGAGTGAAGCAATCCATCCTTATGGAGCTTCTCCATGCGTTTCTTATTTATACGGCCTAAGCGACAATGCCGGATAAACGTGGGGTTTATATCATTAGAGAGTTGTCTTTACGTATTAATGTTATAGATGGGAGACGCTTCAAGATTCAAAACGTATAATCCATTCACCAATGGAGCATGAAAATTGAACATATCTCTAAGATATATTGAACAACCATTGTCCATTGATCTAAAATCATATCCTTCCGCTTGCAAACATGAAGCGGAAATAACGTTTTGACATAGTGTTGGAACACAATAACAATTATTTAATTCCAAAACTAATCCCGAAGGTAGATGAAGTGGTACTGTGCCGCAGAAGAATCGTAGCAACGCTTGCTCCATTGCCGACGCGCGCAGTTCACCTCGCCCCTTCTCAATCCTCTACTTCTTCTCATTCCCGCAACGACTTGCAAATATGAGCTACGATCCGGTATCAAATACCCAAGAGTCGAGTAGGTGAAGTAGCAAGATTAATGTCTATAACATTAATACCGAAGCGAAGTCGTACTTTGCTTCTTTTTGAGATCCTCCATGTACTTCTTGCAGTTCCTCTTCCAGTGGCTGTCTCCTTGCAATAGAAGCAAACGGCATCGATGCCGCCGACCCCTTCTTGCCCTTCTTTGCATTGGAGGCACTCGCGATCTCATCGGGAGTTAACTTCCTCTTGGTGCAAAGCTTCTTGACGGGTGGTTTGCGCTTAGCCTTCTGCATCATCATCACATGATGACCGTTTTTCTGGATACTATCCTCATTTGTCTTTAGCATCCCATGCAATTCAGCCAAGGTTCTATCCATATTGTTCATGTGATAATTTAATATGAATGGCTCGAAGCTCGGAGGGAGCGGCGGAGAATCACATCGTAGCCAACTCTTGGCTAAGGGGAAAACCTAGTTTTTCCGGACTCTCAATATAGCCAATCATCTTTATCACATGCGGATGACGGGATTCCCTCAACAAGCGCACGCAAACAAGGACTTTGAGGTGTTGAACCTCTCGGCCCGAGCTTGGTTCTCAAACATGCCACGCAGTCCCCGAATAATAGTGTGAGCATCGCTGCTCTCATATTGCTTCGAAGCTCGGGGGACATTGTAGCTAGCATGAGACGGCTTATATCTAGGGCATCATTAGTGTGCTTCTCGTAAGCCCTCCGTGCGGTTGCAGTGGCGTTATTAGGCAAATCCTCGGGATAGGGTACTTCAAGAACGTACTCCTTACGCTCTTGCTTGAGAACAATTCTCAAGTTGCGATACCAATCTATAAAGTTTGTTCCATTTAATTTTTCCTTTTCGAGAATAGATCGCAAGTTAAAGGTACGGGTGTAGTATTAGCCGCCATTTATTCTACAAGAAAAAGCAAAGTTTATCACAATGTTTATGCTATGTCTTTTGTTAAACAATTTAACATAAGACTCCCATTACGTATTTTCCACCTTCCCTCTAGGTTACGTATTGGGTCAATATCCACATGTTAATTAATTTTCTAGTGAGCTTTGGCATCACGCTAGAAAATTAGTAACATCGGTAAGCAACACCTTGCTAATCACATCTCTATGTGACTCTTGTTGTTGGTGTGGCATCTCCATGCCCGGCGCCAACCTATGCCCCAAGGCCCAAACTGTTTTGATAGCCTTGTTAAGTAAACCAAATGCTCCTGCATGTATATGTCGACATATACCCCTCGTGTTATGATAGAGAATGGCACTCGCTTTGGCGGACCCACCATTGACGAGCATAACGGTGACGGGTGCAACATTTGGAAGGGCATCATTACTACTTAATTTTGCGAGGGATGCTATCCTATCAAACAAACATATCACATATGAAAGCAAGAAGAATAGCATATAGTGAAATAGTATGGCCCCCTTCACATGGTGATCTCTATCTCCATGCCGGTGTACAGGATCTCCATCTTCATCACCGTTCTTTCGAGTGCCGAATGCTTGATTTCTTCAAACTAAGCTACTACTATATAAGCTCTATTTGAAGATTACATCGACTCGCAGTCGTGAAAGAATATTACAAGCATTGCACGTATGAAAGAATATTACAGGGATTGCACATATGAAAGAATATTACATGCATCACATGCATCTCATACATACAATAGGGCCATACCATCTCAAAGCATTCTCTGCAAAATCAAGTTAGGCGTAGAAACGTATTCTACTTATTGCAGAGCTACGGCATCGAGACGACCTATAAGGGGGTACGCACACCACACGAAATTCATAGATCCAATCTATGAATTCACTTACGGAAACCATGCCGGCATAATCATATTATGTCGTCCCGATACACTATCAAGGGAGATGGTTTGCGTAGGCACGAGGCGGCTAACAAGATCGGACTACGAAATAGCTTCGGCATAATCACATTATACCGTTCCGATACACTATCAAGGAACGCTATCTCGAAGCCGACTCAAACCGAGTTCTATGGATATTGCTTCGACGTAATCACATTACGCCGTTCCGATACACTATCAAGGAACGCAATTACCATGAACTCTCCTCAACAAATCCCGTAAAACCGATTGATCTAATCAACCCGTGCACAAACCTTGTTCCAGATCCAATCTAAAACCCGAACTAAGCAAGATTAGCTCTGATACCACTGAAAGGTTACGCGGAGGCTACGCTAGCCGAAAACAAAAATTAACCGCGCAAACCAGGAACACTTGCAAGGGCCGATAGATCGTTACCGATTGGAGTAGAGTGCAGCGGAATAGCCAATCAGGGCAATCCGATCCGGAACAGTGTAGCCGATTCCCGGAGACAGCCGATTCGCCAATCAGCCGATTCGAGTCGTCCGGCCGCGTTCTCATGCCTCGCTCCGATGCGCCCGACCGCAGCGATTCCACCACGTCGATCACTCCGATTGCGGCCGATCCGAAGCCGATCAACGGCGCGCAACGTAGCGCGCCTCTACGGTATCCACACGTCCGGGGACGAACGCCGAGCACCCGTGTGCTAGCACGCGATGCAAGGCTAGGGTTTGGCTCGAAAGTGGGGAGGGTTTCTGTGGAGATTGATCTCGGCGACTTCTGTTGCATGCGATGCAATTGACATGTCACAGCTCTCCACCCCTCCCTCCTTTATATAGAGTTGGCCGACTAGGACTAGTGGCCGATCAGGACTCTATTTTGAATTGGATCCCATCCGAATCTCATAGAGTTGGCCGCCCATACGTCGTAAGCCCATAGGACTCTATCCGATCGGATCCCTATCCGATCGAGCCGTATCCGAGTCCAACTCGAATGCTGTTCTTATCCCCTTAAGCGTGCGACCCTGTAGGTTCGATATACTCGGTTTCGGCTATAGTCTAACTTAGCGGATCGTCGGCTCGAGTCTAACTCAGCCGACTCCAACGATGGTGCCTAGCAGCACATATTGACACCATAGTATACAAGAATAATATCGGCTCGAACTGTAATGTGTACACAAATCCCTTTGCCTCACGATACCGGTTAAGCTATAGGCAAGATGTGTGTCATCCCTTCAATAGCTTAACCATTCACTCGAACCGTATTGGATTATCGTCGTTGATTGACTCCTCAATCAACTTAGCATGGCCATGCATTTCCATAATCCATTACCTCGAGGGGCCCGAGATATCTCTCCAAAGAAGGGGCAAATTCCATCTTGATCACTCATATCCCACTCCATGTTTCATAGCAAACCCGAAAACTACCTTTATAACTACCCGATTCGAAATAGCGTTTGGTAGTCCCAAAGTAGGCTACTACACATGTTGGAATCCATGGTGATCTCGAGGTCTAAGGACTTTGTACCAACACTACCCGAGACCAACTAATGGCACATTAATTCTGTAGTGTCTCATGGTGGGTCTATCCAACAATGTGTTCTCCAACACATGTGTCCATGTTTATTGATTTGGTATCTCCATACCCATGATCTATGAGACATGACCATCAATCAATAAACATGCCGATCTTAGAATCATATTTGTTCCAACAATATGACATATGATCGAGGATCGTTTAGAAATAGATTCATACATAAAGAGTCTCATAAATAAGTCACGTACTTATTGATCAATACAAGATGTCTATTTCATGGAACTGAATAACACTTTATTCATTTATACATAAACATTGACGTGATATCCAACATCTCCATGTTGCCTCTAGGGCATATCACTAACATGGTTCAAGAATGATATCTTTTCATAAGAATAATCGGAGTATTAGCCGATTCACAGTTGGCCTTATGACATCGGCTAAGTTTGTTAAAGCATATATCTATTATTCTATGGTATATTTGGGTTAAGTGGCTAATACTGTCTCGGCAACAACCGATCTATTATAGTCACTTAGTTTAAATACATTTTGGAATAACATATATATGTAGATTGACTCCTGCAGCCGATCCAGTAGGATCTAACTTAATACTTAACACATATATCTCTATTTTTTTTGTTGGTTAGCATATCAAACCAACTGGCACGCCTTGAACAGCATAGGTAGCCGAGAAGGACCTGCACTGGAGTTAAGCATATCTCCCAGGCCAGCGCGTGAGAGAAATTTCTCGTCAACACGCTTCTTGGCACGCCCGGTGGGACTTTCTTTGTCAACTCGGCTAGGACGCATCGACGCAGCCGACAAGATGGTCGACTCCAAGAGCCCCAATGTTTCTCAGGACAACATCGTGCCTGTGAAGATGGAGCAATTATCGGCTGAGCAGCAAGCCGATTACAAGAAGATGGTGGAAGAGCTCCAAGCCAACTACTTACAATCATTCACCCAGACAAAATCCGGGGCTGTACATCAAAAGTACAAGTTCAACATAGACGAGCTCAAGGCATCCTCCTCCAGTGGATCAAAGGGCAAACAAAAGGTGGAGGAGCCAATTCAGGAACAAGATGATTCAGCCCTGCATGCTTTGCAAGACCGGATCGATACGGCCGTCCATCACGCGCTGGTCAACCAGAGTAGCATCCTTGTCAACACCCTTAACAACATGATTGCTACGGTGGTCGACGCCAAGATAGCCGACCAACTGCAACGGGGGCCGACGTACTTTACAGACGGCCAGTTTCCTGGTTACAGGATGTTGGTCACCCAGAATCGGCCGATCCCATCGTCAGCACAACTAGGGCCGCCAGGAGGGGTCCTCAACCAGCCGAATCCATCCAGATCGGCTGCGAAACTGGTGATCACTATGTTGAACCGGCAACAACCGCTGCCCCAGGACCTGATCGCTAACATGTTCAACGACAATTGGCAGTTAGAGTCGATTGCCAAGATTGACCTGGATAGGCGGTACAACGCCGGTGACCGACAGCTGTTCCCAGGTCCACCAACACCACCACCAAATCGGCCACCTCCCGCTGATCATCCACTCCACAACCAGTATCAAGGAGGCCGCCAAGATCATCACTACAGGCCTCAGACGCCACCACCATTGTATCGGCAAGCACCCGTACCATATGATCCATATGAGCCGATACAGCAGGACAACCAAACTTGGGCCAATTTGATTGCAGACGTCATGCGCGATCAATTTGGCATCAAGCCAAAGGACTAAGGGAACATGTATCGATATCCTTATCCAGAGCATTTTGAGCGGATTCCGTTGCCCAACCAATACTGGACGATTGCCCGGCGTGCAACGATCGCCGCGACGAGGAGCACAAGAGCTCATCGGCTGTAAGCCCAACCCGGTTCGTCCCTAGAGCCGTTCAGCTAAATTAGAGGCGGCGGCCCGTCCATGACCGGTTCGGCCCGATCCATCAAGACTTCTTCGTCGATGAAGACGACAACGACAATAACCGCGACGACGAAGAGGCCGACGACGAGGAATCGGCCAACCCCCAATGGTGCCCGTCCGATCTCTTCACAAAGACGCAGAAAAGAAGAATTCAACGACTCAAGCGTGAAGGGAGAGAAGATGAAGTTCGATAGATGATTAAAGATCAACGCCATCGGCTAGGCAAGAGCAGACGAGAATGGATGCCCAAGAGGAAAACAGCACCAACCAATGAGCCAGCGGAAGGATCAGCCGATCAAGCCAGGAGGGTGACCAAAGGGAAGGAAAAAGTTTCTACATCGGTCAACATGGTGTTCATACTACCAGCCGAATTCGGTGCTTCCGAGGCCGATGCAGACACTATCGAGGACAACTTGGCGAAACTAGCACTCTCCCCGGACCAAGCTATTTTTGACAAACCTGAGGGGACCGAAAATCGGCACCTGAAGCCGTTGTACGTAAAGGATTCATCAACGGCAAGCCGATGTCCAAGATGCTAGTCGATGGGGGAGCCGCAGTCAATCTAATGCCCTACGCAACATTCAGAAAACTGGGCAAAGGAGCCGAAGACCTGATCAAGACCAACATGGTGCTCAAGGACTTCGGCGGCAACCCTTCAGAGACCAAGGGCGTACTGAACGTCGAATTGACCATCGGCAGCAAGACCATGCCCACAACATTCTTTGTCATCGATAGGAAGGGGTCTTACAGCTTGCTGCTCGGAAGGGACTGGATACACGCCAATTGCTGCGTTTCTTCTACGATGCACCAGAGCCTAATCCAATGGGACGGCGACAAGATTGAGATCGTGCCAGCCGACAGGTCAGTTAACGTCGCCAATGCCGATTTGCCAGTGTGGGAAATCGAAGGCATTGATTGTTTGTCCGGGAAAATCTGGCAAGCCGATTTTCTAAACGTGTCCGATTCTACAATACAACCGATTGAAGATGACGAGCCACAGCTACTACTTTGAACAAGACATGGTGGAGGGCTCGACTGTCTATGGCATCGACACCGCGGACGAAGACGATGGCAAGTTAGGGCAAGGCTTCACGTCGGCCGACGAATTAGAAGAAATTGACATCGGCTCTGGAGACGAGCCAAGGCCGACGTACATTAGCAAGAATTTATATTCTTTGTGTAGATTCCAGCTTATTGATTTGTTAAAAGAATATAAAGATTGCTTTGCTTGAGAGTATTTCGAGATGCCTGGTCTTAGCCGATCAATAGTGGTCCATCAACTGCCAATTAAAGCAGGCTATCGGTCGTTCAAACAGCCTCCCAGGAGGTTTAAGGCCGATATATACGATGCAATCAAAGCCGAAATCACTCGGCTATACGATGCGGGATTCATTCGGCCTTGCCGATACGCCGAATGGGTCTCAAACATTGTCCTAGTGTTGAAGAAAAATAGTAAACTTAGGGTATGCATTGATTTCAGAGATCTAAACAATGCCACCCCTAAGGACGAATACCCAATGCCTATAGCCGATTTGCTTGTAGATGTTGCTTCACGCCATAAGATTATTAGTTTTATGGACGGCAATGCAGGATATAATCAGATATTCATGACCGAAGAAGACATTCACAAGACTGCTTTTCGGTGTCCTGGAGCAATCGGCTTGTATGAATGGGTCGTAATGACATTTGGACTAAAGAATGTTGGGGCAACATATCAACGGGCCATGAACTACATTTTTCATGACATTATCGGTTCACTGGTGGACATCTACATTGATGACGTGGTTGTTAAGTCTAGAGAGATGCAGAACCACATAGCCGATCTGAGACAAGTGTTAGAGCGGACGAGGAAATATGGCCTGAAGATGAATCCACTTAAATGCGCGTTCGGCGTATCGGCTGGGCAGTTCTTGGGATTTCTTGTTCATGAAAGAGGAATTGAGGTTACACCAAGGAGCATAAATGCTATCAAAATAATTCAGCCTCTGAAGGACAAGAAACAACTCCAATCTTTGATCGGCAAAATCAACTTCATCAGGCGATTCATAGCCAATCTCTCAGAAAAGATAGAGTCGTTCACACCACTGCTTCGCTGATTATTATCATCTACAGGACCAACTCACAGCCGATGATTATTATCATTTGATGGTAGACGAGTCGAAAGATTTAGTTTTATCCAGGATGAGGGCTTTAGAAAAAGTTACAAGAGATAAAGAACAAGTAACCAGATATTACAATAAAAAAGTTATACCTAAATCTTTCGAGGAAGGCGAACTCGTTTGGAAATTGATACTACCGATTGGATCAAGGGATAACAAATTCGGTAAGTGGTCACCAAATTGGGAAGGTCCTTTCAAGATCCACAAATGCGTCTCTAAAGGAGCTTACATGCTAGAAGGGTTAGACGGAGAAATATTTGGAAGGGCTCTTAATGGAAAATACTTGAAGAAATACTACCCAAGCGTATGGATCAACTCATAATTCGGCTCTGTTTGCTTAGCCGATTTATGACAGCCGATGTCTTGTTTCAATAAGGCATTGCCTTTAGGCATTTTTATGCAACGTTTTCCCCCTAAGTTTTCTACGGTCGGCTACGATTGGCCGATAGCAACGACAATGAGGTGCAAATGGCTTGAATTCACAATTTCGTCGACACCGAAGCTATCAACAAAATTTGGGGGGCATATACATACACAAAGCCGATTACAGAAAAGATGGAAGCCAAAAAATTTTCATGCCTCGTAATCGGCAGTCAATCTAGAAGTGTGGGAGCAAGATGTCAGAAGGTTTTCGGAATCGGCGCAACGGTTGGGTTAAGTATGAGCTATAAGCCGATTTCGGGGAAGCGAGAGATGCGGCCCTAAGTTCGTTTCAAGCGGTTGAGATCAGAGGTCATAATATATGTGTTGAAGTCATTAGCTGCGGCGTGGTTTCAGAATCGGCAAACCTAGTGCAACACGTAAGGCCGAAGCCGATTTCAGCACAGCTGATTTGGAATTGACAGTCATATCAAGATAATATATGTGGCCGGAGCTGATTTGGCTTGTCATTAGTGGTATGTTTTTCTGATTCTAATGCTTCCATCGTAATGACACATTAGATTCATGGGTTTATACAGTGCTATGTACCATATATCGCATATAAACTGAAGCAATGTTTAGATCTATCCTGCCATCAGCCAGTTCTATCAAGAACCCGCAGCAGATAGGGCTAGATCTAATGGTTGAACTAGTTTATATGCGGTATCTACCGTCTCGAGAGGTATAGATCAGCTACAATAGATTAGGTTGTTCTTTTTATACTTAATGTTGCATCAACATTGAACTATTAAGTCGTTTTTAGAACTTTCAATGATCTGTTTAGTTAAATTTACATGTTTAGAGACAGTGCCAGGGTTTCAGCCGGCCTTACCTACCCTGATATATTTTTAGTATATTTATTACTAGATTTATGTTAGGACTGCCTCTTATATTAAGATCTCATTCTTGTCAGACATCATAAGTCGAAATCGGCCTGCTAGCAACAGCCGACAGCCGATTTCCTAGGCTAAGTATATCTGGTTCAAGAATGATATCTTTTCATAAGAATAATCGAAGTATTAGCCGATTAATAGTTGGCCTTATGACATCGGCTAAGTTTGTTAAAGCATATATCTATTATTTTGTGGTATATTTGGGTTAAGTGGCTAATACTGTCTCGGCAACAGCCGATCTATTATAGTCACTTAGTTTAAATACACTTTGAAATAGCATATATATGTAGATTGACTCCTGCAGCCGATCCAGTAGGATCTAACTTAATACTTAACACATATATCTCTATTTTCTTGTTGGTTAGCAGATCAAACCAACTGGCATGCCTTGAACAGCATAGGTAGCCGAGAAGGACCTGCACTGGAGTTAAGCATATCTCCCAGGCCAGCGCGTGAGAGAAATTTCTCGTCAACACCCGGGATACAGTCTCTTGTCGCATTACAAAAGGAAATACCTAAACAAAACCCTATTTTATAGATACAATTGCTGTTATAGGACTTCATCCATAGATGGCAATATTTTAACGAACATTTGGGAACCGAATCTTCTTTCTATCTTCAAGCTTCTTTATCGAAAACGGTTCCATCTCCTTCTCTAAATCGGAGTAGGCTATCGGCTATCTCTGTCCGATTCGGCCTCAGCCGCCTGGTCTTCCAGCCGATTTGATCATGACCGATGCAGCCTCTATTTGCTCCGCAGATCATTTTCCAATCCGATTTCGCTATAATCTCGGCTTGGACCTAGGAATTTAGTTACCAAATTTGGTCGTTAACACTACCTGAAGAGGTCAAAGAGTAGTCGAGGTGTCTACCGAAAGGATATGATGATCGACTCAAAGACAATGCGAGCCAAAGATTATAGACAGGTTCGGCCCTCCCGAAGGATAATAAGCTTACATCTTGTGTTCTTTGTTGGGGTGGTGTATGAATCAGAGTACAATGATGTGAGTTCTTAAGACTCTAGAAATTGGATCTTGCCTCCAAAGAATTCCCTCCTGCCTGCGCGACCTGCCCTCCCTTTTTATAGCTGAGAGGGACGGTTACAAGAGGACTTGGGGGTCAAGAAAGCTAAGATTAAAAGCTAAAAAATAAGTACAAATATCATCTAAAAAGTCTATAGAGTATCTCGTGCTCCATCTTGTATTGGGATCCATCCTCCGCAGGTACCTTCTGCGTAGTCCTATCGAGTGATGCCATCTTCTGTCGGATTGTCCCCTCTTTGTCTCCTCTGCGATCCTTGTGAAGCAAGCCTTCCTCCCGAGGAGATCTGGGGTCGGGCTAATGAGTCGAAGTCAGGGATAGAACACTGAAGTCGAAACAGAGGGAATGTCGATGTGGCTGACCCTATAAAGACGTCGGGCTTCTGACCCCCTTCCAAAAACTACCAGTCCGATTTTAGCTGATCTTAACTCCGTTCTATGGTCTACCCGGAATAATTCCTCCACACTATTTTACCAACCGTTTTCTTTAAATATACCATGCATTGCTCGGCCTATAGGCTATACCATTGGGAATTGGGAGCGGGTTAGTCTTCTTTTTACTAACCGTTTCTTTTACCATTAATTTTTTTTGAACTAACTGTTTTTCTTTCTTTCTTTTTGCGCTGCAAGTGACGCAGTGGCAGAGTCAAGAATTTTGAGCCTGAGCAAGAAATAAAAAATATATATAGAAAATTTGTATCATTTATTACATACACAAATAAAATTGATTGCTGCCAAGTTAGAATTTATCAATGAGATGTTGATTATTTCTCTGAGGCTAATATACTTTAAAAAAAATAAGGTGTGCTACAAGTTTTTGCTTTGGCTTTATGGTTACAGATGAGTCAGATGACGTAATAATTTTGCCTTTGCTTTGGTTGTTCGTTGGCTAATTATCTAATTAACCTCCACTATAACCACTACTAGTACAGGAAGTAAGGTAATTTGATAAACAATTAATTAGTAAATGTTGTTTATGCTGTGGAGCAAGATGTTGCTGTGTGGAATGGAGCCCGGGCACCTGTCCGTGCTAGCTGGACTCTGGCTCCGCCACTGACGTGACGGAAGGAAAGAATGACAACTCTGCTTTCAAATAATATATTATTAGTATTGTTTCAAATAATATATTAGTATTGTTCTTGTGCTTTATAATGGCCAAACCTATATAATTAAAGATTGGTTAGATGAATGGATTGAGAATAAAACACAAGTGGTGCGCATTTAATTTGAGATTATCCTGGGTGGATGAATTGAGAATAAATAATGAAAAGAAGAGAACTGAAGGAGAATGACTGCTTTTATTTGAAGTAGTAGAAAATAATATAGAAAAAAAGCGACTACCTGTATACTTCGGAAAAAGAGAACTGAAGGAGAACGATCGTGCTTTTGTGCTTTTATTTAAAGTAGTAGAAAAATAATATACTAGAAAAGAAGAGAGATCACACCAGTTGTTCTCATTACACCAGCTCTAGAGATGTTGCATGAAACTGCTGACATAGACCTTAGTTAGGTCAGGAGTTACCAACTTATGATTTTTAACAAGCTGAAGAGAGCAGCCGAACTCACGTATCTAAACGAATCTAATAACGGAATCAAATATTGCAAACGTATATAACACGGATGAACATGAAACAAATGTTTTTTAAAAAAACCTTGATAATGCAGTCCATAGAGTCAGGTAAAAGATTTGACTTACTAGTAAGTAATACACAATTCTGTGGAATACAATGTACAGGCTGAACTTTCTTTACCCTATGATATATGGTACAAATCACATGTACATACATTTTGGCTAGACGAGTGTTAGTGTACACACTAGGCAGGGCAGGGCCTTCACCCTCCTGCAGGTTACAGCTATGCCGAGCTTCCAAGGAAATATTTGCTGAAAGCTTCCTCGTCCTTGCAATGCTCGGACATGACTTCGTAGACTTTAATTAGCAGCTTTGGGAATCGGCTTGAGAAATACCGAACAAATCCCTCCGGCAGCGACCCAAGTAGCACCTGGAATTTTATTAATATGAGTATGTTAGCGTCTGGGATGATGACTGCATGGTCACAATCTGTAAATAGTATCTCAAACTTGATAATATTCTTCAGAAAAACTGAAGATGTATAAATAGTATCTCAAACTTGATAATATTCTCCGGAAAACTGAAAATGTCAGCAGTAGTGCCTACCCTTTGCGAGGAAACTAACTGTAGAATCAAAATCATCGCAAACTAGCACACTACCTACTTTAGTTGAACCTTACATAAAGAAAGTAAGCTAGATGATACAGCGGCAACTAATATAACATCATCCATGATTGCAACTAACTACTTTTCCTATACACACGGAACAGCATTCATGCATACTACAGCACCACCTCTTGTTTGACCAATAATTTAGCTGTATGCAGGAAAACTAAAACAAAGCAAACAAAACAAGAAATGCAGCAACAGACCTTGAGATCATCTGAAAATTCTCTGTAATGTCCTGATTTGTTTCTGATCAATCTTAGAAGGTCACGAGTGGACTCGAAACTATATTTTCTATAGCGTCCCATGTCTGCAAGCAGGGCAGCATCTAATTTTTCTCCCCAATTTTTACCAAATGCTTCAGCATTTATGCCTTCCAAAGCATCTATGAGATCAGTTTCACTGGTTTTCTCAATTCTGTCACTGGTATCTCGTAGAAATGAAAGGCACAACTCAGGGCTCCAAAAGAAAGGATGATGCATCACATACACGGCTGTTGGTCTGTTAACATCAATCAAAAAATGCATTCAGAAAATCAGGAAGCCTTTTTAAATGTTCAGGGCATTAACAATGTCAAAATATCAAATTATTCTTACCTCTTCTCTGGATCTGGGTCTAACAGTTGAGAAATAAGATGCACTGCTTCTGGTATGTGATCCACTATGAAGAGATCAAATTGATTGTTTATGATTTTCATGTCCCGTTCATAGTACTCACCAAACGGATGCTTGCCTTTAGTAATGCAATAGAATATAAGGCAGCCCAAACTAAATAAATCTATAGCTCGAGTCTGACGACCATGACGAAGCTGTTCAGGTGCTTGCCAACCAGAGCTTCCAAATCCTGCAGTAAGTTGACAAGGATTAAACGGCTAGTCACATATATACATGTGTGTGTGTGTGCGCGCGCACAACTTGACCATAAAAAAGATACAAAAAGTAATTTATCATATTGCATCTTTGCAAGCGACTTTGAACCTTACCAGTGCCATGATGACTAAGAGAAGTCATATCCTCCTGCAAACGCTTACTGATACCCATATCTGAAAGCTTTGCTCTGAGAGGTCCTTCCTTGCTTATCAAAACATTCTGAGGCTTCAAATCACGATGTATAATTCCCAAACCATGCAAATGCACAATACCAGCAACAACATCTCTGCACATGAAAATTCACAAGGGCAACATCAGTGGTGGACACACTAGCAACAATACCAAGAATAGGCAGGCAAATAATTTCAGACATTAAGGAACTTTGTAATAGCAAATGGTGGATATTGGTTGTTGGCAAAGTGTTCTCAGCAAATGGGCATCAAGTTCAGCTCTGCATAAGCGTGACCTTAGTCAATTAATCTCTAAGTAAACAGCACATGCATATACTGATAGACATGGTGTAGAACATGAAAGGGCACCAGTGACCAGTTGTCACATACCTCATCAGCTTTAGAAGTTGTGCCGAAGGAAGTCCATCTTGCCTCCAAAGTTCAATGTTTGTTCCCTTAGTATTTGAAAATGGCGGTACTGAGTGCAGTTGGATTAGATCAGCCAAGCTGCAGCGACACCTCTCAAGGGAGATATAAACAAAATCATTGTCCTGCTCAAAACCATACATTCGAACAATATTAGGATCCTGATCAGATGCAATCAGATTCTCAATCTCTTTCGAGGCTATATCATTGTGAGAGCGCAGCAGACGTTTCACAGCAACTTCCCGACCACCATAGGTGCCCTCAAAGACAACTGTACCATTGCTCCCTTTACCAATTTCTTTACTGTAAACACGAAGCTTACCAATCTGACGTCCATTGAGGCCATTATGGAGTTCCATATTTATTGAATCATGTGCTTCATTACTTTGTGCCTCAGTTGACCCACCAGTTCCATTCCCCTCTTTATCAGATGCTGAAAAGATCTCAGTGCTATTGACAAGTCCATCTTTCTTGCGTGCCTTCCTTCTTTTTGATGTTCCCTCTGACTTGCCTCTTGGGTCCATCAGTTTCTCCTCACGCATAAATGGCTTCACAAATCGAATCACAAATTGCCTGCAAGATTTGCTTGCATCGGCCAATTTCACTAGACAAGCCATGATCAACAACACGAGGAACATGGGGAATAACCATCTGTAAGAAAATTTAGTGAAACTGTTGGTCAATTCAGTGTCAGCAGACACAAAATGACCTAGGGCACTGTCAGCAGTCTGGTTTTGAGCACTATCCAAGGCCACATTAGACTTGCCAGCAGGTTGTGGTAACTTCTTTGAAGTTAGAAGTGATTCCAGAGCATCCACAGCAGCAGCATCCCTGGCAGTAACTTTGTTCACAGCTCTCAAGACAATTGCATTATCTGAATTTGAATCAGGTAAAGAAAGTTTAAGCGGCAGACCCTCAGTCCTAATGCATGGAATATTTCCTCGCAGACAGGACGATTGGGCAAGCATGTCTTGGTGGCCATACCTCGCATAGTAGTTTGCAGTGAAGGAAGTTCTTGTCCAGTTGAACAAATGTTCCCCAAGATCTGATGTGCTGATAGAATAATCAGTTCTCACAACCACTATGATATTAGCACTTGTACCACTTCTAGCAGCATCTAACTTGGATGGAATTTCCTCAACAAGGGGGCCTCCTACCTCGTTCAAGGCAGCTGGCAGGCTATGCTTGTAAATGATCTCACCGCTATCAGCATTGACCACAAAAGTAGTTGAAACTTTTGATCCAATTGTAACAAAAGAATCCCGCATGTATGGAGTCTCAGCAATAAACTCCTCCAGTTTCCAGGGTAGTCTCTACAGGAATAAGCCAGTGATAGATGAGAAACAAAGCAAAACTAGAGAGGATGTTGAGAACTAACGCAATTGTGCAAAGCATACCACACCACTGCCATTATGAACTTCTATAAGGTCCGATGTCTCTGACCCATCAAGGTATATGACATAGTTCAAATCAGGTTTTGAAGTAGTGATATGCTTCGAAAGAGGGGGTCCGGTGGAGAACTGCCACAGAGGCGATTTTGATAGCAGGTCCACAAGTTGAATTGTACCATTGTCGTAAAACTGGAGTTGGGAGCTGTTCACAGTTAAAAAAAGGCAAATAAGTTGCAATTTCACATGCCGGTACAAAATGGGAAGTACACACATAAGAATATTAACCAACAGCTGATTTTGAATCATAAGTAGCACCTCTTATACTAGGAATAGTAAGTGCAAAAGCTGTTCCCTTCCATCAATTATCCGTAACTATTACTACTACAATACAACCAAGCAAGCCCTGTCATTACTAATACTATAGTGAGAACTACCAAAGCAGCAAGAAGGTGCTGCTCCAACCATGGATTATGCCTGACCTAAGCAGCTAGAGAGTTCTTTCCTCTTCCCCACTCCATTGCAGCACGAAAGCAAGAAGTGCCAAATGAACCAAGGGAGTCTCCCTAACTGGAAGAAATCATCATAACACTTGGCGGGAGGGAAGCCATTTCCTTCTACCCAAGAGAGAGGCTCCTCCAAAAGCCAAGGATAATAACAGGCAAAGCCCCCTTTTCTCGCTGCACAAGACAATGATAGCATCCTAGACAGCATAGCAACTGGAAGAAGACGGAGGGGGCCAAGAAGCTCACCCGAAGTCGGCGGCCGGCTGGACAACCGCTCTCGCCGGCTGGGACCTGCTCCGCGCCGGCGTGAACAGGCCCTGGCGCCCGGGCCACGGCGCCGCGATGATCTCCGTCGAGGACCCCTCATCCCCGCCCCCGCCGCCGGGGAGCGCGAGGGTCGGGGACGGCGAAGGGAGCTTGAAGAGGTCGGAGCCCTCGGCGGAGGAGGCCGCCGCAGCGCCGCCGCGGCCGTCGTCGACGCGGACCCCGCGGAAGGCGAGGCTAGCGAGGAGCACGAGCGGGAGGAGGACGCGGCGGAGCGACCTCATCGGGACGGCATGTGGCGGGGATCTCCCTAGGGTTTCACGCGTGGGGGAGGGGAGGGGGTTTGGCTGGAGTCGGGATCCGGGGGTTGGTTGCTTCGCGGGGAAGAAGGCTTCTGGAAGCGATCTGATTGGGGAAGGAAGACGAGGGGCTCGATGCGGCGGCGGGGGGAAGATGACTAGTGGAGCCGGATTCGCTGCTGCTACGCGTGCGTGCGTGACAGCCAGAGTACAGAGAAGGTCAAAACGTTTTTTTTAAAATGATTGTGAAAGCGGTTTATTGCTAAAATCTTTCAACCAAAGAATGGTAAAACCGCTGATTGTTCTCTGTTTTAGCGTGTGATAAAATAAATTTTTTTCTGAAATTGCTATGTTTCTTTTGTAGAAAATTCTTAAGAAAAAATATATCACCTTCTGATTCTTATGTTTACATTCTAAGATTCGTATAAGTGACAAAGAGCGAGTTTGCAATACTGAGTGTACAATCACCATCCTATCAGATATGTTTCGATTTCTTACACACTAGTTATATAGAAGCGGCGACAGGAAGAAAAAGACCAACGGAACTGGATTAGCCGTTGTTTTACACGTGCGTGCGTGACAAAAATCTAAATGGTTTTTCTTTTAGGATAAAAATGTTTTTGAACATGATGAAAACGGTTTATTGGTAGTAGTAGTGCAATAATCTTTCAGCCATCGATTATTTGGAATGCTCTCTATTCTATATCATAGGATGTAGTAAGTTTTTAATAAACAATAATACTTTTTGTTTGCGTAGTAGATTTGTAAATTTTTAAATTTTTTTTGGTTTTCGAGTACTCAATTTACTTGTTGCCCCTGTTTTTATGAGTCACTGTCATTTTCGGTAGTGGTTTCTTTTAACAGTAATATCTTCTGATTTCTATCAATGATGAATGCTTATGAATAGCATGATGGACATTTGTAGCTATGTACTTTATCACCCCTACTTATCTTGTTCCACATGTCTAAGAAAGAACATGATAGAAGTGACAAAAACGATCTAAGAATGGTAAGGTTTGCTCTCTATTTTAGTTTGTATTTTTTCCAAGAGGATGAAATTTTTTTATTTATGTTAGTAGATTTTTAAACTCTTATTTGTGTTACTAGTAGTTAACTTATCCATCAATAAAGTCACACTCTCTCTCTCAATAGCAACGTGTCATTTTTTCAGTATAAGTTTTTGTTTTTTAATAAAGGATCCATGAATAGCATGATGGGTGTTGTAGCATCCTACGTGCTCATCTCCTCTATCCTTTGGTGTAACATGCTTCTAACTATATTGATCATAGTAGCTTCTTTTATACTCACCACCTCAATTTCTTTGTTTTCATCTTAGCTTTTATATATATATATATATATAGATGAAATTTCTTGTGTGGCGCGTGCAGCCATCCGTGTGGCGTGGCCGAATCTATAATTTGAAAACTTAAATTGAAAATCGAACCGTTCAAATTGTTCTACATATTAATATGGACTTGTATACCAAATTTTATATTTTTTGAATTTTTTACTATTTTATCAGATAGGTCAAAAATGCAATAAAATAGATACTTCAGAATCGTTGGATTATTACATTTTTGACCTATCTGATAAAATAGTAAAAAATTCAAAAAATATAAAATTTGATATACAAGACGATATTAATATGTAGAAGAATTTGAACGGTTCGGATTTTCAATTGAGTTTTCAAATTAGATATTCGGCCACGTCACACGAGATGAGATGCGCGGCGCCACACAAGAAATTATATATATATATATCACTTGTTATATAAATCACCTATCTATCTAATCTATTCAGTGACAAAGCCAGCATCGTCGTGAAAACTGGACGACTAGTACCGTTAGTCGTAAATTTCGATGACTGACCGATTTTTATATGCATCAACGGCTAACGGTAATGAAGACGGTAGTCTGCACGGCCGCCCTACCTACACGGGAGCTGTCTTTGCCATTGTACCTATCAATCCTTCTAAAGCTGGCAGGGAAGTTGCAAGATGATTGGGCCACTTGGCATGGCTAAATTTCAAGATAAACTAGAAAAACATATATGATAAAAAATATCCAGGAAAAAACCAAACTTTAAACATTCTATTTAGATTCTAGAGGCTTCCAAACTTTAAACATTATAGCTAGATTCTATAGGCTTCCAAAGAGAATTTGTCCTTCATTATAATAGAGAAAATAAGCAAAACAAAATTAAGTAAATAAAAAGGCAAGATAGAAAAAAAATATGAGTTTTAGCTTTTCATAATTTAAAAAATCAGTTACATGTTAAATGAAAAACCGTACAAAGTAACTTTATCATGATAATATCTTTATGTTTAAATGCAAAAACAAATGGTAGCAAGGACTTCATTACGACCATTGATTCTTTTTTGATACATACACTACTACAGGTGTAATAAAAAATAAGCACTACATTTAACTAAATGGAAACAAAAACCGGGAAACTAGACTCATGGTAGTAATTAGTAACAGGAAATTGCTAGGATCGTTGAAAATATTTGCATAAATTAAAACTGTTGTCCGGAGTTTTTTCCGTGTAGTTTTAATGCAAAATGATGGACATAAATCGGTAATCTAAGATACATTATTTTAGGACATATAATTTCTATTTTTCTGTTACTCGCATATGAAATTATCTATTCTATTACTCACATCTAAAACTATCTATTTTATACAAATATCCCTAACTTTTTCCCTAACATCATCTTCAGCGATTTCTCAAAGTTAACAATTAAGTCTATATACCACAACAAACCCACTAATCAGAATATTATTAATCGTTTGAGTTATTACTGGTAAGCAATAGAAAAATTAACTAAACAAACACAAACAATTTATTATAATATATCTATGTTAGTATGATAATATATATATGTTAATAGCGGTTTTAAAAGAAAGTGCTCGAAAATAATCTACGATAAAAAAACTAAAATCACTGTAAAATTAGGTTCGAATTTTTTTGACATAAGCTAACCAACAGATGATGAGCGGCTAAATAATAACAAATATGAGAGTTACAAACTGTTCTGCGCGTCAACAGGCACAAACTGTTATGCGCGTCAACAGCTCGCATAACAGGCACGCTCATTTTCTAGTGAGATAAAGCTGAACAATAAGAATAACTCACATCAATAATGCTACTTTAAAGACACTAGCATGGAAGCGGATAGTAGTATTAAGATAATTCACCACAGTACATAAATGGCGTTTGCTTAGCGTCACAAGTGAAAAATTTTCTAAAGGTGATTGTGAGGCCTGCTTTCAAAACATATCAGTGACCACTATGTGAGGCGAGTGAGAATGTGTTAGGGTTAATTACGTTGGGATGGATCGTTCGTTTGGTCATCATATTTAATAATATTTAATAGAATGGGTTACATTGGGATGGATCATTCGTTTGGTCACATTTAATAGAGATAAATTTTTTATGTAGTTATTTAATAATTAGTATACAAATTAATTTTATATAACTTTGAAACTAGGCTCAGTGAAGATAAAATGATTCTTGTAATCTTAACCTCTGTGGTTAGTATTAGTTTGCTACAACAAGGAAAAAAAAGAAAATCTTACCCTTTCATAGGCCTCCATTGGGCCGGGCCCAGTTAACAGCGACCATTCCAAACAGGCACCCATATTCCTCCTCCTCTTGCGGAGCGCCACCGCGACAACACCCCACGAGGCGACGCTGCCGGCGGCCATGGGGAGGAGGTAAACGCCAGCCGCCGCTCGTCCCCGTCCGTCGCCTCCGCATCGCAGCAATTATGAACCACGTCAAATCGGCTATCCTCTCCGGCCACCGCGGCCCGCACCATCTCGCCGCCGCCGGGGTGGGTGCGGCGCCGCCGCATCAGCTGGCGGCCGCCGCGTCGTTCCACTCCACGCCTCCCCTGCAGCGGAAGCGCAAGACGCAGTGGCACCACGTAATCCGCCTCTTCCTCCCATACGCTCGCCCCACCTCCCCCCCCTCGCAGTTGTGCTGTTAGTGGGATCCTCGATTCGGTTGAGAATTTTTTCTCCTTTTTGTTTGATCTGCCGGAAGGTGTGTGTTGGTCGGTAAGGTGTTCGATGAAACGCCTGTGGGGGAAAGCCTTGCGATTCCGTCGTTTCATTGCGCTTGCTTGCGCTCGTGATGGATTTTGCGCGAGAAGATCTGTGAGCTCGCACTGTGTAGTTCCTGCGTTTCATCTGCTGGGATGGGTTTTGGACGTGGAACTGATGGCATTTGAATCGCTTTTCGTTATAATTGACATGCAGGGGATAATGCTTGCGAAAATTGAGGATTTTATTATGAGTGGGCCTGTGTGTTCTCTTGGGTAAATTGTTAGGCTGTTTTGTGTATTGCTCAGTGTTCTTAGAAAATGGTTTACAAGGTTGCATAGATAGAAGGAACGTTGCCCCAACCTAGTACCCCCAAGGTGCCCCGTTATGCCGCATAAGCGTTACAAGGTGGGATGACCAAACAAAACCGGACACCACTTCCTAGAACCTTGATATTGCGATCTGCACTTTATATGCTTCGTAATATGGTGATTCGATGACTTCGTTAGGTAATTGTACTCGACTGCAGAGGGCTTGAGCATGGTGAATTTTGTGTTGTGCTTATTAAAATGATTGGTTTTCCTTGATGCTATTTGATTTTGCTTGTTTCAGAAAGTTTGTCTGGTCATCATGCACTCATGCTTTAAGTTTTACTATCCTCTATCCCTTGTTATGTATTTCGATGTTTAAAGTATGTGGCACTAATAACTGAAAATGGATTATTGTTTTTTGTTTCAAAATAGTTCATGTGATGAATAGAGCTGACATTGTTTTTCTTTTGCTTCACCACAGAGGTTCAGTTATTATGAGAAGCGCAGGAGAAATAGAGAATCAAAAAGGACCATGCTACGGAATATGTCTGAATATGCAGAGTACCTCTTCCAGGTCAATATAATGAAAATTTGGCATATCTTTTATCTTTGACTTTTTGATGTAACTGAAGTAAATAGATGAGGACTTTTAGCCATCACAGGTCCTCTAAATCTACCGGTCTTGGGGTTACTAAATTTGGATCAACACATTATTACTATCCTTTGTTATCTTGTTTTAATTCCACCTTGCGTAGTACAAAAACAAAGCTAAAATCTAAAGAAATGGTTCTGAAAAACACAAGAACAAGATAGATGCCAAGTGAAACCCTGCAATATTTTGAAGTACAGGAATAGTTTTAGATGCCAAGTCAACATTATTGTTTTGGATGCTATAAAGGTTGGTAGTTTAATATTTTACAGTTTAGACTGAGAGCTTTATGTGGCATGCAGGATTGAAAAATCAGATAGTGGTATAGGACTTCTGTTTTTACCCTTTCTTGATATTTTGGAAGGAAATAAGAACCAAATTAGTTACTTGTGTTTGTCTGTGGCTATGATATTTTGGAAAAGTTTAACTTACAACTTTGAACTATTGCAAAGTCTGAACTACAAAACCAGGCATTTTATTGCCTTAAACTGTTAAAACCGTTATTTCTCACCCATAGCCATTGGCTCTTTTTGGCACATTAGCAGACAAGACATTTTTGGCTGTCATGGCAGCCCGTCTAGTACAAGTCTTCACTACCTTCGGCATCTTTTGTTTTGTTGTAAGATAGACCTTTTCTTTCAGCCTTTAAGGTAATTTTCGTTCACTTATATTCTTGCTATAATGTTGGTTGCAGCTTTTTAATCCAATTGATTCCCAAAGATTAAATGCTGATGTAGAATGCTCTTGACCATTTAGACAGTTTCATTTATATCAATTTTCAGAGTTGGCGGGATGAAGATGACAAAAATGATGAATCAAGTGGACCTTCTTGGTTCAGAGGACATCGTTGGGTCAGGAATCCAAAGACTTCTGGTTTCCGCCCACATGATTTTTATTATGGGAACTTCAGAAGCAGGGGTACACTACTTTGTTCATTTTCTCTCTATCTTGTTAGCAAATTGTTGTCTTGTTCAGCACCGTTTCCCAATTCAGAATTCACAGAATCTTAATCTAGTCTGCTTAAATTATAAATATTTTGGTCACAAGAAATATTATAGCTGGACATGAAATGTGCATAATGCATATGGTGAACCTTATAGAATTTTGTTGTCTCTTGTTTTGAGGACAGGCGGATTTGAGTTTTGCACGAGTGATGAAGATGAACCGGAAACAGTCTTTCGCAATGCTTTCCGTGGGCATCAGACATTTTATTGGTCTTTTGACTCCGATGATTTTTGTCAGAGAAATCACAGACGTTCACATTCAGAAAGTTCCAGACGTTGGAGTTATGAGACAGATGATGAGGATGAAACACCCGTACAGACGGAGGTATCTTTGGCACGGAAGGCACTTGGATTGAGTACTTCTGGTCCACTGAAACTCGAAGATGTTAAAAGCGCGTAAGATATTTCAAGCTTTGAACATTTTCTTAGATTTGGGTATTTTACGTGATATTAGGCCATGACGCCTTGTAGACTTCACTTATTTTCTTTTTTCAAGATTGTTTTATCCTTTATTTATTTCTATTTGTTTTGGTACTAGATACCGAGCATGTGCACTTAGATGGCACCCAGATCGTCACAATGGCTCGACGAAGGTAAACTTGGCACATGTGACTTTATTTTATTTTTCTTGTTGCATGTCTTTTGTATGTCAGTTTGTTCTGTGAATAAGTATCTCGAGTTCACATGAGAGAATCAGATATGGTTATACAAATAGAAGGCCGGAATCGAAAATTACGGACCAAAATCCCCTATGTCTTCAACGTGTCATTATCTCCAACCTTCATGATGATGCACAGCACAGCCTAAATAATGCAACATCAAATCAATAAGGATTGGTTATTATCTCACTCAGAGACAAGCTTTTTTTCTGGAATACGCAGGAGAACTGCGTATCATTGTATTAAGAAAGAGGATTAGAAAAAGACTCAGAAAGCCATGACAAACCACACACCAACACACAAAGAGCACCACGCCAAACACCTACACACCCAAACTCACGCCCTAAAGAAACATAAGCGCCTGTTACAACAGAAAGAACCCGGCCACGCTTAAACGGTGCTGCTAAAGCCCAAGCTGAGCAGCAGTCAACTCCTTCAAACCTCTAGCGCCTGCCAGCCCCCAGAGAATGGCTTCTTCCTGCGCAAGGAGAAGCACCTGTTCAATCCTAGGCGAGGCGCCGTTAAACACTATGCCATTCCTTTCCTTCCAAAGCATCCAGGCTCCTAACATGACAAGAGAATTGAAACCTCTCTTGGCTCTTTTATCAAGGGTGTTGCCAGCTTGTTGCCACCACTCGAAAAACCCGTTCGAAGATGGAAAAGGCGCAAAAACCGGGAGACCAAACATTCGAAAAAACTGAAACCAGAATTGCTGAGAAAAAACACAAGAACAGAGGAGATGGTGAATGGTTTCATCTTCCTGGTCACATAATGGACAATGCTCAGGACGAGGGAGCCCCCTTCTAGCGAGTCTGTATGCTGTCGAGCATCGGTTATGCGCTACTAACCAAAGGAAGAAATTCCACTTCCTGGGTCCCCAACTCTTCCAGATTAGATTGCTTGGCTGAAACAGAACTGCACCAACGAAAAAAACCTCATATGCTGACTTGGTAGAAAACTGTCCTGAATTTTCAAATTTCCATTTATGAACATCTTCCACATCCGGTTGGAGCACTATTTCCTGGACCAAGTCCCAAATATCCATGAATTCTGATAAGACAGCAACTGAGTGTTGCCCTTGGATATCCAGTACCCATTGATTGTCTATCAAAGCTTCCTGCACAGTGCGATTCTTAACCCGCTTCTTAGGTACAGTTGCAAATAATTTAGGAGCCAATATCTGAATAGAAGATCCTTGTAACCACTGATCAGTCCAGAATTTGGTGTTCACCCCATTACCGACTTCCGTAAAAACTGCAGCAGCAAAAAGAGCCTGTTCATTTCCATGACCTGTAATAGGGAAGGCTGCCCATGGCTTAACAGGTTCAGTTTTGCTGAACCACAACCAGCGGACTTTGAGTGCCCAGCCAAACCTCTGAAGATCTAAAATGCCCAAATCCACCTAGTTCCTTAGGCCGGCACACCTTGGGCCAAGCTAACAGACAGTGACCACTATTCGCCTCTTTCCGTCCGCGCCATAAGAAATTATGACGAATTTTGTCAATCGCCTTACAACACCATGAAGGGATTTCCAGTGCGGTAGCGAAATAGATAAGAACTGAGGTAAGAACCGATTCAACATATGTAGCACGACCAGCCTGGTTTAACAACTCAGATTTCCATCCTGGCAATCGGTCAGCAACCTTCTCAATCAAAGGTTGTATCTGTGACTTGGACAGTTTCTTGAGGGAAAGAGGAAGGCCAAGATTCTTGCAGGGGAATTCCTGTACTACACATGGAAGATGAGTCTGAACTACTGCCAAATCCTCATCTGAACATTGAATAGGCGAGACACTGCATTTCTGAATATTTGTTTTGAGTCCCAAAGCAGTGCCAAAAAGCTGTAGCAAAGAATCAACCATTTGTAGATCTGAAGCGACTGGACAAAGGAACAGGACCACGTTGTCAGCATACAGGGACACCCGATGGTGAATATTTCTAGAAGAGACAGGCAGCAGCAACCCTTCCGAACTCGCCTTCTGAAACAAGCTGTTCAGGACATCCATGACAAGGATAAATAACATAGGCGAGAGTGGATCCCCTTGCCTAAGCCCGCGCCGGTGAAAAAGAACCTCGCCGGGGACCCCATTGAGCAGAACCCTTGATGATGATGAGCTAAGTGAGCCACTAATCAAATCCCTGCACTTACGTCCGAAGCCCCTTCTCTGAAATATCTCCAAAAGAAATGACCAAGAAACCAAGTCAAAGGCTTTAGAAATGTCCAGTTTTAATAGAATACGGGACTGCTTCTGTTGATGCAAGAATCTGGCCGTTTGCTGAACCATGATGAAATTGTCATTTATGCAGCGCCCTTTCACGAAAGCACTTTGATTAGGAGACACAAGCTCGCTGAGTCGTCGTGCTAAGCGATTCGCTATCAATTTTGTGACCAACTTAGCAAAACTATGAATGAGACTAATCGGTCGAAAATCCTTAACCGAAGTTGCATCATCTTTTTTGGGCAGTAAGATCAATAATGCTGAGTTAAGAAGATGCATGTTTCGAAAATTCCCCTGCTGCACCGATGATAAAGCTGCCATTAGATCTGATTTGATAATAGGCCAGCACAACTTGTAGAAACGCCCTGTGTACCCATCCGGCCCAGGGGCCTTGTCAGAAGGCAAAAGCTTAACGACATTCCACACCTCCTCCTCAGTAAAAGGCAGCTCTAGTTCATCTAAATCAATCTGATTTAAATTAAGCTCCTCCAGGTTAATAGTCCTTTCACGATGGGCACTAGAACCCAACAACTGCTCAAAGAAATAAAAAATTGCTGCAGCTTTGTCTTGATGGCTAGTAAGGACCTGCCCTTCATCTATTTTCTGTGAGATGAAAATTTTCCGCTTCCTATGGCGGACATGAGCGTGGAAAAAAGTGTCTCCATCTTTCAACCAGTTTATTCTTGATCTGACCCGAGCCATAGTTCTTTGCATGGAGCTCAACGCTAGAGCATGTTTCTTTAACAAATGCAACAACCAAAACTCTGAGAGAATTGCCGGCTGTCCTGAGCAGAGACAAGCTTACCAGTTACCACTTTCTTCCTTTCTGTTTTTTTTTTCCTCTGAACTTGCCTGTATCTGATTCAATAGAAGTCAAGGTATGAAATTCTGGTTTGAACCAACAGATGCAGTCCTTGGGAACGGTACATTGTCTAGTTTGATGTTTTGAGCTTATATCTTAAAACTACCACAATCACTTTTACTGTTACACCTATTTGTTTATGTAACTCATGATTTTCCTTAATGGACAGGCTACTGCAGAGGAGAAATTCAAGCACTGCAGTGCAGCGTACCAAACCTTATGTGATAGTTTGGCCTCTGCATAAACAATTGTGATAAAATCCTTGCTACTGTGGCCCCTTTCATCCACAGATTAACTTTATACTGGCTAATTCTGTGGACGTTTTGTCATCCGCCGATCAAAATCAGCCTCCAAACTCAACTTGCCGCCAAGAACTGCTTTGTTCTTGAACAAATTGATAGAACCAAAAGTTGATCAAATAATGAAGGAAAACTGTACCATGTAAGATTTTTTCTCACAGGGTCATTGTTGTATTTTTAGAGCTAGGAAGAAACTATTTATACCACCCAAGATTTTTTTTATGACTGGGTTACGGTACCCTAATTCAGTTAGCTTGTTTGGAATATTGATATAGTTGAGTACATTATAATCATTGTTGCTGATGCAGAAGTAATCAAGCTGTTTTGGTCAATCTGGAATCTGCAGTTTTCTTTTTGTCACGCATCCACCTGTTAAGATTTGTATACTGTGGACCTTTTCTTATGCCTGAATGGACTCCTGAGTACATATGAACTTAGTTTGCTTGTAGGTTTTGAACGATCTCTTGTTATGGTATGAGCATTCTCTACAGTTTCCTCATGGTTTTTGTTGACTGATTAATTAGCACATCTGCTATACTATCTTAAATTCTTAACTGAATGTTGATATTTATCACTGAGGTTTTCTCCCACCCTTGGAAGAGTTATATACCCTCCAACTATTTAAGAGGTAAAAAAATTAAACTGGCTAGTTAGAAGATAATTTTATGATTGGTAATGGCGAGTGTTTTCTGGTAGTTGGGAGGTACAGAGAGGTATATACCTTTACCCTAAAGGTATATATGACTTTTATTTCAAGTACGAGGAGCAGGGGTGTACCTACTAAGGGCCAACCAGGGTCCTTGGACACCGGTAAAAAAAATGACAGTTATAACCTATGTATTATTTATACCATGTGAGACATCCCTACGAAGTTATATTGGACAGCTGATAAGACCACCGCATAGGCTAAGTTATATTGGACACCTGATAAGACCACCGCATAGGCTAGATGAGCGCAAGGATCCACAGTAATTTTCGTTTTGGATTCGCCATTGATGATGAGGTATATACTTCTTCAAGAATGAGAAAAACCTCATTTATCACAATGAAAAATTGAATGAACTTCCAAGTCATTGTAGAGAGTAGAAGATTTCCAAAATCAGAAAATGCAGAACCATTCTTATAATATGTATCATCATGGTCATCACCAAAAACAGGTGTAATGTTGTACTATCTTTGGAGAAAAGGATCTGAGCATATGCAAAGCTCATGCGAATCTATAATTACAGCAATCTTAGTATTATACTAATAGTGTCAGCTATACAACGTGTACATTTGATAATAGAATCCAGGGATTCTCAGCAATGAAGCCAAGCGATTTCTCCATAGAGCCCTACATTTCAGTTTTATGTTCTATTTGCAATGCGTACATGGACAAGCTTGTGTTGGTCAATATTAGATATCCTTATCTTATTGTCCATATACCTGCATGGAATTTCATAAATATCAAACAAGCATCAATTCTCTTTCAGTTATTGGAATGTGAAACCAAACTTACAAGATATCCATGACAAATTCTCGTCGAGCATCCAAAGGAAACTGTAACCCACAAGCTTGAATAGCTCCTTCATTTATGGACAGGTTAAAGTTATTGCCATCCCCATTTTTACTGCAAGTTTAGTAAAAAAAAGACTTAGCTCGCAAGCTCGGCATTGCGCAAAAAAACACATGAAAATAAAATTGCTAGTTGTAGTAGTATTATAATAAAGATAACTATAAATCAAGGTTCCAAAGGGAATCTCAAGGGGAGATTGGATCAGTATCGGATCTAGAAAAAATATTAAGGGAAGGGGGGGGGGCTAAAATATCATATTCAAATGCTTGTTGTTAATACTGGTTCTTAAGATTTCGTCTTCAATTAACTCACGTCTATATGATCAATAGTACCACACAAACATCCAAATCAAGCCATACATGCAAACAATTTACTATTAATTAGGACAATACATCAATTAATGAAGATAGAGTGGACAAAATATTCTAAATTAATCTACGCAGAATTACGAACAAGTGAGCACGGAAATTATACTAATCAGATTTAAAACAAGAAAGTTATGTATAAAACAAGTTCTAGGGGTTGATTGGCAAAAAACAGAGTTTAAAGAGTTCAAAATGCAAAAGAAGTGGACCTATGCACAATTATGTAGACAAATCGGAGGTCTAGTATGTAAAACAATAAGGGTGAACTGTGAGAGTATTTATTGAGGAGTTAAGGGGTTATCTGATAAGAGTTAGTGACCAAAACATAAATATTTTTGAACTACTACGGACGGAGGGTTAAATGCAAAATAGACTAGAGTTTCTTAAACAAAAGTAGCGAAGGGTATGTGACTTCTAATCCAGACCGTTGATCTTCGATCTAACGGTATATGAATTGTCTTTTACCTCTCGCTACTCTATTTCTTCCTTCTATTTTTTACTCCTATGGCAGAAATTTTTAGGGAGACTAAAGGGGTTTTCCGGCGGTATTGGATCCCTGTTGGATACACCACTGGATTGGATATATACCCTCCATTTAGATTGGAAACTAAGGATTTACTCTCTCATGCCAATGACATGTAGGGTCAGCTAAGGTCTCTTACATGTGACCCAAGAGGGTAAATCCTCAATTTCAATCTATGAGAAGGGTATATGATCAAATTTTACAATTTCAAGTGTGTAACAGAACTCTCTAATGTGGATTTTTATATGTAGATAAGTAGATGGTAACAAACTGTCTTTGCTAATATGGTCTTAAAAGAAGCAAGCTCTTCCAGACAGGAGATACAACATTCATGCAGCTCTTCGGGCTTACCATATGTTGCCACTTGCATTGAGGCTGACACCTGGAAAGGATTTTACTAAATTCTTTAATTGCCCATCTTGTTTTATGATCTGAGTGAAAAGTCCATATCATTTGTAAGTCATATCATATGCAAGCAGTAAAATTTCATCTTTTTCCTTAGCCGTTTTGAGGTGGTTCTGAAACTAACCTGGACACCCTGCAGCCCAGCAGATGCAATAGATGACCAGCTTTCACCTTCAGTCTGCTCAAATGAATTTGTTTATAATAGATATGTGATTCTATTTTAGTAATGCTCGAAGAGTCCAATAATATGAATGTAGGAATAACAATTGCTCGTTTGTCCTTCCACAAGCCAGAAAAAACATCTGTTTTGTTTGGTGCTGCCAAAAATCTTAAATTCCTTTCCGTAGAGAAAGACTTCTCTCAGTCTGATTTTTTTAATAAAACAGTTGATAGTAAACCTAATATAAACAATATTAACAAAATATAGAAATCTGTGAGACGCCTTCCTGAATGATTAAAGCCCAGGTGGTTGGCATCAGAATTTGTGCAAGAAAAATTACAGGGAAAGAAGAACAAATAACGTCAAACATTGTTCGTTGTGCAGGTCTGATCTAGTACACCATGTGGTTGATTCGCATGTTCATTAGTCAAATATTCACAATATAACCAACCATTGCTCAAAAACAATATTGCCAACCAATGCCTAGACATAGACATTAGAAATATGAAATATTGCTAGCAATTGCAATGTAAATGCTAACCTTTGAGGACCATAATAGTTGCCATTCTCCTGCTAGAGTGTTCAGATCAGCTTCAATTCCTTGTTTGCTTGAAGTAAGATAATCTATAGCCTTTCTAGCAAGTAAATATATTGTAAACACCACTTTCTCAAGTTACTGTCACAATGGACAATTGAAGCTAAAATAGCACACCTCTTTTACTCCTGTTCCTGCAAATATAGCTGACAACAACATTTGCCGTTGGTCTGCACTTTTCTGGAGAACAAATGTGGTTCCCTGCACTACAGATTGTTCTGAAAAGCTAATGAAATACAAACAGGCTTGGGCAAAACTAAAGCTTTCTACAAACTACAAAAATATTACAATTTTCTCTATTGTTGATTCATAAAAAACGAGAAAACAAAATTGCACAATTCAAAATTTTAAATACATTGCTGCATGGTTTCAGTTGTCAAAAACCTTACTGCCAGTTAGGCAGTAAAACAACATCAATACTATGCAGTATGTACCTTGTTTCCCCTTGAGATGCGTATATTCCCAGTTCGAGACAAGTATGTAGTGTCAAGCCAACCCTTCGCCTCATCTCCAAGAAGCCTGAATGGCACTGGGTATGGAACCTTAAATGGCAAAAACTTGAAGTTGAATGCTGCTCGGTCAAATCGAAAAGAATGCGCTTTCCATCTTCAATAGTTGCTGCTGCCTGGTATATAATTAATAAAATCTCATCATAAAGTCATGTAGAACATTGTAAAAACACTATAAATGTAGCAGTTAGGAGTAATAGAGGTTAGTTGACTAGTAGAAGTATTTGTTCTCCTTGATAGTTCATACAGAATAAGCACACTGTTCTGTCTAGTTAACTCTCTTTAGGAGTGTAGGAGACTTCTCTTACCAACTTACTCCATGTTTACTATGGAATAAATTTTCTCAATAAACAATGAATTCTCCCCAATGAGAAAGAAAGCTAATGATGTTTTTATGTCTTTGGCTTTACCAAGTAATCAGAGCGATGTACTATGTATTGTTCTTCTATATAATGCCCAGCCCTCCAGTTTATTTGTAAAACAATATCAGTCTTAAATTATCAGGATTTTTGTTCCCGACAGGATAACTACCATTTATAAGATGATAAATTACATGGCTTGAGAAGAAATGGAGCTGGAGGAGGGCACACTACGAAATGGGGAAGTAATAGGTAATTTTAGAGGATCATTAGAGAGAATGCCATAGATATGTAGTTAATTTGTTACTGATGTTGACCCTCTATTTATCTGAATGTGTCCCTAACAAGAGGGATGGGGCAACCACCAAAATGAAGCAACAGGAGGTTGGGCATCCTATAGGTGATGGCCTTTTACCCAGAGGTGGACGGTGACACTCCCATGGCTGCATGCAGTGTCCGAGATAGAACACTGGTGACAGAGACGACTCACTGGCAAGTATCAAGGAAAGGGAGGGGTGAAGAGGGATCAGTGTGACCTGTGAAACTTCCCAGTAAAGATGGCAGGGGTGGAGGTGCTCCGGGACAGAGGCTAGTCATGTGTGATCAATGCTGGCGAAGAAGACCAGCAAGGAAACAGTGCTCCTGCGAGAACGTGAAATTGGGTGAGGTTTTCTTTGTCCATGGAGGTGATGCAATGCTTACGTAAAGTAGTTGGATGGAGGATCTTCATGGAAGATAGATGAAGTTGCCTGGTCAGGGAGGACCTAAGTAATCCTCAGGCAGATTGAAGGTAGCAAACAAACAAACCCTAAGTAATGCAACTCAGACTCTGCCTGCTAACACATCCCCACTTGAACAAATAAAGACACAACTAGAGCCGCTGCAATAGTCATGCTAAACATAGACTAAGAGAACTTTATTATTGAATTGGACTCTGTTCATACACGGTTCATGCCAATCGCTTTGGTCCAGATCAGTCATGGCACAATCTGATGAGTTGCTGGCGCTGTGTGCTGGCTAGGCTAATCCATGTGCACAACATTAACAAAGAGGAGTGGTCAACTGAATTTCTGTTTGCCAATCACGTGTTTCTTGTTGCCATACTATTGATTCAATCATTCCCTCCACTTTCAGGGAATGTATCTCTTGCAAATTTACTGTAGGCTAATCAATTACCTCTACTTTCAGTTCACCGATTGATTCTGAAAACTTCACAACATTGACCACCCTGGGATCATCTGTTCTAAGGTAAACTTCCTGAAAGATCTTGAAAGAGTCAACTCCAACAAATGTTCTCTGCAGGCAACGTGAATGAAGAATAAAATCAGTCATTTATCTATATGTGGTCGGTATGAAAATCCAAAAATAATAGAGACAAACGGGAGATTGAACATATTTTCAGTGGGAGCATGCTGCCTGTATTTTACCTGAATGGGGGATGCTGACCCTGGTCTTGTAGTAAATATGAGCTGCCAACTACCCTCAATTAAACTTGAGTTGGTCTGCATAAGAACCATGCAAGATAAGACGGCAGCCTTTGTTGCATAGAAACTTTCGAGCTACGTCAAACACATGTACATTAATGGGAGCACTAGCTATGTTAAATTTTCTTGATAAGCCAATCAAATCAAACTTTGATAAGAACATACTTTCTCATAGCAAGTAAAAACCTATCATTATCACATTTATGGAATTTTTGACCGTAAGTCCAAGACGCCAACTAGTTCGTTCAGCAGAAAGTACTTTGTACTATGTTCTATTAATCACTTCAGTGGCAACTGGCAAGCTTCCCTTTAACATATTTATCATATAATCTTCCCATTCAAACTCCAGAAGTTCTCTGTTTAGCATTTTAGCTTGAACTTATTTGAGCAAGAAGCTTAAGCTTACCTTGCACTGATCAAGATGCAAAACAGCTTGTTTCTCAATTAAATTCAAATCGTTAACTATTGAGTTGCGTGCACCTGTCCTAAAATCTTCGCCTGATAGAGAACGGCGAGAAATTCACTTGTAATTCGATATTAACTACTGCTATATTCTCTAGCTACCCAACAATTACCTAGCTAAATACTATAATTCAGAGCGTGAATAGGAAAGGAAAATAAAAGGCACCGTGCACCCACCGGATCGGGCAAACCTCCCAGTTCTTCCAGAGCCTGCACAACGCTCTCCACCTCCTGCACACACTCAACAACTCAAAATATCAGTAACACCGCACAAGCATTTCAACAAGCACCTAATGCGCCCAGTACAGGGGGTCACAAGAAACGAGGTGCTCCCGTGCTTGCCTGGAGCTGACGCGGCGCGACGCCTCGCCCGCGGCCCTGGACCCCGGCGAGAGCCTCTAGGAGTTCCGCCTCAGGCCCCGTGTACGCGCCCTCCGCTGCCGCCACCGCGAGCGGCGGCGCCCGCCGCCGAGGCTGGCGGCCCCGCGCGCACATGGCCCCACGAAGGCGAGGCGCAGCGGAGGGCTGAGGCGACGGCACGCGAGAGGGCCTCAGGTGGTGGAGCAAGCCTCTGGTTGCTGCTGCGGCGGCCATGACGGTGGCGGGACGGGGGCGGAGGCCGGCGGTGAGCCGGTGTCCGAGCGGAGTCGATTCGCTGGACCAATAGGTGCGTGCCACGTGGAGGGATGGTTGGCAGACCGTTATCCCCTCTAGAGTCTAGTGTGTAGACGGTGGCTAGAGAGAGTTTTGCACTTTACATTCTGTGGCCGTGGACTGGGAAGCGCTGATATTTTTCTTTTAAGAAAATTTTAAAAATATCGTTGACAAGCGTTTAATTTTAAGAAATGTTATTGACAAATACAAATATCATCATACAAACAAATTTGTTTTAAAAATATTATCATAGTTAAGATTCCATTAGCAATACTTTATTAAATGTTATATAATGAACATTGCTTTAACGATGTGAGATGAACATGTCATTATTATTTCTGAGATTAAATCACTTGTATAATAATATATTATAGAATTCACACTCGTCGATGATATTTTTGGAATTAGGTATTTGTCATCATATTTTTGGGTTTGCACTCTCCACGATGGCTATGGGACCGAGGACCGCCGTTATTTTTCTTTATATGGGTCTCGACACCCAAGCTTAACTAGCAGCATGCGCGGCCAAAAAATTATTAGATTCCATACAGATATTTTATAAGAATATAAAAACTTTGTACTTAAAAACTTTATATCTAAACTACTTTATACACATATACACGTACATATATAAAACTTAAATGAAAAATTTATACATATGTATTTTATACATATATAAGTACCTATAAATTTTGTTCTATAAACTTTATAGATTATTACATCTACAAAGTTTATACAAATAAATATAAAACAAATTCAAAAGGCATTTTGAAAAAAATCATGCAAGTGGGCTATGAGGCCCACAGTATGGTACTTTTAATTTTTTTATTAAAATATTTTCAAAACTAATTTTCTTTTTAAAAATTATAAAAATAGTCTTCTGTCGTTTCCTGGAGGACGAAATTTTAAAATAGTTCTCCTAGAGAGCGATTTTGCCGACGTGATAGACGATAATTGCTCGTCGTCTGTTCGCCGGCCGTCATTTTGCAAATAAGTCCCTTGCCGCTCTCAGCAAAGACGATTTTTTCACTGTTCAAGTAGGGAGCCGCCTGCAAAAGGGCGTCCGCCGGCAAATTTGCAGCGGCCCTCTCTGTCGCCCTTGCAAAGGGCGATTTTTGCATATCTCGCCCTCTCGCAAGGGTGATTTTTGGTCACTGGCCCCCCAAAATAATTTGCAATTGTTTTCAAACTTTTTAAAAATAAAAACAAATAGTAAACTATAAAATTTTTTAGAACATATGAATTGAAAAAATATAAATACATTTGAAGGCAAAGTTAAAAACTTATCTTCAATCAAAATACAAACATTTCGAATGTGAAGTGAAAATATAACAAACATTTTACTCGAAATTTATAACTTTAAAAAATATTGAAATAAAAACTCATAAATTTCAGAATGTTCATCAATAAATTTAAAATTTTGTTATCAAATTGCTTCAATGCAGAATTCAATAATTTTGAAATGAATTTTGACATTCGAATTTAAGCAATTCACACGATAGGCAACGTGCGTAATAATACATGCATAACTCAGATTTCATTAGTGCTACAAACCATGACATATGTTTCATAACATTATGTTCTCTGAATTAAGCCATGGATACATGATACAAATTAGTCACACTTGACGAATCGAGTCTCAGCTTTCCTACGGATCCTTTCTACGGTGTGCAACGCGTCTTGCATTTTCATAGTCCTTCAATGTACTCTGCTTGTGTTTCGCACTTAGTTATCTTTTGGCCATTATATTGTGGATTGACATTGTCGATCCACAAAGTGAATCCGCACCTCCTTCGAATACCCTGAGAAAAAACTAGGTAGTTAGAGTGACAATATTATGAAGACGTTAGCAGAATTGAAAAAACGTAAGACATACAACGAAGTCGTCGTCTAAGTTGGGGCAAACAAAATATCTCCTGTCATATGTTTCTGGTTCAAAGGAGGTAGCCATCTGGCAACGATCCCTACAATCACACCTAGGACGCTCTGACCATTCAGGGTAACCTAATGGATTGTTCCTCCAATCTAAGCTTGCGATTTTCGTCCGACGTTCGTACTCCATCCATGCCTGGATGAATTATTCTCGGCTCAGCTATGTTACCGTTGGACCGATGGAAGTAGGTCTCACCGTATCGATCCACTATTCGAATCCACACTGCCGTACATCCTCCTGTTTGTACATTTGTTGCAGAAGAGGTTAGACAATGAAACAAGTGATTAGCTTTACCAAAAAAATTGAAACTCACGACAAAATCGTCGTCGACAATCTCAGGACACACAAAGCATCTTTGTCCTCAAGTTGCTTGTCTAGTGGACCTTATCACCTGACAACGGAGACCACAATGACATTTTCTGGATGTTCCCGCCATGTGGGTAGTCCCAGCGGATCTACCTGCCAATCCAAAGCTTCCGCAACAATTCGACGTTGATACTCAGCCTTCTGCCGAAGGTAGTTCGACTTTGTTTCGCTAAATGGGTAGGAACGTGTTCCGTCTGCTCGTGGGTTCTTTGTATCTATCCACTCAAAGAAGTTGCACAACTGACGGTATGACTGTGTAAGATGGTACTCTGTTGTAGGAACAAGTTAGCGTTTTGTGTATTAAGCATAGGTATTGCAACTCGGAGGAGATTAGTCATACCTGATCCATGTTGGCGCATTGGAAGAATGTTCTCCCCCGAGTTTCTACGTTGAGGGATGACGTAAGTATGCAGCCAGCCCACAATGGCACAACGGACGGTCACACCATGGTGGAATCCAACCGGCGGAGGGATGGCTTCGCCAGTTGAGACGCTCAGAAAATGGATGCTGCATTCAACAAAGATGTGTAGGAAACTGAACGAAGATATGAAGAGCTCGTATTTGGGTGGTGTAATATATAGTGGAGCAAGTAGAGAGACATCTCAACCTAACGGGAGTTAATTCATTCAATGGATGTGATAACGTGTCCACGCGCCAGCACAAAAGAATTCATTTACTCTTAGAAAGCAGTGCCAAAAGCTAAGTGCGACAACTTGAACACGCTGAAAGATGATAGCGACATAAAGGACACGTCGTTCATGCACCGAAAGCTAATAGCGACCTAACATACATGACTCTCATGCGTTGAAGTTTTTCGTCGTTTGGTTGAGTAGATGTTGCACAGGCTGTGAACTGTACGAACGAGGAGGTCATGCGCGAGTACGAATGGCGTAAAAGGTGGTCGTGTCATGTAAGTAGGACGACCCAACACGCTTAAAGCATAGAACATACTCTGAAATCAGTGAATATATACAAAAAGTAGCACGAAGTTACTAAGGTTAAATATATACAAACAAGTAGCACAAAGATACTAGTGCCGAGGCCTCTTACCCCTCTCCCTCCTACCCTGCGCCCTAATGTGCCCCTGGGAGTACATGAGCCAGTCCGGGGGCACGGCGCGTCCTGCCCGCACATCAGGTGCGTGCATCACCGGTGGCTGGTCCTGGCTCTGCGGTGGAGGTGCTCTACCAAGCTGTGAGGCTCCGATGATGTCCTGCTCTTGGTCCTCCAAATCGTCGAAGTCGTCGCCACCACCTGACCCGCCAGCCTGTGACGAAGAGGCGCCTGCACGAAAAATCCCCGTTGAATACCCTGCTGGAGATGTACAATGTTACACAATAGTTATGAGAACTAGTACAATACTAGTAAGTACTAGTTCGACGCATGCTCACCCAGAGGGTCTCGCGCCTACAAGAACGGATGAGGGATTGACGAACCGCTCGCTCCAGCAAAGGCGCCTGACGGCAGCATAGGACCTACGAGGCATGTAGTTTGTGAGAACGTGCACAAGGTTTGTACAATAAACCATATGATACAAAACTAACCTGTGGACGGTCCTCGGTGGTACGACAAGAGAAGACGCGCAAGATCGAGCGCATCTTCATCTGCATCCGCTTGAACGTCAACCTCTGTTCTGCATCGTTCAGGTGCAGTCCAGCGTCCAACCTGAGCATCACCGCGTTCATATCGACACTCATGGCTCATGCGGCGTCGGCCTGTGCAAGACAGTAGTAAGCAGTTCTGTAAGTCACATTTATACCAACTGAGAAGTACGAAAGGAGGAAGTCTATGAAGTACCAGTGCTTCGTGGGGTCTCTCTCGCCCTCGCCTCAACAAGCCTGCAAAGCGCTATCAGGCCTGCCTCACGCAACCTGCGTAGCGTTAATTCAAAACATTAGTACAAACAAATTAGAGTCCAGTCAAATTTGCCGTCAAGTAAATGAGGTAAGACATACCACGGAACGTGTCGTGGATCGACACACAACAACTCACGCGAAGGACGTGGACGGAAGGTGCTGAGCTACGCACCCTCCACTGCTGATAGGTACGAGCGGTGGCTCCTGTCTAGTCCCCTATTGAAGAGTGCTGGTGTGTCATTTGCCATACCTGCATACATATAATTGATTAGAAATAAGCAACATATATCTCCATCAAAATCAAGAGCAATAGAAACACAGAACCAAAATTCAAACCGATGAATAAAAGTCCTAAATATTTCAGAATTTTGCAAACATTACACAAATAGTTCAGTACAATGATAATGCAAATTGGTAAAATACACATTACAGAAATGACAATAACATTACAATACATCAAGTTTCAGAAGGATAAATATTACATCGACAATCACATAAATTGCAGCAACTGGAATACTTAATGGTGCACAGACATAATTAGGTCATTGCATCACCAGCCAAGGACATAGTGGCCGCCCGAGAACACCTAGGACATGGTCACCTAGTTGTTGTTTCTTCTCCAGATGGACGGGTGCCATCGGTTGCCTGTCTAGATGGACCCGTAGCCGGGACGTTTGGAGCTGTAGCATTCTTTGGACATTTCTTGTAAGTATGGTCACACTCATTGTATTTGCTGCACCGTAGAGTCCTCTCACCTGCCTCTGACTCGTCCATGTCGTTTCTGATGCGTCTTGTCTAACGCCGACCTTTTTTCACCCTTAACTTCAACGGATCTGGAATGTAGAACACTTGTGGCCTCAGAGTTGTATAAGATCCAGATATCCCAAACCCATATATATCTCCTTCCTCCATATATGAAAGATTTCTTCTTCCCTGTAGTACGATGAAACATAGACATCAGGAAGTATGTGACAATCCCCAGCTGCCGTAAGTATGTGTGAGCAAGGCAGATGTCTAAGCTTGGGCTTCATGCAACTGCAACTGCATCCGCCATCCGCATGCAACACACATTCCTGCACAGTTTGGTGGTGGTTGATGCCACACCTTCTCCTGTACTTGGGTACCTTGGGGAATAACTCTGTGCTTCATAGCCTTTGTGATTTTGTCTTGCATATACTTTGTCACCACATTCCCAAATATAATGTTGTTATCAGCCATTAAGGGAGCAATTTTGTTGTATCTGTCCCTGAAGTATGCCTGTGTGCCGTGAAGGATAAATTCAACAATACCAACCAATGGGAGTTCTCGCACTCCTCGCATTACCCAGTTGTACACCTCGGCAAGGTTGGTTGTCATTATACTATATCGAGACCCATCAGTGTCATACAACATAGACCACTTTTCTTTTGGTTCATTCTCTATCCAATGCGAGAAATTACGGATTGATGATGTGGACCTCATTCTCATTGTGCGCGGGTCATCACGTAGTGCACCAAGCGATACTGGAGGCTCGTCATCCTGTGGCCGATGAGATTGCTCGTCAGTTTGCTTTGTGGTCAGTTCATCCAACCTCGTCCATAACTAATTGAATTTCTTCTCTTAATTCTGACCACATAGCCTCTTAAAGAGATCCATCAGGTTCTTGTTCTTGAATTGCTTGTAGAAATTTGCACCCATATGACACATGCACCATCTACTCCGAACATCATGCCACCTAGCTGGAAGTCCCTTCTCCGGCCAACCATCTGCAGGTAGTCAATTGCCCTCAACATGCCCACATGAAGATCATGTATGAGGCACACATTGGGCCTCATACGCACAACTTGGCTGCGAACTCCCTCCAGGAACCAACACCAGCTTTCGGTGTTCTTGCTCTCGACAAATGCAAATGCCATCGGTAACACCTGGTTGTTTCCATCAGCTCCAATCACCGTCAGTATCTGACCTCTATATTTGCCTGTCAAAAAAGTACCATCTATGCACAATACAGGACGATAGTGAACAAATGCGTTGATGCAAGCACCCAACGAGAAAAGGTTCTTTGCAGCACACTCTTGCTCGGGTCATTAGACGACGGAAATGTCTGAATGTCATAGTAGGTATTGTGGTTTCTCTGAGCAATGGTGGCTAACAGACGAGGTAAATTATCATAGGATGCTTCAAATGTTCCATACCTCATGTCTAAAATCTTTTGTTTCGCCCTCTAAGCCTTGGAATAGCTTATGATATACTTGAATTTGTTTTCAATGTGCTTAATAATGGAGCCCGGTTCAAAGTCCGTGTTACATACAACGTCGTTGTACATCTCGCCGGCAACAAAAGCTGAGGTGATGTTGCGGTGATACTTCTCCACCCCTGGCAACCAACAGTTGTGCTCGGTCACAATGCTCACTTTCCAATAGTCATTCCATTTATCCTTATATGCATGAACACACCACGTACATTCCTCCTTCATGCACTTCACATCATACACATAGTTGCTTCACTTCACCACCCTAAACTCTCGCTGCAAGGAGATCGCCCAATGCTTCACCACCTCTTTCATGTCTTCTTTATGAGCATACCTGGCACCTTGAATTACCTCGTTATCCTTGTATTCAAAGGGTACTTGCTGCCCCTCTGAGATAACAAGTCCAGAGAAATCCGCTTTTGTCCAATCAACGGGCATTACATCTTCTTCCTCGTCAGATGATGCATTGCCCTCCGCCTACTCATTTTCAGAATCTTCCCTCTCCATTTCCTCAACAATTGCTTCGATTCTCTCTCCCTTGTCCGCCACGCCATGGCCTCCTGCACCCTTGCTTCATTATCCCCACTTTGCACTGATGGTCCAACATTCTCCACCACATTGCTAGGACCCTCGACATCTTCTATTTGCACTGTAACACTGCTATCGATTTCATGCCACAAAAATAACAAGGAGCCATGACCTTTTAAAAGCCATCTCCACATAACGTCTCCAGAAATCAGTGTTATCTATAGGCATTAGTTCCCAAAAATATCCTTCTGTTATACGACTCACAACAATGGACAGTGCCATTGTGTTCACTCTTGTATCCACTTAAATCCACAAAGCAACCAACTATAAATTGACTCAAATGTTCTCTCGGTAGGCCTATCGATCGATGTCATCCTAAAACCAGACAGATCAACACCATCTGGACCAAATCTAACGTTGCCTTGACCGTGAACTATCTGAAATATGTGTTAGTGATATGCCCTAGAGGCAACATGGAGATGTTGGATATCACGTCAATGTTTATGAATAAATGAATAAAGTGTTATTCAGTTCCATGAAATAGACATCTTGTATTGATCAATAAGTACATGACTTATTTATGAGACTCTTTATGTATGAATCTATTTCTAAACGATCCCTGATCATATGTCATATTGTTGGAACAAATATGATTCTAAGATCGGCATGTTTATTGATTGATGATCATGTCTCATAGATCATGGGTATGGAGATACCAAATCAATAAACATGGACATATGTGTTGGAGAACACATTGTTGGATAGACCCACCATGAGACACTACAGGAATTAATGTGCCATTAGTTGGTCTCAGGTAGTGTTGGTACAAAGTCCTTAGACCTGAGATCACCATGGATTCCAACATGTGTAGTAGCCTACTTTGGGACTACCAAACGCTATTCCGTAATCGGATAGTTATAAAGGTAGTTTTCGGGTTTGCTATGAAACATGGAGTGGGATGTGAGTGATCAAGATGGAATTTGCCCCTCCTTTGGAGAGATATCTCTGGCCCTCGAGGTAATGGATTATGGAAATGCATGGCCATGCTAAGTTGATTGAGGAGTCAATCAACGCATGGATAATCCAATACGGTTCGAGTGAATGGTTAAGCTATTGAAGGGATGGCACACATCTTGCCTATAGCTTAACCGGTATCGTGAGGCAAAGGGATTTGTGTACACATTACAGTTCGTGAGCCTGATATTATTCTTGTATACTATGGTGTCAATATGTGTTGCTAGGCGCCGCGTTGACTGGTCGGTGAGTTGGACTCGAGCCGACGATCGGCTAAGTTAGACTATAGCCGAAACCGAGTATACCCGAACCTGTGGTCGCACGCTTAAGAGGATAAGAAATGCATTCGAGTTGGACTCGACACGGCTCGATCGGATAGGGATCCGATCGGATAGAGTCCTATGGGCTTACGACGTGTGGGCGGCCAACTCTATGAGATACGATGAGATCCGATTCAAAATAGAGTCCTAATCGGCCACTAGTCCCGCCGGCCAACTCTATATAAAGGGGTGAGGGGTGGAGAGCTGCGGTACGTCAATTGCATCGCGTGCAATGTAAGTCGCCGAGATCAATCTCCACAAACCCTCCCCACTTTCGAGCCAAGCCCTAGCCTTGCATCGCGTGCTAGCACACGGGTGTGCGGCGTTCGTCCCCGGACGTGTGGATACCGGTAGAGGCGCCGCTACGTTGCGCGCCGTTGATCGGCCGGATCGGCCGCAATCGGAGCGATCGGCCGTGGTGGGATCGGCCGCGGTCGGGCACATCGAGCGAGGCGTGAGAACGCGCGGACGACTCGAATCGGGCGATTGACGTATCGGCCGTCTCCGGAATCGGCTACACCTGTTCCGGATCGGATTGCCCCGATTGGCTATTCCGCTGCACTCTACTCCAATCGGTAACGATCTATCGGCCCTTACTTGCAAGTGTTCCTGGTTTGCGCGGTTAAAATTTTTGTTTTCGGCTAGCGTAGTCTCCGCGCAACCCTTCAATATGACCTTACTTGCCATTGTGCCTCATAAACACATTGAAACTGAGTTTATTTCATACTACTAATATGTTGCCCAGATCAATCTGTAATTCGGGCTAAATTAAAGTCTTTAAAATTATGTTCTCTATTCTACATCTTAAAATCTACAGAATCGGTATGTCCTAGGTCCTATTCCGTAAAAGAAATCATGTCTTAATTTATAAATACACATTTTCGCTGTGCTCTAGATCTGAGTGCTACACATCTATTCAAATATTACAAATACATGCTATTTGGACTATTATTCTACATAAAATAAAAAATATAAACATAGATCGGGATAGTGTATTTACCCCGCGATCGAGTAAGCACCCCGATAGGGCTTCACCACTCTCCTCCTTCTTCCTTACCTCTCTCTTGTTTTCGGAATTTAGCGCGTTCCAAATGAGGAGTTTCGAGGGCATTGGGCTTTTATACCTTGCGGCCAAAATCACCCTTGCAGAGGGCGAGATTTTTCAAAATCGCCCTCCGCAAGGGGCGGGGGCGCTCGCAAATTTTCCAGCCGACCGTCCTTTTGCGGGCGAGCCCCTATGAACAGTGGAAAAATGGTCCTTGCCGAGAGAGGCAAGGGACTTATTTGCAAAATGGCAGCCAACAGTGCGACGACGACCAATAACGTCTCGCCACGTCGCAAAAATCGCCCTCCGGGAGGGCGATTTCTAAATTTCACCCTCCCGAGGGCGGCGGGAGACTATTTTTGCAATTTTTGAAAATGAAAATTAGTTTTGAAAATCTTTTAATAAAAAAAATTAGAAGTACAAAAATTCCACGTCCCATGCTCGCCTCAAGTTGAATTTGACATGTTGTGCAAATATGAGAAGAGGCCAAAGTCCAAAGAGAAAATGGAAAAGCCCAACAATCAAACAAACCCAAAAAGGAAAGTGCGGCCCGAGTTGTGTGGGCCAAAAAATAGAAGATCTACTTGATCGCCCGCGCGGCGATCACGAATTAGCAATTTCATGTGGTTGATCCTTAGCTGGACGGTTTTCAATTTGAAGGTCAATAAGTCTACAAATTTTAGAAATTGGAAAATATTTTGGAATTTTATTCTATGCTAAGTTGCTAAAAAGTAGGATGAAGGGCAAAGTTTACCCTGTAAGAGAGAAAAGTTATGTGTTAGTATTGTCATATTTTATAGTAGAACTAGCAATTGTGCCCGTACATTGCAACGGGTGAAGTCGGGGCGCGACGCGGATGGGGACGGGAGGGAGGGGCGCAGGCGCAGCGCGGGAGCTCCAAGCAGCGACGGGAGGGAGGGGCACAGGCGCGGCGCGGGGCACGACGTGGATGGGGACGGGCAGGAGGGACACATGAGATCTTTTTTTATCCAAGCCTTCCCTTTCTTTTCAGCATTGGAACTACGGGTTAATTTTTTAAACACTCAAGGCGTTTTCTATAAAATAGTTATACGGACGAAAATTTTGGATAGAAACACTACTTGCTTTATAGATAGTTATAGATTATACTAAGGAACATTTTGGCTAGTGCGAGAGAGGGCCCCCATGTAGGTGACACGGGCAGCGACCATTAGCCCTAGCCGCGCACGGCCATCCCTTGACCCTCCACCTTTGCCTCATCGTCGCTGGAGCAACCCACTGGAAACCATGTATCAAGCTAAGACGACGACAACAGGGTGAAATCGCGACTAGTGTCGTGGATTTGGCGTGGAGAAATGGACGATGGCGAGACATGGTGGCGAGCTGCGTTTGTGGCGACGGCTAAGGTCTTTGAGCTAGGACGGTGGTAAAGCTCGTCGCAGCGGCTGGAGTAGGGTGACGACGTGCTCTGTCGGGGCCTCCCCCGTGTGCTTGCCAGCTAGATCCCTTTTTGAATCTGGCATCCCTTTCTGGCCATAGGGCGAGCAACGGAGCAGCAGCCTTCCCGCCGACAGTTGGGGGCTATTGGCATTGGCGAAGGGCCTCCGAGGTGGTGGGCATGGTGGAGGCCAGTGCCTTCTTAAGGGTGGGCAAGGGCTGAGCTTGCCGGTGTGGTTGAAGACGAGGCTAGCTCACGTGGCAGCTTTTGGTGGCGCCAAGGAGGCCGTGTAGACGATGGAGGCGTGCATGGTGGCAAGAGGTGGCCACAGGATATTGGGGGAAGGCCATCTCGCTGGCAGGCTTGATCCTTAGTAGCAGAGGCGGCGATGTATGGTGGGTCACTGGTTTGTGGGCTGGTCAACTACTTGGTAGCTCAACCGGTGAGAACATGGTGGCATCGACGCGGTTGGCGCTCATTTGATGGTGAGCTAGCCCGAATTATTTTTGAACAGAAAACTCAGGATTATTGAACGTCGGAGCCGCGTCAGCGTCAGGTCGTCCGATTGGTGCTTGCGTGTCGTCCACATGTCTGCCGCGTAATCGATCCGATCGGATCCGATCTGATCAGATCCGAGCCGTCTGTTTAGGTTAGATTTGATCCTAGCCGTTCGTTCTCGTGGACCCTTAGACCATCTCTATGGACTTGGTTTACCATGGACCAGATCAGGGCTGACGCAATAATATTGAGTTTCCTTTTCAAAAATAATTCCTTATTGCGTCATAAATTCTAAAATCCAAAAAAATAATTAAAAATTAGCTTAATCTTATAAAATTCATAACTAATTCATCTTAGCTCTATTTTAGGTGGTTCAAATTTCTAAATTTGTCTAAAATCAAGATCTACACATTAAAAATATCCACATGTACTGTTTATGTATGTTTTGTGCTGTTTTGTAGATTTTAGCCTTTTTGCCTTAGTTTCTGAAGTTTTGGGAGAGACCGTCTCTTCTGCAGGAGTTTCTGAAGGTTTTGAAGATCAGCAAGGCAAGTCAAACAGATCCTAAACATCCCTTTGAGCATGTTGATCCTATATTTAAATTCTCTATTTATTTTAAATGTGCATTTATTTTTGAATGTCATTGGGTGATATTAACCTAGTTATGGCCAAATTAGCATTTAATTCCTTATTCTTTGATACCTTGGGTTGTAATTTGACTAGTTAAACTTTATATAATTGTTTAACTAGATATTAGAAATAATCACTTAGCCATGCTTAGAAACTTTAGTGTAATTTTATGTGGGAAAGTTAATGACTCACTTATATCCTCTTAATGGATAATTAATGATAGCTCATGATGATGATCATAACTGATTAATTAATAAATTAATGGTCAACTAAAATTTGATTAATGGTGGGTTGTGAGTACATGGTTTGGTTTTCTGATGGGAGTGCTCGTGGCAATTAAGGACCGGTTCATGAGCTACTGTTGTGAAGCATTAACCGTACTAACCACAAGCCAGAATGGGCAACGGCTGGATCTGTAGTGTAGCATGTTAAATAGGAGACACCATGGTGGTTTGTTTTTACTTTTTAATTGTGGCGGACAATTAAGTCCATACATGGCGATACAATTAAGTCCACATATATATATTCTTAGGCACTAAGTGGTCTCCCGTTGGGTCATCGGCCATTTCCTGCCGGAGATTGGGTGCTTAGTGGTCATTCTGTTGGATGTGTTATGCGAAGGGTCTTGTCACAATTCCTTTCCGAGGTACCATAGAGGTATTGAGGTGCATAGCAACGTGTTGTGGAATTGTGTCTTATGGATAAATTTGTACACCTCTGATCAGAGTTAAAACTATTCAAATAGCCGTACTTGCGGTTATGGGTGGGCTTAGCAATATTTTTCGTGATTAGTCCCACACTACTCAATAATGATGATAAATTTGTGATAATAATTTGTCAGTTCCTGTAGTGAAGTTTAGATCTGTACAACCGGGGTTGTTTGTTCAGAGTTGGTTGGGCCTGTGTAGCATTGGGATGTTGTACAGTGTTATTTAATATTGTTGATTAATTACTTTACTGTTTTATCAAGTTTCTAACTTCTTGCTAAATACTTCTTTTGTATCCCTGTGCACTTGCATACTTGCTATATGGCTTGTTGAGTATTCCATGTACTCATATTTGCAATAATTCAGGATGGGAATGGTTAGGATACGAGTCGAACATAAACCATTTTTAGTGAGTTTGTTGATCCATGGTTCAATAGGATAAATCCATCACGATTTCATTATATTAATAGGTTATCCATGCATATCCAAATGGATCAGCTACATTATTATTAGACCAAAAAACGCATATTACATATGTGTAAAACTCGAACCCAAAATTTTTAAACTCACGTTCACATTATAAAAACTTATCAGATTGAGTTGAATTTTGTAGAAATGATTTATTGTACAGAGAAGCAACTTTGTACAAATTTTGAGCCATTTATACATGCGGGGCCCATGATGCATTACTAAGACCAAAAACTATAGTTGAATATGTGTAAAACTTGGACCCAAATTTTTAAACTCGTGTTCATACTATGAAAACTTGTTAAATTCAGTTAAATTTTATAGAAATAATTTATTATATAGAGAAACAACTTTGTACAAATTTTGAAGATATTTATACATGTGAAGATCATTTTGGGTTGAACACTTTAAACCTAGGTTCTAATGGTTTGATCCGTTTAATCCATTTATATTTTTGGACCGATCCTAATGGTCAATTGGATCAAATTTATGGATAGGTTTAATGGATAAATGAATCAAACCTAACTATTCCCATCCCTAGCAATAATCATTATCAAAGGAGGAGGTCTATAGTGAAGATGGAGGTCTGGAGGACTAGACTTAGCTCTGGTCAAGTGCTTGTGGAATATGAGTCGCCAACGCTAGCTTTCTTTTCTGCTGCCATAGAGTTTTATTAATTGAGAGGAACTATCTACCTCTGTAATAAACTTATTAATCTAATTAGTGATTTGCACTCTATTATCAATTTGTTATTGTGTGCCTTGGTTGATTCCTGGACGAGGATTTACACACATGTAAGCGTTTGGAATTTTGGATAGAAATTTCGGGCGTGACATTCTCCTCCCCCTCTAATGGCCAGTCTGCTTTCAGACTTTGGTCACAGGGAGCCCCTTTGGAGGGGAGGAGATGGTGTCTGGTCAGAGGCTTCCCACGTGACGGAGGACGAGAGGTGATCGGCATTGACAATGCTTTCAGGAGGCTTGCGGGCAGTTTAGGATCATATGCGGGGAGGCTCTTCTTGTGGGGGAGAGGTGGCGGTGTAGGTGGTTTCGTCCGCATAGCTCAACGCTTGTGTGTTGGGGGTGGAGTAAGAACTGCTTGGTCGGGTGTTGCAAGCTCAACAACGAAAACTCTCAACTACATTTGTCTTGGCAGTGTGGTGAGAAGTTGGATTCATGGACCTTAGGAAAATTAACACGGACATGATACTAGATTTTGAGAAAGCTACAGAGGACAATATTGTCCATTTGCTTGTGCAGCAACATTACAAGACTTTCATACTATTGTCGTACAACACAGCGTGAGTTTTTTTACTACCATTCGTACCAATTTCCTTCTCGTACATATACTGTTTCATATATATCATCTCACGTAATTTGCAGATTCCATTGGGTTCTTTTTATTTTTGACCTTTCCTCATACAAAATCCATGTCTATGACTCAATGGATAAACCAGAGTCTACCTTCGCAAAGATTTTTGAAGTGCTAGACAAGTAATGCCATCTATCCCACTGTCATTATGAATGTTGCTATTGCTACTATGCGGATCTCGGATAATTACTCATAGCTTGCAGCTATACATAGGGCATGGGCACGGTTCCGTACATTGGTACGCGGGACATTGAAAGAAAAACTTGTTGTGAGGTTGAAATTTCTGGTAAGTACATGCTCCAAAATTATATTGAATCATTAATTTGTTATTAAAATAAAAACGTACAGTAACTCTCTTGTCGTTTTCCTTTAGTGTGGAAAACAGGAGCAGGGGACGAGCTTGTGCGGCTACTACGTCTGCGATTATACTCATCGCCTAGTTCACTAAATCAAATCTAACAAGGATCTGGGTGTACGTAAAAATCAGTCATATATTATGTCTCGATTTCTTATTGATTTCTGTTGACAATCGTTAAGTAACAATTCCAATAGTCATAGACCTTGGAAGTAAAAGGGAATTAGTGTCCGCTACCAACATTTAGGAGTAGAATTAATAAAGTTCTACATGTCCTTGGACTTTAGTTACTTGCAGGAACATTTATTACATAATTGAAGCAAAGTCAAGCTCACGTGGCGAAGAAACATAACTCCAACCTATTGGCGATCGCCACGTCGGATTACTGCGGATCGAAGGGCCCGCAAGTCGGGTGAAACCGACTTAGGAGGGGACCAAACCATCCAGCGCCGCCTAGGGGCCCACAAGTCGTTGTCCGGCAAAAGGCAAGTGGCGAAAGGCGGTTAGGGGTCGGCCGAACCGGGTTCGGCCGAACCAGCCTTGGGTCCAATCGCCACCGACTTCAACGTGGCATTCCCTCATTGGCTTCCAAGGTCGGTAAGGTGGGTATGGCAGTTGGAAACCGTCATACATACTGCCATTGGAGCACTATAAAAGGAGGAGGCTCACTTTGCTTCAAGGCACACCACAAGAAGAAGATCCTACAAGTTTTATCTTAGTCATATAGGCTAGTGGAGTTAGGAAGTAGTTTATAGTTCTTTTTGGTTCCCGAGTTGCCTTTGGAATTCGGGTATGTCTTTAGTACTCTTCTTCCTTTGTATGACTTTTAGCTCAATAAAGATTATATCTTATAGTCCATATGAGTGTGGTACTTCTTACGCTTTAATAGATAAGAGTTTCATTATTAGTTTAATTCATAGTCTTGTTGTGTTTAGTTTAATTCATAGTCTTGTTGTGTTTAGACGAGTAACTCTATTGCCACGGACACGGTCCAATGAGCAATTAGGGTGTAGGTTTGCTTCTATCTTATCCCCGGGAGGTAGAAGTATTTATGGTAATGTAAGCATGATGCTTATATTATTTCATAGACATTGGTTATGACCACTTCCCACGGTGAGAGGTAGGCGGCACGTGGTGACATCAAACATGCACTAGGCTGATTATTTTAGTAAGAGCAAGCATTGGATCCTTGGGTGAGGGCCAAACCCCACCAAGTTGGTTCGGCCAAACCATCATGGAGCCCAATGGTGCTCAAACTTTTTGATGTAGTGGATGATGATGTGGAGATAAGGCATCCAAAGTTTGGAGGAGAGAGGAGCCCCTTTTGGTTCGGCCGAACCAAGGGAGAGCCCCCTCTGTAAAATGGAAGGTGGGGGAGGTTCCTGTCCTTGCACCAACTTAAGCTGCCGTAGTGTGCCCTCAAGTTCCCTTCTCCTCTCTAGAGTTCTTTCAATGTGTTCTTCCTAAGTTCATAAAAAAATATTTCCTGAGTTTTGCTTGCATTCGGAGTTACCTCAGCGGGTTGTCACGCAAGAACGATTTGTGGTGGCAACCAAGCTCCACAAGAACGACTGACTTTTGGACGGCTAACATAATCTTGTGATAACACTTAACCCGTCCCGAGTGTTGTTGTGTGCTCTGTTCTTTTTAGCTACAAATGAAGAAAAGTGTCAAGCGGTTTTTCGACACAATGTGCAAGGGATAAGGATCAAGCTTGGGCCATTCAAGCTCAGCTCCGTCCCCCGGTCATGTGCATAGCCCGACAATGCAGGACGATCCACAAGCCACGCCCTCAAGAGGAGAAGGAAGTCATCATGCTTCCTCTCTCATCCATGAAACTGAGCTCGATTTGAAAGACGACCGAGAAAGACATGCATATGTCCTCCTCAAGGACCGCATATTTGCTCCTACGTGAGCATATGATCCGGAAGTGCTCAGTACGACAAGTATGGACTCTGAGTTTCATCTTGTTTGGCAATCAATAGGATGGCAAAATTTTGCTCATGTGGAGGAAGAAGGTTCACACCTTCTGACCATCCAATTTCTATTGGAGGTGGTATTTCTTTCCGATTATTCGGGAGGGAATATTACTACACATAAAAAGAATTTAGTCTCTTGCTTGGTTTCACTCATCAGTGTTCTATTGAGTGGGAATCAAAACTGTCAAATTTTGATAAACATAATTTTTGGCAAAGTATATCAGGTGAATCCTTTTGTACTAAGCCAAGAACTAATGACATTCATAATCCTACCTATGGCTGATGCATAAATGGTTAGCATTTAGCCTTTTTCCTTGAGAAGATGTTAGACTATTAGAATAGATGAGTTGATGATCTTATATGCCATGGTAAAAAAGATTAAAATCTCCCTATCAAGACAATGATTAAACAATGGTTAGAACAATTTAGGATGAAGGGGCCTATAGAATGCACTTCATTAATTACTCGCATTGCTCGTCATGTCGAAGCTTTGGAGAATGTGCAACTCTTGTATATCATCGAGCCCCGTGAATTTATAATGCAGAGTATTTAGTGAAGGTCCATATTTTGAAGCATGGCCCCGATGGATCCCTTGTTTTCTTCTTCCCCGGATATACAAATGAAATTCTGCTTCCTAATCCGGAATATCATTTGTATAAGTGTCGGACACTAACCATTGCTCTCCATCCAAGAGAAATTGCCCGCAGGAAGAGCAGGTCTAGAAGAGCTGCTATGGAGGAAGAACCGCCCGTCTCCACAACAAGTGTCGGAGCAGGGGTGGGTTCCAACTGGGTATGCATCCGGTTGGGACCAACCTCAGCAATATTATGAGACGGAAGGCTCTTCATGTCAGTCAGTTAACAGTACTCAATGGGCACATGGACCTGGCTGGCACCATGAACAAGCCACGGGGTCATCAAGCTCCAGTGGTTTGCCTCCATCGTACGGTATTTCATGTTCATTCTCGGCACGAGGTTTTTGTAGCCAATAATACGCGGAGATCACCGAACGACTGGGAATATTGCACATGAGGACTACAGAGATGCAAGATGAACTTCATCAACTCCATCAACATTTTCAAGGAACTCAGCAGTGGCAAGACCAAGCCTATCGGTGGCTGCACTGCACCGATCGCTCCGGGAGATCAACTCCAATCCGCAGCAGAGCCGAGTCGACATGCGGCATACTTTCGTTCCTAAGGGTTTAATCCCTATCACGGTCCGTAAGTAAAAGGACAAGCTTGGGGGAGGAACCCCACATGAGGTACCCTGTATCCCTTTGTTTTATTTCTTTTCTTCCATTGCATCTAAAAAATCTGAAAATTTAAAATACAAAAATATAATAATTTAGACATGCTTGGTAAGAATGTCAATTCCTCATCTTTGGATATGATGAATAGTTGCTCTATTTTATTTCTCTTCTATGCCTAGTTTACAACTTAGCATTCTCCAAGTTTTGAGTTCGTTGGCTTAGGTATGACACCATGAACTTGAAAACTTGTGGGTAGCAAATGCATGATCTAAGTCTAGGTTGTTGTGAAATATGAGATGGCAAGATAGAGTGACTATGATCATATTCCAAGTGAAACCAAAGTCTGGAGAATTTTATTTTTGAAAATTCAAAAAAATAGTTGAGTTCCTCAAATGATGATACATTTCTACCAGAGCCATATGTCGATCATAATTGAAATAGCCCCTACATATGCTACTTGTTATCGGTTTGAGTTTGGTCAAGTAGTTAGTCACTTGTTAGAATCTTTTCATGCTTTCGTGGTTTAAGTCTTGTGCATATCCACCATAAAAATTCTCTCCCTCTACATTAGAGGTTTAGCCACAAAAATATTCCATTCCATATGCCGACTTCTATCCCGAAGTTCGCATCCACCAAATAAAGACTCCGTAAAAAATTATGGCCTTCTATCCTCATATCCTTGCCAAAAGAGACATGAACCAATAAAGAGTGCACACAAAAATATTTGGAAATTTCATGATGCTTATAAAAAGAGAAACAATTCTTCTTGAGCATGATGACAAAAAATGAGAGAAAAAGTGTGCTCATGGCCATGATCTCTAAATAAAAATATAGGGAGGAGGACCATACAAAAAAGAGTCATTCATTTTCCTTTCTACCATTTCCACCAAATAAATATGCACAAGCTTGGTCCTGATTGTATGATTAGTGTTCTACTAGGATCAGCTTTTTGACTTTACAAAATAATTGATGCAAGTATGCCTCATGATTTTCCCCTGCCTTGAGCTCCACATAAGCCTAGTAGAAGTAGGTGAAAAGAAGGCACAATGCCCTGGTAAGGAACTAAACACATTTGAGTGATACGAGAGTAACATTCGAGGAACTCTCCCTTTTCTTTTTTAAAAACTTTTAAAAACCTCCGGACTGAATTAGAATAAGGAGTAGGAGAAGTAGCACTTTTATCTACCGTTCTATTTCTCAACCGCCCAAGATAAAGTGAAGCTGAAGCTCCCATGAGGACTAAGGTAATATGGGTGAGACTGCCATTGCCAACTTATTCAATTCAAGGTAGAATACTTGGTTGTAGGCATGGTACTTTAGAGAAATAGAATATGGTAGCAACTCCTGATCCACTGAGCCTGAGACTTTACTTTGCTCGGGGACGAGCAAAGGATAAGCTTGGGGAGTTTGTTGACGGTCGTTAAGTAACGATTCCGACCGTCATAGACCTTGATAATAAAAGGGAATTAGTGTCTGCTACCATCATTTAGGAGTAGAATTAATAAAGTTCCACATGTCCTTGGACTTTAGTTACTTGCAGGAACATTTATTACATAATTGAAGCAAAGTCGAGTTCACGTGGCGAAGAAACACAACTCTAACCTATCAGTGATCGCCACGTCGGATTCCCGCGGATCGGAGGACCCACAAGTTAGAGGAAACCGACTTAGGAGGGGACCAAACCACCGGGAACCGCCATAGGGGCCCACAAGTCAGTGTCTGGCAAAAGATGGTGGCAAAAGGCGGTTAGGGGGGTTCGGCCAAACCAGGGTTCGACCGAACCAGCCCTGGGTCCAATAGCCACCGACTTCAATGTGGCATTCCCTCATTGGTTTCGAAGGTCGGTAAGATGGGTATGGCGGTTGGAAACCATCATACAAACTGCCATTGGAGCACTATAAAAGGAGGAGGCTCACTTCACTTCAAGGCACACCACAAGAAGAAGATCCTACAAGTTCTATCTTAGTCATATAGGCTAGTGGAGTTAGGAAGTAGATTAGAGTTCTTTTCGGTTCCCGAGTCACCTTTGGAGTTCAGGTACATCTTTAGTACTCTTTTTCCTTTGTACGACTTTGAGATTAATAAAGATTATATCTTCTAGTGTATATAAGTGTGGTACTTCTTATGCTTTAATAGATAAGAGTTTCATTATTAGTTTAATTCATAGTCTTGTTGTGTTTAGACGAGTAACTTTATTGCCACAAACATAGTCCAATGAGCAATTAGGATGTAGGTTTGCTTCTATCTTATCCCCGAGAGGTAGAAGTATTTATGGTAACGTAAGCATGTGTTTACACCCAAAATTGGCACCTAGGGTTGAAATAGGGAGAATTGCCAATATTTGGAAAATCTGTCGGTTTTCTCTAGAGGGCCGGTCTAACCGAGCCTAAGGGCCGGTCAGACCGGTGGCATGTGGTCGGTCTAACCGTCAGAGTCCGGGACCGAGTCGATTTTCATCGGTACTCGGGTTTCCTTGCTCCATAAGGTATGTCTCGGGTTTCCTAAGGTATCTACCCCAAATTAGACGTGGAGGAGGACCTGTAGGAGGCAAGTCCAACCCCTATTTAAGGGCTAAAGCCGGTTCAATTGGAGAGACACAATATACACAATCAATACCCCCAACCTCTATAATTGAATCGTTCTTTTACTTTTACTTTTCAGCCATGTTTTCTACTTTACCCTAGTTTAGTCCATCTTTGTCGGTTTGCACCGTAAACCGTCCGCCGCCGCTGCGAGAGTGTGACATCTCTTTGTAGGTTTGTCCTGAAAACCTTCTGTTTGCCCACGAGACGGGTATTTATCCATCGTTTTACTCGAATCGGCTTCGCTAGCCGGTTTAATATACAAAACCCATCTTGATTTGGTCTTTTGGCTAGATCGGGGTGGTTGGTGACTCCATATCACCGCAAGGCGTTTAGGTGTTTTAATCTTGTTTGTCTTCTTTCCAAAAAAGTTGCCAACACGATTTTTGGCGACTCCGCTGGGGACGATTTATTCGGCCATACTACGACCGAATTTTGTTTAAATATTCAGATATTGTTTCATCGAATCATAAGTTTTGATTTTTGGCCATACGACCGGAATCAATCTATACTTCGGCTATTACTATCGTTTCTGCCTCAACCTACGCCGAGTGTCGTCTTTGCCTTCGCTACAAAGTTTCGGCGTTCGGCTATTACAGCCGAAACCAATTTACACTCGCATCAACCATGGCGAGTGGGAACGAGGTGAAAGAGATCACATTGGAGGAGATGTTGGCAAGATCGCTCATTAGAACCTATCAAGGTGTGGTTCTCAAGCCTGGACCTCCTCCTAAATTCAAGGTAACCTTCAATCCGCCCGATCCATCTATTGCTATTTGGAAACATATTGATCAATGTGTAGATGCATCTTTTAACGCTTAATTATTGATAAAAATCATGCTATGATAGAAAATTCTTTCAAAACTATTGATAAGGCTATTAAGAAAATTGGCTCTAAAATAGCTAGTTATCAACAACATAATGCTACTTCTAGTTTTGCATCTATACAACGTACCTATAATGCTATGGATGGATCAATGGGCATTTAGCCAACGGTCAGACCGTGCATGACGTCGGTCAGACCGCACTCTATGCCGGTCAGGCTGTGCCTACCATAGCCGGTCAGACCACACTCTATGCCAGTCAGACCGTGCCCACCATAGCCGTCGACCGTGCCCTATCTTGGCCAGATCGGGCCTCCTGCGGCCGGTCTGACCGCACCACTGTCCACCGGTCAGATCGGACCATGGGCCGGTCAGACCGGGTGTTGGGCCGGTCAGATTGGGTGCTTGGCTGGTCAAACCAGACTACATATAGCCGGTCAGACCGGTTCCCTGGAAATTTCGCCAGGTTTTCATACCATGACTAGCAGTACTGATTTTAATTATTATTCATCACCTGTTAATACTGTTAGTCATGTTATTCCACATACCCATGCTATTTGTGCCAACAGTTGCTATGAGCCAGTACAAAATCATCAAGTTGATTGATTGGCACAAAACACGTATTATGGCCAGTATAATCGTATTGTGCCACCATAACCACCTATTCCTAGGCCACCGAATCCACAACCAAGGCTTGAGAATATGGAAGAGCAAATTAGAAACATCATTAGGGAATCATTTGGAATTGAGCCAAGGAATCGTGCTAAGGTTTACCAAAAGCCGTATCCTGATTATTTTGATAATATCCCATATCCTCGTGGTTATAGAGTTCCTGAGTTCACTAAATTTAGTGGTGAGGATAATAGGACTACATGGAAACACATAGACCAACTTCTTGCACAATGTGGTGAAGCTAGTACCAATGATATTCTCAAATTGCATTTGTTTTCTTTGTCCTTGTCTGGTACTACTTTTACATGGTTTACTTCTTTGCTGGCAAATTCTGTTCATACTTGGGTTCAATTAGAACAACAATTTCATGATTGCTTTTATATTGGTGAAACTGAGCTTAGATTGTCTAATTTAACATCGGTTAAGCAAGAACACGATGAATCTGTCATTGATTATATCAAAAGGTTTAGAGATGTTTTAGTTTGAACACAACTCAAAAAGATTTGGCCAACATTGCATATAATAGATTGCTTGATTCTATTAAAGATAGATTGAATGTCCAAATATTTCTTGATATTGATCATGTGTTGCATGAAGCTCTGGCTCAGGAAAGCCGAGTGGATGATAATAGCTTAAATGCTACTTTGCATGATAATGCAATAACCAATATGGCCGAACCAAGTGTTGGTTCAGTTTGTGTTACTACTTTGAACAATGATGGAATAACATGCAAATACTTGATCGAATTCTGCACATTCATAATGTTAACATTCCTCATAAGTTTCTTTAAGGATTGAGAGAATCAGTTGTGATTTTGAATCCTCTTCCCCATCCAAAGGAAATCATCATGGCGATGGATAACACAGTGGCAATAGGGACTCTTCATGCTGAGTCCACACTCTGCATCAAGAGTCTCCATTGGCACTGTGTTCTCCATCGCCATGATGACTTCCTTTTGATGGGGAGGAGGATTCAGATCACAACTAATTCTCTCAACCCTTAAAGAAACTTCTGAGGAATGTTAACATTATGAATGTGCATAATTCGATCGAGTATTTGCCGGATTGCATCTACATATTCCTCTGTTACATTATTTAGTGTTAAGGTCATGCAAAAATCGAGTAAGTCTAAACTTTTTCCTTCTTCTTCTCTTTAGTTTTTTTCTCTATGTTTTTCTATATTGACATGTCATTACCGTTTAGTGTTTCGCCGAGAGAGAGAGAGAAAGAGAGGACGATGCGCCGAGAGAGAGAAATAGAGGAGAATGAGGTGAGGTGAGGGAGATAATGTGGAGAGGAGAAGTGGATGAGAGGAGAGGTGGAATGGCGAGGGAGATAAAAGTCTATTCACATTCAAAATCAATTAACATTCAAAATTCACAGTCCATATATACATATATGCATAAGAAAAATCTAAAGTCCATTCACATTCAAAATTAGTTAACATTGAAAATTAATTTTCAAACATAGAGGTATCACAGTGTATATATATTCAAAATTCAAAATATTAAAATTCAGTCTCACAGTCCATAATCATATTCAAAATTCACAGTCACACAATCCATATATTAATAGATAGAGGTATCACAATCCATATATATACAAAACTCAATATTCAAACATAAATTTCACAATCCATATAATTCAAAATTCAATATATCACAGTCCATATAATTAAAGATTCAATATACTTTGAACAACCGTGGAGAGAGGAGGGGGCGTCGGCCGGGGCAGGGGGAGCAGGGGGAGGGGGCGGCGTGCGGTTGGGCGTCGGCCGAGGACGACGGGGGAGGGGAGCAACGGCGTTGGGCGGCGACGAGGGCGACGGCGGAAGCAACCGTGTCGGTGGGGCGTCGGCCGAGGGTGGTGGGAGGGGGAGGGGGAGCCACGGCATCGGGCGGCAAGCAACGGCGTCGAGGCAACGACGGAGGGCGATGGCAGGGAGCAACGAAGCCGGTGGGGCGTCGACCGGGGCGGCGGAGGGAGGGAGCAACGACGTCGAGGGTGGGGGCGAGCAATGGGGAGAGGAGAGAGGAGAGGAGGGGAGAGAGAGGGACGTCGACCGGGGAGAGGAACGGGACTAACCTGGCGACGACGCTCGGTGGTGGTGGCTAGGGAGGACGGTGCCGGGCTCGGAGACGGCCGACGGCGACGAGGAGGACGCGAGGGACGGTGGCGGCACTAGGGTTGTTCGAGGACTTAGAAAATTTTTGCGATAGTGTAGATCTGAATCAGCGTGCTCTTTTAAAGAAATTCGAAGCAAATTCATGATGGGTTTTAGATTAAGCCCGATTGAGTGGAATCATCTCAATCGGGCTTAATGTAAAGCCCGTCACAGATAAGATTTAGTTCGCGGGAGGTTGATGGGAAATTTACATCAGTGACGGGCTAAAACCAATGCCCGTCACTGATATAGTAATCGGTGACGGGCTTAAATACCTAGCCTGATCACATAAGATCAACATCGTAATCGGGCTTTAACTAATGCCCGTCACAGATGCTCTTATCGGTGACGGGCATAGAGTTTCAAGCCCGATCGAATGAGCTCATCATCTCAATCGGGCTATAATTAATGCCTGTCACTGATGATATCATCGGTGAGAGGCTTGAAGTTTCACGCCCGATCGGATTTGATCATCATCTCTATCGGGCTTTCATTAATGACCGTCACCGATGCTTTCATTGGTGATGGGCTAAGATATTAAGCCCGATTAGATTGATTTTTCAGAAGTATTGTAGTATTTTACATATTGCAAATACTATTACTACAAATACTATTACTATAAACCAAGTTCATATGAAGTCTCTCTTTCAAACCAAGTTCATATTCCAACTATGTTTCATATATATGAAGTCTCTCTTTTAAGCGAAGTTCATATAAATACTATAACTATAAACCAAGTTCATATGAAGTCTCTCTTTTAAACCAAGTTCATATAAATACTATGGTTTATATGAAGTCTCTCTTTTAAGCGAAGTTCATATAAATACTATTACTATAAACCAAGTTATATGAAGTCTCTCTTTTAAACCAAGTTCATATTCCAACTATGTTTCATATGAAGTCTCTCTTTAAAGCGAAGTTCATATAAATACTATTACTATAAACCAAGTTCATATGAAGTCTCTCTTTTAAACCAAGTTCATATAAATACTATGGTTCATATGAAGTTTCTCTTTCAAGCGAAGTTCATATAAATACTATTACTATAAACCAAGTTCATATGAAGTCTCTCTTTTAAACCAAATTCATATTCCAACTATGTTTCATATGATGTCTCTCTTTTAGCGAAGTTCATATAAATACTATAACTATAAACCAAGTTCATATGAAGTCTCTCTTTAATCCAAGTTCATATAAATACTATTAATATAAATATTTCAATGAACTTTTAGTCTAACATATTTTCATGGACTACAAATAATATACATAGCCAAGTTCCCTTTTAAACAGATATCTCTATCGGTTCAAAGACAATGGGACACCATCAAAAATTACTTCATTACGGTGAGCCCAAATAGAACAAGCGCCAATATGAATATTTCTCGGAAGATTTTGGAGTTGAAATCACGTTGGGCTTTGACTTTCTTATGTTCTTGTGCGCTTCAAGAATAATCCGTAGGAGTAGATGCTTTCTTGAGTTTGATCCCGTTTCCCATACCTGCTTTCATCCATAACTACAAGCATGATGGGAGAAGAGGCTTCTACCCTGATCCGCGCCTGTTCGGGAGTCATTGCACTTGAAGCCCCATGATCTTCTCACTTTTCAGCTTCTTTTCCTTTTCTCTCACCATCTTTGTCGCCCTTGTGATAGTCTCCTTCTTCCATGCTACGCCAAATGCTCGGGATATCTCAGTCGAAGATGGTGTAAAGCTCGTATGCATTAACGAGGTAAAAATACGTAAACTTTCAAAGCTTTCTACCGCATGGTTGCTTGCTTACATGATGTTCCATTGCTCCTCGGTACAAAGACTTGTACTACCTTACAAGAAGCTGCTCTGAACACTAGTATAGAAATTGCGAGTGAAAAATGGCTCATCCTCTTTTAGTTGGTAACAAAGATTCCATCGACCGCGACTCGCTCGAGTGTGGCATTTGCTTCCTGCAATTTGAAGCTCGAAGTTTACATGGTAATCCTAGACATTGCACCCTATCATTTTGAATAAGGCGAGACCGAAGTTGTCGAACAAGGCGTCAGGGCCCCTTCACAGACCAGCAGCGGGATGCAGTGCAGTTGTCGACGAGACGGCCAATATGACTTACTCCATTGACCGTGACTCGCTGGAGTGTGGAATTTTCTTCATGCCTTTTGAAGCTTGACTTTACATGGTACTCCTAGACATGGATCGTACTAACGCACGCATCCACTACTCGTCACCAACACCTCCATAACAAACGGCTACATGCATGCATTGCAAAAAGACATGACTGAACTGACTTATGATTTTGGAACAAGAGGTAGTCCCCTTGGCTTTGAGGGGAAACTCTTCAAAGCTTGCAAACTCAAACCATGCCTATGTGGCTCTAAACATTGTCGAGGTTACATGGACTTTCAAATACTGTATTTCAAAGTCCATCTAACCTCGACAATGCTTAGAGCCACGGAGGCATGATTTTTGTTTGCAAGCTTTGAAGAGTTTCCCTCAAAGCCAAGGAGACCATCTCTTGTTTCAAAATCATAAGTCAGTTCCGTCATGTCCTTTTGTAATGCATGCATGCAGCCGTTCGTTATCGAGGTGGTGGTGACGAGTAGTGGACGTGTGCGTTAATATGATCCATGTCTAGGAGTACTATGTAAACTCGAGCTTCAAAAGGCATGAAGAAAATTCAACACTCCAGCGAGTCGCGAACAATGGAGTAGGTCATCTTGGTTGTCTCGTCGGCAACTGCACTGCATCTCGCTGCTGCTCCGTGAAGGGGCCCTAACGCCTTCATCGCCGACCTCGGTCTCGCCTTATTCAAAATGACGTGGTGTAATGTCTAGGATTACCATGTAAACTCGAGCTTCAAATGGCAGGAAGCAAATGCCACACTCGAGCGAGTCATGGTCGATGGAATCTTTTTTACCAGCTAAGAGAGGATGAGCCATTTTTCACTCGCCATTTCTATACTAGTATTCAAAGCAGCTTCTTGCAAGGGACTACAAGTCTTTGTACCGAGTAACAATGGAATATCATGTATTCAAGCAAATATGCGGTAGAAAGCTTTGAAAGTTTATGTATTTTTACCTGTTAATGCAGATGAGCTTTACACCATCTTCGAGGGAGATGTCTTGAGTATTTGGGGTAACATGGAAGAAGGAGATTATCACAAGGGCGACGAAGATGGCGGCAAGAATGTGGACAGAAGCTGGAGGTGAGAAGATCATGGGGCTACAAGGGCATTGACCTACTGTTTTTTAAATTTTCTTGGAAAAAAAGACAAAAATTCGCCCCCCTCGACCTCCCATCTGTGGGATAACCAACACAATGAGTGAAGGGGGTATTTATAGACCGAGAAGCCCATCAAGTTATCTTTGTCGGGCCACTGTTCAAGCCCGTCACCGATGTACTCATCGGTGACGGGCCATAATGCCGGGCTGTAAGTGTTATCACAATCGGGCTTTATTTTTGGGCCGGCACCGATGGTACACATCGATGATGAGCATTTATGGGTGCTCAACAAAGATAACATTGGTCATCTTTGTCGGGCATTTTATTGTGTCCATCACCGATAATTGTAATTCGTTACGGGCTATAGTTTTATGAACATCTAACATGTCTGTGCGTGTATATCTTTGTCGGCATCTTTTTAGGTCCGTTTGAGATGACTTTGTTGTGATGGTCTACAAACTCAGGCATGTGATGACCCATCATAGAGGAGAGGTTCTGTACTAGTGTCACACACTATCTACTGTCTTGTGCGAGCCATTCAGAGCCATTCAAAAAATATTGACAGTTTTTTCTTTGTCAACTATCTAGCAGCTACTACCCATATGAAAGAACATTCTCTATTAATTTTCAAGCTTATGTGTGTGCAACTGGGGTGTTTGTGCATGCGCGATGAGCAGTACGTGAAAAATCCATAATGTGTATGTGACTTTGATTCGCCTATTAATTCTACGTTCCATCACGATTAACATGTCCAAACAAATGTACATCTATTCCGTCATGATTAACAGGTCCAAACAAATATACATCATTTGCGGTTAAAGTTTGCCAGTAGAAATAGCGGCCGATCGAACTAGCTAGGATTATCAAGTGTCGATCCTAATAAATCGGCAATAAAAAAAGGTAACACATCAGATCTAAAGTAGATGAATAAATGATAAGATTTAGACAGGTACATACCTTCTCGACAAGAAGTAATACCCTACTTTTGTTTTAGGGATTGAATCCGTCAATTATTGTATTGATATGATGATTGACGATCGAGTTGTGGCTTATTGCTTCTATCTGTTGCTATGCTCTTGGAGGACTCTCTGTCCATCTTATATAGCTTTGGGGATAGGGTCACAAGAAATAAAACCCAATCGAAGAACATTGCATAGATTTCCTTATCTATTTACATAATCGTACTCAAGTAGGACTATGAACTATGCCTTAGAAAACAAGGCAATATAATTCGTAAATCCTAATCTATTATATAATATGCGGATTTGACCCATCTCCTATTATCAATCGGATAAGCTATCCATGTGGCTACATGATACCCATATCTCCACGGTAGTCTCTCAGACCTTCACGGTCGAAAATAATCTTCTCTCAAGCTTCTAAGATAGAAAGCGAGCGCTTCAATATCGCTATTGAGATTCTCCAATAAGAGGTTGTGAAGGACTGAAAAATTTAATAAATAAACAATAATAATAAGATGCATCTAATTGGGTGTAGCCCCCTGACTATGTGATTAGTTTGAATAAAACTAAACATATAGTCAAAGAGCGAGGAAATAATTTAAACCAGTCAAGTGATTTTATAAAAAAATATGGCATTCGTGGTGTCAAATCCAAGTGAAGAATACTCAAAATGGGTTTACTGGCCACCAATTAAACGACGCTCTAAGCTAATGATGTAGGTCTAAAAACAAATGCATATATGTGCGATTATATAAATGCAATATTATAGCTCTAGGCTGATTGCATTCCATTAAACCAAATAGTGCCCCACTTTTACATAAAAGTCAAGTTATAAGCAATTAAAACACACTGTTGGCCACCTTCTAATGGCATTGCATTAACCGTCCAAAAAAAATCATATAGCAGTGAAACAGAGGGTTTTACAGGTATTGAGTTTCTTCTACATGCATACTGTAAAAACAAATATGCCTAAGTCCCAAAAGGACACGTAGTAGACCACACCTATAGAAAATGGGCTGCAATCTATTAATGGGCTTTGGCCCAAAAATCGCTTAACGACACCCTTAAAAATAATGTGAACAACATATCATCTTCTCCAAAATTTGCCTTCGTGCTCCTGTTCACAAACTGCCGCTACAAAAGCTAGGGTTCATCCTCCTCGTTTAACCCACCACCGAAATCGCCCTAAACCTCACCATGCATTAGCCCCTCTTGTCCATTATCACATTCTGCGTTCAAACCTTTGGGAAAAAACCCTAATCCAAGTCCTTCCCATCCCTCCTATGACGGAAGAGAGAGATCCTTTTGACCAATGGGCAACCTCGGATGTGGAGGAGAAGCACCTAAATGACATGGTGAAGGATGGCATGCTCCTGGCAAAGGAAATCATTAAATGGCATCCAACAGCCAGCGAAGATTTCCCTACTCTCAACACGAAAGAAATTGTGGTATTTACCCATTTCTTTTACAGCGGTCTTAGCCTTCCTACCTTTGAATTTTTCGCGGTCTCTTGGATTTTTATGATATTAAGATCTACCATCTTAACCCTAATTCAATTCTTTATATCGCCATTTTATTCATCTCGTGAAGCCTTCCTTGGAATTCTCCCTCAATTCAACCTCTTCCATCACCTCTTTTACCTAAAAGCCCAACCATCCAAAGAAAATCCATGTGTAGTCAAGGGCTCAGTTTTCCAACCGTGGGAAGATCTTTGAAAGTTCTATTTTTCTCTTCCATTGAAATCTTCTAACAAGGGTTGACATTCAAATTGGTTTTATATTTCCAACCCCTCTCCTTGCCTTTCCGACTTCGTTGGTGTTCCACCCGTTCATTAGCCCCAATGAAATTCTATGCCCGAAGGGCAAGATAAAATTGAATCCAATGCTCTTCTTAATCGAATTACCGAGATAAAGGAAAAAAGGATTGAAAGGAGAACAAATCACTCAACATTTCATCAAATGTTGACTGGCTCCAATCATGGAAAGATCCAAGCTAGCCTTTGAGTATGAAGGCCAGTCAGATCCAAATCATGAAGACCCTCAGTCCATTGACTTCAAAGTCATGTGTCAGAGGATATATAAAGCCTTTTCATCGGGGATAGTTGTTGATTTCTCCCACAAGCTTCTTGTTGCTCCATTCAATCTAGCCCGATGTGGGGGATGCTCCCCCGGGGTAGCCCATGCTAAGGGAAAGGGGTCGGATAGGTCGGCCGGGAGTCCTTGGGTTGGGGTCGGAAGCTAGACCTCGGGCGAGGACGGTTGGCCCGACATCTGTCCCTTAGCCCGACCTCTACGGACGGCTCTGACCCGAAAAGGGTAGGCTTTCCCTTCAAGAAGGAGGCTTCTTTGGCAAGGCTGACAGATAAGACAAGGGGGAACAAGCCGACAGGATGATGTCACTTGGCAAGATTGCGCGCAAGACGCCTAAGTTGAGCGGATCCTGAGGCTGTTCTTTTTTTCTTTTCTTCTTTAGACTATATTTGCTTTTTGCTTTACGATTAGCTTTGTTGCGTCCAAGCCCCCTGTAGTTGCCCCCCTTGGACTATAAATGGGAGGGTAGATCGCTCGGGCGTAGGGGGGAACCCAGAACACTTTTTCACACCTGTACTCAAACCCTAATATTAGACCATCCTAACGCAGACACAGGAGTAGGCTTGTTATCCTACGGCGGGCCAAACCTGTCTAAAAAACCTTGGCTCATCTTTTCCTTAGTCGACCATCAGACCCGCCTCACCCTCTCCGAGGAGGCTTCTGGCGAGCTAGAGCGCTCGGCCGCACTGCAGCGCACGACGACGGTTGCGAGGCGCTCGGCTCCACGCCCTGTGGCCTCGACTCCAGTGGTCCGCCCGACCATGAAGGTCTGGCAGCCCAAGCCCCCGACTACCCGCACGATGGTCCTGTGGGAAGACTCCGCGTGGACACGGATCGAGCACACTAAGGGGCGCCATGTCGCATGCCTGGCTCCCCCGGTGCTGAGGGCATCTCCACCAACCATGCCCATTGCTGGATGCTTCTCCATCCTCTCTCGGCCGGTGAGCTTTGTGAAGATCGCCTGACGCACTCTCTCTTGCCTCGTGGCACCCGCCAAGAGGCTGTGCCGACTGGTGTTTGCCCCTGGCAACCACTGGCTGGCGAACTTCGTCATGATGACAGACGTGGTCTCCAATGACGAGGCCACGTGCTCTCAGGAGTCCACCGCCCACCGCAAACGCCTGCCGCCGTTGCAACGTTGGCCGAGTCGCTCGACATGAGCAGGCTCAGCGCACCCACGTTCCACCCCGAAACCTAGAGCCCAACTTCGCCATGGAGTTCGAGGGGCACCAGGTGTTCCGGACTCCCGCGGCTAACTTGGTAGCCATCGAGCGAGCGCTTGTCTCACTTCTCAACTCCTCGGAGGTATGGAAGGCTATGGCCATGACCCAGGCGACTGCGGCTCAGCTCAACGCATCGGGCCCGTCCGAGTTATCCCTCGGGGGTGCTCATCGACCAAGGTCTCGGCAGCAACAGAGCACCAACCACTCTGTTTCTCCGTGCAACGCCCAGGATTGAGCGGCGAAGGCTAGATCCACCACCGTCGCCTCGGGCAGGCGCCAGAAGAAGGCCCCGCTCCAAGAGCAGCGGTGTAGCTCCTACACTGGCGACGCACGAGAGATCATCATGCGGAGGCTTGGTGCCTGGAACACCATCACGTGGTGTCGCACCAACTGCAGACGCCTAGAGCTACGGCACCGAGAGGATTTCTACCGGGAGCACGACGCCTCCAAGGGCGGCACCGACACCGAGGCCCTGTCCCGACATAGTGGATTCCTGGCCTTCATCGCCTACCTCCGCCGAGTGATGTGGCCCAAGGGTTTTCGTCCGAGCGGCATCGAGCCTTACAACAGAAAGACCAACCCCTCCTTGTGGCTCCGGCTGTACTGCACAGCCGTCCGAGCGGCCAAAGGCAACACCCACGTGATGGCAAACTACTTCCCATCATGCTGGCGCTGACCACCAACAACTAGCTCACCGGGCTCCCCGAGAACTCCATCGACACTTGGGACGAGCTCTGCAATGCCTTCATCACCAACTATCAGGGCACCTGGCAGTGCCCGGCCTCCCGCTACGACCTCCGACAGGTCCGGCAGGTGGTCAACGAGTCAATTTGGAGTTACATTTGCCGCTTCTCTGAGCGCCGCAATACCGTTGCGAGTATCTCCGACGACGATGTCATCCACATCTTCTCCGAGGGCCTTCGCAAGCCCTCCGAACTGTTCTGGCATTTGGTCATGAACCGGCCGGCCTCGCCGCCATAATGATTACCATCACCGAGCGCTTCGCTGACGCTGAGGACGCCGAGTGGGAGAAGATGCGCGAGTTGTCGGCTCCTTGGAAGGTCCCTTCGTTGTCTCCGCTGTCACGCGCCCGGGTTCTTATAGGCTTGTTTGAGAGGACAGATAGGAGGTGCCAAATTCATGAAATATCGAGCACTTACGCTGATTCTACACATGAACAATTATGTATCTTGTACCCTACTCTTTTAATAAAGAACTTTATTTTTCGCAGTTTTTCTCCTCGGTCTGTTCTTTCGATTCGTTCTCCTCCCGACCCCCTGGTGGGCTGCGCATGCTCAATAACTTCTTTGCTACGCTCATGGCATGCTCCATCGTGGTATCGACATCTGCATAATGAACATGGTAAGTAAACGACATTACGACAAGCTTTAGCAAGCTCATGAGAGGGCTTACGGCTGGAAGCCGTTGCCAGTAGCCCCTCCAACTCGGCCACCTTCTCCTCGGTGACCTTCCTCTTCTCCTCCGATGCACGGAACACCTTGGTGGACTGTAGAGCCGCAAGAGCCTTGCTCTTCCTCTCCGATCAATGGACGATCCTCTACAAGCATGAAGTGTTAGAAATGAAACCACGGGGAAGGAAGTGAGGAGACTAGCACTTACCAGGCAGAGCTTACTGTTAGTGATATGCCCTAGAGGCAACATGGAGATGTTGGATATCATGGTCAATGTTTATGTATAAATGAATAAAGTGTTATTCAGTTCAATGGAATAGACAACTTGTATTGATCAATAAGTACGTGACTTATTTATGAGACTCTTTATGTTTGAATCTATTTCTAAACGATCCCGATCATATGTCATATTGTTGGAACAAATATGATTCTAAGATCGGCATGTTTATTGATTGATGATCATGTCTCATAGATCATGGTATGGAGATACCAAATCAATATACGTGGACATGTGTTAGAGAACACATTGTTGGATAGACCCACCATGAGACACTACATGAATTAATGTGCCATTAGTTGGTCTCAAGTAGTGTTGGTGCAAAGTCCTTAGACTTGAGATCATCATGGATTCGACATGTGTAGTAGCCTACTTTGGGACTACCAAACGCTATTCCGTAATCGGGTAGTTATAAAAGTAGTCTTCGGATTTGCTATGAAACATGGAGTGAGATGTGAGTGATCAAGATGGAATTTGCCCCTCCTTTGGAGAGATATCTCTGGGCCCCTCGAGGTAATGGATTATGGGAGTGCATGGCCATGCCGAGTTGATTGAGGAGTCAATCAACAGACAGATAATCCAATACGGTTCGAGTGAATGGTTAAGCTATTCAAGGGATGGCACACATCTTGCCTATAGCTTAATTGGTATCGTGAGGCAAAGGGATTTGTGTACACATTACAGGTTCAGAGCCGATATTATATTCTTGTATACTATGGTGTCAATATGTGCTGCTAGGCACCGCTATTGACGATCGGCTGAGTTAGACTCGAGCCGGAGCCGAGTATACCGGAACCTACAGGGTCACACGTTTAAGGGGATAAGAATAGGCATTCGAGTTGGAGTCAAATATGGCTCAATTCAGATAAGATTCAATATAATATAGAGTCCTATGGGCTTACGAAGTCCGGCTGGCCAACTGTATGAGATTCGGATAGGATCCGATTCAAAATAGAGTCCCGATGGGCCTATAGGCCCAGTCGGCAACTCTATATAAAGGGGAGAGGGGTGGAGAGCTGCGGTATTGTATTGCACTTGAACAAAATCAATCTAATCGCGCGGCTTCAGAAGTCGGCGAGTTTGAGATCTCCACGGAAACCCTCCCTACTCCCGAGCCAAACCCTAGCCTTGCATCTTGTGCTAGCACACGGGTGTCAGGCATTTTGTCCCTAGATGTGTGGATATCGGTAGAGGCACTGCTACATTGCGGTGCTGTTCGGTGGCTGTGAATCGACTGTGATCGACTAGATCAGTTGTGGTCGGGCTCATCTAAGTGAAGCAAGCACGGTGGGGAGAATCGACGAGTCGCTAGAGGTTGGATCGGCTTCGGCATCGGCGAATCGGCTATGTCGGATCGGCTGTGGTAGATCAATTGGCTGTGTGGGAATCGACTGTCAGCGAATCGGCTGTGACTGGCCAATACTGTTCCGGATCGGATAGCTCCTGATTGGCTATATCCGTTGCACTCCACTCCAATTGGTAACGATCTATCGACCCTTACTTGCAAGTGTTCCTAGTTTGCGCGGTAGAAAAGTTTTGTTTTTGCTTTCGTAGCCTCCGCGTAACCCTTCACTTACGGGTACGCTTGAGTACCAATGAGCTTGCCCAGCCTCCTCTGCCTCGGAGTCGCCCGACTCCTCGGCGTCCCGCCGGCGACACCTCATCGTCCTTGGCGGACGGGTTCTCGGCATCCTCCCCGACCGACTCGGGCCCGGTGGCTTCCTCGCCGCCGAGGCTGGCCGTAGCCACGCGGCGCGGCCGCACGGGAGAAGGGCACCTGTGGCACGGAGTACGGTATTCTTTCAAAAGTTCTATCAACTTGGTTCTAAAATCGAAGATAAATTTTTACCGATAAAAGTCAGCCTAGGCCTATCCCATGAACCTATATCAACTTCTTCCAAATCATCGCCGACATAAAACCTTGTCCCAATTTTCCATCGAGATATCTACGTATCCTTGGTGTAGAAATTTGAACCCTCCACGACACCCTCAAAGTAATAATTGAGGCTCTTCATCTCCAACTGTTATCGGCAAGATTTCTATCTTGTCACCTTGCCATTGGATAAAATTATGATGCATGGTCGAAGAAATACAACAATTTGCATGAATCCAATCCCTTCCAAGCAATAGACTATATGAACCCTTCCCATCGATGACAAAAACGTGGTAGGAACAGCTTTGCCGCCTATTGTCAACTCCACATTTAACACTTCTTTGGTCTCGAAGGATTGCCATCAAAATCTTTAAGAACCATGTTTGTCTTGATGAGATCATCTAAATTCTTGCCCAACTTCTTGAATGTAGCATACGACATCAAATTCACACTCCACCATCAACCAACATTTTAGACATCGGCTTGCCATTGACAAATACCTTGACATAAATACATTGACAAATACATTGACAAATACATTGACAATGACATTGACAATGGCTTGAGGTGCCGATACCTTGTTCCTTCCGGCTTCTCAAAAATAGCTTGTTCGGTGACAAAACCAACTTGGCTAAAGATTCTTCCATGACATTTGCATCGCTTGGTTAGCCTCATACTCGTTGGTAGTACAAAAACTATATTAACCGATGCGAAGCAACAACCTTCTCCTTAGCTAGCCTTTTTGCCTTATCGGCTTCAACCTCATCTGAAAGCACCTTACTCTTGATGACCACTCTTGCTTTTCCCTCTTTAGCCGATGATTGCTCTCCTCTTTAACCTATCGGAAACGCTCCCTGTTCCTCATCCTTTGAACCCTCCTCTTCGGTTCTTAGTGAAAATACCGAAGGACACCATTGTGGGTTCCCGGATTCATCTTTATCCTCATCAAAATCCTCCTATAAAAAATCATGACGAATAGGACCCAATCTCTGATGAATAAGCAATTTCCTCCATCTTAGCCGATTTCCCCTTGGACAAGATCGGCTTGAACCTCCAGCATAGCCCTTATCATAGTTGTTGCATCCTGGACAATCTTCTATTGACGACAGTCTCATCCCTTCATTCGAACAAAACCTGAAGAATTCACAACTCCAATGGGGATCAAAACTGTCATCTTCCTTATAGTATCTCTCTTCTTGCCTATCATACTTCCTTTGGTATTTATTGATGATTTTGATAGAGTTAAGCTGCGTGGACCGATAATCTTTTCTATCGGCTACCCTTCCACTCGTATGAACCATGTTAATAGGAAAACGGTTACCATCAACCTTCATCGGCCTTTTTGAATCATAAAATTTTATCTTCCCTTGCTCAATAGCCGATTGGATCTGTTGCTTGAAAACCTTGCAATCATTAGTGCTATGAGTTCCAGTATTATGCCACTTATAATACTTCCTTTTTCCCAACTCATCAGCCGATGGAATTACATGACCAACAGGTAGTTGAATTTGTTTCTCCCGAAGTAGTAAATAAAAGATCTTGTCAGCCTTGGTAATATCAAAGTCATATTTTTCTTCCTTTGCAGAATTTCTGACCCACTGACATGTAACATTTTTCTTGTTCCTTGCCCACTCAGCCGCTGCTACTTCAGAGTCATCTTCTTCTTTAGATTCAGAATCATATGCATTAACGTGGTTAACCTTTTAAAATGCTTTCTTAGCTTCTTGAAACCTTTGCTCATGTGCTGTCACCTTCTGAGCCAAATGGGCCAAGCTTTCAAAGTCTTGAGCCGAAAATCTTTCCTTAATTGGTGTCAACAAACCTTGGAAAGCAAGATCAGTTAACTGAGAATCTGTCAAAGCTAAACTATAACATCTGTTTCTCATATCTCTAAACCTCGAATATAATCTTGAACATATTCATCATGTTTCTATTTGTTGTCGCGATCGACAATTTCATCTCATGGATTCCACTATAGAAGTACTTATGAAACTACTTTTCCAGATCGACCCAACTTTGAACGAATTATATAACAAAGATGAAAACCATGTAAAAGCGATCCGATAAACATAAAGGAAATAATCTAACCCTCGAGCATCGTGCCGATGCCTCACCACACTGAGCCAAAAATCGGCTGACATGCTCATAGGTTGACACATTATCTTGCCCTGAGAATGTTGAAAAATCTAGGACCTTGTATCGGTTTGGTAATGGAACCCTCTCAAAGTATTCTGGGTATGGATGCCGATACAAATTACCAGTATCCTTAGGCTTAAGACCAAACTATTCCCTCATCACATCGGCTATCATATTAGCCCAAGGCTTTTATTGAGGTGCTCCTTGAAACTGCTGCTATATCGGATCAAACTGATTAAATTGAGGCAAATACTAGGTTGAGGTGATGCCCCTAGCCGATACTGCACTTGAGGTGAATGAGGCTATTACTGGAAATTAATATTGCCTCCCATGTGATGTTGAGGAGGCTGATGCTGCACTTGAGGCGAATGAGGCTACACCATAAGGGCTTGCTGATCAAGAACAAATTGACTACCAATATGCTGATGCTGTTGTGGAATCGGTGTCTGCTGCCTTATCGGTATCTGTGGAATCGGCTCAACAACCGGCTGGTTTGTTCTGAACATAGTTGCAACTTGTTCTTGAGTAATCTGAGGGATGTTTTGTCCTATGTGTTGAGGTCACTGTTTGACTAAAAGAAGAGGATTGAACCCTGGTTGCTTATGTGTCGATGATGATGCAATCTGCTTTCCAGGAGCCGATGCTGATGCCATCGGCTGTTCTAGGGCACACCTTGAAATTGGTTGCTATTTATCGGTAACCAGAGTCCTATATCGTGGAAAATTGCCCTCAGGAAGAAACATTGGCCCCTTGGCTTGATGCTCAGGAATTCTACCATCAACCACATAATTGATCATATTGTTTAAGGTGTTAACAAGAACTCTTGTCTGGTTGATTAAAGCATGATGCACAAAATAATCAATCCGATCTTGTAGATTGTTGAATTATGTAGGGCCTTCCTCTTGCTTGACATCCTAAGGTTTACCATTCTTGCCAGAACTTGTTTCGGGCTCATCATTGCTTGGCAAAGCTATTTTGTACCTCTGAATCACCTTGCCTGAGCGAGTCTAAACAAATGAATGCAAAAATTGGCTCTGCAGGTTATTCATCATCTCTTCAAACTCCACCTTCTATTCTGGAGTCAATTTGTCCATTGTTATAGGAATGATGTTCTTTGGGTCAACATCGGTCGACTTGAGGTCCACCATGATGTATGACTTCAAATCAGGTCCCACTCGCCGTGCCAAAAGCGTGTTGATGCGAAAAACACATACTGGCCTGAGAGATCTGCTTAACTCTAGTGGAGGACCTAAATCTTGCTTTTGGGTTTCGAAGGCGTGCCAGTTGGTTAGATCGTGCAACCAATAAGAAACAAAGAAAGAAAACAAAGTTAAATCCATAAACGATAGTCGATCGGCTAATGACCGATGACGTATCGTTCAATATTGGGCCGATGCAATATGCATAGGATCGGCAATAAAGGATAAAGCAAAGGAAAAATTAGATTTACTCGATTGGCTGTAGATATCAATAATATGTAATCTATGTCTCAAAATGTGTTTAAACCAAGTGATTGGGATAGATCGGACAGTGTGCCGAGACAGTATAAATCACTTATGTCTAAAATTACTCCAAGACAGAGATTATATGTATTTATAGCATAGCCGATGTAATAAATCTAACATGTATCGGCTAATACTCCGATACCACTTTATACTAAGATATCAATATAGATTAAATATATTAAACAAGAATCAACCAAGTGTTAAGATGACCTAACAGATTAATAACAAGCTTAATATATTTTACCACAATGAGATCTTAATATAAAGGGCAGATTTAGAATATCAAGTAAACATCTAGGAAACAAGATAACTAAACGAGGTAAGATCAGCTGAAAACCCGAAACTATCTCTAAAAGCAATCATAGAACAAGATAGATATTATGATTCTAGATAATACTTAATAGGTCAGCCTTAACCGATGCATCACTAAGTATAAAGAGAAGCATAAGGTCTAAACAAATCAATGAAAGCCTTTCGAGATGGTGGCTACACTATATAACTTAGGTCAACGTTGATATCTAACCCTATCAGCTATTGTCTAGTAACGGATGCTAGCCGATTGGGGTTACATAGCAATATTGATTTAGATTATATAGCATATATGATAATTCGACGATTGACGTGAACAAGATTAGAGTGTTATAAAGATGTAAGCACTAATCCTGAGAATGCAAGCAGCCAAAACAAGTTTTACCTCTTGTCAGAGATCGAACCCGATGCAACCCAACTCGAAAGCAAGAACTCGTCGAAACAAGCGAAAGTAGAAAAGGTGGCGATGCACCGAAAGTGTTATTAAACTGATTGTTGATTGATTACACAGTCTTGGGCTATATTTATACCCGAATACATAATATATCCTTGTCGGACATGACTCTTATCTCTATTACAACTCAAAATACGAACAAGTCCCTTAGGTGGACTCTTATCGGCACAATCTATAAGGAAATTACTCAAAATAACCTAATTAATAGATACAATTGCCTTTTTTGGACTCTATCCATATATGGCAATCCTCATGAAGCACATCAACCTGATCCGACAATGATTCCAATGTCATGTTACCGGAATCGGCTACATCGGCTTACCTTGTCTGACTCGGTATCAGCTGATGAACACCTTAGCTGATTCGGTTTGCAACTGGTGCGTACTCTGTTTCCGAGAATCACGATTTCCTCCAAATCTACTTCGGCCTTAACTCCAAATCCGATGCAGGATTTACCAAATTTGGACATTAACACATACCCCCCAAGTCCGCTATATTTATAATATTGCGGATTTGGCTAATCTTATCTCCAAGAAAATCTAGGGCTTTCAATCCCGACCGTTACCGCACCTCTTTAAATAGTAACCACCGGTTTGAAGTTTTTCATGCTGTTACTTCTGTTTTTAATGCTTTAACCATAGCTGTCCCCAACTTCACCGGCAATCTCCTCAAAGCCCTCGGCAAACCGACAGCGATCCCTTTGCGACGGTGATTCCATCTCCGGCGATGTCGACTTCTCGCCAATCCTCCGGTGCCCCATCGGCCGAGTTCCGGAGGTTAGCCCTATCGGCCATAATTTCTTTTCTGGCTACCGATTGGTATTCCCCTTCATGATTCGCTTTTCTCTACTATAGCATCTTTCCAAACAAGTTGAATTTTGATCCAATCGGCTACTGAACCATCGGCTGCAAAGAGAAAGACCTCAAAGAGACAAAAAACTACTGCAGCCGATGATCTGCCAACTCTTGATCCAGATTAGAGTTAACGACCCAGACTCTAGATCCGATGATTAGCCAAATCATTATGAAGAATTTTTAGATCAAGAAGGAATAGAAGAAGCCATCGATGACGTTGTTGCTGATGTAAGTGAAACAAGAAAAATCATGCAAACACCGCCAGCCGATGTACCAGACCCTCAAAAGACTCCAATTACTCCAAAACGCCAAACTCATCTTCCTCTGGTATGCATTTTTGTAGGCTTACTTCCTTTAAATATTCATACTCCAATTCTGACGAAACTCTTTTAGTTGTAGAAAAAGAAACCGGCTACCAAGAAGAAACCAGCACCACCTCCATCGGTAACTCTGAACTCAAAGTTTTTCTTAACTTTCGATCAACCGATGCTGAACCAAACCTGTCTTTTTTTGTTAAGCCTCCTCGCTCTCCAACACCTGCCCATCATGAATCCATCGAACACACTCCATCGCCTCGCCTGTGGGCAGCCACCATGTCGAAGAAGAAGAATCAACTCCTGTTATCCCTATAAGCACTTCTTCTAAAACTCCATATCGGTTGTTCTAAGTTTTCCAACACTTAACCATCTCAATATTCTCTTTTTCAGGTTCTAGCCAATATGTTCTCTTTTGACATAAGGCAGTTCATGGATGAAGAAGAAAAAACTACAAGCAAAGCCCTAGTTCCCCTTGTAGATGATCTTAAAGCTACACTATTAGATATTGCATATCAGCTAGAGAGCTCTTTGGATGTTCTGGTCGTTGATTGTTGGCCGATCGGAGCAAGGTCTGGTGAAATCCAAGACCAAATCCCGGAAGACCTGGCCGATATCATCTCTCAAACGGTATTTCTTGAACGATACCGATTCAAACTGGAGAAGGCAAGGCAAAGAATTGCCGATTGGCGAGAAAGAAGAGATTTTGAAGCCACTATTCAAGCTAATCGGCTGTCAATCAACGTAGAGAAGGCCAAACTTGATGAGATGATCGCTGGGCCAAGCTCCACTCAGGCCAACATTGATCAGCTAAAAAATCACAAGGCAGAGCTACTAGCCGAACTAGAGAAGTGCAATGCTGAATTAGCATCGGAAGAGCAAAAGCTTGCCGATTTCCCCAGGGCCATCGAAGATCAAAGATCCAAGTTAAAGACATCTGTTAAACATTTGTCGGATCTAACCAAGTCTCTGAAGATGATCCCAGGAACCGACGCAATTGATGCCCAAACCATTGATGAAGTAGAACAAATTAGGCAAAGGACCATATCGGCTATAAACAAGCTTGTATCTGGATGAACCGATTTTTTAATAGGAGCTTGAAACTTTTGTGAACTTCTATGAATATTGGTTTAAAGTCCACATATTTTTGTATGCATGTATGCCCCCTAATTTTACAATGCCAAACAAAGACCGATAAAATTCTGGCTTGACTAAGGGCAATATCACAAATATCGGCCATCACACATCGGCATAACACAACCAATTATGATAAGTTAAAAAGACTAAGGGCGATATAACTTAGATCGGCCATCTAAGGTGATGTTAACACATCGGCTACCATGTATCGGCATAACACAGCCGAATCATGAATTGATTCAAACACTTGGATAATATTTCTTTAAATATTTATCGTTGAGAGCTCTTCTAAAAACTTCTCCATCAAGCCCTTGCAACATATAAGCTCCCTTAGAAACAGACTTGTAGATCCGAAAAGGCCCTTCCCAATTCGGTGACCACTTGACGAATTTATTATCATGAGTTCCAATCGGCAGAATCAATTTCCAAACTAACTCGTCCTCTGAAAAAGATTTTGGCACAACTTTCTTATTATAATGACGAGAAATTCTCTCCTTATCTCTTCTTACTTTCTCCAAAGCACGCATCCTAGATTGAACCAACTCTTTCGATTCATCTACCATCAGATTATGATAATCATCGGCTGTCAACTAATCTTGTAAAGTAATCCTCCTTGAGCCGATGACACTTTCCCATGGTAACACAGCTTCATGCCCATAAACTAGCTTGTAAGGAGGAACTTGGATCGATCCATGACAAGCCATCCGATAAGACCACAATGTTTCAACCAGTCGGCTATGCCATTCCTTTGGAAATTTAGAAATCTTTCTCTTAATCAACTTAATCAAACTCTTGATAGATGCTTCTGCCTGCCCATTGGCTTGTGCATAATATGGTGAAGAATTCAACAACTTAATCCCCATGCTTTCTGTAAATTGGACAAACTCATATGATACAAAGATAGATCCCTAATCGGTTGTGACAGTCTGAGGAACACCAAATTGGTATATAATATGATCTTTAACAAACTGAATTGCATCCCCAGAATCAACCTTCTTTAATGGTATTGCCTCCACCCACTTCGTGAAATAATCGGTTGCCACCAATATAAACTTATGTCCTTTGCTTGAAGGTGGATTGATCTGGCCGATCATATCAATTCCCCAACCTCTGAACGACCATGGCTTGATTATAGGATTCATAGCCGATGCCGATGCTCTTTGAATTGCTCCAAACTTCTGGCAATCTTGACAACCTTTATAATATCTGAAACAATCTTCTAACATTGTCGGCCAAAAATACCCAGCTCACCGAAGCAACCACTTCATCTTGTGGGCCGATTGATGAGTACCACATATACCTTCATGTACTTCTCCCATCACAACCTTTGCTTGATTGACACTCAAACATTAGCAACACCCCATCAATCGTCTGATAATATAGCTCATCATCCAACAAGACATATCTCAAAGCTTTATATCGCAATTTTATTGAAGCCGATAGAGAGGGATTCTTCAAATAATTAAATAGATCATACCTCCAATCATCGGCTGCGATTGTCGCAATTTCTACCTCAACATCTTTCACCATCGACTTGTATCCCGATGCCCCCTGAGCCAAATCATTTGCTTCAACATTCTGCTCTCCAGAAATATGCCTCAAAGTCACCAACCGAAAACTATCCATCAATTATCGGCACTTCTCATTGTAGATCATCGATGTATCATTCTTGCACTCATATTCCCCAGCTAACTGGTTGATGACCAACAAAGAATCACCCATGATTTCAACAACATCGGCTTCAACTTCCTTTAAGAGTTGTAATCCCTTGAGAACTTCCTCATACTCAGTTTGATGATTGGTGGCATAAGGCTTAATAGTATAAGCAAATTCAAAACTTGCCCTGTAGGTGATATTATTGTTAGTGATATGCCCTAGAGGCAACATGGAGATGTTGGATATCACGTCAATGTTTATGTATAAATGAATAAAGTGTTATTCAGTTCCATGAAATAGACATCTTGTATTGATCAATAAGTACGTGACTTATTTATGAGACTCTTTATGTATGAATCTATTTCTAAACGATCCTCGATCATATGTCATATTGTTGGAACAAATATGATTCTAAGATCGGCATGTTTATTGATTGATGATCATGTCTCATAGATCATGGGTATGGAGATACCAAATCAATAAACATGGACATATGTGTTGGAGAACACATTGTTGGATAGACCCACCATGAGACACTACAGAATTAATGTGCCATTAGTTGGTCTCGTAGTGTTGGTACAAAGTCCTTAGACCCGAGATCACCATGGATTCCAACATGTGTAGTAGCCTACTTTGGGACTACCAAACGCTATTCCGTAATCGGGTAGTTATAAAGGTAGTTTTCGGGTTTGCTATGAAACATGGAGTGGGATATGAGTGATCAAGATGGAATTTGCCCCTCCTTTGGAGAGATATCTCTGGGCCCTCGAGGTAATGGATTATGGAAATGCATGGCCATGCTAAGTTGATTGAGGGTCAATCAACGCATGATAATCCAATACGGTTCGAGTGAATGGTTAAGCTATTGAAGGGATGGCACACATCTTGCCTATAGCTTAACCGGTATCGTGAGGCAAAGGGATTTGTGTACACATTACAGGTTGAGCCGATATTATATTCTTGTATACTATGGTGTCAACATGTGCTGCTAGGCGCCGCTATTGACAGTCGGCTGAGTTGGACTCGAGCCGACGATCGGCTAAGTTAGACTATACCCGAAACCGAGTATACCGAACCTACTGTGGTCGCACGCTTAAGGGGATAGAATAGATATTCGAGTTGGACTCGGATACGGCTCGATCGGATAGGGATCCGATCGGATAGAGTCCTATGGGCTTACGACGTATGGGCGGCCAACTCTATGAGATACGGATGAGATCCGATTCAAAATAGAGTCCTAATCGGCCACTAGTCCCGCCGGCCAACTCTATATAAAGGAGGGAGGGGTGGAGAGCTGAATAGACATCAATTGCATCGCGTGCAACGAAGTCGCCGAGATCAATCTCCACGGAAACCCTCCCCACTTTTGAGCCAAACCCTAGCCTTGCATCGTGTGCTAGCACACGGGTGTTCGGCGTTCGTCCCCGGACGTGTGGATACCGGTAGAGGCGCCGCTACGTTGCGCGCCGTTGATCGGCTTCGGATCGGCTGCAATCGAAGCGATCGGCTGTGGTGGAATCGGCCGCGGTCGGGCGCACGGAGCGAGGCGTGAGAACGCGACCGGACGACTCGAATCGGCTGATTGGCGAATCGGCCGTCTCCGGGAATCGGCTACACTGTTTCGGATCGGATCGCCCGATTGGTTATTCCGCTGCACTCTACTCCAATCGGTAACGATCTATCGGCCCTTACTTGCAAGTGTTCCTGGTTTGCGCGGTAAAAGATTTTGTTTTTGGCTAGTGTAGCCTCCGCGTAACCCTTCAGTGGTATCAGAGCTAATCTTGCTTAGTTCGGGTTTTAGATTGGATCTGGAACAAGTTTTGTGCACGGGTTGATTAGATCAATCGGTTTTACGGGATCTCGTTGAGGAGAGTAGATGGTAATTGCGTTCCTTGATAGTGTATCGGAACGACGTAATGTGATTACGTCGAAGCAATTTCCAAATAACTCGGTTTGAGTTGGGTTCGAGATAGCGTTCCTTGATAGTGTATCGGAACGGTATAATGTGATTATACCGAAGCTATCTCGTAGTCCGACTTTGTTGCTGCCTCGCGCCTACGCAAACCATCTCCCTTGATAGTGTATCGGGACCGCCGTGTGCGTACCCCCTTATAGGTCGTCTCGATGCCGTATCTCTGCGATAGGTAGCAAACGTTTCTACGCCTAACTTGTTTTTGCAGAGAATGCTTTGAGATGGTATGGCCCTATTGTATGTATGAGATGCATGTGATGCATGTAATATTCTTTCATATGTGCAATCCCTGTAATATTCTTTCATACGTGCAATGCTTGTAATATTCTTTCACGACCTGCGAGTCGATGTAATCTTCAATTAGAGCTTCTATAGTAGTAGCTTAGTTTGAAGATATCAAGCATTCGACACTTGGAAGATGGTGCCGAAGATGGAGATCTCGCGCCGACATGGAGATGGAGATCACCATGTGAAGGGGGCCATACTATTTCATTATATGCTATTCTTCTTGCTTTCATATGTGATATGTTTGTTTGATAGGATAGCATCCCTCTCAAAATTAAGTAGTAATGATGCCCTTCCAAATGTTGCACCCGTCACCGTTATGCTCGTCAATGGTGGGTCTCGCCAAAGCGAGTGCCATTCTCTATCATAACACGAGGGGTATATGTCGACATATACATGCAGGAGCATTTGGTTTACTTAACAAGGCTATCAAAAAGCAGTTTTGGGCCTTGGGGCATAGGTTGGCGCCGGGCATGAAGATGCCACACCAACAACAAGAGTCACATAGAGATGTGATTAGCAAGGTGTTGCTTACCGATGTTACTAATTTTCTAGCGTGATGCCAAAGCTCACTAGAAAATTAATTAACATGTGGATCTTGACCCAATACGTAACCTAGAGGGAAGGTGGAAAATACGTAATGGGAGTCTAATGTTAAATTGTTTAACAATAGACATAGCATAAACATTGCTAAACTTTGCTTTTTCTCGTTGTAGAATAAATGGCGGCTAATACTACACCCAAGCACCTTTAATTTGCGATCTATTCTCGAAAAGGAAAAATTAAATGGAACAAACTTTATGGATTGGTATCGCAACTTGAGAATTGTTCTCAAGCAAGAGCGTAAGGAGTACGTTCTTGAAGTACCCTATCCCGAGGATTTGCCAACTAATGCCACCGCAACCGCACGGAGGGCTTATGAGAAGCACACTAATGATGCCCTAGATATAAGCCGTCTCATGCTTGCTACAATGTCCCCCGAGCTTCGTAAGCAATATGAGAGCAGCGATGCTCACACTATTATTCGGGACTGCGTGGCATGTTTGAGAACCAAGCTCGGGCCGAGAGGTTCAACACCTCGAAGTCCTTGTTTGCGTGTGCTTGTTGAGGGGAATCCCGTCGCCCGCATGTGATAAAAATGATTGGCTACATTGAGAGTCCTGGAAAACTAGGTTTTCCCCTTAGCCAAGAGTTGGCTACCGATGTGATTCTCCGCCGCTCCCTCCGAGCTTCGAGCCATTCATATTAAACTATCACATGAACAATATGGATAGAACCTTGGCTGAATTGCATGGGATGCTAAAGACAGTGAGAGAGTATCCAGAAAAACGGTCATCATGTGATGATGATGCAGAAGGCAAAGCACAAACCACTGTCAAGAAACTTTGCACCAAGAGGAAGTTAACTCCCGATGAGATCGCGAGTGCCTCCAATGCAAAGAAGGGCAAGAAGGGGTCGGCGGCATCGGATGCCGTTTGCTTCTACTTGCAAGGAGACAGCCACTGGAAAAGGAACTGCAAGAAGTACATGGAGGATCTCAAGAAGAAGAAAAGTACGACTTCGCTTCGGTATTAATGTTATAGACATTAATCTCGCTACTTCACCTACCGACTCTTGGGTAATTGATACCGGATCGTAGCTCATATTTGCAAATCGTTAGTGGAATGAGAAGAAGTAGAGGATTGAGAAGGGGCGAGGTCAACTCGCGTCGGCAATGGAGCAAGCGTTGCTACGCTTGCTTGTCGGCACAGTACCACTTCATCTACCTTCGTGGATTAGTTTTGGAATTGAATAATTGTTATTGTGTTCCAACACTATGTCAAAACGTTATTTCCGCTTCATGTTTGCAAGCGGAAGGATATGATTTTAGATCAATGGACAATGGTTGTTCAATATATCTTAGAGATATGTTCTATTTTCATGCTCCATTGGTGAATGGATTATACGTTTTGAATCTTGAAGCGTCTCCCATCTATAACATTAATACGAAAGGCAACTCTTTAATGATATAAACCCCACGTTTATCCGGCATTGTCGCTTAGGCCATATAAATAAGAAACGCATGGAGAAGCTCCATAAGGATGGATTGCTTCACTCTTTTGATTTTGAATCATTTGAGACATGTGAGTCTTGTTTACTTGGTAAGATGACAAAGGCACCTTTCACGGGACATAGTGAGAGAGCAAGTGACTTATTGGCACTCGTACATACCGATGTATGTGGACCAATGAGCTCAACGGCCAAAGGTGGTTATCGTCTTCATTACCTTTACGATGACTTTAGTAGATATGGTTATATCTACTTAATGAGGCATAAGTCCGAATCCTTTGAAAAGTTCAAAGAATTCCGAATGAAGTACGAATCATTTAGGGAAAACAATCAAGTTTCTACGATCGATCGTGGAGGAGAATACTTGAGCCAAGAGTTTGGTAATCATCCGAAAGATTGTGGAATTGTTCCACAGCTGACTCCGCCAGAACTCCACAATGGAATGGGGTGTCCGAACGGACAAATCGCACCTTGTTGGACATGGTGCGGTCGATGATGAGCCAAAGTGATCTTCCTTTTTCCTTCCGGGGATATGCTCTTGAAACAAACTGCGCTCACACTAAATAGAGTTCCATCTAAGTCGGTTGAAAAGACACCATATGAGATATGGACAGGGCAACCCCTAGTTTGTCTTTTCTCAAAATTTGGGGATGCGAAGCTTATGTAAAACGTTTACATCGACAAGCTCACACCCAAATCGACAAGTGCTTCTTTGTGGGATATCCTAAGGAAACTAAGGGATATTACTTTTATAATCGGGAACAAGGCAAAGTGTTTGTCGCAGACACGGTGTCTTCTTGGAGAAAGAGTTTCTTTCAAGAAGGGTTAGTGGGAGCAGGGTGCATCTTGAAGAAGTTCAAGAAACACCGAAACGTTTCAGCGACACGAACCACAACAGAGGAGCAAAGTGTTGCGCCACCGTTGTAGATACACCGCCCCACTGAGGTCCGAAAGATCACGTCGTGCACCCGATGTACACAGTGCGGAACAACGTGATATATTGTTGTTGGACAACGATGAACCTAAGACCTATGAGGAAGCGATGGTGGGACCCGATTCCAACAAGTGGCTTGGAGCCATGAAATCCGAAATAGAATCCATGTACGACAATCAAGTTTGGAACTTGGTTGATCCACTCCGATGGTGTCAAAACCATTGAGTGTAAATGGGTTTTTAAGAAAAGGCCGATATGGATGGAAATGTTCACATCTATAAGGCGCGATTGGTGGCGAAAGGTTTTAAACAGATTCAAGGAGTTGATTATGATGAAACCTTCTCGCCCGTCGCAATGCTTAAATCTATTCGGATTATCCTAGCGATTGCTGTATATTTCGATTATGAGATATGGCGATGGATGTCAAAACGGCTTTCCCGAATGGAAACCTAAGCGAGGATGTATACATGATACAACCTCGGGTTTTGTCGATCCAGATCGCTCGGAAAGATATGCAAGCTACAAAATCCATTTATGGATTGAAGCAAGCATCTCGGAGTTGGAATATTCATTTTGATGAAGTAATCAAAGGGTTTGGTTTCATCAAAAATGAAGAAGAGGCCTGTGTTTACAAAAAGGTCAGTGGGAGCGCAATTGTATTTCTAATCTTATATGTGGATGACATATTACCGATTGGAAATGATATCCCTATGCTTGAATCCGTCAAGTCTTCATTGAAAAATAGTTTTTCCATGAAAGACTTAGGGAGGCAAGCATATATATTAGCATTCGGATCTATAGAGATAGATCCAAGAGGCTAATTGGATTAAGCCAAAGTACATACATTAACAAGGTGTTGAAAAGGTTCAACATGCATGATTCCAAGAAAGGTTTCTTGCCTATGTCACATGGCATCAATCTTAGCAAGAATCAGTGTCCTCGACACATGATGAGCGGAATAAGATGGGTATGGTTCCATATGCTTCGGCAATTGGATCCATCATGTATGCCATGCTTTGTACACGCCTGCATGTCTCGTACGCTTTGAGTGCTACGAGCAGATACCGCCGATCCAGTGAAGGTCACTGGATCGCCAGTAAAGAATATCCTTAAGTACTTGAGAAGAACTAAGGATATGTTCCTAGTCTATGGAGGTGAAGAAGAGCTCGTTGTAAGTGGTTACACCGATGCTAGCTTCCAAACAGACAAGGATGATTATAGATCGCAATCGGTTCGTGTTCGCTCGAACGGAGGCACACACGGAAGAGTTCCAAGCGGGATACCGTTGCGATTCTACAACGGAGGCCGAGTACATTGCTGCTTGGAAGCTGCAAAGGAGGCTGTTTGGATCAAGAAATTCGTTTCGAGCTTGGTGTGATGACTAGTACGACCGGTCCAATGTCTCTCTATTGTGATAATAGTGGAGCCATTGCGCAAGCCAAGGAGCCGAGGTCACATGAGAAGTCCAAACACATACTTCGGCGATATCATCTCATCCGCGAGATAGTGGACAGAGGTGATGTCAAGATATGCAAAGTGCACACGGATCTCAACATAGCCGATCCGCCGACAAAACCTCTCCTCACCGAAGCATGAGGCGCACACAAGAGCAATGGGTATTAGATACTTACATGATTGACTCTAGTGCAAGTGGGAGATTGTTAGTGATATGCCCTAGAGGCAACATGGAGATGTTGGATATCACGTCAATGTTTATGTATAAATGAATAAAGTGTTATTCAGTTCCATGAAATAGACATCTTGTATTGATCAATAAGTACGTGACTTATTTATGAGACTCTTTATGTATGAATCTATTTCTAAACGATCCTCGATCATATGTCATATTGTTGGAACAAATATGATTCTAAGATCGGCATGTTTATTGATTGATGATCATGTCTCATAGATCATGGGTATGGAGATACCAAGTCAATAAACATGGACATATGTGTTGGAGAACACATTGTTGGATAGACCCACCATGAGACACTACAGAATTAATGTGCCATTAGTTGGTCTCGGTAGTGTTGGTACAAAGTCCTTAGACCCGAGATCACCATGGATTCCAACATGTGTAGTAGCCTACTTTGGGACTACCAAACGCTATTCCGTAATCGGGTAGTTATAAAGGTAGTTTTCGGGTTTGCTATGAAACATGGAGTTGGATGTGAGTGATCAAGATGGAATTTGCCCCTCCTTTGGAGAGATATCTCTGGGCCCCTCGAGGTAATGGATTATGGAAATGCATGGCCATGCTAAGTTGATTGAGGAGTCAATCAATGACGGATAATCCAATACGGTTCGAGTGAATGGTTAAGCTATTGAAGGGATGGCACACATCTTGCCTATAGCTTAACTCGGTATCGTGAGGCAAAGGGATTTGTGTACACATTACAGGTTTGAGCCGATATTATATTCTTGTATACTATGGTGTCAATATGTGCTGCTAGGCGCCGCTATTGACAGTCGGCCGAGTTGGACTCGAGCCGACGATCGGCTAAGTTAGACTATAGCCGAAACCGAGTATACCTGAACCTACTGTGGTCGCACGCTTAAGGGATAGAATAGATATTCGAGTTGGACTCGGATACGGCTCGATCGGATAGGGATCCGATCGGATAGAGTCCTATGGGCTTACGACGTATGGGCGGCCAACTCTATGAGATACGGATGAGATCCGATTCAAAATAGAGTCCTAATCGGCCACTAGTCCCGTCGGCCAACTCTATATAAAGGAGGGAGGGGTGGAGAGCTGAATAGACATCAATTGCATCGCGTGCAATGAGTCGCCGAGATCAATCTCCACGGAAACCCTCCCCACTTTCGAGCCAAACCCTAGCCTTGCATCGCGTGCTAGCACACGGGTGTTCGGCGTTCGTCCCCGGACGTGTGGATACCGGTAGAGGCGCCGCTACGTTGCGCGCCGTTGATCGGCTTCGGATCGGCTGCAATCGGAGCGATCGGCCGTGGTGGAATCGGCCGCGGCTCGGGCGCATCGGAGCGAGGCGTGAGAACGCGGCCGGACGACTCGAATCGGCTGATTGGCGAATCGGCTGTCTCCGGGAATCGGCTACACCGTTCGGGATCGGATTGCCCGATTGGTTATTCCGCTGCACTCTACTCCAATCGGTAACGATCTATCGGCCCTTACTTGCAAGTGTTCCTGGTTTGCGCGGTAAAAGATTTTGTTTTTGGCTAGTGTAGCCTCCGCGTAACCCTTCAATTATGACCAAGCCGATGCCACAACCATGAGCACAAACCAATCCATCAAAAATCATTGTCCAAGGCACTATGTCAACTGAGCCGATAGAGTCATCACGATGTTCGACAATAAAATCGGGTACCGCTTGCCCCTTAATTGCTTTGGGCAATTTATATCTGAGATCAAATTCTGTTAAGGCATAGATCCACTTTCCAACTCTCCCTTTCAACACCGGAGCCGATAGCATGTACTTAACAACATCGGCCTTGCAAATATGGTGCATTCATTGGATAACAAATAGTGCCTCAATTTTTTGCAAGAGAAATATAAACACAAGCACAATTTGTCCATCGGAGAATACCTTATCTCTACATCCAGAAGCCTTCTGCTTAAATAAAAGATTGTTCTCTCCTTGCCCTCAAATTCCTGGATCAAGACCGAGCCGATTGACTTCTCATCGGCTGACAAATACAACTTGAAAGGTACTCCTTTTTGTGGAGGAATCAGAACTAGAGGGGAACTCAAATATTCCTTAATATTATCCAACGCCTTTTGTTGCTCGCCCCCCAAGTAAACTCCTGATCGGCTCTCAATCTGATGTGTGAAGGGCTCCATCGTCCCAGATAAGTTAGAAATGAATCTCCTGATAAAATTCATCTTGCCGACCAAAGATTGCAACTGTTTCTTGTCTTCTGGAGGTTGAATATTTTTGATTGCATTAATACTCCTCTGTGTTACCTCAATTCCCTCTCATGAACAAGAAAACCCAAAAATTGTTAAGCCAATACACCAAAAGCGCACTTTGTGGGATTCATCTTCAAGCCATATTTCCTTGTTCTTTCAAAAACTTTCCTCAAATCGGCTATATGATCATCAATCTCCTTTGACTTCACTACCACATCATCAATATAAATCTCAACCAACAAGCTGATCAGATCATGAAATATGTAATTCATGGCCCTTTGATATGTAGCTCCAGCGCTCTTCAAGCCAAAAGTCATCACAACCCACTCATACAAGCCGATTGCACCAGACATCTAAAAGCAGCCTTATGAATGTCTTCTTCGCCATAAAAATCTGATTGTATCCAGCATTGCCATTCATAAAACTTATAATCTTATCCCCTGAAGCAACATCAATCAGTTGATCGGCAATCGACATTAGGTACCCATCCTTAGGGGTAGCCTTGTTTAGATCTCTAAAATCAATGCAAACCCTAAGTTTATCGTTCTTCTTGATAACTGGAACTATATTAGAAACCCACTCAGCATATCGGCATGGCCGAATAAAACCAACATCATATAATCGAGTAATTTCAGCTTTAATAGCATCATACATATCGGCTTTGCATCTTCTAGGTGGTTGTTTATATGGCCGATATCCTGGTTTGATAGGAAGCCGATGTTCTACAATCGATCGGCTAAGTCCTGGCATCTCAAAATATTCTCAAGCAAAGCAATCTCTGTATTCTTTCAAAAGTTCTATCAATTTGGTTCTAAAATCAGAAGATAAAATTTTACTGATAAAAGTCAGCCTAGGCCTATCCCCTGGACCTATATCAACTTCTTCCAAATCATCGGCGGACATAAAACCTTGCCCAACTTGCCACCGAGATATCTATAGTATCCTTGGTGTAGAAATTTGAACCCTCCACGACACAGTCAAAGTAATAATTGGGGCTCTTCATCTCCAACTGTCGGCTAACACGATTTCTATCTTGTCACCTTGCCATTGGATAAAATTATGATGCATGGTCGAAGAAATACAACAATTTGCATAAATCCAATCCCTTCCAAGCAATAGACTATATGAACCCTTCCCATCGATGACAAAAAACATGGTAGGAACAGTTTTGCTGCCTATTGTCAACTCCACATTTAACACTTCTTTGGTCTCTGAAAGATTGCCATCAAAATCTTTAAGAACCATGTTGGTCTTGATGAGATCATCTAAATTCTTGCCCAACTTCTTGAATGTAGCATACGACATCAAATTCACAGCAGCTCCACCATCAACCAACATTTTAGACATCGGCTTGCCATTGACAAATACCTTGACATACAATGGCTTGAGGTGCCGATACCCTGTTCCTTCTGGCTTCTCAAAAATAGCTTGTTTTGGTGATAAAACCAACTTGGCTAAAGATTCTTCCATGACATCTCGCACGCTTTGTTAGCCTCACACTCTGCTGGTAGTATAAAACCATATTAACCGATGCAGAAGCAACAACCTTCCCCTTAGTTAGTCTTTTTGCCTTATCGGCTTCAACCTCATCGGCTGAAAGTACCTAACTCTTGACACGTCACTCTTGCTTTTCCCTCTTTAGCCGATGATTGATCTCCTCTTTAACCTCTTGGAAGCGCTCCCTGTTCCTCATCCTTTGAACCCTCCTCTTCTGGTTCTTAGTGAAAATACCAGAAGGACACCATTGTGGGTTCCTGGATTCATCTTTATCCTCATCAAAATCCTCCTATAAAAAATCATGATGAATTGGACCCAATCTCTGATGAATAAGCAATTTTCTCCATCTTAGCCGATTTCCCCTTGGACAAGATCGGCTTGAACCTCCAGCATAGCCCTTATCATAGTTGTTGCATCCTGGACAATCTTCTATTGACGCAGCCTCATCCCTTCATTCCAACAAAACCCGAAGAATTCACAACTCCAATGGGGATCAAAACTGTCATCTTCCTTATAGTATCTCTCTTCTTGCCTATCATACTTCCTTTGGTATTTATTGATGATTTTGACAAAGTTAAGCTGTGTGGACCGATAATCTTTTCTATCGGCTACCCTTCCACTCGTATGAACCATGTTAATAGGAAAAGGGTTACCATCAACCTTCATCGGCCATTTTGAATCATAAAATTTTATCTTCCCTTGCTCAATAGCCGATTGGATCTGTTGCCTGAAAACCTTGCAATCATTAGTGCTATGAGATCCAGTATGCCACTTATAATACTTCTTCTTTCCCAACTCATCAGCCGATGGAATTACATGACCAACAGGTAGTTAAATTTGTTTCTCCGATGTAGTAAATCAAAGATCTTGTCAGCCTTGGTTATATCAAAGTCATATTTTCTTCCTTTCCAGAATTTCTGACCCATTGACATGTAACAATTTTCTTGTTTCTTGCCCACTCAGCCGATGCTACTTCGGAATCATCTTCTTCTTTAGATTCAGAAGCATATGTACTAACGTGGTTAACCTTTTTAAATGCTTTCTTAACTTCTTCAAACCTTTGCTCATGTGCTGTCAACTTTTGAGCCAAATGAGCCAAGCTCTCAAAATCTTGAGCCAAAAATCTTTCCTTAATTGGTATCAACAAACCTTAGAAAGCAAGATTGGGTAATCGAGAATCACAAAGCTAAGTCGTAAATATCTCGTTTCTCATATCTTTAAACCTTTGAAAATAATCTTGAATAGATTCATCATGTTTATGTTTGATTGCTGTTAGATAAGACAATTTCATCTCATGGATTCCACTGTAGAAGTACTTATAAAACTACTTTTCCAGATCGGCCCAACTTTAAACAGAATTATATGACAAAGATGAAAACCATGTAAAAGTCGGTCTAGATGAAGATAAAGGAAATAATCTAACCCTCAGAGCATCAGTAGCCGATGCCTCATCACACTGAGCCAAAAATCGGCTGACATGCTCATAGGTTGACACATTATCTTGCCCTGAGAATTTTAAAAAATCTGGGACCTTGTACCGGTTTAGTAATGGCACCCTCTCAAAGTATTACGGGTATTGTCGAAACTTGGTTTCGGCAATATAATTTCTGGGGTCGCAGTCGAGATCGCCAAGCACAATGGGTTAGAAGAAGAAGATTTAGACAGGTTCAGGCCCTCTCGAGAGGTAATACCCTACCTCTGTTTCGGTGGATTCGATCCGCCGAGTGTCTTTATTGATCTCGTGATCTAAAGTCAAGGCTAAAAGTTGATCTAGAATCGATCTAGCATAGGATATCCCTCAAGGGACGCCCTTACCCCCTTATATAGTCTTGGGAGGAGGGCTTACAGATCGGAAACCCTATCTTACTCTAAGTTGGTTTTCTCAATCTTACCAAACCGTGACTATAGGCCGATTGCCTTATCTCTATCGGCAATCGTAACACCCAAGTCAAGTTCGGCTTACAGATATGGCAGTGCACAATCTATCCCTACCTCCAATGGATAAGCTTGCCATGTATATACCCGATTGCCACAATCTCCAAAGAGCCCCGAGTCCTTTTCGGCCGACGAGACAACTCGCTTCAAACCAAAGCAGCACTTCAGCCAAAAATCTCTTTGACCGAGTGCTTTTAGCGCCGAGTGATTCCATTATCTCCGCTGAATCTTCCCGAGTGGCTCCAAAGACGTGAAGGGCTGGAAAATATATAAAAATTTCTCAAAAATAAATATCTAGGTGCATCTCCTGATGCACCTAATTAGGTGTAGCCCCCGACTATGTGGTTAGTCAAAAATAGGCTAAGCATATAGTCAAGAACTATAAAAGATCATTCTCATGTAGATGCCTAGCTCATACTAAAGCAATCATAGAAATCTCATTACTCGGCAAGTTCATACTTATCCGAGTGAATTTGCCCGAGTCATCTCGAACAAATAATTCAATCAACCCATATGAGTGAAAAGCACTCGGTAAGCTCATGCTTATCCGAGTGGATCTGTCCGAGTAATCCCGAAACAAAAATTTCAATCATCCCTCATGGGAAACAAGTTCTTTCATTTCATATGAAAAATATGACCAAGTTATTAAATAGCTTATGCCATAATACTGGTCTCAATCTATAAAGATCTTCACCAAGGTGGAAAAACAAACAACATTGATCTAATTAATTAGCCAAATGCTAAAAAACCAAACAGCCTTGTCATCAAGGCAGCTATAGAAACTTAGCTGTTGGCCACCTTCCAAGTTGCATCGTGCTAGCTTCTCATGAAGTCAAGCAAACTGCGGTATGGAAGGATTTTCAAAGGTATAGGGCACTCGGACACGTGCATATTGCCGTGGCAAATCTGCTTAAGCTCATCCGCTTAAGTCCATAAGGACACGCGTCAGCCACACCTTAGCCGGGCCGTAGATTTTCTTATGGGCTCGGCCCACTCACCGTAAAACCTAGCGCAACCCTCAAATCTTTCTATAAAGATGCGAGGTCGTCCCCGCCTCTTTGTCTTCCAAAAGATTCCCTTTTCACAAGACTGTTCACCAGTCCATCGCGGAGAACCCTAGACTCGCGCGCTCCCAAATCCATCCATCCGGGAACTTGCTCTTCGCAACAACCAGCCTCCGCACCAAATCTCCCACATTCCCTTGCCAAAAATCCAACCTTTTCCAGCCGCATCCACTTCCCATCAACCTCGCTCTCATGGCGGGGAAAAGAGGATTCCGTTCGACCAATGGGCCGCTTCGGATGTGAGGGAATCCACCCTCAAGGAAATGGTGAAGCACGGCGTGCTTCCGCCAAAGGAACTCGTGGGATGGCGCCCGGCAGCGGGGAGGAGTTCCCGACCCCGAACACCGGTGAGCTCGTCGTTTTCACTTCTTTTTTCTATTGTGGTTCGCCTTCCCACCTCCGAGTTCTTGGGCTTTTGGATTACTATGGGCTTCATCTCTACCATCGAACCCCAACTCAATGCTTCACATAGCTCTCTTCATTCATGTGTGTGAAGCCTTCCTTGGCATTCTCCCCCACTTCCATCTCTTCCGTTGCATGTTCTATCTCAAACCTCATCCGAACAAGGACCAACCTTGCGTCGTTGGTGGGGCAAGTTTCGCCTTCGCGATCTCTCCGCAAAGATTACTTTTCTCTCCCTTTGAAGTCTTCCAACAAGGGATGGCACGCGGGCTGGTTCTACATTAACAACCTCAAACCCAGCCTCGCCCGCCTTCGTCGGTCTTCCCACTGTCCCAAGCCATCTTGGAGCACCGTCCGTAGCCCAAGATTGGGACGAGGCCAACGAGCTACTTGCGAAGATCCCGGCGATGAAGCAAAGGGGTCTTCGAGGGGAACAAATCACTCGGCACTTCATCAGTGCCGACCGGCTCCGATCAAGGAAACGGTCAAAGCCGGCCTTTGAGTATGAAGGCGGAACGGACCCCATCGGGAAGACCCAGCATCCACTCAAGTACGAGATCCCGAAGATCCGGATGTACAAGCTCTTCTCGACCGGAATTGCAGGTTGAGCGGGCCCTCATTCTCGCCGGTCCTTCCCTTCAAAGCATCCACCGACCTCCTCCTCCCAGTAAGCCGATTGGTTGCTTCATAGTATCTTTCTACTTTGACATCTAGTCTCTTAACATTGTACTTTCTTTCTTCGCAGAAAACGCCTCTATCTCCTCCAAGCCATACAAGGAGTCCCACGATGACGCGCCG